>CM039120.1:30251299-31505269 GCA_022036555.1 Microstegium vimineum | reverse complement strand
TAAATGATAGATATTGTGTAGGCGTGGTGCCTAGACCGTATTTATCTGCGATTGTACCCTACATTCCGGATCGTGAGGTAGTTCGCGGGAGTGACAGTCCTGTTTAGTCCTTTGTAGTCCTCGTCCCGTTTGTAGGGCAGGCAGAGCAGTACTATTACGGGGAAGTGATTGCTATGTTCTTCATCTTCCTTAGTAATACTCATTACACATGAATATCTCTTATCTTGCCATGATTGCCAAGTGTAATTGCACTAATCATAATATGCTAGATTGTATAGTTAAGAATGACTTAGGAAATATCTTTGTAGTTCATCCTAATTCCATGCTAATGACTTGCTAGAATATCTGATGAGGTGCTTATTATTATCTTATGTGGCTACATATATGTTGATCAGTATTTATCTTCTGTCACTATTCATTCATTATCTATATCTTATGTGACACTTATCTTGTACTGAGTGAGATAGATGAAAACTCTCCATTACACATGCAATGATACTCATTAATCATCTTTATTCATTCCTCATTTATTCCTTAGTATCCCTTCCCAGTGGTAAAAATATAAATAACGATACCTAGAATACTCCTGGTTAAAATGCTACATCGGTATAATCTGTGCGCTTGCAAAAATACATTTATATTTACTTAGAGCAATTGCATATTTCAATACCACATCTCTCTGACATGGTGGGGATGACAACCTAGCTTAAGTATCATAAGAGATGTCAACAGCCTCTCTTCCGAAAAACAACCCCAACAAGCAAGCTTACTCCACCAGCAAGATCACGACCCTAGAGAGGGTGGATACCTTTGGTGATGACCAAGAGGTACAGCGGATCTTCCGGAAACCAAAAACTCAAACCGAGACACCAATAGTGTGGCTCTCAAACCCTAGAGAGAAGAGAATAGAGCTCACCCAAAAATACTTATGAGAACTGGTCTCACAAGTGCTTCATCAAGTTCACTGCATGATTACGAAATCAACGCAACAAACGGAACTCAATTCGGAGTCCTGATGAGGGAGAAACGACCAAAACTGCGACGAAGAAAATCTTGGAAACCTTTCTGGAAGGCCGACGGACACTGGCGATGGACGCTGATCAGGGCGACGGACTGAGTCTGTTGGGCGCCAGAGTCCGTCGCACCCAAAAAAATAGCCCGAAACATCCCTAGGCAACGGACGCTCGGCTCGGGAGGGGGCAGCGTCCAGACCCTGCGTTCGAGCATCCTACGCCCCTGAAATCTGCACAGTGAACCCGAAAATCGTTTTATCTCCGCCAAATCTTCCCAAAACTCAACCAAATGAACTCCAACCACAACTAAACTTTGTAGGCATGATCCTTGTACAGTTGGGGAGCTATCCCGAAGAAAGCATCGCTCAATTTGGCTAAGAGTAACGGGTAGAGAAGAGATTTGGGGAAAAACTCAAGAACGAAGAACTCCGCAAAGAAAGCGCCCAATCTACGTACTCGTGAGGTTTGAGGAGAAACCCTTCAGTGCAAAGATGCTCCTCTCAAAGCAATCTGATGTATAGCAAGTAGAACTATCCCTAGCAAAGTTCATACAACAAGCCAATGACCCAACTGAATAAATTTTTCAAATTTCAGAGTTTCGCAGCCAATTTCAGTTTTAGGCACATTTAAGTTGTATGCGAGTGGTTGTAAACAAAGTGATGCCACTGCTTACCAACCGGGCGCAGTCAAAGGACTTAACACACCGGTTTTGGTCATACACGACACCGCTCAAGTTCCACCCGTATGGGAAGCAGTCTCGAACACACAGTGAAGTGCTCACAATGTAGACCCAACTCGATCTTTCCAATTCACAAAACAACGAGAAATTTCATTTTAGACGCGCAGGTGCAGCGGAAGCGACTTGATGTAGTCGTGCGCATCGCAGCAGTATCGTGCAGTTGCGAGGTCGTCCGTCTCTTACTCACGGTTCGTCCTTGTGCTCCAGATGCAGCACCTCCGAGGAATCCCACACGTGCAGGGAAGAAGTGTCACGCCTCTGGACTGCTAGGTCCGTGAGGAGTACTAGGCACGAGCGTGGGGAGGGTGACGACGGCTGCCAAAGGACACAAGTATCTCGCCCCGCGCCCACCCCTTGCTTATATAGGAGTCCTAATGAGCTCCCACGTTGGAGGCTGTTGACACAAAAAGCGTCAGGATCTGCGAACACCTCGGGCTTATACCCGAATTCGATATCCAAAGGTGTGCCAGTCGATTTGACGAGTTAATCAACAAGGACGATAACTAGAACAAGATCTGAACGAGACAACGGCGATGCGCCCGGATGTCAAGGCTCAAACTTGATCCGGATAACTAGAGTAGAGTTGAACGAGACGACAGCGATGCGCCCGGACGTCAAGGCTCAGGTTGGTCAAACGCGGAACTTGCAAGGGTTGACGGAGATCGAAGAGATGCAGCCCGTCGAGACTTGAAGAACTCGTAGGTAAACTAGATCTAATGTGATAAAAGTAGAATTGCTGGAAATAAATAAGAATAATAGATTTGTTTGATATATGATTGTCTATCTTTTCCTCACGACCCCTAGGTACATATTTATACTCCAGCAATAGGAGTTGTAGACAGACACGACTCGTACTTTTCCTAAACAAAAAAAATTCCTATTTTAAAGGAAATAACTGACTCACGCGGGAGCCGGACTCAAACTTCTATAACAATACTGGTATAAGATCACCAGTTTCCTTACGTCTTCTCTTCGATGAAACTTTCTATCGACACATCCTTTCGATCCGCAACTTCCTTTTAGCGTCATCGGCAACTGCATGCTCACGTTAGCCATGTCATCCTTCATCGGCAACATCCCTGCATGCTTTATCATTAGCGCTCTGGTTTTATTCTCATCATCATCTTTGACCGATGACCTTCCGATGCCGATAGAAAACAGCTACCGATCAGAGTGAGTCTTGACCCTTTTGATAATCTGCAACCTTCTTCTATCGCCATCAGCAGCTCTCTGCTGACACCATCCACTTCATCCCGTTTCCATTGGCAACGTCCCCTCATCGGCAATATGCTTCAATCGGTAACTCTTCACTCCTGAACCTGCATTTACCAACCGACTTATCGGCAAAAATCGTCCAGTTTCCATCGGCAACAAACTTATCTCATTTGCAACATTCACTCTCATCGGTAATCTCAACCGATGACCTCCTAATGCCGATAGAAAATGGCTACCGACCAATGCAAGTCTTTAGCTCATTTGACACATGCCGAAAAACGGTGTCAACAGAGGCCCATTAGCAACCCTAAACCTAGTCTAATTCGGGTCCAACCCGATTTAGGCTTCCAGCCCCTTAAGCATGCGACCCTATGGGCTCACGCACACATAGACATGGCCCAAGTACTCTTACTCGACCAATAGTTGATAGTGTCCTCTAGCAAGGCGTGTCAACTCCTATGCATACGCTATGATCATATCAGACGAACCACCACAATTCAATATACATGTTATTCCTTTGCCTCATGATATTTGGTTCAACTCGTGGGTTAACACTTAACCCAAGCACGGCCATGCATTTCAGGATCTAATCATTTGAGTGATCCAGTGATATCTCTCTCATATGGAGAGTGGCAAATTCCATCTTGATTGACTATGTCTCACAGCATGTTTCCTGACAAACCCAAAAGCTACCTTTATAACTACCCAGTCACAGAGTAGTGTTTGGTAGTCCTAGGGTAGGTCGTTTCACATCTTGAGTACATACGACAATCTCAGGTCTAAGGACATAACGTACACGATGTGTATAGAGACAATCTCATGTCGGGTCTGTCTAGCACCATGTCCTACATGTGCCCACATTATTGGTTTGACATCTCATGTCCATGACTTGTGAAACATAGTCATCAACTAATAATGTGCTGATCTAATATTCATGCACATTCTAGCACGAACTCCGATTCGGGACAACTTTAGAATAACCATACAAGTAAATGAGTTCCACAAACAATTCACATAATTGTTTATCGATACAAGTTGTCTTTAATGGATATTAATTGAACTCATAACATGTCATGGATACAAGGAAATACAATCATCTCTATGATTACCTCTAGGGCATATTTCCAACAGTCTCCCACTTGCACTAGAGCTAATCTCGAAGATATCTAATACCCATAGCTTTCACGTGCACCTCATTCTTAGGCTATGGAAGAGCCTTTGTCAAAGGATCTGCAACATTCAAATCCGTATGTATTTTTCACATCTTGATCTCATCTCGACCGACGAACTCTCGAATGAGATGAAACTTCCGTAGTACATGTTTGTTCTTTTGGTGATTCCTAGGCTCCTTAGCCTGCGCTATCGCCCCATTGTTGTCACAATGTAGATTCAATGGGCGAGACGCATTTGGAACCATGCCAAGCTCGATGAGAAACCTCCTCATCCAAACGCCTTCCTTTGCAGCGGCAGAAGCTGCAATGTACTCGACTTCTGTTGTAGAATCGGTTACCGTCTCCTGCTTGGAACTTTTCCAACTTACAGCACCACCATTTATTGTGAACACAAAACCTGATTGAGATTGTGAATCATCCACGTCAGTTTGGAAGCTTGCATTGGTATAACCATTTACAACGAGCTCCTCCTCACCTCCATAGATTAGGAACACATCTTTAGTCCTTCTCAAGTACTTAAGGATGTTTTTAACAAGCATCCAGTGACTCTCACCTGGATTATCTTGGTACCTGCTCACAACACTTAGAGCATATGAGACATCTGGGCGAGTACATATCATGGTGTACATAATGGAACCAACGGCCGAAGCATATGGAACCTTACTCATGCGCTTCTGCTCAGCAGCTGTCGTAGGACACTGTTTCTCGCTAAAACGCATACCATGCGACATAGGCAAGAACCCTCTCTTGGATTGTTCCATGTTAAACTGTTTCAACACCTTGTCAATGTATGTATCTTGGCTTAATCCTATAAGCCTCTTTGATCTATCTCTATAGATCTTAATGCCCAAAATGTATGTTGCTTCTCCTAAATCCTTCATAGAAAAACTATTATTCAGTGAAGTCTTTACGGATTGCAACATAGGAATGTCATTCCTAATCAATAGTATGTCATCTACATACAAGATTAGAAATACAATAGCGCTCCCACTTTCCTTCTTGTAAACACAAGGTTCTTCTTCATTCTGACGAAAGCCAAACCCTTTGATCACTTCATCAAAACGAATGTTCCAACTCCGAGATGCTTGCTTCAACCCATAAATAGATTTCTGAAGCTTCCATATTTTTCCACCATTTTTAGGATCAACAAAGCCTTCGGGTTGTATCATATACACGTCCTCTTCCAAATTTCCATTTAGAAAGGTTGTTTTAACATCCATCTGCCAAATCTCATAATCGAAATAAGCAGCAATTGCTAGAATGATCCGGATAGATTTAAGCATCGCTACCGGCGAGAATGTCTCATCGTAGTCAACTCCTTGAACTTGCCGAAAACCCTTTGCAACAAGTCGATCTTTATAGACGTGAACGTTTCCGCCCATATCCTTTTTCTTTTTATAGACCCATTTGCACTCTATGGGTTTAACCCCATCAAGCGGGTCAACCAAGTTCCAAACTTGATTGTCTGCCATGGAATCTATCTCGGATCTCATGGCACTTTGCCATTTCTTGGAATTTGGGTCCATCATTGCTTCCGCGTATGTCGTAGGTTCGTCATCGTCTAACAACAACACTTCCCCACATGCCTCACGGATTCTTGCTGACCTTCGTGGTAGTGGTGGTGTTTCTCTTGCCATAGGTATCTCAACTTGTTCTGCTACATTAGCATCACTCATAGAGTTATCCCCTATTGGCTCATCTTGATCTTCTTCAAGATACACCTTTTGTCCACTCTTCTCTTTATTGAGAAACTCTTTCTCTAAGAAGACACCATTCCGAGCAACAAACACTTTGCCCTCTGATCGGTTGTAGAAGTAATACCCTAAAGTTTCCTTTGGATATCCCACGAAATAGAATTTGTTCGACTTGGGTGTTAGTTTATTTGACATAAGTCATTTGACATAAACTTCACAACCCCAAATCTTTAGAAAAGACAAACTGGGACTCTTACCAGTCCACATCTCATGTGGTGTCTTAACTACGGACTTAGACGATACCCTGTTCAGTGTGAAAACGGTTGTTTCTAGAGCATATCCCCAAAATGAGAGTGGTAGGTCTGACTGGCTCATCATAGACCGAACCATGTCCAACAAAGTCCGATTACGTCGCTCAGATACGTCGTTTCTCTGAGGCGTTCCAGGTGGCATAAGCTGTGGAACAATTCCACAACTCTTTAGATGATTGCTAAACTCATGGCTCAAATATTCGCCTCCACAACAGATCGCAAGGCTTTAATTTTCTTGCCACGTTGATTCTCTACTTCATTCTGAAATTCTTTGAACTTTTCAAATGTTTCAGACTTATGTTTCATTAAGTAGATATATCCATATCTACTAAAATCATCAGTGAAGGTTATGAAGTATTGAAATCTGCCTCTAGCTGTTGTACTCATTGGTCCACATACATCAGTATGTACAAGTTCCAATAAGTCTGCCGTCCTCTCAGGAAAACCTCTGAAAGGCGACTTGGTCATCTTACCCAATAGGCAAGCCTCACATATCTCGTATGATTAAAAATCAAACGAAGTTAGAAGCCCATCTGAATGGAGCCTCTTCATGCGATTCTCACTTATATGACCTAAATGACAATGCCACATATAAGTAGGACTTAACTCATTAAGCCGAGGCCTTTTAGCATTAATATTACAGATAGGTTCATCATCAAGATTTAAAATAAACAACCCATTCACAATGGATGCAAAAGCCACAAACATGTCATTCTTTGAGATCACACAACCATTGTCTTTACTCGCAAATGAATAACCATCCTTCATCAAACATGAAGGTGACACAATGTTTCGACTTAAACTAGGAACAAAATAACAATTATTCAATTCCATGATAAATCCTGACGGGAGGTGAAGTTGCATCGTCCCAACGCTCAACGCATCAACTCTTGCATTGTTGCCCACGCGGAAATCAACTTCTCCTCTTTTCACGCTTCTACTTCTTATCATTCCCTGCATCGTATTGCAAATATGAGCAACCGATCCGGTATCAAATACCTAAGAATTAACATAAGAATCAGCGAGAAAATGTCTGTAACATAAACAACAAGTGTACAAGCAGCGGGAGTACCTTTACCACCGCCATCCTTCAAGGATTCCAAGTACAACTTGTAGTTCCTTTTCCAGTGACCTTTCCCATTACAATGAAAGCATTTAGCTTCAGCAGCTTGTCCAACAGCCTTAGGTGTAGGAGGAGGGTTTGGCTTAGAGATCTGATCTTTAGCCATCGCCTTCTTCTTCTTCCAAGCCCTCTTCTTAAAGTTAGTCTTGTTTTGGACTGCCATCACATGGCTACTGTCAGCACCTTTCTTGATATCAGCTTCTGCTATTTTAAGCATGCCGCACAATTCATTCAAGCCCTTCTCCGCCCCATGCATATGGTAGTTCGAAATGAAATTCCCATAGCTAGGCGGAAGAGACACAAGTATGAAATCAGTGGCCAACTCTGGCCCATTGGGAAGCCTAGCTTCTCCAATCTCTGAGTGTGACCAACCATCTTGATCACATGTGGGCCAACTGCTGCGCCTTCTGCAAGTTTGGTTTCGACAAAAGCCTTGGAAACATTGAACCTTTCAGTCCTGGCTTGAATCTGAAACATATCATTAAGCGTCACGATCATATCGTACGCTGCATGATTATTATCAAATTGCATCTGGAGATCTGGCTCCATGCAAGCGAGCATAAGGCAACCCACTTCAATATCATCATTACATGCTTTCTTGTAAGCAGTTTTCTCTACAGCAGGTGCATTATCAGCAGGCTCATCTGGTAATGGGGTGTCTAGAACATCTTCCTTTTTCTCAGTCCTGAGAACAATTCTCAGGTTGCGGATCCAATCCGCATAGTTTGTTCCATTCAACTTATCTTTCTCAAGAATTGAACGCAAAGTAAATGGTTGATTACTGGGAGCCATCTACAACAAAAGTAATGCAAAATACTAAGACAATGTATCCAAGACAGAGTAAATCATATTAAACTTTTAATAGAATCTACTCCCACTAAAATCAATATCCCTCTATTGAAACTTAGTGATTCAAGACCCACAACTAACAAGTCTACTAGTGAGCTTTAACATCACCGCTAGGAGACATGGTAGATCGGTAAGCAACTCCTTGCTAATCATATCACATATGACTCTTGTTGTTGGGTGACATCTCTATGCTTGTGTTACCAACAACTAATGCTCCAAGGTCCCTACCCGTTAGGATAACCTTGTTCAAGTAACCAAACCTTCTGCATGTAAGTGTCCGACACGAACCTGTCTAGTCAAGGAAAATCAGTGACACCCTAATTTCATAGACCTATCACCGATCATACAAGACACGTGACAGTGCAAGGTTTGGGGAAGCATTATGACTTAAACATTGTTGAGGGATCGTTCTACTTCACTACCGTATATGTAGACAAAAACATTATCGCACGTGAAAGTAGAACATCGTAAGAACGACATAAACACAGATTTGACTTGGTATAGCCCATTATTCCTTTAGAGATCTCCATCTCTATCAATCTGTTCATCATGATGATCGCCATCTCCATGATAGAAGTATGCTATCCTCCATGATGAGTCCACCAAGACTATCTATCACTACCGTAGGACAATGAGATAAAATTACATGGTCGCGGATAGGAACATCACAGATTGGCACGTAGGCCATTACATTTGAATGGACAATATCTATGGCTCCAGCCATATTGTCTTAAACATGACGTGCAAGCCATGAATTAATTACATACTTGCATCACATACACATAAGGGCTATACCAATCATGAATACCTGCAAAACAGAGTTAACCGATTCCGACGTCTAAACTTAAAAAGCCGAAAACTCAATTTTGCAAGCTGTTTTTCGCAAATCTAATTTTCGACGAAACCGCCAAAGGCGGTCGTTGACGAATGCAAAATTTTCTAGTGCACGATTTTCGTTTAAAGTTTTTCTCGTTCCAAGGTCGTATACAAAAGTTATGGTCGTTTTACCGAACAACACTTTTCTGCAAAATTCCCCTCCGACGGCGGATCCAATATGTCGCCGCGGTGCATCGTATGCGCCTGGAACTTGACCTAGGTTCAATTCGACCAATATTATTGATCTTCAACTCACCATATTGGGTTGACATGTATCACTTAACTCGGATGGCGGAATTCCGACCGGTACAAGTAGATCGTTACAATACCAACGTGGCAAGATCATGAACCATGATCAGAGATTGATCTTAAACCGCGCATATCACCATATGCTCGTACCCGAATGTATAACGAGGCAACTAACGGCTTTGATACCACTGTAGGGTTATGAGGTTGCTACGCTAGCCAGAAAACAAAATTTTTCTACCCCATAAACCAGGAACTAGTGCTAGTTATAGATCACAGGGTTACCACTAGACGCGCAGGTGCAGCGGAAGCGACTTGATGTAGTCGTGCGTGTCGAAGCAGTGTCATACAGTTGCGAGGTCGTCCGTCTCAACGTCTCTTACTCATGGTTCGTCCTTGTGCTCCAGATGCAGCACCTCCGAGGAATCCCACACGTGCAGGGAAGAAGTGTCACGCCTCTGGACTGCTAGGTCCGCGACGAGTACTAGGCGCGAGCGTGGGGAGGGCGACGGCGGCTGCCAAAGGACGTGAGTATCTCGCCCTACGCCCACCCCTTGCTTATATAGGAGTCCTAATGAGCTCCCACGTTGGAGGCCCATTAGCAACCTTAAACCTAGTCTAATTCGGGTCCAACCCGAATTAGGCTTCCAGCCCCTTAAGCGTGCGACCCTATGGGCTCACGCACACATAAACATGGCCCAAGTACTCTTACTCGACCAATAGTTGATAGTGTCCTCTAGCAAGGCGTGTCAACTCCTATGCATACGCTATGATCATATCAAACGAACCACCACAATTCAATATACATGTTATTCCTTTGCCTCATGATATTTGGTTCAACTCGTGGGTTAACACTTAACCCAAGCACGACCATGCATTTTATGATCTAATCATTTGAGTGATCTAGTGATATCTCTCTCATATGGAGAGTGGCAAATTCCATCTTGATTGACTATGTCTCACAGCATGTTTCCTGACAAACCCAAAAGCTACCTTTATAACTACCCAGTCACAGAGTAGTGTTTGGTAGTCCTAGGGTAGGTCGTTTCACATCTTGAGTACATACGACAATCTCAGGTCTAAGGACATAACGTACACGATGTGTATAGAGACAATCTCATGTCGGGTCTGTCTAGCACCATGTCCTACATGTGCCCACATTATTGGTTTGACATCTCATGTCCATGACTTGTGAAACATAGTCATCAACTAATAATGTGTTGATCTAATATTCATGCACATTCTAGCACGAACTCCGATCAGGGACAACTTTAGAATAACCATACAAGTAAATGAGTTCCACAAACAATTCACATAATTGTTTATCGATACAAGTTGTCTTTAATGGATATTCATTGAACTCATAACATGTCATGGATACAAGGAAATACAATCATCTCTATGATTACCTCTAGGGCATATTCCCAACAATAAGAACCAAAAAGAACTATGATACACAAAGAGCTTCCCTCAACTAAAAAGGAAAGCAAACACCCAACTCGCCCCGAAGGCGAGAAAACATAGCCTGATCCAAAGGTTTTGTGAGAATATTCACAAGCTGGTTTTGAGTCTCGACATGCCGAAGGTCAATGTCGCCCTTCTCGTAATGATCATGCAAGAAGTGAAAGCGGACCTCAATGTGCTTGGTCTTAGAGTGAAGCACGAGATTTTTGGCCACACTAATTGCACTCATGTTATCGCAAAGCAGAGGTGCTTTAGTAAGCACAAGACCAAAACCTTTCAAAGTGGCAATCATCCAAATCAACTGCGAGCAACAGCTAGCCGCGGCAACGTACTCAGCTTCGCACATCGACTGTGCCACGCTAGACTATTTGCAAGAAGACCAAGAAACCAAGGAAGACCCGAGAAACTAGCAAGTCCCAGAAGTGGACTTCCGATCAAGACGGCATCTGGCAAAATCCGCATCAGAAAAACCACAAAGCTCAAGAGAGGAGGAGGTGGAATACCAAAGTCCAAATTCGGGAGTGAAGCGCAAGTACCTCATGATGCGTTTCACCGCCTGCTTGTGTGAAGTCCGTGGGGACGCCTGAAAGCGTGCACACAAGCAGACGCTGAACTGAATGTCCGGTCGAGTCATTGTTATGTACATAAGCGATCTGATCATGCTTCGGTACTCCGTCTGATCCACCGCTTCTCCTTCCTCGTCCGCATCCAAGGCAATCATAGTCGACATGGGCGTCGAGAGGGGCTTTGCCTCACCCATGTCAAACTTCTTCAGGATGTCCTTCGTGTACTTGCCTTGGTGCACAAACGTCCCTTCCCGGGTTTGCTTGATTTGCAACCCGAGAAAGAAAGTCAATTCTCCCATCATGCTCATCTCAAATTCCCTACTCATAAGATCTGCAAACTTGGCAACAAGAGCATGAGAAGAACCACCAAAGATGATATCATCCACGTATATTTGGACTAGGAGAGTGTCTTTGCCTTGCTTGAGGAGAAACAATGTCTTATCTATCGATCCCATTTTAAAACCCTTAGCAAGCAAAAAGGTTTTTAGTCTATCATACCATGCTCTAGGGGCTTGTTTCAAACCATACAAAGCTTTGTGGAGTTTAAAAACATGGTTTGGAAACTTGGGATTTTCGAAACCAGGAGGTTGTTTAACATAAACTTCCTCCTCTATGTAGCTGTTTAAGAAAGCACTTTTAACGTCCATTTGAAAAAGTTTAAAATCCTTAGACGCCGCAAAAGCTAGAAGGATTCTAATGGCTTCTAAACGAGCTACAGGAGCAAAGGTTTCCTCATAATCTATCCCCTCCTTTTGACAAAAGCCTTGCGCTACCAACCTAACCTTGTTACTTACTACCACCCCATCTTCACTTTGTTTATTTTTTAAAACCCATTTGGTACCTATGGGGTGGAAACTTGGTGGTGGTGGCACTAAGACCCAAACGCGGTTTCGCTCAAAGTTTTCTAACTCCTCATGCATGGCACTAACCCAATCCGGATCCATCAAAGCGTGTCCAACATCTCGGGGCTCAAAAGAAGCGACAAAAGCCGAATGAGCAAAGTGAGAGAGATAGGACCTAGACCGTGTGACTCGATGGTCGATGTCGCCGATGATGTTCTCCGGCGGGTGCTGCCACTGGATGTGGCGGGGAGCCTGCCTGGACGAAGTGGCCTCCCACTCGACAGCAGCTGGAGCTCCCTCAGGTGCAACGGGCACCGACTAAGGAAGCTGCTCAAACGACCCCCATGTAGAGGAAGTATTCGGATCGGGGCCATGAGCCGAAGTGGACGTCGTAGGGTCGACGGGGGCAGCTAGTGGAGTTGGCTCGGGATCACCCCAATCGGCGTCGTCCTGCTCCTCCTCCACAAAGATGCTAGTGTTCACCTCATCATCACCCGCAAGCTCAAAAGCAGTGGAAACACATGGCATAGTCTCATCGAAGGTAATCTCACAAGTCTCCATCACTCGGTTAATCTCAAGGTTAAGTGCACAATAAGCACGAGAATGAATAGAATAACCAAGAAAGATACCGTCAGAAGACCGTGATTCAAATTTATCCAACTTACCGCCCTTTTTGAGGATGACGCACCTGCACCCAAACACCCGTAGGTGACTTACCTTGGGTGGTCTCCCAAATCACAACTCATAAGAAGTCTTCTTCTTGAAAGGTCAGAGAAAAATGCGATTGGAAACATAGCAAGTAGAACTGAGTGCTTCGGCCCAATACCGCTTAGGAGTCATATGCACATCGAGCATCATCCTAGCCATCTCAACAAGGGTCTGATTCTTGCGCTCAACAACACCGTTCTGCTGGGGAGTGTGAGGTGAGGAAAACTGGTGATCGAGACCCAAAGAAGAGAAAAGAGTTGCAAAGTGAGCATTATTGAATTATATGCCATTGTCACTGCGGATAGCTCTGATGGCATTCTTAGGTAGCTCATTTTGCAATCTCAAAATCAGATCTCGAACAAGTGAAAAAGCCTTATCCTTACTCTCCAAAAAGAACACCCAAGAGTACCTCGAGTAGTCATCAACGACTACAACAACATACCCCTTCCCTCCTTCTGACCTGACCCGAGCTGGACCAACTGTGTCCATGTGTTAGAGCTCGTCGGGTCGAGTGGTCATGATCTCAGTCACAGGAGGATGGGAAGTGACAACCATCTTGTCATGCCTGCAAGGATGGCAAACCAAATCCTTCTCAAACTTTAGCTTTGGCAATCCATGGATAAGGTCCATCGAGCTAAGCCTTGCAACGAAGTCGAAGCTAAGATGTCCCAATCTCCTATGCCACTTTCAAAGCTCGGAAGAAGAACCGGTAAGAAGACAACGAGAAGGTCCGGAAGAGATAGAAAAATCCGCACGAAAAACCTTCTCGAAGGGTAAAATCTCGCAAACAAGCTCACCACGAGAGTCCAAAATCCGAGAGAGATTAGGCTTGAAACTCACTTCAAAACCGTCATCAAGGAGTTGCGAAATTGAAAGAAGGTTAAAATGCAAATTTGTAACCAAAGCTTAACATCCTTGAGGACAAAAGAAGAGTTCACTCGGATCGACCCTCGGGAGACAACCTTACCTTTACTCTTGTCCCTGAATGTAATGTACTCGGTGTGGTGCACGGGGTCGAGGCTGGAGAACCACTTGGCACTTCCGGTCATATGGCGTGAGCATCCGCAATCCATAAGCCAAGTCTCCTCTAGTCCTCCTTCCTCGGGTGTGTTGGAGTCGTAGTCGAGGTCATCCTTGTGCTTGCCGACCTTACTTTCTTCAATCGCCATGGTGCAAAAGCCACCGTGCTTGGCATCGGCGTAGAAGCATAGGTCGTTGAACTTGTCCTCAACATGTCCCTTCGACTCATCATCGCTTGAGGAAGCACCTCCGTCGGAGGAGGCATCGATGTCACTGAGGGAGGCGAGGAAGGCTCGGTGCTTGGCCTTCACCTTGTCGATCACCTTCTTGGAGGACCTTCGATGGTAGCCGCCCTTGGGCTTGTGCTTGTCCTCGAAGTGGTGTTCGCGCTTTTCCTTGCGCTTGGTGAAGTCACCCGCAGCTTTCTTGGGGCAGTTTGCGATGAAGTGATCCTCATCATCGCAATGGTAGCACCCCTTGGCTGAGCCACCACGTTGTCGGTTCAAACGGTTGTTGTGAAACCGTGAGAACTTAGTGATGACTAGGGCCAACTCGTCATCTCCAAGAGCCTCCACTTGCTCCTCTGTCACAAAAATCAAAGACAAAGCAAACAAGGAGTGTGAAGGGTCAGAGGAGGAGGAAGACATACCGCCGGGGCCAGAAACCAACGCCAAAGATGGTTTCGACGGGTTTTCAAGCTTGGCCCGGGTCTGGTAGTCAATCTCCGAGGACTTGAGCTTGCTGAACAGCTCGTCCACGGTCAGGGCATCATAGCCCGGTGACTCCTGAATGGCAGCCACCTTCATCTCCCATACCTACCTCCGATCAAGAGCATGTAAAATCTTGATATCCATCTCATGATCATCATAAGGCAAGTTGGCTCGATTAGCACCCATCTTGTTGACAATAGATTGGAAGCGAGTGAACATCCCGTCAACAGATTCGCCGACCAACTGAGCAAAGTTCTCGTACTCTCTACAGTACTTGTCGAAGAGTCTGGACTTGATCTGAGGGTTTCCCTCATGATATCTCAAGAGTGTTTGCCAGATCTCCCGTGCCGTAGTGAGACTCTAAAACCACTCAAACTCCGAAAGAGACAAACAAGAGAAGAGAATACTACGGGCTCTTGCGTTTGACACATGCTGCGTAACCTGGGCATCGGTGATCCGAGCCTCAAGAATCATGTAGTTCTCATTCTCACAAATCTCCGAAAACTTTGTGTCAAGCCCTTGGAGGTAAGCGGACATGCGCACCTTCCAATAGGCAAAGTTGGTTCCATCAAAGTAAGGAGGTTTACCAGCACCTCGCTCCATGTCGCCTCCGCAGTTCAAGAACCGTGTAAGGTGGATTGATCCTTAATCGGCTTTGATACCAATTGAAGGACCGGAAACGGCGACCAGAGGGGGGGTGAATGGGAGCCTCAAATTTCTCTCGAAATATTCAGGCCACTCTTCCCAAAAACAACCCCAACAAGAAAGCTTACACCACCAATAAGATCACGACACTAGAGAGGGTGGATACCTATGGTGATGACCAAGAGGTACAGCGGATCTTCCGGAAACCAAAACTCAAATCGAGACACCGATAGTGTGGCTCTCAAACCCTACAGAGAAGAGAAGAGAGCTCACCCAAAAATACTTATGAGAATTGGTCTCACAAGTGCTTCATCAAGTTCCCTGCGTGATTACGAAACTAACGCAACAAACGGAACTTAATTCGGAGTCCGGACGAGGGAGAAACGACCAAAATAGCAACGAAGAAAATCCTGAAAACCATGCTGGAAGGCCGACGGACGCTGGCGATGGACGCTGATCAAGGTGACCGCTGAGTCCGTTGGGCGATGGACGAGTCTGACGCCAGAGTCCATCACACCCAAAAAAACAGTCCGAAATAGCCCTAGGCGACGGACGCTCGGCTCGGGTAGGCGACGGATGCTCGGCTCGGGAGCGGGCAGCGTCCAGACCCTGCGTTCGAGCGTCCTACGCCCCCGAAATCTGCACAGTGAACCCGAAAATTGTTTTCTCTCCGCCAAATCTTCCCAAAACTCAACCAAATGAACTCCAACTACAACCAAACTTTGTAGGCATGATCCTTGTATAGTTGGGGAGCTATCCCGAAGAAATCATCGCTCAATTTAGCTTAGAGTAATGGGGAGAGAAGAGATTTGGGGAAAAACTCAAGAACAAAGAACTCTGCAAAGAAAGCGCCCGATCTACGTACTCGTGAGGTTTGAGGAGAAACCCTTTGGTGCAAAGATGCTCCTCACGATTACGAACAACTTGGTTCAAACGGTTTTGCAAGAACTACTCCATAGAGAAAAATCTCAACTCGGGAAGAATGGAGAGCAAAAAGCAAAACGCGAAGAAACACAAGCAAACCGGAGACTCGATCACGAAATCAAAGCCACCATGGCTTACGGAGGGTAGAGAGAGAGAGTTGGGGCCAATGATTAGGGTTCAAGAGATGGGATGAGGATACCCCTTCATCCCCTATTTAACAGGGCTTTGGTTATTTCCCACAGACCCCCCCTAGATACATGACTGAATTATCTAGCCCTAAGACATTGTAATCCAAGTCGATAACTCTCAGCCACTCGTTTGAATGGACGGCCCCGCTTCCTGCCGAGAGTTGTCGTCGCCTAAACGCAACCTCTAGGATTCCGCCACGTGCCATCCCCACTTCCTCGGAAGCTCCGCCCGAGTTTTGAGGCCAAAACCCGCGAAACCTGCCACCAGTAGCTTTCGGCTCAACTACCGAACCCCGAGTTTTGAGGCCCAAACTCGGAAACCGTTCTCGGATGGTTTTGAGGCCCAAACCATCAAACCACTCGACTCGAGCCACCTTGTCCTCGCCCGGTCAGACTCTGAGTCCCATGAGCCTCCGCTGGACCCGCTCATCCGCCGTCTTGACTCGGTCGACTTGGTCTACCTCCATGTCTTCTCGCACTCGCCGGTGCTAAGTACTAGCCACCACAGCTAGTCCGCCGGCGCCCATGGTCCCTTAGTCCGAGCCCCGCTTCCGCCCTTCACCGCTCTCAGTCCATCGGATCGGCAAGTCTCTACTCGACCTTCTCCACGCCATTGACCACTGCCACTAGGCATAGCACCTGCACACCACAAGCCAATAGACAGGCACACATTTGCTTTCGCAAAGAGGTTAGTTCAAGCCACTCAAACTGAACCGCTCAAGTGTTGAGCAATCACTCATCACAAAACTGAACTACATGGGTCCTGATCCACCATGTGTTCGCAATCCTTGTCTTCTTCTTGAGCCGGCTTGATGACAATAGGCTTGTTCGACTTGAGGGTGACTAGCTCTTCCTTGAGCTTTGAGTTCTCATCTCTCATCTTGACATAGTCATCATACTTGTCGGCTTCAACAACTCTCTTGCCCTTGCACTTTGCACTTTGCTCAAGAGCCACATCATCAATCAAGATATCACAAGAGGTAGCACTATCACACTTAGCACACGGGTTAGTAGCAACATGTGTAGCAAGATCTTGATTAAGCAATTCATTTGCTACCACTAGCATGCCATGTTCTTGCTTGACAATTTGGTAGTCATCTTTTAGCAAGTTGTACCTTGTGTGTAGCTCTTGTGTTGACCTCACAAGCTTATCATGTTTCTCATTAGCTTGCTTAAGAGAGGCTTTGAGCTCCCTAGTGCTAGATGTGAGATTGTTAATCTCAAGCTTCAAATCATCATTAGCACTAGTCAAGGTGTCAAGCTTAGCATGCAAGTTTTCTTTGACCTCAAGTAGTTTGTCATTTTTACCCTTGTACCTCCTTATGATGCTAGCGTACTTGTTGCACATTTTAATTAGCTACTCATAGGATGGTGTTTCATCATCGTCACTACCACTTGAGTCACCACTATCATCATCATCCTCTATTTGTACCTTCTTATCACCTTTAGCCATGAGGCATAGGTGTGTAGAGGATGATCCCGATGATGAAGGAGGAGGTGGCGGTGGAAGAGAAGAACCAATCACCAAAGAGGTCACCCTTTCATCTTCACTTTCATCATCGGAGGGGTCACTAGAATCCTCAATGTCGGTGAGACAATCACTCACAATGTAAGCTTTTCCATCCTTCTTCTTGTGGAAGTTGAAGTTCTTCTTATTCTTGTATGGCTTGTCTTGCTTCTTGTCATCATCACTTGAGTCATCATTGCCACCCTTGTTCTTCTTGTATTTCTTGAACTTGTCTTTCTTATCTTCGGGGCAAGCATGAGCTAGATGATCAAGAGTGCCGCAGTTGTAGCACTTCATTTGGGAGATTGGCTTCCTTGAAGAGCATGTGAAGAGTTTCTTCTTTGAGTCAAACTTGACTCCATTCTTGTTTAGCCTCTTCAACATCTTGGTGGTCTTCTTCACCATAAGAGCGATGTTGTCATCATCTTCTTTACTTGAGCTCTCATACATGATTTGTAGCTTGCACTTCTCCTTGGAAGATGCCTTGAGATCCAAGTCTTTCTTCTCCTCCTTCTCTTTCTTCTTGGAGGAGGATGTACCACCATCATTGATCTTCATGTACATCTCATGAGCGTTGATCTTGCCCAACACTTGTGTTGGTGTAGTTGCAGAGAGATCACCTTGATGAAGGACTGTGACGATGTGGCTATACTTGTTAATTGGCAATAGACAAAGTATCTTGTGCACCACATCGGTCGGTGTCATTTGGGTGGGCCCAAGGCCATTCAACTCCTCTACAAGCACATTCAAGCGAGAATACATTTCATTAGCACTTTCATGAGATAGCATGGTAAAAGAATTCATCTTAGCAATGATGAGGTGATAGCGCTCTTCTCTTTCACATTTGGTGCCCTCGTGAAGAGCACAAATGTTTGTCCAAACCTCATGCACGGTTTTGCAATTCCGCACACGATTGAACACATGCTTACAAATGCCTTGGAAGAGGATGTTCTTAGCCTTAGCATTGTTCTTCTCAAAGTAAGGATCTTCGGCGAACACCGAACCACCAAGAGTAGCGGCTTTGTGAACGCCGGCATCAACGGCCTCTAGATAGGCTTCCATATGAACCTTCCAATAAGGAAAGTCGTCTCCATCGAACATGGGAGGGGGTCCATCCCCATGGGACATTGAAAGGATCAAGATGCCCAAGAGGGGGGTGAATTGAGATCTTTTAAATTTCTAAGCAATAACTAAAACCTATCAAGAGCCAATTAACCCCTAGTGCTTTCCCAAGTGTGTCCTAGCTAAACAAGCAAGACAAGACAATGAAAGCAGTAAAGCCCTATGCAATTCTACTCAAGCAACAAGAATATAATGCGGAAAGTAGTGCTTAAGAGTAAATGCAATAAGTAAGGAGTAGGGGCAAAGGAAACTGACACGACGACATTTTGCCGAGGCATCGAGGAGTCGACACTCCCCCCTAGTCCTCGTTGGAGCACCCGCGCAAGGGTATCACTCCCCCTTAGTCCGCGCAAGGACTAACTGCTCTCTATGGGTTGATTCTTTGCCACTCCGGCTCGGTGAATCGCCCACAACCGATTACAATCGAACTTGGGTCATCCACAAGGAACACCACCAGATGATCACCAAGCAAACCACCGTGAAACCGTCTAGGTGATGTCGATCACCAAGAGTAACAAGCACTAACTCTCACTTGACCAAGGCTAGTCTAGTGATTGAATGGATACACACTTGCTAACTCTAAGCAACTAGTGAGAATCAACACAGGGAATGGCAAAAACCCCTAGCCTTAGAGGCAAAAACCAACTTTCTGCGTCACTCCGGATGCACTTTTAGGGTAGGGTCCGGACCATCAAGCATGCGTCCGGACCCCCAAACCCTCTGTACTCTACGATGAAAACCAGGCAGTCCGAACGCACTATCAGGTCCGGACGCAAGCAACCGGACAGCGTCCGGACCGATTTCTGCTCTCTGGAGCTCTCTATATTGCTGTCCGGACGCACAATGCAGTCCGAACGCAACACTCCGGACAGCGTCCGGTGGCCAAACTACTCTCGGGAACTCTCTGGATTGGGTCCGGATGCTATAGCGAGTCCGGACCCAGCACTGTTCATAGCGTCTGGAGCGCCTGCATCCAGCAAGCCAAACCCTAGGGTCCAAATGCACATCCAATGGTCCGGACCCAGAGTTACACTTGTGTCGGGCCTTTTCACCTTCCTTCCAACATGGAAGTTGCTCATCTCGGTTCAAGGACTATTTCTGAAGCTTCCTAGTGCTAGTTTGACAAGTGTGCACCACACCTAAACACTAAGCCTTTCCTAGGTCAAGCTACTAGATAGAACGCCTCTTAATAGTACGGCCAAAGGAAAAATAAAGGTGCTAAACTACTCTAAGTGTCTCTCAACTCCAATGACACTTAGACCTAGTCTAATCTTCAACCTTGTCGCAAATCCTTTTAAAACCGAAACGATTCCAATAAGGGGCACGTATACCATGATAGTCCAATCAACCACCCATTACCATGACCTAACTTTCTTATTGCCTCTACAAAACACACGTTAGTCATAGTAATCTTGCATTGTCGTTAATCACCGAAACTCTAGGGGCCTAGATGCTTTCAATCTCCCCCTTTTTGGTGATTGACGACAATATGCCATAGAGTATGAAAAGAGAGTTTTATTTTGGGTTTTCAAGTGACTTGGCTTATCTAGGCATGGGCTAGTGAATATGAATGAATAATACATGCTTAAGTAATCGAAGCCACAACATGTACTGAGGATATGAATTAAGAGCAAGTACAAGAGATATGCTTATCACAGGTATATATCAAAGTAAAGCACGGAAGCATATCAAGGGCCAAAAGCATGTGACATAATATATAAGAGAGAACCACAATGTCACAAGCAAGTGTACCATCACACAAAAGCAAATGTATGCGATAGGATAAACATGATGCATGAATACGAGAGAAGTAAGCACATCAAAAGAAACAAGTCTCACTCTCAACTCCCCCTATCACTAGCATACTCTCACTCTCTCCCCCCTTTGGCGACAAAGCACCAAAAACTAAGCGTCGGGCGCAGGAGGAGTAGCTGGGTCACGAGCGTGCAGGGTGAACTGCTCGTAGTCAGGACTGGAGTCGCTGTCACCCGAACCGGCTGTGTCTGGAGCTGTCTCAGGAGTTGTCTCTGGAGCAGTCTCGGGAGCAGTGGCCACAGAAGTAGAAGTTGTAGCGTCGGCCACTGACTCTGCTGGTACATCAGACGGCTGTGTCTCTGGAACCACTGACTCTGTCTATGCCTGGGCCTCGGAAGCAAGCAAGTTCGAAGCTGGAGCGGGCACGGAAGGAGCAACCTCTGACTCGGGAGCAGGAGTTGTAGCCGGTGCCTCTGATACTGAGGTCTGAATGGCCTGTCCCTAGGGCTCAGCAGCCACTAGAGTCACGTCAGGCTGGACCTCTAGAGAAGTAGTAGCTGGAGCAGGTGGGTCCTGAGGAGCTAGCTCGGACGAAGCCACTCAGGAGGGAAGGGTACCTCCAGTCTGTGGAACGGGCTCTGGCAGAGACGGCTGGTAGTCGGTAGGACTAGCAAGGCCGGTGAGGGCACTGTAGCTAGCAGAGAACGCTGGAGCAGAACTATCCAAGCCTGCAGACACTAAGTACGGGGTAAACCCAGTGGTGATCGGTGAAAACTGCGTCATCTGCCCCACTGTGTCGAACCACTGTGCCACCTGGCTGGCCGGAGACTGAAACTGCGCTGAGGGACTCACACTCTGTAGTCAACCAGAGGACGGTATAGCTGAAGTGGGAGTCGCTGGTCGAGACTATCCTAGAGGAGTGACCGGGCGACCCGCGTACTGAGCAGTGCTGACCACTGGAGCTGTGAAGTGCGAAGACGAGGGTGTCGGGTGCTGGACGTAGTAGGGCATGCCCGGAGGCGGCGGCTGAGGTGAGAACCTGTCCAAGAGGTGGCTGAGGGGACAGTCCAGGAAACTGCCCAAACTGAGGGGGACCCAGCTGAAACTACGATGGCCTCTGAAGGAATAGGGGAGGAGGAGCTCCAGTCTGCTGCAAGATATATCCCATGAACTGGAAGGTCATCGCCTGACTAGCAAGCAGTTGCTCCCTAAACTGATCCTGCCTGGCCTGAACCTGGCCCATCATGGCCACCATCTACTGCTGAGAAGTGTCAAGCCGATCCAGGACCCGCAGAAGAAAAGGGTCGGTGGGTGCAGCTGGAGGAGGTGCCACGCTAGAGGGAACGGCCTCTGCGTCATGAGCTGCTGCTGGATGAGGTGGAGCAGGATGGTGTGGACGGTATTCGTCGTCGTCACTGTCTGATGGAATTGGGTCTACGCCCTGATCCAAGTCCTCCTGCCTCTCAAGGTCAGCTAGCTCTCCTTGAGCCACGGCGCGCATCGCCATGTCCTGAGCGTCAATCTCATCCATCTCTCGAGCCGGTACTGCACGGCGAATCCTCCGGAGGGCTCTGTTGCCCCGACGACCATCAATCACAGCACTCATCATGTAGATCGGAAAAATAGAAGGCGAGTCTGAGAGCTCACGGCTGAGCTGTGGGTGACTGCGGAGTGCCAAAACAAGTAGGGAGTTGATCCAGTGAGCATAGGGCAACTGCCGGCATGACACAATCCCATCTGCTATGGTGTCCTCCATCTCACACACTATGAAATCCGCAATGTCGAACGTTGTCTGAGTCACAACAGCGGCTATGAGGTACTGCTCCAGGTTCATGAGCGCGTCACGGTAGCCGGTGCGAGGAAGTAGAGTGCGTCGGAACACGTCATTCAGGAGACGAACGTGAGAGAGCAACTCACCGGGGTGACGACGGGCACCGAGACTGAACGGCTGCTGGAAGCACGGGGAGACGTGGTCAACTGAAGGTGGAGTGCCTCCAATAGCTCTGCGTGGGAGTCACACTCCCCGAAGCACTGCCTGTGAAGTCGAACTCGTACTGGGTGAGGTGAAGTCGCTCTCTGAGGGTTGTCAAGTACATCCGGTAGCGCTCCCCTCTGAAGGTGTACTGGAAGAACTCGTGGTCAGGGTCTATCCAAACGGAAGCGTAGAACTCCCGGACCCAGTGCTCGACGTAGTTCCCCGAGCGGCCTAGGAGGTCCGCCAGCCCAGGAAGGTACATGAGTAGAGGTCGAAGCACCTCTCCACCGGTCTCTATGATCTTCTCAAGCGGGCACACTCGGTGGGGTCGTAGCTGGATCCTCATGGTGCGGGCTGCGTCGTAGAAGTCCTTGTGGCGAGGGTGCCACCAACCTGGAGGAGCGTCCAGATGCCTCTGAACTGGACACCACTCCTCAAGCTCTACCATCCAAAGCTCATAGACCTGCCTAGTGGAAGCCAAACTGAGATCCACATGCACGGGCATCACTGGGGGCCCGACCATGGACGGTGGAGGTGGAACTGCCCTTGGAACTCTGTCGCCGCGGTAAGGACCCTCAGGACGAGGAGCAACCTCGACACGGGCGTGTGTAGACCATCTAGGAGGAGTCGGCTGAGCTGCATCTGTAGCTGGCTCTGCTGCCTATGTAGTTGCCTCTGTAGCTGCCTCGGCTGGCTCTATAGCTGCTGCCTCATCGGTCGCTGCCGGTGGCTGTGAGGACTGTCTGGAAGTAGTGGTACGAGCGTGAGTGCCAATGCGAAGCGTAGCACCACGCTCTACCCTGTCAGCTACCTCAGCGACTGCTATCGCCGCTAGGGCGTCTCTGTCAAGCAACTTCCGCTTCTTTGCGGGAACCTTCGCCTTGGCCTTCCCCTTCTATGAAACGGTGGGAGGGGGACGGCGAGGCGGCTCGTCATCACCGGGACCACCACCAACATTATTCACTCGTGCCATAGCAAAGAATCAACTATCAACCAATACTGAAAGAGGCCCAAGTGCCACTGCCTCTATCACTGAATAGTAAATAAGAAATCCCCACTAACCAGGCGGAGTACTGCAAGAGGCCCACAAAGCCACTGAATATCTCATGAGGCTTTGCCTCAATCCATAATCGCGGGCTTTGCCCCGAGTTCTCTATCACTAACACTGACCCGACTGCCATAGAAAAAGATAGACAGAATATATATAAGCATACTAGTCATCTAGAGGTGCGAAAAACCTATGGAAGCAAGCAATCGAGATAAGAAGGGAGTGAAATATGTCGGCTACCTGAGGAAAGAAGCGCATCGATCCAATGCACGTCGGGCTCGGACAGAGAACACCACGAAGACGACACGTCGACGGCTGAAACGCACGACCGACGAGGCGACGATGAAACCCTAGGGAGGGCAGAAACACAGGGAACCCTAGGGGGGACTGTTGGTGGTGAGGCAGGGGGGAACTGCTGGTGGGAGGTAGGGGGGTGGGCTTTCTACTCGGTGGACGAAGGAGCAGAGCAGGGTGAGGCGCTGGTCAGCGGCACTGGCGGCGCAGGGGCAGGGGGGTCGGTAGCACGGCGAGCAAAGGCTGAGAGCAGGGAGAGGCGCGCGGGCCCGTGGGAAGGGGCCAGCGGCGAGGCTCGACGGCGGCGAGGGAAGGTAGGCGGCGATAATGGCGAGAGCGGTGGCAGATGACGGTGTACGGTGCAGGAGCGGGGGGAAACAGCAAAGATAGAAGAGGGCAAGCATGCGCGGTCAACAGATACAAAAATCGAACTCCGGACGCAAAAGGGAGTGCGGTCTCTCGACACCGGACGCCAGAGGGGCGAAAACAGAGCAACATGCTCTCTGTGATGTAATTATCCGGACACGGAATTACATCCGGACGCAGGAAGCGGTTGCGTCCGGAGCCATTGTGCGGGAGGATGCACAGTGGAGGGGGGCTGACTGGACGCAAGAGCGATGGTCCGGACCGCATAAAACATGCGTCCGTACCTTGCGACCGGAGCACAACAGGGAGCATAGAGAGGATCCGGACGCAAAAGTGAGTCCGGACGCAGGAGAACAAACAGCATCTGGAGTCTGATCCGAAGCCAAAATGCATTGAAAAAATTTCCTATCTCTCCCTTTCTCTCTCACACACCATCTCCAACACCAAAGAGATCAGAAAGAAAACATGTCGGACATGGAATGGGAACCATCACTCAAACCCTCATTGGTTTTTCAAATTGTTAGCCTTTGGCTTAGCTCTTTTTAGTGAAAATAGGCAATGAACGAGGGCGAGGAACACTGTAAGGCCATTAATAGGGGTATAGTAACAACTTGAGCGTGGAATGCTCCCCCTAAAATAGACGAACTCAAAAGATGCTCAAACTTAACCGAAAAAGAACGAACAAGCAACAAACATGCATATGCAATACTTGAATTTGAATCTAGTTGCTTGTCAAGTTTAAACCTTGATTAAGCTTCTTCACACGCTTGAGGGCGGTTATCTTAACCGAGTTAGACAAGCCTATATGCACGTTCATAAATTAAACATGAATGCATGGTACCAACACAAGATCATCTTTTAGTGAAGTTACTTAGATCAAGCACATTTAGTTCACTTCTCAACCTACAAAAGGTTACTTCATCAAGTGGTTTTGTGAAGATATCCGCCAATTGATCTTCACTTCTTACACCAACTAGGGAGATATCTTTCTTTGAAACATGATCCCTTAGAAAGTGATGACGGATATCGATGTGCTTAGTGCGGGAGTGTTGAACCGGATTATTAGCAAGTTTTACCGCACTTTCATTATCACAAAAAGTGGTACACTTTTAAGCTCAACACCATAGTCTAGAAGAGTTTGTTTCATGTATAAGATTTGTGCACAACAAGCTCCGGCGGCTATGTATTCCGCTTCCGTAGTAGACAAAGCCACACTATTTTGTTTCTTTGATGACCATGATACAATTGATCTTCCAAGCAAATGGCAACCTTTGGAGGTACTCTTCCTATCAACTTTGCAACCGACATAATCCGAATCGGAATAGCCTATTAGTTGAAAAGTAGCTCCTTTGGGACACCAAAGGCCAATGCTTGGGGTGTGCTTTACATATCTAAGGATTCTTTTTACGACACTTAGATGGGATTCCTTAGGTTTTGCTTGAAACCTAGCACACATGCACACACTAAACATGATATCGGGCCTAGATGCGGTAAGATATAACAAACTACCAATCATAGAACGGTAGAGAGTTTGATCAATAGGTTTACCATCCTCGTCAAGGTCTAGGTGTCCATTTGTGGGCATTGGGGTCTTGATTGGCTTACAATCTTCCATCTTGAACTTCTTAAGCACATCATTGGTATACTTTTCTTGAGATACAAATGTGCCTTCTCTCAATTGCTTCACTTGAAACCCAAGAAAGAAGGTAAGCTCTCCAATCATGGACATCTCAAATTCCTTCGACATCAAGTCATCAAACTCCTTGCAATGATCTTCATTCGTTGAGCCAAAGATAATATCATCAACATACACTTGACAAATGAAGATATCTCCATCTTGCTTCTTGGTGAATAGTGTTGTGTCAACCTTCCCAATAGTGAATCCCTTCTTGAATAGGAAGTCCCGAAGACGCTCATACCAAGCTCTAGGGGCTTGCTTTAGCCCATATAGCGCTTTGGACAACCTATAAACATGGTTAGGATATCTAGGGTCCTCAAAACCGGGAGGTTGATTGACATAGACTAGTTCATTTATGAAACCATTTAAGAATGCACTTTTCACATCCATTTGATATAACTTCATATCATGGTGTGATGCATATGAAAGGAGGATATGTATGGCTTCAAGTCTTGCAACCGGTGCAAAGGTCTCCCAAAAATCCAAGCCTTCAACTTGTGAGAACCCCTTTGCAACTAGTCTTGCCTTGTTTCTAACCACTTGACCTTGATCATCTTGCTTGTTGCGGAACACCTACTTAGTTCCTATCACTCTTGCATCTTGTGGCTTTTCTTCTAGAGTCCACACTTGATTCCGGGTGAAGTTGTTCAATTCTTCATGCATAGCATTCACCCAATCCGGATTCTCAAGCGCTTCCTCTACACAAGTAGGCTCAACACAAGAAACAAAGGAGTGATGTTCAATAAATGATACAATCTTTTGGGACCGAGTCATTACTCCCCTTGAAGGACTCCCAATGATGAGTTCTTGTGGATGGGATTGGAGTATGGGTGTGGATCTTTTATCAACCACTTGAGGAGGAGGTGTAGGTGCATCAACATCTTGAGCTTGGGCCTCTACTTGAGCTTGAGGGATGAATGTATCTTCATTTGTTTCCCTCACTTTATCATCATCATCTTGAGGCCCTTGTGATGTAGAAGGTTGAGCACTTGCATCAACTTCAACCACCACTTGATCTTCTTCTTTGGGGTTGATTGCACCGGTAGGCATGTTCTTCATAGCCTTCCTCAATGGTTCATCACCTACATCATCAAGATTTTCATTTGCTCCTTGGGAGCCATTAGTCTCATCAAATTCCAAGTCATACGTTTCTTCAACTAAGCCGGTGGCTTGGTTAAATACACGGTATGCTTTGGATTTCAAGGAATAACCAACTAGGAAACCAATATCACATCTTCTTTGAAACTTCCCTAGATGATGACGCTTCTTGTAGATGTAGACCTTGCACCCAAACACCCTAAAGAATGATAGATCTGGCTTCTTCCCATTGAGTAACTCATATGGTGTCTTCTTCAAGAATCTTTGGATGAACAATCTATTTGAAGCATAGCATGCGGTGTTGATCTCTTCGGCCCAAAACTTCTCTGGGGTGTCATACTCATCTAGCATGGTTCTTGCAAGAGTAATTAGTGTCTGGTTCTTCCTCTCAACCACTCCATTTTGTTGAGGTGTGTATGTTGCGGACACTTCATGCTTGATCCCAACTTCATCACAATAATCTTCAATCTTTGTGTTGATGAACTCGGTGCCATTGTCACTTCTTATGTTCTTGATCTCTACATCAAATTCATTTTGGGCTCTCTTGGCAAACTTTTTGAATGGGCTTGTGGCTTCCCCTTTGTCATGAAGAAAGAACACCCATGTGTATCTTGAATAGTCATCCACAATCACAAGACAAAAGAGGTTGCCTCCCAAACTAGCATATGTTGTAGGTCCAAATAGATCCATGTGTAGAAGCTCAAGAACTCTTGATGTTAACATGAATGCTTTGTGGGGTGAGTGTTGGCAACTTGCTTGCTGGCTTGACATGCACTACAAAGCTTATCCTTTTCAAACACAACATCCTTGATGCCTCTAACCATTTCCTTCTTCAATAGCTTCTTGAGAGTAGACATTCCAACATGAGCTAGCCTTCTATGCCACAACCAACCAAGAGATGACTTAGTGAATAAGCATGTTTGGAGGTTGGCATCATTTGATGAGAAATCCATAAGGTAGAGGTTATTGTGCCAAAAGCCTTTGAATATGACTTGACTATCATCAATCTTTGACACAATGACTTCATTAGGAGTGAATAAGCATTGGAAACCAAGATCACACAATTGGCCAACCGAGAGTAAGTTGAAGCTTAGTGATGCAACTAACAAGACATTTGATATTGAGTTGTCATTTGAGATTGCCACTTTTCCAAGTCCTTTGACCTTTCCCTTTGAGTTGTCCCCAAATGTAATCTTGTCTTGATTGTTGACATCTTCTTCTATTGAGGTGAATATCCGGGGGTCACCGGTCATGTGTTGAGTGCATCCACTATCAATCACCCAATGACTTCCATCGGTCTTGTAGTTCAACTACACACACAAGAGATCAAGCTTGTTGTTTAGGCACCCATTGAGTACGGGGGCCCATTGCTTTCTCTACTAGTGTCTTAGCCATCCAAAGTGTCTTTGGTATATTCTTGTTGGGTGGTCCTAAGAACACAACAAGTGGCCTTCCCTTGACATCCTTGTTGATGACATAGTGAGCGCTGTATGCAAAAGGCCTAGTGTGCTTGGGCAAGGGTTGTGGAGGTGGAGTCACACAATCATGAGCAAAGTGTCCTTGATTTCCACACTCAAAGCATGTCTTCATCATTGGCTTTGGCTTTGCTTGATAGAAGTACTTGGCTTGTTGTTGATATTGAGCTTTGGCTTTAGCTTTGGCCTTCTTCACTTCAGCGGACTTGTAACCAAGACTGGCTCTATCATTCTTCATGACGATGTTCATGAGAAGCTCACTTTGAAGATTGTGGCCCTTTGTGAACTTCTCCATTCCAATGGCTAGATGGTTCTTCTCATTCTTTAGCCTCTTGTTCTCTTCTCTAAGCATATCAACTTCAAGTGCCACATCATAGTGTTCATCTTGTGAATCAATCACAATTGACTTGGTTGTCTTGAGCTTGATAAGATCTTGCTTGAGGCTTTCATTCTCATTCTTGATCTTGACATAGTCATCACAGTGATCCGCCACAACCACTTGCTTGCCTTTGCACTTAGGCTCTTGCTCAATTGGCTCAACAATCAAATCATCACCAGATGTGTCAATGTCAATCTTGACAATGGGGTTAGCATCAATAGGCAAAGCATCTTCAAAACATTCATTAGCTATAAGGAGAGTATCATAGTTCATTTTTACTTCGGTGTACTCTTCCCTAAGCTTGTTGCATCTTTATCTAAGCTCTTGTGATGTCCTCTCTAGCTTATCATGTTTCTCTTTTAGCTCTTTGAGAGAGGATTTGAGCTCCCTAGCATGTGAGGATAAGGATTTGTTTTCACTAATTAGCTCATCACTAGCATTGGATGTTATTTCAAGTTTGTCTTGCAAGTCATCATTTTGTTTTTCAAGCTTTTCATTTTTAGCTTGCTCCTTCTTCACAATTTTAGTATACTTAGTGAGAAATTTTATGAGTTCATCATAAGAAGGAGCTTGGTATTCCTTTTTACTTTCATTACCACTATCATCACTATCCTCTAGTTTGGATTGTACCTTCCGGTCACCCTTGGCCATAAGGCATAGGTGTGTAGAGGATGTAGTGGAGGAAGACGGTGGTGGTGGAGGAGGCAATGAAGTTCCAATGACTAGTGCGGCCACCTTCTCATCATCACTATCATCGTCGGATGAATCACTTGAATCTTCAATGTCGGTTAACTAATCACCAACTATGTATGCCTTGCCATCTTTCTTCTTTTGGTGTTGGAACCTCTTCTTCTTGAAGCCATCTCTCTTCTTGTGTGGCTTCTCATCTTTCTTCTCATCGTCACTTGACTCATCTTTTTGCTCTTTGTCATTCTTGTACTTCTTCTTGTACTTGTCCTTCTTGGGCTTGGTGCATTGGTGAGCTAGATGGCCAAGATCACCACAATTGAAGCAATCCATTTCCGACAATGGCCTCCTCTTGTTGCTAGTGAAGAACTTCTTCTTTCTTGAATCAAACTTGACACCGCTCTTGTTTAGCTTCTTTAGCATCTTGGTGGTCTTCATTACCATTAGAGCGATGTTTGAGTCATCATCATCTTCACTTGAGGTATCATACACCACCTTTGACTTGCCCATGTCATGGCTAGCTTTGAAGGCCAAGTCTTTCTTCTTGGTGGATGATGAAGCTTCATCTTCTTTGTGGAAGTGCATGTACATCTCATGTGCATTGATCTTTCCCAAGACTTGAGTTGGCGTATATTTGGAAAGATCACCTTGATGCAACACGGTCACAATGTTGGCATACTTGGCAATTAGAAGCACATAAAGAATCTTCCTCACAACATCGGCTTTATCCATTTTCTTTAGCCCAAGAGCATTCAATTCTTCTACAAGAACATTTAGGCGTGAGTACATTTCATTAGCATTCTCATGAGCAAGCATGGTAAAAGCATTCATCTTATTCATGACTAAGTGATATCGCTCTTCCCACTCGCTCTTTGTGCCCTCATGAAGAGCACAAATGTTCTTCCACAACTCATGTGCGTTCTTTGAGGTTAGCAACAAGTTGAACACATCCTTGCCAATGCCCCTAAAGAGGGTGTTGCGGGCTTTGGCATTCCACTTCTCATAGTGGACTTCATCACCGAATGGTTCTCCATCATAGGCCGAAAAACCATCGGTGGCGGCTTTGAGCACACCAACATCTAAGGCTTCGAGGTAAGCCTCCATACGCACTTTCCAATATGGAAAGTCGTCTCCATCAAACATGGGCGGCGGTCCATCCCCATGGGACATCTTGCTCTAGGCGGTGAAGCCTAATTTAGAGCAACATGGCTTTGATACCAATTAAAAGGATCAAGATGCCCAAGAGGGGGGGTGAATTGGGCTCTTTTAAATTTCTAAGCAATAATTAAAATCTATCAAGAGCCAATTAACCCCCTAGTGCTTTCCCAAGTGTGTCCTAGCTAAACAAGCAAGACAAGGCAATGAAAGCGGTAAAGCCCTATGCAATTCTACTCAAGCAACAAGAATATAATGCGGAAAGTAGTGCTTAAGAGTAAATGCAATAAGTAAGGAGTAGGGGCAAAGGAAATTGACACAACGATGTTTTGTCGAGGTATCGAGGAGTCGACACTCCCCCCTAGTCCTTGTTGGAGCATCTGCGCAAGGGTATCGCTCCCCCTTAGTCCGCGCAAGGACTAAGTGCTCTCTATGGGCTGATTCTTCGCCACTCCGGCTCAGTGAATCGCCCACAACCAATTACAATCGAACTTGGGTCATCCACAAGGAACACCACCGGGTGATCACCAAGCAAACCTTTGCGAAACCGTCTAGGTGATGTCGATCACCAAGAGTAACAAGCACTAACTCTCACTTGACCAAGGCTAGTCTAGTGATTGAATGGATGCACACTTGCTAACTCTAAGCAACTAGTGAGAATAACCACATGGAATGGCAATTCACACTCTCACTAGGGCTCTTGCACTTCTTGCACTCTCACAAGGCAATCTCAGCAATTGGAATGGGCAAGAGTGGCTCCATGGGGCTGATGGGGAAGTATAAATACTCCCCAACTCAACCCCTAGCCGTTAGAGGCAAAAACCAACTTTCTGCGTCACTTCGGACGCACTTTTAGGGTAGGGTCCGGACCATCAAGCATGTGTCCAGACCCCCCAAACCCTCTGTACTCTGCGATGAAAACTAGGCAGTCCGGACGCACTATCAGGTCCGGACGCAAGCAACCGGACAGCGTCCGGACCGATTTCTGCTCTCTGGAGCTCTCTATATTGCTGTTCGGATGCACAATGCAGTCTGGACGCAACACTCCGGACAGCGTCCGGTGGCCAAACTGCTCTCGGGAACTCTCTGGATTGGGTCCGGACGCTATAGCGAGTCCGGACCCAGCACTATTCACAGCGTCCGGAGCGCCTGCATCAAGCAAGCCAAACCCTAGGGTCCGGACGCACATCCAATGGTCCGGACCCAGAGTTACACTTGTGTCCGGAGCTCTTAATAGGGCCTTTTCACCTTCCTTCCAACATGGAAGTTGCTCATCTCAGTTCAAGGACTACTTCTGAAGCTTCCTAGTGCTAGTTTGACAAGTGTGCACCACACCTAAACAATAAGCCTTTCCTAAGTCAAGCTACTAGATAGAACCCCTCTTAATAGTACGGCCAAAGGAAAAATAAAGGTGCTAAACTACTCCAAGTGTCTCTCAACTCCAATGACACTTAGACCTAGTCTAATCTTCAACCTTGTCGCCAATCCTTTGAAAACAAAAACGATGCCAATAAGGGGCACGTATACCATGATAGTCCAATAAACCACCCATTACCATGACCTACCTTTCTTATTGCCTCTGCAAAACACACGTTAGTCATAGTAATCTTGCATTGTCGTTAATCACCAAAACTCTAGGGGCCTAGATGCTTTCAGACATCTTGCTCTAGGCGGTAAAGCCTAATTTGAGAGCAACCTTGCTTCGATACCAATTGAAAGGATCAATATGCCCAAGAGGAGGGGTGAATTGGGCTTCTTTTAAATTTCTAAAGCAATATTAAACCCTAACAATGCCAATCACCCCCTAGTGCCTACCGCAATGTGTGTCCTAACTAGAAAGCAATAGCAAGCCAAGGAAATTAAAGACAACCTAAGCAATTCTAGTAGGAATTAAAAGAACACGACGGAAAGGTAATGCAGAAATGTAAAGAGCTAAGGAAAGAGAATTGTTGACACGCGATGTTTTCCCAAGGTATCGAGGAGTCGACACTCCCCTTAGTCCTCGTTGGAGCACCTTGCAACGTATAGCTCCCCCTCTACCCGTGCAAGGGTAGAGTGCTCTCTATGGGCTGATTCTTCGCCACTCCGGCTCGGTGAATCGCCTACAACCGATCACAAAAGCTTGGAGAAAAGCCGTCGACAATCTTCCGGCGATCACTTCCTCCGAACACCATCAAATCGTCTAGGTGCTGTCGAATACCAAGAGTAACAAGCACAAGACCTTCACTTGACCAACTCGAGGATAGGAAGGTGGATGGATGCACATTTGTCACTCCTAATCACTCTAGGAGGGAAGAACAAGATGAACTCACTCAAATCTTTCCGTCACTAGGCACTTGGCTCTCCAAGAACTCTCTCTAGGTTCCTTCAGCTGAAACAATGGACAAGAGAGCTCACTTGGACGAAATGGGCAACTATAAATAGTCCCCACCTCCAAAACTAGCCATTTTTACTTTTTCTCTTCTCTGCGAAAGCATCGGACTAGTCCGGAGCCTACACCACCGCACTATACCACCTGGTTCGGTGCTCACTCTCTGTTCAAATCTCATCTGAAAACAGGCACCGTCGGACTACTCGCTATGGTCCGACGCCCTGGTCCGACACTCTGGTCTGGAGCCAGGGGGCTCACTGAGTGAAAACTCATTCTCAACTTCGAACCTCCGGACCACTCTCCATGGTCCGGTGCCCTGGTCCAACGCTCAGGTCTGGAGCCAGGGTGCGCACTGAGTTGGAAGCATCCTCTGCCTTGAAGCGCCAGACTAGTCGTCGGACACACCGTCGGACTAGTCCGGAGCTCACTCTCTGGCTCACTTCTTCTAACAAGGACCGTCGGACCACTCGCCTATGGTCCGACGCCTTCCAGACAGGTGGTCCGGAGCTCTTTCACACAGAGTTGGTGCCTAAGGTTGGACCGTCGGACTACTCTCCTTGGTCCGATGCCTCCTAGGCAATCTGGTCCGGAGCCTCTTTCTCCCCCTATTTCACCTCTTTTCACTAAGAATTTTGAAGGGGTTTTGCTCCTACCATCTCAAGGACTATTAGTAGGGTCTCTAGGACTAGTTGTGACAAATGTGCATACACCAACATTCTCAAACTCTCCTAGGTCAAGCTACTAACCTCATACCCCCCTTTATAGTATGGTCAAAGGAAAAACAAAGTCCTAGTCTATACTTAGTGCCCTTCTCAACCTTGTGGCACTAAGAACTAGCCTAGTCTTCAACTTGTATCACCATCCTTTCAAACCGAAACGATTTCCATCTTGGGGGCATGAATATCTATTAAGCCCATTCATAGCATCACTAATGACCTAACTCAAAATGATTTTGTCTCTGCAAAACACACGTTAGTCATAGAGACCTAGCATTGTCGTTAATCGCCTAAACACAAGGGACCATGATTCTTCAGCCGGCAAATCGTCGTAATACCATACGTCATGTCTTTTGGTGGCTGGATTGATGTGAGTATTAGGTTACAAGATCTGTAGATGTGATCTAGGGGATCATATGAGAGATGTTTTGGAGGGGGTCCCTGCTCGCCTTATATAGCCGGGAAGCAGGGTTACAGTTTCCATATCCTAACAGATTACGATCGGTCCCTTTAGGTAAGGGATTCGATTCTATCTACTAGGATCCTTCTTGCCGAGCAAGGATTCTTCGGAGCCCCTGGCGAGCACAATGGGCTGGTCGCATGCCACAAGGCCTCGTGGGTTGGGCCGTCTCCTGGTCGGCAGGCCCATAAGGTCCCTGGGGATATACCGAGGTAATATCCCCAACAAGTCCCTGATCATGTTATATTCTTCTAGCGAGTCAGCAGCATCATTCTTGGAGGTGTACATCTGGTCGCCATCGCATGAAGTCGTCATTGCAGGGTCCCGACCAGGCTGGCTGGTCGGGGCACTGCTTGGAGAAGCCTCCCGACCAGGTCGAGCTGGTCGAGAGCATCGTAGCTTGTTGTGCAAGCAGGTCACCTTTTGATGGATGTTGCGGTTGCTTGTTAGGAGGATGTGACGTGCTGAAGAAGAAAATACTTTTCGAACAGATTGTTGCCTGGTGAAGTGTACCCACTTAGGCCTCGAGCTTGGTAGTAGGTGAAGTATGCACGTAGTGCCAAGCTTTATAAAGATAAAGGTTGTATGAATAAGCATAAGTAATGAGTAAAGCATGAGTTTTGTAAAAACCGACTGTGAATACCCACAGTCCCCGAGCCTGATGTAAGAGGTTGTGAGGCTCTTGCACCAGGATTATAGAAGAAAGGAAAAAATATAAGTTTGGTTAAAACGACTGCGAATACCCATAGTCCCCGAGCCGGACGCGAGGAGCAGGAAGGTTATTGCGTCGGGATCACATTGCTTTTTCGCGGTCCCCGGGTTGCAGTCCCTGGGGGTTTTGTTGCTCCATGTCGTCTGTCCTTCTGCCGCGGCAGCAGTCCCCGAGCCTTGCTCGGTGTAGTCCTGGACGGAGTCCCCGAGCCTGGTCGAGTCTGCGAGCAAGTGGTTGAGTCGTCGTTTTATGATCGACAAAGTCTCTGAGTGTCACTGTAGCAGAGGTCCTGCGGGACTTGCCAACTAGTGTACTGTAGTTGTGTTATTGTTTCTGCTAGAAAAGAAATCATAACAAAATGGTATGCCTAGTCCCCAGGACTGTGAAGTTAGTGGTGATTTATTAGACGAAAATCAGGGGGTTATCTAGAAGAAAATACGGAATAGGGGAAAGGGAGTTATTGGGCCGAATTAACCGTGCGGTTAGCGGCCCAAGTCACAACGTAGGAAGCTGGTGTCGTGGCGGTCCCGTATTTAGCCGTTGCGGTTTCCCAAAAACCCTAGGAGGCAAAGCGCCGCGCCGCTTTGTATAAATGGCGGATTTAGTGGCGGAACGAGAAAGGTCACGTCTTTTGGTCTCTGCCCAAGCGTGTGTAGGATTCGGAGAGGCGTGTCTTCATTGCTTGAGCTATTCAAAGAGGAAGGAGATTCGACTATATGTCCAGGTGAAGATCAAGGTGAGTTCCGATTGCTATTGTTTCGACTTCCTTTGCATTGTTCAGTCGCAAGGTCTTGAGAGGGTATCGTCGACGCTTAGTTCGTGTCAGGTTTGATGGAGGCTCGAGGCACGCATCTTGCGATGGGTCTTGCCGTCGTGCTGACCCTACCGGAGGACTTGGTTTTTCGCATCCTTCTTCGCGTGACCGATGATAGAGACAATGTGCGCGAGTATGTGAAGATTCGCCCAATCTATCGCGTCTTCCACAACTTTTGCGACGATCATTCGACGATTCGGCTTTTGTCGCTTCGGCGTGTCCAGGATTATTGCTGGCCCTACTTCCCTTTTCTAGAGACTGCCTTCGAGCAGTGTTTTCTTGATGTTGACCACCGGGAGGCATTGTTCTTTCGTGGTTTGGAGCGGTTGATGTTGCAGGGACAGGATTCGGTTGGGCAATCACTTATTGGCAGGGGGGTGGCGGCTGGAGATGACATCGCGATGTACTTCAGGGCTCTGATGTTGTACTATGCTTATTTGGCAAACTTGGAGACGCTTGCCATCGTCGATTGTCTCAGAGGAGGTGCCCTTCCCAACGGTCGGTTTGGTAACCAAGGCTTGCGTCATCTTCGAAGGCGTTCTCGTGACGATCTTCATGTCATCTGGTGGCGATGGTGGATTCATGCTCCGGAGGATGTGCCAGATTTAGTCGTCATCGATCCTCATGTGTGCATCTGGGAGGAGTGTTGTCGTTTTGGTCCGGCAGGTAACAATATGCCTGGGATCATCATGTAATGTAGCTGGCAATGTCGAACTCGACATGAGTTCGATCTCTAGACTAGGCATATTAGTGAGGTGGTCGCTTATCGCATCAGTAGGATGAAGTTGTAATCGTCGAACGCCTTATCTGAAGTATTGTCCTTCCTCTTTTGGTGTATCACGGTGTTTCGTCGTCGGCTATTTTGCTACAAGATAGTTGTAGTTTGTATCTCAGGTGCAAGTGGTCGGATGTGTAAGTGAAAACTGCAAAGCTGTTATATATCCGGGCGGTGAACTTTTGTTTCACTTGTATACCCTATCCTGCCGGCTAAGTCATGAGCCGTAGCGATGAAACGTTCGGCATTGGGTCTCAAATGGTTTGTATCGTAGGGCTAGCACCACTGCACACGTAGGATACATAAGGACTCCCAAGGAGGCACGTTGCTGACAACCCGTGACTTAGAGGGCGAACAACTCATGCACGCTTAGGGAGATGCTAGAGATAGGGCCTTTTTCCGAGAGGCTCGATCGTGGCGTGACTAGGGCCTATGGAGATCGTTCCTGAAGACGCTGGGCGAAAAGTCATGCTGCTTGTAGAGTCGTGTCGACCGTACCGTGGTCGTGTACAATTCTGGGCGCGCAACCTCATGGCTTCCGACCCGAGCGGTATTGCCCGGCTTCTGGGGAAATACCGCTAGGGAGTCCTGACGATGTAACCATAGCGTCTAGGGTAGCTACTTCTAGCTGCTATGGTTAACTGGCAGGCTAGCTTCAGGAGCTTTCTAGTTACGGTCAAACTGTTTGGAGAAACGCCTTATCGCGTTTTTTGGCGAGGTCGTCGAACACTATGGGAGTGTTTTGGAGAGGTCGTCGAACGTTATCTGCTTTGTTGCGGTTGTCGCCGTACGTCGGAGTTATTTGCGTAGTGGTCGCCGTGCGTCATGAGTGTTTTTACGGCAGTCGTCGTACGTCGTGGGCATTTGTGCAGTAGTCGTCGTACGTCGTGGGCATTTTGCACAAGTTATTTTGGTTACATGAGATATGTAGGAGATGAAGCACCTTTATTTATTGATGGGGGAGTACATAGTACAAACTTTATTGAACTATGGTTACATTTGGGAATCTTCACGTGCCGTCGGGGGACTCTGGTTTCTGCATATGTTCGCTGGCGAAGTCGGCAGTGATTGTCGTTGGTTCTGATTCTTTCTGCTTCTTGGCGGCGGGTTTGTCATTGTCACTGGAGGGGTATGTGTCCTGGGCGTAGGGCTTCTCGATGGTGTTGATTGTCTGCTGCTCGCACTTGTACGCCATCTTCAAGTTGGTACGGAGACTGAGGATGCCTTGTGGTGTCGGGATCTTCAACACCATGTACGTGTAATGCGGGACTGCCATTAGCTTGGCGAGTGCCGGACGACCAAGTATCGCATGGTCGGCAGTCTCGAACTCGGCGACAACGAAGTTGATGTTCTCGACCCTGAAGTGGTTGTTGTCGCTGAACTGCAGAGGTAGGGCAATCTGGCCTATGGGCGTTGATGCCTTATCTGGAATGATTCCCCAGAAGGAGAAGTTCGCTAGGAGGAGATCTTTCTTCGAGTATTTGAGCTGGCGGAATGCGTCGGCGAAGATGATGTTGATGGCGCTGCCGCCGTCGACTAGGACTTTCCTGAAGTAGCACGTTGCGATGGTTGGATTAATGATCAGTGGGAAGCGACATGGATACCTGTAATCCGTCCACTCATCTTCTCCGGAGAAGCTAATTGGTTGATCTGACCATTCGAGGAAGCGAGCATCGGCTGCATTTTCTCCTATGGCAGCGTCTGAGTAAACGTCTGTGTGGGTTTGGCGGCGTCGCCTTTCCCCTTTGACGAGTACGCTGCCTCCGAAAATGGAGTACATCGTTGAGGCTGCTCGGAACTCTGGCGCCGGTGGTCCTTGCTCCTTGCCTCTGTCTTCGCTGTTTTTCTTCTGCCTTTTGTCAACTTTTTCCTTCATCGTCGTCTCGATGAGGTCACATTCCCGCAGGGAGTGTTTAGAGTTCTTATGTATGGGACACGGTCCGTCGAGGATCTTCTCGTAGCTATCATAGTAGTTCTTCTTTGGGCGGGTGTCCGTGTTTGCGACGTAGCGGTTGTTTCTCCTGTAGTCATACTTCTAGGGATGGCGTTCAGAGTTACCTGACCGGTAATCGCGGTGGTCGCTGGGCCCTCTTTCGCTTCGGTGGTCTGGTCGATGATTCTTATCCGCCGCGCGTTCCGGAGAACGAGAATGGTGTCTCCTGTTTTCCATGCTACAGGTGGCATCATCTTGATTGGCGTAAGGGTTCGCGATCGTCATCAATTCTTCTATGGTCGTCACGTTTTTCCTGGCCAACTTGTTCCGGAGGTCGTCCACCCGTAGCCCGTTGGAGAAGATGGCGATGGCTTCTGGGTCAGAGATATCTGCTATGCTCAGGCGCTTGTCGGAGAAATGCCTGATGTACTCCCGGAGGCTCTCGTTACTCCTCTGGCATACGCTCTCCAGGTCGTAACGCGTCTCTGGCTGTACACACGTAGCTTTGTACGTCTTGATGAAGATTTCCTTGAGGTCTTCCCCACTGTCGATAGTGCCTTCTGGTATCTTCTAGAGCCAGCTGTTGGTGGAGGTCGACAACATTAGTGGCAAGTAATTGGCCATCACGTCTTGATCTCCTCTGGCGGCGTATACGTCGATATCGTAAGTGGAGGCCCATTGCTCTGGGTTTGCTTTGCCGTCGTACTTCTCCACCGACATCACTCTGAAGTTTTGGGGCCACCAGATGGCGCGCAGACGGGCTGAAAAGGGGCGCAGCACCCCCCCCCCCCCCCCCCCCCGTAGCTTGGGACGTCGATGCTGGTGCTCGATTGTATTTGGGTTTGTTATACTCGTCGTCATCATACCTCAGCGATTTTTGTCGGTGTTGTCTCGGAGGGTTCTGGTGCATTGGTTCCAGTGTTCGACCACGTCGGTCCCTGTTGTGATCTTGGTCGTCGCGCCTTGGGTACCATCGCTGGCGCTCCCTCGGAGGGCTTCGTGGATGGTTCCTGATGTGGGACTAGCCAGAGGACTCGAGTGCTTGCCCCTTCCTTTTTACCTGCACCATGGCCGCCTTGATGTGAGCATCTATCTTCTCGATCACCGGTGTGCCTTGGAGTTTGGACAACTCACAGGAGGCTGCCGCCAAATTGGCGCTAGGGGTTGAGTACACTGGGACATCGCCCATCATGTCGAACTCATGCTGGAGGTTGCGTCGTGGCGGGTGACCGCGATTCCTTTGATCCTGCTTGCGATGTTCTCGTGTGACACGTTCATGCTCGCGTTGTTCCCGCGCGACACGTTCCTGTTCGCGGTGTTCGTTATCGCGCCTCTGCGCACGTTCGGCATTGTGTTGCTCTCTTGCGGCACGTTCGGCGTCTGTTTCGTTGTCAGGGGTGACGCTGTCAGCGGAGACTTGAAAAATTACCCCTCCGAATCCCGAAGGGAACTCTGGGAAGCTGCCGATCGATCTGGAGAGGCTGGCGACTTCGGTCCCTACACTGGTGGTCGAGCCCGGGGAGATAGTGCCATCGAGGGACACTACCTGCTCAGAGTCGCTGGGGATCGTGGAGATTACGATGGTGTTTATGATGGGGGGTGCTAGGACCTGGTCGAAGACCGATCAGAGCATCTGGCATTGGAGGACTGCTGCCTGATTGGTGAGTCCGTGAGGCATCATCGGAGAGAGGGTGGGTGCCCCTGGTCGTTGCAGTCTTCATCTTCATCGCGGTTCGGCGACTGTGTGGTCGGCGGGCGTGATGGCTGGGGAGTCGGCGTTGCGCTGCCTGAACAAGGTTGATGCACTCGATGATGTCGACGTTGGAGCGGTCGATGTCATTGATTAAGTCGTCGATGTTGATCTTCTCTCGCGGGTGGTAGATTGGTGTGGCGGGACGACGTGCGGGCGACGGCGTGTCTGCCCCGCATGGAGTAGATCCGACGGTCCAAGACATGGATCCGATCTAGAGCACAGTGCCAGTCATCGGGAGGACCATCGAATCCGGGAACGTAACCGCTTGACAAGCCATGAAGTCGATGCACACACCCACTACCTGGCGTGCCAACTGTCGACGAAATATGCATCGCAGTCTACCTAGGGGATACCCTACGGTAGTAGATTGTAGGCGGAGGTGTGGCGACGGCAATCAAGCGTAACACAGAGAGCGTAGACATGACGATTTAAACAGGTTTAGGCCAGCAAATCGCCGTAATACCCTACGTCCTGTGTTTTGGTGGTTGGATTGATGTGAGTATTAGGTTACAAGATTCGTAGATGAGATCTAGGGGATCGTATGAGAGATGTTTTGGAGGGGGTCCCTGCTCGCCTTATATAGCCGGGGAGCAGGGTTACAGTTTCCATATCCTAATAGATTATGATCGGTCCCTTTAGGTAAGGGATCCGAGTCTCTCTACTAGGATCCTTCTTGGTGAGCAAGGCTTCTTCGGAGTCCTTGGCGAGCACGATGGGCTGGTCGCGTGCCGCAAGGCCTTGTGGGTTGGGTCGTCTCTTGGTCGGCAGGCCCATAAGGTCCCTGGGGATATGCCGAGGTAATATCCCCAACAAGTTGGGCCTGTCTGGCATCTTCTCCGAGTTGTACCTCAGCGGATGCGATTCTCTTGTAAGTTCAACACTTGTAAGTGATACATCCGAGTTCTTTATAACATTCAATATTCTACTTCTGGCATAGCTGTTACACATCTTTTTGCGTTTGTTCATTGCTTTACATTAAGTAGAGTGTTTTAGTCTTAAATGTTGGGTTAAAGTAGTAAGAATAGTATAGACATGGTGTCTAGAATAGATCTTGCCTTTGTAAACCGCTTATCGCACAGATTGTTTGTAGTAGCTAGTAGGCGGTGACAGCCTTATCTAGTCCTCGTACTCCACCACATGTGTAATATAAGTTCTTAAAAGGTAGGGCCTCAATACAACATGATGGCATGGTCCGGTTAGAGTTTTGTCCTCTTTCTGATCTATCCCATCGCCTCCTGCAAGAGAAGGGATGATAAAGCTAGTATAACCAGCTATACCTTGTTAGATATCTTTGCTATATCGAACCTCTCAACCCAGTTATCATAGTCTCCCTTGATCCATCATAGGACATATTCATAATTCTAGTTAACTCACTTCTCGTTCCCTGTGGAAAATACGATACCTGGAATACTCTCGGTGAAAGCTACACTTGATAGTCGTACACTTGCGGTATTTTCCCGTTTGCCACTTCTGGTGTCAACAATGACAAAGCGGGAGAAGTAAGTATCACAAAAAAATATTTTGAAAAATACAAGAGCACACAAGTAGGGGGAGCAAGCTTATTAACTTAGTTGTTGCATTTCTATGTGCATTTCATATATGCTTGCTTGCATTGAACTTTAAATTCAAATTTGTTCATGCTTCTGTGGTGAATGCTAGAAACTTGAATGATATGATGCTTGGAGTACTAGTATGCATAGGTCTAAATGTAATACTTTCTAGAGTTCTTTCCAAGTGATATCTAGTTTTTCCAAGTTGTTTCCAAGTGGTTTCTAGGCATTCATGGTGCTAAGGATGGTATAACAATGCACTCTGATTGGTATCACGCTTCAAAAGTCATTTCTTCATACCTTAGCATCATTTGGTAGTAGAAACTCTCCCACAATTCTTATCCATGTATATGTGATCAAATTGAACCGAACTTATAAATCTCATATGTAGGGGGAGCTAATACTACCAAAGTTGAAAGAGTCATTCAATATATTTATTTGTGAAAGGTTGTCATCAATTACCAAAAAGGAGGAGATTAAAAGCCCAAGTTTGGTTTTGGTTAATTGATAAAACCTATGGACTAACCCTATTGCTAAAATGAGTGATCAAGCTAGGGTGATCCAACACATGATATTGAGCTTCATAGATGATCATGATAGTGGATGGATCAAGTGCTCCATGGACAAGGAAAAGAAGAAAGAGAAAAACAAAAATAGGCTCAAGGCAAAGGTATATCATAGGGTTGTTTTTGGTTTGGTGATCAAGACACTATAAAGAGTGTGATCACATTTAGGATAGATAGTCGTACTATCAAGAAGGGAAAATTCGTGTCAATTGCAGTTATCATGTGCCACTAGGTCATTTGCATTGCATATCTAAAATGAACCTAAATGAAAGCAATGAAATAAAATCCAAAAATATGAAGTAAAAGCTAACGCACATGCACAAGTGTTGTAACACTTAGTGTTAGCACATATAAACTTGGTGTGAAGAAGGCAGCTTGTTTTGGCAAGTTTCAGAGGTTCGGACGCTAAGGGTTGCTGTTGTCCAAACAATTGGCTAAGCATCCAGAAGCATACCCTAGCTGCACAGTTGCACAGTGAGTCCGGACGGTGGTGTGTGTCCAGAGTCGAGGTCCGGACATGCATCTGGAGCTCGAGTACTCTTTGTTGGTTCTGGTTGTTTGGTCCTGACGCTCGTGTGTGTCCGGAGGGGGTCACTCCGGACACGCGTCCAAAGCTTGGGACCTCTCTCGAATGCCTTCGTAAAGGGTCCGAACGCGGGCAACTTTGGTCCGAAGCTCAACTGTTTTGCGCGTTCGGAGACATGCGTCAGCAACAGAGGAAGGTGCCAACGGGCATTTTCAAATGGACAAGGGTCCAGACGCATGGCCAATGGTCTAGACCCCAAGTATGCGCAACATCCGGAGTGATGCAGGAAGCTGAGGAAAGGGGCCAAAACGGCTAGTTGCTTGGTGGCTGCTATATAAGTGTTTTGGCTGACTCCTAGGGCTAACTCTTACATCTCCCATTCATTCTCACTTTTTGTGCTTGCTTAAGATAGCCCCCAACTCATCTCTCTTTGCTTTGGTTGCATATTCATAAGAGTTTGAGTGATCCAAGTGCTTTGACCATTGCATTGCTTCTTAGTGGCACTTGGTCATCGTCATCACCGCGGGATTTCTTGTTATTCTTGGTGTTTGCCAACACCTAGATGGCTCGAGCGGTTGAGGAAGCTTTGACGCGAGTGGTAACTATAGTGGATTACTTGTGTCATTGAGTTACCCTCATTTGTGGGTCGATTCTTGTGGTGCCCGAGTAGTGGGCTAGGCTTGTGATTGCCTATTAGCTATTGAATCACCAAGTGAGTGGTCGACACAATGGGGACTAGCTTGGTGGCAACTAAGTGAACTTCAGGAGAAAAATCTTGTGTAAAATGTCTCTCGGTCACTCTTGGTATTCATATTGTGATTGGTTCTTCATATTGATATATTCATCATAAGACATCGATATAATCACCTTTATCCTCTTTGTATTTACTTTCTTACATTCTTGCTTGTGTAGCTTGTAGTTTGTTTAGCTAGCTTATCTTGTTAGTTGTTCTTGCTAGCTTAAGTTAAGTATCTTAGGTTCTTGCTATTGATTGATAGATACTCAATTAACTAGATTTGTTTGGATAGGTGGCTTACAACCCCTTGTAGTGCTAGAGGAAAAAGCTTCGCTTAGCTGTTATCTAACCATTTGTTATAGTGCTTTGTAGAATTTTTAATAGGCTATTCACCCCCCTCTAGCCATCTAGGACCTTTCACCCATGGATCCATGTGCTTTGATCATGAACCATTCAGAGAAAGCACAAAGTGGATCCAAGGGTGGATCTTCACTCTAGAGGTTGTCACATGGATCCTGGGTGCATGGGAGACCCTAGTGGGACCTTAGAGGGGTCGGTCGACCCCCTAAGTGGGTCCCACAGGCTCCCAATGTCTCCATTTGTTATTATCTGTATAAAAATATTTAAGAGACATGTGGAACCAATTATTTGATAGAATATGCTCATGATATGTTTATTCTTCCTTCCAAATCGAGCATGTTGACGGTGTTTTGATGGTGTAAAAATAGGTGTTTTGTAGCGTCAACAAGATCCCTCAAGCTTAACCTTTGCTAGTCCCAAGCAAAGCATTAAACTCAACCTCGGTGGATCAGGAGTTGCTACTATGTTTCTCATTTCATAAGTACTAAGTATACAACAACATATTTCTCTTTGAATGAAAAACTTAGCATTAAAAACTGACCTATATTACCTTAGTCTTCCATGGGGCTTATGACCTTTTCTTTGTCATGGGTGATTGAAAGATAGAACAGATACTGACTTAAGCACTATTTTTCTTATTCTTCACAAGTTTCATATCGGAAGTTTTGTAAGATTTTTCAAAAGAAAGCTTAATGTTCCTCATATAGTACTCTCATTCGCTCAAGTGGTATATGATTCCTCACCAAGGCACATTTATAAAGTTTGCCTCTATTTTTCATCCTACTGCTATAGGCTTATATGTAGCTTAGGTAGAAATGCAAGAAATAACATACTTACTTTGCATATATTGTAGAGCCAAATCCAAGATCCAAGGAGAGTGGTGTCATACTCTTAGATTAAAATGTGCATGTATGTGGATCAAGGTACTGGAAAAATAATGCTTCTTTATTGGCAATGATCTCTCTTTCTAACCTATTTCATTTGAGACATGGCTATCATTTATTTTTGTCATGAGCTTTCATGTGCTCATATTTTTTAATATTTGGGACCTTTATGTGTCCCTATTTTTCTTTTTTTTATTTTTCATACTTTTGCATAGCCCATGTCTCTTCTAATAACATACTAATTTTCCAAAGATTTAGCAGAAATAAATAAAAAAGAAAAAGATAAAACTATTGTTACTATAGTAAAACCACCGTCCAAAACAGTCTGAGGGAGTAATTTGACCAGTTTTGAAAAGTTTAGGAGTAAAATAGACATTTTTATAGTCGAGGCAGTGTGCGAACACATGGTGGATAAGTACCCATGTAGTTCAGTTTTGTGATGAGTGATTGCCCAATATTTGAGCGGTTCAGTTTGAGTGGCTTACTTCTAATCCTTGCGAAAGCAAGTGTGTGCCTGTCTATCGGCTTGTGGTGTGCAGGTGCTATGCCTAGTGACAGTGGTCAATGGCGTGGAGAAGGTCGAGTAGAGGCTTGCCGTGCCGATGGACTGAGAACGGTGAAGGGCGGAAGCGGGGCTCGGACTGAGGGACCATGGGCGTCGGCGGACTAGCTGTGGTGGCTAGTACTTGACACCGGCGAGTGCGAGAAGACATGGAGGTAGACCGAGTTGACCGAGTCAAGACGGTGGACGAGCGGGTCGAGCGGAGGCTCATGGGACTCGGAGTCCGACCGGGCGAAAGACAAGGTGGCTCGAGTCGAGCGGTTTGGTGGTTTGGGCCTCAAAACTATCCGAGGACGGTTTCCGAGTTTGGGGCCTCAAAACTCGGGGTTCGGTAGTTGAGCCCAAAGCTACCGGTGGCAGGTTTCCTAGGTTTGGGTCTCAAAACCTAGGCGGAGCTTCCGAGGAAGCAGGGATGTCATGTGGCGGAATCCTAGAGGTTGCGTCGAGGTGACGGCAACTCCCGACAGGAAGCGGGGCCGTCCATTCAAGATGCGGGAGATATTTTTCGGAGCTTAGACTGCAATGCTTAGGCTAGGTAGTTCACTCAATGTATCTAGGGGGTCTTTGGGAAATAGCCAAAGCCCGATAAGTAGGGGGTGAAGGGGTATCCCTCATCCCATCTCTTGAACCCTAATCATTTGCCCCAAACTCTCTCGCTACCCTCTCTCTAGTTCATGAGATCCCTAGGTTGATTTCACCAACCTCTGTAAGAACTTGAGTTTGTTGCGAGGAATCGGAGGCCGTAACCTCCGTAAGCCATGACGGCGTTGATTACTTGATCGTGTCTCGCGTTTTTGCTTGTGTTCTTCGTTTTTGCTTTTGCTCTCTCTTTTTCCCGAGACGAAATCTCTTTGTAGGGAGTAGCTCTTGCAAATCCGTTTGAACTAAGTTCTTGGTACTCGTGAGGAGAAACCTTGCACCAAAGGAATTTTCCTAAACCTCACGAGTACACAGATCGGGCGATTTCTTTGCGGTGTTCTTCGTTCTTGAGTTTCTCCCCAAATCTTTTGATTCCTCTCAATTCGAACCAAATTGAGCGATGATTCTTTCGGGATAGCTCCCCAACTACACTAGGATCATGCCTACAAAGTTTGGTTGCAGTTGGAGACCATTTGGGTAAGTTTTGGAAAGATTTGAAGGAGAGAAAACGATTTTCGGGTTCACTGTGCAGTTTTCGGGGGCGTCGGACGTCCCAACGGACGCTGAAAATTATCCCGTCGGACGCTGCCCTTCCCCTAGCCAAGTGTCCATCGCCTAGGGCTGTTTTGGGCTATTTTTTTGAGCGTCGGACGCTGGCGTCGGACTCGCGTCCGTCGCCCTCTGTCAGCGTCCATCGCCAGCGTTCGTCGGCCTTCCAGCAAGGTTTTCAGGTTTTTCTTTGTTGCTGTTTTGGTCGTTTCTCCCTCGTTCGGACTCCAAATTGAGTTCCGTTTGTTGCATTGGTTTTGTAATCACGCAAGGAACTTGATGAAGCACTTGTGAGACCAGTTCTCATAAGTATTGTTGGGTGAGCTCTCTTCTCTTCTCTGTAGGGTTTGAGAGCCACACTATCGGTGTCTCGGTTTGAGTTTTGGTTTCTGAAAGATCCGCTGTACCTCTTGGTCATCACCATAGGTATCCACCCTCTCTAGGGTAGTGATCTTGCTGGTGGAGTAAGCTTGCTTGTTGGGGTTGTTTTTGGGAAGAGTGGCCCGAATATTTCGAGAGAAATTTGAGGCTCCCATTCACCCCCTCTTTAGTCGTCGTTTTCGATCATTTAGAGTGAAGTAGACCACACTACATAGGTGATAAGGTTAAGTAACTTTTTTCATATACTCCCTCTGTCCTTAAGGGCCTGTTTGGGACCGGTCCGCTACAGGTTTTATAGCTCTGCTCCAGCTTTGTCTTGCCAAACACCTCTACCTCATAACACTCTACTCCATAGAAAAGGTAGAGTTCAGAGTCAACTCCACATTTTTCTTGGAGTAGGTACATTTTTCTTGGAGAAGGTACATACTTTATGGGTGAAGTTATTTTGAAAAAAGGTGTTTGACAAAAAAAAAGCTCACAATAGCTTCATAAAGTTGCTATAAGTTGTACCAAACATGCCCTTAGTTTTGATGGAGCAGAGCAGTCCCAAAGAAACATGTGTGTCGTTTTTATTTGTCAAGAAACAACTTTGACTAAATATATATTGAAAGATACATAATAAGTATCATTGATTGATATGTAAATCTAACTTTTTAATAGATTTATTTTAAAATATAAATATTTTTCGTTCCATATACTCCCTGCATTCCTAAATGGCAACAATTTTGACTAAATATATATTAGAAAAATATTAATATTTAGGGTCTATTGCGTTTCTGCCCTTGTTTTGAATCATAATTGTGATTTTACCCTCACTTTCTTTCACTTTGTATTTTTACCCCTCCTTTTAAAAAATAAAGGCTCTGTTTACCTCTGTTTCTAACGCCATTACCTGCATCCGAAATACTATTACATTTATGCCCTTATTTTGAACCCTAATTGTGATTTTATCCTACTTTCTTAAAATGATGTGTCTAAATATTGGTTAAAATGATGTGTCTAAATATATATGTCAAAAGAGAGGTAAATTCACAATGCATTAAGATAAGTAGGGGCAATTTTGCATGAAAAAACTTGTTCTTACTCAGCCCATTTGACACCATTACCCGATATTCATGGAGTAGGGTTAAACTTAGGCTTCGTTTTAAAAAAACAGGGGTAAATCACAACGATGACAAAAGTAGAGGTAAAATCACAATTGGACATCAAAGTAGCGACAAGAACACAATAGTCCATAATATTTATGATACATTATTAGTATCATTGATAAATATATAAATCTAACTTTTTCATAGATTTATTTAAAAATGTAAATATTATTCATTTCATATACTCTCTGCATCTCTACTCGTATCGTCGAGAAACAAATTTAACTAAATATATATTAAAAATATCAATATTTATGATACATAATTAGTATCTATGGATAACTATGTAAATCTAATTTTTAATAAATTTATTTTTTTAAAAATATTATTTATTTTTTAATAAATCGAGTAAAACTTATCTGCACCTTAAATGTGGCGACAATTATTTGGAAATAGAGAATACTCTGTATATTTTATATTAGGATTTAGAGAATCTCCAACGGTTTTGCAAATGTGTTCGTCATTTTTGTTTTTACAAAAAAGTCTAAAAATCTCCTATCCAATGGTTTGACAAATGGGCTTGACATTTTTGTTAACTTGACAAACACAAGGTAATATTTGACATATATATTCGCTTGACAATCGCCCCACGCGCTACTCTCGTGCATACAATTTTTAGTTTTACCAAGTGAATAATAGGAAATCATTGAAGATTGACTCTTTTTATCTTTCTTATATTCTAGTACTCGACAAATTTCTAATTTTTGTCAAATAAAAAATATAAAATTGTTGGAGATGCTCTCATAGTCTTCTGGCCCGGCCCGGCAGCCAAAACCGAAGCGTCGCACAGATACATCTCCGATCCCTTCACCTTCTCCTTTCTTCAACGCCGCTCCCGTGCACACGTCCGCGCCGTCGAAGCCGGCCCCAGGTTTGGAGGCCTGCACGCTGCCGCGTAGGATCGGCTCGCTACTGCGCATCATCGCCGCGGACCTCGTCGTTCTCCAATCTGCACCCTGATCGCCGTGCAGTAGAGACCAGGGGATCGATTCCCCTTCTCGGTAAGATGAGGAACCCTAGCTCCCAGTCACGAATTTATGTGGGGAATTGGGGTTTTGCCCCCGAACCGAACCCGAAATTTCATCTCTTTCTCTCTCATCAGTTCGTCGCGGATTTCTCGCTGCGTGCCGCGTGGTGCGGCGAGTGATTCTCCAAGAAATCTGGGGACGCTGATCTGAGGCCGCACAGAACCCAGCGGCAGCAATGATGATGTCGGAGGACGACGACGCTGAGCCCCAGCTCAACGCGGTGGAGAGCTACTACTTCGTTGACTCCACGGACGAGAAGGAGCCTGTCTGCTTCTGCACCCTGCCTTTCCAGTTCCGGGACACTGATGATCTTCCTGGCTGCAAGAAGAATTTGGTACTGCGCGGGACTGGTGACCCGGGCGTCAAGGTGTACAATGAGGTGGTGGCCTGGAGGCTGGATCTTGAGGGGAAGCAACCCCAGTTTGCAGTGCTCACAGCAGAAGGCAGACGTTGGGTACGTCTCAATAGGCCCTTGAAGAGCTACGAGGAGATGATCAGGACTGTGCTGATCACGGCGCAGATGCTGCATTTTCTCAGGAGGAAGCCTCATGAGCCAGAGAAATCCTTGTGGAACCACCTTTGCAAAGTTTTTAAGTACGTTCCTGGGCTCACTCTGTTGCGTTTGTTCTTTTGGCAGATTTGAACACTGATGCTAACAGATCTGACTTGCTTCTGCAGCATGTTTGATGTTAGACCCTCAGCTGATGATTTTAGGAACCACCGCTCACTGATGAAGCAGTTCGCGGCAAAAGATCCTGTCTTATCAAAATCAGAGGTATCTGTTCCATTCTTGTTATACCCAATTGTGGTTGTTACAATAGCACAATTGTGTCTACCATGAGCATGAAATAATCTACAAATTATGAGCGGTTAACAACATAATCGCCTAAGATGGCATTGCAAATTAGGACACCCAAGTCGAGTTGAAGAGAACTCAAACCTAGGTGGTGGGGGTGTACACTCACACACCCACACACCCACACCTCCAACCAACTGTGCTAGGCTCAGTTCTTGCTTAACTTATGCCTAGAGCTGTGTATGTAAAGTTGTAAACATTGTCCTTAACTCATTAATTTGCAACAAAAAACACATTCTTGCTCGAAGGTTGTAATTCTCTGGCATATCTGTGCTCTACTATCTTTTAGCTACCACTATCACCCTTAGAGTTGCAATGTTTGATAATCTGGGTTTGTATTGTCCATGGTTCGAAAAAACCTAATTAAACCTTGTTTACTCGATGAAACCTGAAACAGACCTCTAGCATATTTGTTTAGGGCCTAGGCATCTAATAAAACTCTGCATAGGTGTGAGGCAGTGCTTGAGCGGCTTAGAAACACGGAAAAGTGGTAGCCTGGCTGGCTTGATGGGCTATGTGTGGCCGTGCGGGGCTGGAGAGCAGGAAAAAAGGCATGCAAAGAGCCAGGGAAAAGGGTAACAAGATGTGCAGGGATCAAAATTGCAAGTCTTTTGACCACTTTGCAAATGCAAGAATTGGAATTGAAATTGCCTTAATGTGTTACAATTTCTTCTGAGATTGAAGTTGGGCATCTAATCTGAGCCACATATGCTGCCAGAAAAAAAACACAAACGCTTAATTGTGTTTAATCTATGTTCGCTAGGAAGTGGCCTAGCACCTAGCATCTTTTGGAATCTTGATATTTTTTTTGTGACTTTTTGGAACCTTGGTATTGCCATTGATTCATTGTTTGCTTCTTGATGCTTATAGTCTTAGATTATAATGACATGTAAAAGGACTGATCTGCACGTGATGCCAACTACAAGGCCTTTCTTACTTCTCCTATCTCTATAATTAACTAAAGTGATTGGAACAACTTGTTATTGTGCTTGATTGCTGTCATTTGCGAGTCAATCTGACCTGTTATGATGATTATTTGACTGATTTTGCTATGATGATTATCTGTAGATTTTGCGAGTATTTGTTGAAGGAAGATCTAGAAACAATTTCACTGAGGTATGTTTATATGGTTCTGCATGGTATTGAAAGTTTTAGAAGAGAAATTAATCACACATTAGTAATTAGTAATTACTCTTAATATATTTTTGACTAGGTTGGTGCAGACCACATCAATGTCAAGCAGCCGTTCATCGCTGATGATGAGGACATAGATGAGATGATCATGGAAGATGCCGATAATGAATCTGATGAAGAGGAGGATGAAGATCTGTTTGATTCAATATGTGCCATTTGTGACAATGGTGGAGACATATTATGGTAGGTGGATTCCCTTGTGTGATTGAGCAGGCTACCTGAAAATCTTTCCCTTTTCTTGAGAATCTAGGCAGCTTAGTTAGCATTTAGTTGTTCATGTCTTCGGTTGAGCACACACAGCATAACCATTTCGGTTGAGGAGGCGTGTAAATATCTTGTGCGTTCAAGAGACCAAATGGAAGGGTCAAAAGGCGAAGGAGGTGGACAATACAGGCTTCAAGCTATGGTACACAGGGACAACTTCGAGTAGAAATGGAGTCGGAGTTTTGATCGATAAGAGCCTCCAAGGTGGTGTGGTGGAGGTGAAAAGGCAAGGAGATAGGATTATCTTAGTTAAACTTGTCATTAGTGATTTAGTCTTAAACGTTATTAGTGCGTATGCTCCCCAAGTAGCCTTGATGAGTGTGCTAAGAGGCAATTTTGGGAGGATTTGGATGGCATAGTCAGGGCTGTACCAAGTAGCGAGAAGCTCTTCATTGGAGGGGACCTTAATGGCCATGTAGGAGCTTCTAGTACAGGTTACGAGGCAGCACATGGAGGTTTTGGTTCCGGAAGAAGGAACCAGGAGGGAGAGGATATCCTAGACTTTGCTACAGCTTTTGATATGATGGTAGCAAACACTTTCTTCCAAAAGCGAGAGTCCCATTTAGTAACCTTTAGTAGTGGCTTATCCTGTAGTCAGATTGACTTCGTCCTTGCAAGAAGGGGAGATAAACGTGCTTGCGTGGATTGTAAGGTGATACCTGGGGAATGTGTGGTGTCTCAGCACAAGCTAGTGGTGGCTGACTTCCGCTTTCTGATGCAAACTTGTAGGGCTAAACAAGCCAAGATTGCAAGAACAAAGTGGTGGAATTTAGAAGGGGAGACATCAAAGATCTTCAAGGCAAGAGTTATTGAAGAGGGCCCGTGGAAGGACGAAGGTGACGCCAACAATATGTGGGAGAAGATGGCGACATACGTTCGAAAGGTTGTTGCAGAGGTGCTAGGTGTGACCAAAGGAGGTGGATGCGCTATGAAAGACACTTGGTGGTGGAATGAGGATGTTCAAAAGGCAATTAAGGAGAAGAAGGAAGGCTATAAGAGCTTGTTCCAGGACCGGAGTGCAGATAACATAGAGAAGTATAAGGTGGCAAAGAAGGCTACAAAACGGGCAGTGGCGGAGGCAAAGGGACGGGCTTATGAAGATTTGTACAAGCGTCTTGATACGAAGGAAGGAGAAAAGGACATCTATAGGATGGCTAGGACTCGTGAAAGGAAGACGAGGGACTTTACTCAAGTCAAGTGCATTAAGGATGAGAGGGAGCAACTCTTGGTGAAAGAGGATGAGATCAGACAAAGATGGCAAGAGTATTTTGATAAATTGTTCAATGGGGAGAACGAGAACTCCCCTGTTCAGTTGGACGACTCGTTTGATGACAACAATAGGCGCTTTGAGCGGAGGATTCAAGAATCGGAGGTCAGAGAAGCGTTGAAAAGGATGAAAGGGAGCAAAGCGATGGGCCCGGATGGTATCCCAATCAAGGTGTGGAGATGCCTTGGGGATATAGCTATAGTATGGCTAACCAAGATGTTCAATAATATCTTCCGATCGAACAAGATGCCTGAGGAGTGGAGAAGAAGCACTTTGGTACCAATCTACAAGAACAAGGGTGACATCCAGAGTTGTAATAACTATCATGGGATTAAGTTGATGAGCCACACTATGAAGCTATGGGAGAGAGTCATCGAGCACCGCCTGCGAAGAAGGACACGAGTATCTACCAACCAATTTGGTTTCATGCCTGGAAGGTCAACCACAGAAGCAATCTTCTTGTTAAGACAAGTTATGGAGCGATTTAGAGAGCAGAAGAAGGACCTACATATGGTTTTCATTGACTTGGAGAAGGCTTATGACAAGATACCAAGAAATGTTATGTGGTGGGCTTTGGATAGACATAAAGTCCCAACAAAGTACGTGACCCTCATCAAGGACATGTACAACAATGTTGTGACTAGCGTTCGAACCAATGATGGTAATACTGATTACTTCCCGATTAGAATTGGGCTTCATCAAGGGTCAGCCTTGAGTCCGTATCTCTTTGCCTTGGTAATGGACGAGATTACAAGGGGCATTCAAGGGGACATCCCTTGGTGCATGCTCTTCGCCGATGATGTAGTGTTAGTTGATGAAAGATTAGCGGGAGTAAATAGGAAACTTGAGCTGTGGCGGCAGACCCTTGAGTCTAAAGGTTTTAGACTAAGTCGGACTAAAACCGAGTATATGAAATGCGACTTTGGCACAACGGCTCAGGATGAGGGAGATATGAGTTTGGAAGGTCAAGTCGTGCCTAAAAGGAACACCTTCCGATATCTGGGATCGATGCTACAAAGGGATGGAGATATTGATGCAGACGTTACCCATAGAATCAAAGCAGGGTGGATCAAGTGGTGTCAAGCTTCTGGCATTCTATATGACAAGAGGGTACCCCAAAAGCTAAAAGGCAAGTTCTATAGGACAGCAATTAGACCTGCAATGTTGTATGGAGCCAAATGTTGGCCCACAAAGGCTCGACATGTTCAACAAATGAGTGTTGCAGAAATGCGCATGTTGCGTTGGATCTGTGGTCACACAAGAATGGACCGAGTTCGGAATGATGATATACGTGATCGCCTAGGGGTGGCACCGATTGAAGAAAAGCTTGTCCAACATCGGTTGAGATGGTTTGGCCATTTCCAGAGGAGACCACCAGATGCACCAGTGCGCTGTGGAGTCCCAAGCCAAGCTAATAATATAAGGAGAGACAGAGGAAGGCCGAAGTTGACATGGGCGGAGGCGGTGAATAGGGATTTAAAAGCTTGGAATATATCTAGAGATCTATGTTTGGATAGGATTGCCTGGAAAGCAGCTATTGAAGTGCCGGAACCATGACTTGGGTATCTTGTTGGGTTTCAACTCTAGCCTACCCCAACTTGCTTGGGACTACAGGCTTTGTTGATGTTGATGTTGATGTGTGTTTACATGGTGATTAGGCCATAACCATTGTGCGAAGTGGCTTAAACACTGTTTATGTTATGTACTTAACTTAGGTAGGTCCATATAACATGACGTAATGGCTACCTGTAGAGAGATCACTTGCTAATGCTAGGCTGTGAAGTTTGAACCATACTCCCTCCGTCCCTTAATAACTGTCGCCGTTGGTGTCCGTGCCATAAGTTTGACTCAATTTGTATAAGATATATGCAACATTTGTATCTCCAAATAAATTTATTAAAAAACTAGATTCAAAGATCTTTCTAATGATACTAATTATGTAGCATAAATATTAATATTTTTTAATATATGTTTAGTTAAAGGTGTTTTTTTGGGAAGCGCAAACGACAAATATTAAGGCGGTAAGGCGAGGTGCGGCGAGCTACCCCCTTCCAGACGCCTAGGCGTTTAAGGCGCGAGGCGAGGCGACACCATACAAACATCTTAATATATAATACCATTAGAAATCAGAAGCAAATCATGCCACATAATACCATAATAAATAGTGCTGCTAGAGTAACAGGGCACAACATAAGCAGCAAAATAGAAAATCTGAAATCCCTCCTCTCTCAATAGGAGCAAAATAGACTTTAGTGACATAAGATAACTTAATTAGTAGTGCTGCTAGTGCAAAAAAATAAATATAAGTAGCATAAATGCTCATCTGAAATCTCTAGTCAACAACTCAACATCATCTAGGCATGCCCATTCAAGCAGTCTCTCATCTCCATTCTAATTGCAGTGGTAGTTTTGATGCACATTTTTGTGTTCCCAAAGACACCTGCCAGATGTTTCTTCACCCTTTTTATCCCTCCCTAAAACAAGATACCACATAGGGTGCATGCTACCACATCTTTGTTTTGATGGTTTGGCCAATAGGCATACTTCCATCCTGGGATCCTCAAGATTTCCCTTCCGAGTTAGATCAGTCTTTGGATCATAATCACTGGTGATGCAAGATGAACTTGCCATTGTGCTATCTGCTGTAAAACAGAGCTAGTAACAAGAAGCAGAGCAGAGGATCAGAGTAGAACAGAGCAGAGGCGCATCTAAGCCATATTTTTTGAGGCGTTGTGGCGAGGTGTGGCGCCCTACCCCCTTCATGACACCTAGGCGACGCCACACACACATGTTAGGTGAGGCACTGTGTAAACTAGAATTTTAGATACTACTACAGCACATACATACCTTGTTCCCAATTCTTGAACCCATCACAATACTAGTACAGCTAAACGAGCAATACTAATCTGTAAGTATCATACTAATCAAAGGAAAAACCTTCTAATTTGTGTTATGTAATGAAAGTGTAAAGATTAAAGAAAGAATCAAGAGGATATTATACTAATCAAAGAAAGATCCCCAGCACAAGCAAGCATTAGTCTCCTCCGTATGTGAGTATGTAACAGGTCAATAATATAAAAAACAGCAATATTCAGAGCAGAGTACATGCACCAGAACAGAGGAGGCTAGAACAAAGCACACCACACCCACCAGAACAGAGCATAGTACACACACAGGAGCAGAGTATACACGCATGGGGCTGGAAGATTTAGGGGACCAGAACAGAGGAGGCGGCAGGGGGCGTACACACTTACTAGGCAGATGAGCAGGTGCGTATGGGTGACTGCGAGACTCGAAGCGGGCAGGCAGGCTGGTGTGGACGTGCGACGACATCAGGTGCCGATGGCCGGCGATTACAAAGAGCAACGGACTTCATCCTAGAGGAGCGCGGAGATGCAGAGCCACTGCCACCAGGTCCTCCAGGTCCGCCGGCCGCCTTCTCTTTTCCTCTCCTCTCCGTGAAGTTGCACGCACCCGCAATAGATGGCTCTGAGCGGTCGATTTCCCGCTCGAAGAGCATATATGCGGCAGTTCCCGCCTTTTCCCTTATGGCGCGATCGATTCCCTTCCAATTTTCTTACCCGTGTTCAATTTGGTGCCTACTGCTCCCCCGCATATGTATGGCGTCCGCCGCAATCTGGTAGGCGTCTGCCCGACACCATTCTACGTGTAGGCATGCCTAGTTGTGTAAGGCAGACGCCATATGCATGGTGGTCGTGGCGACCCCTGACGCCCAGCACCCCTAGCACGCCTTGTCGCCTAAGCGATGACTAGGCGACGCCTCATAAACTATGATCTAAGCACATGAAGCAGAGGCATCTAAGCACAAGAAGTAGAGGAGAGTAGAACAGAGCAAGCAGAGGAGAGTAGAACAGAGCAGAGGTCCAGGAGAGTAGGAAGGGACAATGGAAGAGGACGGGGAGGCACGAATCGGGGATGATTCATACCTGTGCGGTGTGACCTTGCAGACCCATGAATCAGGAAGATTCACAGATCGATGGAGTAGAAGGGGAGGTTCCCACGGCTGGAAGGAGGTTGCTGTGGTCTCTTTCCTTTTCCCCGCACGGATGAGCGGAGTCGTGCGGACAGGGCGGAATCACGCATGGCAGCCGCCTGCGCTGATGCCGGGCGCCGGATTTCAGGTGCTCCGCTGCCCTCTTCTCTCTTCTCTCTTTCCTCTCATTCTCCCTCAACTGATGCGATGGGGATTGGGGAAGCCTTTGGTGGGAGGTGTAGGCATGCAGCAGCTTCTTTTCCCACACGCGAATGGCTCCACTATTTTCCACATGAGCGTGTGGCACTGCTCTTTCCCGTGCTGTTTCGGTCCTGCGGCATATGCCTCGGCGAAAACGAGGACTAGGCGACGCCATACACGAGGAGGTCGAGGTGACCGCGACGTCCCTTTTTAAAATCCACTCAGACGCCTAGGCGACACCTTAATAACCTTGGTTTGAACTGATAGTTAACACTATCATCATAAAATCAAAACAGAAGTGGTGGAAGAAGTATAGTGTTTACAAAAATGCTGCTCATACCACTGATGGAAATTGCATCTTACTGGAAAAATAGTATACATGATCAGAGCTATGTGTTACTATGAAGTAGATCATCAGAGTTTCTCAATATCCTGAAAAGTTTTGTCATGGAAATTCCAGTAGTACTGTTGTTGATATGAAATGAAATGTGATATATTGACGTACAGAAAGCTCCTAAATTTGATATTACTTTCTTTCAACTGGATCAAGAGATTTAGTGTTTTGTATTGTGACACATGAGCCATAACAAAAAGATTGATTTGATGGATTATATTTTGCATAATCTATACACAAATTCCTTCACTTTTGAGATGAAGTTTAGTAGTAAAGGTGCTTGGGTGCAAACCATGTTCCAAGGAGCAATTGCAAGCTTATACATTCTCTCACAGCTACAGGATGAGATTATGCTTCTTTTTCATCTCTTAGAAAATTTATATTTTCCTTAATATAGGAGCTGTCTAGGAAGAAGACCATGACAGTAGATGTTGAAGGTCTATCTATAAATCTTATTTTGTAGTTCTTAGCCCCAGCTTTTGCTATCAGGGCACTGACATGCTGGTGATACATGAGCCCACTGGCCACTCACTTGCACATTGTTTAGTAGTGAAGTGAAGTTTTTATAGACTTTATAGTTCCTTTTATTGCTAATACTTAATACATAATTGTAACCACCTTGCATAACCTAGTTTTTTTTGTGCCCTGTATTTATCATTTTCCTTATTTCTTTTTTTTTCATGTGGAACTTCTTATATTTTGCAATTTCCCAGCCATCTAACGTCAATAGTCTAATTTTGTCTCGTATATACTTGTTCGAACTGTTGCTGTGGCCATATTCTTGTGCTTATCAACATGTTAGCCATCTACTGTCCATATTCTAATATTTTTCTTTCTGTGGTGTACTTGTTGCATTGTTCTACTATAGCTGTGATGGCCCATGTATGCGCTCTTTCCATGCAAAAGAAGGAAGTGGTGAAGACTCCTACTGTCTTACCCTTGGATACACTGAGTCAGAAGTTGAGGTATGTGTTGTACCTCTAAGTGATGCAAATATTAATTGAATTTCTTGTTATGATTTTGTATATTGTTATTGAAATTTTCTTTCTATTTTTTAGGCAATGCAATTATTTCTGTGCAAGAACTGTGAATATAAGCAACACCAGTGTTTCATCTGCGGAGTGTTGGAACCTTCAGATGGAGCAGCAGCTAAGGTATATTGGTACTCCAAAAAAGAACAGATGGATTTATTACTAATAAACACCCACAACTTTTTCATCTGTCTTACACCTGCAAGGATCTGTAGTATGTATACAAGGAATAGGAGGTGAAGGAATATTTTGCTGCTTTCTTCTAGTTGTATGTAAGGATGAGTGATCATGCAATAAAGGTTGGGCTCATGAGCAAGGATAGAAGTAGGTTTTGTCCGTGAGTCCACAAATAGGCCATTTTTCCTGGGGTCTGAGGTCTGTAGAACTGTGTAAAAGGAACCTATTTGTGGACTCATGGACAGGCCCTTTTGATAATCCACTCTTGAATACTAAGGGGGTGTTTGGTTCCCACCCCTAAACTTTAGCCACTAAAGTTTAGTCACTTTTAGTTCCTAAAGTTCCAAACACCCCCACTTTTTGTCACTTTTAACACTATCACTAAAGTCACCTCCACTAAACTTTAGTGGCTAAACTTTAGGGGGTGGGAACCAAACACCACCTAAGTCATAAGTGGGTCACTGGGAACAGCTTTGCTTGTTTTTTTGCGATAAGTTAAATTCTGATGTGCTGGGATCCTGTGTCATGCAACATAAAATGGTCAATGGGTGTAGTTGTACCTTGCCTACTTTTTTTTTCGCTACATCAAGCTTGTGGCTCTTGCCCTGATGCAACATCTGTAGTAGTTACAGCCTTTCCCATAAAATCTAATATGTATCAGGATTACTCAGACATCCTATATCTAGGTCCCTAAACTATTATGTCATTCTCATCCAGGTACCTAAACTATGAAATTGCATATCTAGGTCCCTAAACTATTTAAGTACCCCAACCCTGGTCCAAAGCAGCCATGTCACAACTCCTTAGTTGACGTGGCACTCCAACATGGAACTGACATGTGGGTTCACATCATGTAATTACATGGGTGGTCCCTCAAGTATTATATGGTTCTCATCCAGGTCCTGAAACTATGAAATTGCTTATATGGGTCTGAATCTATTTAAATACCCTAATCCCAGTTCAAACCAGCCCTTTCACACCCCATTCATTACGTGGGATAGGCTTCTGAGCCTTTGCTCATTGTTGACCTCTTTGCTCAAAAAAGTTCAGTTGCTATCTGTAGCCATTGTGCCTGGCGCTGTGAGCTCGTCATTGGAGCATATGGCTATGTAACTCTTTGAAATTAGTCTCCTTTTGCCTGTGGCAGTTTCCAAATTGAGTTAAGTAATTGTTCTAGCAGTTTGGAAGTGCAATCTTAAAAACTGCTATGCAATTTCAATTCAAGATATACTTTTATTTACTAACTCCTACACTGCTCGTTAGGTATTTTTATGTAACAATGCTACATGTGGGCACTTTTACCACCCGAAATGTGTTGCTCAGCAACTTCACCCTAACAGCATTGATGAAGCCTCAGAATTGGAGAAGAAGATAACAGAAGGGTTTTCATTTACGTGCCCAATTCACTGGTGCTTTCATTGCAAAGGTTTGGAGGATAGAACACAAGGGCCTTTGCAATTTGCTGTTTGCAGACGCTGTCCGAAATCATATCACAGAAAGTGTTTACCAAGGTTCTGTTATAGAATAAGCTCTCTGTCTTGCTTTTTAAATATAATATGTGTATAGTCTCTTATTCTTCAAATATTTGGAATTATTTCACAGAGAAATTTCCTTTGATGAAATTGAAGAGGAGGATGTCATCATACGGGCATGGGAATTATCAAAGAGAATTTTGATATACTGCCTGTATGTAACCTTGTCACTTTTTAAATTCCTTGTATATATGCTGCTCAGTGATATATATATATCACTCAGATCACAGACTTCTCATAAACTGTCACAGGGACCATGAGATTGATTTTGACATTGAGACACCTGCCAGAGATCATATAAAGTTTCCAAAGATTGAAAAACCACTTCAATTTGTAAAGGGAGCTAACGTGCCTAAGAATAAAAAGAGGACTTACAGTGAGACAGTACCAAAAGATACTGTGAAGATGAAAAGCAAGGTTCGCACGCAGGAAAGCGAACAAAATAAACGAAACACCAGAGAAGTTTCTGCAAAGAGTTTCAGTGAAAACCCTGTTGCCAGACCTGTAAAGAAGAAAGCCAAGTTGAAAGAGAAAATACAGTTGCCATATGTGGCCAAGGACCATTCTGTAAGAAGTCCAAAATATGTGAAAGAGCAAGAACAAGAGTTGGAACCTTTGCCCTTATCTGCCACTAGGAAGATTCCCCCGAGTTTATTTCCTACAGTGGACAGTGAAACTGAGAAGAGGTGAGTCACTTGGGTATAAACTATAAAGTAATTGGGAATGAAATGACCAGTTGACATGTTATGTGACTTTGTGTGCAAAATTTACTAGCATGCATGAGTTTCCTACATGACTCGATCAGACCTGATGAGGGCTTTGGAATTTTGTTAGTTTATCAGGTCTGATGAGGGCATTGAAATTTTGTTTGTTTATATCATGTCACAGAATCCTCTCCTGTCTTAAGTTAATCTCATGTTTTCATCTTAATACCATGTATGGACATTCTATATGATGTTTGAAGTTACATTCTATATGCACATTCTATGTCATGTATGCACATTCTATATGATGTTTGGAATTTCATCTCAATGTTTGAAGTCTGTATACTGTTATAATGACTATATGAGATCTTCCCTTTGCAGGGTGATTACCATATTGGGAAATAAAGTCTCTTCATTGACAATAAAAGATGTTACAAGGAACTGCAGTTTGCCATCAACTCATGTATACTCCGGCAGACTGACTGACAAGATACCACAGGGAAAACTTGAGCGTTCTGTTCAGGTGCTTCCTTGTTCCATCACATACAAATTAAATTCATGCTTATCATTATTTTGTTTGACATTTTGAGGATGCCATTTTAGGCTGTAGAAGCAGCTTTAAAAAAGCTAGAAAATGGAGGTAGTGTCAATGATGCTAAAGCAGTATGTGAACCTGACGTTTTAAGACAGCTTGCAAGGTGGCATGTAAGTAAATACTGAGTACTCCCTCTGTCCTTGTACATTATGACTTCTAAAAGTTGTGCTGAAATATAATGCATTCTACATGGTGTCAATGCTTAGATTTGGTAAAGTATGTTAAAAAGGAAACCATAATTTGAGCAGAAACACCTTAATTGGGTTTAATCTATGGTTACATGCGTCATTTGAGGATTCCCTTAAGTTGCCTTAAAATTTTTGGAATGCACTATATTACAGGACTGATAGAGTAGATGCTTATCCATTATTTTGCACAACTTTTCTTTGTTGGCATTTAGTGCAGTGCTCCTCTTCCTGCTTTGAAATCTCTTTTGTTACACTTTCTGTGAACTTGAAGCAGATCTGCAATAGATGGGGTTTTGATGTACGGTATATATTTTGTTTATTTATGTCTCTGTCAGTACTTGGCTTGTTATTTCATCACTATACTGTCATCATCAATAAGTCTCTCCGAGTTTCATCTCCATATGATTATCTGGGTTTTAAGTTGTACTGACGAGCATATCCTAACTGTCCCCAATGTTAGTGCATTGTACATGGAGCAAAAGTTTGTCTCATTCTATTTTGATAGAAATGACGTTATGAATATATTGCTTCTAGATGGATACATAGTTGAACGAGTTTTTCGGTACTGGTTGTAACAATGGACCTGTGATATGTTGTGATCACAAATTCTCGTTATCGTAGTGTTTCTCTTCAAGTTTTTGCATTAATAACCACTTACACTCTAGCTAGTAATCAACCAAATTACTAACTCATTTTACTTCCTCCTGCCAGAGTAAACTCAGAGTATATATATCTCCTTTTATTCATGGCACAAGGTACAGTTCTTTTGGTCGACATTTTACAAAGGTGGAGAAACTTGTTGAGGTATGTTGAATACCATCTATTATGTTGAGATAGCATGTGTAATAGGGGGTTGCATAGGACAAAAAGTTATTACATCACTTTTTGAAACTTTTTTTTTTGCATCTGTTGTGATATATCACCACATTTGACATGCTTTCAATTTGCTCAACTATTGAAAAGAAATCTCTGTTATAATTCTGGGTTGTGTTGGGTCCTCGAACACACATCTTAATGTATGGATTCAGTTTTTGTGTCTCTTGAACTTGATTCATGAGCACTTTGTTGTTAAGTGCTACTGTGCTATCCTCATGGAAAATACAATCTCAAGACTTCAGATTTTCAAAATAAGAATATGAATGCAGCACGTGTGTTAGTTTATGCGCACTATACATTTTTTCTGCTGTTCATTATGCAAGGAGTGGGCATGTGTGAAAATGAATTGAGAGAAAAAACTAGGAAAGAAAATACTACTCCCTCCATCCCAAATTGTAAGTCATTCCAAGAATCTTGGAGAGTCAAAGTTTCTCAAGTTTGACCAAACTTATATAACAATATAATAATATTTATGATGTCAAATAAATATCATTAGATTCGTTATCAATTATATTTTTATAGTATACGTATTTGATGTTATAAATCTTTATAGTTTTGTCTATAATTCTTGGTCAAACTTGAGATGCTTTGATTCTCCAAGATTCTTGGAATGACTTACAATTTGGGATGGAGGGAGTACATCGTTTTTGTATGTGAGATCCCACTCATATAACCTCTATAAGAGCTATAATCTGTTATTCTACTGATTGAAAAATGAGGGTGGCTAAGTTATGGACATATAATTTAAGTTTAAGCACTTTGAAACATCTCAAGACTGCAACCCATTGGAAAATCAAAACTAAAGCTAAAGTTCAACCACAGAAAAATGTGTGGTCCAGGGATGAAAGGAACCATACTTTCCATTCATATCTTGACAACAAAGTATAACAGAAATACAGTAAAATTTGCTCTAAAAATGGCACCTACAAAAGAAAGAAAGAATGTTTGTTTGAGCTGCAGTGTTTGGGCTTTTGGATCTCCCGGCTCTTGTTTTTTTGCTGTTGTTTTTTGTAATAAATTTTGAGCTTCGTAGCTTACCCAAGGCAGAAAAGCTCCTTAAAACATGCTTTTCAGCTTTTAGTTCTTTTCCTCAGAACCCAGCTTTTCAAAAGCCAACTCAAAAGCTATGCTGTTTCAGCTTCTGGCTTTTAGATGACAGAAACCAGATAAAAGCTGAAACAAACAGGGCCTAAGAATAGAGTTTGGTGGCTCCATTCTCACCTTCATCACTGGTACCTACACACCTGCCTCCAGGTGTGCCGGTGCAGCTGCCTTTGGCTCTTCACTGCTGATAGATAATCCCTGCTGCATTAGCATAACAGTAGCATAGCTTAGTCATTAGACAACATCTTTCTTGTTCTACTTTAACCTCTACTTTAGCCCTTTATCCCTTTTGTAAGATACTTTAGGTATATGCTCTAGTGAGCTTCTTGTAAACCAAGTTTGCTTTTTGCTATATAATACAAAGGGACTAGCCCACCAAGACTGCATTCCTGCAGCACCAAAACCCTCACCTTTGCACTGTTCCATTGCCAACAATTGGTATCGGAGCTGAGGGGAGAGCCTAGGGTTAGCCACCAGCAATGTCGTTCTCTGCTGGTCGCGCTGCACGCGCCGTAGCCGCCGCCGCTGCTGATGTCGCCGCCGTCCAAGAAGCCGATGATCGGCGTGCACGACTGGCCGCCGCAGAGACCGCCGCAGCCGCAGCCGTAGAGGCTGCCGGGCAGGCCGCAGCAGCAGCGCAGGCCGCCGCCCAGACCGCAGCAGCACTCAGAGCAGAGATCGACGGAGAGGTTGAGGGAGAGCGCAACCGGGCGCCGAGCCCGGCGCGAAGGCGTGCAGCAGGCAGTCCGCGGAGGCGTTGCGTTCTGTCTCCATCACCGGTGCGCCATCGGGAGTGCGGAAGAGGAGGACGACATGAGTCGCCCACGGTCCACACGATCTACCGCTACTCCGGCTCGGGCACCACCTGTCCGATGCTGACGAAGACCAACTACCATGAGTGGTCGCAGCTGATGAAGCTCAAGATGCAGGCGCGCGACCTCTGGGACGCCGTCGAGGGAGAGCCGGTCACCTACCGCGACGACAGATGCGCGCTTGAGGCCATCATCGTCGTCGTGCCGCAGGAGATGGGGATTCCGCTCACTGACAAGGACAACGCGAAGGAGGCGTGGGACGCCATCGCCGTAGCTCGGATCAACGTCGATAGGGTCCGCCGGGCAACGTTGCAGCGCCTTCGTCGCGAGTGGGAGCACCTCTGCTTTCGCCCTGGTGAGCAAGTCGAGGACTTTGCCATCAGACCCACCACTCTGATGCAGCAGATGGCGTTGCACGGTGATCAGGACCTGGACGAGCCCTAGCAGTGCGCTGTGGAGAAGTACCTGCGCGTCATCCCGGCGAAGTACTCCCAACTCGTCATCGCCATCGAGATCATCCTCGACATGGAGAACCTCAGCATCGAGGAGGTGACTGGGCGCCTGAAGGCCGTCGACGATCGGGAGGAGACGCCCCCCACCGAGCCGATCACCGTGGGCGGGAAGCTGATGTACACGGCCGAGCAGTGGCGGGCGCGCCAGAAGAAGAACGACGACGAAGGTGGGTCGTCATCCAAGGACCGTCGCCAACGTCCGCGAGGTGGCCGTAGGCAGTGGCCCAGGAGGAACACGGCCGGCGAAGGAGGAGAAGAAGATGGTGAACGCCGAGCAACCCGCGACGACATGTGCCTCAATTGTGGCCGCACTGGTCACTGGGCGCGACTGCCGTGGGCAGCGTCGCGATCTCGGAGGTGGCCGTGGAGGAGGACACGGGGAACGCAACGGTGGTGATCGTGGCGACCGTGGTGCTGACCGCGACGACCGTGGTGGCGATCGAGGAGCAGGACAACGCGACGACCGCAGGCAAGGCCGAGGTGGTGGCCGCGGTGGAGCCGCGCACGTTGCAGAGGCAGAGGAGGATGAAGCTGCTCTCTTTTTCGCCCACGGGTTCCTCGACATCGACGACGGCGTGCAAGCTTGCGCCTTTACCGCGCACAACCTCGACCTCCACGAGCCCAGAGCTCGCGCCTTCCTCAGCACCAGCGCCGACGATGGCAAGCTTGGTGGCTGGTACCTGGACAGCGGCGCCACCCATCACATGACGGGTCGTCGAGAGCTCTTCTCCGACCTCAACACCGACGTTCGCGGGACTGTGCGGTTCGGTGACACATCCCGCGTGGAAATCCAAGGCGTCGGCTCGATCATCTTCCAAGCCAAGACCGGCGAGCGGCGCGTTCTTCAAGGTGTATACTTCATCCTGCCTTGCGTAACTCAATCCTGAGACTTGGACAGTTGGATGAGGGAGGCTCGAAGGTGGAGATCGACCATAGCGTGCTCCGCATTTGGGATCGCGGTGGCCGGCTACTTGCCAAGGTCCGCCGCGGCTCCAACAGGCTATACATCCTCCACCTCGACACTGCACCACCGACCTGCCTCGCCACGCACAAGGAAGATGAAGCTTGGCGCTGGCACGAGCGGTTTGGGCACCTACACTTCGAGGCGCTCCGCAAGCTGGGCAAGGAGGAGCTCGTTCGTGGGATGCCAGTGGTCGACCACATGGAGCGACTCTGTGACACTTGTGTCACCACCAAGATGAAGCGCCGGTCATTCCCGTCCGAGGCTACGTTCCGTGCCAAAGAGCAGCTCGCACTGGTTCACGGTGATCTGTGCGGGCCCGTGACGCCGGCTACGCCCGGAGGAAGACGCTACTTCCTACTCCTGGTGGACGACGCCACAAGATACATGTGGGTGGTGCTGATCCCCACGAAGGATGCCGCTGCCGACGCCATCAGGAAGGTGCAAGCCGCTGCCGAGATGGAGAGCGACTGCAAGCTCAAGGCGCTCCGCACCAACAATGGTGGCGAGTTCATCGTCACCGAATTCGCCGACTATTGCGCCACTGAAGGAATCAAGAGCCACTTCTCTGCTCCCCACTCACCGCAGCAGAACGGCGTGGTTGAGCGTCGCAATCAGACCATCGTGGCGATGGCGCGCGCGCTGCTGAAGCCGAGAAGGATGCCGGCAAGGTATTGGGGGGAGGCTGTTGTGACCGCGGTCCACATCTTCAACCGATCCCCGACCAAGGCGCTGAAGGGTAAGACGCCGTATGAAGCCTGGCACGGGCGCACGCCATTGGTGATCAACTTCAAGACCTTTGGCTGCGTCGTCTACGCCAAGGAGCTGGCTCAGCAAGGCAAGCTCGATGACCGCGGCTATGCGGAAGGTGCCAAGGCCTACCGGGTGCTCGACCCGGTGACTCAGCGAGTCAAGATCAGCCGTGATGTCGTGTTCGATGAAGGGCGCGGCTGGGATTGGTCTTCGCCCGAGCCAGGAACGTCAAAGGAGGCTGACAACGTCAAAGGTGGCTGACAGCGACTTCACGGTGGAGTTCTTCTGGCCGGCTGAAGCAGAGGAGGTGCAGAGCCCGCCGCAAGAAGAGACTGACATGGCGACGCCTGCCCCGACACCGCCAATTCATTCGCCGCCAGCATCTCCCGTGGCGCAAGGTCCAGACTCAGCATCTCCGGCAGCCTCCCCACCAGTGCTGGAAGCGCTGGATCTCCAGCCGGAGTTCGCCACTCCACTGGAAGGCGACGAGGAGCGCGTGGATGCCTGGCACGGCAGCGAACCGCTCCGCTACAGGACGGTCGCGAACATCCTGGGAGAGGCGCCTACTCCACCGCCGGTGACCCGCCTCTTCGCCGAGCTTAATCTAACCCTTTCAGGGGAACCCGCTACCTACGACGAGGCTAAAGGCGATCCCGCCTGGGAAGCAGCCATGGAGCAAGAGCTGCGTGCCGTCGAGCAGAACTGCACCTGGAAATTGGTGCGTCTCCCCGCTGGCCACCGACCTATCTCGCTCAAGTGGGTCTATAGGCTGAAGGACCAGAGCGGTGCTGTGATCAAGCACAAGGCTCGGTTGGTGGCGCGCGGCTTCGTCCAGAGGGAGGGAATCGACTACGAAGATGCCTTTGCCCCTGTCGCCCGCATGGAGTCTGTCCGTGTGTTGCTTGCGCTGGCTGCTCAAGAGGGCTAGCAGGTTCATCACATGGACGTGAAGTCCGCTTTCCTCAATGGAGAGCTCAAGGAGGAAGTGTATGTCCAGCAACCGCCCGGCTTCGCCGTTGCTGGAGAAGAAGACAAGGTCTATCGACTCCACAAGGCGCTGTATGGCCTCCGTCAGGCGCCAAGAGCGTGGAACGCCAAGCTGGACACAACTCTTAAGCAGATGGGCTTCGAGCAAAACAACCATGAGGCTGCGATGTACCGGAGTGGCACCGGTAGCTCAGTTCTGCTGATTGGGGTGTATGTCGATGATCTGATCATCACTGGCGCAAGGGAGCAAGTCGTGGAAGCATTCAAGGTGCAGATGAAGACCACCTTTGATATGAGTGACTTGGGGCTCCTGAGCTTCTATCTCGGAGTCGAAGTTCACCAGAGCTCCGATGGGATCACCCTGCGCCAGACACACTACGCCAAGAGGATCTTGGAGTTGGGTGGCATGGCTGAATGCAAGCCAGCAGCCACACCCATGGAAGAAAGGCTTCGGCTGAGCAAGCACAACACGGCTACTGAAGTGGACTCCACCCAGTATCGGCGAATTGTTGGCAGTCTGCGCTATCTTGTTCACACAAGGCCAGACATTGCCTTTGCTGTTGGGTTCGTGAGCAGGTTCCTGGAACGGCGAACTGAAGAACACCAGCAAGCAGTAAAGCGCCTACTGAGGTATGTGGTTGGCACCACAGAGTATGGACTCCACTTCACCAAGGCACCCTCTGATGCTCAATTCATAGGGTATTGTGACTCAGACTTGGCTGGAGACATTGACTCAAGTAAGAGCACAACAGGAAGCTTGTTCTTCCTTGGAAATTGTCTGATCAGCTGGCAGTCCATCAAGCAAAGAGTGGTGGCTGTGTCTAGTTGTGAAGCTGAGTATGTGGCAATGACAACAGCAGCAACACAAGCACTATGGCTATCTAGATTGCTGGCTGAGATGTTGGGAAAGAAGGTTGACACAGTGGACTTGAAGGTGGATAATCAGTCTGCACTTGCTCTTGCCAAGAATCCTGTCTTCCATGACAGGAGCAAGCACATCAGAACCAAGTTCCACTTCATCAGAGACTGCATTGCAGAAGGGAGTATCCTGCCTGATTTCATTCCTACTGCAGATCAGTTGGCAGATATCCTGACTAAGGCCCTTGAAAGACTCAAGTTTGAAGAGATGAGAAGTAGAATTGGGCTGAAAGAGATCACCAAGACAAGTGGCAGCAAAGATTAGGGGGAGAATTGATAGATAATCCTGCTGCATTAGCATAACAGTAGCATAGCTTAGTCATTAGACAGCATCTTTCTTGTTCTACTTTAACCTCTACTTTAGCCCTTTATCCCTTTTGTAAGATACTTTAGGTATATGCTCTAGTGAGCTTCTTGTAAACCAAGTTTGCTTTTTTGCTATATAATACAAAGGGACTAGCCCACCAAGACTGCATTCCTGCAGCACCAAAACCCTCACCTTTGCACTGTTCCATTGCCAACAAATGCATGGATCTGTGGAAGCCAAATGTTTCTGCTGGTACATGGCAGGCACACAGTGAGAATGGTATATTGCTCAAGAGAGGGAGGGAGGGAGGGAGCCCATCCCACTCCTTCCATTTCTTCTTGCAACCCATCTCCCACCCACTCCCGTCCCTCAAGTTTACCGTTCACTAGTAAATAGCAAAATTCTTCAGCCTGGTCTCTCTCTCTCTCTCTCTCTCTCTCTCTCTCTCTCGAGAGAGAGAGAGAGAGAGAGAGAGAGAGAGAGAGAGATGGCTGAAGAATTTTGACTTGAGGGATGGGAGTGGGTGGGAGATGGGTTGCAAGAAGAAATGGAAGGAGTGGGATTGTCAGTTTCAGGGGTTGAGGTTGTATGAAGAATTTGGGTAGATGGAGGTGAAAGGAGTTGGGATGAGAGGAAAGTTATGGATTTCTTTGTACCTAATATATTGTGTACCAGTCATCTCCTTCATATAATTCTATATCATTTTTCTTCATTAATGTTCTTTTTCTTTGTACAGATTGTTGATAGACTTCACTGGTACGTGAAACCTGGTGACACGGTATGTTTTTTCCCTGGTATAAGAAACCATCAATTGATCTTTCCCTCCTTTGAAGTACTTTTTAGCAGTTTCAAAAATCTCAAATAAGTCATCAAGAGAAAAAGAAATCTAATAGTCTTGTGCTATACCTATTTTTGGGTATTTATACCCACTCTGCAAATCCACATCCACATCAAATGGGTAGGTATGGGTAGAAAACTATTTACTTACTAGTAATGGGTAGGATCTGGATATTACCCACTAGTACCCAATGGGCCAAGATTATCATGGAGTATTCTAAGTTTCCAACTCGAAGCCGATCAGCTTGATCATTATCCAGTGTGTTTAGCCAAATGGGTATGTATGAGATTGCGGAGGATGAGAAATGAAAATGATGATCTGGGTTTGGGTGTGGGCAAGCATTGAGTGTGCCCAAGTGCTCCTTAGTGAGTGGTGAGAGGTATAGTGCATGTATTACTTGACCCATTGTTTTGTATGTATTTTGCCTATGAATGTTTGTAAACCAAATGCCGTCCTAATGCATGTTAATATGGATAATATATTTGACATATCACTGTAGAGATCAACTGTGTTAGGTTATTATGTTTACCAGTTTCTACCCATGATATTAAACGGATTTTAGTAACAGAACCAGAGGGGTGGAACTGAAGGTTCTTAATGAAGGTATTGGCCAAGATTTGTATTGCGTTCAATATTTTGTAGAATGGCGTCTTTGTTTGTCAATAACTCAATATTGAAGTTATACAAGTAAAAAGTGTTATAATGTTGTTTGTTACATAAATTTAAGAACATCCTAAACTCCATTGATCTTGCAGATAGTAGATTTCTGCTGTGGGGCAAATGATTTTAGCCGGCTTATGAATGAAAAACTTGACAAAGTTCAAAAAAAGTGTCATTTCAAGAATTATGATCTTATCCAACCACAGGTAAGATTGATGACAATTGAGCCCTTTGTTTAATTATCCAACCACATCAAATAGAATTCTTAGAAGTTGGTGCGCTGAATTATATCTATGGGTGATCTTTAGGGTCTGTTTGCTTTTCATCCAGGCAAGCCTGCCTAGGGGCAAGCAAGCATTTTCCTGGGGTTGTAATTAATGCCCGGTTCTCATGATGCCTGGCAGGCACTGAAGCAAACATCTCCCTTACTGTTTCATGGCCAGAGAGTTCCTTTACTGACTTTTATTCCATCGTTATTGATATTGATTTCAATTTAACTTATTATTATCTTGCTACTCATTCAAAATGTCACTTAAAGATTTCAGAATTAGCTGTTGATCATGATTAGTTTCTCTCCAGAGTTTCTGGCTTTATGTAACATGTATGTGCTTCCTGCATTGCAGCATCGCTTTTGCTTCGAAAAGAGGGATTGGATGACTGTGCAGCCAAATGAGCTGCCTCATGGATCCCAACTAGTATGTTCTATTTGTTATTTATTGAGAAAATTTTATCTATCTTATATAATTATAACATTCAATTGTTTATTGAGTAGATTATGGGGCTTAATCCTCCTTTTGGAGTGAAAGCAAGTCTTGCGAACAAATTTATTGACAAAGCATTGACATTCAAGCCGAAGCTCATTGTACTAATTGTCCCTAAAGAAACTAAAAGGTATGCATGCACCATATTCCTATTGTCGGAGTAGTTTGTTCATAATATCTTTTCACATTTCATTTTGGGAAATTGTGTTTCCTCTACCTTCATACACTGGATATACAGGTTAGATCAGAAGAGGACACCTTATGATTTGATTTGGGAGGACAGTGAGTGTCTTGCTGGGAAGGTAATAACTTAGGTATAATATTGAATTACTTTTGTTCGTTTTTCTCTAGCTGTTTTACCTAATATCTTTCTTGAAATTGGCAGTCCTTCTATTTGCCTGGTTCTGTGGATCTTAATGATAAAACAGTTGAAGGGTGGAATGCATCTGCACCACCCCTCTATTTGTGGAGTCATCCTCGTTGGACAAAGCAGCACATGCAAGTGGCTGAAGAGCATGGTCACACTTGTATGGGGAACATAGCTTGCCATGTTAAAGATAGTAATCTGTCAGATGATCTGCCCATGAGGAAACAATCTGAGGCTACAAACAAATGGAACTCCAGATCAGGGAAAGAATCTACATGCAATGACAGAAGGGCCAATCTACTTGATGATGGTCCTGCTAAGAAGCAAGCAAGATCTGAAGAGAAGGAAACTCTAGGGAAGATAGAACACCATGTGAAAGAGGCTGATATACCAGATAACCCCGCAGTGAAGATACAAGCTGAAGCTTCCAGCAAAGTCCTCTCTCATTCTGGAAAAGATGAGAATGGCAGGTACAGCAGCAGGAGATATGATAACAGGAGTACGAAGTGGATACATGATCATGTAGAGAGCCTCCCCCCTGAAAAGAAAGTGGAAGTTGCATATGAAGAAACAAAAGTTATTATTCCTAGCAAAAAGATTACTCATAACGAACAAAGAGGTGCTTGCCGTGTAAATAGAAGTTCTTGTGTGGAGGAAACCAAGAGCGTTCAGTACAACTACGAGAAAATTGCAGCAGGGATGCCGAACATGAGGCCCAGAGAGGGAGGGGATTCTGACATGAGTATCTCACCCCCAGTCAGTAGCAATGCTCGAAGCAAGTCCATGAGCTATTCCCCCTCCATACCAATTGAACACATTGATATGACAGCTCACCTGGATAGATACATTGGCTGTCTGACAAAAGAACATTTTGACTCTGTGCTCAATAGGGCTACTCATCAGGACAGTTATTTGGCATTTAAGAGGAAAAATGATCATATCTTTACTGACATTGATGATAGCTCAAGGATGCGGGGCTCAAGCATCGAAGAAGTGACCAAACCGTATATTACTGCTCCAAAGAATGATATCTACAGCTTGCAGTCTAGAGGAGATGGCAGCTTCTACAGGCATCTAAGCTCAGAGGATTTAAACATTAATGCTGATGTGCCTATGCCAGGATACAGTGCGATGTGTGGACAAATTGGTGGTGGCAGTTACTCACAAGCTCGTACGGTCCCACCAGCAACAGACTCGCAAACACATCAAAGAATGCATGGCGGAACAAGTGCTGATGATTACCTGTCGGCGAGATACTCCCTTGGATCTTCAGGTGCTCGCTTTAGCCAACCGGCTTCAACTGTTCCCCCGTTTGGGCTCTCAGGTGCAAGTTCACAACGAGGCTCAGTAATGGACAGGTATTCTATGAACAAGTATTCTTACGGGCTGTCGGGTCTGACTAGACCACAGAGCTCAGTTATTGACAGATATGCTGCATCCCTCGATGGAACGAGCTCGTTGCCTGAACAGTACCCGTTCAGACAGTTTGGCTCTTCCCGTGACGGGTGGCCTCATAACTGATCCCGCTGTAACTTGTTATCTAAGTTTTTGTAAGGCGGAAACTCTGGTGGAGTTCCCCACAGTACTTCAGTTGCCACTTTTAAAGGGGATATAGACATGTTATCAAAGTTATACAGCTTTTGACCTGACCTAGGTGTAACATGGTAACTATGTTAGTATTCCACAAGCATGCATCTCATGCAGGGTTGTGTGTTAAGCAATATTGTTTCTTATAAGGTAGTTACATGCTGCATGTAAGAGTAGTCGTGATTACGGCTGGACGAAAAGCTCGCACTTCAGTAGCTCGCTTGGTTCTTGTTAGTGGTTCGGCTCGGCTCGTTTACAATTTTTCTACCTGAGCCAATATTTTAGCTTATTTGGTTAATGAGCTGGCTCATGGGCCTAACGAGCCAATGATGTTGATATGAAACTATGTAAATTTTGTATCTTAACTTACACTTTACAAATGGTTGATGACTGAAAACATGGATTGGCACGACTCTATGGATAATTAGTAATGGTTTATGCATATATTATATATTTAATATAATATAGAGCATAGAGCATAGGAATATTAAAGTAATATTATATATTATATTATTTTTAGAGTTCAAGGGCAAAACTGCCCCGGCCTTAAATTTTCATAAAACACCATAGTCATCAGTTTTACAGCACCAAGGTTCAAAGAAACCAACCAGCACCTGTGCAAAGACAGCTATGTAACAGACCAGCAAAACATACGCCAACAACAACTACCAACAGGAACTAGCCAAAACAACGACACACAGATGTATCAAACAGCCGGCAAGACATGCCCTAGATCCTTCTGATGACTGGAAGCACTTCTCCAAGGCCGCACCAGCCAGGCCTCCAACACTCCACCAAACATCATCCCCAGCTTCTTCCCTGGTCCTCAGGAAGTCGCCACCCAAGGGATCCAGTAGACCTCCCTTGCGGCTATCTTGATCTTGCTGATAGAGGAGTTCAGAAGATCTTGTTTGTCTTGAGGGCAGAGGATGATCCAGTTTTGCAGCATTCCACCTATCATGTGGTAAAGTATTTCCATACTTTTCCAGCTTGTATTATGAAAACAGAGATCATTTCTAAGTTTCCAAATACTCCATAAAACTGCAGAAGTAATCATGTTCAACACCACATGTTTCTTATTACTCAACCAAAACTTACCAACATCTACTATACTGTCATTAATAGTAAATCCTAATATGTCTGAAAAAATCAACCAGCATTGCTTGGCTACCACACAATCAAAGAACAAGTGTTGAACAGATTCTTCTTCTTTACAGAAAAGACAACTCTTGTCAGCTAAATTTCTCCTTTTGGCTAGATTGTCTCTAGTTAGAGTTTTGTTATTAGACAACAGCCATAGGAAATAGTGAACTCTAGGGGGAACCTTAATGCCCCAAATAGCAGGAACATGAACTGGTTGGACCCCTCTGAAATTGATAACTTTGTAAAGTGTCTGAGAAGAATAAGTTCCTTTGGATGAGAACTGCCAAACCAACAAATCCTCATCCTCAGAAAACTGAATGGTGGAGGCTAACTCTACAATCTCTAACCAATCTCTGTACAACACATCGGTAAAAGTTCTTCTAAAGGAGCACTTAAGGGTGTTTCCATCCCACAGATCAGCTACAGCTTTATTTTTCTCATTCACCAACCTATACAGAGGCCAAAATTGAATAGCAAGACTGGAAGATCCTAACCAGTTATCCTCCCAAAACCTAACTTTTTTACCATCACCTATTTTCCACCTATAGCCCATCTTGGCAGCCTGGACTGCCCACATAAAGCCCTTAAAAAAACTGGAAGCCCCAACAGTTCTAGCTGTCAAGATATTAGGATTACTAGTATTATATTTGAAATCCAGGAGCTCTTTCTAGAGCTTGTCCTTATCCTGACTATATCTTCTCAGCCAAGAAGCTAATAGACTAATATTCAAATCTCTGAGGTTAGGTATACCCAGACCTCCAAACTGCTTACACATAGACACTAGTCCCCAATTAGCTAAATGATACTTGTGGCAATTTTCACTATCATTCCACAAGCAGTTTCCCATGTGAGAGTTAAGCAGAGTAATGGCCCATTTGGGAAACTTGATAAAAGAGAGGAGATAAATGGGGATACTAGACAGACAAGTTTTAACTAACATAGTTCTAGCAGCCAGGGAAAGTAACTTGCATCTCCAACCAGCTATTCTTTTTAAAATCTTATCTACTAAAGGCTGAATGTCCTCCCTGGACAGATTATCATAATGGAGAGGAACCCCTAGATACTTCAAAGGAAAAGACCCTACAGGACATCACATTATATGGCCTAATCTATGGGCTGTGAAAGGGTCTATATTTAAAGGAACCAGTTCACTTTTATGAAAATTCACTCTCATTCCTGAGACTTGTTCAAACCACATAAGGATACATTTCAGGTTCAGGAGACAGTGTTCTTCTGCTTTGTAGAACAAAATAGTATCATCTGCATATTGCAAAGAAAGGATACCCCCTGTTTTAAAATTACTTAACAAACCTTGTACTAGACCCTTATTGGTAGCTTTCACTAGCATCTTAGAGAAACCATCACTAACTAGATTAAACAAAAAAGGGAAATGGGATCTCCCTGCCTTAAACCTTTACCAGTTTTAAAGAAAGAGCTCTCTTCTCCATTAACCATTATCCCTACTGAACCTCCAATCACTAACTATTTGATCCACTTTATCCAAAGAGGATCAAAACCCCTATCTTCTAACATATTAAACAGGAAAGACCAGCTGACTCTGTCATAAGCTTTCTCATAATCCAACTTCAAGACTACCCCTGGCTCCCCACTACTATTAATGCTATTAACTATCTCATGAGCCACCACCACACTCTCTAGAATAAACCTCCCCTTAATAAAAGCAGATTGACTTGGGGCAACAATTCTCTGGACTACAGTACTCAGCCTGAGAGTCAGCAATTTAGAAAAAATCTTGAAGCTACAATTAAGCAAGCTAATAGGTCTAAAATGCTTCATATTGTTTGCATCCTCTACTTTAGGTATCAAGGTGACTAAAGCAATGTTAAGCCTATGCAAGTCAAGGATGCCCTTATGAAAGTCTTGAAAAAGGGAAATAAGATCAACTTTGATTAGCTCCCAAAATTTATGGTAAAAGAGGAAGGAGAGCCCATCCGGGCCAGGAGCTCCTTCAGCATAACAACTAAAAACAGCTAACTTGATTTCAGACTCAGAAAAAGGGGCAATAAGCATAGCATTTTCCTCAAAATTGACCTTATCATTTGTATCCCAAAAGTCCGGAGCTAGCTTGACTCCTGAATCTGGTTCTTTTGCAAACATATTTTTGTAGAAATCAACAGCAACTCTCATCATGCCCTTCTGATCATAGACTAGACCATTGAGCCCTTGCAAGCACTCAATACGTTTTTTCCTACTTCTATGGTTAGCCACTGCTTGAAAGTAAGCAGTGTTCCTGTCCCCCTCTAAAAGATCTCTATCTCTAGACCTCTGTCTAGTTTTAATTTCTTCCAGAGCCCAAATTTTATCTAACTGTCCTTCAATTAGATGAAGTTTAGAGGATTCCTCCTCAGACAGATCCCTAATCTCAGCTATACTTTCTAGTTTGGTGAAATCTTTAGACAGAGCAACCTTAGATCTATTAAGATCAGCCACCTCATTGGCAGCCCACCCTCTAACCATTCTTCTAAAAGTCCTAACACGAAACTGCCATATATCTATGCTAGAAGACAGAACACATGGAACCTTCCAAGCTTTATCCACTATACTTCTAAAGGACTCCTTTTCAAGCCACCACTTCTCAAACCTAAACCTCTTCTTGCCAAAGCACCTATTAACCCCAGAGTTTAAAACCAAAGGATTGTGGTCACTTGGGGCTCTATCTAGAGCCTTGACAGTAACAGCTGGGAAAGCAGCTTCCCAATCTGTGGACACAAAAATTCTATCTATCTTAGCAAGAATCCTATTGTCCTGATTATTAGTCCAAGGAAACCTTTTATTGCTAGGATTTAGCTCTATCAAAGCCCATTTACCTATCCAAGAATTGAATAAATCAGCCCACCTATGATTAATGTGGCCATTACTTTTATCACTAGCAAATCTCACAAGGTTGAAATCACCACCTATGAGTAAAGGGCCTTGCCAGCTAGCCATAATGACATCTAACTCCTCTAGAAACTCTAACTTTTTATTCTCATAAGCAGGACCATAAACTGCAACCAATTTCCAAGAAAAACCAGTACCCTTGTTGGTCAACATCACACTCACAGAAAAACTAAGAATTTGACCAACAGTTAGAATGAAGTCATCTGAATTGGCACCTACTAAGATACCACCTGCAGCACCTTTGGCTTCTAAATGACACCACTCAAAAGGAATATTACTAGTAAGAGATTTCAAAAAACTAGGAGAGAAGTCCTTCTTATTGGTTTCCATAATACCTACGAAGTCTGCATGACTATCCCTAATTTTGCTAACTAAAGCAGGAATTCTGCCAATTTTGCCCAAACCTCTAATATTCCAAAGCATTCCTATCATTTGGACTTTTTCCTGTTTTTCTTCCTAGGACCTACCCTAGACCAACCTTGTTCTAACTCTTCCTCCTCTACCTTAGCACCACTATTCCTAGTAGGCTGAAAGGGAGGTTTATCCTTAAAAGCAACTGGACTAGTAAGAGTAGAAAGATTCAAATCTGAATCTGAGCTATTATTACAGGAACTAAACTTACACTCAGTAAAGCTAGTTTGACTTCTATTTTTATCTATCTCTATCATATGATCAATTAAGACAGGATTTCCATCCCCAACAGAGATGCCAATATCCTTGGCAACAGAAAGTAAGAGATGGGCAGAAATAGAGTTTGGGGATTCTTTATACCTATGTTATCCTCCAGATTCCACTTCCTTTTAGCCTCCTGTGCTTTGTCCACCATTGTCTTCCCATCGTCCACATGCCTAGAGCTTCTCCTTAAAGGTATCACTGGCCCCCATTTAGACTTCTTGCTGGTATCTTTTCCTTGCTTCAGGTTGACTGTTGTACAGATTCTTGCTAGATCATCATTGGATGGCTGAGAGTACTGAGGCAGTTCCACTTCAGAAACAGAGATCTGACTGGAGCCTTGATCATTAACTTCAACCTCCCCATTACTGGCAGTTGGGACCAAGGAATGCTCAATGTTACATCCCTGAGACAAAGACTCCCTATCCTGAAGGTTATGTAAATTCAGGTCATAAGCCCATTCTTCTGGCAGCAAATCCTCTCCCAACTCTCCCTGCTGATCAGCCTCTATCATGTTATCATTACCAAAGTCTGCCTCTAGATCACCACTAAGATTCTCAGATTCCTCTAGTTCCATAGCCTCTAGCAGGTTAACACACTCTGAAGCCTGATACTTATCAAACCAGCAGCTATCCTCAAATTGCAGAGCCCTTCTCACTGACTTTGAGCCAGCAGGAGAGGGGTTTCTTCCTTGGGAAGCAGAGGAAGCAGGAGGCTGCCCCAGCTGAATATTAGTTTCAGAGTTCTTTTCTTTTTCAGAATTCTCAGACTCTTTATCCTTAGACTTAGCTTTCTTTTCTTCATCCAGCAGATCTTCTTATTCTGGATCAATGTCATCATCTCCCTTCTCAGAATCATCCCCTGAAGTGTTCCCCTCTTGAACAAAGCCTTCTGTAGTGAAGGAGATCAAGTACAGATCTTTCTGAATGACAACAATTCTCTTCTTGGGAATCCTAGTTGGGTCCTTACACTGAACCTTAACCCTTGCTACACTAAAGAAACTGTTGAACAAAGAGTGCCAATCAATCTCAGTTAGCAAGCCAATACTAGAGGTCACATCTCTCAGGGTGATCCAATCAACCCATTTTGGTGGAATGCCCTCAATCTTGACCCAAACCTCAGTCAGACTTCCAATAGCCTCAACCTCTCCATTCCAGACACTCAGAGAACCAACTACCTTAGCCTTGTTAAGATAAAAGAGGGTAGCCTTCCCAATCACAAGCTTATCTACTTTCCTATCAGGAGGAAACCTGATGATGTACCTGGCTTCACCTATCTTCTTCAGCTGCCAAGGCCAATCAGGGTCAAAAAGCTCCTTAAGACTGTCCAGAATTCCCATATCATCAATCACACCATCTTCTATGGTCAACACCCCCAGATTGTCCATGCCATTCCAATGCTTGAATCTACCTCCCGTGGCTCCAACATTTATATGATAAAAACCTAGACCTCTATTGGCACTACCATAGTATTGAGCTGTAACTGGAGGTTTCAGCCATTCAGGACACTGATCCACAATGTGATCAAGCCTCTGACAAATGAAGCAAACCTTGGGTTTCTTACAAGGTGAACTTATATGACCAATCTCCCCACAGTTGAAGCAGACTACCTGAATATTCTTGTTGAGAGTTGTACCTGAGCTTTCTCCTTCCTCAGCAGTAAGCACTCCCTCCAGATCCTTCTTCGCTTTCCTAGCCTGCTCTACCCCAGTCTGCACTTGCTCTTGTTGAATTGGAGCTGCATGTTGTCTAGCCGCCTGATTGTATCTCCCCCTACCTCTGCTCGACTGACCTCCACCCCGAGGTCTCGGACCATCATTCATCCGCTCATAACCCCCATGATGCGGAGGATGTTGGAACGGAGCTTGTTGATTGGGGAAGAAACCAAACTGGGGCGGTGGTTGGTTGAAGAAGTGTGGCGGCGGTGACATCGGTGGTGGGAACTGCCAGTTCCCCTCTCCCCACCTCCTAGCCTTCCTCAGGGTTTCTCGGCCTCGAGCTCTGATTCCTGTTACGCCCTGCCATGGAATCCTTGACAACTTCCACGAAGCTCCTCTTCTCTCCTTTACCCCGACACCACCTCCGCAAACTTCAGTTTCGCGGGAGGCGACTTCCAGACGTCTTGATCCCCAATCGGATGGCAGTCATGGCGTTTGAAGGCTTTGGAGTCCCAGAGATCCCGGCGGATCCAGACCAAATTCGCCCCTCTCTCCACAGAAACCCTAGCCTTGTGTGGCTTCGATTTGGAATTGGGGATAAACCAGAGCTGGCCCCAAAAGTCCTGGATGTTGTCGTCTTCCTCCCGAGGGTAGTGGGTTACGGGTCGAGGAGGCATAGGCACTCGAGCCCGCACCCGATTCCACGTCCTCCATGGTGGCCCATGGTCAGACGTGTCGGACTCGGTAGAGGCGATGCGCGTCAGTAGGTCCCCCTTGGAACGCGAGGCCAACTTCCGTGGCGGGGTTCCTCTTTCCCGAATGGGGGTTTCGGGCGTCAGACTCGTCGACAGCCTGAGCTTCCGTCGGGCGGCAGCGAGACCGGTGGCGTCCTTTTGGGATGAAGACGGCGACATTTTCCTAATCCATTAGCCCCCCTACGACATTTTATATTATATTATATTTTGATATTTGAATAATATGTTTGCCGATATTATTTTTTATTATTTAATGCTTATAAATGTGTTACTTTTGTATTATTAATATTTTAAAGCTTTATTAAATAAATAAATATATTATTTTTTTATGTAGCTTGTGAGCCAAATGCGAACACATGGTGGATAAGTACCCATGTATGTTCAGTTTTGATGATGAGTGATTGACCAACACGTGAGTGTTTCAGTTTGAGTGGCTTAACCTAACCTCTGCGAAAGCAGAAACATGTGTTTGTCTATCGGCTTGTGGTGTGCAGGTGCTATGCCTAGTGACAGTGGTTAATGGACTGAAGAAGGTCGAGTAGAGGCTTGTCGTGCCGATGGACTGAGAGCGGTGAAGGGCGGAAGCGGGGCTCGGACTGAGGGACCATGGGCGCCGGCGGACTAGCTGTGGTGGCTAGTACCTGGCACCGGCGAGTGCGAGAAGACATGAAGATAGACTGAGTCGACCAAGTCAAGATGGGGGACGCGTGAGTCGAGCGGAGGCTCAGGGGACTCAGAGTCCGACCGGGCGAAGACAAGGTGGCTCGAGTCGAGTGGTTGGGCCTCAAAACCATCCGAGGACAGTTTCCGAGTTTGGGCCTCAAAACTCGGGGTTCGGTAGTTGAGCCCAAAGCTACCGGTGGCGGGTTTCCTGGGTTTGGGCCTCAAAACCTAGGCAGAGCTTCTGAGGTTACGTCGAGGCGACGGCAACTCCCGGCAGAAAGCGGGGTCGTCCATTCAAAATATGGGAGATATTTTCCTGAGCTTGGACTGCAACGCTTAGGCTAGGTAGTTCACTCAATGTATCTAGGGGGGTCTTTGGGAAATAGCCAAAGCCCGATAAGTAGGGGGTGAAGGGGTATCCCCCATCCCACCTCTTGAACCCTAATCATTTGCACCACCTCTCTCTAGTTCATGAGGGCCCTAGGTTGAATTCACCAACCTTTGTAAGAACTCGCGAACCTTTTAGTGGGAATCGAAGGCCTTAACCTCCGTAAGCCATGGCGGCTTTGTTTACTTGATTGAGTCTCCCGGGTTGCTTGTGTTCTTCGTGTTTTGCTTTTGCTCTCTCTTTTTCCCGAGTTGATTTCTCCTTATTGAGAGTAGCTTTGCAAAATCCACTTGAACCAAGTTGTTCAGATTCGTGAGGAGCATCTTTGCACCGAAGGAATTCTCCTCAAACCTCACGAGTGCGTAGATCGGGCGATTTCTTTGCGGCGTTCTTTGTTTTGCCTTTTCTCCCCCAAATCCGAGTGTTCCAGTTTATCCTCTCCAAATTGAGCGATAATTTCTTCAGGATAGCTCCCCAACTGCACAAGGATCATGCCTATAAAATTTGGTTGCAGTTGGAGTTCATTTGGTTGAGTTTTGGGAAGTTTTGGCGGAGAGAAAACGATTTTCGGGTTCACTGTGCAGATTTCGGGGGTGTAGGATGCTCCAGAGTTTGGCGTCGGACGGTCCGTCGGAGGCGCCGGACGCTACGTAGTGCTGACGACAGCGTCCGTTGCGACCGTCCGTCGCTGGGGCTGTTTTCGAGCTGTTTTTTGAGTGTCAGACGCTCCTGATGGACTAGCGTCCGTCGCCCGTCGGACTCAGTTCGTCGCACTCTGCAGCGTCCATCGCCCTTCCAGCAAGGTTTTTAGGATTTTCTTCGTCGCCAGCGTCCGTCGCCCTTCCAACACTCTGAATTGAGTTCCGTTTGTTGCGTTGGTTTCGTAATCACGCAGGGAACTTGATGAAGCACTTGTGAGACCAGTTCTCATAAGTATTTTTGGGTGAGCTCTCTTCTTTTCTCTCTAGGGTTTGAGAGCTTCACTATCGGTGTTTCGGTTTGAGTTTTTTGGTTTCCGGAAGATCCGCGGTACCTCTTGGTCAACACCAAAGGTATCCACCCTCTCTAGGGTCGTGATCTTGCTGGTTGAGTAAGTGTGCTTGCTTGGGTTGTATTTGAGAAGAGTGGCCCGAATATTTCTGAGTGAAATTTGAGGCTCCCATTCACCCCTCCTCTGGTCGCCGTTCTCGATCCTTCAATTGGTATCAGAGCCGGTTAAGGATCAATCCACCTTACACGGTTCTTGATCCGCGAAGGCGACATGGAGCGAGGTGCTGACAAACCTCCGTTCTTCGATGGAACAAACTTCGCCTATTTGAAGGTGCGCATGTCCGCTTACCTCCAAGGGCTTGATACGAAGTATTGGGAGATTTGTGAGAGTGATGACTACGTGGTTCTTGGCGCTCGGATTAATGAGCTGCAAATCACACAACATGCGTCAAACGCAAGAGCTCGTAGCATCCTCTTCTCAAGTTTGTCTCTTCCTGAGTTTGAGAGAGTTTCGAGTCTCACTACGGCACGGGAGATCTGGCAAACACTTGTGCGATATCATGAGGGTAACACTCAGATCAAGTCCAGACTCTTCGACACATACTGTAGAGAGTACGAGAACTTTTCTCAGTTGGCTAGCGAATCTGTTGACGGGATGTTCACTCGATTCCAATCTATCGTCAACAAGATACGTGCTAATCGAGCCAACTTGCCTTATGATGATCATGAGATGGCTATCAAGCTTTTGCATGCTCTTGATTGGAAGGTGTGGGAGATGAAGGTGGCTGCCATTCAGGAGTCACCGGGCTATGATGCTCTGACCGTGGACGAGCTGTTCAGCAAGCTCAAGTCCTCGGAGATTGACTACCAGACCCGGGCCAAGTTTGAAAACTCATCGAAACCATCTATGGCGTTGGTTTCTGGCCCCAACGATATCTCTTCTTCCTCCTCTGACCCTTCACACTCTTTGTTCGCTTTGTCTTTGATGTCTGTGATAGAGGATCAAGTGGAGGCTCTTGGAGATGATGAGCTGGCTTTGGTCATCACCAAGTTCTCACGGTTTCACAACAACCGTTTGAACCGTCGGCGTGGTGGCTCAGCCAAGGGGTGCTACCGTTGCGGTGATGAGGATCACTTCATCGCAAACTGCCCCAAGAAAGCTGCGGGCGACTTCACCAAGCGCAAGGACAAGCGCGAGCACCACTTCGAGGACAAGCACAAGCCCAAGGGTGGATACCACCAAAGGTCCTCCAAGAAGGTGATCGACTAGGTGAAGGCCAAGCACCGAGCCTTCCTCGCCTCCCTCAGCGACATCGATGCCTCCTCCAATGGTGGTGCTTCTTCGAGCGATGATGAGTCCAAGGGAAAGGTTGAGGACAAGCTCAACGGCCTATGCTTCTACGCCGATGCCAAGCACGGTGGCTTTTGCACCATGGCAATTGGAGAAGGAAAAGTCGGGAAGCGCAAGGATGGCCCCGACTACGATCACGACTCTAACACACCCGACGTACCACCCACCATCGCATCCCTCTCTCTCGAGATTGAGTCTTTGAAAGACACCTTGATGAGTCAGGATGCTTTGCTGAAGCGTGCCGCATGCGAGAGGAACGATTTCAAGGCTAAGTATCTTAGCAAACTGCATGAGCTAGAGTTTGCTAAGGCGTCAGTAGTGGTTACCGAGGAGGTAGAGTGTGATGCTTGTGCCATTCACATGTCTAGTCTTGTCACTCTCCAAGACAAGTATGGCACTCTACTTGAGGAGGTTAGTGAGCTGAAGGCTAGGCCTAGCTTACTTGGTGCGTGCAAGTCTTGCTTAGGCTTGTGTTCTGAGATGGCATAAAGAGATGCTAGGATTGTTGTGCTAGAGAAGGTCAGCTCAGATAGCACTAGAGAGTCGGAACACATTGAGACTTTGGAGCTTGAGATCGCGTCGTGAAGACACGACAAGATGCGTACCGAGGAAGAAAACACATACCTTCGGTCCATCTTTAGCTGGGTGTCTTGTCGAAAGCCGCAGTTGGGGATGATGCTCAGCCAATGCAAAAGGGCTGGCAGCACAGGAGTAGGCTTTGCTATAGGTGGGAAGGACGATAGCATGTTCGGTAAGATCAGTGAGTGCAGTGGTTTGAGCGAGAATGAGAAACCCACCACAACTCCCAAGCTTACCAAGATCACTCCACCTAAGCCTACCGACCCCTCTGAGTTTCCTGTGAGAGATGGTGTGTTTGAAGAGCCACCCAAAACCACTCCAGAGAAGCAAGTGTGGATTGCAAAACCGAACCATCTTCGCAACCCACTTGACACACTGCCAGACATCTCTAGTGATCCCCTTCCTAGGAAAGCTAGAGCCACCCAATCCAACAAGAGAATGCCTACCAAGAGTGCAGTGAGGTACCATTGTGAGTATTGTGAGTAGGATGGGCATTTGGCTGAGTTTTGCTATAGGAGGAAGAGAGATGATCGGAGACAGTTTGAGTTGAACAACCGGGACATGTTCCACCCACGAGTTGGAGTGCGTGAACCGGAAGTTCAGAGGCGCACTACTAGGCCTAGAGGTATAATGCCTCAAGGTGCTAGGCCTCAGGAGGTGAGACCACGCGGTGGTCGTGCCCGGCGGGGTACCGATCGTGACCCATACAGCTATGGGGCGGTGGCTTCACTCCACCCTTCTCTAGCGGACCATGTTTTCCCTATCGTGGTGATCGCTATCCCTCTATGGGGCAGGAGATGTTTGGTTTTTCTCCTAACCCATTCTTTGGGCAAGTGGGACAACACTGGTATCCTTCACAGTTTACTAACCCCAGTGTTGGTCCGTTTGCTCACCCTATATCTTTTTATTGATATAGGAAGGAGGACTGGAGGATACTTGGCTTGTGGATTCCAGATGTTCACCGCCATATGACTGGAAGTGCCAAGTGGTTCTCCAGCCTCGACCTAGTGCGCCACACCGAGTACATTACATTCGGGGACAAGAGTAAATGTAAGGTTGTGTCCCGAGGGTCGATCCGAGTCAATTCATCTTTTGTCCTCAAGGATGTTGCTTTGGTTGCGAATTTGCATTTTAACCTTCTGTCGGTTTCGCAACTCCTTGAAGACGGTTTTGAAGTGAGCTTTAAGACAAACTTGTCTCGGATTTTGAACTCGCATGGTGATCTTGTTTGTCGGATTTTGCCCTTCGAGAAGGTTTTTTGTGCGGATTTTTCTATCTCTTCCGGACCTTCTCATTGTCTTCTTGCCGGTTCTTCTTCCGAGCTTTGGAAGTGGCATAGGAGATTGGGACATTTGAGTTTTGACTTGCTTGCAAGGCTTAGCTCAATGGACCTTATCCAAGGATTGCCAAAGCTGAAGTTCGAGAAGGATTTGGTTTGCCATCCTTGCAGGCATGGCAAGATGGTTGCCGCTTCCCATCCTCCTGTGACTGAGGTCATGGCCACTCGACCCGGCGAGCTCTTACACATGGACACAGTTGGTCCAACTCGGGTTTGGTCGGAAGGTGGGAAGTGGTATGTGGTTGTAGTCGTTGATGACTACTCGAGATATTCTTGGGTGTTCTTTTTGTAGAGTAAGGATGAGGCTTTTCCACTTGTTCAAGATCTGATTTTGAGATTGCAAAATGAGCTACCTAAGAATGCCATGAGAGCTATCCGCAGTGACAATGGCACAAAATTCAAGAATGCTCAATTTGCAACTCTTTGCTCTTCTTTGGGTCTCGATCACCAGTTTTCCTCACCTCACACTCCCCAGCAGAACAGTATTGTTGAGCGCAGGAATCGGACCCTTGTTGAGATGGCCAGGATGATGCTTGATGAGCATAGGACTCCTAGGCGGTATTGGGCCGAAGCACTCAGTTTTGCTTGCTATGTTTCCAATCGCATTTTTCTCCGAGCTTTCAAGAAAAAGACCTCTTATGAGCTGCGATTTGGGAGACCACCCAAGGTAAGTCACCTACGGGTGTTTGGGTGCAGGTGTTTCATCCTCAAAAAGGTCGGTAAGTTGGATAAATTTGAATCACGGTCTTCTGACGGTATCTTTCTTGGTTATTCTACTCACTCTCGTGCTTATCGTGCACTTAACCTTGAGACTGAGAGTGATGGAGACTTGTGAAATTACCTTCGATGAGACTATGCCCTGTGTTTCCACTGCTTTTGAGCTTGCAGGTGATGATCAGGTGAACACCAGCATCTTTGTGGAGGAGGAGTAGGACGATGCCGATTGGGGTGATCCTGAGCCGACTCCACCGGCTGCCCTCGTTGACCCTGCGACGTCTACTTCGGCTCACGGTCCCGATCCGACTACTTCCTCTACATGGGGGCCGTTCGAGCAGCTTCCTCAGTCGGTGCCTGTTGCACCTGAGGGAGCTCCAGCTGCTGTCGAGGGGGAGGCCACTTCGTCTAGGCAGGCTCGCCGCCACATCCAGTGGCAGCACCCACCGGAGAACATCATCGGCGACATCAACCGACGAGTCACGCGGTCTAGGTCCTATCTCTCTCACTTTGCTCATTCGGCTTTTGTCGCTTCTTTTGAGCCCCGAGACGTTGGACACACTTTGATGGATCCGGATTGGGTTAATGCCATGCATGAGGAGTTAGAAAACTTTGAGCAAAACCGTGTTTGGGTATTAATTCCTCCACCACCTAGTTGCCACCCCATAGGTACCAAATGGGTTTTCAAAAATAAACAAAGTGAAGATGGGGTGGTAGTGCGCAACAAGGCTAGGTTGGTAGCTCAAGGCTTTTGTCAAAAGGAGGGAATAGACTATGAGGAAACCTTTGCTCCTGTAGCTCGTTTAGAAGCCATTAGAATCCTTCTAGCTTTTGCGGCTTCTAAGGGTTTTAAACTTTTTCAAATGGACGTTAAAAGTGCTTTCTTAAACGGCTATAAAGAGGAGGAAGTTTATGTTAAACAACCTCCCGGTTTCGAAAATCCCAAGTTTCCAAACCATGTTTTTAAACTTCACAAAGCTTTGTATGGTTTGAAACAAGCACCTAGAGCATGGTATGATAGGCTAAAAACTTTTTTGCTTGCTAAGGGCTTTAAAATGGGATTGGTAGATAAGACGTTGTTTCTCCTCAAGCAAGACAAAGACACTCTCGTAGTCCAAATATACGTGGATGATATCATCTTTGGTGGTTCTTCTCATGCTCTTGTTGCCAAGTTTGCAGATCTTATGAGCAGAGAATTTGAGATGAGCATGATGGGAGAGTTGACCTTTCTCGGGTTGGAAATCAAGCAAACCCGGGAAGGGACGTTTGTGCACCAAGGCAAGTACACAAAGGATATCTTGAAGAAGTTTGACATGGGCGAGGCAAAGCCCCTCTTGACGCCTATGTCAACTACTACTGCCTTGGATGCGGATGAGGAAGGAGAGGCGGTGGACCAGACGGAGTACCGCAGCATGATCGAGTCGCTTCTGTATCTGACGGCGACCCGGCCGGACATTCAGTTCGCCGTCTGCCTGTGTGCTCGCTTTCAGGCATCCCCATAGACTTCGCACAAGCAGGCGGTGAAACGCATCATGAGGTACTTGTGCTTCACTCCCGAATTTGGTCTTTGGGTCTCCACCTCTTCCTCTCTTGTGCATTGCGGTTATTCTAACGCCGACTTTGCCGGTTGCCGACTTGATCGGAAGTCCACTTCTGGGACTTGCCAGTTTCTTGGGTCTTCTTTGGTTTCTTGGTCTTCTCGCAAGCAATCTAGTGTGGCACAGTCGACGTGCGAAGCTGAGTACGTTTCCGCAGCTAGTTGTTGCTCTCAGTTGATTTAGATGATTGCCACTTTGAGAGATTTTGGTCTTGAGCTTACTAAGGTGCCTCTGCTTTGCGATAGCACGAGTGCAATTAGTGTGGCTAAAAATCCCGTGCTTCATTCAAAGACCAAGCACATTGAGGTCAGCTTTCATTTCCTACGAGATCATTACGAGAAGGGCGACTTTGACCTCCGGCATGTCGAGACCCACAACCAGCTTGCGGATATTCTCACTAAGCCTTTGGATCAAGCTGCGTTTTCTCGCCTTTGGGGCGAGTTGGGTGTTTGCTTTCCTTTTTAGAGGAGGAAAGTTTTGTGTTTCATAGTTCTTTTTGGTTATTTTTGTCTTTTCTTTGTCCTTCTTCTAAATTGGTGTCTTGTTAGTGTTAGCTGGTGTCAATGCATTGTGCATCTCATTTGCATTTGTGACATAGTTCATTTTAAGCTTCATACTTATAGCCAATATAATGAACCTATGCTCTGTTTGAGGTGCTTTATGTGTCTATGGTGTTGCCTAACTTAGATTCTTCTTGATCTATATGATATGCAATAGAGCTAAGTTAGAAAAGCTTTAAAACTGAATTTAAATTCCCCATGTCACCTCTGAAATGGCACTAACATGTGTAGGCTTTTGAAGATCCTTCTTGGCTGTCTTGTATATAGCTTGTATCTATGGCTCTTCATTGTTTCATTCACTACCTTTGAGCACCATGATTAATATCTAAAATGAAGTTGCTCTCTATTTTGTGAATTAGAAAGATTGAGTTGGGACTGCATTGTGAGCACTTCATCGTGTGTTTGAGACTGCTTCCCATATGGGTCGATACTTGAGCGGTGTCGTGTATGACCAAAACCGGTGTGTCAAGTCCTTTGCCTTCGCCCGGTTGGTAAGTAGTGGCATCACTTTGCTAACAACCACTCGCATACAACTTAAATGTGCCTAAAACTGAAAATTGGCTGCAAAACTCTAAAATTTGAAAAATTCATTCAGTTGGGTCATTGGCTTGTTGTATGAACTTTGCTAGGGATAGTTTTACTTGCTATACATGAGATTGCTTTGAGATAGATCCTATCTTGTTTGCCATGTCTAGTTGTCTCTAGGAGGTGATACCCATTCCTTGCTCACACATGTAATGCTCTCTAAAATAGCTTCTAAAGTGATCTTAAGCTCAACTTGATTCTTTGTTGGGCACGTAGAGCTTTTCCTATTCTCACAGGATCACATCACTTAGAGCATATATTCATTGTCTTAGCTCTATGTATGAAGCTTTTACACTCATTTTGCATTTCATGGCATTTGTAGCCGGATCTTGAGTTGTTGATGTTTGATGAGCTACATGTGTCAACAAGGGGGAGAGATGTGCCTTTCATTCCATTTTCAGACATCTACTTCCAAGGGGGAGAAAGAGTGCATCTCATTGGTTTAGAGCTCATTTGGAATCTTGAGTGTGCTTTTGCCCAGGGGGAGCTTTTGCTAGATGTGTTGAGCCTTTGCCTCTTCTGGAGGGTCTAGCTTGCTTTGTTGGCTCCAACAGGTTTTGAGTGTTTCGTGAGCAATTAAGGGACGTAAGTGGTTTCAATTGGTATCTTTTGAGCTCCCTTAGTGCTTAAATTGGTTTTTAGTGCTTAAATTGGTTTTCTGAGCTTTGAGAGTTTGTGATTGGTATCTCGAATTTGCTAGCAGTGTTGAGCTCGTTTCTGCCTCTTCTTGAGGGCTAGCTTTGTTTTGCTTGGTTGCGTCGAGCCGCTGCCCATGTGCTTTTGTTTGGCATCAGTAAGTGGCTTTGTGATGAGGATGCTTTTAATTGGTATCATGTTTGCTTCTCTCAAGTGACCCCGTTTTGTCTTTTGTAGCTTCTTGGTCATTTGGAGAGCTTTACCTTGTGGCTCAAATCTGAAATGCACTTGTGTTGACAATGCACTCATCAAGGGGGAGATTGCGAACACATGGTGGATAAGTACCCATGTATGTTCAGTTTTGATGATGAGTGATTGACCAACACGTGAGTGTTTCAGTTTGAGTGGCTTAACCTAACCTCTGCGAAAGCAGAAACATGTGCTTGTCTATCGGCTTGTGGTGTATAGGTCCTATGCCTAGTGACAGTGGTCAATGGCGTGGAGAAGGTCGAGTAGAGGCTTGCCGTGCCGATGGACTGAGAGCGGTGAAGGGCGGAAGCGGGGTTCGGACTGAGGGACCATGGGCGCCGGCGAACTAGCTGTGGTGGCTAGTACTTGGCACCGGCGAGTGCGAGAAGACATGGAGGTAGACCGAGTTGACCAAGTCAAGACAATGGACGCGTGAGTCGAGCAGAGGCTTAGGGGACTCGGAGTCTGACCGGGCGAATGAAAGGTCTTGTAATGGCTAGAGGGGGGGGGGTGAATAGCCTAATTAAATTTTCTACAACAACACTTAACAAAATTGTTAGAATAAAACACGATGATAAGCAAGTTTTCTCTAGCTCTAAGGTTATGCAAGCCACCTACCAAGTCTAGTAGCTAGCAAGATATATCCTATGTCACACACAAGAGCTAAACAACTAGAGAAGCTAAGCTAAGCTACACAAGCTAAGCTAGAGGATCTACTTTGCAAGAATGTAAGAATGTAATGCAAAGCTAGAGATAAAAAGATTATACCGACGTGAAGAGATGAACCAACAGATAACCAATCAATCACAAGATGAAATCTCGGTAAAGAGACAATGAGACACAATATTTTTTACCGAGGTTCACTTGTTTGCCAACAAGCTAGTCCTCGTTGTAGCGATACACCCACTTGGAGGTTCACGCGCTAATTCGTAATCAAAGCCAAACCCGTTCAAGGGTGCTGCACAACCAACATAAGATGGGGATCCACAAGCTACGCGGATTCCACTAGAGATACCTTTCGCGAACTCCTGCGGGGTAGGTTCAATAACCCCTCACAACCCACCGATCGGAGCCGGAGACAATCACCTTACTCCGCTCATCGATCCTCGTTGCACCAAGCCGTCTAGGAGGTGGCAACCTCCAAGAATAAAAAGAGCTCCGCGATGACGACGATCACCAAGTGCCACTAGTATGCAATCAACAAAGCAATGCACTTGGATTCACTCTATCTCTCTAGAATATGTCAAATATGTTTAGAGGATGAGTGGTGGAGCTTCTCACAAGCAAGCACAAGTGTGTGGGTTAATAGTATGTGCAAGAAGTGCCCCAAAGGGCCGGCCATATCACCTTATATAGCCCACACTCACAACTAGCTGTTTTGCCCCTCAAACTGAGCCTCTGCGCCCCCTCCGGACGCAGTTTACATAGAGGGTCCAGACCATCACCTGCGTCCGGACCCACCATATGCCGAGAGCCAACGGCTCTGTTAGAGCCTCCAGACGCAGGCTCCGGTTGCACCCACGGTGCAGACCGGACCAACGCTTATGCGTCCGATCAGGCCTCCTTTTCAAACAGCTTCTTCCTGCGTGCACGGCAGCGCGCCACGTGCCTCCGGACGCTCGCAACAGTGCGGGTCCGGACTCTACTATTCATCGGGTCCGGAAATATTTTCCCGAGCACCCGAGAACACCCGAGAGCAGCCTCTGCCTTTTCTTCCACTCCGGACGCATGTCCGAGTCACAGTCCGGACCAACACCTTGCGTCTGGACCCTCTTCCCAGAGAGTTACAGAGAGCGCCAGTCTCCGGACGCGCGTCTGGACCACAAACTGCGTCCGGATTGCTCCTCCAGCCAGCCAGCAAGGGTTTGCCTACGGACCCATCTTCGATGGTCCGGACCGGCCACATACCCTGCGTTCGGACCTCTGTCCGAAACTCCTTTTGGGCTGCCAAACACTTCTCCAACTTCTCCAAGCTTCCAAGAGCCAACATTAAGTGATTCACTGCCACGCAGCAGTATTCACTGCTGTGTGCGAAGGATACATGGGTATGGAGCCACATTGGCAGCTGTCGACTCGAGGCCCGACCACTGGAGGTACGGCGTCGAGCAGAAGAAGCAGAAGCGCCTCGACCACCTGCTCGGCGCGATCTCCCGTCTGAAGAAGGCAGGACTTATGGCGGCCATCGTGGCGTCGGCGTTCCATCAGCAGAGAGTCGTGCCGCTGATGGCTGGCCCGCGACGCGTCAACGAGATGCACCCGGGGGCGGATCTCACGGGGTGTCGCCTCGTGGAGGACGAGGTGCCCCTCGAGAGGGTGGTCTGCCGAGTACGAGCCTCCTTCGCCGGCGCGTTCGAGGTGGAGAACGTTGCCAGCATCCCTATGATGCCTGGCCAGGGCCATGTCTAGCTGGTACGACCCCTTTCCCTGTTAATGCCCCCTTGTTCATCTTGTTCGTCCCCTTTTGTCCTCTTTCTGACTACGCCTCGCGTTCCTCAGTGGAACGTCGTTTACCGGAAGTCGCTACCGCCAGTGAAGGAGGAGCAGAACGACTCCCAGGCGAGGCGCTTGCAGGCCGAGCAGGACAAGAAGGCCAAGGACAAGGCCAAGAGGGATAAGGGAAAAAAGGCCCAAGAGAGGGAGGAGCGTGAACGATGCCGGGCACGGCAGAGGCAGGCCAACCTTCCCCAGGAGGAGTCCCCCTCGGAGGAGGATGAGGATGAGGAGACGAGCAGTGGCGAGGTTATTGGAGGCATGGCATAGTGGTGTAGGGTTGTGACCATTATTTGGTCCTGACAGGTATTGTTCATCGTGCAGAAGAGGAGCCGGAGCAAGAGGAGGAGGAGGAGGAGCAGGTCGAGCCACACGGAGGGCTCGAGGAAGACCGAGCGGCGCCCGGGAGCCAAGGGGGGAAGGGTTCGACGTCGAGGTCAGCCCCGACGGCCCGGGTCGAGCCAAGAAGTGAGCGTCCCGTGGCCTCTCAAGGCGAGGGGGCGCGGCGAACGTGCGGTCGCTCATCGCGGTCCCCGTCGGGGGTTGGGTCAAGCGCGCCGCCGGTGCCCGCTCAGTCGAGCGCACGGGCGTCGAGCCCGTTGACCCAGGAGGAGACCGGGGCGGCGGCGACGAAGACGCCGTCGGCCCCCGCCACGGTCACGGCGCCGGGAGCAGCCTCGACCCCTGGTGGGGAAAAAAGCGGCACCCGGGGCACCGGCTCGAAGCCCCCGAGCGGTTCGAGGTCCGCTAGCCGGACCCCCCTGATCCCGGTTGGGTAAGTTCTCTTCACTCTGGGCGCTCCCTTCCGCTTGGGTTGCGACTTGCGCTAACCGTAGCACATGTTTTTCTCTTTTCAGGGTGAACCTCTCGGCGGAGGGCGCGACCCCTACCCCGGCCAAGAGGCTGAAGGCGGAGGCCGCAGCCAAGATGACCGTCGTGGCCAGTCCTGCCGCCCCATCCCCTTCGACCCTCACCCCAGAGGCGACGTGGGCGGCTAAGGCGCGGGAGGCGATGGGGCGAGGGTAGGCACAGGCCGCCGCGGAGCGAACTCGAGCGGAGGAAGAGGTGGGTCGACCCGTCGTCTCGGCAGGGTCCGCCGGAGTGGTGGTCGAGGCTGTGCTCACCGCTCCGTCGGAGGGGGGCGCGCCAGCAACCTCGGAAGGCGTGGAGCCGGCGTCGACAACGGTCGTGGCTAAGGGGGTCGAGCCCCCAGCCATCGTAGAGGTGGAGGTGGTCGACTTGACCTCCGCCGGCGAGGGAGAGACGCTGGAGCGCCCGGTGCCGAGGCGGTGGCCCGAGAACCTCGCGTCGTGGGAGGCGTGTCAACAGCGCGAGCGCGAGGGGGAGGCGCGGCAAGAGGAGGGAGTGACCGTTGCTGCGCCGGAGGTGCCGCCATCGGTGGAGACCCTCGTCAAGGGGGCCTCGGCGTCTCCCGTGGCGGGGATGGTGACGTCAATGGAGCCGGCGGAGGTGGTGGTGGTGACGACCCTTCGGCAGGAGCCGGAGGGGACCGTTGTGGCGCTGCAAGGAAGCGGAGCGGCAGACGTGACGATGTTCGAGGTGGCTGCTCGGCCTGTCGTCGAAGTCGGGCAGTCGTATTCTCGAGGTGATCCGCCATCTAACTTAGTCGGCATGGAGGGAGGGGACCGCGGCGAGTCTGCGACATCGGGTGCTAACGTGTGTTTTCCTCACCACGCAAGGTTATTCTCACGGCGGGGACCTCTTCCGCCTGGAGGCAATGATCAGGAGGGGCCGGCGGCGGCCCCGCAAGATGACTCCAAGGCCAGGAGTGCCCAGCTCGAGGGGGCGGCTCCCTTCCCCACTCTGGCGGAGCGGGTGATGCTCCACGGGGGTGGCCCCGAGATGCGCCGGGGCATCATGCGGGAGGTCAAGGAGAGGATCGACCGCCGCAGTAGGCTCTGGGTGTAGGAACCCCTCGAGCTGGCCGACCCCCAAGACCCAGGGCGCACCTTCTTCAAGCTCGACGATCAAGCCGAGCTCGGGGATTGGGAGCACCTGGAGGAGTTTCGGGCGTGTCTTGCCCATGTGGTACGCCTGTCGGCGGAGGTTGCTTCCATGGACTTGTACCAGGGGATGGAAGTAAGCCTCATTCTCTCTTTGATCTTGCTTGGGTCACTTTCCTGTTCTTTTCTGATGACCTTCCTTTTTATCCCTGTCAGACGTTGAGGGCGAGGTCGTATGATAAGTCCCAATTCATCCTCCGGGCGCAGAAGCAACTCCCCACCGTCCGCGCATCACTGGAGAGGGCGGAGGTCGAGGCTGCCCAGGCGAGGGGCGAAGTGGCTACCGTGCGGGGGGAGGTCGAGGCTGCTCGGGAGGAGGCCTCTTCCTCGCGGTGGAGGGCTGAAGCCGCTCTCAAAGATGTCGCCGAGGCTGGGCAGGAACGGGACGCCGCCCGGGAAGCCCAGCGTAAGGCTGAGGAGGAGGCCGCCGCGCTGAGGGGGGAGCTGGCTCGGACGGCGAAGCGCGTCCGGGAGCTCGAGGTCAGCCTAGAGGAGGCGGGCACCGACCGCGCCTCTCTCGAGGAGCAATTTCGGCAGCTCGAGTCGGATGTCGACGTCGTCTCTCGGGACCGCGACGCGCTGATCGTCATGGAGCAGGAGGCGCGTGTCCGGATCTCCATCCTGGAGGAGGACGTGACCGCCAAGGCGAGGGCCCTCGAGGGCACCGGTAACCTCATCGAGGAGCTCCGGGCTGAGAAGAGTGACCAAGCCGCGGATCTTGCCGACGCCCGCCGCCGACTCCAGGAGGTCGAGCAGGCCTATGTTACCCTGGACATGCACGCCCGAGGTGAGCTTTCTAGCATCATTGCTGAGCTTTCTTGGCCTCTACCCTTCCCCTATTTTTGGGTTTGACGAAGATCCTTGTTTGCTTCGGCAGAACTCGAAGGGGACAAGGCCCGAGCCCACGAGTATCTGACCAGTCTCCAGAACCTCCTCGGGGCGGAGGCGGCCCTAAATGAAAGGCTCGAGGGCGCCATCTCCGCCCTCTGCGATGACATGGGGGTCGAGCCGGAGCCAGCGGTCGAAGGCGACGCGCGAGGAGACTCCCTCCTGCGCCGCTTCTACTCCATGACCCGAGCGGTGACGGAGCAAGTCCGTGCTGCTCTGCACGTGGGCGTGAAGCGGGCACTCGCAGTCATCCGCTCGGGCTACATCTACGACCTCGACGTCGTCGGCAGCGGCTTCATTGTCGACCCGGAGCTGACCGATGAGGCCAACATGGCGAGATGCCATGAGCTGATCGAGGCCGTAGAGGTGCCCGGAGGCGAGCTGGCGAAGCTCTTCAAGCCTGAAGTGCTCCCTTCAGTGAATGGAGATGGCGACGAGTAGTCGAGGCCTGTGTGCCAAATCTGGACAAGAAGGTCCATGTAATAGATTAGTTTTTGTGATAATATGATGTCGAGCCCCTAGGGGCTTCTTAGGTTTAATGCATTTTATTTGAGATGCATCTGGGTGTTTTTATTTCTCGAGTTGTCTCTATTTCTCTTTGCCTGAGTCGTTGCTTGTGGACTAAGTATTCGACACACGCTCGTATCCCTAGAGGGGGAGAGCGAGTGGGGGTACCATAGCCTTGAGGCGTAGGAGAGTCCCCGGGTCGACGGCCCTCGACCCTTAGGGAGTTCGAGGCGTTTTTTACTTAGCCATGAAGCGTACTCGGGGCAAAGGTGGAAAGAGAAGGCCGAGTATAGAAAAAGCGTTCGAGTTTTTAGAGGACTTAGGAGGGGGGTCCCCCCCTGTCATCCCCCGAGGGAGGCTTGACTTTGCAGGAGCAGAGTCGAGGCTACCTCAGAGTTATGAACGAATGTGAAATGTATTTCGAGAACATTTAGCTTGTAAGTCCCTGGCTTTAGCACCTCTGCCACGATGAAGGGTCCTTCCCAAGGTGGCATCAGCTTGTGACTCCCATTGTTGCTTTGTCGACGGCGCAACACGAGGTCGCCGACTTTGAGGTCCCTTTTGCGTATGTGCTTGTCGTGGTAGCGCCGCAGCGTTTGCTGGTACCTCGCCGACTTGAAGAGGGCCACGTCCCAGGCTTCCTCGAGCTGGTCGAGGGAGTCCTCTCGGGCTGCTGCGTTGGCTTGCTCGCTGTAGGCCTTTAGTCGAGGGGACCCGTACTCAAGGTTAGTGGGGAGGACGGCCTCAGACCCGTAGACCAAGAAGAACAGGGAGAACCCTGTAGCTCGACTTGGTGTCGTTCGGAGACTCCATAGGATAGAGGGCAGCTCATCGACCCATCTCTTGCCGTGTTTGTTTAGCCGGTCGAAGATCCTTGGCTTGAGGCCCTGTAAAACCATACCATTGGCGCGCTCGACCTGGCCGTTAGTCCGAGGGTGGGCGACTGCGGACTAGTTCACCCTGATGTGGTGGTGGTCACAGAAGTCCAGGAACTTTTGGCCGGTGAACTGCGTGCCATTGTCGGTGATGATGACATTGGGAACCCCGAAAAAATGGATGATGTCTGTGAAGAACAGTACGACTTGTCGGGATTGGATGTTGGCGATGGGTCGAGCCTCAATCCATTTCGAGAACTTGTCTATGGCCACGAGGAGGTGGGTGTGGCCACCTTTTGTTTTCTTCAGGGGGCCGACCATGTCGAGCCCCCATACTGCGAATGGCCAAGTTATGGGTATCATCTGAAGAGCTTGGGCGGGTAGGTGGGTCTGCTTGGCGTAGAATTGGCATCCCTTGCAAGATCGAACAAGTTTGGTAGCATCGGCGATGGCTGTCGGCCAGTAGAAGCCTTGTCGAAAGGCGCTTCCTACCAGTGTTCTTGGCGCCGCGTGGTGGCCGCAAGCCCCCGAGTGTAGGTCCTTCAGAAGTGCCCTCCCCTCCTCGAGGGTGAGGCAACGTTGAAGTATACCGGTAGGGCTGCGTCGATACAGCTCGCGGCCATCCCCATACAAGACGTAGGTTTTGGCGCGTCGAGCTATGCGTCGGGCTTCGGTGCGGTCCTCGGGGAGCTCGCCCCGTATCAGATACTCGAGGTAGGGTGTGCGCCAGTCCATCGAGGGGGTTTGCGTTGCAGTTGTTTCGTCGATCTCCATGACCTCTCCTCTGTTCTTGGGAGGATCGGTCGAGGAGGAAGGGTCAACCCATTGCTCGAGGGCAGGAGCCCCCGAGCCTAGGTCGATGGACGGCTTGTGAAGGTCCCTCGAGAAGACGTCGGGAGGAATCGTGCCTCGGGTGGGCGCGATTTTGGCCAGCTCGTTAGCAGCTTCGTTGTACCGGCGGGCGATGTGGTTGAGCTCGAGGCCGTAGAATTTGTCCTCGAGCTTTCGGACCTCCTTGCAGTAGGCTTCCATCTTGGGGTCGTGGCAGCTCGAGGCCTTCATCACTTGGTCGATCACAAGCTGCGAGTCCCCTCGAACGTCGAGGCGCCAAACCTCGTGCTCGATGGCGATGCGCAGACCGTTGACGAGAGCCTCGTACTCGGCTACGTTGTTGGAGGCGGGGAAGTGGAGGCAGATGGCGTAGCGCATGTGAACCCCCGAGGGTAATAGGAACAGCAATCCGGCGCCTACCCCCGTCTTCATCAACGATCCGTCGAAGTACATGGTCCAGAGCTCGGTCTGAACTTGCGCCGGGGTAGCTGGGTGTCGGTCCATTCTGCAATGAAGTCTGCCAATACCTGAGACTTGATGGCCTTCCGAGGGGCGTAGGAGAGAGATTCCCCCATGAGCTTGACCGACCATTTTGCGATCCTTCCGGACGCCTCCCGGTTCTGGATTATCTCCCCAAGGGGGAAAGACGAGACCACAGTAACCGGGTGGCCCAGGAAATAGTGCTGGAGCTTGCGCCGAGTGAGGATGATGGCATACGACAGCTTTCGGATGTGGGGGTATCTCGTCTTAGTCTCAGAAAGTACCTCGCTCACGAAGTAGACATGCCTCTGAACCGGCAGAGAATGTCCCTCTTCTGCCCTCTTGACTACTATGGCAGCGCTGACTACCTGGGTAGTTGTTGCGACATAGAGCAAGAGGGGCTCGGCTAGGCTTGGGGGCACCAAGATAGGTGGCAAGGTGAGCAGGGCTTTGAGTTTGGAGAGCGACTCCTCGGCCTCGACGGTCCATGTGAAGTGTTCTGTCTTCTTAAGGAGGCGATAAAGGGGGAGGGCTTTTTCCCCGAGCCGTGAGATGAACCGACTGAGGGCAGCGAGGCACCCTGTGACCCTTTGTACGCCCTTAAGATCCTTGATCGGGCCCATCCTAGTGATTGCGATTACCTTCTCAGGGTTAGCCTCGATCCCACGTTGGGAAACTATGTACCCCAGGAGCATGCCTCGAGGGACCCCGAAGACACACTTCTCCGGGTTTAGCTTTATACGATTTGCCCTGAGGCACCCGAACGCGATCTCAAGGTCCCCGACCAGGCTCCCGACTATTTTTGATTTGACCATGATGTCATCGATGTAGGCCTCGACGGTCGGCCCTATGTGTTTTCCAAAGACATGGAGCATGCATCGTTGATATGTGGCCCCGGCATTCCGCAAACCGAAGGGCATAGTGAGGTAGCAAAACATGCCAAAGGGGGTGATGAAGGAAGTCGCGAGCTGATCGTACTCCATCTTTATTTGGTGATAGCCAGAATATGCATCAAGGAAGAGAGAGTTTCACATCCCGCAGTGGAATCTACTATTTGATCAATACGTGGTAATGGAAAAGGAACCTTGGGACATGCTTTATTTAAACTAGTGTAGTCTACGCACATCCTATCCTTTCCATTCTTTTTCTTGACAAGTATAGGATTTGCTAATCACTCGGGATGATGTACCTCCTTGATGAATCTGACCTTCAAAAGCTTGTCGACCTCCTCCCCGATGATTCTGCGCTTTTCCTCGTCGAAGCGGCGCAACCGTTGCTTCACCGGTTTGGATCCGGCCCGGATGTCTAAGGAGTGCTCGGCGACATCCCTCGGAATGTCCGGCATATCCGAGGAACTCCACGCAAACACGTCAGCATTCGCGCGGAGAAAGTTGACGAGCACGGCTTCCTATTTGGGCTCGAGGGTGGCGCTGATCGTCAACGCCTTCCCATCCATGTGGCCGAGGTCGAGCGGGATGGTCTTGGTGTCCTCCGCAGGCTTGAAGTTGCCGGCGTGCCGCTTGGGGTCGGGGATCTCCTTGGAGAAGTCATCGAGGGCCGCGAGGATGGCTGACTCCTCGACCACCTCGGCGTTTTCCACGCACTCGACATCGCAGTCGTAAGCGTGCTCATAGGAGGTGTCGACGGTGATGACTCCCTTGGGCCCTGGCATCTTTAGCTTGAGGTAGGTGTAGCTCGGGACTGCCATGAACTTGGTGTATCCCGGTCGACCGATGATGGCGTGGTAGGTACCGTAGAATGCGACCACCTCGAAGGTCAGATCTTCCTTCCGGAAGTTCGAGGGGGTACCGAAGCAGACGGGTAGCCTTCTTTCCTGGGATGATCCCGTGGAATCCCCCTGCGCTGGGCAAGAGCATGGTCCTCGGGATCCCCAGGAGGTCGAGGGTCTCGGCGTAGATGATGTTGAGGCTGCTTCCCCCGTCCATGAGTACCTTGGAAAGCCGGGTGTTGAGTATGATCGGGTCGACGACGAGTGGGTAGACCCCTGCGCTGGGGACGTGCCCGGGATGGTCGTCCTGATCGAAGGTGATCGGCACGTGTGACCAGTCGAGGTATCGAGGAGCTTGAGCTCGAACGGAGAAGACCTCCCGACGCTCACTCTTGTGCTGACGTGTGCTGAGTCGGGTCGAGGGTCCCCCGAAGATCATGAAACAGTCGAGGATCTTGGGGAAGCCCCCGTTCTTGCCATCGCTCTCATCTTGTGGGTCCTCCTTCTTGTCGTCTTTCTTGAGGCCGAGGGAGCAGAAGTGCTTCTTGAGCATGCGACAGTCATCGAGGTTGTGGTTGGCCGGTCCCTTGTAATAGGGGCAGGGCTCTTTTAGCATTTTGTCGAAGACGCCCTCCTCGAGAGGGGGACCTCGAGGCTTCTTCTTCTCTGTCGCAGCGACAAGATCGTAGGGCTCGACGTCGCGTCGACCCGGCTGGTTCTTCTTCTTCTTGTTGTTGTTATTGCTCTTCTTGAGCCCATTATTCGAGCCCCCGGGCTCGTCCGCCTTGGCCTTCCCTTTGCTTGGGGATGCATAGAAGAACACGCCAACGGCTTCCACGCCAGCTGCATAGTTGGCGACGATGTCCATAAGCTCGTTGGCGGTCTTGGGGGTGTTCCATCCCAGTTCCCGCACCAGCTCCTTGTAGGTTGTCCCGGCGACGAACGCTGTGATGACGTTGTGGTCGGAGATGTGGGTTAGCTCAGTATGTTGCTTGGAGAACCGTCGGGTGAAGTCGCGGAGGGTTTCCCCTGGCTTCTGGTTGTAGCTGCGGAGATCCCAGGAGTTTCCTAGCCGCACGTAGGTGCCCTTGAAGTTCCCCTCGAAGATCCTGACCAGGTCGGGCCAGCCATGGATCAAGTCTGAGGGGAGCTCCTCGAGCCACCTTCGAGCGGTGTCGGAGAGGAAGAGCGGGAGTTGCTGAATGATGACGTGGTCGTCGTCGGCTCCTCCTAGCTGACATGCCAGCCTGAAATCAGCAAGCCAGAGCTATAGCTTGGTTTTGCCGTTGTACTTGACCAGGCTGGTGGGTGGACGGAAACGAACAGGCAAGGCAGTTTGCCGGATTGCCTTGCTGAAGACTCGTGGCCCTGGTGGTTCCGGGGATCGACGTTGATCCTCGTCGCTGTCGTACCGCCCACCTCGATGAGCACTATAACCTTGAGCCTCAGCGTCGTTTGTTGTCGTTGATGTCGTATCGCGCGTCTCGCGGTTGTCGACCATTGAGGATGCGGTCTCGAACTGGTTGCCGCTCCGCTCCGCCTTGGGGCGCCTTGTCTTGGTGGACAGATACCTCTCGATTTTGTCGAGGGGGCACGTCCCACCGCTCGGAAGCAACTCCTCTGCGCCTCGAGGCTAAGCTCTCCGCCTGCTGTATGGCCGCAGTTTGGAGGAGCCCCTGGATTTCATCTCTTATGTGCTGCGCTTAGGGCGTCGACGGTGCCGGCATGTCACAGAGCAGCATTGCGGCTGCCACGACATTTTGGCTGGCACGGTTGTAGACGCGGCGCTCGTTCGCCCATTCGTTGATGATCTGTCGATGGTCTTCCCGGGCCCGGCCGCGGGCTCCCACACCCTGTGGGTGCCCGTGATCTCGCTCGAGGGCGTGCTCGAACTGCTGAAGTCGTAGGCGTTCCTCCTCGAGCTTGGCGAGCAGCTCTCGGACTTGCGCGATCTGGACGTCCTGAGGCGGATCGGCTTTGTCAGGACTCGGGGGGTCGGCGTTTCGTGCCGGCGTAGCGTTGCCCCCTCCTCTTTCATCCGTGGCCGCGGCGTCATTGATGTCATCCTGGGAGTCAACCTGACCGTCAAGGTGGAAACATTCCCGGGTGGGATCGTAATCCTCATCGGGGGAGCCTGAGTCGGGGTAGCCGTGGTAGAAGTTGGGGAAAGATCCCCTGCGCTCCTCCTCCAGTCATCGCTGTAATGTGCCCCAGGTGCGGCACCCTAGGGCCGGGGCTTGTCGTGGCTCCGGGCGCTCATCCGGCGGAGGGGTGGTGACACGGTTGATCGTCGTACGTAGCAGGTTCCCTGAGGACCCGTAACGTGCCTGCATCTACGAGCCTACAAAAGCGGTACAGAGTCTGGCGCTGTTGTAGAGCCCATGTGGAAACAGGTTGTGCGGTGGTGCGGCCGAGTATGTCGGAGAAGCCACGGGGACCCCCTGAGATGACGGTATGGCAGAGCCAAAGTCAGGCTCAGCGAGGGTACCCATCCCCGACCCGCAAGCATGGGTCAAACAGGCTCCCAAAGGGAGGAACTGTGTCACCAGCTGAGGCCGGGGAGGCGGCATCCAACGTCTCGGGATCCGCACAGTAATGGGTGAGGCAGCGTCGTTCGCGCCTCCTCCTGGTCGTAGGCGGAAGGCGCGAGTGGTGGGACCGTCGTCTGGTCCTCCTTGGCCCTGGCGTACCGGAGGTGCTGCTATCCATGCCACTGCTGGAGAGTAGAACCATGTCGTGGCCGTGGCCCGTGGACATGAACTCTAGGCTCCCGAACCAGTTGATGGTGGCGAATGGAAGTGATGGGATCGAGGAATCCATCTGGGAGAGTAGTTTTGGAGTTGATCGACACGCAAAGCCCCCCTACCTGGCGCGCCAACTGTCGGTGTTATGAACCCAGGGAGTCAAGACCACCGGCTAGTAAATTTTTATATTGCGTGCTCCCTCTCCCAGACATGATGCAAGAAGAACACAAGATTTATCCTGGTTCGGGCAAAGTGGGCCCTACGTCTAGCGGGGGAGGATGGATTGTATTATCTCACACCGAAGTGCTCGTACAGGGGGGTACAAGAAGGTTTATACGGGGGTGCTCAAGATGAGCTGAGGCCTAGGACTAGCAGGGCTATCCTAGGTGGTCGGTTGATTCCTTGGGATGTTGATCAAGCAATCGGGGGTGTGGTATATGCGGGTCAGAGCAGATTGCCGAATGTCTCATCCCCTCCCCCCTCAGGTCTATCCCTGCATCCCCTTTTATAGATCAAGGGAGGTACGGGAGTACAGAGTCCTAAACTGTAGCGGCATGGGAGGCGTGTCCGCGGTGCCATGCTTGTGATGGGACGTCGATCGCTGTAGCGGCGTGGCCTTCCCGTCCTTCCGGTGTTCAGGGTATGGTGATGGCAGACTGGACATTGCCGAACATCATGGCACGGTACGGTTGGCCTCCTATAGACGGGTGCATGCTCCATAGTTGAAGCGGGACGGAGCGGATAGGACGGGTCCCATGCTGGAGTGGTTGGAGACGATGGTCGAGCCCCCTGGTCGAGGGGGGATCGAGGCCAGCCTGACCCTGTCGTATCCTTGAAGACACAGTCGAGGGCCGTCCTGTTCATGGCTCGAGGGGGTGCCTCTGGATTCCGTACCTGCGACGTGGCTACAGCGGCCGCACGGTCAACGGAGGTCCAAGGCATGGGCGGTGAGTTGATGGATTTGACTATGGTAGCGGGCGCCCATGGTCTTAGGAGGGGGCAGGTAGGCGCATCGGATCCCCTTTAACCCATACCGGGAGCAGGTGAGCTGACTGAGCCTCCTGCGCGCGGGTCGTTCGTTCGACCCCTTGTCCGTCATTCGAGAGGTCGAGGCGGAGGCGGAGGGGTCGTTCGTTCGACCCCTGTCCACCATTCGAGGCAGAGGCGGAGGGGTCGTTTGTTCGACCCCTGTCCACCAGTCGAGGCGGAGGTGGAGGCAGAGGCGGAGGGGTCATTCCTTCGACCCCTGTCCGCCAGTCGAGGCGGAGGCGGAGGCGGAGGGGTCATTCGTTCGACGCCCGTCCGTCAGTCGAGGTAGAGGCGGAGGGGTCGTTCGTTCGACCCCTTTCCACCAGTCGAGGTAGAGGCGAAGGCGGAGGGGTCGTTCGTTCGACCCCTGTTCGTCAGTCGAGGTAGAGACGGAGGGGGATCCCTCCTACCGTTTTTCCAGTATTGTGCTGGCCCATGACTGGTCGTGTTGACGGTGAGGGAGGCCTTTGCGTGATGGGCCTTTTCTCCATCGACTTGAACGGCTGATCGGATACTTCCTTAAAAATGGTTGCTATGTTAAGCATTAGATTACCACACGTTTAGGGTACCCCTTACCTTTGTACCCGACAGTAGCCCTCGAGCTTCTATGCGGATAAGAAGAATCCGTATAGGGGCTTTTGCCGATGATCTGCAGGGTTAGTAAAAGGTCTGATTCTCCGTGGGGTGCGCGCGAGCGCACCCCGCGGGGTTAGCTCCCAAGGCCCCAGAGGAGTGATTAAGAACTCCTCTGGGAGCTTTGACGTGTGTCCTATCGAGGGGAGTTAGGATTACCTGGAGTCATAGCACCCTATCGAGCGGTCGATTATGTTCGCCAGGCTACGAGAGTTTCACTTCCTTGGAAAGGGGTGCTCGAGGGCGGCTGTCGAAACCCTTCCGAGGGCCGGCACATGACTGGTCGTGTTGCCGGTGAGGGAGGCCTTTGCGTGATGGGCCTTTTCTCCATCGACTTGAACGGTTGATCGGATCCTGCCTTAAAAATGGTTGCTCTGTTAAGCATTAGATTACCACACGTTTAGGGTACCCCTTACCTTTGTACCCGACAATGCTTGACTAATTTGTTCAATTGCCTCATTCCAACATGACCAAGCCTTCTATGCCATAACCAACCCATGCTAGATTTGGATAGCAAGCAAGTTGACAATTGAGTTTCTTTGGCATTGAAATCAACTAAGTATAGATTTTCATATCTAAATCCTTTGAATATCAAGTTAGAGCCATCTACACTTATGATCTCTACATCATCAACTCCAAAGATGCATTTAAATCCAAGATCACAAAGTTGAGCTACGGATAGCAAGTTGAAGTTCAAGCTCTCTACTAGCAACACATTGGATATGCTCATGTCATTTGATATAGCAATCTTACCAAGCCCTTTGACTTTCCCTTTGCCATTATCACCGAATGTGATAGATTCAATCCCATTGCAATCATTTGGCTTGATAGAGTTGAACATTCTTGAATCTCCAGTCATATGTTGAGTGCACCCACTATCAAGAACCCAATGCCTCCCTCCGGCTTTATAATTGACCTACAAAAAATTCAATTCTTCTTAGGTACCCATTGTTGTTTGGGTCCTCCAAAGTTAGTGACTAAGGACTTAGGTACCCAAATAGCTTTCTTCTTTGAGCTCTCATTGGGAGTACCCATGTACTTAGCAATCACACCTTTCTTTCCCATGGTAAGCACATAACTAGAATCAAAACGAATAGATGCATGTGTAAATTTTATCTTGCTTTGGTTTAGTTTGAAATGATGCTCATCATGCCCTACATGCTTGCAACTAGTGCAAAACCGCCATTGCTCTTCACAAAGCGAGGCTTTGGAGTTGCAAAGGCTGCCTTGCCTTTCTTGGGGGTATAGCCAAGTCCCTCTTTGCAAAGGGAGAACCTTTGGCTACCCAAGCACTTAAGCAAGCGGGCGTCTCCACCATAGGCCCTATTGCTAGAGTGAGCTTACCAACCTCCTTCTTAAGGGTCTCATTCTCAACCATTAGTGTAGTGTCACAAGTGACAACATCACTAGTAGAAGAGGTAGAGTTAGATGTGCTACAAGAAGGGTTAGTTGGGGTGATGATGATGGGTTGATAAAAAGATTCATCAATTATATCACAAGTTGTTCCCATGTCACATGTTGAAACATGCTCTTTCTCCTTTTGCTCAACAAGAAGTGAATGCGCCTTTTCAAGCTTAGAGTGAGCTTTTTCAAGCTTAGAGTGAGCTTTGCCAAGCTTCTCATGGAATCCGTTTGCCTCTCATGAGTAAGATTGAGCTCATGAAAGGATTGCTTGAGAGAATTATTCTCTTTTCGCAATGCTTTGCACTCTTTTCTTGTGAGGAAAAAGTGAGTCTTAGCATCTTCCAACATTGCAATTAGTTCATCTTTAGTGGGATCATCATCATCATCATCACTAGATTAACTTTCATCATTGGATTGTACCTTAGTGGACCGAGCCATGAAGCATGTAGAGGGAGTGTCAAAGAGAGAGATCTTGTTCTTCATAGCAATGCTAGCAAGAGCCTTCTTCTTGCTTAATCTCTTCTCATCATCACTTGAGTCATCATCTTCACTTGAATCACTATCCCAAGTGACAACATATGAGCCTCCCTTCTTGCTCTTCTTGAGAAACATCTTGCTCTCTTTCTTTTCTTTCTCCTTGCCCTTCTTCTCATCTTCATCGTCACTATGATGTGGGCAATCCGAAATGAAATGATCCTTGCTATTGCACTTGAAACACCTCTTGTCATTGTTCTTGCTCTTGAAGGAGCTCTTCTTCCTTCTAGCTCTATAGCCATTCTTCTTCATGAACTTGCCAAATTTCTTGACAAAGAGGGCCATTTGTTCTTCATCTTCACTATCATCATTTCTTGAGCATTCATCATTTCTTGATTCATCACACTTTGCTTTGCCCTTTGATGATGATGTGGCTTTAAATGCCACACTCTTCTTCTTTTCATCTTTCTTGTCATCCTTATTTTCCTTGTTCTCTCTAATCTTGTCCTTGTCTTCTCTAAAGGTGTCATTGGTCATCACCTCACCAAGAATTTGGTTTGGTGTAGTTGTGTCCAATCCACTTCTCACCAATAGAGTGACCAACATCTCGAATATTGAGGGAAGACTTCTTAGGAACTTGAAAGAGAAGTCCTTGTTCTCCACCTTCTCTCCAAGTGACTTAAGGTCATTCACAAGCACCTCAATCCTATTGAACATCTCGGGCACGTTCTCATCTTCCTTCATCTTGAAGCTAGCAAATTTTTCCTTCAAGATATAGGCCTTTGCTCCCTTCATGGATTGAGTCCCTTCATATGACTCTTCTAGCTTCTTCCAAGCCTCATGAGCACTCTCCAAGTTTTTGATTTGCTCAAAGACTTCTTCGGAGATTGCCTCATGTATTGCACTCAAGGCAATATCATTGTTTTGGAGCTTCTCCTCTTCGGCCGTGATGGGTGCCTCTTCATCCACCACCTCAAACTTCTTGTCGACCACCAACCATATCTTCCGGTTGATTGATTTAAGATAGGTGGTCATCAAGGCCTTCCAATAGCTATAAGATAGGTCGACCACCCCCCTCTTGGTGTTGTTGATTTGAGCCATTCTAACACTGTGGGATGTTAAGCCTTTGTGTACGGTGTACAAGCTCTGATACCACTTGAAAGGTCGTGTAATGGCTAGAGGGGGGTGAATATCCTAATTAAATTTTATACAACAACACTTAACAAACTTGTTAGAATAAAACACGACGATAAGCAAGTTTGCTCTAGCTCTAAGGTTATGCAAGCCACCTACCAAGTCTAGTAGCTAGCAAGATATATCCTATGTCACACACAAGAGCTAAACAACTAGAGAAGCTAAGCTAAGCTACACAAGCTAAGCTAGAGGCTCTACTTTGCAAGAATGTAAGAATGTAATGCAAAGCTAGAGATAGAAAGATTATACTGACATGAAGAGATGAACCAACAGATAACCAATCAATCACAAGATGAAATCTCGGTAAAGAGACAATGCGACACAATATTTTTTACCAAGGTTCACTTGTTTGCCAACAAGCTAGTCCTCGTTGTAGCGATACACCCACTTGGAGGTTCACGCGCTAATTGGCAATCAAAGCCAAACCCGTTCAAGGGTGCCACACAACCAACACAAGATGGGGATCCACAAGCTACGCGGATTCCACTAGAGATACCTTTCGCGAACTCCCGTGGGGTAGGTTCAATAACCCCTCACAATCCACCGATCGGAGCCAGAGATAATTACCTTCCTCCGCTCAACGATCCTCGTCGCACCAAGTCGTCTAGGAGGTGGCAACCTCCAAGAATAACAAGAGCTCCGCGATGACGACGATCACCAAGTGCCACTAGTATGCAATCAACAAAGCAATGCACTTGGATTCACTCTATCTCTCTAGAATATGTCAAATATGTTTAGAGGATGAGTGGTGGAGCTTCTCATAAGCAAGCACAAGTGTGTGAGTGAATAGTATGTGTAAGAAGTGCCCCAAAGGGCCGGCCATATCACCTTATATAGCCCATACTTACAACTAGCCATTTTGCCCCTCCAACTGAACCTCTGTGCCCCCTCCGGACGCAGTTTACACAGAGGGTCCGAACCATCACCTGCGTCCGGACCCACCATATGCCGAGAGCCAACGACTCTGTTAGAGCCTCCGGACGCAGGCTCCGGTCGCACCCACGGTGCAGACCGGACCAACGCTTATGCGTCTAGTCAGGCCTCCTTTTCAAACAACTTCTTCCTGCGCGCACTGCAGCGCACCACGTGCCTCTGGACGCTCGCAAAAGTGTGGATCCGGACTCTACTGTTCATCGGGTCCGGAAATATTTTCCCGAGCACCCGAGAACACCCGAGAGCATCCTCTGCCTTTTCTTCCACTCCAGACGCATGTCCGAGTCATGGTCCGGACCAACACCTTGCGTCCGGACCCTCTTCCCAGGGAGTTACAAAGAGCGCCAGTCTCTGGACGCACATCCGGAGCACTGCGTCCGGACCACAAACTGCGTCCGGACTATTCCTCCAGCTAGCCAGCAAGGGTTTGCCTCCGGACCCATCTCCGATGGTCCCGACCGGCCACATACCCTGTGTCTGGACCTCTGTCTGAAACTCCTTTTGGGCTGCCAAACACTTCTCCAACTTCTCCAAGCTTCCAAGAGCCAACACTAAGTGATTCCAACACTTGTGCACGTGTGTTAGCTTTTAGTTCACAATTATCTTAGATTAAGTTGGTGTTTCACTTGGTTCAATTGATTTTAATGCAATGCATATGAACCTAGTGGCACATGATAACCGTAATCAAACTTAAGAGCTCCCTCCTTGATAGTACGACTATCTATCCTAAATGTGATCACATCCTCTATGATGTCTTGATCACCAAACCGAAAATGGTCCTAGCTTTCACCTTTGCCTTCAACCATTTTCTTTCCACCACCATGCTAGAGCTTGTGCCATACACACTTGATCCATCTTGCTCCATCACATGGTATGTACCAACCTATCTCATGATTCACACTTAGAGATCAAGGTTTGTACTTAGGTGGGTTTCATCAATTACTGAAAACCAAAACACATGGGGACTCTCAGCGAAGACAAGGTGGCTCGAGTCGAGTGGTTTGGTGGTTTGGGCCTCAAAACCGTCCGAGGACGGTTTCCGAGTTTGGGCCTCAAAACTCGGGGTTCGGTAGTTGAGCCCAAAGCTACCGGTGACGGGTTTCCTGGGTTTGGGCCTCAAAACCTAGGCGGAGCTTCCAAGGAAGCGGGGATGGCACATGGCGGAATCCTGGAGGTTGCATCAAGGCGACAGCAACTCCCGGCAGGAAGCGGGGCCGTCCATTCAAAATGTGGGAGATATTTTCCGGAGCTTGGACTGCAATGCTTAGGCTAGGTAGTTCACTCAATGTATCTAGGGGGTCTTTGGGAAATAGCCAAAGCCCGGTAAGTAGGGGGTGAAGGGGTATCCCTCATACCACCTCTGGAACCCTAATCATTTGCACCACCTCTCTCTCTCTAACCTCTCTCTAGTTCATGAGGGCCCTAGGTTGATTTCACCAACCTTTGTAAGAACTCGCGAACCTTTTGGTGGGAATCGGAGGCCTTAACCTCCGTAAGCCATGGCGGCTTTGTTTACTTGATTGAGTCTCCCCGGTTGCTTGTATTCTTCGTGTTTTGCTTTTTCTCTCTCTTTTTCCCTAGTTGATTTCTCTTTGTTGAGAGTAGCTTTGAAAAATCCACTTGAACCAAGTTGTTCGAATTCGTGAGGAGCATCTTTGCACCGAAGGAATTCTCCTGAAACCTCACGAGTGCGTAGATCGGGCAATTTCTTTGCGGCGTTCTTTGTTTTGCCTTTTCTCCCCCAAATCCGAGTGTTCCCGTTTATCCTCTCCAAATTGAGCGATGATTTCTTTGGGATAGCTCCCCAACTGCACAAGGATCATGCCTACAAAATTTGGTTGTAGTTGGAGTTCATTTGGTTGAGTTTTGGGAAGTTTTAGCGGAGAGAAAACGATTTTTGGGTTCACTGTGCAGATTTCGGGGGCGTAGGATGCTCCAGAGTTTGGCGTTGGACGGTCCGTCGGAGGCGCCGGACGCTACGTAGTGCTGACGATAGCGTCCGTTGCGACCGTCTGTCGCTGGGGCTGTTTTCGGGCTGTTTTTTGAGCGTCGGACGCTCCTGACGGACTAGCGTCCGTCGCCCGTCGGACTCAGTCCGTTGCCCTCTGCAGTGTCCGTCGCCAGCGTCCGTCGCCCTTCCAGCAAGGTTTTCAGGATTTTCTTCGTCGCTGTTTTGGCCGTTTCTCCCTCGTCCGGACTTCGAATTGAGTTCCGTTTGTTGCGTTGGTTTCGTAATCACGCAGGGAACTTGATGAAGCACTTGTGAGACCAGTTCTCATAAGTAGTTTTGGGTGAGCTCTCTTCTCTTCTCTGTAGGGTTTGAGAGCTTCACTATCGGTGTTTCGGTTTGAGTTTTTTGGTTTGCGGAAGATCCGTTGTACCTCTTGGTCAACACCAAAAGTATCCACCCTCTTTAGGGTCGTGATCTTGATGGTTGAGTAAGTGTGCCTTCTTGGGTTGTATTTGGGAAGAGTGGCCCGAATATTTCTGAGTGAAATTTGAGGCTCCCATTCACCCCCCCTCTGGTCACCGTTCTCGGTCCTTCACCAAACAAGGTAGCTCGAGCTCGCAGCCAAGTTGAGCTGGCTTTCTAGCTCGATAAGTTAAGATAATGGCCCTCTTTGGATATTTTAGTTCGGCTAGAGGTTAGAGTTAGTTTCTAGCTCAAGACTAGCCCTGAATTAGCTCTAGCCGAAAACATATTTGGATGCATTGGTTAGAATGACAATAAATATGGTTATCTAATCATTTGATTTGGAAAGAAAAGAGAATTGATGTGTCTCATCAGAACTAGCTTAAATAATCATCTCTTTGGAGGGTTAATTTTTTGGTAGGTTATTTGCTAAAACACTAGCTCTAGCCCTCCTGTTTAGTTACTTTTAGGCTAGTTAAGTGCAAACTAGCTATAATAATTAGATCCAAACAAGACCAATGAGCTGTAACGAACCGAACTGACTCGTTAATCCAGCCCTAGTCATGACAAATGTCGTCCCCTACGATATATGTCCTTTCCTTGGAGATCCGACTACATGCCCTCTGGCGGCCCCAGGCATAGATACTCTCTCAATCGTGAATAAATTCGAGGTCGGAGAGTGCCTCAGGCACTGTTTATCGATTTGACATTTTTTTATTTTTCATTTTTTATTATAGTTTTGAAATTTATATTTTAAAATTTTCTTTTATTTTAAGTTCCGAATCAAGCGATAAAGAGCATTTAGTATTTCTATTTTAAATTTTTTGTTTTTAGATATTTACGATCCTAAACATCGGAGTGTGGTAGTCTATATCAATTATAGCAATAAAAGTATATCTTTATATTGAACTGTTGAAGGTTTTTTATAATCTTTTTAAGTTCCTACTTCCCAAAAACTTTTATTATTTTTAAGTTTTTGATTTATTTAAGCTTTTAAATGTTCTTCTTTTTCTCATTTATTTTTAAATCTTCAGTTTTATACAATCAACGATCACACGTCATAAATTGCGTGTAGTATGGTGATTCATATCAATCATGACAATAACGAGTTCGTAATATTTCTACCAGGCCCGTGCATCTTTATATTGGACTGTTATTAAACCATAACAAAAAATTTGAGTGCTTATCCATGCTAAAGAATCATGGCTCTATTGGTTTCGGTGATTAACGACAATAAGAGATTATTATGGCTAATGTGTGTTTTATAGAGGCTATGCGTAACTTAGCCATATTGATCAACATCACTACTAGAATCAACCGGTTTCCCTGGAGTTGAAACCCTAGGGAAATACCAAGAAAACGGTAGGGAAACATTTTCCCTAGGAATTTTGGTAGGGAGAATGTCGTAGGGAGCAATTCAACGGGAAAAACATTGTGCCCTACGGTTTTGGATGAAAACCCTAGGGAATGAAACTTTCCCTAGAAACTTTGGTTCCTAGGGAAAACTGATTGACTGGCACTCATACCAACGTGGAAAGCGTCTTTCCCTACGGCATTACATCCTAGGGAATGAAATATACCAAAGTTTTAATTTTATACCTCATTTATATTTTGTTTATATTCATTTAGTTCAGAGATAAAACATTTCATATTTTTTTGTGGAGGAATAAACAACCATATCCTAAATAATATATTAATAACTTCTTAGAATTGATATCATAAATCATAATTTACATGTTATAAACTGATACAAGTAGTATTGATCAGTCAAAAAGTAAAAGAAAAGGAGAATAGTTTCTACTAAAAGAAAAAAAGGAAAAACAGGGCAGCTAGCCCGACGGCATGCGGTCCTGCTCAAGGCCTCTGCTACTCGCCTACTCCTCGCACGCGCATGGCGTCCGCCGCTCCGGCTGCCCGACGGTGCACGAAGCTCTCCACCGCGTCTGACATTTCGCTTGCCCGACGGTGCCTTGGAGCTCGGTGCGTACGTCGCAAGCAGCCGCTCGACTAGCGCCACACTGCCGTCTCCGCCACTGAGCCGATGTCGCTTGGCCTACACGACACTGCCGTCGCAGGCCGCCTCCATTCCTCGGCTTGTGCAGCGTCGCCGCCGCAGCTCGGCCCGTGCAGCGTCGCCGCCGCAGCTCTTGGAAGATGTTGCTGCTACAAGTCGACTTTAATGGCGATGGCGTGGTTCTAGCAGAGAAAGATACGTATTTGTGCCAGAGAGAAGAGGAGTCGAGAGATTGCAAAGAACCAAGGTCCAAGGTAGAGAGGGAGTTTGATTTAAAGGAGAGACGAAAATTTCTAACTCGATTGGGCGGTAAAGTTTTGACGGCCAACCAAAATTTTCAGCCCTTGTCCTTCACAATTCACGTCATTCACTTTCCCTACGACGTGCTAAAATTTCCTAGGGATATACCCCATCCAAGAGCACGAACAAACCTCTTTCAGCAATTTGTCCCTAGGAAACCAACTAATTCGTAGGGAAAGTAAGATTTCCCTAGGATTTTGAAATACAACTCTAGGGAAACAAGAGTTCCCTACGACATCAAATTTTTCCAAGGGAAAGAAAAAACGGTAGGGAAACTTGTGGATTCATGCATGAATGAGCATCAATGGTTATCACTTAGCCCCCAAGATGGATATCGTTTCGGATTTCAAAGAGGCATAATGAAGACCTCAGAATGATAGGCTAAGTGCCATAAGGAGATGAATGACACTTAGTATAGATAGATCTTTATTTGATCTTTGGTCGTACTATAAAGAGGGGTTGAGACTAGTAGCTTGACTTAGGAAAGCTTCATGATTTAGGTGTGGCGCACACTTGACTTCCTTAGCTCTAAACAAGCCTATGGTGACCGTAAGATAGCCTAGAACAACTTCCGAATTCATCGCGATGAAAACCGAAGTTGAGAGAGAGCTTCTATGGGCGTCGGACGCTGAGGCCGAAGGCACTGGACGTGGGTCTGGCGCGCCAGACGCTGGCGCTGGACGCTGACGCATGCATGACGTAGCGTCTGTCGCCAATACACAGAGCTCCAGAGACGTCCATTTTGCGACGGACGCGTCTGTCGCATGGGCGTCGGACGCTAGCGAGCGTCCGGGAATATTTTCCCAGAAACCCGAGAGCAGCGAGTTGGTGTCGGACGCTGAGGTGCAACGTCCGTCGCCAAGCGTCGGAGCGTCTGACGCCTGCTGACGTAAACAGGAACTAGCCGTTGGGCCTAGCGACAGAGCGTCCGTCGCCAACTTAAATTGCCTGTTTCTTAGCCCGAGGGCTGAGTGTGAGGGGGAGTATAAATACTTCACCCCTTGCTTCTCCCACCTTGCCTTTGCTCATTTCATTTGCTGGTTACTTGAGAAGGTTGGGAAGAGACCAAGAGCCCTAGAGAGAGAGAGAGAGAGAGTGATTCACGAATCCATCCATCCTTTTCTCTAGTTCATTCAAGAGACCAAGTGTGCATCCACTCTAGTTGTGAAGCTTGAGTGAGTCAAGTGAAGATCAAAGCTTGTTACTTTTGGTGATCGGCATCACCTAGATGGTTCGGTGGTGCTTGGGAGGAAGGTGATCGCCGGAGGATTGTCGGCGGCCTTTCTTCATCGACTTGTGATCGGTTGTGGGTGGTTCACGGAGCCGGAGTGGCGAAGAACCAGCCCGTAGAGAGCATTCATCCCTTGCGCGGGATTGAGGGGGAGAAATACCATGTGAGGTGCTCCAACGAGGACTAGGGGGAGTGTCGACTCCTCGATACCTCGGCAAAACATCGCCGTGTCAAGGATCTTTATCCCTAGCTCTTTCATACCGCATTACTTATCACATTGTCCTTACTTTCATTGACTTGCTACCGCTTTCTAGTTAGGACACACTACCGGTAGGCACTAGGGGGTAATTGACATTGCTAGGATTTCATATTGGTTTAGAAATTTGAAATAAGCCCAATTCACCCCCCTCTTGGGCATCTTGATCCTTTCAATTGGTATCAAAGCAAGGTTGCTCTTAAATTAGGCTTTACCACCTAGAGCAAGATGTCCCATGGGGATGGACCACCCCTCAAGTTCGATGGAGACGACTTTCCTTATTGGAAAGTTCGTATGGAGGCCTATCTAGAGGCCGTTGATGCGGGCGTGCTCAAAGCCGCCACAAAGGGGGGGGGGTTCTTACTTCGCTGAAGACCCCTACTTTGAGAAGCACAATGCCAAGGCGAAGAACATTCTTTTTCGTGGCATTTGCAAGGATGTCTTCAAACGAGTGCGTAATGCCAAAGACACATTTGAGTTATGGACCACTATTTGTGCTCTTCACGAAGGCACAAAGAGTGAGCATGAGGAACGCTATCACTTGGTCATGTCAAAGCTCAATTCTTTTACTATGCTTGGTAATTAAAATGCAAATGAGATGTACTCACGTCTTAACATTCTTGTAGAAGAATTGAATGGGCTTGGCTTCAACTAAATGGCACCGGCCGATGTGGTGCGTAAGATTCTTTGTGTCTTGCCAATTGACAAGTATGGCCACATTGTCATGGTTATTCACTAAGGGGATCTCTCCGCCGCTACACCAACACAAGTCTTGGGCAAGATCAATGCTCATGAGATGTACATGAAGATTGGTGATGGCGGCTCTTCATCCTCCTCCAAGATGAAAGAAAAAGAGAAGGAGGAGAAGAAGGACTTGGCTCTCAAGGCATCCTCTTCGGAGAAGTGCAAGATGCAAATAATGTATAAGAGCACAAGTGATGATGAAGATGATGACAACATCGCCCTCATGGTGAAGAGGACCACAAAGATGTTTAAGAGGCTAAACAAGAATGGAGTCAAGTTTGACTCAAAGAAGTAGAAATTCTTCACAAGCCCATCTCACAAATGAAGTGCTACAATTGTGGGATTCTTGGTCATCTAGCTCATGCTTGCACCGAAGAAAAGAAAGACAAGTTCAAGAACAAGAAGTTCAAGAACTACAAGAAGAAGGGTGCACAAGATGATTCTAGTGATGATGACAAGAAGCAAGACAAGCCTTATAAGAAGAAGAAGAACTTCGACTTCCACAAGAAGAAGAAGGATGGCAAAGCTTACATTGTTGGAGATTGGCTCACCGACATTGAAGATTCAAGTGAGCCCTCCGATAGTGATAGTGAAGATGATAAGGTGGCCGCATTGGTGATTGGTTCTTCTACTCCACCGCCACCTCCTCCTTCATCATCGGGTTCATCCTCTACACACCTATGCCTTATGGCTAAAGGTGACAAGAAGGTACAAAAAGGGGATTATGATAGTGGTGACTCTAGTGAAAGTGATAGTGATGTTGATGAAGACACACCATACTATGATGATCTAATTAAAATTTGCAACAAATACTCCAACATCATCATAAGGTACATGAGTAAAAATGACAAAACTCCAAAATGTCAAAGAAAACTTGCATGCTAAGCTTGATGCCTTGTCTAGTGCTAATGATGATTTGAAGCTTGAGAACAACTCTCTAACATCTAGCACTAGGGAGCTCAAAGCCTTACTCAAGCAAGCTAATGAGAAACATGATAAGCTTGAGAGGTCAACATAAGAGCTCCATACAAGGTATAACTTGCTAAAATATGACTACAACCAAGTTAGAAATGAACATGACACACTTGTGGTAGCTAATGAAATTCTTACAAATGATCTTTCTACACATGTTGCTATTAACCCGGTTGTTAAGTGTGATATAGCTACTTCTTGTGAGGACTTGCTTAATGAAGTTGCTAGTGAGCAAAATGCTAAGTGCAAGAGCAAGAAGGTAGTTGAGGCCAAAAAGTATGATGACTACATGAAGATGAGAGTGGAGAACTCAAAGCTCAAGGAAGAGCTCATTGTTGGTATTTCTTATGACTATTGGATAAATCCGCAAGCGCACAGATTATACCGTTATAGCACTTCACCCAGGAGTAATCCGGGGTATCGTAATTTATATTCTCCCAAGGGAAAGCGGAGCTAGAAATAATAATAAAAGAGAGATCCTGGAGATCACCTCAATTGAGTACCAACTAGTGTAAGGGGGTAATCGATATAATGATAGGAAGGTGATGATGTAACAAGCCGGTAAAGATAAGCGAGAGATAACTAGTGAGTATAACTATGTGGGAGGACAACGAGAGAGTAAAGGACTCCTGTGATTCCAACTCTACCTTTGTGGATTTAACTATGGCACTCAGCTGAGATAAACATCGATTGATTCCTCAATACAGGTATGCTAGGTGAGGGGATAGATCAGTAGGAGGACAAAACTCCTACCAGACCACGCCCTCTTCTTATGGAGGCCTTATCTTTTAAGAACTTGCCTAAGAACACGTGGTGGAATACAAAGGCTAGACAAGGCTGTCACCTCTTGCTAGCAACCACAAACAATCTGTGCACCAAGCGATAACCAAAGGTAAGATTAAGTATAAGCACCACGCTTACACCTATTCTCACTACTCTAATCGTGTATACGACAACTAGAGTACCTTATAATAGGCGATGATCGCATACAGGAAAGGCTACAAGGATCTCAATTTAGTTTATAACCACTAATTGACAAGATAAATCACAAAATTACTATAGGAAGTTTAATATTGCACAAAGTAAAGACTAAGTAAAGTAAAGAAAGAATATTGCATTAAATAAGTAAAGTATTACAAAAGGGGAAAGATACAAGAGCTTATACCAGATCCTCTGGGAAGACAACTCCGGAAAGCCCGAGCAAAGCTCAACTCAACTCTAACTCCCACACTAGAGAACACCACTAGACTAATCTCCACTTGAGAACAAGAGTGGCTTGTATGGATTACATCATGATTAGAGAGGGAGGTCTTGGCCTCTATTTATAGTGGGGGGGGGGGGTGGAGTAGGGGCTACTCCAGCGCCACGCCATCGATCCATGGAGCTTCAATTCTCCTCCCTTGGATCAAACTGTCATAGAACCGCCTAGAATGAATGGTTTGGATTTCTGCCTTGTGCTTGGTAGTATGGCGGTTGAGAGGGCTCCAACCGACCTAGGGGGGGTGGTCGGCCGATCCCCCCTACGGCCATTGGGCCACCCCTTGGCCTTATGGGTGTGGTCCCACTAGTCAGGGAATGAGTGGGGACCAGGTGGACCTAGGGGGCGGTCGGCCGACCACCCTAGGGGTCCCTGGCCCACCTCGTTCATCCTGGTGTTGGTCCCACCTGTCATGTGTGGTGGTTGTTCATTCTGGGATGTTTATCGTGTTGATCTCTTTGGTGTGGGCCCATGGATCCTTGTACTTTGCATGTGAGCCGTTGGGAGAAAGCACAGAGTGATTCGAGGGTTGGATTTCACTTTTAGGTGCTTCTCCTGGATCATGGCAGAGGGGGGAGACCTGGTGGGCCCACAAGTTGGTTGGCTAACCCCCTAAGTGTGTCCCACTGGGTCTCTTTTGTTCCATTTCTTCAATACTGCAACAAAATACTCATGGACATGTGGAACTTGTTATTTTATAAAATATGCTCATGATATGATTGTTTTGTCCTTGATCCTGAGGTTGCTTACATCGTTTTAGTTATATTAAAATGGGTCATAAATTGTGCCAACAAGATCCCCCAAGCTTAATCTTTGCTCGTCCTGAGCAAATAATCAAACTTAGCACGGTGGATCAGGAATTGCTACTATGCTTCATATTTCAAGAGTACTAAATCTACAACAAACCTACTTCTCTTTTGTATGAAAAATTCAGCAATAAAGACTCACCCATATTACCTTAGTCCTCCATGGGGTTTATAGCTTTATCCTTTGTCTTGGGCGGTTGAGAGATATAACAACTTGACTTGAGCACTAATTTTCTCATTCTTTCACAAGTTTCTTATCGGAGGTTTTGCAATGTTTTTGTAAAAGAAAACTTAGTGTTCCTCAAATGGTACTCTCGAGTCGCTCATAAGGTGTATGATTCCTCACCAAGGCATATATCCAGTTTGCCTTCTTTCATCCTATCTCTAAAGCTTATATGGAGCTATAGGTAAGGATCAAAGATGTAGCAAACTTACCTTGCATATATTGTAAAGTCAAACTCCGGATCCAAGGAGAGAAGTGTCATACTCTTAGATCAAGATGTGCAAATGTGTGGAAACATGGCGAACGAACAATACTCCTATATTTGGATGATCTCTCTTTCCTAACTTTTTATTTTTGAGAAATAGCTATCTTTTTAATTTTTATATGAGCTTTGAAGATGCTCAACATTTTATAAAACTTGGGACTTTAAATGCCCCTAATTGTTTTTTCATAATTTTGCATAGTCTATGTCTCATTTGCTAGCAACAAACTAGAGAGAGTTTTTCTACTTAAAGCATGGAGTATGAACTATTTGGAAATGTAAGGCATGTTTCTGCGTACTTCCAATGTAGAAGCAACATGTATATGTGGCGTGTACGTGATCTTGATCTTGGGAGCATGATAAATCTCTCAACAAGGTTCACGGAACTTGACCAACCTCAATACAAAGTAACCACCAAACCGCTCGACTCGATCCACCTTGTCCTCGCCCGGTCGGACTCCGAGTCCCATGAGCCTCCGCTCGACCCGCTCGTTTGCCGTCTTGACTTGGTCAACTCGGTCTACCTCCATGTCTTCTCATACTCGTCAGTGCCAAGTACTAGCCACCACAGCTAGTCCGCCGGCGCCCATGGTCCCTCAGTCCGAGCCCCGCTTCCGCCCTTCACCGCTCTCAGTCCAGCGGCGCGGCAAGCCTCTACTCGACCTTCTCCACGCCATTGACCACTGTCACTAGGCATAGCACCTGCACACCACAAGCCAATAGACAGGCACACATTTTCTTTCGCAAAGGGTTAGGGTAAGCCACTCAAACTGAAACACTCAAGTGTTGGTCAATCACTCATCATCAAACTGAACATACATGGGTACTTATCCACCATGTGTTCCCAATATCCCCCTTGATGAGTGCATTGTCAACAAAAGTGCATTTCAGATTTGAGCCACAATGTAAAGCTCTCCAAATGACCAAAAAGCTAAAAAATCCAAAACGGGGTCACTTGAGAGAAGCAAAACGAGTCCAAAACTTGGTTCCCAAAGACATGGGCAACGGCTCGACACAACCAAGCAAATCAAAGCTAGCCCTCAAGAAGAGGCAGAAACGGGCTCAACACCGCTAGCAAGTCCAAGAAACAAATCAAATCACAGCTCTCAAAGCTTAGAAAGCCAAATGAAACCACAAGGGAGCTCAAAAAGATACCAATTAAAACACCTTAAAGCTCAGGGACCCATCGAAACCTGTCGAAGCCAACAAAGCAAGCTAGACCCTCCAGAAGTGGCAAAGGCTCAACAAATCTAGCAGAAGCTCCCCCTAGGAACAAGCACACTCAAGACACCAAGAAAGGGTGAAAAGAGCCAAGTACGCAAAAGAGATACCAATTGAAACGAGAGATACCAATTGAAAGACCAAGAGGACCAAAGCTCAAAAGGCCACAAATACAAATTTCTCCCCCTTGGTTGAATATGAATGCAGTGCACACTTCTCCCCCTTGGAAGTAGATGGCTAAAAATGGAGTGAAACGCACATCTCTCCCCCTTGTTGACACATGCAGCTCATCAAAGCTCAAAAACCTCAAAGAGATAGCCACAAATGCCATGAAATGCAAGATGAGTGCAAAAGCTTCATACTTAGAGCTAAGACAATGAATAGATGCTCTAAGTGATGTTATCCTGTGAGAATAGGAAAAGCTCTACGTGCCCAACAAAGACTCAAGTTGAGCTTAAGATCACTTTAGAAGTTATTTTAGGGAGCATTACATGTGAGAGCAGAGAAAGGGTATCACCTCCTAGAGACAACTAGACATGGCAAACAAGATAGGATCTATCTCAAAGAAATCTCATGTATAGCAAGTAGAACTATCCCTAGCAAAGTTCATACAACAAGCCAATGACCCAACTGAATAAATTTTTCAAGTTTCAGAGTTTCGCAGCCAAATTTCAGTTTTAGGCACACAGTGAGTGCCTGATCTCCGGACCAGGTGCTCCGGACTAGTCGGACGCTGCCTCCGGACCAAGGCACACTAGTCCGGTGCTCACCCGTGCCACTGCCAAAATTACGCAAGGAGCACCCCGCCTTCGGACTACTGGTCCGACGCCACCATCGAACTAAGCAAAGTGGTCCGACGCGTGGTACTGCTCGGCCGGCTCCCTCAGCAAGACTGTCGGAGGAGTGGTCCGACGTTCTCGAGCAGACTTACTGCACCCCGCGAAAAGGGTTTTCACTCCGCCAAATCTTCCCAAAACCCAACCAACTAATCACCAACTGCAACCAAACTTTGTAGGCATGATCGTAGTGCAGTTGGGGAGCTACCCCAAAGAAATCATTGCTCAATTTGGCTTAGAGCAAAGGGAGGAGAAGAGATTTGGGGGAAAACGCAAGAACGAAGAACTCCGCAAAGAAATCGTCCGATCTACGCACTCATGAGGTTTGAGGGGAATTCCTTCAGTGCAAAGATGCTCCTCACGAATACGAACAACTTGGTTCAAACGGATTTGCATGAGCTACTCCCTACAAAGAGAAATCATCTCGGGAAAAAGAGGGAGCAAAAGCAAAATGCGAAGAACACAAGCAAAACGGGGACACAATCAAGAAATCGAAGCCACCATGGCTTACAGAGGTTACGGCCTCCGATTCCTCACAACAAACTCAAGTTCTTACAGAGGTTGGTGAAATCAACCTAGGGATCTCATTAACTAGAGAGAAGGTAGAGAGAGAGTATGGGGCAAATGATTAGGGTTCAAGAGATGGGATCAGGATACCCTTTCATCTCCTATTTAAGAGGGCTTTGGCTATTTCCCAAAGACCCCCTTAGATACATGAGTGAACTACCTAGCCTAAGTATTGCAGTCCAAGCTCCGGTAGGAAGTATAATATTGCACAAAGTAAAGACTTAGTAAAGTAAAGAAGGAATATTGCATTAAATAAGTAAAGTATTACAAAAGGGAAAAGATACAAGAGCTTATACCAGATCCTCCGGGACGACAACTCCGGAAAGCCCGAGCAAAGCTCAACTCAACTCTAACTCCCACACTAGAGAACACCACTAGACTAATCTCCACTTGAGAACAAGAGTGGCTTGTATGGATTACATCATGATTAGAGAGGGAGGTCTTGGCCTCTATTTATAGTGGGGGTGGAGTAGGGGCTACTCCAGCGCCAAGTCATCGATCTAGGGAGCTTCAATTCTTGTCCCTTGGATCAAGTCGTCATAGAACCGCCTAGAATGAATGGTTTGGATTTCTGCCTTGTGCTTGGTAGTATGGCAGTTGAGAGGGGTCCAACCGACCTAGGGGGGTGGTTGGCCGATCCCCCATATGGCAAGTGGGCCACCCCTTGGCCTTATGGGTGTGGTCCCACTGGTCAGGGATTGAGTGGGGACCAGGTGGACCTAGGGGGCGGTCGGCCGACCCCCCTAGGGGTCCCTGGCCCATCTCATTCATCCTAGTGTTGGTCCCACCTGTCATGTGTGGTGGCTGTACATTCTGGGATGTTTGTCGTGTTGATCTCTTTGGTGTGGGCCCATGGATCCTTGTACTTTGCATGTGAGCCGTTGGGAGAAAGCACAGAGTGATTCGAGGGTTGGATTTCACTTTTAGGTGCTTTTCAAGGATCATGGCCGAGGGGGGAGACCTAGTGGGCCCACAGGGTGGTCGGCCGACCCCCTAGGTGGGTCCCACCAGCCAAACAACAAGCTTAACTCCAAGTTGCTTGTGTGTAGGTGAACTACAATACCGGTGGAAGTCATTGGGTGATTGATAGTGGTTGCACTCAACATATGACCGGTGACTCCCGAATGTTCACCACACTTGAGAAGATTACATTTGGGGATAATTCAAAGGGAAAAGTACAAGGATTAGGCAAAGTGGCTATTGTTGACACAAAAAGCGTTGGATATATGAACACCTCGGATATATGAACAAGATTGAACGAGACGACAGCGACACGCTCGGACGTCAAAGCTCAACTTGATCAAAACACGGAACTTGCGAAGGCGACGGAGGTCGTGTAGATGCTGCCCATCGAGACATCGTAAGAACTCGTAGGTAAACTAGAACTAATGCGATAAAAGTAGATGCTAGAAAAGTAGATAAAAGTAATAGATTTGTATTTGATTGATTGTTTCTTTTTACACCGCCCCTGGGTACATATTTATACTCCGGTAAAAGGAGTTGTAAATAGACACAACTCATACCTAAACAAAACTCCTATTTTTAAGGAAATAAATGACTCGTGCAAGAGTCGGACTCAATCTACAATAATAATGCTAGCATAAAAACCACTAGTTTCCTTATGCGTCTTCCTTATGATGAAACCTTCCATCGGCAGATCCCCTCAATCCGCAACTTTCTTTTATTATCATTGGCAGCTTTCTACTGACGTCAGCCATATCTTTCTGCATCCATCAGCAACATTTCTGATCAGCAATGTTTTCCTGTTTCCATCGGCAACACTTTCCGATCAGCAAATATCCTTCTTTTCATTTTCGACGCTTCTTCAATCTCCTGCTTCTATCGGCAACCTAATAGTGGTATCATGATGCCGATAAGGAACAACAACCAACCTTCCACCGATTAGTGCATCTGGCTCATATTGACACGTACAAAAAACGATGTCAACACATGCCCCCCAATTTCAGAGTATGAAATATATCATGCGCCGGAATTTCCTCTATCGCAATTTTCCTTTTGGAAATATCTCTATCATTACCTCGATCACTGCACATAATCATCGCAATTGACCAATATCTCCCGCAACTGTAGCACCAACGGTTATAATTCCTAGACTATCGTATAATTTTATTATCACACCCCTGTTCGGCTGAGAAGGAAAAATTCAAAAACACCCCTGATGCTTCGGGCTTATAAAGACCGCCGCCGGTCATTTCTCCTTTTACCCTAAGCCCATACCTTCATCTCCATCTCACTTGCGCTTCTGAAGATCACTCCAACATCATCAACAATGGTTCTTTTTCCAGCAAACGACACAACTTTTGCAAGAATCTTCTCCGATGGCAATCAACTGCAACATCCCTGCGATAATTTCTTCTCTCCTAGCTCCGCACTCTGCAATTTCATCCTTTTTCACTATTTCACAATTCCTTTCCTCCTCTCTTCACTCTCTGAATCTAGGAAACACGAGACAAAATAGTGATTCCTGTTGATCAAGGACACTTTTGTTGTTTGGGTCCGATGGGGAATGCCGATCCAACAGAAATTATCAATGCGGAAATCAACCGCATCCCTTTCAGAGCCGAATATTTTGATCTAGGGTTATGGACAAACACCTTCCGTTCTTGGCCCAAATCCACCAAAGGATGGAGAAACTGGTATCTCAGAATGGCCAGATCATAGCAAGTCTATTGGTCGTAATATAGATCAATGCATCAGATTGTCTCTTGCCGATATGGACAAGAATGAAAACATGATGATTGCTTCTTCCTATTTCTGGTCCGATACAATGAACGCATTTCTATTTAGGCATGGACCAGCCACTCCCACACTTGCCGATGTGCACATGCTTACCGGCCTTGGTGTCTCCTCTGCTGATAGTACCGCTCCTTTCCAGAGGAAACCCGAACATCGGATAACTACTCGCAACATTGGTGGTTGGACTGGATATGTTCAAGAATACCAAAAGACCGGATCGGTAGGCCAAAGGGAGCATGCCACCTTCCTGAATATGTTGTTGGAAAAGTTCATCTTCTATGGTAGGACTGTCGGACCTACCAATATGTATCTTTCCGCAGCAGAGCTTCTAGCCAACGGAGGTCTTCCTCTTGCCCGATATCTCCTCGGCTCAGTTTACCATCTCCTGGACCAGGTATCGGGAAAGTTACTGTTAGGTGAACCCATCGGTAACCTCAGGGGCCCTTGGTGGTTTATCAACATGTGGCTAAATGCCCATATGCATAAGTGTATTCAATTCGATTTGTTTAGCCAACAATTCCCAAGAGATCTGATTGAAGAGCATGTACTTGCTGATGATGAATCGGCAACCCGTTCCCCTCTCAATTTTGGGGAAGCCATAATAGTGCTACCGGGAACCGACGCCAATGAGGGACAACTTGGTATGTTTTTCCAGAGACTTTACTGTGGAATCCCTGCTGCGGAACGGCTCTGGTGGCCCTATGTTGATGAGGACAACCGATTTCCGCTGTCCTTCAATCTCATCGATGGAAACATACCAGAGAACGAAAGAATTATGAAGGCCACCCTTATTCCTCGGGCCATTCCAGTTAATATCTTCGGGACTGGGAAGAACACTCGTCCATCCTATGAATTTTACTATCCATCGGCAGCAGCAAGACAGTTAGCATTTGGTCAACTGCCGATCAAATTCAGCTACGCTGATGTAATAAAACCAAGAGAAGTTATTTCTAGTGCTATGGACTGGAACAAGATCGTCAACCTTTCCCCTCAGGCCGATACATCCAACCTTGATTTATCCTCTTGGGCGCCAACATCCTTTATTACTGAGTCATACAAATCCTGGTGGCAAGAGTGGAAAAATCAACTATTTGCTACATCATCACATTACTATCGGCACTTGATTGATGCCGATTACATTGTTCCAGACGACGCAGTAAGTTTACTTCCGATATCATTTTTTTCTTCTCGTTATTTCTTTTCAAATGTGTTGGTAACTGATTTTCTATTAACAGACCGATGACCCAATTCCAAGCAAAAGCAATAGTGGCAGGACTTTCAAATTACGATCGATAAGTCCCATATCGGTGATCGGTAGTAGGGCTCCTTCATTGGCTACGCTTATGTATGGAAAGGCACCCAAAGTCACCCTCAAACCCAAGTCCAAACAGTCTGGGGTTGCTGCTACTCCATCGGCTGTCGCCGCTGTCCTGGCGCAAGCTTTCGAGGTAACAAACTTTATCTTACTTATACCGATTACAAACTCTCATCGGTGATGTTCACTTAATTTTCAATTGCACAACACGCTCTCTTTTGTAGCCAACGAATTCATCGACATCTGTTCCGAATGTACAAGCTTCCTCAACTCCATCTGCCAATGCCCCCAAGTGCAAAGATCGAAGCGCCAAGGCTCATCAAGCGCCGCTCCTCGACAAAAAACGCCCAAAGCCATTAACCCCAGTCATATCACTGGTTGCATCTCCCCAAGCTCCTACCGATAGACCAACACTGGAGCCAGCATCGGTACCCATCCCTGAGCAATTACAGGCTGAGATTCCTGACCAAGGGACAGTACCATCGCCGCAAGGGCTAGCTGCAACAACAGAAACAACATCGACATCGGCACCAGCATCAGCGCCAACTGTTCATCCTACCGAGGCGAGTTCATCGGCAACTATTGTCGATCTTTCAGACGCAACTAGGCCAACCACTCTGTCAAGTCTAAGGCGAGAAACTGCTCTAAAGCAGGTATACCAACTGTTCATTATAAATTTTGCACGATACAAATTCTTAACTGATAAATTTTAATCCCTTTTCTTTATAGGCCCAAGACTTTCCCAACAGTCTATTCTCCTTTGCCATCAAGATCCCAGATGATGATGAAGAGGAAGAAAGTTTTGCTCCAGCCTCAGACATCATATCGGCAGAAGTAAAGTCTAAACTTGAAGCAATACTACTCTTACTACAGCAAAACACATCCCAACTGGTCCAAGACTCCAACGCAGTAAGGATAACCTTCAAAGAGATTCAGGGCCAACTCCCTGCTGATATCGAAGAAACACTCTTCCAAGCAGCGTATCTTGAGAGCCGACAACTCCAATATCAAAGAGCTTCACGCCGCATTGCCGATAGAACTGCTCAAGCAAAACTTGAAGAAGAAATACTCAAGTTCAAGCAAACCGTAGACGAAAAGCACAAGGACATCGGTCGTCTAGAAGCCTCTAGTACCGAACTTGAACAAGAGATTGTTCGTCTATCGGCACAGAAAGAAGAACTGCTAGCTGAGTTGAAAAAAGTAGATGAAGCTTTAAACTTGGCCAACCAGAAGAAAATCCAACTCTCTGCCATTGCTAAAGCCCTAAAGCCCTGCAACAAGAAAGGGATGCCGATGCCCATTAAGCTCTCCTCTTACGGAGGAAAATCAAACCGATCGAGGGCACTGCTGATGATGACGCCAGGGAGATAGAGGAAATCGACCAAGTTCGCCTTCGTGCGATTTCATCTATTCAAACCCTGCTCTAATTTATTGCATGTGAACCTGATGACAGATCCTCCTGTAATATAATGTTAACACTCTTTTTTACCGATGTTTTGTATAATGACTCTGTCATCAGTATTTATATCTGTATTACTCTATGCATCTACCCGGGTACTAGGATAATATTTCTTTAAATATTTGTCATTGATTGCTCTGGAAAATGCAACTCCTTCGAAGGTTTCCAAAATATAAGCGTTGCCAGGAACAAACTGATTTATCCAAAAAGGACATTCCCAATTAGGAGACCACTTTCCAAACTTTGAACTCTTAGTTCCAATCGGTAAAATCAGTTTCCATACCAAATCACCATCGGCAAATTCTTTTACCTTCACCTTCTTGTTATACCATCTGGCAACCCTCTTATTGTTCTCTTCGATACTGATCAAAGCCCTCAGCCAATGACTTGTCAAATCTTATAATTCATCTTTCATGAGAATATCATATTCATCGGCAGTCAATTGATCCTGGGAAAACAATCGCCTAGAACCAGTCTTAATTTCCCAAGGTAGAACAACATCGTGTCCATAAACTAACTGGTATGGCGATACTTTAGTTGGGCCATAACATGCCATCCGATACAACCATAAAGCTTCATTCAGTACAATATGCCACCTCCTAGGGTTCTCTTCAATCTTGCACTTGATAAGCTTAATGATTCCCTTATTGGTTGCCTCGGCTTGACCATTAACTTGAGCATAATAAGGAGACGAGTTCAAAACCTTAAACCCCATACCGGTAGCAAATTCATAAAACTCCCCCGATGTGAACATAGTTCCTTGATCGGTTGTAATAGTTTGAGGAATACCAAATTGGTAAACAATATGTTCTTTCAAAAAATCTATCATGTTTGCCGATGTCACCTTCTTCAATGGGATAGCTTCAACCCACTTTGTGAAATAATCGGTAGCAACAAGTATGAACTTATGTCCTTTACTCGACGGTGGGTAAATTTGGCCGATGAGATCAATGGCCCATCCTCTAAACGGCCAAGGCTTGATTATAGGATTCATTGCCGACGCAGGTGGCCTCTGAACATTACCGAATTTCTGACAATCTTGACACCCTTTGAAGTACTCAAAACAATCCTCAAGAATTGTCGGCCAATAATATCCATTTCGCCTAATCATCCATTTCATCTTGAATGCCGATTGGTGCGCTCCACATACCCCCTCATGAATTTCACCCATCAACCTCTTCGATTCCTCTCCATTAAGGCATCTGAGCAAAACTCCATCAATCGTACGATAATACAATTGATCATCAAGGAGCACATACTTGGTAGCCTGAAACCTCAACCGTCTTTCAACTTTCCTAGACGGATCCCTTAAGTAATCGGCAATCTCTTTTCTCCAGTCATCGGCAACCATTACCGATGTCATTACTTCTTGAATCGGCTGATATCCCGAGGCGTGTTGCGCTAATCGATTGGCTTCTTCATTATGCAACCTGAGAACACGTTCAAGACGGTATTCTTTAAATTCCTTTAATAACTGCAAATAGTTCTCGTGATATGCAATTAAAATATTACTTCGGCACTTTTATGTCCCAATCAACTGATTGATCACTAACATAGAATCACCAAAGACTTCAACGGCATCGACACGCACATCCCTGAGCAATTCCAACCCCTTCAGCAATGCCTGGTATTCAGCCTGATTATTTGTCGAAGTGGCAACAATCGGCAATGAGACCTCATACTTCTTCCCTCGGGGTGAAACTAAGATAACGCCGATACCTACTCCCTCCTTACACGTGGAACCATCAAAGAACAAAGTCGAAGGAGCAATTTCTACGGAATTTAGCGTACCACAATGCTGAGTAACAAAATCAACCATCACCTGTCCTTTAACTGTCTTAGTTGATTCATACCTCAGATCAAATTCTGATAGCGCTAAAATCCACTTATCGATCCTCCCACTCAATATCGGCATTGACAGCATGTACTTAACTTGATCTTTGCATATAACAGTACACTCGGCTGACAACAAATAATGTCTCAATCTGGTGCAAGAGAAGTACAGACACAAACACAATTTTTCAATGGCCGAATACCTGGTTTCAGCATCCACCAGCCTTCTACTCAAATAATAAATTACACGTTCCTTCCCTTCAAACTCTTAAATCAAGGCTGATCCGATAACACCGTCATCGGCAGACAAATATAATCTGAAGGGTTTCCCGTGTTGAGGTGGAATCAAAACTGGAGGATTCACCAGATATCTCTTAATTTCTTCCAAGGCCGATTGCTACTCCTCTCTCCGCACAAATTTCTGACCGGCCTTTAGCTTCAACAACGGGCTAAATGATTTAATCTTCCCAGATAAATTAGATATAAATCTTCTATGAAATTAATCTTGCCGATCAAAGATTGTAACTCAGTCTTGTTTGTAGGAGCAACCACTTTATTAATCGCATCAATGGATTTTCTGCCGATCTCTATACCCCTTTGATGCACCATGAACCCTAGGAATTGACCTGCCGATACGCCAAACGCACACTTATTTGGATTCATCTTTAGCCCATGCTCCCTTGTGCACTCCAGAATCTTCTCCAGATCGGCAAGATGCTTCTCAAAGTATCCGGACTTAACCACCACATCGTCAATATAGATTTCGACCAATATACCGATGTACTTATGAAAAATAAAATTCATCGCTCTTTGATAAGTAGCACCGGCGTTCTTCAATCCAAAAGTCATTACGACCCACTCAAACAAACCGACGTGACCTGGATATATCTTCTTCAGCCATGAATATTTGATTATACTTAGCATTACCATCCATAAAACTGATAATTTTATGTCCAACAAAAGCATCAACTAGTAGGTCAGCAACGGGCATTGGATAGCCGTCCATCGGCGTAGCTTTATTGAGATTCCTGAAATCAATACAAACACGAAGTTTTCCATTCTTCTTATATACATGAACCACATTAGAAATCCAGTCGGCATATCGGCACTGCCGAATAAATCCAACTTCGATTAACTTTGTAATCTCAGCTTTAATATCGGGTAACACAGTAGGGTTGCACCGGCGTGCTGGCACCGATGTGGTTGAAAACCTGACTTAATAGGTAACCGATGTTCAACTATCAATCGGTCTAGACCAGGAATCTTTGTATAATCCCAAGCAAAACAATCTTTATATTCTTTTAATAAATCACTCAACTGTTGCTTACATCAGGAATCTAACTTAGCACTAATAAAAGTTGGCCTAGGCTTGCTACCGTCACCGATGTCTATTTCTAGCAAATCATCGGCTGATGTGAACCCCTATCCAAGTTTTCCATCATCGGCGAACTGATCCATTAAACCTCTTCTTCAGAACCGACTGCTTGGATTGGTGTAATCCAGTAATCGTCAACCTTGAGGAATTATGTATCCCAAGCTTCACCAGATATGCACTTGGTCTGCTCATAGGTTTCTGATTCTGCCGATGCGACAATTGACGGGGCTTCACTTTGGACGACCTCAATCTCGTCTCCAACCCATTGCACGAGGCTTTGGTGCATCGTGGAAGGTACACAACAATTAGCGTTGATCCAATCTCTTCCCAAGAGCAAGTTGTAGGAGCCTTTACCACTATCACAAAAAAACATCGTCGGCAAAGTTTTGCTGCCGATGGTCAACTCGACACATATTGCCCCCATAGTTGGTGACACATTGCCTTCAAAATCTTTCAGCTTGATGTCTGTTTTGACTAAGTCTTGGTCACCTTTTCCAAGCTTTCGGAACATGACATACGACATTATATTGATTGACGCTCCACCATCTACCAACATTCTTGATACTGGCTGTCCATCAACTTTGCCTTTGACAAACAACGCCCTCAAATGTTGCCTTTCATCATCGACAGGCTTTTCAAAGACAATTGCCATCGGATCCAGAACTAACTGAGCCATCTCAGCAGCCTCTTCCTCAACCTCAGCAGGTGCCATAAATTCCATCAACAACATAACAACCATGTTGACTTCTGCCGATGGACTCCTCTCCTGGTGTTTTGGCCTCCACTCCCAAACTGAAGATTCTCCCTTCGAAGGGTTTTCACCATAATACACATCATTCTGGCGTTCACGCTGGATCCTCCTTCTCTGAGTCTTTGTCAGTCCTTTGGGACACCATTGAGGAAGCTTAGTCCTCCAAACAGGTTGGTACTGTTTCTCACTGTGTCGTCTTGTATTACCCCTTATGTTTGGATCTCTAGAGAATATCTCTTCATCGGGCACCCTTGCATTAGACTTCTCTTCGAGGTCCTCTTGATGGATATGCTTGCCAAGCCTGTCATGCACACTGAGCTTGCCCCCAAGCCGATCATGTACTGATTCATTTCCTCTGATCGGCCTAGTATAGCTTGATCCTCGATCATTCGAACAGGATCTCTTTCCCGACCGATCGGAAGGATAGTACCTATTACACTCGGGGCAATTATCGGCAGTGGGTAGCTTGATGCCTTCTTCCCATCAATGAACGAAGAAAGGACAATTCCAATGATCTTTATGCCGAGGCCACTCCCGACTCCTTTCTTCCTCCTGCTGCCGATATTTCTCCTCTTGAGAGCGCCGATACTCCTGTCGCGGTTTTCTGTGCGTGATTACAACGCCATGTCTATGAGATCCTTCGACGATGTTACCTTCATCAGCAACTCTCTTGCCCTTCTTATCATCGGCACACCTTTTTCCTTTCACATCATGCACAACTATTTGATGTTTAGGATCTACCGATGCATTCTTCTTGGCGGCTTCCGATTTCAGTACTTTGACTTTCCCGCTAGTTTCCACCATATTACTTGGAAACGGTTGCTGGTCGATCTTCATCGGCTTCTGGGTTTTAGAATTTTCAATTTTAATTCGTCCAGCCCTGTCGGCTTCTGGGTTTTAGAATTTTCAATTTTAATTCGTCCAGCCCTGATTTCTAACTGCAATTGCTGCCTAAAGACTTTGCAATCATTGGTACTATGTGAGGTTGCATCATGCCACTTACAATACCTCATCCTTCTAAGCTCTTTAGCCGATGGAATCACTTGATTAAGTGCCAGCTTAATTCGCCCTTCTTGAAGCAGCAGATCAAATATCCTATCGACTTTAGCAGTATCAAAAGTGAATCTTTCGGCCTCCTTCTGACCAAACGGGCAAGATATTGACTTCTTATCCTTCACCCATTCAGCAACGCCGATTCTATTCCTTCATCTGACTCAGACTCTTCTTCCTGTTCGATGAAGGACACCTTCTTGTTCCAAGTGTTTCTAGGTTCGAAGGCTTTGATTTCCTGATCGGCAACTCTCTGTACGAGATGGCTCAGACTCTTGAACTCTTGAGATGCGTACTTGTCCTTGATGTGTGGCAATAATCCCTTGAAGGCTAAATCTGCCAATTGCCGATCATCCAGCACTAAGCTGTAGCATTTATTCTTCACGTCCTGAAGCCTTTGGACGAAGCTTTCTACTGATTCATCATTGCGCTGCATCAGCTTGACTAAATCGGTAATCCTCTTCTCATGAATGTCAGAGAAGAAGTATTTGTGAAACTACTTCTCCAGTTCAGCCCAAGTAATCACAGAATTTGGAGGAAGCGAGATAAACCATGTAAATGCCGATCCAGATAAAGACGACGAGAACAATCTCACCCTTAGCTCATCTTTGCTAGCTGCCTCTCCACATTGGATAATGAAGCAGTTGATGTGCTCCATCATCGATGTATCATCTTGGCCAGAAAACTTTGTGAAATCCGGCACCTTGTACCGATTTGGGAGAGGAATCAAGTCATAGTCCTGAGGGTATGACGTTCGATAAGAGTATGTATTGACCTTAGTCTTGATGCCGAACTACTCTTTCATCACTTCAGCAATTTTGTCGGCCCAGTATGCATCCTGATCCTGCCGATGGATCGGCTGGATATTGACTGGCTGGATTGGTTGATATGCCCCTTCTTACCTCTGTGGCAAATAAGCTGATCCGATTGGCACAGGCGCAACACCACCTTGCTGAATATTATACACCAGTTGATTTGTCGATGTATAAACTTGGGCACCCATTGGGGCATACTGCGGCATGATATTCATCGGTCGATACATCGATGTTTCATTCTGAGGGTTCGCCGAGTAATGGTACTGTTGCGCTCCCGCTACTGGATGTCCAGGTTGCACCACCTGTTGTTGAATTGGACTAGTCCACACAGGATTATAAGTCATCGGCATGTGATTTGCCAATAATTGATAGTTACCTGGTGCCTGTTGCTCCTGCACTTTGGAGTAATCAACAAATTGGCATCCTTGGTGCACTGATACCCCAGTTTGAGGACTCGTCATCATCATGGGATGACTTACCACTGCCAAATCTTGTTGCATCGGCAAAGAACTTGCCGATGGTTGCTCGTAAGGCACTTTGGGTATCGCCATCTGAAGATTTCCTGGAGGCAACTGCATATTTGGAGAAGACGTAGCATAATGCACTATCAGGCTCATCGGCTGTGCCGATATTGCCGACTCCAAAGAGGCCTTTTCCGCTGCACTATTGCCTTGGATCAACTTATCATTGGCAGATGAATCCAGAGGCATACCGTATCCCCACCAGTTAGCGGGAATTGGCTGACTCTAGACTACATGTCCTGACATTGCCAACGCCACCGGATCGGTGTTCAACTGAACGACGCTTCCAGGGCTCGATCTTGGTGGTGTAGCTTCATTGGTAGAAGGATTTACAGGTTGGAACGTTGGAGACACCGATGAAGTCGTGGTAGATGCCGATCCAGGTCGATGATACGCTGGACCAACATACCTAGGTGGTTATCCTTCTTTGAAAGATTGCATGACAGCATTGTTTACAGTATTGGACAACACATTGGAGTGGCTAATCAATGCCTGATTTAACGCAGAATTAACCATATCTTTCAATTTACTAGGATTGGCGTCGAAAGTGACCTACCACGGCAACGACGGATCTTGTTTCTGGACAGCATCACCGCTCTTGTTTAGGCTGAAGGACTTCAGATATAATTGTTTGTACTCATCCATAGCCCACTCCATAGCTTGCTTCTAATCATCCTTTAGATATGCTTCGGAGACTTCAATGACGTTCCATGGATTGACGTCAGTAGAATCACCCATGATCATGATCAAGAAATGTATATAGTGTCCCACCGGGTGTGCCAAAAGAGGTGTTGACACAAAAAGCATCGGATATGCGAACACCTCGGGCTTATACCTGAATTCGATATCCAAGGTGTGCCAGTCGATTTGACCAGTTAATCGACAAGGGCGATACCTAGAACAAGATTGAACGAGATGACAGCGATACGCTAGGACGTCAAAGCTCAACTTGATCAAAACGCGGAACTTGCGAAGGCGACGGAGGTCGTGTAGATGCAGCCCGTCGAGACGTCGTAAGAACTCGTAGGTAAACTAAGAACTACTGCGATAAAAGTAGATGCTGGAAAAGTAGAAAAAAGTAATAGATTTGTATTTGATTGATTGTCTCTTTTTACACCGCCCCTGGGTACATATTTATACTCCGGTAAAAGGAGTTGTAAACAGACACGACTCATACCTAAACAAAACTCCTATTTTTAAGGAAATAAACGACTCATGCAAGAGTCGGACTCAAACTACAATAATAATGCTAGCATAAAAACCACTAGTTTCCTTATGCGTCTTCCTTACGATGAAACCTTCCATCGGCAGATCCCCTCAATCCGCAACTTTCTTTTATTATCATCAGCACCTTTCTACTGACGTCAGCCATATCTTTCTGCATCCATCGACAACATTTCTGATCGACAATGTTTTCTTGTTTCAATCGGCAACACTTTTCGATCGGCAAATATCCTTCTTTTCATTTTCGACGCTTCTTCAATCTCCTGCTTCTATTGGCAACCTGATAGCGGTATCATGATGCTGATAAGGAACAACAACCAACCTTCCACCGATCAGTGCATCCGGCTCATATTGACACGTACAAAAAATGGTGTCAACAGCTATCTCCCAAGATCAATCAATATCCAATGTCTTGCTAGTGCAATCTTTGAGCTTCAACTTGCTATCGGTTGGTCAACTATGTGATCTTGGTTTCCAATGTCTCTTCACTCCAAATGAGGTAGTTGTTACCAAGATTGAAGATTCACCATTGATATTCAATGGGTTTCGGCACAACAATCTCTACCTAGTGGACTTCACTTCAAATGAAGCTAGTTTGCAAACATGTCTATTCTCCAAGAGTTCTTTGGGTTGGCTATGGCATAGAATATTAGCACATCTGGGAATGTCAACCTTGAAGAAGCTTGTCAAGAAGGAGATGGTTTGAGGTGTGAAGGATGTGGTGTTTGAGAAGGACAAATTATGTAGTGCATGCCAAGCCGGCAAGCAAGTGGCAAACACTCATCCAACCAAAGCTTTCATGTCAACCTCAAGAGTCCTAGAGCTACTCCACATGGATCTATTTGGACCTACCACCTATGCTAGCCTTGGAGGCAATCTCTTTTGCTTGGTGGTAGTTGATGACTACTCTAGGTACACTTGGGTGTTCTTTCTTCAAGACAAGGGAGAGACACAAGGCATCTTCAAGAAGTTTGCAACTAGAGCACAAAATAAATTTGATGTGAAGATCAAGAATATAAAGAAGTGACAATGACACCGAGTTCGTGAACACCAAGATCGAAGACTATTGTGATGAAGTTGGCATCAAGCATGAAGTGTCCGCCACATATACTCCACAACAAAATGGTGTAGTTGAGAGGAAGAACCGGACACTAATCACTCTTGCAAGATCAATGCTTGATGAGTACAACACCCCCGAGAAGTTTTAGGCCGAAGCAATCAACACCGCATGCTATGCGGCCAACCGGCTCTTTGTCCAAAGGCTTCTCAAGAAGACCCCCTATGAGCTTGTGAATGGGAAGAAACCGGATATATTCTTCTTCCGAGTGTTTGGATGCAAAGTGTACATCTACAAGAAGTGTCAACACTTGGGCAAGTTCCAAAGGCGTTGTGACATTGGTTTCTTACTTGGTTATTCTCTTAAATCCAAGACATATCAAGTATTTAACAAAGCCTTCGGCCTAGTTGAAGAAACATATGACTTGGAGTTTGATGAAACTAATGGCTCTCAAGAAGAGCATGAGAATCTTGATGATGTAGGTGATGAACCCTTGAGGGAGGCTATGAAAATATGCCTGTTGGTGCCATCCACCCACTAGAGGTGGAAGATGTTGAAGATGATGCAAATCAAGTACCTTCTCCACCTCACACGCCTCAAGTTGATGAAGAACAAGTGAGGGAAGCACAAGAAGATTCTTTCATCCTTTAAGATCAAGCCGAGGTTCAAGCTAGTGATGTTGGTGCACCACAACCTCCTCCCCAAGTGGTTGATAGAAGATCTACACCTATGCTTCAAGCTCATCCACAAGACCTCATCATATGGAGTCCATCAAGGGGGGAACAACTCGTTCTAGACTTGCTTCTTATGTTGAGCATCATTGTTTTGTTTCCTTTATTGAGCCTTCTAGTGTGGAGGATGCACTTGCGGATCCGGATTGGGTGAATGCCATTCATGAAGAGTTGAACAACTTCACCCGGAACGAAGTGTGGACACTAGTAGAAAAGCCCAAAGGAGCAAGAATCATTGGCACCAAGTGGGTGTTTAGGAACAAGCAAGATGATCAAGGCGTGGTTGTGAGGAACAAGGAAGGATTTGTGGCAAAGGGGTTCTCCCAAGTTGAAGGCTTGGATTTTGGGGAGACCTTTGCACCGGTTGCAAGACTAGAAGGCATTCGTATCCTTTTGGCGTATGCTTCACATCACAAAATGAAACTCTTTCAAATGGATGTGAAGAGTGCCTACTTAAATGGTTTCATTAATGAACTTGTCTTTGTCTCACAACCTCTCGGGTTTGAAGACCCAAATTGTCCTAATCAAGTGTATAGGTTGTCCAAGGCACTCTATGGATTGAAGCAAGCTCCAAGAGCTTGGTATGAGAGGATAAGGGACTTCCTACTCAAGAAGGGCTTCAAGATCGGGAAAGTTGATACCACACTCTTCACCAAGGTGCTAGATGGAGAGATCTTTGTTTGCCAAGTATATGTCGATGACATTATATTTGGGTCAACAAACCAAGATCATAGCAAGGAATTTGGTGCATTGATGTCCAAGGAGTTTGAGATGTCTATGATTGGCGAGCTTACCTTCTTCCTTGGCTTCCAAGTGAAGCAATTGAGGGAGGGCACCTTCATATCTCAAGAGAAGTACACTCATGATGTGCTCAAGAAATTCAAGATGGAGGATTGCAAGCCAATCAAGACCCCAATGCCTACTAATGGACATCTCGACCTTGATGAGGGAGGTAACCCGATCGTCCAAACTCTTTATCGCTCGATGATCGGTAGTTTACTTTACCTCACCACTTCTAGGCCGGATATCATGTTTAGTGTGTGTATGTTTGCAAGGTTCCAAGCTAATCCTAAGGAGTCGCACTTAAGTGCGGTAAAAAGAATCCTAAGGTTCATAAGGCACACCCCTAGCATTGGCCTTTAGTATCCCAAAGGGGCTCCCTTCCAACTAGTTGGCTATTCCGATTCGGATTATGCCGGGTGTAAGGTTGATAGGAAGAGTACCTCTGGAGGGTGCCATTTGCTAGGAAGATCACTTTTTTCTTGGTCCTCTAAGAAGAAAAATAGTGTGGCATTGTCTACCACCGAGGCGGAATACATAGCCATGGGAGCAAGGTTTGCACAAATCTTATACATGACACAAACTCTCCTAGATTACGGCATTACTCTAAAAAATGTTCCACTCTTGTGTGATAATGAAAGCGCTGTAAAGCTTGCAAACAACTCGGTTCAACAATCTCGCACCAAGCACATAGATATACGCCATCACTTTCTTAGAGATCATGTGGCTAGGAAAGACATATCACTAGTGGGAGTTTCTAGCGAAAATCAATTGGCGGATATCTTCACTAAACCACTCGATGAAGCAACCTTTTGTAGGTTGAGAAGCGAGTTGAATGTGCTTGATCACTCAAACTTCACTAAAAAATGATCTTGTGTGAACCAACCTTGCATCATGTGTAATATAATCATGTTAATTAGTAATGCACATAGGCTTGGCTAACATGGTTGGAATAACCGTTCTTGAAACGTGTGAAGAAGTCCAATCATGGTTTAAACTTGCAAGCAACCTAGATTCAATTTCAAGCAATGCATAGCATTTGCATGTGTTGTTTGCCGTTTCTTTTTGGTTAAGTTTGAGCATCCGCTGGGTTTGTCCACTTAGGCGGAGCATTCCAAGCTCAAGACACTTCTATACCCCTCTTGTGGCCCTATGATGTCTCCTTGGAGTTTCCATCCGAATATTTTGAGCTAAAATTAAATCTAAGCCTATGGAAAAATATTTGAAATGAGAGTTTGAGAGATGGTTCTCATATCAAGTCCAATCAGGTGTTATTTGGATCTTATTGGATTGGGACTTGGTTGGGAGAAAGAAACAAAAATCAGATTTGAAAACCCCTATTTCAAAAGGCGCCGGACACTACTGACGGACACAAGGCCTTCCATGCCTCAGCGTCTGTCGCGATTGTCCGCAGATTAAAGCCGCTCGTCTAAGGGGCATCGGACGCTCCCTAGCGTCCGTCGCAGAGGCGTCAGACGCGTCTGGCGTATCTAGGAGCTCTCTTGTCCTATTTGTTCGAGCGACAGATGCTTCATAGCGTCCGTCGCATTGGCGTCAGACGCGTCCGTCGCCAACTGGAGCTCTCTGGACACTTACTACATAAGCGTCGGACGCTGTGACCTAGAGTCCGTCGCGAACTTGCAAAGCGCATATTATTTTGAAAATGCTCTTTTCTTCCCCGGTCATTTCAATTGAGATCCGTACGCCACGTCGCTCCTTCCTCTGCCACCGCTGCCCTCGCTTAAGCCCCCTCGCTCTCGTTCGCGCCGCCGCTCGCCTGTGCTTCCCCGCCACCGGTGAGCCCCACTGCCTGCGCCGCCTCCTCCCCGGGGTTGCTCTCCCTCTGTCTTGGGCGATTCAGCCGGACAGAGTCGCCTCGGAGACTTGTCAACTGCTCTCCTTCTGGCAAGGGGCCTTGGATCTTCTTCGAATCCCTGCTCAAGGTGATCCTTTCCCTTGATTCCTTGATCAACCGGCCCTCAGTTCTTACCTAGTTGATACGTTCCTTAAATTTCAATCCAAACCCTAAATATGCTTTTCTCCTATTCTCTGTTTAGGCTGCGGATAGTGATTTGAAATTGACCAAGACTTCTCTCCTATTCTAATTTTGTCACTGTGATTAAGGTATGACAATTGGAAGAATCGATCATACTTATCTACTTCATGCTTCACCATAGACATTACTCACCTCTAGTGTATATGCTTAAGTGTTATATATTCTTCTTATCTATCGTGCACTAGATCTTTTGGCAGTGGCAGTGAACTCGGGGCAAAGCCCACGAGTAAGGAATGAGGCAAATCCTCGAAAGGATAGTCCAGGGTCGTCGTGCCAATCTTGTCAGTTGGTTTGGGATTGATCAGTGTTAGTGTTTGATTGGAGATCCTTGTTGATGGTTGACCCATCAGTTGAGATAGTTGATTCTTGTAGAGCCCGACAATGGCACGTACCAAGAATGTCAGTCCTGTTCCCGGTGGTGGTAGTGACCCTCCACCTCCACATCATCCACCCACTGATCGGGACAAGGGCAAGAAGAAAGTTGTGTCAAAGAAGAGGAAGCGACCATTGATGGATCCAGCGTCAGTGGCAGCACTTGTAGTGGCAGAGGCAGCAGAGATCGCCGAGCAGGGTGGACGTCGCGCCGGTTTGAGGATCTCTCCTCGCCATGGAGCGCGTAATGAGTCCCCCACTCACACTGAGGACAAGACAGAGGATCCTCCAGAGATAGAGACACCAGAGGCTGATGAGGGAGATGAAACAGAGCAGGCTGACACTCCAGGGCACTCTTCCATCCTAGAGTTGATGGTTAGACGTGTTACTCGCGCTCGTGGGTCGGAGCCTCTTCCTCCTAGGCCCGATGATCCACGGCGCAACGACAGAACTCCACCTCGGTCCAGCTTACTAGATCTAGTGAGGTACCAGGTCACTATTCTTTCAGCGAAGCAGATTCAGCAGATGAGGTTTGCTGACTTCCAGACTTGGTTCCCAGCTGAGCGTGATCCTCGAGCCAGTCGAGACTTCTACACTACAATTCACGAGGATTTCTACAGGGGGTATGTCAACACCCGTGCACCACTTCGAGCTCACTAGGTGTGTCCCCTTCAGGCCATTATTGAGGTCGGTGGTTAAGAGATAGCCCAACATCTCGAGTATCTTTAGGGGCTGATTGGTTTGGTTGGCAGAGTTGACACCTATCAGGAGGATTGGGTCAGGCAGTTCTATGCCTCATTGTGGGTTTCTTCTGATCATAAGTTCATTCACTTCACCTTTAAGGGCAAGGATGTGAGGATCTACGACACTCGCTTTAGAGAGATCTTCCACCTGGAGGAGTTAGATACGAATATCCACAACTTGTGCTATGGGGATCAGAAGGTTCCTCGACCTCCTAACGAGGGGAATGTCCCGTCAGTGGACTTTGTACGTCCGTGCTTCAGAGAGCCATTCGGCAAGGGTTCTAGTTGTCGTGTCTGTGATCTCACACCGACTACCTGGATCCTGAACAAGGTTACCAGGCGGACCATACTTCCCAGAGTAGGAGCCCGTGAGACTTTAACACGACTTTAGCTTTGGTTCTTAGCTCACCTTGTCAGGAAGGAGAAAATTGATTTGTGGCATCTGATAGTCAGTGAGATGGAGGAGTTCATTGCCTCCGGTTTCAGAGGACACTGGCAGCTCCAGTATGCACACTGGATATCTTACTTGATAGTATCTCGTGGTGGCTATGCATCATAACTGACCACTCTCACTCGCTCAGATATTGTATTACCAGAATACAACATGAGTCAGTTGGTCCATCACAATGGTAGGGGACGTGGTTGACGCGTCCAAGGACCTCATACCAGACACACAGGTCTTGCACCTGAGTCAGAGGAGCAGCAGGAGGCTACTGTTTAGGGCCTTGCAGAGGCCGAGCTTGCAGACTTGGATGCTGAGATAGATGCAACAGCTGATGAGGCCTATGACCTACCATCAGATAGCTCAGATGAGGACTACCGGCCAATCCCAGAGTACACACCCAGGTCTCACGACCACGAGGCCGGTGGGTCAGGAGCAGCTCTAGTCTCAAGGTCATCAGAGGCTACCATCATGTCCATTTTATCCAGGATGCAGGATGAGCAGACCAGATAGGTAAAGGAGCAGAGGCGTTAGGCTAAGAATGTTCGCCATCTTGTAGCACAGTAGCTTGCAGCACAAGCAGAGACCCATGCTAGGCAGAATGAGTTCTAGCTGCAGTTCCTTGCTTTTCAAAAGCAGCAGATAGAGTTGCTCAGTCGTCTTCTCAGTTCGAGCTCCGGACCGTCTTCCACTCGACAACTCCAGTTGCCCGGAGTCTCCCAGCAACAGTACACCTCTCATCCTCAGCAGACATCAGTGTGAGTGATGCCTACCCCAGTGTTACCATCAGGAGGGCAGTATAGTCAGGCACCAGTTTCTCCAGGGTATCAGTCATCGAGGACCCAGGTGTCCTTTTGGTTAGCTTCTCCCGGCGAGTTTCAGATAGGGTTCACACCTACCCGGGGAACTACCATAGCAGAGGCTTCTCGTGATCTTACAGCTTCCTACCTAGAGATCACAGGTGAGGAACCACCAGTCGGAGCACAGCTTGACGCTCCCGACACTCAGCCCGTAGAGGCTAATGTTCTTCCTCCGACGACGGGCACTCACTTGTCTTCAAATGCCTCGTCGGAGATTGGACCTGACTGCTCGACCCATACCGTCACCACACCTCCACTGGTTGCTGTCACTACCGATGCCATCGCAGTCACAGTTGAGACAGTAGAGTCAGCAACACCAGCTCAGACAGAGGGTCACCTTGCAGCAGATGCCGCAGTCACAGTGGCAGACTCTTCACCTCCTCAGTAACAGCCAACCTAGCTCGTTGCAGCAGTTACTCTTGCGGCTCTGGCTTCGACACCTTCTCCTTAGCCTCGAGTCTACGCTCGCAGGGCCACAATGCCCACACCTACAGAGGCAGGACCATCTGAGGCTCTCGCTCCGGATTTCACTCCTTCAGAGCCTCATGGGGAGTTAGAGGAATCAGCTCAGCCTACCCAGACCGCTTGTCAGACAGATGCAACTTCAGAGGGTCAGGCAGCTGAGGACAACGATGACAGTTCAGACTACACTGAGTTCGACCTCCACTCTCGCGCCACGGATGATTCACTTCGATATGCTCCAGCAGATCCGTAGGTTTTGGTGCTAGGCGCCAAACCCGTACTCATTCATCACATTTACCTTAATGCATTTGCTTGTGTGATGTTTGTGATATACTCTTGTGTGTGGTTGTGTGTGAAAAACTCTTGATTATCACTAATATATCTTGTGAGTTGTCACCATGTTCATGATATGTCTCTATGATCTAATGGTAATTGAGCTTCCACGCCAAACTCCGATACATATGTGAGAATATCATGAGGTACTCTAATTCTATTTCATATTCTTGAGTACCATGTTTGTGGCTTGGCTTGGGTGAGCAAGTATGATTCATTCTTATTCACTAACCCTTGCTCAACCTATCCAAGTCTCTTGAAATCCTATCTTTTCAATCCTATATCCATACTCGAGGAGTTATTGTCGTCAATCACCAAAAAGGGGGAGATTGAAGAATCATGCAGTACCACAAAACAAAATACCCTTGAGGGTCAAAAACCCTTAAGGAAAGGTGCAAAACCGCCAAGGAAATCATTCCTAGCGGCCATCACTCAAGCAAATACCGCCAAGGGTAGAGAGCCTCTAAGGAAACATACTAGTGGTCATATTTTTAACATGGTCAAGGAAATGTAACAACACACAAGGATATATGTTTCCTTGAGTGTCGTCAAGGAAATATGTCACCCCTCAAGGATTTATGTTTTCTTGAGTGCCCACTGACACTCAAGGAAATGTATACAAAAAAGAAAAATTATTCACATGTTTGTTGTTGCTAGGATTGGAACTCAACACCCCTTGTTCAAGAATAAACTAACTTACCACTGCACCACGAAGTCTTTTGTGACTAAGAGAATGCTTCTTTCTTTTTGTTTTCACTTCAGACGATCTTGTAATGAACATTAGACAGCCTAAACTATTTCAAATGAAATTTTTTTTGAACTAGAGAGTTTTATATCCCGTCGAGTACTACAACTTTGGTTTAGGTTGTATCTCCATCTAAGGTCATTTAAAAGATTCAAAAAAATTAAAGTTCAATACTATAATAACTAATAACACCGTTTGTGGACATGAAGCGATTTCAAATGAAAAACTCATTAACTACTAAGTTGTATATCTCTTCGGTCTCTACAACTTTGATATAAACTGTCTCCATACCAGATTAGTATGTTGCATGTTATCTTTAAAACTAACTAGGTATCTCGAGCTAAGTGCCATTAGGCATTCTCTAATATAAGACTACACAAAATTATACCTTTTGTTGGATTAATATACTAAGAAAATATGTTTTTCATTTCAAAAACATGTCACTAAAGATTTTTATTCTATAAAATGCAATGTCTAACTAACAAGAATGCAATGAGTTCACTATATCGGTGGTTTAGAAGAATATGAGACTGGAATTTTTTTCCTTGGTGGCTACAATAATTTTCTTGAGGGTTTACACCCAAGGAAACTTGGACTTCCTTGGAGGTTTCGAGTTACACTCAAGGAATTTTGAATTACCTTGGCGGTTTCAAATAACACTCAAGAAAATTTGAATTACCTTGGCGGTTTCGACAAACACTCAAGGAAATATGGAACTAACTTGGCGGTTTGTGTTAGCACTCAAGAATATGCATTTCCTTGAGGGTTTCATATGACCCCCAAGTTAATGATATATCCTTGGGGGTTCAATTTCGCCACTCAAGGAAATTGCTAGCCCCCAAGGATATTCGGTTTTCTGGTAGTGATGGCCCTATTGGTTTCAGTGATTAACGACAATAAGAGATTACTATGGCTAATGTGTATTTTGCAGAGGCTATGCGTAGCTTAGCCATAATGATCAACATGAATGGGCAACAATGGTTATAACTTAGCCCCCAAGATGGATATCATTTCGGATTTCAAAGAGGCATAATGAAGACCTTAGAATGATAGGCTAAGTGCCATAAGGAGATGAAGGGCACTTAGTATAGATAGGTCTTTATTTGATCTTTGGCCGTACTATAAAGAGGGGTTGAGACTAGTAGCTTGACTTAGGAAAGCTTCATGATTTAGGTGTGGTGCACACTTGACTTCCTTAGCTCTAAGCAAGCCTATGGTGACCGTAAGATAGCCTAGAACAACTTCCGAATTCATCGCGACGAAAACCGAAGTTGAGAGAGAGCTTCTGTGGGTGTCGGACGATGATGCCGAAGGCGCCGGACGCTGACGCATGGATGACGTAGCATCCGTCGTTAACACAGAGAGCTCCAGAGACGTCCATTTTGCAACGGACGCGTCTGTCGCATGGGCGTTGGACGCTGATGCCGAAGGCACCGGACGCTGACGCGTGCATGACGTAGCGTTCGTCGTCAACACAGAGAGCTCCAGAGACGTCCATTTTGCGACAGACGCGTCTGTCGCATGGGCGTCGTACGCTGATGCCGAAGGCACCGGACGCTGACGCGTGCATGACGTAGCGTCCGTCGTCAACACAGAGAGCTCCAGAGACGTCCATTTTGCGACGGACGCGTCTGTCGTATGGGCGTCGGACGCTAGCGAGCGTCCGGGAATATTTTCCCAAAAACCCGAGAGCAGTGAGTTGGCGTCGGACGCTAAGGCGCAGCGTCCGTCGCCAAGCATCGGAGCGTCCGACGCCTGCTGACGTAAACAAGAACTAGCCGTTGGGGCTAGCGACGGAGCGTCCGTCGCCAACTTAAATTGTCTGTTTCTCAGCCCGAGGGCTGAGTGTGAGGGGGAGTATAAATACTTCACCCCTTGCTTCTCCCACCTTGCCTTTGCTCATTTCATTTGCTGGTTACTTGAGAAAGTTGGGAAGAGACCAAGAGCCCTAGAGAGAGAGAGTGATTCGCGAATCCATCCATCCTCTTCTCTAGTTCATCCATGAGACCAAGTGTGCATCCACCCTAGTTGTGAAGCTTGAGTGAGTCAAGTGAAGATCAAAACTTGTTACTCTTGGTGATCGACATCACCTAGACGGTTCGGTGGTGCTTGGGAGGAAGGTGATCGCCGGAGGATTGTCGGCGGCCCTTCTCCATCGACTTGTGATTGGTTCTGGGCGGTTCACCGAGCCGGCGTGGCGAAGAACCAGCCCGTAGAGAACACTCATCCCTTGCGCGGGATTGAGGGGGAGCAATACCTTGCGAGGTGCTCCAACGAGGACTAGGGGGAAGTGTCGACTCCTCGATACCTCGGCAAAACATCGCCGTGTCAAGCATCTCTATCCCTAGCTCTTTCATACCGCATTACTTATCGCATTGTGCTTCCTTTCATTGACTTGCTACCACTTTCTAGTTAGGACAGACTACCGGTACGCACTAGGGGCTAACTGACATTGATAGGATTTTATATTGCTTTAGAAATTTGAAATAAACCCAATTCACCCCCCTCTTAGGCATCTTGATACTTTCACATGCTATTGTACATATATTGTTTGAGTATTTAAAAAAACTAACTCGCTTTAGCGCTTGCAACAAATACTTAGCAAGAACCGGCGTAGTGGAGCGCGTCCATTTGTGCTAGTATCATTGATTGTACAGAAAAATGAAAGGCTCCTGCCTTCGATGACTTTACAGATTTTGTTGCAATCTCTTTTGCATAGCATTCTCCGGAGAATTGAATGGCTGTAACATACGCTGCTAGTTAGAGCAGTTTGCTAAATGACTTGTCATCCTTCAAAATTTGATAAATCAATCAAAAAAATAATCTCCAACAGTTTGCCAATTGGACTTGCCAATTCTATAGGCTTGCCAAATGACGGAGCCTCGCTCCCAAATTTGCGAGTGGGCATTGGCTTGCCATCTCCGAGCCCGCGAGGCATCCGCTCGGTTCCCGCGCGCGCGGAAAATTTCTTCCCTCTTTCTTCTTCCGTGCGCGCCCGCTGCACTCGCAAATTGCCTTCGCGATATCCTCTCGCCCGCCGTCGGCGCGATCGCTCTCTCTGCCGCCGCCGCAATCAGGAGTCCGGCCCGACGGATCTCCTCCACTCGGGCGCCGTCGGGGAAGAACAGGCAGCGCGAGTCGATTGTCATCGGTTGTCGAGATCAGGTAGGGCGTTGATCAGCCATCCTTTATTCGTGATCAATTGTAGTTAGGGTTCGCTGTTCATCTCTAACTGGATTGTAGTTAGGGTTCCAGTTAGGGGTCGCTGTTGATCAGCCGTGTGTTGACCTTCGTGATGCATCTTGATCTGTACGTTCGTGTGTTCATCCGGTTCATCCTGAATTGTGTCCTGTATGTTCGTGATGCATCTTGACCTTCGTGTGTTCATCCGGTTCATCCTGAATTGTGTCCTGTACGTTCGTTGTTCCTCCTCTGTTGGTAGTCTGTAGGTAGTCTGTAGATATATGCCATGGATCGGATGCTGTTCATGCCGCCCATATACATGTTCTTCTTCCTTGATGCTGCTGGTAGTCTGTTGGTAGGTTAGTCCGTAGGTATTCTGTACATATGCTGCTGGATGATGTACATGCCGCAAACGTGCTACTGTACGTATGTCTGATCATGCATTGTTTTTATTTATTTTTAGAGTCATGGAGATGCAAGGAGAAGATTTTTTGTCGGCCATTCTCATGAATGAACAAGATGGCCATGTTGATGGTTTTGATGACATCGCCAATCCAATCTCTCCGATTACTGTAACTAATCAAGATGTCGAAGTTGTGTCAGCAAGTCATGGTAACAAGGGAGCTAAGTGGTAAAAAAAAATTCATTTTAAAGAAGACGAAATTGTTTGTTTAGGCTGGTTGGACGCTAGCAAAGATCCCCTCCACGGGGCCAACCAAAACCATAGCACATTTTATGGTCATGCTTTTTCTGAGAAAAACAAAACAACTCAGGTTGTGCGGACCGAGAATTCTATCATGCATCAGTGGCTCACAATTCAGGCTCAAGTCAACAAGTTCTGTTCATGCTATGCTCAGATTCAACGTAGGCATCAAAGTGGAAGTACTATCACAGTCACAGTAAATATTATGTGTTCAATTTTGTACCTTCAATTGATTTATTTGAGACTGATTATAATTTGATTCGTTGGTATACAGCTTGCAGAAGCTTTGAAGTTGTACCAAGAGCAAGATAAGGACAAATTTTTTTTTCTCTTATGCCTTGTTGGAACATACTAAAGAACGAAGACAAGTGGCATACCAAGATGGTAGAACTTGCGGAACTAGAGAAAGCAGAAAAAAGCAAGAAGAAACAGAAGGGTGCTAAGGTGTCTAGGCCAAGGGACGAAGAAGACACCAACACTGAACAAGCAAGCACACATGTTGTTGGTCAAGAAACACAAGTAAGGAAAAGGTCAGATGGCATTAAGAAGGTAAAAGAAAATCTTAGGCGAGGGGGTGGGGAAGCTTGCTTGGAAGCGTTGGACAAGATGTGGGCAAAGAAGGAGTCCGATAAGGAAAAAGAAAAGTCAATACAAGAGAGGTTCGAGGCTGCACTTGAGGTAGACAAGAAAGCACTACAGCTAGAGAAAATAAGAGCTGATGCAGATCACAAGAGAGCTGATGCAGAACAGAAGAGAGCTGAGGCGGAGTTGTTGAAATAGGAAAAAGAAATTATGTTAACGGACAAGACCTCCCTCGACCTGCTACAGCTTCAATGGCTTGAGATGATGCAAAAGGAGATCATGGCTAAGCGTCTTGGAAATTCAATTTAGATCATGTGCTTTTAGTTCTTCGTCAATTAAATCTTTAGTTTATTTATTTCATTCAGGAATATTTGCACTACAATATGAGGAATATTTTCAATTAAACAATATTTGAGTATGTGTGTTGTTGCTCCATTTCACGTTTGTGTGCATGGACCTGTTGGTTTGGACGTGTTTGTGCAAAGCTGATGGACGTGTGTGTGTCAGATGCTGTCATCAGATGTTGTGATCAGGTGTTGTGCATTGCCTGCTGTGAAAAACGATCCTGTACCTGTGATGATGGCGGACAGGTGCTGTCTGCTCACTGATCAGATGCTCACTGACTCGGTTATCAGGTACCAGCTGTTGGACTGATGCACAAATCTGTCGTGTGATGCAAATCCTGCGACTGATGCACAAGAATCGCGGGCAACGTACTCTGATGCACAAGTCTGTCGTGTGATACAGATACGAGCATATATTATCCAAATTTAACCATATACAATCCAAATTTAACATATAAAATCTAAATGTATATAAATTCATCATAAACATTAAATAGTGTACGAATATAAATTTGGATGATTATTCCACAGGTGTTCGATGAGGTCTTCTTTTAACTGGATATGTGTTTGTTTGTCTCTGATTTTTCTCTGTGCCTCAATATATTCATCCAACAAACGAGTAGCTTGACCACGAGCAGCTTCGACATTTTCACCACCATTCTCAAAACTCTCGTTAGGGTCTGTCACAAAACCTTCGTCTTCCACAATCATGTTGTGCATTATCACACAAGCCCTCATGATCAACGCCAAAGTCTCAATGTCCCAAGGTTGTGCTAGTAGTCGAATAATGACAAATCTAGATTGAAGAACTCCAAAAGCTCTCTCGACCATCTTCCTCACAGCTTCTTGTGCTTCGGCAAAATATTGCCTCTTGTTCCCCATGGGCAAAGTGATGGACTTCACTAGAGTAGCCTAGGAGGGGTATATATCATCTGCAAGATAATAACACATTGTGTAGTCATGACCATTAATTGAATATTTCACTTCTAGAGCTCTACCTTCGGCCACTTCATGAAACAAAGGAGATCGATCAAGAACATTGATGTCATTATGAGATCCTGGCATTTCAAAGAAGGCATGCCAAATCCAGAGGTCGTTCGAAGCAACAGTCTCCAAAATAATAGTTGGCTTCTCCACATGCCCCTTGTACTGACCCTGTTTGTCATATGGACAGTTCTTCCATGCCCAATGCATACAATCGATGGACCCTAACATTCCTGGAAATCCTTTTTCTCACCAATTGCAAGTAAGCGTGTTGCGTCTGCCTCATTGGGATATCTGAGGTATTCATCTTCAAAAATTTCAACAACAGCAGCGACAAACTTACGTAGGCTTTCAAGTACAGTACTTTCGCCAATGCGAACGTACTCATCTGTCGCATCAGCTGACACCCCATAAGTGAGCATACGCATTGCGGCAGTGACTTTTTGGAAGCAACTCAATCCAAGAACATTGGCCGCATTCCTTTTCTATAGAAAGTAATCATCGTGCGCTTCAACAGCATTCATTATGCGCTTAAAAAGCTCCCTAGACATCCTGTACCTAAAGAAAAAATAACTAAAGTTTAATAACTCTAATAATATTTCAGCACATTATAATAAAAAATCCGGTCCAAGTTAAAGAAGAAGAACCTGCGACGGAATAGTTCGGGACCGTATGTTGGATTATCCGCCAAGTAATCTTGAAACATCCTCACATGGCCGTCTTCTCTATCATGGTAAAGAAATCTATGGCCTTTGGCAGAGCCACCGTGCCTTTCTTTCGCACTGGAAAAAGTTCGCACAATTTGAACGGCTGATAATATTAGGGACTCATCATCATCGGATGTTGTATCTTCCAGTTGTCTTCGCGCACGGGATCTCTTCCTAGGCATGATTCCTGAGCAACAAGTATTCATCAGGAACAATCTACATCAACTAGATCAGAGATGCACTCGCAAAAAAAAAACTGGATCAGAGATGAGAGTTGTATCGATGGGGAAGGAGGGGCACGTACGTACTTGGTGGAGGAGATGTCCTAGCTAGCTTGTTCCGTGGAGGGGATGGCCGGCGTGAAGGGGATGGCCACGCACGTGGGAAGCCTCCTACGGCGGCGGCGCCGTACGAACGGCCGCGGGAAGGAAACCGCTAGCCTCGTCCAGTACCGGCCAACAACCAAATGGTGGGTCTTTTTTTTTTATTTGGCAAGTTAGAAATAAGGAAGTGTTGGAGAGAGCTTTTTTTTAACTTTGTATATTATTTTAGTAACTTGCTAAAACATAACATTTGACAAGTGATTTTTACCAAACTGTTGGAGATGCTCTTAGTTATGTGTTTTTTGAAAGATATAAAAGAAATGGAATCCGGCTTCATCCCTAAGAACCAAGGAAATCAGAAAACTGAACTAAAATAAAACACAACTAAGTCTTAATGTTAAAAACTCAATTCTAATATTATTTAGTCATCCAAAGGAAGAAAGAAATTCAGAGTTGTAGCTCTCGTTACATTTGGTTAATAAGACCAGTAAAAAAAGGTGCTTAGCATTTGTCAAAAATAACTTCGGTCTTTGTAAACTATATTGACTACCAAATAGGCACCTCCTATTAATAACAAAAATTACTTATCTCACGTCTTGTTTGTACCATCTATGAAAAAAGTTAATAACATCCAAAGGTGGTCTTAAACCTTTTTTTTTGAGACGAAAGTGGTCTTAAACTTAAAACAATATGTACTGCAGGTGAAAGAAACATTGCATAAAGACAATAAAAAAAGTGTCGAATTATTTGATTCTTGCAACATAAGGCACAAGAGATATTTCACATTCCAATTTTTCCTTGCTATCTTTGGGTAAAATAAACCTCATTTTTGTGTAGTTACGTGCATCTATTTTGGTTATAATTCATCTGCAAGACTTCATCGATTTGTAGTGTTATGGCTAATAGTATCTCCAATTCCAATAGCTTACTTATCTAGCATCTCCTAACACTCTATACACAGCTTCTCCTAGACATGGGTAAGCCTGGGCATTTGCGTTACCCGAAAAATTTGGGTATTCAAAATTGCTACCCGATTTTGGCTCCCAAAAACTATTACCCGAAATTTTGGATATCCAATAATTCTGGTTCATGTTGAGGTTTTACCCAATATACCTGAAATTTACAAAACCAACTATTTTAAAAGAATTCAAATATCATTTTAAAGATCACATCATGCCCCCATATCAATTAACAACAAATCAATTATCAAGTTACTATATATCTATCTTAATCCATATCAAATAATAGATTTATATTGCATTGAAGCACTTCATGTCGTCCTATTAGTAATATGAGAGGAAAGTTTGAAGATACTTTGGGTAATTTGGGTACCAGGAAACATTACTCGAATTACCCAAATTAAACTCAAGTTTTCACTATTACTATCCAAAATTGTGATTGGGTATTTCGGGTTCGGATACTTTGGGTCCGGGTCCGGGTAATTCGGTTTCGGGAATTGGGTATCACATATTTTTCCCACCCTTACATGGGACAACCTGCATACTTGGTGTGTCGGATACCTAGAAATAGGGTACCCAATTTACTGCACTCTGCAAAAACAAAATCATCCCCGGGAGCTCCCCCGGCTCGCCCGAGCCAGGGTGACGTCACCACTCCCGGGGACGTAACGCCTTACCTAGGCAGTACTCCCTCGGAGGGTCTTCCACCTCGTCCGAGCAGGGTTGACGTCATCCGTGACGACATCTACCCTTGAGGGATTTTTGCCCGAAAGGACTAAGGCAACAACACTCCATCAGGGGCTCCTCCGCCTCATCCGAGCGGGGATGACATCATCCGTGACGTCATCTGCCCCTCGGGGGCTTCCCCGTCCGAATCGGCTAAGGCAATGACACTCCCTCGGAGGATCTTTCGCCCCGTTCGAGCCTGGATGACGTCATCCGTGACGCCATCTCCCCTCGGGGGCTCTTCTGCCTCCACTACTAGAAAACCCCCCCTATAGCTACGCTTTTTTAGATACTAGGCACGCTTTTATTCGTCTCTATAGGGATATAGGCACGCTTTACAAAAGCGTGTTGCGTCTTCGTATGGACCATGTCTGGCTCTATAGAGACAATTTTACTAATTGTATCTATAAGACAAATAGACGTTTCATAGACACATTAGATGCATGTCCAAACATTTTGATACACTTTTATAGGCGCACATATAACACATGTCTACTAGTGTAGTTACGTCGGCTAGAAACGTTTCATAACGTGTGAGAAGGTTGTAGAGACGGTATTGTAGATACATTCACAATGCATGTCTACCACTATAGCCACGTTTCGTAGTGATGCGTTATTACGTATTAAGCAATATAGAGACCATATAGTAGGTGATGTGAAATATGATGTGGAATGGTGACGTGGCAGGTGATGTGGAAAGGTGACGTGGCATCTTATGTGGCGTATGACATGTTTTATACTAAACACGTGTCAAAAAAAGTAGAAACAATATTGTACCCACGTCTTTATTGTGTGTCTATATTTATCAATACATTCTATAGTAACGTCATCATATGTATTACTACTTGTAGAAACGATTTGGTACATACATTTATATTTATGTGTAGTAGTATATAGACACGTTATATCGTAATGCTTTAAAATGACCCAACAAAAAATATTTGTTTTCATTATATATATAGTGCATCGAGATGAGTGTAGAAATTGGAATCAGATTAGCTTATATTCTATTTTCTATAATTAACAATGGGAAGTGAACCATCAATTATTATTGAATCTGATTAACTCCATAGATATCTTATCCATTACTCAATAGATAATTGTGTTCTCAAAGAAGCATAGACAAAATATGGTACACATATTACTCAAATATTTTTTGTAACTAAAACCTATCTTGTTCCCTTTAAAAATTGTACTTGGTTCCCATCTAGCTTTGTCCACGTGCTGTGGGTATCAACTTGTTGTGGGTACGAAACTGCATGATATAAGTAAAAATTTATGACCAAGGACAACACCAAAGTAAGTTTTAAAATGATACAATATATGCTGCATTATAAGTCTGGATCTCAATTCAAGATACAACCTCATCCACATATTGCAGCTGAGTAGCTAGAGCACCAATAGTAGGTGAGCAGAGCAGCACGGCTGAGAGCTTGAGAGCACTATCTACTTGCAGTCCCAATATTGTCGAAGCTTGAACCATAGCATGAAGCCAAAAACCTTGTCAACAACTTGGAAATAGGTATATGATGATTCCCTGATGCTGCGAACACAAAACAGAGACATACTTATTGGCAACCAAAAAGTAAAGTAAAAAGTGAATCAAGGCATAAATTGAGTGAGCATGTTTAGGTGCTGAAAGCTGCTTTACCGTTTTGGGTTTAATGGCAAGCAATCATATTTGAAAAGTCATGAGTTATCCAAACAAGTTATTGAAACACAGAACCACAACAATTGGAGAAGACCCTGCTGCACTTCTGTTTAGGTAATAAGACCTGTACTGAAGGTGAAAAAGATTAACCTAGCATTTTTTGGCATTAGGATATAAGTAATCATGACCTGCCAAAGGATAATAATTTATATGCAATGTCAACTAATAGTCATGTTCACCTAATACAAATTGGTGATAAAAACTTGTACATGAAAATTTACTGTGTTGTTGTTGAGCATAAAAAGCAAAGAAAAAATCAGCAGCAAAGCTGTTTCGGGCATTTCATCAAACACTTAGAGGACACAAAACACAGATGGGGTCTTCACGTTGGTGAGAAGGCATCGAATCAACTAGTTTATTACAGAAGTATAGATGCTTAGATAAAATCAACTACTTTGTAGCCGCAAATGCACACCCATTAGTCGGCAACACATTCACACTATATGGTACTGAATACTTGCGTCTTATATATTTTACCAGTACTATATATACTAGAACGTGTTGAGATACTTGATCCAAAATTGAAAATCCCCAAATCCACTGATCCAAAATTGAAAATCCCCAAATCCAATGCCTGGGCGGTTGTCGCCTGAGAGCTAGCTTGGGGCCTGGCCACCTGGGGGCATGGCGACCGTGCGGCTGGGGCCTGGTCACCTGCGAGCAAGAGCGGCCGGCGTCGGCGAAAGGTGGACAGGCAGTGGGATCCGACGGCGGCAGCCAGTGGGACCGCGGGAGGGTTGGCGCTGGCAGGCAGTGAACGGCGAGCGGAAAGGCGGATGATAGCATACCTTGCACACACCGTGGATGGTGGATTGTGGGTGGCGGTATCGCAGGTCATAGTGAGGATACATCGTGGCCTGTCACCCTCCCGCCCGACAGCTGGTATCAGGCGGCGCCGCAGCCACGATTGCGCCCTAGCACCCCACAGATGGCAAGATGGATCAGGAATGGGGAGAGTGGGGAGGTTATGTGAGGTGGGGAGGTTGAGCGATCCGATTTGTTCGCTAATAATCACAGGACGCGCGGGCCTGGCTGGGCGGCAAATTTCCCGCGGCAAGTGAAAATCTCTACGCGTGGGCCCGAAATTTCTTTCTCCTAATAAAAAAATTCCTTTCTCCTTTCTCCTCGATTCAAAGAAATAAATTTCTTTCTCCGCTTATTCTGCAGTAGGCCAGCGTGGGCAGCAAATTTTCATTATCTTTATTATATTATTTTCTAAAAATGATCGATACAATTTTTAAAAAGAGTGAAACAAATTTTAAATAGATTCTATAATCTGCATCTACATGTATAAATAAAAAAACACATGAAACCGCCTTTATATATTTTATTTTCATGTAATAATATTTATAGATTTTCCCTGATGATAAACACAATCCTTGATCTCCGGATCTTTTTTGCTTCCAAATGTTTGTAGCTCACCTCTCGGCTCACTCATATAATGGTTTCACGGCACAATTGTCTATCTCACAATATTTCTTGGTTATTGTAATCAAGTTGGCTGTAAGTTTATAGTCCATCTCACATCTCTCCTGCTCTCTTTCCTCTGTCTCAACATTTAGCTTGCTTACAACCCATTCGAGCAAGGTTAATAATACGAATTCTTACAGCCAACCTCCCAGCCCACTCATATAACAACAAGTATAATAGTGGACTGCAAGAAAAGCTAAGTGTTGAGGTGGAAGAGAGAATAAAGAAAAGAGAGAAGAAGTGGGGTTTAAGCTTACAACCAACTTAGGAACCAGAACCAAGAAATTATGTGAGATAGACAAGTGGGTCATGTATTAATTGTGAAGATGCAACTATTATATGAGTATGCTGAGAGGTTGGCTGCAAGGATTAATAGAGTCAGCAGCTAGCTGTATTACTAAACTTGCTCTAATAGTTATACATTTACCATCATTATATGACACACTTGTGAATCTTACATAATTTTTTGGTTCTTGTGTCCAACTTTACTTAATAAGAGTTAATACTTGACTACAATAATAATATATTTTTCAATATAGAGAAGGGCAATGCTACGGTACACCATGTCTTAGAGGTACACCATGCAACCCGTGGCCCGACGGCATGACACGGATCCCAATTTTTTGGCCCGGCCCAAGTACGACACGGCTCGACCTCCCCGGGCCCGGGCTAAGCATGGCACGGTCCACGGGTCGTGCCTGGTCGTCGCCTCAGCACACCGGGCGGCATGACACGACACGGTTGCCAACGGAGGCCCGGTAGCGGCACGTTAGTATGGGAAGTCATATATCATAGTACTGTAAAATACGTTGAATTCTAAGTTAAACGTGAGTTTTTTTATACAATGGGCTTCGGGCCGGCCTGTAGCTCGTTTGGGCCTCGTTCCTTTTGGGCTGGCTCGGCCCGAAAAGTGGCCCGCGTGCCGTGCCTAGGCCGTCGAGCAGGCCCGGTAGACTACAGAGGCCCGACCCGGTGGCACGTGGACCTTATCGTGTCGTGCCTGTCACGGGCCCGTGCCGGGCTGTGCCGGGCCGGTCTGTTGCTGATCTTTAACCAATATATATCCTGTAACTAAGGGAAACCTGCCCCCGTGATTTACATAGAAGTGGGCCCATCTCTTTCTAAGTTTGTGCGCGGCTCAATTTATATACAAACCCTTTCAAAAGAGTTATATGCAGATAAGGTTATTTTATATACTGTAATTAATTTATTTATCATTGACAAATAATAATATGCATTGAAATATTTATATATATATACTTTTGAAGTTATGTATATTAATAGTCCCTCTCATGTCAAGACATAATTATACGTGATGGTAAAATACATATCAAGAGTATCTTCTAAATTAAAACATGTTGCATGTCAGGTACTAGATGTTGGGAATGAACAACGCCAAAATCCATGGCACCAGGATGTAGCGGTATGGAACCCAAAAATTGAGCCGCGACCACAAGATTCATGTCTCACAATTCACAAATAAACCATTGTGGTAGTGTAAGTTCAACACATCTCAAATTACCGAAAAGCTACGCATATAATACACATATAAAAATATTAATCCCACTCTATCAGTCTAAAGTATTGGTGCAATGGTAAAGCAAGTTAGTCTCGATCCCATAGTGTATGGTTCAATACTTGAGTTTGTTGTTTTTCTTGCTATTTTTTCTATTTGTTATTGTCATTTTTCAAATATTTGTTATTTTTCATACTATTATTTTTAATTAAAATAAAATATATCATATGAGCTCTAGTGGAATATACGTCATGTCAATGCTTGTTCTTATGCCACATTACTGCATTAGCTCAAAGCCCGGCCCCAGGTAGGTTACGTGTTATTTCGCATAAAAAACGTGTTAACTTGGTCAAGGACAAATTTCAAATGCATATTAAAATGTTTCTACCAGCTAGTAATGTTAAAAGCATATGTAGTTTTATGTCGACTAGAGATATTTCGATATCGCATAAAAAATCTCTATGAGACGGTTATTTGAGACCCTTTATGACGTGTCTTCATGCTACTAGCGGTTGAAAGTGTGTCTAATTATGTATTAACTTAATACGTTTCTAGTTGCCTGTCAAAAAGCATTTTTAGGTTCCTATTGATAATTTTGAGATACGCTTTACAACGTGTGTAGAGTTTACTGTCTGTTGAAAGCGTGGCTAATTTCGTGTCATTTTAATACGATTTCAAAAGCATGTCAAAAAATGTGTCTAGATAACTTTTGACGTTGAAAGCATGTTAAATATCGTGACACTTTGATACATTCATGAAATCATGCCAAATAACGTCTTTATGTGCAACATAGAGACGTTTTTGATACCGTTACAAATACAACGTGTCTACAAGGGGAGTTTTCAAGTAGTGCTCGTCCGAGCCTAGGTAACATCATCTGTGACGTCAATTTCACTCGGAGGCTTCCCTGATCCATGGTGCATGTTAGCCCGTAGTCAAAAGGTCCACAATGCAGACTCGTCCTTGGGGACGGGGGTTACAACCATGGATCGCCATGGCTGCCCCTGTAGAATCCTTGAGTTACAAGCCCTAGTACTACCGATTGACGTTCACCATCTCTCCGACGGACAGTCAAATAGGGATTAAGGTGTATTTCCCCTGTATGACGGAACGTGGGGGTACCGAGCCCTGTTCTGCCAACCTCTGCCCATGCCCAAATATGGCAACATGAGCACCACCAAGTACAAGGCGCGTGGCTACAGTTGCATCAAGGACGAACAGGACCAGCGACGTGCCAACAGGCGAAGCCTTCCCCAGGAAGGAAGGGGAACAGAAGCCAGGAGCGTCCCCCAAGTCAACAGCCTATACCGGGCCCACGTTCACTCTCCCTCTCTCTACTGTACTCCATCCCTCCCTACGTATAAAGGGGGAGAATGGATCTCCAACCACCTCTCTCGACTCTCGGAACTCATTCACACACACTCATACTCGCATCCACGCGAACTCTCACAACGAACCTCGAACCTCATACACACGAGACCTGGGAACCGGCTTCCCTCTCCCACCAAAGCTTGTAGCTCCCCTCTACGAGCTCTCCGCGCTTGGTAACACGACTCAACAACAAACTGGACGTAGGGCATTCGTGCCCGAACCAGTATAAACCTTGTGTTCTCCGGGCGTAACCATCCGATCTCCAACACGCTTAGAAATTTACTCGTTGGCCGTCTAGACTCCGCCATTTTAGACACCGACAGTTGGTGCGCCAGGTAGGGGACTTTGCGTGTCACCCGTATTTTCGAGTATCGGATGGATTCTCGCCGCGTTGATTTTGCTCCAGGCTCCATTGTTCATTTTGGTAGCCTTGACTTCCAGTGCCACGGGCAGGAGGCCGACCTGGTCCTCCGTCGCCCCACGGCCTCCTGCGAGGTAGCCGTGGACGCCATCATGACCTCCATGGCCCACTTTATCCTGCTTCCCTCCGGGGAGCAAGTCGCTCGCGGGGCAGCCGTCCCGCGGGCCGACTACCCTTAGTTCGAGCGCGAGCTCGACACGTTGATGGGACCCCAACCGACGCAGGAGTCCCTACACAACCTCTACTACGCATTCGCCAACGTGACGGCGCAGCTCGCGGGAGGGCACCCGCTCTCTCCCGGGCGCATCGAAGCGCCCGCTCCGGAGGCACTACCGTTCGGCATAAGGAACGCCGCTGCGTCTTATTCGGAGATGGTGGCCGCATGGTTCCATGCTGACCCCGCGGAAGGGACACGCATCGGGCTTGCGTCCCACCACCCCCGGTCCATCTTCGATCTCCTCACAAGCTCCGAGGCCCTCTCTTACGCCGACTCCAGCCGTGGGAGCATGGATCCCTGGGATCCCCTAGACTTCGAAAAGTCTGGGAGATAACGAGGCTTTCTTCGGTTTCCTCCACGCCAGCGATTACCTGCTCGACTCCAACTCGAGCGATTGCAGCGAGGGATGTGGCCACGAGTGCTTCATGTGCGACGCGCCGCCACCCGAAGACGTTGTTGACCCCACCCTCATCGACGAAGGGGACGACGACGACGGCAACCACACACTCGTGCACCAGACGGGCATTCCGGTAACTCCACCTCGGCCTGATCCGCAGCCTTCGGATGCCTGGCAGTAGCAGCTTCGTGACCTCCGCGACATGGAACAGTAGCTCGTAGAGCGCCAACGGAAGGTGATGTTCGAGCACGGACTGGGAAAGGACAGCCTTGGACACGCGGGCGGCCGCCACCTCCTCCTCACTTGCATCAGCCACCGCCACCCTGGCCTCTGACAGTACGGGCGCGGCGTCTGCTACCCCGTCCGTGTGGTCAGCGCCACCATCACGAGCCTCGCGCGCTGCGGCCACCACCACGGCGCCCTCCGTCACCATGGCCGGCCGAGCTCCCCCAACGTCCGCGGCCACGGCGTCACCCAGGCCGTCCTCCTCCCCGGAGTCGTCAATGATTACCACCTCCGGGAGAGAGGGAAACGCGACAGTCGCGGAGCCGGCACCTACGGGGTTTAGCGGCGCCGCACCAACGACATCGGCGTCGCCCGGTGTCGGATTGCTCCAGGCCTCACCGGCGCTCGTCGAATCAAAGACCGGGGCGGCGCCCCCTGGCGCAGTTTCTTCCAGCCTGCGTGAGCGGACCTTTTGGAGATCCTGCAACATCCATCACGCACTCACGCCACAAGCAATCGCGCTTTGCCGGTAAAATGGAGGGAGACGCCACGCAAGGCAGGCTTACCGCGGTGAGAAGAGGCGGTTGCGCTTCCGTGTGGACCCCACCGCATCGCGGCCCATGGTTGCGGAACCACCGCTCCGTTCACCGTCCCCGCTCTCCCCAGGCGGGGCCAGAAGAGGAGTGGCCACGGAACCATCGACAACACCGCCCCTGGAGCCACCAGGGGCCAGGTGAAGGACCGAGAACGACGACCAGAGGCGGGGGTGAATGGGAGCCTCAAATTTCACTCGGAAATATTCGGGCCACTCTTTCCAAAAACAACCCCAGCAAGCAAGCTTACTCAACCATTAAGATCACAACCCTAGAGAGGGTGGATACCTTTGGTGATGACCAAGAGGTACAACAGATCTTCTGAAAACAAAAAACTCACACCGAGACACGGATAATGAGGCTCTCAAACCCTATGGAGAAGAGAAGAGACCTCACCCAAAAATACTTATGAGAACTGGTCTCCAAAGTGCTTCACCAAGTTCCCTGCATGATTACGAAACCAACGCAACAAACGGAACTCAATTCGGAGTCCAGACGAGGGAGATACGACCAAAACAGTGGGCGATGGACGCTGCTGAAAAAGGGGTGACGGACGCTACGACGGGGCGACGGACGCTCCGATGCAGAGTCCGACGCCAGCGTCCGTCGCACCCAGAAAACAGCCCGAAATAGCCCCCAGGCGATGGACGCTCCGCTAGGGAGCGGGCAGCATCCGTTGGGTGGATTCCAGCGTCCGTTGGCAACGTCCGACGCCCCCGGAAACTGCGTGGATCACACAAAAAAACGTCGGAACTTGTTCGTTTCAACTCAGATTGAATCCAAACTCTGTGGGGAGGTTTCTGAGGTAGATGTGACTCTAATCTTGGAGGTCTAGTCCATCCTTCCCTCACAAGTCCGTGAATCAAAGATGACCGAGCAAACACACCGATCTCCTTGCTCACCCCATTCCAAACCGAATCCTTCGGTGGATTTGAACACAAAGGGCAGCAGCAACTTTCTATTCAAATGGAATTCCAAAACATGCAGCAAGGAGGGAGATCCGAGGTCGGGATTGCAAGAGCAAAAACACCAAAACGACGAACGCAAACAAAAGCGGATTCGCAAGCGACTCCCGGAGGAGACAAGGAGGTTACGTCCTCCTTTCCTTACCAAAATCTCAGTTTACATGGGAGACTCCATGGATCTCAAGCAAGAAGCCTAGAGGTGGGGTAAAACCTAGGAGGTGGGAGGTGGAAGAGGAAGTGCAAGAGACGGGATGAGGATACCCCTTCATCCCCTATTTAACAGGGCTTTGGCTATTTCCCAAAGACCCCCTAGATACATGAGTGAACTACCTAGCCTAAGCATTGCAGTCCAAGCTCCGGAAAATATCTTCCTTGATTTGAATGGACGGCCCCGCTTCCTGCCAGGAGTTGCCGTCGCCTCGACGCAACCTCCAGGATTCCGCCACGTGCCATTCCCGCCTAGGTTTTGAGGCCCAAACCCAGGAAACCCGCCACCGGTAGCTTTGGGCTCAACTACCGAACCCCGAGTTTTGAGGCCGAAACTCGGAAACCGTCCTCGCATGGTTTTGAGGCCCAAACCACCAAACCGCTCGACTCGAGCCACCTTGTCCACTCATTTGCTTTCGCAAAGAGATCAAGCCACTCAAACCGAACCGCTCAAGTGTTGGGCAATCACTCATCACAAAACTGAACTACATGGGTACCGATCCACCATGTGTTCGCAATCTCCCCCTTGATGAGTGCATTCTCAACACAAGTGCATTTCAGATTTGAGCCACGAGGTAAAGCTCTCCAAAACGGGGTCACTTGGGAGAAGCAAAACGCATCCAAAACTTGGTTCCCAAAGACATGGGCAACGACTTGACTGAACCAAGCAAAGCAAAGCTAGCCCTCAAGAAGAGGCAGAAAATGGGCTCAACACCGCTAGCAAGACCAAGATATCAATCACAGCTCTCAAAGCTCAGAACAACAAATGAGACACTAAGGGAGCTCCAAAGATACCAATTGAAGTACCACGGGAAGCTCAAAGATACCAATTAAAACACCTTAAAGCTCAAGAAGCCATCGAAACCTGTCGAATCCAACAAGGCAAGCTAGACACTCCAGAAGAGGCAAAGGCTCAACAAATCTAGCAAAAGCTCCCCCTGGGCAAAAGCACACTCAAGATACCAAAAAGGGTGAAACAAGCCAAGATACCAATTAAAGGACCAAAGTGAACCAAAGCTCAAAAGGACACAATTTCCAATGTCTCCCCCTTGACTAATGCAAGTATGAAAATGCACTGTTCTCCCCCTTGGTTGAATATGAATGAAATGCACATTTCTCCCCCTTGTTGACACATGAATCTCATCAAAACTCAAAACTCAAGATCCGGCCACAAATGCCATGAAATGCAAAATGAGTGCAACAAGCTTCATACATAGAGCTAAGACAACGAATAGATTCTCTAAGTGATGTGATCCTGTGAGAATAGGATAAGCTCTACATGCCCAACAAAGACTCAAGTTGAGCTTAAGATCAATTTAGAAGCTATTTTAGAGAGCATTACATGTGAGAGCAAGGAATGGGTATCACCTCCTAGAGACAACTAGACATGGCAAACAAGATAGGATCTATCTCAAAACAATCTCATGTATAGCAAGTAAAACTATCCCTAGCAATGTTCATACAACAAGCCAATGACCCAACTGAATGAATTTTCCAAATTTCAGAGTTTTGCAGCCAATTTCAGTTTTAGGCACATTACAAGTTGTATGCGAGTGGTTGTAAGGAAAGTGATGCCACTGCTTGCCAACCGGGTGAAGTCAAAGGACTTGACACACCGGTTTTGGTCATACATGACACCGCTCAAGTATCAACCCATATGAGAAGCAGTCTCGAATACACGGTGAAGTGCTCATAATGCAGACCCAACTCGATCTTTCCAATTCAAAAAACAGAGAGCAATTTCATTTTAGATATTAATCGTGGTGCTCAAAGGTAGTGAATGAAGCAATGAAGAGCCATAGTTACAAGCTATATACAAGGTAGCCAAGAAGAATCTTCAAAAGCCTACACATGCTAGTGCCATTTCAGAGGTGACATGGGGAATTAAATTTAGTTTTAAAGCTTTTCTAACTTAGCTCTATTGCATATCAAGAGATCAAAGAGAGTCTAAGTTAGGCAACACCATAGACACATAAAGCATCTCAAATAGAGCATAGATTCATTATATCAACATATAGGTATGAAGCTTAAAATGAACTATGTCATAAATGCAAATGAGATGCAAAATGCAAACTGACACCAAATAATAACTAAAAAGACACCGAAAGAAAGAAAGTCAAGACAAAAAGAACCAAAAAGAAACTATGATACACAAAGGTTTCCCTCAACTAAAAAGGGAAACACACACCCAACTTGCCTCGAAGGCGAGAAAACGCAGCTTGATCCAAAGGTTTTGTGAGAATATCCACAATCTAGTTGTGGGTCTCGACATGCCAGAGGTCAATGTCACCCTTCTCATAATGATTTCGCAAGAAGTGAAAGCGAACATCAATGTGCTTGGTCTTAGAGTGAAGCACGGGATTTTTGGCCACCGTAATTGCACTCGTGCTATCGCAAAGCAGAGGCACCTTAGTAAGCAGAAGACCGAAATCCTTCAAAGTCGCAATCATCCAAAGCAACTGCGAGCAACAGCTAGCTGCGTCAACGTACTCAGCTTCGCACGTCGACTATGCCACGCTGGACTGTTTGCGAGAAGACCAAGACACAAGAGAAGACCCGAGAAACTGGCAAGTCCCAGAAGTTGACTTCCGATCAAGACGACAACCGGCAAAGTCGGCATCAGAATAACCACAAAGCACAAGAGAGGAAGCGGTGGAAAACCAAAGACCAAATTCGGGAGTGAAGCACAAGTACCTCATGATGTGTTTCACCGCCTGCTTGTGCGACGTCCGTGGGGACGCCTGAAAGCGTGCACACAAGCAGACGACGAACTGAATGTCCGTCCGGGTCACCATTAGGTACAAAAGCGACCTGATCATGCTTCGGTACTCCGTCTCATCCACTGCCTCTCCTTCCTCATCTGCATCCAAGGCAGTCGTAGTCGACATGGGTGTTGAGAGGGGCTTTGCCTCGCCCATGTCAAACTTCTTCAAGATATCCTTCGTGTACTTGCCTTGGTGCACAAACGTCCCTTCTTGGGTTTGCTTGATTTGCAACCCGATAAAGAATGTAAACTCTCCCATCATACTCGTCTCAAATTCCCTGCTCATAAGATCTGCAAACTTAGCAACAAGAGCATGAGAAGAACCACCAAAGATGATATCATCCACGTATATTTGGACAAGGAGAGTGTCTTTGCCTTGCTTGAGGAGAAACAACGTCTTATCTACCGATCCCATTTTAAAACCCTTAGCAAGCAAAAAGTTTTTAGCATATCATACCATGCCCTAGGTGCTTGTTTCAAACCATACAAAGCCTTGTGAAGTTTAAAAACATGGTTTGGAAACTTGGGATTTTCGAAACCGGGAGGTTGTTTAACATAAACTTCCTCCTCAATGTAGCCATTTAAGAAAGCACTTTTAACGTCCATTTGAAAAAGTTTAAAACCCTTAGAAGCTGCAAAAGCTAGAAGGATTTTAATTGCCTCTAAACGAGCTACGGGAGTAAAGGTTTCCTCATAGTCTATTCCCTCATTTTGACAAAAGCCTTGAGCTACCAACCTATCCTTGTTGTGCACTATCACCCCATCTTCACTTTGTTTATTTTTGAAAACCCATTTGGTACCTATGGGGTGGAAACTAGGTGGTGGAGGAACTAAGACTCAAACGCAGTTTTGCTCAAAGTTTTCTAACTCTTCATGCATGGCATTAACCCAATCTGGATCCATCAAAGCGTGTCCAACATCTCGGGGCTCAAAAGACGCGACAAAAGCCGAATGAGCAAAGTGAGAGAGATAGGAGCTGGATCGCGTGACTTGACGGTCGATGTCGCCGATGATGTTCTTGGGCGGTGCTGCCGCTGGATGTGGCGGGGAGCCAGCCTGGACGAAGTGGCCTCCCCCTCGACAGCAGCTGGAGCTCCCTTAGGTGCAACGAGCACCGACTAAGGAAGCTGCTCGAATGACCCCCATGTAGAGGAAGTAGTCGGGTCAGGGCCATGAGCCAAAGTAGACGTCGTAGGGTCGACGGGGGCAGCCAGTGGAGTCGGCTCGGGATCACCCCAATCGGCATCGTCCTGCTCCTCCTCTACAAAAATGTTGGCGTTCACCTCATCATCACCTGCAAGCTCAAAAGCAGTGGAAACACAGGGCATAGTCTCATCGAAGCTAATCTCACAAGTCTCCATCACTCAGTTAGTCTCAAGGTTAAGTGCACGATAAGCACGAGAGTGAGTAGAATAACCAAGAAAGATACCGTCAGAAGACCGTGATTCAAATTTATCCAACTTACCGCCCTTTTTGAGGATGAAGCACCTGCACCCAAACACCCGTAGGTGACTTACCTTGGGTGGTCTCCCAAATCACAACTCATAAGAAGTCTTCTTCTTGAAAGCTCGAAGAAAAATGCGATTTGAAACATAGCAAGAAGAACTGAGTGGCTCGGCCCAATACCGCCTAGGAGTCCTATGCTCATCGAGCATCGTCCTGGCCATCTCAACAAGGGTCCGATTCTTGCGCTCAACAATACCATTCTGCTGGGGAGTGTGAGGTGAGGAAAATTGGTGATTGAGACCCAAAGAAGAGCAAAGAGTTACAAAGTGAGCATTCTTGAATTATGTGCCATTGCCACTGCGGATAGCTCTCATGGCATTCTTAGGTAGCTCATTTTGCAATCTCAAAATCAGATCTCGGACAAGTGGAAAAGCCTCATCCTTACTCTCCAAAATGAACACCCAAGAGTACCTCGAGTAGTCATCAACGACTACAACAACATACCGCTTCCCTCCTTCCGACCTGACCCGAGTTGGACCAACTGTGTCCATGTGTAAGAGCTCGCCGGGTCGAGTGGTCATGATCTCAGTCACAGGAGGATGGGAAGTGGCAACCATCTTGCCATGCCTGCAAGGATGGCAAACCAAATCGTTTTTGAACTTTAGCTTTGGAAATCTTTGGATAAGGTCCATTGAGCTAAGCCTTGCAAGCAAGTAAAAACTCAAATATCCCAATCTCCTATGCCACTTCCAAAGCTCAGAGGAAGAACCGGCAAGAAGACAATGAGAAGGTCCGGAAGAGATAGTAAAATCCACACGAAAAACCTTCCCGAAGGGCAAAATCCGGCAAACAAGATCACCATGAGAGTCCAAAATCCGAGACAAGTTTAGCTCAAAGCTCACCTCAAAACCGTCTTCAAGGAGTTGCGAAACCGAGAGAAGGTTAAAATGCAAATTCGCAACCAAAGCAACATCCTTGAGGACAAAAGACGAATTGACTCGGATGGAGCCCTGGGAGACAACCTTACCTTTACTCTTGTCCCCGAATGTAATGTACTCGGTGTGGCGCACGGGGTTGAGGCTGGAGAACCACTTGGCACTTCCGGTCATATGGCGTGAACATCCGGAATCCACAAGCCAAGTCTCCTCCAGTCCTCCTTCCTACATCAATAAAAAGACATAGGGTGAGCAAACGGACCAACACTGGGGTTAATAAACTGTGAAGGATACCAGTGTTGTCCCACTTTCCCAAAGAATGGGTTAGGAGAAAAACCAAACATCTCCTGCCCCACGGAGGGATAGCGATCACCACGATAGGGAAAACGTGTCCCTCTAGAGAAGGGTGGAGTAAAGCCACCGCCACGAGGCCCGTAGTCATATGGGTCATGACCGGTACCCCGCCGGGAACGACCACCACGTGGTCTCGCCTCCTGAGGCCTAGCACCATGAGGCATTGTACCTCTAGGCCTAGAAGTGCGCCTCTGAACTTCTGGTTCACGCACCCCAACTCATGGGTGGTGCATGTCACGGTTGTTCAACTCAACCTGCCTCCGATCATCTCTCTTCCTCCTAAAGCAAAACTTAGCCAAGAGCCCATCCCGCTCACAATACTCACAATGGTACCTCACCACACTCTTGGTAGGCACTCTCTTGTTGGGTTGGGTGGCTCTAGCTTTCTTAGGAAGGGGATCACTAGAGATGTCTGGCAGTGTGTCAGGTGGGTTGCGAAGATGGTTCAGTTTTGCAATCCACACTTGCTTCTGTGGAGTTGTTTTGGGTAGCTCTTCAAACACACCATCTCTCACAGGAAACTCAGAGGGGTTGGTAGGCTTAGGTGGAGTGATCTTGGTATGCTTAGGAGTTGTGGTGGGTTTCTCATTCTCGCTCAAACCACTGCACTCACCAATCTTATTGAACATGCTATCGTCCTTCCCACCTATAGCAAAGCCTATTCCCGTGTTGCCAGCCCTTTTGCATTGGCTAAGCATCATCCCCAACCGCGGCTCTCGGCAAGACACCCAACTCAAGATGGACTGAAGGTATGTGTTTTCCTCCTCGGTACGCATCTTGTCGTGTCTGCACGACGCGATCTCAAGCTCCAAAGCCTCAAAGCGATCTGCTCTCTAGTGCTATCTGAGCTGACCTTCTCTAACACAGCAATCCTAGCATCTTTCTGTGCCAGCTCAGAACGCAAGCCTAAGCAAGACTTACACGCACCAAGTAAGCTAGGCCTAGCCTTCAGCTCACTAACCTCCTCAAGTAGAGTGTCATACTTGTCCTAGAGAGTGACAAGGCTAGACATGTGGATGGCGCAAGCATCACACTCTACCTCCTCGGTCACCACCACTTGTGCCTTAGCAAACTCTAGCTCATGAAGCGTGCTAAGGCACTTCGCCTTAAAATCATTCCTCTCACAAGCAGCACACTTGAGCAAAGCATCCTGACTCATCAACGTGTCGTTCAGGGACTCAAGCTCAAGAGAGAGGGATGCGATGGTGGGTGATACCTCGGGTGTGTCGGAGTCGTAGTCGTAGTCGGGGCCATCCTTGCGCTTACCAACCTTGCCATCTTCAATCTCCATGGTGCAAAAGCCATCGTGCTTGGCGTCAACGTAGAAGCATAGGCCGTTGAACTTGTCCTCAACCTTTCCCTTCGACTCATCATCGCTTGAGGAAGCACCTCCATTGGAGGAGGCATTGATGTCGCTGAGGGAGGCGAGGAAGCCTCGGTGCTTGGCCTTCACCTTGTCGATCACCTTCTTGGAGGACCTTCGCTGGTAGCCGCCCTTGGGCTTGTGCTTGTCCTCGAAGTGGTGCTCGCTCTTGTCCTTGCGCTTGGTGAAGTCGGCCGCAACTTTCTTGGGGCAGTTTGCGATGAAGTGATCCTCATCACCGCAACGGTAGCACCCCTTGGCCGAGCCACCATGTCGTCGTTCAAACGGTTGTTGTGAAACTGTGAGAACCTAGTGATGACTAGGGCTAGCTCGTCATCTCCAAGAGCCTCCACTTGCTCCTCTGTCACAGAAATCCGAGACAAAGCAAACAAGGAGTGTGAAAGGTCAGAGGAGGAAGAAGACGTACCACCGGGGCCAGAAACTAATGCCATAGATGGTTTCAACGAGTTTTCAAGCTTGGCCCGAGTCTGGTAGTCAATCTTCGAGGACTTGAGCTTGCTGAATAGCTCGTCCACGGTTAGGGCATCATAGCCCGGTGACTCCTGAATGGCAGCCACCTTCATCTCCCACACCTTCCGATCAAGAGCATGCAAAATCTTGATAGCCATCTCATGATCATCATAAGGCAAGTTGGCTCGATTAGCACGCATCTTGTTGACGATAGATTGGAAGCGAGTGAACATCCCGTCAACAAATTCATCGGCCAACTGAGCAAAGTTCTCATACTCTCTACGGTATGTGTCGAAGAGTCTGGACTTGATCTGAGGGTTGCCCTCATGATATCTCAAGAGTGTTTGCCAAATCTCCCGTGCCGTAGTGAGACTCGAAACCCGCTCAAACTCTGGAAGAGACAGACAAGAGAAGAGAATGCTATGGGCTCTTGCGTTTGACGCATGCTGTGTAACCTGGGCATCGGTGATCCGAGCCTCAAGAACCATGCAGTTCTCATTCTCAGAAATCTCCCAAAACTTTGTGTGAAGCCCTTGGAGGTAAACGGACATGCGCACCTTCCAATAGGCAAAGTTGGTTCCATCGAAGTAGAGAGGTTTACCAGCACCTCGCTCCATGTCTCCTTCACAGATCAAGAACCTTGTAAGGTGGATTGATCCTAAACAGGCTTTGATACCAATTGAAGGACCGAGAACGACGACCAGACGGGGGTGAATGGGAGCCTCAAATTTCACTCAGAAGTATTCGGGCCACTCTTCCCAAAAGCAACCCCAGCAAGCAAGCTTAATCAACCAGCAAGATCATGACCCTAGATAGGGTGGATACCTTTGGTGATGACCAAGAGGAACAATGGATCTTCCGGAAAACCAAAACTCAAACCGAGACACTAATACTGAGGCTCTCAAACCCTATGGAGAAGAGAAGAGACATCACCCAAAACTACTTATGAGAACTGGTCTCAAAATTTCTTCATCAAGTTCCCTGTGTGATTACGAAACTAACGCAACAAACGGAACTCAATTCAGAGTCCAGACGAGGGAGATACGGCCAAAACAGTGGGTGATGGACGCTGCTGAAAAAGGGGTGACGAACGCTCCGATGGGGCGACGGATGTTCCGATGCAGAGTCCGACGCCAGCATCCGTCGCACCCAGAAAACAGTCCGAAACAGCCCTATGCGACGGACGCTCAGCTAGGGAGCGGGCAGTGTCCGTTGGGTGGATTCCAGTGTCCGTTGGCGGCGTCCGACGCCCCCGAAAACTACGCGAATCACACAAAAAAAACGTCGGAACTTGTTCGTTTCAACTCAGATTGAATCCAAACTTTGTGGGGAGGTTTCTGAGGTAGATGTGACTCTAATCTTGGAGGATCTAGTCCATCCTTCCCTCACAAGTCTGTGAATCAAAGATTACTGAGCAAAAATGGAGTGGAACACGAACCGAAACGCAAACACACCGATCTCCTTGCTCACCCCATTCCAAACCGAATCCTTCGGTGGATTTGAACACAAGGGGCAGCAGCAACTTTCTATTCAAATGGAATTCCAAAACATGCAGCAAGGAGGGAGATCCCAGGTCGGGATTGCAAGAGCAAAAACACCAAAACGACGAGCGCAAACACAACCGGATTCGCAAGCGACTCCCAGAGGAGACACGGAGGTTACGTCCTCCTTTCCTTACCAAAATCTCAGTTTACATGGGAGATTCCATGGATCTCAAGCAAGAAGCCTAGAGGTGGGGGAAAACCTAGGAGGTGGGAGGTGGAAGAGGAAGTGCAAGAGAAGGGATGAGGATACCCCTTCATCCCCTATTTAACAGGGCTTTGGCTATTTCCCAAAGACCCCCCTAGATACATGAGTGAACTACCTAGCCTAAGTATTGCAGTCCAAGCTCCGGAAAATATCTTCCTCGATTTGAATGGATGGCCCCGCTTTCTGCCAGGTGTTGCCGTCGCCTCGACGGAACCTCCAAGATTCTGCCACGTGCCATCCCCGCTTCCTCGGAAGCTCCGCCTAGGTTTTGAGGCCCAAACCCAGGAAACCCACCACCGGTAGCTTTGGGCTCAACTACCGAACCCCGAGTTTTGAGGATCAAACTCGGAAACTGTCCTCGGATGGTTTTGAGACCCAAACCACCAAACCACTCGACTCGAGCCACCTTGTCCTCGCCCGGTCGGACTCCAGGTCCCATGAGCCTCCGCTTGACTCGCTCGTCCGCCTTCTTGACTCGGTCGACTCGGTCTACCTCCATGTCTTCACGCACTCGCCGGTGCCAAGTACTAGCCACCAGAGCTAGTTCGCTGACGCCCAAGGTCCCTCAGTCTGAGCCCCGCTTCCGCCCTTCACCGCTCTCAGTCCATCGGCCTGGCAAGCCTCTACTCGACCTTCTCCATGCCATTGACCACTGTCACTAGGCATAGCACCTGCACACCACAAGCCGATAGACAGGAGCACACTTGCTTTCACAAGGATTAGAAGTAAGCCACTCAAACTGAAATGCTCAAGTGTTGGGAATCACTCATCACAAAACTGAATGTCATGGGCACTTATGAACATTGTGTTCGCACCAGGTGTGCGCCAAGCGTCCTCACCGCTACCACCACCAGAGGTGGCGCAGTCCCGGCCGGCCAACGCAGTGGCCCCGCCGTTCGATGCGTGGGACCAACTCGGATAGAGGATGCCTGTCCTCATCATTGTCATCATCGTCGTCCTCCCCGACGTCCTCCCAGTCCACGTCCTTCGGTTGCGGCGGGACCCAGCCCACGTTCACCGCGCCTTGCCCCAGAGCGGGAAGAGGTGCGGCCACATGGCGTGCCATCGAAAGAGGCCCCTGCAGAAGAAGGATGGGCGGCGCACCAATTGGTACCACCAAAGAAAGGAAGCGCGGAGAAAAGACAACACAGCGCGGTCTCGACTTACCAGCTCGACAAAGTTAAGGTCAGGGTGCATCGGCGGACAACGGTAGACGCCATCTTCATTTACGGCATCTCCAAGCAGCCTTCGGGCGGCGTCGACCGCTTCCTCAAGGCTCAGGTCCACCTTAGCCATGGAGGATCCCTCGCGTGACGCCCCGGGCACCATGTCGTTCAGTGGGCGCACCCGCGCCATGAGCGGGAGCACCCGGCGCTGCAGGAATTGCGTGACGACCCCCGAAAGGTTCAACTCCTGGTCACGAAGCCGTCCCAAGCTCCGGAGATAAGGCTCTATCCCCGTGAGCTCCTCCTGGGTCAGGTTGTCGTTCCAGCTGGGGAGCTCTTCGGCAAAGCATCAGCCCGTGTATTTCGGGAGCGGCGCCTCAGGGTGGTTCCGAACGTAGAACCACTGTGAGTGCCACCCCGTTTAGACGAGCTCGTTTGCGCTGACATGTAGAGATGGGATTTGGAGGAACGGATACTGATGGCGCACCCTCTACTCGGCGCCACCCATCTTGCCCCTCCTGAGTAGAGAAGGAACACTGTCGCCTTGAAGAAGAACCTCCACAGGGCGAAGTCCGGCTCCGTTGCCAGCATCCCCTCCGACATGGCCGCAAAGGCTACGAGGTGGAGGACAGAGATGGGATTGAGATTGTGGAGCTCAATCCCGTAATGGTGGAGGATGCCGCGGAAGAAGCGCGACGGAGGCATTCCGAACCCACGCTCGTGGAACGGAAGGAAGGAGACCACGTACCCCTCCGGTGGGTCTGGCCTGTCGGCGCCGGTGGGCACGATCCACTCCATGTCGTTGTTGGCGGAGACCTCGGGGCATAGCAGCCCCACGTCCACCAGCTCGAGTGCCCTGTTGTATTAGGCCTCACATCGAGGCCAGCTCCTCTCTGGATGTTCTCCGGCCATGGGGAACGCTTCTGAGGAAAGGCACGCAATGCGGCGGCAGGTGTGGCTAAGGCGGATTCACGGCGGCACAAACCCTAGCTTCGAAGGATTCGGCACGAGCAAGACAAAGCGGCAAAAGAGGCAAACAGTACAGGCTCACGGGGGATGACGCGGCGCATAGGTATTTATAAGAGGCCGGAAGGCAGAGCGACGCCTCCACGGTTCCCCACGCGCACGACACCACGACCCGAGTCATATTGAATGCGGCCCCTCGGTTATGTCCACTCCACTGAACGCTGGAATACCAGGAGCCGCGCACGATGGCAGCTAACTGACACCGCCCGACTTTTCTCTCGCTCCGGATCCCGCATCCTATATCTATCATCATTACAGGATCAACCTGAGCGCACCACGCTGCGCACACAAGATCTTTTCCGTATGCGTCCCCAGCACACCTCAACGAAACCTCCGGCTTGTTCAAGCTCGGCCAACGAACGCAAGGGTCGGATGGACGCACACGCAACGCGACCTGCGGCGACGGCCCATGGGCCCAGGTAAGACAGAAAGAGATCGGGGCTATAGACTCCCTCGACGGCCCATTATGGTCCAGAGATACGAAGGCCACCCCAGCGGGGGTCGAAACGGCCGTCTCAGGACGATAGAGCGAAGGGCGAATAGGGAATGGACACGCTAGAGGTCATTAGCCTGGCAATCGGATGCTAAGGTCATTCCTAGATTTCGTATTTGAGTCCGTGCTTACGGATGATTGGTTCATGGTATTCCTATCGAAGGAAGGCAACAGGCCCCCGGGACCCATCGAACGGACCCTGCTACTAGATGAAACCGATTTGGGGTGAGCCACGACATTAGCCACGAGCCGGAACCCTAGCGAACGGTTACCGAGCACCCCATGCAGATTTGCCCACTAGCAACTCGACGAGCAGCCATGGTTCATCCAACTCGAGGATAGCATGGTCCGGCTCATATCCCCCCTTCTTGCGGAGAGATGCGTGGGGAACGAACCAAAAGACGACACAGACCCGAGACGATTTTCTTTACAACAGGTAAAGACTCGGGGGCTGGCGCCGGACCACGGGGCAAGCCTCACGCATAAGAGGTACGACCAGGTGAATACGAAAACAAACACATTCCGTTTCATATGAAGATATATACATACGCACTAATCCTTTCAGAAGTTACACATCCTAAAAGGAAGCACAAGGGCTAATCCCAGACATAAGAAACAATTACAAGGTGGATTGAAGAGAGCTCCCAAGACAGAAGGATCGGAAGCCGGAGGCACAACACCGGCACCCACACCGAGGATAGCGCTGCCCGACACGCCGAATATCCAGGTCAGGCAACCCAGTCGCAAGGCCTGGGAAACACCTGCTGAGTATTCACGATCGCGACGGACGACGCCGTCACGACCCGCTGGCAACTCCTACCAGGCACGTCGCAGCTGTGGGAGAATAGCGGCTGCCTCGTCTTCAGGAGACCCCAGGCCGTGACGGAGTTGGTTGGGCACTTTACAGCTAAGTCGCCCCAGCCGCTCCGTGATCAACGCTACCGCTGGCAAGTAGCTCTGAGCCCGCCATACGATTAGTAGCTCCGAGCCCGCACATCTTGCCGATGGCGACATCGCCATCAACCAACAGCCAAGGACAGGCCAACTCCTGGGGTCGTGTGGGCGAACCTCTATGACTTTCCTAGTGGACACATCCTTGACTACCCTCCAATGAAGGGATAGCACGCCATCGCTCCTCGAAGGTAGGGTACAGGGTCCATCCGGCGAAAGGATGGACTCCACACCTTCCGCCCCAAAGAACGATTCGTGCAGGGGGTGGTGACAACCCTTCGCCCGATCGGGGGCCAGAATCAGCGGAGCTATGCGCACCTCGCAGAGCTTCCGTTGAGTTCTACCACTGGGCGAAGCGGGATGCCGGCACCCCTAACGTAGAACTTCCGCTGAGTTCGGTGTACTCTCAAAGGGCCGCTCGCCAGGGTGGCTTGAGGGTATCTCCGACGAGACCTCGGAGGGAGAAGGAAGAGCAAACTGTGCTGGGGGATTGTATATTTCATCCCACGGCTGGAAGCCCCTATTTATAGCCTGCCAGGGCACTCATTCAATAGCCAACGCGTGAAACCACAGCGCTCCGCCTCCCCCAGTTAAACAGCACTGAGCGACAGTGTCCATTCCAGTGGGGGCGCCACAGAGCCATAAATGGCCAGGCAGACGTCAGATCTAGGGTGAGTCATTCGAAAATTTGACCACACAGGGGCACCGCATTCACAGCACCCTGAAACGGGAGAGCACGGTGCGCCTACTTTCGGGTCAAGAGAGGCGCTGTCTGACCAGGTCGATATAGGCCCGACATTGACCGGTCAGACAGACGCTCAGAGTGAAAGACAACTCCGCGCAGTCCCGATTCGTCACTTCAGATTGCATCGGCCCAAGTACAACAGTACGCCCCTGGCAGGGCTGGCGTGCAAGCAAAATTCTGACCCCGTACGAGCGGGGCAGTCCTCTTCTGCTCCTCGCCTCTCGAAAGGGGCGAAGGGCCAAGCAATGTATACGTCTACTGAATAAGCCCTTAGGAGAAAAAATCTTTCTCCTAAGGCCTCGAGGGCTACACCCGGCGGGTGCGCTCGCATGCACCCACCGGAATACAAAAACACAACCAAACACCATAAGTACTCTCAGAAGCCTCCGGTGTAGTCCATGACTACATCACAGGCTCGGGGGATACTGTCGGATACCTGAGAATAGGGTACCCCAACTTCACACTTCGCGAAAACAAAATCACCCCCGAGAGCTCCTCCGCCTCGCACGAGCCAGGGTGACGACATCACTCCCAGGGACTTACCGTCTTAACCAAACCAGAAGGGAAGTACTCCCTCAGAGGGTCTTTCACCTCGTTCGAGCAGGGTTGACGTCATATGTGATGACATCTACCCTCGGGTGCTTCTCACCCGAAAGGACCAAGGCAACGACACTCCATCGGGGGCTCGTTCGCCTCGTCCGAGCGGGGGTGACATCATCCGTGACGTCATCTGCCCTGGGGGGTTTCCCCGTCCGAACTAGCTAAGGAAATAACACTCCCTCGGAGAATCTTCCGCCCCGTCTGAGCCTGGATGACATCATCCGTGATGCCATCTACCCTCGGGGGCTCTTCCGCCTCGTCCGAGCCTAGGTAACGCCGTCCATGACGTCACCTTCCCTCGGAGGCTTCCCGGGTCCATGGTGCACTTTAGCCCGCAGTCAAAAGGTCCACAGTACAAACTCATCCTTGGGGATGGGGGTTACAGGCATGGATCGCCATGCCTATCCCTGTAGAATCCTTGCGGTACAAGCTCTGGTACTACCGATTGACGTTCACCATCCCTCCGACGGACAGTCGAATAGGGATTAAGGCGTATTCGTCCCTATATGACGGAACGTAGGGGTATTGAGCCCTGTTCTGCCAACCTCTGCCCATGCCCAAATATGGCAACAAGAGCACCACCAAGTACAAGGCGCGTGGCTATAGTTGTATCAAGGATGAACAGGACCCGCGACGTGCCAACACGCAAAGCTTTCCCCAGGAAGGAAGGGGAACAAAAGCCAGGAGCGTCCTCCAAGTCAAACAGCCTATACTAGGCCCATGTTTCCTCTCTCTCTCTCTCTCTACTGTACTCCTCCACCTCTCCCTACGTATAAAGGGGGAGAATGGACCTCCAATTTAGCTCTCTCGACTCTCTGAACTCATTCACACACACTCATACTCGCATCCACGCGAGCTCTCACAACGAACCTCGAACCTCATACGCACAAGACCTGGGAACCGGCTTCCCTCTCTCACCAAAGCTTGTAGATCCCCTCTATGAGCTCTCCACGCTTGGTAACATGACTCAGCAACAAACTGGATGTAGGGCGTTCATGCCCGAACAAGTATAAACCTTGTGTTCTCCGGGCGTAACCATCCGATCTACTACACGCTTAGAAATTTACTCGTTGGTTGTATAGACCCCGCCATTTTAGACACCGACAACACAGATTGTTTGTGGATTCCATTTTAGACCCTATCTAGTCCTCGTATTCCACCACGTGTGTAAGATAAGTTCTTAAAAGGTAGGGCCTCAATACAACATGATGGCGCGGTCCGGTTAGAGTTTTGTCCTCTTTCTGATCTATCCCATTGCCTCCTGCAAGAGAAGGGCTGATAAAGCCAGTATAACTAGCTATACCTTGTTAGATATCTTTGCTATATAAAACCTCTCAATCCAGTTATCATAGTCTCCCTTGATTCATCATAGGACATAACCATATTTCTAGTTAATTCACTTCTCGTTCCCTATGGAAAATAAGATACCTGGAATACTTCCGATGAAAGCTACACTTGACAACCGTACGCTTGCGGTCTTTTACTGTTTTCCACCTTTGGTGTCAACAATCTTTCTGGCTCCGTTGCTGGGGAACGGTAGCTGTTTTAACTAGAACGCTTTGGTCCTATTATCCTTGTTTGATTTAAAGCTTTCCTTCCACATACACACCTATGGATCAAACACCTTTCTTTGAGAACGGTGCTCCCACGGACGCTAGGTTGGAGCCACCTAGTTCATCTCAGGCTGTATTGGCCATTCCTTATGAGCTTCGCCCAAGTCTCATAGCGATTATTCAGAACAAACCTTTTTCTGGGGATGAAGACGAAAATCCCTACACTCATCTACGTGACTTTGAACAATTGTGTTCATGTGTCCACATCCATGGGATGGGGCGAGGTACCCTTAAGTGGAAGCTATTTCTGTTTTCTTTGATGGGAATAGCCAAACAATGGTACCTTCACCACGTAGATGATGCAAACGGAGAATGGGAAAAATTACAATCCAAATTATGCCTAGGTTTCTTCCCCACCTCTCGTGTTGTTCGTCTTCGAAAAGAGGTCATCAACTTCTCACAAAAGGAGAATGAACCTCTAGGTGTGGCATGGGCTCATCTTTTAGATCTAGTATCATCTGGCCCTGATCTTGCTATAACCGAGCCAACATTGTTACAACACTTTTATGGCGGTCTTAGCAAAGATTCCGCACAACTTCTTGACATGACTTCTAAGGGAGCCTTCATGTGTTTACCCGTTAGTGAAGGGAAGAGTCTTCTCATGAAGATTCTTGAAAACACCCCCCTACACTAACGTTTATAATGATGGACCCATAGAAGGAGAAAAACCAGTCCCTAGAAAGGAAATCTTGATAGCCGAATCACCACCACTCTTATCCAAAGATTCTGCCATCAATCCTGAACCACAAATCTTGAAGGAAGAAGAAATCGAACATCTAAACCATTCCTTCGAGTTCGAGGCTAACCTTTCATATGATCTTGCTGGTTTTGGGAATGTCCAAAATGATCCTTTCCTAAAGCGACCTAAGAAACATCTTTCTAGACCTCTCATGAAGGGATCTCTTCAAAAACCTCCCAAATCAACATCATCTTGTGGCTCGACTTCGCGCATGGCACCTCAGGAAAAGTGTAGGATACCTCATAAACGAATGTCGAGTGAGCTTATAGAAGGAGAACTAAAATGTTTAGAAGCCAAATCTATTCTCTCCTTCTCTATGCCCACACCTGACTTATCCTACGAACCCATTTCTAAATCCATCCTTGATCCTGATGATCCGCCATGTGTTCCTTCATTCAAGTCTTATGATGACCCACTTAATGACTCTGGGAATTCATTAAGACACCTGAGGCATGGAAGCCATGTGAGCCATAACTCTAACCAAGAGGAGCATAGTCAACCTCGATCTACCGTTGTAAGTCAAGAATGGTTGGATGAGGCCAAATCCTCAAAATAAGTCACTAAAATGCCCACACATGTGAGGAGAATATCCTATAAAGTGTTGGGCATTAATGGTGAAATTTGCTATGATCCTAGCCTCGGGATCAACATCATTCCTCATTTCCATGTTCCAGCATCATCAAAGGATCATCTATCCCAATCACAAAAACACCTTAGACTCTGTAATGGTCAAATCCTTGATTGTTTAGGAGTCCTTCATGATGTTCTTGTGGTGGTTGATGATCTTAAGATCTTTCTAGATTTCCATATCTTTGACCTTCCTGGACTTTCCTTTCATCTCACCTTTATCGGAAGGACAATCATGAGAATCTTGGAGAACACAATAGGAAATGAGAAGCTTGATCATAGAATAGGTGAATATTATCTACTCGTTTGGTCTTCCCGACCTCTCATCAAAGGGTTAGAATCCAAACCAGTTCTTGATCCAAGGGGTGAGCTAATGTCAATCTCGCCAACAACCATGACCCATTCAAGCCTTGATGATGACTTGAAATGTCATGAGAAAGAAAGTTCTCACCCACTCCTTGAAAGGGAGAATGATGTCAATGAGCATGTAAGTTATTCCCCGATCTTCCAATCAAATCTATGCTCAAATGAGAAATTTCCCAAATCAATCCTTCCCTCTACCATCACTACACTCATGACCTACAACCTATTCATGCTTCTGGTTTCTAAAATCTTTGCAAGGTTGGTTGTAGATGTGTTTGTCTACCATAAAGTTTGCAAATCTCATAGTTGTTTTGGTCTTGAGGATATTTTTGAAAATGTTGGAGTTGAAGGTGAAACCACTTCACCAACATGAGTTGCAACTTGATGGTTTCCCAAAGACAAGCTTGTGTCTTAAAAATAAGCACTTTCGGGAGATAACCCGAGCCTTCTTCTTTTCCATTAAAGCTTGCTAAAAATATATAAAAAAATAAAAATATTCCTAGTTTCCTAAAATTCTAAAATGAATAAAATGACTTTGTAAAATGAGATTAAGGGAATATTTGTGAAATTGTTCCTTCGGGTATTTTTGTCACTAACCATTTCAGGTTTGAACAAAAAGAACGATGGAGCAAAACACAAGGATGTCCAATCAAACGTCCTTCAATAATGAAGCACATTTAAAAGAAAATTTCACATCCTAGACTTGGATTTTCACATTGTAGAATGTTGCAAAATCCAAGTATGGGGGAGTGGATTTCTCTAAGAAATTTATATCGTACTTCATTCTTGATTTTGTTTGGTTGTATCTACCTTGATTTCTCTTTATACCTTGCTCATCTTACTAAGTCACATATATATATATGTGTGGTTCACCATCCATGCTCTTGTCTTCTTAAATGAATCTCTCTATGCCTTCATGCTTCCTGGTTCTGTTATGAGTATGCTTTGGTTTGGGAGTAGTGTACATAGTCCTATAAGCTCTTTAAATTAAGCGTGGTGCTTAGGTTAAATAGCCTTACTTAATCAAATTAGACATGGTGTCAAGTTTGATTAATGAACCAAAAGTAAACTTGTATGGAATTTGGTTGTTCTTTTTGACTAACCCATGAAAAATAACTTTCAAAGTTTTGGTGGGTAAGTCATGAGATCATTCATAAGAGATGAATCAAGGTTTGAGGTTGTTTTGAAATAATCTTACACATCTTTGCCTTAACCTCGCTTGATTTTAAATTGGTGAACAATGAGGGAGCATCTCTTTCTATGCTAAAATGTTAAAGCCAACTTTTCTATAGCATAGAAGATGTCCTCTGTTTCTATGACAATAATGCCCCTGCTTTGAATCATATGTGAATTCCTTCGGGTATGTGTTGTCCACTAATCCTTCGCAGGATAGAAGCAATGAATGGAAAAAAGGGTCTGAGTAAAATGCAATGATTCACAGAAGAAAGACCATTCATCATCATCAATATCGTGACGCAAGGAATCGTCACGCTTCGAGATTACGATTGCAACACCTTTAAAGGTAAATGGTCAGTGTCTTAAAAGGTTTCATGAACATGAATCACCTGAGCATGAAATTGACATGGTATATTTTGCCCTTAATCCAATTTAAAACTAAAATCTACATGTTTTAATTTTTGTTCATTTTTCGTGTTTGACCCTAGAATTAGCATGTACCTAGCCTTGTCACCTCCCACACGAAATCTTGGCCCATTTGGCCTCGAAAGGCAGTCGACCGACCGCATGTTGAGTCTTCTCAGCCCGACGTTGCACGACCTGCCTAACCTGACCCGTGGGACCTTCAATCTAGGCTCGGTCGAGCCAAAGCTCACTAAAAGGGGTTCGCGGATTGGGGTTTTGGCCCTTCAGCCATGCATGTTGCTCCTGAGGGTTGGACCAACATTCCTATCATGTTTCTGGTACGATCCAAGTGAAAATAGAGGCGAAGGACATTGGATTCTCTCTTCTTAACCTCTCCCTCTCCTTCCTCCTCTTACCTTGTTCTTTTTAACCACCAGTAGAAATTCTATCTCCTCTTATTTCCCTTCTCACCTTCCTTGACCTCACCATGGCTCCACCAAGAAGAAGATCAAAAGAGCGATATGGAAAAGTTTCTACGTGTTGTTGCCAAAGAGAGCATTACCAACTTAGAATAAAGGGTTTCTGAGGAGAGAATGGCGCGTCTAGGTCTTGAAGATAGCTTTAATGATCTTTGCATTATCACTAATGCAAAGTTCAAGCGCTTATCCATAGCCGTTGAGAGAGAGGACCTCCTTGCCCATCCATCTCCTTAGTCATTCTCTAGAGCCATCGGCACAACTCGCCTCATGGCCCTAATAGAAGAGAGCATGAAGAGATGTTTTGTCATCCCTAATGCTAAGGCCATAGGACCTTCTCTCTCCATCTTCTCCCTTGGATCACCTTAGCATTTCATAGCAACAAGATACTTAGGCTTGATAGTCCATCACTCATAAATCATAGAACTTATGCCTAAGCTATCAATGATAAATGAAACTCTTGGTTCTGCTGGTATCTTACCCCAGCAGAACCCATGCATTTGATCTCTTTCTGTTCTATGCTCCAGTATGCTCCAAAACAAGTATGGGGGAGGTCGTTCGACACCCCAACTTGTCAAAACACCAGTTCAGCCATTGAACCATGATGCACATAGCCATGACACGTTCCACAAAAAACTTGGACCAAAACAACCACTTTTGTGCATCGGCCAATGCACTTTGAAGGCCAAAATTTAGAACTGACAGAGGAGATCAACATTCAGAGGTCAGGAATCCTAATGCAGGGACCGAAGTGGCCAAATGGGGCTGGGGAGCGGTCGACCGACCGTGCCTATAGGGCTCATGCCCACCAGCTAGCATCTACTCAGCCTCAACATCCACCCTGACTGGTTTGCCACGTCTCGTCCCTTTTCCTTTATGCTTTTATTTGCTTAACTCATTTATATTATTAAATATATATATATATATATAATAAATAAATATAATAATAATAATAAAAATTATTTCTTTTATGAAATTGATTGCTTAGTTTATTTCCATTTTTAATATTGAATAAAAACAAGAAGATCGTATTTGAAACTAAAATTTGAAAAGTGACATGATCTATGACGTTCTGAGGGTAAAAGTGTCATAAAGATGAATTCTTGCTTTTGCTTATGCTAGTGGGAAAATATCTTGATAGGGAACCATATTGACTAAGTTGTTGATTAATGTGATATAGTTCTCGGCTCATGATTCATACCCTATCTATTTAAGGTTCTTGGAGATTAACTTTTGAAAACATCGTAAAACCATAATGTCACTACTCCTCTATAGTGAGAAAATTTCTACCACGGCCATACATGCTCTTACATGATATAAGCTTTCTACATAAGCTGCTTGCTTTGTGTTGAGCTTGGTCAAGCTCTGTGACCCTTGTTGAGAGATTTATCATGCTCCCAAGATCAAGATCACATGCACGCCACATATACATGCTGTTTCTACACTGGAAGTATGCAAAAACATGTCTTACACTTCCACATAGTTCATACTCCATGCCTTATTAGAATAATCTCTCTCTAGTATAATTCTAATGAAGGATCGAGAACGGCGACCAGAGGGGGGGAGTGAATGGGAGCCAAATAAAATTCAACTCAAAGACTTGGCCCTTGTGCCAAAATCACACCCAAAACTTGACCTCGGAAGAACCAACTCGCACACGACCTAACAAGTAGGTGGACACCTTAGGAATACCCCTAAAGGTGCAGCGGAGCGGTTGGATAAGATGGAGAACGATCAAAGCCGCGAACTTGAAACCGATACACCGAGAGCGGTACTCTCAACCCCTAGAGAGAGGAGGCAAGATCACACCCAAAAATACTTATGAGAACTTGTCTCAAAAGTACCTAATCAGGTTCCTTACGTGAATACAAATCCAACGCAGCAAACGGAACTTGATTCGGAGTCCGGACGAGAGAGAACGGCCAAAACAGCGATCAACAGTGACCACAGGACCACTCGCCTTGGTCCGGTGGTGAGGTCCGAAGGTGAGGTACGGAGCTAGGTGCGTTGCTGTAGTTTTTCGTCTATACCACCGGACCACTCGCTATGGTCCGGAGGGTGGTCCGACGTTGTTTCTTCACAAAATCAGCAACACAGTGAGTTGTGGACCTCCGGACTAGTGGTCCGACGGTACCACAGGACTAGTCCGGAGGGTGGTCCGGAGCCAGGGGCTGCTCTGGACACTTTCGGCCAGACCACAGGACCACTCGCCTATGGTCCGGAGCCTTGTCCAAGGTGGTCCGGAGGGTGGTCCGGAGCTCACGAACAATGTACAGAAAACCCACGAAAACCAATTTCTCTCCGCCAAATCTTCCCAAAACTCAACCAAATGAACTCCAACTGCAACCAAACTTTGTAGGCATGATCCTTGTACAGTTGGGGAGCTATCCCGAAGAAATCATCGCTCAATTTGGAGAGGATAAATGGGAACACTCGGATTTGGGGGAGAAGGAGAAGAACAAAGAACGCCACAAAGAAATCGCCCGATCTACGCGCTCGTGAGGTTTGAGGAGAAAACCTTCGGTGCAAAGATGCTCCTCACAAGTACGCACAACTTGGTTCAAATGGATTTTGCAAAGCTACTCTCAACAAAGAGAAAACATCTCGAGAAAAAGAGAGAGTTAATGCAAAACAGAAAGAACACAAGAAAAACGGGGACACGATCACGAAAGCGAAGCCACCATGGCTTACGGAGGTTACGGCCTCCGATTCCTCGCAATAATCACAAGTTCTTACATCGGTGATATGGTGTATCTCAAGCAAGAAGAAGCTAGGGAAGGGAAAACCTAGGAATAGGTGGGAGAGAGACTAATGCAAGAGATAAGGATGAGGATACCCCTTCATCCTCTATTTAACGAGGCTTTGGCTATTTCCCAAAGACCCCCTAGATACAAGACCCAATTACCTAGCCCTAAGACATTGTAATCCAAGTCAGTAACTCTCAGCCACTCGTTTGAATGGACGGCCCCGCTTCCTGCCGGGAGTTGCCGTCGCCTCGATGCAACCTCCAGGATACCACCACATGCCATCCCCGCTTCCTCGTAAGCTCCGCCCGGGTTTTGAGGTCCAAACCCGCGAAACCCGCCACCGGTAGCTTTGGGCTCAACTACCGAACCCCGAGTTTTGAGGCCCAAACTCGGAAACCGTCCTCGGATGGTTTTGAGGCCCAAACCACCAAACCGCTCGACTCGAGCCACCTTGTCCTCGCCCGGTCGGACTCCGAGTCCCCTGAGCCTCCGCTCGACTCGCGTGTCCACCGTCTTGACTCGGTCGACTCGGTCTACCTCCATGTCTTCTCGCACTCGCCGATGCCAAGTACTAGCCACCACAGCTAGTCCTCCGGCGTCCATGGTCCCTCAGTCTGAGCCTTGCTTCCGCCCTTCACCGCTCTCAGTCCATCGACATGACAAGCCTCTACTCGACCTTCTCGACGCCATTGACCACTGTCACTAGGCATAGCACCTGCACACCACAAGCTGGTAGACATGCACAGACTTGCTTTCGCAAGGGGTTAGGGTAAGCCACTCAAACTGAAACACTCACGTGTTGGACGATCACTCATCATAAAGCTGAACATACTTGGGTACTTATTCACCATGTGTTCGCAGCTAGTATATCAGACATAGACTATGCAAAATATCAAGGGGCATAAAAACTCCCAAATTTTAGAAAATGATGAGCACATCAAAGCTCATTTCAAAAAAAAGAGCATTCCAAAGCTCATAGAAAAAATATATAATAAAAGATAGCTATGTATCAAAATAATAAGTTAGGAAAGAGAGATCATATAAAGGAGTTTTGATCATTTGCCATGTTTCCACACACTTGCACATCTTGATCTAAGAGTATGACATTTCTCTCCTTGGATCTAGAATTTGACTTTACAATATATGCAAGGTAAGTATGCTACTTTGTTTATCCCTACCTAAGCTCCACATAAGCCTTTTTAGAAATAGGAAGATAAAAAGAAGGCAACCTCATGTTATGCCTTGGTAAGGATTCATACACCTTGAGCGATCTAGAGTGCTATATGAGGAGTAAGTTGACTTATGAGCTTTCTTTTGAAAAATATATCAAAAAACTCCAAGTACTAAAATATGATTTGGGGAAGATGACTTTGCCTTGAGAGTTGTTCCATTTCTCAACTTCTCAAGGATATATGTTAGCCAACACTACATATCCCATTGGTATGACAAAATGTCTTGAGTAAATCTTTATGCTTGTTAACTTTTAACCTTTACTCAAGGACGAGCAAAGAGGTAAGTATGGGGGATCTTGTTGATGATAATTATGAGCTATTTTATCAGCATCAAAATATTGTCAACATCCTCATATTTGAAGGAAAACAAGAATAACCTGAACATACTTTACCCAATAACTAGTTCCACATGTTCCATGACTATTTGAGTGCAGGTAATGACAAATGGGTACTTTTGGGAGCTAGTGGGCTGTTGACGGTAATTATGAACTATTTTATCACCATCAAAATACCGTCAACATCCTCATATTTGAAGGAAAACAAGCCTAGCATGAACATAACTTACCCAATAACTAGTTCCACATGTCCCTTGACTATTTGATGCAGGTAATGACAAATGGGGATAGATCAGAAAGAGGACAAAACACCCTCTATGTAAACACCCTCTAGAGCACTCTCTATCCTTTGGATCCAAGTGTGTTTCCTCCCGACGGTTCAGATTCACATCGCAAGGATCCATGGGCCCACATCAATGAGATCAGCGTGACAAATCAACTCAGAACAAGTATCCAACGCATATGACAGGTGGGAGCAGCAGCCAAGAGACAAAGGTGGGCCAAAGACCCTATAGGGGGATCGACCAACCTATAGGTGGGCTCCACAGGCACCCATTTGGTCCCTGACTAGTGGGGCATCAACCAGGAGGAGCAGAGAGGGCCCACAGGCCAGTAGGGGGGGGGTCGGCCGACCGCCCCTATGACGGTTTCACCCCCCTCAACCGCCTCACTCACTCCCCATATGGTTGAAATCATCACCCTTCATCCTATGGAGGTTCTGAAGTCAGTTGGATCCTACGGTGGTTGATGAAGGTGACGCGGATCGCTGACGTGGCACCGGAGTAGCCCCTACTCCACCTCTAGCTATAAATAGACCCCTAGAGCTCCCTTCTCATTCATGCCTCATTGGAGAAAAAACTACTCCTTAGTAGTAGTGCTATGCTAGTTGGAGGAGAGGGGCGGAAGTCTTCTGGAGAAAGCCCCGGATCTGTCGGGAATCTTCTCCGGAGTTCTACCTCAGCGGATGCGATCCTCTTGTAAGTTCAACACTTGTAAGTGATACATCTGAGTTCTTTATAGTAATTAATATTCTACTTCTGGCATAGCTGTTATACATCTTTTCGCACTTGTTCATCGCTTTACTTTAAGTAGAGTGCTTTAGCCTTTAACGTTGGGTTAAAGTAGTAAGAATAGTGTAGACGTGGTGTCTAGGCTAGATATTGCCTTTGTAAACCACTTATCGCATGGATTGTTTGTGGATGCTAGTAGGAGGTGACAACCTTATCTAGTCCTCGTATTCCACCACGTGTGTAAGATAAGTTCTTAAAAGGTAGGGCCTCAATACAACATGATGGCGCGGTCCGGTTAGAGTTTTGTCCTCTTTCTGATCTACCCCATCGTCTCCTGCAAGAGAAGGGCTGATAAAACTAGTATAACCATCTATACCTTGTTAGATATCTTTGCTATATAAAACCTATCAATCAGTTATCATAGTCTCCCTTGATTCATCATAGGACATAACCATATTCCTAGTTAATTCACTTCTCATTTCCTGTGGAAAATACGATACCTGAAATACTCCCGTTGAAAGCTACACTTGACAGCCATACGCTTGCGGTCTTTTTCCGTTTGCCACCTTTGGTGTCAACAAGTACAAAGGTAATTTGTCTAATCAAAGACTTCCACCCTTAAGAGCATTAATATTAGAACAAACTAAAGTTAATCAAAGTATTAACACTAAGCTTGCTTTTAATGACCAAATCTTAGAAGGAATAAATTATAAGTTAGATAATTTCTCTTTTGCTATAAAGGAACAAATAATATTTAATAAGAAGATAGAATTGCAAATATCACATTTGGCTTTCTACTTTGTCTACTGTGACTAACCATGAGCAGGTAAAAGGAATAACTACAAGAAAAGGTAAGTCTACTCGTGATCCACCTTATCCAAAAGGGGCACGTAGACCACCACAGTTACTTCAGGTAGAAAGAGAAGTAGACAAACCAGAAGAAGAAGTTCTACTACAAGATTTACCAAGAGAATTACGCCAAGATTACCATGACACGCCTCTCCTACCATTCCCACGCAGAAATAACAAGGCCAAAGAAGATGAACAATTTGGTAAGTTTGTAGAGGTAATTCATAAATTATATGTCAACATTCCGTTGCTAGATGCCATGCAGGTACCTACATACCTGAAGTATATCAGAGACATCCTCAACAAAAAAATACCACTACCTTCCATTGAAGTCATCAAGTTAATAGAGGAGTGTAGTACGACAATTCTGAATTCTTCTCCTATTAAGAAGAAGGATCCAGGGTGCCCCACTGTTGATTGCTCAATCGGAAATCAAAGATTTGAGAATGATTTATGTGATCTTGGAGCAAGCGTTAGCGTTATGCCCAAGAAAGTCTTCAACAGGCTAAACTTCTCTACACTCACACCCACATCAATGTGTCTACAACTAGCCGACCAATCGGTTCGCTACCCTGCAGGGATTGCAGATAATATCCCGGTAAAAATTTGAAACTTTTTCATTGCTGTAGATTTTGTAGTACTTGAAATGTAGGAAGAAATGAGGACACCACTCATCCTCGGGAGACCATTCCTCAACATTGCAAATGCACACATAAATGTCGGGGCTAGAGAAATCAAATTCATCATCAACGGAGAAGTACAGTTCGCATTCAAGCTAGGACCGGAGCATTGTCAGAATTTGGAATGTCATGAGAAGTAAGAATCAAGGTCATCATCTCCAGTCCAGGATATCAAGCTAGAAGAATAATCTATTTGGAAAAGTTCGGACGGTGGACTTAAAACCACTGAACCCTCGTTGGGAGGTAGTTCGGTAAGTTATCAGGTAATCTAATTCTGCATTACTTTTGAAGCATTATGTTGAGCATTTCATTAATAAATCAAAATAAAATATTTATTACATGGTAGAGTAATTAATATTTACAGTAAGTATTTTTTATTACAGTATCAAAAAATTACAAAAAGACCGTCATTAGAATTCTTATTTTTCATAGATTCATAAAAGTAATTTAGTTTTTCATTCTTGCACTTTTATACTGTATAAACACGAGAGACATGTGGGACCCACACATCACCTCACCATCACCCACACATCACCTCACACCTACCACCATGCACTACCATCCATTTTCCACTCACTCATTCACTCACCACCAGCCAAGGCTCCTTTTCCACCGAAAGAGCATCCTAGGGGCATGCCATCTGATCAAGTTCACTAATTAGAGGACACCAGCCAAAGGAGAAGCCAAGAGGCCACAAGGTGGGGTCAGCCGACCCCACACCATGCCGGCCGACACCCTATAACCACCTCTCCCTCTCTCCCTTCTCTCACTCACTCCACTCTCATTTGCACTCACGAAGAACAAGGCCTCCCTCTGTTTTCACTCCAGAAAATTCGACACCAGAAACTCCTTCATTTAATCAAATATAAATCAAGTGTGTGAGAGAGATTTGGGTCAGGATCAAGGTTCCCTTGGTGAAAGCAACCTCTACCCCCCTCTAATCTCTCCACTAGTTTTCTTGTTCTTGATTATTTTTGCAAAAATATGAGAAAGAAATTAATGAATGCCGCGAAGAGCGTCGGAAGGGCTCTCTCCTTCTGCACCACTCGGAGCCAAACATCATCAAGAGCGCCATCAAGAGTCGGCTCCGAGATGGACGTAGACACTCCATCACCCATGAGAAATTCATCCTCTTCTCACCATGGTGAGCAAGAGAGGTATGTGGTTACTAGAGATACTCATCTCAAGTTGCAGTCATAAAAGGAAAGGAACATCTGCGACGCCATCAAGAACAAAGAATTTGCACATACCCCAACCTTCGAAGATACACTACTACTCAAGACAGGTATGGATTCTGAACTCCAGCTCGTATTTAGAAATGTTGGTTGGGAAAATGCATGCAACATAATTGAGGAAGCTAGCAAATTACTCACACTAGAATTTTTATGCACCTTAGAGCTCAGTGATCATGAGGTTAGTTTTAGAATGTTTAATAATTCAATTACTCTCTCATCGAAAAATCTTAGTGTTATGTTAGGCTTTGCTAGTGTTATGTTTTAAATGATTTTGATAGAACATGTGTTTGGGAAAGTATTTCTAGATTAAAAACATATCACAAACCAACCACCGAGGAAATCCACCATCCAACCCTACGCTTTTTGCATAAATGGATAGGTGTTACATTGTTTCCTAAAGAAGAAATAGGAACCATAAGAGTTGAAGAAATGAAGTTACTCTATGCCATGATTAAAAAGAGGAAAGTATCCCATGTAAAATTAATGCTACATTATTTGGTACTTATTCCTTCAATGAAGAGATGTGGCATATCATTTACTTCTTGGATTACACGCTTAGCCACAAATATGAATTTATTAGAAAATGCATCTCTTATTTATATTCCTACTGCTAGAAGAATAATTGGATATGATTTCTTTTTCTTTGCTCATTTGGTCAAGAGAAAGAATAATAAAATAATCATGATTTATAAGAATTACACAAATGAATATGCACAACCAGACAGGACACTTGGTCTCTATGCAGTAGAGAGTTTTGTTTTTTGACATGTAGACAGGTGGACCTATAGTTAGGAGAAGTACGTCAGCGCGCCTCACCAAATCATAGAGAAGAAACTATGAAGGGATAGAAGCTACACTAGCCGGACTAGCTTTTACTCACCATATTTGTTTTGATCAGGCATGTCACGGAACCGCCCAACCTATAAGAGCACTAGTGTAATGATCCCCATTTCTGGAAAGACTGTCACACTAGAGCCCATATAAGCCCAGTAGTCCTTGAAATCTTAAAGGATTCCAAACCACAATAAGTATCAACCCGAGATCGTACTCGATTCAGTAACCACACATTCACAGTGATAAGTTCGAAAGGAAATAGTATTACATCAGAATTTTAACCAAGTTTTATTACAACACCAAGTCCAATTAAAAGTAGCGGAAGTCTTTGTTCAGAACACCCCATTGCAAACTGTTTTAAAACAAATACAGTGCCACACTTAGTACAGTCCCATCAAAAGCAACAACGAGAGACATAAGGATTCACCATTGCCCATGGCCTTCACTCATCATCACATGCAGGATAGAGGCACGCCTGACAATAGCCAGAATAGACCATGCCATCTGCAACAAGGGTAAAGAAACCCTGACTAAATCTAATACTCACTTAGGTGTACACCCGGTATACACGTAACCAGTATATGCACCCTTTCTCAAAAAGTATTACTCCACACATGGGTATCGTGTTGTCCACATTCATGTACGTATGCAATAGTTCAACACATTATATATTCATTGCCTAGATCGACGATTGTTCGGTCATACTCTCACAACTCGCTTTACCTTGGGCGTAGCAGCAAAAATAAAATAAAAAATCTTTGATCCATACAACACCATTCAAGTGAATGGCCCCCATACTATTCCAACCTATATAGACAGGTAACTAAAAATATGATGCAATCCCCCAAGTTAGTACTTTAAGCCACCTGACATCCTAAATGGGCGATAAGGGACATAACATATGGCACACTTATAGCTTGCAAATAATTTTGTACGCGCACAAAAGTTTTTGTAGCAAAATAGTTTGGTAAACAAAAATCTTTTGTTTGTAAATACACTCATGAACGGTAGTATACTGAATCTTTCTCCGATACCAGCTGTCATGGAACCACCCAACCTATAAGAGCACTAGTGTAATGATCCCATTTCTGGAAACACTGTCACACTAGAGCCCATATAAGCCCGGTAGTCCTTAAATCTCGAAGGATTCCAAACCACAATAAGTATCAACCCGAGATCGTACTCAATTCAGTAACCACACATTCACAGTGATAAGTTCGAAAGGAAATAATATTACATCAAAGTTTTAACCAAGTGTTATTACAACACCAAGTCCAATTAAAAGTAGCGGAAGTCTTTGTTCAGAACACCCCATTACAAACTGTTTTAAAACAAATACAGTGCCACACTTAGTACAGTCCCATCACAAGCAACGACGAGAGACATAAGGATTCACCATTGCCCATGGCCTTCACTCATCATCACATGCAGGATAGAGGCACGCCTGACAATAGCCAGAATAGACCATGCCATCTGCAACAAGGGTAAAGAAACCCTGAGTACTCAATTGTACTCAGCTAGACTTACCCGATAGAGAGATAAATATAACCATATACACTTCAAGATTATGCAAGGCTTTATCAAGTGGATCTCACGAGGTAGCATACTTTTGCATAAAAGAGCATTCCTAAATTACTCATGTATTCTCCTCATTATAAAAAATCATTTGGCATTTGGATTAAGCATTATTAATCAATCCATATTAGCACATGTACTAAAGAAATCACTGAATTATCAATACAATAATAACCATATTGTGCTTGGCAGGTAAATCATATAACCATCTTTTGGTTATTTATTACAGTTCATGTTTCTATAGTCGGAGGAAGATCTTTCAAGTTTTTCACTCATGGGGAGAGACCGCATTTCGAATCGAATTCCTATCCAGCTGGAGGTTTATTCCTCAATCACACCCAAGTCTACCTGCCGACAGACTTATTCGGGTCACCTTCAATATAGCCCGGGTAGCCGCGGATCCCCCGGTATAGGCATGAATAGCGATTCACGGTAGCCATGTCGATCAAGCAGTGCCTGCCCTTGGTGCTAGGCCAGGACAATTAGGTTACTTGCCCACGGTCTAGTCATTCGCTCGTGGTCCTCCATGACCCAACTAGGATGGGATTCTGGCCTGATCTACAGAGTTTGGCTTTGCGATCGAAATGAGTTATTCGGCCAGCTATGAAGAAGGCATGCGTTCTGTCGGATACCTAATTTAATGGCAAAATTTCAAAGAATAAACAACGATCAGAAGCCTAGTAAAACGTCGTCCGAAAGGAGATACACAGCCCATTATGAGTAACATCACGGCCGCAACAAAAGGCCCACGAAGGAAGATGTGCGGGGGTCACGGTTCAAACCGACCCGGGGCGGCAGACGTGCCCCGGGAAGACGTGACTCCGCCTCGCCCGACGTCAAAAGCAGGATGACCCCACATCTCGAAAGACGTGCCCACATCTTGACCCGTACCGACGTCCCGCCACCTCAAACCGGCTCAGGTCTTCACGATAAGACCATGACTACAAGGGATAAGATCTCTGAGGCAGAGAATGACTCATTTACCCCTATACGGGAGGGAGAGGACGCTAGTCTCTAGCCGCTGATGACACACCCTCCACAAGACAAGAACAGAGTCCAGAGGCTGTGATAGATCGTACACCCCGCATAATCCGGGGCTCATGATAACGCTCTACTCACTGCCCGAATTGGGTCAGGTCATGTTTCCAATCAGGAGACGGGACGAAGCAGGGTCTCTGGACAGAATGGAATCATGCTTCTCACTGAATGAAGTCAGTCTCGGGTTACCCCGACGCCCACACCGACTCTCCAAATGGGAAGTACGTCGGGTACGGGGGCGTTCAGAAGAGCGGACGCCCACTGACCAGGTAGGAGGGAATCCCGCTGGGAACGGAACATAAAGAATTGGAATGCGGTACAACAGTGTACCTCCGGGTAGGTAGTCACGAACCGGCCCCTACACCGATGGTACAACAGGCAACCATTCCTCTCCCAGGTTGCCGGTTTGGCTAGACCCCCCGCCCGACAACGCAACAAGGGATCGACACGATATCCCGTACCCAACCGAGTACAGAGGCAATAGGAATATAGTATTGCGAAGCATCCACCACTCTTCCTGAAGAAGGCAAGAATAGGGCACAACACCCTAGGTATATCCTTCTCGGCCCACGTTTGTAACCTCTCCTGCCCTCCTTGCGACTATAAAAGGAGGGAGAGGGGGGATGATGAAGACACCCGAACAACGAAGATAGAACACACCTATTCGCCGCAACACTCAGAGACTTGGGACTCATAGTCCCTCTCTCGACCCAGCTTGTAAACCCCCTCCAAGCAGAGATAAGGAACACGAGCAGCCTTACACTAGACGTAGGGATTTCTTGCCCGAATCAGTATAAACCTCTTTTCTCTTTGTCTCACCATTCGGAACCCGACATGTGTACAATTTTACTTGTTGGTAGTTTCTTAACACCGATAGTTGGCGTGCCAGGTAGGGGGCATCGCGTGTCACGACGCCTTAAGGGTTCCAAATGGCCACCTACAACGCCAACAACCTTGGGCTCCCCATCATCCGCTTCAGGAGTCTGGGTTCGCTTGTTCTCCGGATGGAACCTTCACCCATGTGCCATCCACACTCGGTCAGGACACCGACGTCCTGGTCAAGCCGGACGAAGATCTCTCGATTCCTCGCATGGATGCACCAGCGAAGCCTTTCGGACGACAGGGGCCCGGGACTACCCTCCCCGACACCGGGGAAGAAACCTCCCGGGTCAACGGCAGAGAACCCCACCTACTCGAGACGTTTATGAACGACATGGGAGACTCTGACGACTACGGCGACAAAACCAATCGCGCGGCCAAACACGTCGTGCTACGTTTTGTGCGTTCCCAGTATGACTACCTCTTGGAGTTGGACCCTAGCTCCGATGATGATGCAACGCTACCACGCGATGCTCGTCTTGGAGCCATCACCATGACGGTGGATGGACGCCAAGGTTGAAAAGGACGTATCGACGACCTTCCCTCTAAGACTGACGAAAGTATGAAGCCGGCTGTGAAGCCGACGACGTACTACGCCTCAGGCGAACCATCTTCGGAAGGCAGCGACCGACCACTCCTCCGCAAATGCAGGCCACGCCGGCGAACCAGAAGAGGATATAGGGCGCCGCGGCCCTCCCAGGACTGCGTGCAGAGACAGGCGCTCTCCTACATAGAGGACGCCATTCAGATCGAGGGAGGTGTGCCGCTGGAGGAAGGTGTCCCCGTGACATATCCGTTCGGTCTCGTTCGCGCATCTTCCATTGTCGAACGACTCATCGCCTTGAGGATGGCTGACGCCCCTACGAACGATGGGTTCGTAGGGGCCATTGAGTCATTCTATGACCTCCTGATGGAGGAAGAATTGACCCTCTCCAGTTCCGACAGCACGAGAACAGAGCGCGTCACATCCAAAAACAACGGAGCCCCGTCACCGGAATGCTTCATGTGTGATGGGAGAGAACCAACTCCTAAAGGGGCTGTGCGGGATCTCGACGAGAATGGTGATGAAATCATTCCCGAAAATCAGGAAGCCCACACCCCGCCTCACATTAACCTCGACGCCATGCGTGCCCGACAGGATGAGCTCAATGAAGTCCAGCACCAGATCGACGTCAAATGCGATCTCCTCGAATAGCAGCTAGATCCCCAACCCACGGTCGGTCCCTGGGCCCGAGTTCGGGAGGTACAACGTCTCATCATCGAGGATGACCGGTCTCCTCCAACTTTCGTGAGGGCGTAGTAGAACATAGCTGCCACTGCCATGCTAGTGCGACAATTCCTCAAGGCCACGACTCCCGAAGAAAATAAGCTTCGCGGGGAACTACACACACTCCTCGTCCACGCGGCGGCCCATCAGGCGGAAAGCTCAGCGCGTTAGAGAGCCAGAGCCCTCTTCGGTGCCCCTGAGACGCCAACACCTGCAAGCTTTGTCTGACAGAGACCGAGTTTGGCTCCCCCTAGGGACCGCTATCCAGTCAGACTGGCCGCCCAGTCGAGAGACACGTTTCAGGAGCGACGACCGTAGACAGAGCGATAGTGACGACAGCGACAGGAGACGCGGGCGACATCCCCGTAGGGGAGGACAACGCGACCTCGACGAGGACCGGGACTCCAGCCTAGAGCCCATAGGACCACGCTGCTTCTCGTCACGCATACACGCAGCGCGGGTCCCATCGCCTCTCCGGCCACCAACTTACCTCCAGAAGTATACTAGGCTCACAAATCCAGGCCTCTGGCTAGAAGACTACCAATTTGCCTGCGAGGCAGGTTGGGCTGACGACGAGGATTTCATAATCCGCCACCTACCGCTATACCTCTCGGACACCGCGCGCATGTGGATGGAGCACCTCCCGAAAGCCAAGATTCGAAGCTGGGCTGACCTAAAGGAATGCTTCGTTGGAAACTTTCAGGGAACCTACATCCGCCCTGGGAACTCTTGGGACCTCAAGAATTGTAAATAGAAGCGGAGCGAGACTCTCTGAGAGTACATCCATCGTTTCTCCCAATAGTGCAATGAGGTTCTAAACGTGGCCGATGGCGACGTCGTCACAACGTTCTTTGGTTGGCAGGCTTCTCCGAGCAGCGCCTCGACCAGGCAGCCTGGTCTGGACTCCACGACGACCACCCCGCATGATGGTGACCAGCTGAACACCTCCAAGGATGACGCTGCGGGCTCACCAGAAGAATATAAGGTGCTCGGGGACTTGTTTGGGATATTACCTCGGCATATCCCCAGGGAACTTATGGGCCTACCGACCAGAAGACGGCCCAGCCCGCGAGGCCTTGCGGCACGCGACCAGCCCGTCGTGCTCGCCAAGGACTCCGAAGAAGTCTTGCTCGTCAAGGAAGATCCTAGTAGATAGAGTCAGATCCCTTGCCTTAAGGGACCGATTGTAATCTGTTAGGATATGAAAATTGTAACCCTGCTCCCCGACTATATAAGGCGAGCAGGGACCCCCTCCAAAATCTCTCTCTCAGATCATCTACGGATCTTGTAACCTAATACTCACATCAATCCAACCACCAGAACACGGGACGTACGGTATTACGGCGACTTGCCGGCCTGAACCTATATAAATCGACGTGTCTACGCTCTCTGTGTTACGCTTGATCGTTGTCGCCACACGTCCGACTGAAATCTACTACCGTAGGGTACCCCCTAGGTGGACAGGTAGGGGCAGGTGTTTGTGTTGATCCAACTCCCTTGGAAATGCACTTATTCCACATTTGTGAATCTGTTTTTCTTGCAAGTTTTTGCGGTGACTAACATGGCAAAACCAACTAAAACCAATTATAATCACCAGCTAGATGCAAATCATTTTGAAATGTCGACTTTCACATTAAAATGGAGTGGCATCTAATAGGCATCAGAGACGAATAAACTTTTAAATGGAAGGAGAATCTTCGCTTTACATAAATGTGGAGTAGGCTATGCCAATGTAGTGGCCTTGAACTGAACATGCATTTTCTTTTAGTTTAACGTGGACTTGTTTCTTGCGGTTGTGTTTATTTCGTAAAACATGGCCTATTTTTGGAAATATATTGGGTGGACGACACGGGCGCCCCCCCCTGCCAGATGGAGGGCAGCCAAGCTGGACATGTGGTGCTAAGCGTTGCTGCTTTTCTACATTAACGATAACGTTTGACAACTACAAATACGGGGCCTCATCCGCTGCATCGTTCACAAAGATGGAAGCACACGACAAGACCGATCAAAACCTCAACTCTATATTAATGGAGCACCAGGAAGCCGACGCCAACAAGCTGCAGTCTCCTACTCGCCACGAGCTGCTGCAAGCCAGTATTGAGCTCACCAACCACACGCTGAGCTACATCAAGTCCATGGCCCTCTGGTGCGCCGTCCAGCTCGGCGTCGCCGGCACGATCCACTGCTGCGGCGGCCAGGTGTCCCTACAACGTGAAACGTGTGTCTCGGGCTGATGTGTCCCCCCGGAACGAACGGTTGCGATTTTACGAGAAAAAGGAACGGATCCATGGAACATAAACAAATGATACAGAGCTGCGATGGTAATACTATGATAACGATTGGCAAGTTGAAGATAACACAAAACACTTTAGTAGGTACCGATTCGAAATAAATAGTCTTGACAAGTTCATGTAACAAAGCTTCGGCGACAAGATTGGGGGCGTGATCCTTATACAACAAGACAGAAAAGAAGAACAAACACTGCACACTAGTATCTAGCCTGAGCAGATCTCGCGGACCCAAGGAAAGAATAGGCATGGAACCAACTGAGAGGTTGGAGGAAGCGGATGGAAGAGAAGATGAAGAAACCCAACTGGAGGATATTGGAAACTCAGCACTAGCGATTGTGGTTCATGAAGCAGCAGAAGACACAACTGAAGGTGAGTTTCAGATCTCGAGCATTGTTACCACGAATCATGAGGAACCTCCAGAACAGAGAGATGCAGCAGTTCACGTAAAGACGACACTGACATACAAGAAAATGTACGCCCCATAGTTAGATTCAGTGCTTGAAAAGTTCGATTGAGAATAATAGTAAACGCCGACCTTTTGATGCAGGAAAAGGGGGTAGGATTCGGAAAGAGTACTACAACTTGTATTCTTGGGAGGTAGGATTCGGAATTAGAGAATCTAGGTCGAAAATCAACAACAACAACTACATAACAAGGAAAGATATCGTTTGTTCTTGTGAGGTAAGTGTTGACGGTCCTTAAGTACCAAATCCAACCGTCAACTAAACAAGAAAAATGATCTATATGAAACCAACACCTAGAAATAGGGTTTATACTGACAGAATTCCACGAGTTTTGGTGAATGTATATTTCTGCAGGGGGATATCAGGAAATATGGAGGAAAGGCCCACATGTCATGTTTACATAGAGATATTTATCATTCGCAGGACAAAGAACAATCTAGAAGTATCAAGAAGGCGCGGGAAGAAACGAGAGGCCGAGCGGGCCCAGGGGCAGGGCACCTGCCCTACCCCCTGGGGCGGCTGCCCTAGGGCAAAGCCCAACAAAGCCCAACAAGCCCAACATGACCCTGAGGAGATGGGCCTCTCTGACCTATTTCATTATTCATCATTCATCTCAAGAGGAGAAGCCCCTGATCAAGCCCTAGAGCCACCACAACAACTAGATCTCTAGTTTAGCATAACTATATAGGATTAGAACTACAAGGAGTTAATCTTCGATTGGTTTCCGGATCTGTCAAGAGGATTATTGGTAATTATCTCTCTAATTCTTCCTTGTTCTTCAATATTATGGATATGACTTTGCTCTACTTCGTTATATTGTTTATGACTTTACTCTATTTGATTATGTTCTCAATTATATTGTTCTTAGTTCGTTATGATTATATGCTTGGCGTAGTTAGATCTGAATCATATACATGTTTAGGATCGTATAGCGTTTATCCATCAACGCTATGGGTAAATGATAGATATTGTGTAGGCGTGGTGCCTAGACCCTATTTATCTGCGATTGTACCCTACATTCCGGATCGTGAGGTAGTTCGCGAGAGTGACAGTCCTGTTGAGTCCTTTGTAGTCCTTCTCCCATTTGTAGGGCAGGTAGAGCAGTACTATTATGGGGAAGTGATTGATATGTTTCTCATCTTCCTTAGTAATACTCACTATACATGAATATCTCTTTTGTCGCCATGATTGCCAAGTATAATTGCACTAATCATAATATCCTAGACTGTATAGTTAAGAATGACTTAGGAGATATCTTTGTAGTTCATCCTAGTCCATGTTAATGTCTTGCTAGAATAGCTATTGAGGTGCTTATCATTATCTTATGTGGCTACATATATGCTGATCAGTATTTATCTTTTGTCACTATTCATTCATTATCTATATCTTATGTGACACTTATCTTGTATTGAGAGAGATAGATGAAAACTCTGCATTACACATGCAGTGATACTCATTACTCATTTATTCCTTAGTATCCCTTCCCAGTGGTAAAAATATAAATAATGATACCTGGAATACTCCTGGTTAAAATGCTACATCGGTATAATCCGTGCGCTTGCAGAAACACATTCATTTATATTTACTTTGAGGAACTGCATATTTCAATACCGCATCTCTCTGTCATGCAGGGTAATGTATGAATAGATTTGATCTTCCACACAATTTTGTTGAAAATCCTGAAGCATTAATCAGAAGGACTAAAGCCAAGCTCAAGAAAGTAACAGAATCATCATCTTCTCAGCTTGAAGCTTCACTAAATCAAGAAAATCATCAAAACATCGTTTGAGACTTGACACCAGAGTTCGAAGCCATGACAGACAAGTTAATCCGTGAGTTCTCAGCCCCCACCACGGACAACATCCGCACTAGACCTGCTGTGAACATTGATCGGTCATTTGAGCTCAAGCCTGCGCTCATCAACATGGTGCAAGCAAGCCAGTTCTTTGGGAAAGCACACGAAGATGCTAGTGCTCATCTCCAACACTTCCTGGAGATTTGCAGCACATTCACTATCAAGGATATTCCCAGAGACGCCATACTACTTTGCCTTTTCCCATTCTCACTCTTGGGAAGAGCGAAGCAGTGGTTCTATGCAACCAAGGAGAAGAATACCACGTGGGCACTATGTTCCACAAATTTCCTAGCAAAATTCTTTCCCATGGGAAAGAACAATGCTCTCCGTAGGAAAATTTCAAGTTTTCAGCAACAATATGACGAGTCCGTTCCAGAAGCATGGGAGTGCTTCCAAGACTACATCCTAGAATGTCCCCATCATGGGATGGAGAGTTGGTTACTTATGCAGACCTTCTATCATGGGCTCAGCAACAGCACTCGTGAGACCATGGATGCTGCTGCCGGAGGATCATTCCTATCACTTATAATACCACAAGTCACATCTCTTGTGGAGAAGATGGCATCCAACCAAGGTTGGAGTGAAGAAAGAACCCAGACTCGCAAGAAAAGTGGAGGTATGCACCAGCTCAAAGAGGTAGACATGCTGTCAGCAAAGCTAGACCTACTCATGAAGAGACTCGATGAAAAAGCTGGAGAGAAGAAAGAAGTTATGAACATCTACGACTCTCACATGGCATGTGAAGAGTGTGGAGACATTGGACACTCAGGCAATCATTGTCCAGAATTACAAGAGGACGTGAACTACATCAACAACAACAACTACTACAACCATCATCAGCAAAATCAAGGTTGGAATCAACAACAACAAAGGCCTAACTACTCAGGTAATTATCAAGGTAACAATTCTTTCAATAATCCTAGTTTTCCACCTTTGAGAGAGTTAGTGTCTAATCAAGGAAAGTTAATGGATAACATGTCTAAGAAATTAGCATCCAATGATAAAATACTAGAAACTATAAATAATAGGATGGATAATTTTTCTATTGCCATCAAGAATCAAATTAACTTTAATAAAATGATTGAATCTCAGCTAACCCAAATAGCTGCTGCTGTTCCTATCACTAACCCCGATATTCCATCACAACCGGAAGGTTTAGAATCTGCAAATCTTGTAGACATATTTGATGCAGGTGCTTATTGGAACAACCCCACCGAAGAGTGGTGTAATGACTTCCTACCAACCAAGAAAGGAGATCCAGGACGACCCCTCATCCCAATGTCCATTGGTGTCACCGACTTTCCTAAAGCACTTTGCGACTTTGGCGCAAGCGTCAATATCATGCCCAGAGTAATCTATGAGAAATTCTTTAATTATCCTTTATCAGAAACAATCCTATGTTTGCAGCTTGCAGATCGGACACTATGCTACCCAAGAGAAATATTAAAAGATATCCATGTCCGAATTGGTACCTGATATGTCCCAGCAGACTTCATGGTGATAGAGACGGGTGTTGATGAAAAGTCACCCATCATCCTAGGGGGGCCACTCTCGAACACTGCTGGAGTTGTCATCTATGCTAGCACCGCCAGGATCAGTTTCTTCATCAAAGGGAATAAGGAGACATTTACCTTCAAGAACAAGACCTTACAATCTCCTGAACAACCCCAACATGAGCCAAGAAAGAGGACCAATGTGAGGAACAAGCAGAACAAGCAGAACCAGAACAAGAAGCAAGTACAGACAGAATCAACAAAGATGGTCACGACACTCCACAATAATCAAGATCACCAAATCAGATCCCCTCATTTGATCAAGAAGGACGACCCAAGTGTCCCAACCATTGAATGCACAATCAACAGATGCTCCTTCCAGAAAGCAATTTGCGACACCAAATCAGACGTCAACATCATGGCCAAGTTGACCTACGAGTTTCTGTACGACACAATGTCTCTACATCCAACATACACCCAACTCCAGATGGTAGATCAGACATGCCGCGTCATTGAAGTCATAGCAGAAGATGTTCCCATCCAGATCGATGACCACTTCATCCCTACAGACTTCCTAGTCATTGATACGGGAGAAGATGATTATGATCCACCTATCATCCTTGGAAGACCGTTCCTAAGCACCACCAAAGTTATCATCTATATCGGGACAGGAGAATTGCACCTACACTTCCCCTCTAAGAAGGTACGTCGTTACATTAATGCTAACTACATTGTTGAAGAATCTAAGCAGAATAGAACGAGAAGAAGACGTCGCTACCGCAACCAGAAAAAGCAGAACACCAAGGACGGATGAGCAGACTATAAAGAAGAAGTATCAAGATATGAAGAGAGATACCCTGAAGAAGAAGAGTCAATATACGCAACTCCACTCTCGAGGCCGAACACACCACCAACTCCAAAGTTGGGAAATGAAAGATCATTCTACGACTACCCCAGGCACGAGAGCGGAGAATCTTGGGAAGAAGAAAAGGTATGTCCTTTCAATTATAATAAATATCCAGAAAATAGGGTTTGTCCTAGGAAGGCTACCACACCGACACAAGTGTGGAGAGAAAAAGAAATCATAGTAGAAGAAGAAGCACATCCGGAGGCACCAGCTACGCCGTCCAACGAACCCCAGGACAACTAAGGGTGCAAGGAGTCCTGTTCGGAAGACTTAAACCACCGAACGTCGTGCCAAGAGGTAACACTTGGTAGTTATCCCTTTTTCCTTAATTATTTACTTTCCCTAAATAGTCAATCATGTTTACACTATCTTAAAAAGAAAATAAAAATGTTTAAAACTGTTAAGCCCATACGGCTTATCCAAGTGAGTTTTACGGGCCCACTGGACCAGAAGCTTCTCAAGCTCAAGCTTTTACTTTTCTAGTTAGAGACCAGCGTCTTGGAGCTAATGTAGGGTCTGCCCAAGGACCGACGGGTTTAGGTAAATATCTAATGCGTTCCCCAACGGGAGAGGTTATTTTTGGAGGGGAAACTATGCGTTTGTGAATAAACTTGTGGCATAAAACCCATAAGTATACTCGCTGTGGTGGCATAAAAATAAATAAATAAGTTTTTGCCTTATAAATAAAAATATAAAAATATTGAGTTTATGATCCTGCTAAATAATATCATCCATTAGAGGATGCTCAACATGATTCAAGGATTCAAGGATCAAAGAAGACCAATAACCAGAGGACATCCCATCCATTGTCAGAGTTCTGACAAGATTAGAACACCTCTGCTACCTATCAGCTACATCAGAAGAGATTACATCAAAATCAAGCTTGGGGGAGAGCACCCCCACGTTCCAGTTATATCAGAAGAAATTATGTCAAAATCCAGCTTGGGGGAGACACCCCCACGTACTCAGCTAAGTATTACTACCTATCAGTTTTTATATCTATACTCTACTAAAATATAAAAATATGCATAATCATAAAAATGCAATAAATATTCTCCCGCTTATATATATATATATGTTTTTTATTAGTTTGCTAATAAATAATAGAGAGAATAGAATAAAATAGTTATGCTAAAATGAATCCCAGTAATAAAACTCTTAAAATGGAAATGATGAATAGTTGCTCTGTCATAATACCTTTCAAGTATCTAATTTTCAAATTTGAACTCTCTCTCAAGTTTAGGCATAACTGTTATGATTTGAAATTTTCTCTAAACCTGAACTTGTGGGAAGAGTACCTGATCTAAAGTCTACGTTGTTGACGGATATGATATGTGAAGGTTTGAGTTACTATTTATTTGTTCCTAGAGATACTAGAATTCTGGAGAATTTTATCTTTTGAAAACTTTATAAATGCTGCATGATGAGTTCCCGTCTGACGAGAGTTTAAATTCCTACCACAACCATATATACATGCTTACTAAATTAGAAAACCACATATTTTTACATACTGCTTATGAGCATTGAGTGTGGTCAAGCTGTGTGACCCTCGGGAACTAGTCATGCGATCTGAATCAAAATTCACATGCATCCATATACGCTACTTCTATCCCGGAAGTACGCATCCACATATAGCCACTCATTTCCAACTCCAGATCCCCCACCAAAAACATTCTACTCCTAATCCGAGAGAGAATAGAAACACATAAATATTCTCCTATTCCTGTTTTATCCCTGTGAAGTAAATGCTCCAGTCACGTTCACTTTATAGCTCTACGAGGATGAGTGCTTTAAAAAAAGAGAGACGAGGAAATAAAAAGGGCAAGTGTCCGCCAACCTCGAAAAATAAAAAAGTGAGAAGAGAGGTAAAAATGGGCAAATGTTCGACAGTAGAATTAGGGGTACAAGATACCCAACAAAAAAAATTATTATATATCAAGCATCTCATTCCCTTCAAAAGGTTTCAAATACAAAGGTATATCCATCAAAAGGGAGCAAAAGTATAATTAGACTTTCACCTCTGTTATCATTATCATTACCACCATCATCATCACTACCACCATCATCATCATTACCATCATCATCATCTACACCATTCATTCGTCACACATGCACATCTTGATTTGAATTATTGACATGTACCTTTGGATCCACGGTTTGACTATGCAACATATGTCTTGTAAGTATGTATATGCTATCTCTCACCTATGAGCTCCAGATATTAGCCTTAGTAGAAGTAGGGTGAGAGAGAGAAGGCAATACCACAATACCTTAAACCAAAAATACCACATATTTGAGAGAAATGCATACACCATCAATGCCTTGGTAAGGATCCAGAAATACCACAAAGGAGCGACTGAGAGAGTTATACAAGAAATCTCTGAGTTTTATTATGAAAATCTGCAAAAACTCCAGAGCTATAGTTGATCAAAGAGCAAGAGACATGGTGCTTGACCGGACTGTTCTATCTTTCAAGTACCCAAGACAAAGGTGACATTACAAGCCCCATGGTGGAAGGTAAAATGAGTAAGTTTTTTATCTTAATAGTTGATCTAACCCGGAGACGAGATCTTATTTGAAAGCATGTGTACCCGTACGGCGTGAAAGCATTGTAGAAACCTCTGATCCATCACTGAGTCTATCTTTGCTTAGGGACGAGCAAAGGTAAGCTTGGGGGAGCTTGTTGACGGTCCTTAAGTACCAAATCCAACCGTCAACTAAACAAGGAAAGGGATCTATATGAAACCAACACCTAGAAATAGGGTTTATACTGACAAAATTCCATGAGTTTTGGTGAATGTCTATTTTTGTAGGGGGATATCAGGAAATATGGAGGAAAGTCCCACATGTCATGTTTACATAGAGATAATTATCATTCGTAGGAAAAAGAACAATCTAGAAGTATCAAGAAGGTGTGGGAAGAAACGAGAGGTCGAGCGGGCCCAGGGGCAGGGCGCCCGCCCTAACCCCTGGGGCGGCTGCCCTAGGGCAAAGCCCAACAAGGCTTTGCCTTCTGGACCCTCTCTCCACCGCCTTTGAGGTCACATCTACACCCTCCATTAAGGTCGGTTTGATCCGACGGTTGACGTTCATTTGAGGAGGCTATATAAGGAAGGCCCCCTGACCCTAAGGAGAAGGACCTCTCTGACCTAATTCGTTATTCATCATCATCTCAAGAGTAGAAGCCGCTGATCAAGCCCTAGAGCCACCACATTAACTAGATCTCTAGTTTAGCATAGCTATATAGGATTAGAACTACAAGGAGTCAATCTTCGATTGGTTTCCGGATCTGTCAAGAGGATTATTGGTAATTCTCTCTCTAGTTCTTCCTTGTTCATCATTTGTTCTTCAAAAATATGGATATGCCTTTGCTCTACTTCATTATATTGTTTATGACTTTACTCAATTTGATTATGTTCTCAATTATATTGTTCTTAGTTCGTTATGATTATATCCTTGGCGTAGTTAGATCTGATTCATATACATGTTTAGGATCGTATAGCGTTTATCCATCAGCGCTATGGGTAAATGATAGATATTGTGTAGGCGTGGTGCCTAGACCGTATTTATCTGCGATTGTACCCGCGGGAGTGACAGTCCTGTTGAGTCCTTTGTAGTCCTCCTCCCGTTTGTAGGGCAGGCAGAGCAGTACTATTACGGGGAAGTGATTGCTATGTTTCTTATCTTCCTTAGTAATACTCACTATACATGAATATCTCTTTTGTCACCATGATTGCCAAGAATAATTGCACTAATCATAATATCCTAGACTGTATAGTTAAGAATGACTTAGGAGATATCTTTATAGTTCATCCTAGTTCCATGCTAATGTCTTGCTAGAATATCTGTTGAGGTGCTTATCATTATCTTATGTGGCTCCATATATGTTGATCAGTATTTATCTTTTGTCACTATTCATTCATTATCTATATCTTATGTGACACTTATCTTGTATTGAGAGAGATAGATAAAAACTCTCCATTACGCATACAGTGATACTCATTACTCATTCCTCATTTATTCCTTAGTATCCCTTTCTAGTGGTAAAAATATAAATAACGATACCTGGAATACTTCTGGTTAAAATGGTACATCGGTATAATCTGTGTGCTTGCAGAAACACATTCGTTTATATTTACTTTGAGCAATTGCATATTTCAATACCGCATCTCTCTGTCATGCTGGGGATGACAACCTGACTTAAGTGGCATGAGAGGTGGATAACCATTTTTGGCGCCGTTATTAGAAATAGAAATCTTTCTACTTTTGGTAATGACGTTAAGAAGTATCAACAGTAAGACCAGACATCCTATAAACAATGTGTTAATATGTCTATTAACGTTTTGAAATGTAGTCTCCTTTATACTATTATGAAAAGAATGTTTGAAGAATGATTGAGGATTGTGCAGGGTTTCAGCAGAAACAACAAAGCACCTTCAGCGAGATCAGGATGCAAAGCAATGTTAAGACTGCATCGGACAGGAAACCACTCATGGATAGTAACTAGAATCGTTCCAGAACAACCATCCACTTTCTGATACGTGTGGCGAGAAGAAGCAATGGGCCTCACACGGTTACATTGACCCAATGAAAAAAGATTTGATTAAGAGATTGAGAAGTAACAATGTTCAACTTGGGCATGTGTGTAGCATAATTGGTGTCATGTCCCACGATTCTATAGTGCCAATCCAGAAGCAGGCTATAAGAAATATTTGTTCAAGGTTAGCACAAGAGGATATACAAGATGACATCGGAAAGACGATGAGTGTTCTAAGCAAGATGAAAGAAGAGGACAGAGATTTAGAACTAAGGCTGAGAACATGGCAAGAAGGGAGAATAGAATCAATGTTGTGGTGCACTTGGAAGAATAAACGGGACTTCGTACAATTTGGAGATGTGGTTACTTTTGATACAACTTACAGAACAAATCTGTATAACCTACCATTCAGAATATATGCAGGGGTGAACAACCATTACCAGACAATAGTGTTTGGAGGAGTGCTCCTAAGCCATGAGAGGACTGAAGATTTCGAGTGGACATTCTCAAACTTCACGGATATAATGGGGGGAAAATAGCCTATCACTATACTTACTGGTGAGTATGATAAATGATTACTAACTTGTGTTCCAAAACAATCGTACCAAGCTGCATGTAAATAACATAGTGATTAAAGTACCATACGAGCACACAAGTTTCATTAGAATTAGTCGTAATTAAAACTACTAGGCGAAATGTGGACATATCTATGATATGATACAGTTTGTTGTTCATGGTTTAAATACAGATCAATGCCAAGGGATGACAACAGCGATAAAGTCAACACTCAAAGGGACAAGACACAGGTGGTGCAGGTGGCATGTCCTAAGAAAATCTAAGCAGAAGATAGGAGCAACATACTCAAAGAAGAGTGGGTTCAAGAAAAAGTTCAATGATTTAATTACACACGAGATATCATCAAGTGCATTCGAGGAAACGTGGCAGGAACTAGTAAAGGAATACAAATTGGAAGATAATAAGTTCATGATTAGGGATTACAAGATGCGTGGTATGTGGGCAAAACCATACTTCATGGACATCTTCTGTGCAGTGATGACTAGCACACAGAGAAGTGAAAGTGCAAACAACATGCTCAAGAGATTCATTCAAAGGTCAACACCAATGCATGTATTTGTTGAAAAGTTTAGGGATTTCCAATTCGACAGGAACCAAGAAGAAGAAAGGGAGCACCATTTGACAAAGCAGGTAACTGAAATTAGACATTTATTCATGAAGAGGTGCATAGACAATATTGTCAATTGACTGTTATTGGAATTGTTCGATATCATAAAAGCAAACATCTAGCCAAGTTTCGTTTTGAAAACATATACCAACGAGATTGGTATGAACAACTTGTAAAGCAGATGTTTGTGCTTTAATCGTTTGTGCATTAGATTATAAGTGTGCTAAAAGAAAAATACAAATGTGCAGTCAATTTTATACTTATTATTTGAGGTACCAAAGAAAAAATCAATCAAATAATTTATGTATGTGCGATGAATATTTGATACACTAGGAGTGTTGAATGAAAACGTTTTAGGAAAACAAAGATTACCTATGTCTATGATGGGATATAGTTTGATACTTCAAGTCTAGATTGGAAAGGTAACAATCTATCCATTTTGTGCAGCAAACAAGAAGAAGGAGAGTAGGAGTGCCAATTGAAAGACATGCGGAAGATGTATACACCAGAGAAATGCATGAGAGGTTCTACAATGAGCTTTATGAATCAGGTGGTTACGCAATTATTAACAAGTCTAGTAATGGTCAAAGATTTACAGTAGTCCACACCAAACAAATAGGAGCAGAAAATGCAAGGGAGTACAGGGTTGTCCTAACAACACATAAAAAGATTGATTGCGTATGTGGACTCTATGAGCATTCTGGACTACCTTGCAGATACTACTTAAAGGTACACACAGATATGCTAACCAGATGCAAGAAAAAGTGGGTACTAATTTAAATCCTATTGTGCATGTCCTAGTACACTTGGATAAAACAAAGATTCCAAGCGGCAACATCCACAAGAGGTGGACAAAACAGATCAATACGACGTTGGCACATGGAGACCATATGGCAATATAAACAACATCCCAAATGCAGTCACATGAAATGAAAAAGCAGTTGCTAATCAGGAAAGCAATGGAGCTGTCCCAAACAAAAGGGCCACTTGATGACAAAGCAGTCGCTGAAGCTATATGGGTGTTGGATAGTATCTGCCAGAAACACGGTTGCGACTCAGAGAACATACAAGCTTCTGAGACGGGATCTTCAATATGTACATTAGCAATGGGAACCAACAAAACAATTGCATGCCCACTGATTTGAAGTCGTGGAGACCAAAAAGAACAGGGAGGCCTCGAGTCACATCACTGAAGTCGTGGAGAAAACACTCGAAGCTAGAAAAGGAATCTGGAAGGGAAATTGACGGAAAAACCAAACAAAAAGATGCAATGGAACAAGAACTTCATCCTTCTAAAACTAGGCACCTCTCTGATTTGATGCAAGTTACATGAATCTTATGTAATGCGACACATAGTGTCGTGGATTTGGACATTTCCCTAATGTAAACCATGTTGAAACAACGTTTCCTTCTTTGTTTGCAATTTGTGAACCACCCCTTGAGTTGGGTCGCTTCTCGGAGATACAAAATTCAGTCGGATTGAATGAATGATTGAAAAGGGAAATAGAATGAAACATATAAATAATAGAAGACATGTCAGCTCAACCCCTGGCATCATCATGATTTGTTGTATGTCAAATTAGCGTTACATAGAAGATGTTCGGTAAAGTTTATTAACATTAAGCACGTTAGCGTAAAGTGAATAATGCGATGGCCAAATCTTATAAATACAGACACGATCAGTTGGCTACGCATAATATTTGGATAATCAACCAAGTGAAATGTGTACTAGTACGGTAACATAAAACAATAAATGCGGGATTTGGTTGTCCAATAAAAGTAATACATAACACTACACTTAAGAGGTCCACAATACATCAAAGTGATTCATAATACAATAAGCTTAATCAAAACTGATGCTGTAAAGGTTCAGATAAATACTAAATAACGGATACGGCAAACCACGGGATGAACTGAACTCATCACAGTTAAACAATACTTAGTTATATTGTTCTTAGTTTATTATGATTATATACTTGGAGTAGTTAGATCTGAATCATATCCATGTTTAGGATCGTATAGTGTTGATCCATCAGTACTATGGGTAAATGATAGATATTGTGTAGGCGTGGTGCCTAGACCGTATTTATCTGTGATTATACCCTATATTCCGGATCGTGAGGTAGTTCGCACGAGTGACAGTCCTGTTGAGTCCTTTGTAGTCCTCCTCCCGTTTATAGGGTAGGCAGAGCAGTACTATTAGATGGAAGTGATTGCTATGTTTCTCATATTCCTTAGTAATACTCACTACACATGAATATCTCTTTTGTCGCCGTGATTGCCAAGTATAATTGCACTAATCATAGTACACTAGACTGTATAGTTAAGAATGACTTAGGAAATATCTTTGTAGTTCGTCCTAATTCCATGCTAATGTCTTGCTAGAATATCTACTGACGTGCTTATCATTATATTATGTGCCTACATACATGCTGATCAGTATTTATCTTTTGTCACTATTCATTCATTATCTATATCTTATGTGACACTTATCTTGTATTGAGAGAGATAGATGGCAAATCTCAATTACACATGCAGTGATATTAATTACTCATTCCTCATTTATTCCTTAGTATCCCTTCCCAGTGGTAATAATATAAATAACGATACCTAGAATACTCCTGGTTAAAATGCTACATCAGTATAATCTGTGCGCTTGCAGAAACACATTTATATTTATTAGAATAGCAAATACATATTTCAATACCGTATCTCTCTGCCATGCTGTGGATGACAACTCGTCTTAAGTGGCATGAGAGGTGGTTAATTATTTTTGGCGCCGTTATCAGAAATAGAAATCTTTCTACATTTGGTAATGACGTTAAGAGATGTCAACACTTGTGTATCAAGGTCATGAAGCTCCTACTGCTCAATGCCTCTGATTGCCTCATCATAGGCATCAACATCATCCATATCTGCTGGGGCGGTCCTGAGTTTGACCTGTCTAAGCACTCGGCTGCCCAATCATCTGTCCATGGTAGATACTATCTTTTACTCTCGGAATATAGTCGGTGACTGATCAAGCTCATCACGAATCTCGGGGTGCGTGCCCACAAGGCGAGAAGCAAGGATGAAGCTAATCCAGTGAGCATATGGCATCTGTCATCGTGCACAGATCCCATCTGAGACAACATCCTCAATCTCTGACACAATGAAATCGGCAAGATCAAACGGTGTCTGAGTGACTAAAGCCTGAAGGAGGAACTGCTGAAGGTTTGTGAGCCCTTCCTTATAGCCAGTGCGGGGTAGCAGGGTCTACCTAAGGACGTCATTCAGGCGGTGAACAACTGGGAGTAGCTTTGCTGGAGTATGATGACATCCTTCGTTGAAGGGTGGCCTAAAGATAGGATCCACAAACTCTGTTGTAGGAGTGCGGCCACCTCGAGCACGGCGTGGCAAAGCGACATCCGTGTAGCACTCATCATGTAGGCAGTTGTCTGACGCAGACAAGCAAAATGCCTCTCTGAGCTGGGTCAAGTAAAGTCTAAAGGGACAACCTCTGAAGGTGTACTGTAGGTAGTGGTGAGTCGGCTCAATCCAAACAGACGCGTAAAACTCACCAACGCTCAACATAGTTTCCGGAACGACCAAGGAGGTCCGCCAGTCCCGGAAGGTTTGGGAGGAAGGGACGGATCTCCTCTCCAGCTATGGAAACCATACTCTCAAGTGAGCAGACCCTGTGTGGTCGTATCTGTATACTAGTAAGCTGAGCTGCCAAGTAGAAGTCCTCCATCAGCGGGGTATGCCAACCCGGTGACGCTCTAGGATCCCGCTGATCAAGGCACCACTGTCCAAGCTCTACAAATCTGAGCTTCTTAACCTGCTTCACTGTGATATTTCTTAGATCGAGGTGCACTAGAGGCTCAGGAGTAGGAGAAGGAGGGGGATCATCTGCAGGTGTAGCCTGTGGTGCCTAATCAGGACGCTTTGGAGCCTTAGCACGAGTAGAGGGCTGAGTATACCGAGAGAGGGTAACACGTTGAGTAGTGGAGGCAACAAGTGGCACTGCAAGAACCTCATTGGCATGCACTGACTGCACTGTCGGTCCTGGAGAAGCAGTTGACGTTGTCACTATCTCTGAAGGTAGAATCTGTGGAGGGGAGCTGATATGGACTATACTCTGGCTACCACCTCGCTTTGCGCGGTCCGCTGCATTAGCCACTACTTCTGCCTTTTCTGCCTCTGTGAGCTTTCGCTTCTTCTTCGGCTTCTCAACAAGCTTACTCTTCCCCTTGTCCTTAGGAGGACGAGGTGGGGGAGGAGCATCACCACCAGAACCACTGACGGCTGGAGGACGACCCATCTCTGATCAAGCAATAAAACCACTGACAACTATCAAGAACCACTGCTAGAAACACTGCCCAATTGTCAAGAAACCCACTGCAAGCAACTAAATCACTGATCAACCACAACTGTCAAAGGGGCTTGCCAAGCCACTGGACTGATCCTTGTGAGGCTTTGCCTCAATCCATACTCGTGAGCTTTGCTCCGAGTTTCAACTGACATTGAGTGCTGCTAGAAAGATTAGATAGGATATATAAGCATATATAGTCACTAGAGATAAGATACCATATGGAAGCAAGCAACTAGATAAGAATTAGAGTGAATAACTGCCATGGTACCTGAGGTAAGAGAGCGCGTCTAATCAAAGAAAACCAAACTCCTCGCTAAACTCCACAAGGATGTTTCACCAACTTTGGATCACAATCGACAAATGCATTTAGTGAATTTGGAATTGAATTGAGTGGAATGAATTACATGGATTTGCAAGGAATTGGCTTAGGGCATAATTTGATCAAAGTCTCAACAAAACGCGAAAATGAGATCAAGATCATACCCTAACGGGTGACGAAATGACGATGACGACGAATCGGATTCGGATGGAGGGTGAACCATCGAAACTAACTCCTAGGGTTAGGCAAACCCTAGGGGGTTGATGTTGTGGCTGGCAATGGAGATAGGGTAGGAACCATAGGCTGGTGAGAGGAGAAGCGAGATGGTCAGGGGGTCGTGGTCGCCGACAGGGGGAACCACAGTGGCGAGCGGCGATGGCGGTGGTCGAGCGCGCTGCGGGGGGAAACTGAAGGGTTATGAGGTTGCTGCGCTAGCCAGAAAATAAAATTTTTCTACCCCATAAACCAAGAATTAGTGCTAGTTATAGATCACGGGATTACCACTAGACGCGCAGGTGCAGCGGAAGCGACTTGATGTAGTCGTGCGCGTCGCAGCAGTGCCGTGCAGTTGCGAGGTCGTCCGTCTCAACGTCTCTTACTCGCGGTTCGTCATTGTGCTCCAGATGCAGCACCTCCGAGGAATCCCACACGTGCAGGGAAGAAGCGTCACGCCTCCGGACTGCTAGGTCACCGAGGAGTACTAGGCGTAAGCGTGGGGAGCGTGACGGCGACTGCCAAAGGATGTGAATTCGACTCGCCTCACATCTCCCCTTGCTTATATAGGCGTCCTAATGAGCTCCCACGTTGGAGGCCCATTAGCAACCCTAAACCTAGTCTAATTCGGGTCCAACCCGAATTAGGCTTCCAGCCCCTTAAGCGTGCGACCCTATGGGCTCACGCACACATAGACATGGCCCAAGTACTCTTACTTGACCAATAGTTGATAGCGGCCTCTAGCAAGGCGTGTCAACTCCTATGCATACGTTATGATCATATCAGACAAACCACCACAATACAATATACTTGTTATTCCTTTGCCTCACGATATTTGGTACAACTCGTGGGTTAACACTTAACCCAAGCACGGCCATGCATTTCATGATCTAATCATTTGAGTAGTCCAGTGATATCTCTCTCATATGAAGTGTGACAAATTCCATCTTGATTGACTATGTCTCACAGCATGTTTCCCGACAAACCCGAAAGCCACCTTATAACTACCTAGTTACGGAGTAGTGTTTGGTAGTCTCTAAGTAGGTCATTTCACATCTTGAGTACATACGACAATCTCAGGTCTAAGGACATAACGTACATGATGTGTATAGAGACAGTCTCATGTCGGGTATGTCCAGCACCATGTCCTACATGTGCCCACATTATTAGTTTGACATCTCATGTCCATGACTTGTGAAACATAGTCATCAACTAATAATGTGCTGATCTAATATTCATGCACATTCTAGCACGAACTCTGATCAGGGACAACTTTAGAATAACCATACAAGTAAAAGAGTTTCACAAACAATTCACATAATTGTTTATCTATACAAGTTGTCTTTAATGGATATTCATTGAACTCATAATATGTCATGGATACAAGGAAATACAATCATCTCTATGATTACCTCTAGGGCATATTCCCAACAGTCTCCCACTTGCACTAGAGCTAATCTGGAAGATATCTAATACCCATAGCTTTTACGTGCGCCTCATGCTTAGGCTGTGGAAGAGCCTTTGTCAAAGGATCTGCAACATTCAAATCCGTTTGTATTTTGCACATCTTGATCTCATCTCGACCGACGAACTCTCGAATTAGATGAAACTTCCGTAGTACATGTTTGTTCTTTTGGTGATTCCTAGGCTCCTTAGCCTGCGCTATTGCCCCATTGTTATCACAATACATATTCAATGGGCAAGACGCATTTGGAACCACACCAAGCTCGATGAGAAACCTCCTCATCCAAACACCTTCCTTTGCAGCGGCAGAAGCTGCAATGTACTCGGCTTCTGTTGTTGAATCGGTTACCGTCTCCTGCTTGGAACTTTTCCAACTTATAGCACCACCATTTATTGTGAACACAAAACCTGATTGAGATTGTGAATCATCCACATCAGTTTGGAAGCTTGCATCGGTGTAACCATTTACAACGAGCTCCTCCTCACCTCCAAAGATTAGGAACACATCTTTAGTCCTTCTCAAGTACTTAAGGATGTTTTTAACAAGCGTCCAGTGACTCTCACCTGGATTAGCTTGGTACCTACTCGCAACACTTAGAGCATATGAGACATCTGGGCGAGTACATATCATGGTGTACATAATGGAATCAACTGCCGAACCATATGGAACCTTACTCATGCGCTTCTGCTCATCAGCTGTCGTAGGACACTGCTTCTCGCTAAAACACATACCATGTGACATAGGCAAGAACTCTCTCTTGGATTGTTCCATGTTAAACCGTTTCAACACCTTGTCAATGTATGTATCTTGGCTTAATCCTATAAGCCTCTTTGATCTATCTCTATAGATCTTAATGCCCAAAATGTATGTTGCTTCACCTAAATCCTTCATAGAAAAACTATTATTCAGTGAAGTCTTTATGGATTGCAACATAGGAATGTCATTCCCAATCAATAGTATGTCATCTACATACAAGATTAGAAATACAACAGCGCTCCCACTTTCCTTCTTGTAAACACAAGGTTCTTCTTCATTCTGACGAAAGCCAAACCCTTTGATCACTTCATCAAAACGAATGTTCCAACTTCGAGATGCTTGCTTCAACCCATAAATGGATTTATGAAGCTTGCATATTTTCCAGCATTTTTAGGATCAACAAAGCTTTCGGGCTGTATCATATACACATCCTCTTCCAAATTTCCATTTAGAAAGGTTGTTTTAACATCCATCTACCAAATCTCATAATCGAAATAAGCAGCAATTGCTAGAATGATCCGGATAGATTTAAGCATCGCTACCGGCGAGAATGTCTCGTCGTAGTCAACTCCTTGAACTTGCCGAAAACCCTTTGCAACAAGTCGATCTTTATAGACGTGAACGTTTCCGTCCATATCCTTTTTCTTTTTATAGAACCATTTGCACTCTATGGGTTTAACCCCATCAGGCGGGTCAACCAAGTTCCAAACTTGATTGTCTCCAATGGAATCTATCTCAGATCTCATGGCACTTTGCCATTCCTGGGAATTTGGGTCCATCATTGCTTCCGTGTATGTCGTAGGTTCGTCATCGTTTGACAACAACACTTCCCCACGTGCCTCATGGATTCTTGCTGACCTTCGTGGTAGTGGTGGTGTTTCTCTTGCCACAGGTATCTCAACTTGTTCTGCTACATTAGCATCACTCATAGAGTTATCCCCTATTGGCTCATCTTGAACTTCTTCAAGATACACCTTTTGTCCACTCTTCTCTTTATTGAGAAACTCTTTCTCTAAGAAGACACTGTTCCGAGCAACAAACACTTTGCCCTCTAATCGGTTGTAGAAGTAATACCCTAAAGTTTCCTTTGGATATCCCACGAAATAGCATTTGTCCGACTTGGGTGTTAGTTTATCTGACATAAGTCGTTTGACATAAACTTCACAACCCCAAAGCTTTAGAAAAGACAAACTGGGACTCTTACCAGTCCACATCTCATGTGGTGTCTTAACTACGGACTTATACGGTACCATGTTCAATGTGAAAGCGGCTGTTTCTAGAGCATATACCCAAAATGAGAGTTGTAGGTCTGACTGGCTCATCATAGACCGAACCATGTCCAACAAAGTCCGATTACGTCGCTCGGATACGTCGTTTCTCTGAGGCGTTCCAAGTGGCGTAAGCTGTGGAACAATTCCAGAACTCTTTAGATGATTGCTAAACTCATGGCTCAAATATTCGCCTCCACGATCAGATCGCAAGGCTTTAATTTTCTTGCCACGTTGATTCTCTACTTCATTATGAAATTCTTTGAACTTTTCAAATGTTTCAGACTTATGTTTCATTAAGAAGATATATCCATATCTACTAAAATCATCAGTGAAGGTTATGAAGTATTGAAATCCGCCTCTAGCTGTCGTACTCATTGGTCCACATACATCAGTATGTACAAGTTCCAATAAGTCTGCCGCCCTCTCAGGAAAACCTGTGAAAGGCGACTTGGTCATCTTACCCAATAGGCAAGCCTCCCATGTCTCGTATGATTCAAAATCAAACGAAGTTAGAAGCCCATCTGAATGGAGCCTCTTCATGCGATTCTCACTTATATGACCTAAACGACAATGCCACATATAAGTAGGACTTAACTCATTAAGCCGAGGCCTTTTAGCATTAATATTACAGATAGGTTCATCATCAAGATTTAAAATAAACAACCCATTCACAATGGATGCAAAAGCCACAAACATGTCATTCTTTGGGATCACACAATCATTGTCTTTACTTGCAAATGAATAACCATCCTTCATCAAACATGAAGGTGACACAATGTTTCGACTTAAACTAGGAACAAAATAACAATTATTCAATTCCATGATAAATCCTAACAGGAGGTGAAGTTGCATCGTCCCAACGCTCAACGCAGCAACTCTTGCATTGTTGCCCACGCGGAAATAAACTTCTCCTCTTTTCACGCTTCTACTTCTTATCATTCCCTGCATCGTATTGCAAATATGAGCAACCGATCTGGTATCAAATACCCAAGAATTAACATAAGAATCAGCGAGAAAAATGTCTGTAACATAAACAACAAGTGTACAAGCAGCGAGAGTACCTTTACCACCGCCATCCTTCAAGGATTCCAAGTAAAACTTGCAGTTCCTTTTCCAGTGACCTTTCCCATTACAATGAAAGCATTTAGCTTCAGCAGCTTGTCCAACAGCCTTGGGCGCAGGAGGAGGGTTTGGCTTAGAGATCTGATCTTTAGCCATCGCCTTCTTCTTCTTCCAAGCCCTCTTCTTAAAGTTAGGCTTGTTTTGGACTGCCATCACATGGCTACTGCCAGCACCTTTCTTGATATCAGCTTCTGTTGTTTTAAGCATGCCGCACAATTCATTCAAGCCCTTCTCCGCCCCAAGAATATGGTAGTTCAAAATGAAGTTCCCATAGCTAGACGGAAGAGATGCAAGTATGAAATCAGTGGCCAACTCTGGGCCCATTGGGAAGCCTAACTTCTCTAATCTCTGAGTGTGACCAACCATCTTGATCACATGTGGGCCAACTGCTGCGCCTTCTGCTAGCTTGGTTTCGATAAAAGCCTTAGAAACATTGAACCTTTCAGTCCTGGCTTGAGTCTGGAACATATCATTAAGCGCTACGATCATATCTTACACTGCATGATTATTGTCAAATTGCATCTGGAGATCTGGCTCCATGCAAGCGAGCATAAGGCAACCCACTTCAAGATCAGCATCACATGCTTTCTTGTAAGCGGTTTTCTCTGCAGCAGGTGCATTATCAGCAGGCTCATCTGGTAATGGGGTGTCTAGAACATATTCCTTTTTCTCAGCCCTGAGAACAATTCTCAGGTTGCGGATCCAATCCACATAGTTTGTTCCATTCAACTTATCTTTCTCAAGAATTGAACGTAAAGTAAATGGTTGATTACTGGGAGCCATCTACAACAAAAAGTAATGCAAAATACTAAGACAAAAGTATCCAAGATGGAGTAAAACCATATTAAACCTTTTAATAGAATCTACTCCCACTAAAATCAATATCCCTCTATTGAAACTTAGTGATTCAAGACCCGCAACTAACAAGTCGACTAGTGAGCTTTAGCATCACCGCTAGGCGACATGGTAGATCGGTAAGCAACTCCTTGCTAATCATATCACATATGACTCTTGTTGTTGGGTGGCATCTCTATGCTTGTGTTTCCAACAGCTAATGCTCCAAGGTCCCTAACCGTTAGGATAACCTTGTTCAAGTAACCAAATCTTCTGCATGTAAGTGTCCGACACGAACCTGTCTAGTCAAGGAAAATCAGTGGCACCCTAATTTCATAGACCTACCACCGATCGTACAAGACACGTGACAGTGCAAGGTTTGGGGAAGCATTACGACTTAAACATTGCTGAGGGATCGTTCTACTTCACTACCGCATATGTAGACAAAAACATTATTGCACGTGAAAGTAGAACATAGTGAGAACGGCATAAACACAGATATGACTTGGTATAACCCATTGTTACTTTGGGGATCTCCATCTCCATCAATTTTTTCATCATGGTGATCACCATCTCCATGATTCAAGTATGCTATCCTTCTGTGATGAGTCCACCAAGACTATCTATCACTACCGCAGGACAATGAGATAAAATTACATGGTTGCGGATAGGAACATCACAGATTGGCACGCAGGCCATTACATTTGAATGGACAATATCTGTGGCTCTAGCCATATTGTCTTAATCATGACGTGCAAGCCATGAATTAATTACATACACGCATCACATACACATAAGGGCTATACCAATCACGAATACCTCCAAAATAGAGTTAACCGATTCCGATGTCTAAACTTAAAACGCCGAAAACTCAATTTTGCAAGCTGTTTTTCGCAAATCTAATTTTCACAAAAACCATCAAGGGGTGTCGTTGATGAATGCGAAATTTTCTGGCGCACGATTTTCGTTTAAGGTTTTTCTCGTTCCGAGGTCGTATGCAAAAGTTATGGCCATTTTACCGAACAACACTTTTCTGCAAAATTCCCCTCCGACGGCAGATCCAATCCGTCGCCGCCGCACATCGTATGCGCCTAGAACTGGACCTAGGTTCAATTCGACCAATCTTATTGATCTCCAACTCACCATAATTGGGTTTACGTGTATCACTTAACTCGGATGGCGGAATTCCAACCGGTAGGAGTAGATCGTTACAATACCAACGTGGCAAGATCACGAACCATGATCAGAGATTTATCTTAAACCGCGCATATCACCAAATGCTCGTACCCGAATCTATAACGAGGCATCTAACGGCTCTGATACCACTGAAGGGTTATGAGGTTGCTACGCTAGCCAGAAAACAAAACTTTTCTACCCCATAAACCAGGAACTAGTGCTAGTTATAGATCACGGGGTTACCACTAGACGCGCAGGTGCAACGGAAGCGACTTGATGTAGTCGTGTGCTTTGCAGCAGTGCCGTGCAGTTGCGAGGTCATCCATCTCAACGTCTCTTACTCGCGGTTTGTCCTTGTGCTCCAGATGCAGCACCTCCGAGGAATCCCACACGTCCAGGGAAGAAGCGTCACGCCTCCGGACTGCTAGGTCCGCGAGGAGTACTAGGCGCGAGCGTGGGGAGCGTGACGGTGGCTACCAAAGGATGTGAATTCGACTCGCCTCGCATCTCCCCTTGCTTATATAGGCGTCCTAATGAGCTCCCACGTTGGAGGCCCATTAGCAACCCTAAACCTAGTCTAATTCAGGTCCAACCCGAATTAGGCTTCCAGCCCCTTAAGCGTGCGACCCTATGGGCTCACGCACACATAGACATGGCCCAGTACTCTTACTTGACCAATAGTTGATAGCGGCCTCTAGCAAGGCGTGTCAACTCCTATGCATATGCTATGATCATATCAGACGAACTACCACAATACAATATACTTGTTATTCCTTTGCCTCACGATATTTGGTACAACTCGTGGGTTAACACTTAACCCAAGCACGGCCATGCATTTCATGATCTAATCATTTGAGTAGTCCAGTGATATCTCTCTCATATGAAGTGTGATAAATTCCATCTTGATTGACTATGTCTCACAGCATGTTTCCGACAAACCCGAAAGCCACCTTTATAACTACCTAGTTACGGAGTAGTGTTTGGTAGTCTCTAAGTAGGTCATTTCACATCTTGAGTACATACGACAATCTCAGGTGTAAGGACATAATGTACATGATGTGTATAGAGACAGTCTCATGTCGGGTATGTCCAGCACTATGTCCTACATGTGCCCACATTATTAGTTTGACATCTCATGTCCATGACTTGTGAAACATAGTCATCAACTAATAATGTGCTGATCTAATATTCATGCACATTCTAGCACGAACTCTGATCAGGGACAACTTTAGAATAACCATACAAGTAAAAGAGTTTCAGAAACAATTCACATAATTGTTTATCGATACAAGTTGTTTTTAATGGATATTCATTGAACTCATAACATGTCATGGATACAAGGAAATACAATCATCTCTATGATTACCTCTAGGGCATATTCCCAACAAAAACTGCAACCGCTAGGAACAGAGGACCCATAGGGTTAAGTCGCGGTGAAATTGAGCGTCGAACCAGGGTTTCGATGGGTCTGAGTATGATTCATGCAGTACGCACCCAGGCTCCAGACGCTGATCCGGAGGTCACCATCAGAGTAACGAAAGTAGTCCGGAGATGTTTGACTCGAACTGTTCAGGGCCGACCAACGCACCGGACCTTTGAGGAATGGTCCGGAGGTATGAAAGAAAGGTGGTCCTACGGTTTTGCCTTGATTGTCAAATGAGTGAATAGAGGACCCATGCTCCGGACACTGGTCCGGAGGTGAGCATCGGACTAACACAGGTGGTCCAATGGCTAACTGGAGTAACAGTTTTGGCAACAGTAAGGGCTAGAGCATCGGACTCTAGTCCGGAGGTACGCGTCGGACGATTGAAAGTGGTCCGTAGGGTAGTCCGGAGCTTGTTTTTCTTCAAATTTTCCTGTTTTTCTCTCAAGTCTTTCTCCTAGCCAAGTACCAACACAAAAGAAGAAGAGAGAAACACTTGTTGTCCTTGGCATAAGAACCATCTCTCAAACCCTCAATTTTACAAATAGTTTGCCATAGGCTAGACATAGTTTCATATGAAAATAGTTCAAAAAGAGCAAGGATCACCATAGGGGCACAAGAGGGGTATTAGTAACAACTAGAGCTTTTGAATGCTCAACCTAAGTGACAAACCTAGAGGATGATCAAACTTAACCGAAAAGAAAACAAGAAGCAACACTCATGCAAATGCAATGCATTACAGAATTTGAATCTATGTTGCTTGCATGTTTAAACCATGGTTAAGCTTTGTCACATGCTTTGAGGGCGGTTATCTCAACCGCGTTAGCCAAGCCTATGTGCATTACTAAAGATTAAACATGTTATTTTATATATGAATGCATGGTGGTTCACACAAACTCATTTTTAGTGAAGTTTAAGTGATCAAGCACATTTAACTCGTTTCTCAACCTACAAAAGGTTGTTTCATCGAGTGGTTTTGTGAAGATATCCGCCAATTGATCTTCGCTCTTAACTCCAACTAGTGATATGTCTTTCCGAGCCACATGATCTCTAAGAAAGTGATGGCGAATATCTATGTGCTTGGTGCGAGAGTGTTGAACCGGGTTGTTAGCAAGCTTTACGGCGCTTTCATTATCACAAAAGAGTGGAACATCTTTTAAAACCACGCTGTAATTTGGAAGTGTTTGGGTCATTATTGGCATCAAGAATGATACACTTTTATATAACCAAAATGCTGCCAACAACCTTAGGATCAAGGATAAACAATCACATCATGAGCATACTTTATCAAATAACAAGTTCCACATGTCCATGAAGTATGTGATTGCAGGATTGAAGAAATAGGGCAAAGGAGAGCCAGTGGGACCCACCTAGGGGGTCGGCCGACCTCCTATAAGGACCACCAGCTCTCCCCTCTGGCCATGATCCAGGAGAAGCACTCCACCCTCAGATCACATTGTGCTTCCTCCTAGCCACATGACAAGTGGGGCCAACATCTAGAAGGCCGAGGTGGGCCAGAGACCCCAATGGGGGGTCGGCCGACCTCCCACATGGCCCACGAGTCCCTCCCTTGGTCCCTGACCAGTGGGGCTGATTCTAGAAGATGAAGGCAGGGCCCATAGGCCATAGGGGGGGGGTCGGCTGACCTAGCCCTAGGTCGGTGCAGCTCCTGGTAACCGCCACACTCATTTAGCACATGTTGAAGATCAAGACCATCCACTCTAAGACGGTTTAGAAGCGGTGGATCCAAGGGTGGAGAATTGAAGCCTCCTAGATCAATAACGTGGCGATGGAGTAGCCCCTACTCCACCTCCCACTATAAATAGAGGCTCACTACCCCCTGTTCATACATGGTGAAGAAGCCTACAAGCTCTATTCCTTAGATTGTTCTAGTAGTTAGTCTAGAGTGGGAGTTAGAGTTGAGTCGAGTTGCGCTTGGGATTTCCGGAGTCGTCTTTTGGAAAGTCTGGTATAGCTCTTGTATCTTTCCTCCTTTATAAGACTATATCTTATTTAATATATTACTTTTCCTCTACTTTACTTAGTATTTACTTTGAGCATTACTATACTTGTTATAGTCTTGTTATATGCATTTGCTTATTACTAGCCTTTACATCAATAGTCTGTGATCCTTGTGGCCTTTCCTGTATGCGATCATTGCCTGTCATAGGGTGCTTTGGTTATAGATCATAGTCAAAGTAGTACGTTGTGTGTAAGCGTGGCGCTTATACATCCTCTTACCCTTGGTTACCACTTGTTCCATGGATTGTTTGTCGTAGCTAGCAAGAGAGTGACAGCCTTGTCTAGTCTTTGTATTGCACCACGTGTTCTTAGGCAAGTCTGATAGGAGTTTTGTCCTCCTACTGATCTATCCCCTTGCCTAGCATACTTGTATTGAGGAGCCAAACTATAGTGTTTAGACTAATTGATTGGCTAAGTATATTAATGTAGAGTGAATTACATAGGAGTTCCTATACTCTCTCGTTGTCCTCCCACCTAGCTATACTATCTAGTTATCTCTAAGTTATCATTTACCTTGGCTTATTCATTCATCAACCCTTCCTATTACTTTATATCGATTACCCCCTATACTAGTTGGTACTAAGTTAAGGTGCCCTCTAGGATCTCTCTCTAATTATCATTTCTAGCTCAGCTTTCCCTTGGGATAATATAAACTACGATACCTTGGAATAATCCTGGGTGAAGTGCTACAGAGGTATAATCTGTGCGCTTGCGGATTTATCCAATAGTCATAAGAAATACCAACAAGCATTTCTGGCGTCGTTGCTGGGGAAAGCATAGCCTAGAAATTTTAATTAGATTGAATCCAGAGATTCTCGTTAACTTAGTTATCAATTAGTCATAGGGGCTTACCCCTATCTATGTCTTCCTTTCTTGTGAAGCCAGAGAGTGTATGAGCAATTTCCAACTACCGGGAAATTATCTAGAAGATCCCGAGCAGTTGTTGACGAGGACTAGACGTCATCAACTTCCCCCTCAGAGGATCATCTCGACCCTGAATCCGTTCGAGGAAGGAGGCTCTACACCACCACTCAAGGAAACTATGGCCCAGAAGGCGATCTCTGACTTCTTGGCTCCGTCCGCTACCCACGTAGCTCAGGGTCCTGAGGTCATCTTCGGGGATGCCACCTTCGAGCTGAAGCCCGCCTTCATCCCCATGGTGCAGGCCAACCCATTTTGCGGGAAGCCCCATGAGGATGCTAATGCTCATCTCCAGCACTTCATGGAGTTATGTGGCCCCTTTACCATCAAGGGAGTGGCGTCGGACGCCATTCGCCTTTGTCTGTTCCCATTCTTGTTATTGGGGAAGGAGAAACAATGGTTCTACGCCCACAAAGAAGAAGCCACTACATGGGAGAGGTGTGCCAACGCATTCCTCAAGAAGTTCTTCCCGACGGGCAAAACTAATGCCCTTTGTGGAAAGATCTCAAGCTTCCAACAACAGTTTGACGAGACTATTCCCGAAGCATGGGAGCGCCTCCAAGAGTACATTCATGCCTGTCATCATCATGGGATAGCCGATTGGCTCTTGATTCAAGGATTCTACCACAGGCTATCTAGTATGGCCCGTAGTCACCTTGATGCTGCCGCTGGAGGGGCATTCCTCCAACATACAGTGAGGAATGCCAAGGACCTCATCGATAAGATGGTAATCAACCAAGGATGGGGTGAGGAACGTATCCAGCCAAACGAGAGAGGTATGCACATCGTCAATGAGGTGGACATGCTCTCTGCCAAGATGGACCTCTTAATGAAGAAGATAGAAGAAGGTTCCAAGAAGGAACAAGAGGCCATCTACCCCACTACCACCGCACAAGCTATTGAAGCTGATCCATGGTGCGAGGTGTGTGGAGGAAATGATCACTCAGGCAACAATTGCCTCAAGACATCGAAGGAGGATGTGAACTTCATCATCATCATCAACAACAACAACAATGGGTATCGACCCCAACAACAAGGAGGATGAAATTCGCGCCCCTTCTACCAAGGTAATGGAGGTAATAACAATTACAATAATTACAATTCTTATAATACTCAACCTTCATTGAAAGATCTTGTTCTTGGTTAATCTAAGATTAATGATGGTATAAATAAAAAGATGATTGCCACTGATAAAGTTCTTGAAAATCTTGGTGAGAAAATGTATAGCTTTGCAACTGCCATGAAAAATCAATTGAGCTTTAATAAAATGCTAGAAACACAATTAGCTCAATTAGCAGCAGCTATGCATCTATAAAACAAGGTAAGATTCCTGGGAAACCAGAGGATTCAATGGAGCATGTGAATATGGTCACAAAGAGGTTCGGTAAGCCTCCACTTCGCTCCTATTGGGGCTATCTTCTCGATCCTCCCTTCATCATGTAGAAGGAAGATCCAGGTCATCCGACGATCAAGTGCTCAATCGGACAACAAACCTTCCACAACGCCTTCTGCGACCTTGGATCAGGCGTCAACATCATGTCCAAGGTAACTTACGATAATCTACTAGGAGGACCTTTGGTCCCCACATGTGTTCATTTGCAGATGGCAGATCAGGCGATGCGGTTTCCCGAGGGACTTGCAAGGGACATCTTGGTGAACATCCAAGATGAGTACATCCCCACCGACTTTATCATCCTGGACATGGGAGCCAATGTGGACGTTCATGTCATCCTGGGAAGGCCCTTCCTCAACACTACCAATGCGGTCATCTACGTGGGATTGGGCCAGATCCACTTCCAGTTCCCAAGTCATAAGGTAAAATTTGCTTTCAATGGTGATAAACTTAACAAACAGGTTAAAGCACATTCACCAAGAAGAAGAGTTCGGGCTCCACGCCAAAAGAAGCAATACCCGGAGGCCAAGATCAATGAACTCAAGGAGGATGAACCTGCCAATCCAAGGTAGGTTTGGAAAGCGAAGGAGGTACACACTCCTCGGTCTCCATCTCCGGAGCCATCAAGTGCACCCGAAGAATGTACAAGAAGGAGAGTCCTACTCCAAGGACTTAAAATCAAGGAGCCTTCGTCGAAAGGTAAGTCGGTAGTTATCTTTTATCTTTTATTTCCCTTTACATTTATTTCTTTAATTTTCATAATGCTTAAAATTTAGAAAAATAAAGTTTAGATTAAAATAAAACTTGAGATTAGTTTAGCATTAAACGTTGGCCAAGGGTGGGACCTTAGGGGGGTCGGCCGAAACTATGTACCTTATCCTTGCTTTCTTAAATGGGGAACATCATGTGACCTTGTAAAATAAAAAAATGGAGACCTATAGGGGTCGGCCGACACCCCTAGGGGTCCCTTGGTCACTTCTCTCCCTTCCCCATCTTCCTTGCATGCCCATGGGGGGTCGGACGACCACCCCTTGGTGCCTCCTTGGTGCAATCTTATCCCCCTATAAAAGGCCATGCAAGGAGAGCTCAAATCCACACTCCAACCAGAATCCAGTTCTAGCTCAAACCATTTCTTCCTTGCCTTTGTCTTGCTCTCTCCTCTCCTCTCTCAATGGAAGTTCTTAGATCTCAAGAGAAGTCGTGTTACTCTCTCTCAAATCCACAAAAAAAAAATACGTTGTCTTCATCAAGCTTCTCTTAGCTCAACCCTATGCCCGCAAGACAAACTAGGAAACTCTCTCTACACTAAACCTTGTCCTAGACTTGTCCTTGTGTATCTCTTCCTCTCTAGAAGATGAAGAACCACTTGAGATCCGCATTCAAGAAAGCAAAGCAAATCCTAAGTGGGAGTTCATCTCGACACTCCCACCAATCCGAGGATACTTCTCAAGAAAGGAGAAGGGGAGGTTCTGCCCGATATACTTGGGAGAACATCCCAACCGAAGGACAACCTCAGGAGGACGAAGAATCACCGATAGAGATGCATCATCTTGGTGCATTCATGGTGCCCCTGATGAGGACGAATGATCAGCAAAGTGGTCTCTGTTTTGATCAACTAGAGTACCCGAAATATCTCTCTTCGGGATTGATCTTTCGAGCATACAAGGATATTGAATCCAACTCTTCTCTCCAACGTAGGTATGAACACCGAATTCGATACTATCTTTTCTACCATTGGTTGATCTAGTTTTTGGCAAGTAGATGAACTTGGAATTAAATTGCTCACCATAGAGTTCTTGTGCTCCTTATAAGTCTCTAATGATGAAATATCTTTCCACATGTTTAATAAAAGCTTTAGTCTCACTTGAAGTCATCTAAATGTTGCTCTTGGTTTTGATGATTCATGCTTGCTTGACTTAGATCCTGCCATGAGTAGATTCAATAAAAGAAAATTATGGTTGTCTATCTCTGCCTTGAATGATTGCTCAAATCCCAAACCTGAGGAAATTCATAATCCAACCCTTTGTTTTATTCATCTTTGGATGAACATGACTTTGTTCCCTAGAAATAATGCTACCATATTAAGCAACATAGAATTAAAATTGCTTTATTCCATGGTTAACAAAATCCAAATATATCCTGTAAAATGCTTAGTAGAATTTTGGCAAAGATCAATTGAAGGTAATGAACCCATACAATTGACATCCTTAATTACTCGTCTTGCTGAATCCATGACCTAGTAGATCGAACATATGCTTTTGAATATCTCTCTTCACCTAGAGTAGTAATTTCAGAAGAATATCTTACACATGCCCAAATGCTAAAAATAGGTCCCAAGGGTGGACTTAAAATGATCTATAGTGGCCATACAAGTGAAGTTCCTATTCCAAATAGGCAATATCAGTTGTATAGGACCCGTAAGCTAACCCTTGATTTGGATCAAGGAAATGGGCAAAGAGGTTTTGCAGGTTCGGACAGGAGAGTTTAGGAAGGGCTATACTTTGTTTATCTTGAGCAAGGTGGTCCTTCACATGGAGTTGTTGGCGAGGAAGATGACGATGCAACTTCCATGGATACTTCCAGTGGCATGCCTCCTCGGCCACCACATCCGCATGGACCATGAGCATCCTTCTCGTCCCCATGAGATAGGGAGCATCGTGAACGGCGGCAACAAATGGAATCATCTCACCAATGCTTTTAGCGAGCTACGCGTTGAGCATGGTGTGCAGCAAGCATAGTCCAGCAGACTGCCGAACAAATCCAAGCACCGCAAGAAGAACAAAACCAGTAGTGGACATTATGGTGGCAACAACATCCATATCCGCCACCACACTACCGAGCAAAGGATAAGCTTGGGGAGGTTTCCTCCCCCCACTAAGGTAAGTTTTTAATTCCAACATGTACATTTATGCATTTTTCTTGCTTATCTTTGCTTGCATCTAAAAAATGAATATGATAAAAAAAATAATAAAAAAACTTCTCTCCACTCTCACATGCTCCATGAATATTAATATCCCTTATGGAAATGATGAATCGTTGCTCTGCTAAATGTTTCTCTAGTACTTAGTTTACAACTTGATATTTCTCTAAGTATGGATTACTTGGCTTAAAAGAAACCATCATGAACTTAAAACTTTTGTGGGTTGCAAATGTTGTAACTAAGTCTAAGTTGTTGTGAGACATAATATAACAAGACAAGAGCTTCTATAATATTGTTCTGAACAAGAATGACTATCGGAGTTTTATTTATAAAAATGATAAAAAACACTTTTTGTTCCTCAATGGTGAAAATTCCTACCAACGCCATATATACTCTTTCATGATATAAGCTTTCTACATAAGTTGCTTGCTTTGTGTTGAGTTTGGTCAAGTTTTGTGACCCTTGTTGAGATATTTATCATGCTCCCAAGATCAAGATCACATACATGCCACATATATATGCTGCTTCTACACCAGAAGTACGTAGAAACATGCCTTACATTTTCCACATAGTTCATGCTCCATGTTCTAATTGAAATTCTCTCTCTAGTATATTGCTAGTAAATGAGACATATACTATGAAAAATTATGAAAAATATGAAAAAAAAATATATATAGGGGCACATGAAGGTCCCAAGTTTTAGAAAAATGATGAGCAAATCAAAGCTCATAGAAAAATAAATAAAGATAGTTATGTCTCAAATTTATAAGTTAGAAAGAGAGATCATATCAAATAGAGGAGTATTGATCATTTGCCATGTTCCACACACTTGCACATCTTGATCTAAGAGTATGACACTTCTCTCCTTGGATCCGAAATTTGACTTTATGACATATGCAAAGTAAGTTTGCTACATTATTTATCCTACCCTATAGCTCTACATAAGCCTTTAGAGATAGGATGAAAAGAAGGCAAACTTCAATATGTGCCTTGGTGAGGAATCATACACCTTATGAGCGACTCGAGAGTACCATTTGAGGAACACTAAGTCTTTCTTTTCAAAACTTTACAAAACCTCCGATATGAAACTTGTGAAAGAATGAGTGCTCAAGTCAAGTTGTTCTATCTCTCAACCACTCAAGACAAAGGATAAAGCCATAAGTCCCATGAAGGACTAAGGTAATATGGGTGAGTCTTTATTGCTAATTTTTCCATTCAAAAGAGAAGTATAATTTTTGTAGATTTAGTACTCTTGAAATATGAAACATAGTAGCAACTCCTGATCCACCGAAGCTAAGTTTAATTGTTTGCTCGGGACGAGCAAAGGTTAAGCTTGGGTGATCTTGTTGGCATCAAGAATGATACACTTTTATATAACCAAAATGCTGCCAACAACCTTAGGATCAAGGATAAACAATGACATCATGAACATACTTTATCAAATAACAAGTTCCACATGCCCATGAAGTATGTGATTGCAGGATTGAAGAAATGGAGCAAAGGAGAGCTAGTGGGACCCACATATGGGGTCAGCCGACCTCCTATAGGGCCCACCAGCTCTCCCCTCTGGCCATGATCTAGGAGAAGGATTCCAGAGTGAATGTCAACCCTCAGATCACAAAGTGCTTCCTCCCAACGGTTCTCATACAACTCACATGGATCCATGGGCCCACATCAAGGAGATCAACGTGACAAAATAACTCAGAAGAACCAACCCAGCCACATGACAAGTGGGACCAGCATCTAGAAGGTCGAGGTGGGCCAGAGACCCCAATGGGGGTCCGCCGACCTCCCACATGGCCACCAGCCCCTCCCTTGGTCCCTGACCAGTGGGGCTGGTTCTAGAAGATGAAGGCAGGGCCCACAGGCCATAGGTGGGGTCAGCCGAGCTCCCCCTAGGTCGGTGCAGCTCCTCGTAACCGCCACACTCATTTAGCACATGTTGAAGATCAAGACCATCCACTCTAAGACGGTTTAGAGGCGGTGGATCCAAGGGTGAAGAATTGAAGCCTCCTGCATCAATGACGTGGCGATGGAGTAGCCCCTACTCCACCTCCCACTATAAATAGAGGCTCACTGCCCCCTCTTCATACATGGTGAAGAAGCCTACAAGCTCTATTCGTTAGATTGTTCTAGTAGTTAATCTAGAGTGGGAGTTAGAGTTGAGTCGAGCTGCGCTTGGGATTTCCGGAGTCGTCTTCTAGATAGTATGGTATAGCTCTTGTATCTTTCCTTCTTTGTAAGACTTTATCTTATTTAATACATTACTTTTCCTCTACTTTACTTAGTATTTACTTTGAGCATTACTATACTTGTTATAGTCTTGTTATATGCTTTTTATTATTACTAGCCTTTACATCAATAGTGTGTGATCCTTGTGGCCTTTCCCGTATGCGATCATTGCCTGTCATAGGGTGCTTTGGTTATAGATCATAGTCAAAGTAGTAAGTTGTGTGTAAGTGTGGTGCTTATACATCATCTTATCCTTGGTTACCTCTTGTTGCACGGATTGTTTGTGGTAGCTAGAAAGAGAGTGACAGACTTGTCTAGTCTTTGTATTCCACCACGTGTTCTTAGGCAAGTTCTTAAAAGATAAGGCCCCCGTAAAAAGACGACGCGGTCCGGTAGGAGTGTTTTCCTCCTACCGATCTATCCCCTCACCTAGCATACTTGTATTGAGGAGACAAACTATAATGTTTAGACTAATTAATTAGCTAAGTATATTGAAGTAGAGTGAATTACATAGGAGTCCCTATACTCTCTCGTTGTCCTCCCACCTAGCTATATACTATCTAGTTATCTCTAAGTTATCATTTACCTTGGCTTATTCATTCATCAACCCTTCCTATTACTTTATATTGATACCCCCTATACTAGTTGGTACTAAGTTAAGGGCTCTCTAGGATCTCTCTCTAATTATCATTTCTAGCTCAGCTTCCCCTTGGGAAAATATAAATTACGATACCTTGGAATACTCCTGGGTGAAGTGCTACAGCGGTATAATTTGTTGTGTGCTTGCGGATTTATCCAATAGTCATAAGAAATACCAACAATCATATATAAGATTTGTGCACAACTTGCTCCCATGGCTATGTATTCCGCCTCGGCGGTAGACAATGCCACACTATTTTGCTTCTTTGAGGAGCAAGAAACACGTGATCTTCCTAGCAAGTGGCACCCACCAGAGGTACTCTTCCTATCAACCTTACACCCGACATAATCCGAATCGGAATAGCCAACTAGTTGGAAGGGAGCTCCTTTGGGATACCAAAGACCAATGCTAGGGGTGTGCCTTATGTACCTAAGGATTCTTTTAACCACACATAGATGCGACTCCTTAGGGCTTGCTTGAAACCTAGCACACATACACACACTAAACATGATATCTGACCTAGGTGCGGTGAGGTAAAGTAAACTACCGATCATCGAACGATAGAGAGTTTGATCAATCGGTTTACCTCCCTTATCAAGGTCGAGATGTCCATTAGTAGGCATGGGGGTCTTGATTGGCTTGCAATCCTCCATCTTGAACTTCTTGAGTAGATCATGAGTGTACTTCTCTTGAGATATGAAGGTCCCTTCCCTCATTTGCTTCACTTGGAAGCCAAGGAAGAAGGTTAGCTTGCCAATCATTGACATCTCGAATTCCTGGGACATCAAATCACCAAACTCCTTGCAATGATCTTGGTTTGTTGACCCAAATATAATGTCATCGACATATACTTGGCAAACAAAGATCTCTCCATTAATCTTCTTGGTGAATAGTGTGGTATCCAATATCCCGATCTTGAAGCCCTTCTTGATTAGGAAGTCCCTTAGCCTCTCATACCAAGCCCTTGGAGCTTGCTTCAATCCATAGAGTGCCTTGGACAACCTATACACATGATTAGGCAAGTTTGGGTCTTCAAACCCGAGAGGTTGTGAGACATAAAAATGTTCATTAATGAAACCATTTAAGAAGGCGCACTTCACATCTATTTGAAAGAGTTTCATTTTGTGATGTGAAGCATACGCCAAAAGGATACGAATGGCTTCTAGTCTTGCAACCGGGGCAAAGGTCTCCCCAAAATCCAAGCCTTCAACTTGGGAGAACCCCTTGGCCACCAATCTTTCCTTGTTCCTCATAACCACACCTTGATCATCTTGTTTGTTCCTAAACACCCACTTGGTGCCAATGTTCCTTGCATCCTTTGGCCTCTCTTCAAGTGTCCACACTTGGTTTTGGGTGAAGTTGTTGAGTTCTTCATGCAAGGCATTCACCCAATCCGAATCCGCAAGTGCTTCCACAACACTAGTAGGAACAACAAAGGAAACAAAAGAGTGATGCTCAACATAAGAAGAAGTCTAGATCGAGTTGTTACCCCTCTTGATGGACTCCCTATGATGAGTTCTTGTGGATGAGCTTGAAGTATAGGTGTGGATCTTATATTTGTCTCTTGAGGAGGGGGATGTGGTGCTTCAACATTTTGAGTTTCTGCCTTGGCTTGATCTTGAGGGATGAAGGTATCTTCTTGAGCTTCCCTCTCTTGTTCTCCATCAACTTGAGGCGTGCGAGGTGGAGAAGGCTCTTGATTTGCATTAGCTTCACCTTCTTCACCCTCTTGTGGGTTGATAGAACCAACGGGCATATTCTTCATAGCCTCCCTCAAGGGTTCATCACCTACATCATCAATATTCTCAAGCACTCCTTGGGAGCCATTAGTTTCATCAAACTCCAAGTCATACGTTTCTTCAACTAAGCCGGTGGCTTTGTTAAATACACGGTATGCCTTGGATTTAAGTGAATAACCAACAAGGAAACCAACATGTCACAACGCCTTTGAAACTTCCCCAAGTGTTGGCGCTTCTTGTAGATGTAGACTTTGCATCCAAACACCCGGAAGAATGAGATATCCGGTTTCTTCCCATTCACAAGCTCATAGGGGGTCTTCTTGAGAAGTCTTTGGACAAATAGCCGGTTGGTGGCATATCATGCGGTGTTGATTGCTTCAGCCCAAAACTTCTCCGGGGTATTGTACTCATCAAGCATAGATCTTTCAAGAGTGACAAGTGTCCAGTTCTTTCTACAACACCATTTTGTTGAGAGGTATAGGTGGCGGACACCTCATGCTTGATCCCCACTTCATCACAATAGTCTTCCATCTTTGTGTTCACAAACTCGGTGCCATTGTCACTTCTAATATTCTTGATATTCACATCAAATTCATTTTGAGCTCTTGTAGCAAACTTCTTGAATATGCCTTGTGTTTCTCCCTTGTCTTGAAGAAAGAATACCCATGTGTACCGAGAGTAGTCATCCACTACCACCAAGCAAAAAAGATTGCCTCCAAGACTAGCATAGGTGGTAGGTCCAAATAGATCCATGTGTAGCAACTCTAGTACTCTTGAAGTTGACATGAAAGCTTTGGTTGGGTGAGTGTTCACTTGCTTGCTGGCTTGACAAGCACTACACAATTTGTCCTTCTCAAACACTACATCCTTGATTCCTCTAACCATCTCCTTCTTGACAAGCTTCTTCAAGGTTGACATGCCCACATGAGCTAATCTTCTATGCCATAACCAACCCAAAGAATTCTTGGAGAATAAACATGTTTGCAATCTTGCCTCATTGGATGTGAAGTCCACTAGATACAAGTTGTTGTGCTGGAAGCCTTTGAATATCAATGAAGAATCATCCACCTTGGTCACAACAACCTCACTTGGAGTGAAGAGACATTGGAAACCGAGATCATAAAGTTGACCAACCGATAGCAAGTTGAACCTCAAAGATTGCACTAGCAAGACATTGGAGATTGATTGCTCTTGGGAGATAGCCACTTTGCCTAAGCCTTAAACTTTACCCTTTGAATTATCCCCAAATGTGGTCTTGTCTTGATTTGCACAATCCTCAAGTGTGGTGAACATCCGGGGGTCACCGGTCATATGTTGAGTGCGACCACTATCAATCACCCAATGAATTCCACTGGTCTTGTAGTTCACCTTCTTGTCACCTTTAGCCATGAGGCATAGGTATGTAGAGGATGAGCCCGACGATGAAGGAGGAGGTGGCGGTGGAATAGAAGAACCAATCACCAAGGCGGCCACCTTCTCTTCTTCACTCTCATCACCGGAGGAGTCACTTCAGTCTTCAATGTCGATGAGCCAATCACCAACAATGTAAGCTTTGCCATCCTTCTTCATCTTGTGAAAATTGAAGTTCTTGTTCTTCTTCAATGGCTTGTCTTGCTTCTTTTCATATTCATCACTTGAGTCATCTTGTGCACCCTTCTTGTTCTTGAACTTGTCTTTCTTTTCTTCGGTGCATTGATGAGCTGGATGACCAAGAATCCCACAATTGTAGCACTTCATTTGAGAGATTGGCTCCTTGAAGAGCTTGTGAAGAAATTGTTTTTCTTCGAGTCAAACTTGACTCCATTCTGGTTTAGCCTCTTCAACATCTTGGTGGTCTTCTTCACCATTAGAGCGATGTTGTCTTCATCATCTTCACTTGAGTCCTCAACCACCAATTGGATCTTGCACTTGTCCTTGGTGGAAGCTTTGAGAGCCAAGTCCTTCTCCTTCTCCTTCTTCTTGGTGGAGGATGAAGAGCCACCATAACCAATCTTCATGTACATCTCATGAGCATTGATCTTGCCCAACACTTGTGTTGGTGTAGATGTAGAGAGATCTCCTTGGTGAAGCGCGGTGACGATGTGGCCATAGTTGTCAATTGGCAAGACACAAAGAATCTTGCGCACCACATCTGGCGGAGACATTTGGGTGAGCCCAAGTCCATTCAATTCCTCTACAAGAATGTTAAGATGTGAATACATCTCATTCACATTTTCATTAGCAAGCATGGTAAAGGAATTGAACTTAGCCAAGACCAAGTGGTAGCGCTCCTCACGCTCACAGTTGGTCCCCTCGTGAAGTGCACTAACTTTTGTCCAAACATCATGCGTGATTTTGCAATTCCGCACACGGTTGAACACATGCTTGCAAATTCCACGGAAAAGAATGTTCTTCGCCTTAGCATTGTTCTTCTCAAAGAAGGGATCCTCACCAAACACCAATCCGCCTATGGTGGCGGCTTTGTGAACGCCGACATCCACGGCCTCAAGGTAGGCCTCCATCCGCACTTTCCAATAAGGAAAGTCATCCCCATCGAACATGGGTGGCGGTCCATCCCCATGTGACATCTTGCTCTAGGCGGTGAAGCCTAATTTAGAGCAACCTTGCTCTGATACCAATTGAAAGGATCAAGATGCCCAAGAAGGGGGGTGAATTGGGCTTGTTTAAATTTCTAAAGCAAATATGAAAACATATCAAATGCCAATCACCCCCTAGTGCCTACCAGAAGTGTGGCCTAGCTAGAAAGCAGTAGCAGGCCATAGAAATTAAGAACAACCTACGTAATTCTAGTGGAAACGGTAAGAACAAGATGAAATGTAAATGCAAGAAAGTAAAGAGCTCGGGATAGAGATTCTTGACATGGTGATGTTTTCCCAAGGTATCGAGGAGTCGACACTCCCCCTTAGTCCTCATTAGATCACCTTGCAAGGTATAGCTCCCCCTCAATCCCACACAAGGGATGAGTGCTCTCTACGGGCTGATTCTTCGCCACTCCAGCTTGGTGAATCGCCCACAACCGATCACACGAAGTTGGAGAAGGGCCGCCAACAATCTTCCGGCGATCACCTTCCTCCGATCACCACCAAACCGTCTAGGTGTTGTCCAACACCAAGAGTAACAAGTACAAGACCTTCACTTGACCCACTCAAGGCTAGGAAGGTGGATGGATGCACACTTGTCACTCCTAATCACCTTAGGGAGGAAGAACACCAATGGACCTCTCAAATCTCTTCCTCACTAGGCCCTTGGGTCTCCAAGATCTCTCTCAAGGTTCCTTCAGCTGAAACAATGGCCAAGAGAGCTAATTAGGACGAGATAAACAACTATAAATAGTCCCTACCTCTCCAACTAGCCATTTTGTGCTTTTTGCACTTTGTGCGAAGCCATCGGACTAGTTCGGAGACTAAACCATCGGACCAAAGCCTCTGGTCTAGAGCTCACACCTCAGTTCAAATTTCAGTGTACTAGGCACCTCCGGACCACTTGCATTGGTCTGGAGCCTCTGGTCCGGAGCCCTGGTACTTATTGCATAGAAATGCAACTTCTTTGAGTACCGTCGGACTAGCCATCAGCCAAGCCGTTAGACTAGTCCGGAGCTCCTGCTCTGGCTCGCTCACAACTCCAAGGCCACCAAACTAATCAAGATTAGTCCGGAGCCTGTCCGAACAGGTGGTCCAGAGCTCTTTCCACATACTTCTGCCTAAGGCAGGACCATCGGACCTCTTCCAATGGTCTGACGCCTCCTAGGCCAACTGAAGGACCGGAAACGACGACCAGATGGGGGTGAATGGGAGCCAAATAAATTTTCCTTTCGGAAGATCTTGACCCTTGTCCCAAGCATGACCCAAAGCACAAACTAGGCTCACGACCCACAAGAGGGTGGATGTTCTAAGAGATGTCCTAGGAACACAACGGAGCTAGTTACAAACCTGCAGAAACAAACCGCAACTCAAACGGAGAAAAAAAACAGCAACCAAAAGAGACTTCGACCACTTCAGCATGGACCTCCGGACCAATGGACAGTGGTCCGGTGCCTGGTCCGACGCCTCCACCTGCTGGCTCAAAAAGCACGCAGGGAGCACCCTAGCTTCGGACGTCCACCTCCAGACTAGTTCGACGCTACCTCCCGGACCAATGGAGATAGTCCGGTGCACAAACTTTCCTCTGCGCAAAACTACACAATAAGCACCCTACCTTTGGACGAGATCGTGGAACTACCACCATCGGACTAAGCTGGCTAGTCCGACTCTCTGGTGACTCACTGACAGAGACCACCGGACCAATGAGGTATGGTCCAGAGCCTCAAAAACAAGTAGTCTGGAGCTTGGTCCGACGCCCTTTGCTGCTTGACACATACACTGGTTAAGACGACCGGACCACTTGCTATGGTACGGAACTAGGGGAAAGTCGTCCGGAGCCTAGTCCGACGCTCGCGAACAGATCTGCTGAAACCCGCAAAAATGGTTTCCACTCCGCCAAATCTTCCCAATACTCAACCAAATGGTCACCAACTGCAACCAAACTTTGTAGGCATGATCCTAGTACAATTGGGGAGCTATCCCGAAGAAATCATCGCTCAATTTGGCTTAGAGTAACAGGGAGAAAAGAGATTTGGGGAAAACTCAAGAACGAGGAACTCCGCAAAGAAATCGCCTGATCTACGCACTCGTGAGGTTTGAGAAGAATTCCTTCGGTGCACAGATGCTCCTCACGAATACGAACAACTTGGTTCAAACGGATTTGCAATAACTACTCTAGAGAAAAAGATCTCAACTCGGGATCAAAGGAGAGCAAAAAGAAAAACGCGAAGAACACAAGCAACCGGGGAGACTCGATCAAGAAACAAACCGTGCCATGGCAATCGGAGAGTCGGGCCTCCGATTCCCACCAAAAGATTCGCGAGTTCTTACAGAGGTTGGTGAAATCAACCTAGGGATCTCATGAACTAGAGAGAGGGTAGAGAGAGAGAGAGAGAGTTGGGGCAAATGATTAGGGTTCAAGAGATGGGATGAGGGATACCCCTTCATCCCCTACTTATCGGGCTTTGGCTATTTCCCAAAGACCCCCCTAGATACATTGAGTGAACTACCTAGCCTAAGCATTGCAGTCCAAGCTCCTGAAAATATCTTCCTCGATTTGAATGGACGGCCCCGCTTCCTGCCAGGAGTTGTCGTCGCCTTGACGCAACCTCCAGGATTCCGCCACATGCCATCCCCGCTTCCTCGAAAGCTCCGCCCGGGTTTTGAGGCCCAAACCCGCGAAACCTGCCACCTGTAGCTTTCGGCTCAACTACCGAACCCCGAGTTTTGAGGCCCAAACTCGGAAACCGTCCTCGGATGGTTTTGAGGCCCAAACCACCAAACCACTCGACTCGAGCCACCTTGTCCTCGCCTGGTCAAACTCCGAGTCCCATGAGCCTCCGCTCGACCCGCTCGTCCACCGTCTTGACTTGGTCAACTCGGTCTACCTTCATGTCTTCTCGCACTTGCCAGTGCCAAGTACTAGCCACCACAGCTAGTCCGCCGGCGCCCATGGTCCCTCAGTCCGAGCCCCGCTTCCGCCCTTCACCACCCTCAGTCCATCGGCACAACAAGCCTCTATTCGACCTTCTCCATGCCATTGACCACTGTTACTAGGCATAGCACCTGCACACCACAAGCTGATAGACAGGCACACATTTTCTTTCACAAAGAGGTTAGGGTAAGCCACTCAAACTGAAACACTCAAATGTTGGACGATCACACATCATAAAACTGAACATACATGGGTACTTATCCACCATGTGTTCGCAATCTCCCCCTTGATGAGTGCATTGTCAACACAAGTGCATTTCAAATTTGAGCCACAAGGTAAAGCTCTCCAAATGACCAAAAGCTAAGAAAGCCAAAACGGGGTCACTTGAGAGAAGCAACGCGAGACCAAAACTTGGTTCCCAAAGACATGGCTAATGACTAGACGCAACCAAGCAAATGAAAGCTAGCCCTCAAGAAGAGGCAGAAAATAGGCTCAACATCGCTAACAAGACCAAGACACCAATCACAGCTCTCAAAGCTTAGAATACCAATTTAAACACTAAGGGAGCTCAAAAAAATACCAATTAAATCAACTAAAGCTCAAGAAGAAATTGAAACTTGTCGAAGCCAACAAAGCAAGCTAGACCCTCCAGAAGAATCAAAGGCTTAACACATCTAGCAAAAGCTCCCCTTGGGTAAAAACACACTCAAGAAACCAATTGAGTGCCTTAGGGCTAAACCAATGAAACCAATGAGATGCACTATTTCTCCCCATTGGAAGTAGATGGCTAAAAAAGGAGTGAAATGCACACATCTCTCCCCCTTGGTGACACATGTAGCTCATCAAAAAGCTCATAAACTCAAGTTTTGTGCCACAAAAGCCATGAAATGCAAAATGAGTGCAAAAGCTTCATACATAGAGCTAAGACAATGAATAAATGCTCTAAGTGATGTGATCCTGTGAGAATAGGAAAAGCTCTACGTGCCCAACAAAGACTCAAGTTGAGCTTAAGATCACTTTAGAAGCTATTTTAGATAGCATTGCATGTGAGAATAGAGAAAGGGTATCACCTCCTAGAGACAGCTAGACATGGCAAACAAGATAGGATATATCTCAAAGCAATCTCATGTATAGCATGTAGAACTATCCCTAGCAAAGTTCATAAAACAAGCCAATGACCCAACTGAATGAATTTTTCAAATTTCAGAGTTTTGGAGCCAAATTTCAGTTTTAGGCATATTTCAAGTTGTATGCGAGTGGTTGTAAGCAAGGTGATGCCACTTACCAACCGGGTGAAGTCAAAGGACTTGAGACACCGGTTTCGGTCATACACGACACCACTCAAGTTCAACCCATATGGAAAGCAGTCTCGAACACATGGTGAAGTGCTCACAATGCAGACCCAACTCGATCTTTTCAATTCACAATTCAGAGAGCATTTTCATTTTAGATCAATTTTAATCATGGTGCTCAATGGAAGTGAATGAAGCAATGAAGAGCCATAGTTACAAGCTATATACAAAGTAACCAAGAAAGATACCGTCGGAAGACCGTGATTCAAATTTGTCCAATTTACCGCCCTTTTCGAGGATGAAGCAATTGCACCCAAACACCCGTAGGTGACTTACCTTGGGTGGTCTCCCAAATCGCAACTCATAAGAAGTCTTCTTCTTGAAAACTCGGAGAAAAATGCGATTGGAAACATAGCAAGCAGAACTGATTGCTTCGGCCCAATACCGCCTAGGAGACCTATGCTCATCGAGCATCGTCCTGGCCATCTCAACAAGGGTCCGATTCTTGCGCTCAACAACACCATTCTGCTGGGGAGTGTGAGGTGAGGAAAACTAGTGATTGAGACCCAAAGAAGAGCAAAGAGTTGCAAAGTGAGCATTCTTGAATTCTATGCCATTGTCACTGCGGATAGCTCTCATGGCATTCTTAGGTAGCTCATTTTGCAATCTCAAAATCAGATCTCGAACAAGTGGAAAAGCCTCATCCTTACTCTCCAAAAAGAACACCCAAGAGTATCTCGAGTAGTCATCAACGACTACAACCACATACAACTTCCCTCCTTCCGACCTGACCCAAGCTGGACCAACTGTGTCCATGTGTAAGATCTCGCCAGATCGAGTGGTCATGATCTGAGTCACAGGAGGATGGGAAGCGGCAACCATCTTGCCATGCCTGCAAGGATGGCAAACAAATTCCTTCTCGAACTTCAGCTTTGGCAATCCTTGGATAAGGTCCATCGAGCTAAGTCTTGCAAGCAAGTCGAAGCTAAGATGTCCCAATCTCCTATGCCACTTCCAAAGCTCGGAGGAAGAACCGACAAGAAGACAATGAGAAGGTCCGGAAGAGATAGAAAAATCTGCATGAAAAACATTCCGAAAGGGTAAAATCCGGCAAACAAGCTCACCTTGAGAGTCCAAAATCCGAGAGAGATTAGGCTTGAAACTCACTTCAAATCCGTCATCAAGGATTTGCGAAACCGAAAGAAGGTTAAAATGAAAATTTGCAACCAAAGCAACATCCTTGAGGACAAAAGAAGAGTTCACTCGGATCGACCCTCCGGTGACAACCTTCCTTTACTCTTGTCCCCAAATGTGATATACTCGGTGTGGTGCACGGGGTCGAGGCTAGAGAACCACTTGGCACTTCCGATCATATGGCGTGAGCATCCGGAATCCACAAGCCAAGTCTCATCCAGTCCTCCTTCCTACATCAATAAAAAGACATAGGGTGAGCAAACAGTGCAACACTGGGGTTAGTAAACTGTGAAGGATACCAGTGTTGTCCCATTTGCCCAAAGAATGGGTTAGGAGAAAAACCAAACATCTTCTGTCCCACGGGGGAATAGCGATCACCACGATGGGGAAAACGTGGTCCGCTAGCGAAGGGAGGAGTAAAGCCACCGTCACAAGTCTTGTAGTGACCGGTACCACGCAGGGCATGACCACCACGTGGTCTCGCCTCCTGAGGCCTAGCACCTTGAGGCATTGTACGTCTAGGCCTAGAAGTGTGCCTCTGAACTTCCGGTTCATGCACCCCAACTCGTGGGTGGTACATGTCCTGGTTGTTCAACTCAAACTGCCTCCGATCATCTCTCTTCCTCCTAAAGAAAAACTCAGCCAAGTGCTCATCCCGCTCACAATACTCACAATGGTACCTCACCGCACTCTTGGTAGGCACTCTCTTGTTGGGTTGGGTGGCTCTAGCTTTCTTAGGAAGGGGATCACTAGAGATGTCTAGTAGTGTGTCAAGTGGGTTGCAAAGATGGTTCGGTTTGGCAATCCACACTTGCTTCTGTGGAATGGTTTTGGGTGACTCTTCAAACACACCATCTCTCACAGGTAGCTTGGTAGGGTCGGTAGACTTAGGTGGGGAAAACTTGGTAAACTTGGGAGGTGTGGTGGGTTTCTCACTCATGCTCAAACCACTGCACTCACCAATCTTACCGAACATGCTATCATCTTTCCCACCTATAGCAAAGCCTACTCCCGTGCTGCCAGCCCAATTGCATTGGCTAAGCAACATCCCCAACGGCGGCTCTCGGCAAGACACCCAGCTCAAAATGGATCGAAGGTATGTGTTTTCCTCCTCGGTACGCATCTTGTCGTGTCTGTACGACGCGATCTCAAGCTCCAAAGCCTCAAAGAGATCTAACTCTCTAGTGCTATCTAATATGACCTTCTCTAACATAGTGATCCTATCATCCTTCTGTGCCAGCTCAGAACGCAAGCCTAAGCAAGACTTGCACGCACCAAGTAAGCTAGGCCTAGCCTTCAGATCACTGACCTCCTCAAGTAGAGTGCCATACTTGTCCTGGAGAGTGACAGGATCAGACATGTGAATGGCACAAGCATCACACTCTACCTCCTCGGTAACCACCATCGACGCCTTAGCAAAATCTAGCTCATGAAGCGCGCTAAGGTACTTCGCCTTAAAATCGTTCCTCTGACAAGCGGCACGCTTGAGCAAAGCATCCTGACTCATCAAGGTGTCGTTCAGAGACTCAAGCTCGAGGGAGAGGGATTCAATGGTGGGTGATACCTCAGTGTGTCAGAGTCGTAGTCGGAGTCATCCTTGCGCTTGCCAACCTTGCCTTCCTCAATCGCCATGGTGCAAAAGCCACCATGCTTGGCGTCGGCGTAGAAGCATGGGCCGTTGAACTTGTCCTCAACCTTTCCCTTCGACTCATCATCGCTTGAAGAAGCACCTCCGTTGGAGGAGGCATCGATGTCGCTGAGGGAGGCGAGGAAGGCTCAGTGCTTGGCCTTCACCTTATCGATCACCTTCTTCGAAGATCTTCGGTTATAGCCGCCCTTGGGCTTGTCCTTGTCCTCGAAGTGGTGCACGCGCTTGTCCTTGCGCTTGGTGAAGTCACCCGCAGCTTTCTTGGGGCAGTTTGCGATGAAGTGATCCTCATCACTGCAACGGTAGCACCCCTTGGCCGAGCCACCACGTCGTCGGTTCTAACGGTTGTTGTGAAACCGTGAGAACCTAGTGTTGACTAGGGCCAGCTCGTCATCTCCAAGAGCCTCCACTTGCTCCTCTATCACAGAAAACAAGACAAAGCGAACAAAGAGTGTGAAGGGTCAGAGGAGGAAGAAGATGTACCGCCGGGGCCAGAAACCAACACCATAGATGGTTTCGACGGGTTTTCAAGCTTGGCCCGGGTGTGGTAGTCAATCTCTGAGGACTTGAGTTTGCTGAACAGCTCGTCCACGATTAGGGCATCATAGCCCGGTGACTCCTGAATGGTAGCCACCTTCATTTCCCACACCTTCCGATCAAGAGAATGCAAAAGCTTGATAGCCATCTCATGATCATCATAAGGCAAGTTGGCTCGATTAGCACGCATCTTGTTGACGATAGATTGGAAGCGAGTGAACATACCGTCAATAGATTCGCCGGCCAACTGAATAAAGTTCTCGTACACTCTACGGTACATGTCGAAGAGTCTATACTTGATCTGAGGGTTGCCCTCATGATATCTCAAGAGTGTTTGCCAGATCTCCCGCTGAAGGACTAAGAACAACGACCAGAGGGGTGTGAATGGGAGCCTATTTTTCTCTCGAAATATTCGGGCCACTTTTCCCAAAAACCAAACCCAGTTCAGATGAAAATGGAGGAATGAGAGCTCACCAGGAGTGGAGGAAAACTCACCGGAAACCCCGAAAACCAAGTTCTCAACCCCTACAAAAAAGAGGCAAGAACCTAAGCCAAACACGCGAAAACAGCAACCTCCGGACCACTCAGTCAGGACCTCCGGACCAATAGACAATGGTCCGGTGCCTGGTCCGACAACTGGTCCAACGCCTTCCTTAGCTGGCTCAAAAGCACGCAGGGAGCACCCTAGCTTCGGACGTCCACCTCCGGACTAGTCCGATGCTACCTCCGGACCAATGAAGATGGTCCTGTGCTCACCTTTGCCTCTGCGCAAAACTATGCAGTACATACCCTACCTTCAGACTAGCCGTCGGACTAAGCAGGCAGGTCCGACGCTTTGCTGTCTCCCTGACAGAGACCACCAGACCAATGGGGTATGGTTCGAAGCCTCAAAAGCGAGTAGTCCGGAGCTTGGTCCGACGCCCGTCGTTGCTTGACATGTTCACTGGTCAAGACCACTAGACCACTTGCTATGGTCCGGAGCTAAGGGAAAGTCGTCCGGAGTCTAGTCCGACGCTCGCGAGCAGAACTGCTAGAACCCGCAAAAACGGTTTCCACTTCGCCAAATCTTCCCAAAACTCAACCAAATGATCACCAACTGCAACCAAACTTTGTAGGCATGATCCTAGTAGAGTTGGGGAGCTATCCCGAAGAAATCATCACTCAATTTGGGTTAGATTAACGGGGGGAGAAGAGAGTTGGGGAAAAGCTCAAGAACAAAGAACTCCGCAAAGAAATCGCTCGATCTACGCATGCGTGTGGTTTGAGGAGAATTCCTTTGGTGCAAAGATGCTCCTCACGATTACGAACAACTTGGTTCAAACGGATTTGCCAAAACCTTTCTCAAACAAACGATCTCATCTCGGGATCAAAAGAGGGCAAAAAGCAAAACACGAAGAACACAAGCAAACCGGAGACTCGATCATGAAATCAAAGACACCATGTCTTACGTAGGGTAAGGCCTTCGATTCCCACCAAAAACAAAGTGCAAATCCTTACAAAGGTTGGAGAGATCAACCTAGGGACCTCATGAACTAGAGAGAAGGTAGGGAGAGAGAGTTGGGGCAAATGAAAGGTGTTCAAGAGATGGGATGAGGGATACCCCTTCCCCCCTACTTATTGGGCTTTGGCTATTTTCCAAAGACCCCTAGATACATGAGTGAACTACCTAGCCTAAACATTGCAGTCCAAGCTCCGGAAAATAGCTTCCTCGATTTGAATGGACGGCCCCACTGTTGACACCGTTTTTGGTACGTGTCAATGTAAACTGAGTGTGCTGATCAGCAAGGAGGTGATCACTGTTCCCTATCGGCATCAAGACTCTATTAGATGGATTACCGATGGAGATGAAAAAAGTTGCCGATGATGATTTTGATTAAAGGAGCGTCGGGGAAAAAGGAAAGCTACTTGCCGAAAGGAGAGTTGCGAACACATGGTGGGTAAGTACCCATGTAGTTCAGTTTTGTGATGAGTGATTGCCCAACACTTTAGCGGTTCAGTTTGAGTGGCTTGATTCTAACCCTTTGCGAAAGCAAATGTGTGCCTGTCTATCGGCTTGTGGTGTGTAGGTGCTATGCCTAGTGACAGTGGTCAATGACGTGGAGAAGGTCGAGTAGAGGCTTGCCGTGCCGATGGACTGAGAGCGGTGAAGGGCGGAAGCGGGGCTCAGATTGAGGGACCATGGGCGCCGGCGGACTAGCTGTGGTGGCTAGTACTTGGCACCGGCAAGTGCGAGAAGACATGGAGGTAGACCGAGTCAAGATGGTGGACGCGCGAGTTAAGCGGAGGCTCAGGGACTCAGAGTCCGACCGGGCGAAGACAAGGTGGCTCGCGTCGAGTGGTTTGGTGGTTTGGGCCTCAAAACCATCCGCGTCGGTTTCCGAGTTTGGGCCTCAAAACTCGGGGTTCGGTAGTTGAGCCCAAAGCTACCAGTGGTGGGTTTCCTGGGTTTGGGCCTCAAAACCTAGGCGGAGCTTCCGAGGAAGCGGGGATGGCACGTGGCGGAATCCTAGAGGTTGCGTCGAGGCGACGACAACTCTCGGCAGGAAGCGGGGCCGTCCATTCAAAATGCGGGAGATATTTTCCGGAGCTTGGACTGCAATGCGTAGGCTAGGTAGTTCACTCAATGTATCTAAGGGGGTCTTTGGGAAATAGCCAAAGCCCGATAAGTAGGGGGTGAAGGGGTATCCCTCATCCCATCTCTTGAACCCTAATCATTTTGCCCCAACTCTCTCTCTCTCTACCCTCTCTCTAGTTCATGAGATCCCTAGGTTGATTTCACCAACCTCTGTAAGAACTTGAGTTTGTTGCGAGGAATCGGAGGCCGTAACCTCCGTAAGCCATGGCGGCATTGTTTACTTGATCGTGTCTCGCGTTTTTGCTTGTGTTCTTCGTTTTTGCTTTTGCTCTCTCTTTTTCCCGAGATGAAATCTCTTTGTAGGGAGTAGCTCTTGCAAATCTGTTTGAACCAAGTTCTTGGTACTCGTGAGGAGCAACTTTGCACCGAAGGAATTTTCCTAAAACCTCACGAGCACACAGATTGGGCGATTTCTTTGCGGTGTTCTTCGTTTTGCCTTTTCTCCCCCAAATCCGAGTGTTCCCATTTATCCTCTCCAAATTAATCGATGATTTCTTCGGGATAGCTCCCCAACTACACAAGGATCATGCCTACAAAATTTGGTTGTAGTTGGTGTTCATTTGGTTGAGTTTTAGGAAGATTTGGAGGAGAGAAAACCATTTTCGGGTTCAGTGTGCAGATTTCGGGAGCGTAGGACGCTCTAGAGTTTGGCGTCAGACAGTCCGTCGGAGGCGTCGGATGCTACGTAGTGATGACGACAGCGTCCGTTGCGATCGTCCGTCGCTGGGGCTGTTTCGGGCTGTTTTTTTGAGCATCGGACGCTCCTGTCGGACCAGTGTCCATCGCCCGTTGGACCCAGTCCGTCACTAGCGTCCGCCGCCCTTCCAGCAAGATTTTCAGGATTTTCTTCGTCGCTGTTTTGTCCGTTTCTCCCTCGTCCGGACTCCAAATTGAGTTCCATTTGTTGCGTTGGTTTCGTAATCACACAGGGAACTTGATGAAGGACTTGTGAGCCTAGTTCTCATAAGTATTTTTTGGTGAGCTCTCTTCTCTTCTCTCTAGGGTTTGAGAGTCACACTATCGGTGTCTTGGTTTGAGTTTTTGTTTCCGGAAGATCCGTTGTACCTCTTGGTCATCACCATAGGTATCCACCCTTTCTAGGGTCGTGATCTTTCTGGTGGAGTAAGCTTTCTTGTTGGGTTTGTTTTTGGGAAGAGTGGCCCAAATATTTCGAGAGAATATTCACCCCCCCCTCTGGTCGCCGTTTCCGGTCCTTCAATTGGTATCAAAGCCGGTTAAGGATCAATCCACCTTACACGGTTCTTGATCCGCGAAGGCGACATGGATCAAGGTGCTGGTAAACCTCCTTATTTTGATGGAACCAACTTTGCCTATTGGAAGGTGCGCATGTCGGCTTACCTCCAAGGACTTGACACAAAGTTTTGGGAGATTTGTGAGAATGAGAACTACGTGGTTCTTGAGGCTCGGATCACCAATGCCCAGGTTACGCAGCATGCATCTAACGCAAGAGCCCGTAGTATTCTCTTCTCTTGTTTGTCTCTTCTGGAGTTTGAGCGGGTTTCGAGTCTCACTACGGCACGGGAGATCTAGCAAACACTCTTGAGATATCATGAGGGCAACCCTCGGATCAAGTCCAGACTCTTCGACACGTACCGTAGAGAGTACGAGAACTTTGCTCAGTTAGCTGGCGAATCTGTTGACGGGATGTTCACTCGCTTCCAATCTATCGTCAACAAGATGCGTGCTAATCGAGCCAACTTTCCTTATGATGATCATGAGATGACTATCAAGCTTTTGCATGCTCTTGATCAGAAGGTATGGGAGATGAAGGCGGCTGCCATTCAGGAGTCTCCGGGCTATGATGCCCTGACCGTGGACGAGCTATTCAGCAAGCTCAAGTCCTCGGAGATTGACTACCAGACCCGGGCCAAGCTTGAAAACCCGTCGAAACCATCTATGGCATTGGTTTATGGCCCCGGCGGTACGTCTTCTTCTTCCTCTGACCCTTCACACTCTTTGTTCGCTTTGTCTTTGATTTCTGTGATAGAGGATCAAGTGGAGGCTCTTGGAGATGATGAGCTGACTTTGGTAATCACCAAGTTCTCACAGTTTCACAACAACCGTTTGAATCGTCGGCGTGGTGGCTCAGCCAAGGGGTGCTACCGTTGCGGTGATGAAGTCATCGCAAACTGCCCCAAGAAAGCTACGGGTGACTTCACCAAGCGCAAGGACAAGCACGAGCACCACTTCGAGGACAAGCACAAGCCCTAGGGTGGCTACCACCGAAGGTCCTCCAAGAAGGTGATTGACAAGGTGAATGCCAAGCACCGAGCCTTCCTCGCCTCTCTCAGCGACATCGATGCCTCCTCTGATGGAGGTGCTTCTTCAAGCGATGATGAGTCGAAGGGAAAGGTTGAGGACAAGCTCAATGGCCTATGCTTCTACGCCGACGCCAAGCACGGTGGCTTTTGCACCATGGCGATTGAAGAAGGCAAGGTCGGCGAGCGCAAGGATGGCCCTGACTACGACTACGACTCCGACACACTCGAGGTATCACCCACCGTCGAGTCCCTCTCTCTCGAGATTGAGTCTCTGAACGACACCTTGATGATTCAAGATGCGTTGCTCAAGCGTGCCACTTATGAGAGGAACGACTTTAAGGTGAAGTACCTTAGCGCGCTTCATGAGCTAGATTTTGCTAAGGCGTCAGTGGTGGTTACCGAGGAGGTAGAGTGTGATGCTTGCACCATTCACATGTCTGATCTTGTCACTCTCCAGAACAAGTATGGCACTCTACTTGAGGAGGTCAGTGAGCTGAAGGCTAGGCCTAGCTTACTTGGTGCATGCAAGTCTTGCTTAGGCTTGCGTTCTGAGCTGGCACAGAAGGATGCTAAGATCGCTGTGTTAGAGAAGGTCAGCTCAGATAGCACTAGAGAGTCGGATCGCTTTGAGGCTTTGGCGCTTGAGATTGCGTCATGCAGACACGACAAGATGCGTACCGAGGAAGAAAACACATACCTTCGTCCATCTTGAGCTGGGTGTTTTGCCGAGAGCCGTAGTTGGGGATGATGCTTAGCCAATGCAAAAGGGCTGGCAGCACGGGAGTAGGCTTTGCTATAGGTGGGAAGGACGATAGCATGTTCGGTAAGATCGGTGAGTGTAGTGGTTTGAGCGAGAGTGAGAAACCCACCACAACTCCCAAGCTTACCAAGATCACTCCACCTAAGCCTACCAACCCCTCTGAGTTCCCTATGAGAGATGGTGTGTTTGAAGAGCCACCCAAAACCACTCCATAGAAGCAAGTGTGGATTGCCAAACCGAACCACCTTCGCAACCCACTTGATACAATGCCCAACATCTCTAGTGATCCCCTTCCTAAGAAAGCTAGAGCCACACAACCCAACAAGAGAGTGCCTACCAAGAGTGTGGTGAGGTACCATTGTGAGTATTGTGAGCGGGATGGGCACTTGGCTGAGTTTTGCTATAGGAGGAAGAGAGATGATCAGAGGCAGGTTGAGTTGAAGAACCAGGACATGTACCACCCACGAGTTGGAGTGCGTGAACTGGAAGTTCAGAGGCGCCACTTCTAGGCCTAGAGGTACAATGCCTCAAGGTTCTATGCCTCAGGAGGCGAGACCACGCGGTGGTCGTGCCCAGCGGGGTACCAGTCATGACCCATATGACTACGGGCCTCATGACGGTGGCTTTACTCATCCCTTCCTTAGCGGACCACATTTTCCCTATCGTGGTGATCGCTATCCTCCCATGGGACAGGAGATGTTTGGTTTTTCTCCTAACCCATTCTTTGGGACAATGGGACAACACTGGTATCCTTCACAGTTTACTAACCCCAGTGTTGCACCGTTTGCTCACCCTATGTATTTTTGTTGATGTAGGAAGGAGGACTGGAGGAGACTTGGCTTGTGGATTCCGGATGCTCACGCCATATGACCGGAAGTGCCAAGTGGTTCTCCAGCATCGACCCCATCCACCACAACGAGTATATCACATTCGGGACAAGAGTAAAGGTAAGGTTGTCTCTCGAGGGTCCATCCGAGTGAACTCTTCTTTTGTCCTCAAGGATGTTGCTTTGGTTTAGTAGTAGTAGTTACACACCGACATTCGGGCCTCAGTCAAAACCCATGACCTTTTGTACAACAACTATGGTACTACTACTACTATGTTACTATAGTAGTAGTAGTAGTCTATGAACTACTACTATGTTACTATAGTAGTAGTAGTAGTCTATGTTACACGGATACTCCAAGGGGGTGACGTATCTGTATCCGATACTCGTCGGATACACGGATACGGATACTCGGATACACCATTTTAGTGGGTTTTCTTTTAGAAAAGTGTGTATCCACGTATCCGATACGTATTGTATCGGATACCCGTACTCGTGTAACGTAGGTAGCAGTAGTTCCACATGGAGATTCGCACCGTAGACTTTCGAAACCATGTTGAATAGTGTACAAATAGTTTCAAGTCAAATTGTATGAATTAATTCAAAAAAATTGATTCTTTTTAAATTCTTCTCATGTTTTGGATTTATCCTTATCATGTATATTTATCCATGTCCTCTCATAAAATTTAATTTCTAATAATGAAAACTCTGGTACTACTACTATGTTTCATACGAAATTTGAATATCTAAATAACTTTTCAATATTTTTTAAAAACTTCAAAGGCTGGTCTCCCTTCCAGCCAAAAAACATTGCGCCAAAACCACCCGCGCCTAATCAACCGCCCCCCCCCCCCGCGCCTAATCTTTTCGCCCGTCGCTCAAATACCCCGCTCTTTTTTTGGCCTTCACCTCCACGTGTGGCCTCCAAAACCCAATTAAGCCGCAACTGCCAACCTATTCTATTCTAATCTCGCGAGGGTTTCGAAGGGATGGCGGCGAACTCCCGGGCGAACACCCCGAGCTCCAGGGCGACCGCGGCGACAATGGAGACGGAGAGGGAAGCTGGGTACTCGACGCCAATGCCAGCGCGTAGGAGGCAGACGCCAACATCGACGACGATGAGACGCGGGACCGCGGCGTCCCTTTTTGGTGAGGGTAGGACGCCGACGACTAATCCCTCGACTGATCAATCTGGAGACGATGGCACTCAACAAACCAACAGCCGACAACGTACCTCAAGTATAAAGTCTGGATTCGGGCCATTCGACTCCTCAGAGGACATGTAAGAAGTCATATTCCATCCATGCTTAGTTCTTTAATGTTCTTCAATTTTATTTCACACATTCCATTTAGCTATGTGTCATTGAATTATGTACAAATATGTTTGTTAGGGAAAATACCGATTCGGATCAAGAAACAGAAACTTGGATTCTGTATCTTCATCTTGTAGGATGAAAAGACAGGCATGTATTTAAAGAAGTTGAAATACCGAAGCGTGATCTCACTTTTGGAAACTTGGTAACAATTTCATCACGTTTTGGGTACTCTGTGAGAGATTTCGTTACTATAAAAATGGAGTGGTAATAGTGCAACAGTACTTTGTGAAATAGAAACAAAATCTCTTCTATGTGAAATGATTGTAACGAATGAAGATGAGAGAGAAGCTAGAGTAGTTTTCTCTAAGGATAGAATAACCGATACAAATGTACAAATAACACCCATCAAAGCACCTCCGGATACAACAATTTACTAAGACAGCACAAGTGAGCCAATTGATGAGTACAATGATTGGCTTGCAGAACTGCACGAAAATGGCGTAGGACGTAGTAAGTTTTTAGCTATTGCAATTATCCATTCAGTCATTACAATTCATTTGTGTCTTCTTAAATAATATATGCATTGTTCCAGATTATCGTGATACGTTCAGGGAGGATACAGTCAAAACATACAGCGAATGGTTACGCCTAGACGGACAGATTCAATACATTGGTAGAATAACCTATCTCCAACTACTATCAATTTTACAATTGTTAGTATTCGAATCCTAACTTATGCTCTTTTGTTGGCAGAGGAATTAGCAGAGAACCAAAGCACTCAGTCAAGTGAAGCCAGCAATACAACACCACCATTGAATGCGCCCGGTCATGCTCGCCGTATAAAACAACAAGTCAGTGCTGGTAAGATATAATACATATGAGTTTATTCAAAGGTGCAATCATATTCCACCTCTTAATAGGAATGTTTTTTCTAATCAATTGTATGTCGTTTTGAAGGACCACAAGTAGGCAGCGAGAAGAGGAAGTATAGAGGACGAGGGACAATCAAAGGTTTATCTGTATCCAACAAGAGATTTAAGCATGGCACTCAGAAATTGAATGTTGCCTTCTCAAGTAGACTGCGAGGACCTGTGGGTGGTAACCAACGGTCTTTTGTTGATGAAATAGTAGTGTTTACAAGGAAACATGCTCCACTTATAGGAGTGACATAGTGGAGAGACATAGGGAATGAAGTTAAAGAAAAAATAGCATTTGATGTAATGGTAAGCCGCAGAAATTTTGCTCGTGAACCAATCTGATTCGTGAAATAGTGTCAGATTTGATCCAGTTTGTGTACTTTCTTTTGAACAGGAAAGGTGGGATGCTGAGGACACTGAGGAAAATAAGAAAATTATATGGTCCATCGCTAACGAGCGTTACAAAGGATGGCGATCAACATTCAGTGCCACATACAGGCATACATTGATTATGAGGACAGAATGAGACATAAGCCTGAAGATCTTCACATTGTTGAATGGCAATATTTAATATTGTATTTTGGCACTGAAAAATTCAAGGTTTCATGCAGTTTACTTTTATGTTCTCAAATGGACTTGTTAAGATTAATGTTATATTTCAATCATAGTTGTTTCTAACACAAACATAATATGCAGAAACGGAGCGTCACGAATTCTCGAAGCCGTTCGTGTCAACAAACGCAACATATGATGGGATCAAAGTCTTTTTCTCAGATTAGCTATGAACTGGTAATGCTTTGAGAATATCATGTTATTGTTTTTCTTAGTACTTTGATTAATTATTTGTTTCATTTTGGCCGATCTTAGAAAGACCCACAAACCAGTGAAGAGCCAAATGATTTGGATCTTTCGGCCAAAACGCACTGTAAGGAAGGGAAATGGACAAACGCCGCATCAAAGGCTGTGCATGTGAGTATTATATGAGTACTCTATACAATTCTTACTAAATAATTCCAAGGGTTGCTTAAGAATCTTAGATTAAATTTCACACTGTCATCTTTTGTCTATGTGTTAGGATATTGCTTCCAGCAAAATTAGAGAGAAGGAAACACACACACAAGATAACTTTGTTGTTTCAGTCGAGAAAAACCTCATTTTCCGTCAAGCATACAAGGAAACAACAAGCTCCAAATCATCCAAGATTCAAGGAAATGGGTATTTGGCAAGGTATCCAACTAGAAGGAACCTATTGGCTGAACGTTTCGAGAACCAAGCCCGTTCTGAAACTGAAGCCCATAATGAAAATCAAGAGCTGAAGGTTGCGTTACAGAAGGTACAAGACCAACTCGAAATCCAAGCTGCTGAGAGAGAAGCCGAGAAGGAAGAACATATGCGTCAGATGGAAGGATTGCTACAAGCAAGAGAGGCTGATAAGGAAGATCTTAGGAAAGACCTTATGTTAATGCTAGCATCAGAAAGGCAAGGAGCATCACAAAAGGTTTGTAATGTATTATTTCAGCTTGCATATTTGTCTAGTTACTAGGTTTGTGTTTCCATAGTTTTTTTCCTCTGTACTTACATTCAATACCATAGTATGATTCATCAAACTGAAGATATTTACTGCACTAGTAGTTAACAAGAGGCAGGCAACAACACCTATGAGCTTTGTTTAGGATCATGGCTTAATTCCTCTATGACCAGCAAGTTAGGCTCAATAGTTAATATAGGAACATCTCCTTTCAAGATTTCATTCTGACTAGTAAGAATACAGCCAACAAAGGTGCTTTCAAATTTCATGCAGGTTAACCAAGTTGTCGATCAAGCAACAGCCGACGAAACAGCAGACAACGAAACACCCACAATTGACCCTCAATCAAACTCGAGTCAAACATTAGAAACAACAACTGAGAATCAAGAAACACTTGAGCAGGTTATTTTCATATTTAAAAATGTTTATAGTAATAATGAATTTGAGCACGGCATGAGTCCTAATATTTTCCATGTATTTTGTTGACTTCCATAATATCCTACAGGTAAACCAGACCACACAACTCACACCTGTGATACCCACAGGAAACAATGGGCGCAACACTAGAAGCAGTCTGAACCTAAATCAATCACAAGCCAGAGAAGGGAACAACACAACCAGTTTTATTTCTTCAAAACAATTGACAGATGTTGCAGGAAGGAAATGTGTAGGAAAGAAACATTGAATGTGAGCTTCATTTATCCTATCAATTTTGTTCTTCTGTTTCAGTGATGCACTATTGTTTATTGTTGGAGTTCTCCTAAATAGGCAATAAGTGTTACGCTGTTGTATTTGAACTTTCTGTTAAGCTGCATTTTACAGATTGTTAGGTGTCCAATGATCTGGTCATGTTAGAATTAGCTTCTATGATCCTTTCAAAGTTAAGTTGTTGTTTGATCGTGCACCAGTTAAGTTGATGCTGTTATAAACAATATAATTTATGTCAATGTTTTGAATAACATTTGACTTGTTTATTTCAGGATGCATGTAGCAATTCAACGGATGCCAAAAGTGATGAGATCGTCCAAATGAGGCCAATCCAAGACAATTTCTGCAGAGCTATCTACGCTATCTAGACGTTTTGTTTTTTCAGAACCAAATTTGTTACATCTATGTTTGAACAAGTGTGTTAGCCTGAGTTTTAATTCTTGTATCATTTCATAGCAGCTTTGAACAAATGAAACAAGACACTATTGCGGTTCAATGGCTATATTCAAATGAGTTGTTGATGATTATTGCATTTAAAATTTATTATTGGAGCTTCAATATTATTCACTGACAAAAAACCAAAAGGGTCGTTACATGTGACTATTTGCAACGATCTTGTGGTAGCAACGACAAAATTAACGTGGCAATTGTATATGTTACCACTTTGATGGATCCGGATTGGGTTAATGCCATGCATGAGGAGTTAGAAAATTTTGAGCGAAACCGCATTTGGGTCTTAGTTCCTCCACCACCTAGTTTCCACCCCATAGGTACCAAATGGGTTTTCAAAAATAAACAAAGTGAGGATGGTGTGGTAGTGCGCAACAAGGCTAGGTTGGTAGCTCAAGGCTTTTGTCAAAAGGAGGGAATAGACGATGAGAAAACTTTTGCTCCCGTAGCTCATTTAGAAGCCATTAGAATCCTTCTAGCTTTTGCGGCTTCTAAGGGTTTTAAACTTTATCAAATGGATGTTAAAAGTGCTTTATTAAACGGCTACATAGAGGAGGAAGTTTATGTTAAACAACCTCCTGGTTTCGAAAATTCCAAGTTTCCAAACCATGTTTTTAAACTCCACAAAGCTTTGTATGGTTTGAAACAAGCACCTAGAGGATGGTATGATAGGCTAAATACCTTTTTGCTTGCTAAGGGTTTTAAAATGGGATCGGTAGATAAGACGTTGTTTCTCCTCAAGCAAAGCAAAGACACTCTCCTTGTCCAAATATACGTGGATGATATCATCTTTGGTGATTCTTCTCATGCTCTTGTTGCCAAGTTTGCAGATATTATGAGTAGGGAATTTGAGATGAGTATGATGGGAGAGTTGACCTTCTTTCTCGGGTTGCAAATCAAGCAAACCCGGGAAGGGACGTTTGTGCACCAAGGCAAGTACACGAAGGATATCTTGAAGAAGTTTGACATGGGTGAGGCAAAGCCCCTCTCGACGCCCATATCGACTACGACTGCCTTGGATGCGGACGAGGAAGGAGAGGCGGTGGATCAGACGGAGTACCGAAGCATGATCGGGTCGCTTCTGTACTTGACAGCGACTCGGCCGGACATTCAGTTCGTCGTCTGCTTGTGTGCACGCTTTCAGGCGTCCCCACGGACTTCGCACAAGCAAGTGGTGAAACGCATCATGAGGTACTTGTGCTTCACTCCCGAATTTGGACTTTGGTTTTCCACCTCTTCTTCTCTTGAGCTTTGTGGTTATTCTGACGCTGACTTTACCGGTTGCCGACTTGATCGGAAGTCCACTTCTGGGACTTGCCAGTTTCTCGGATCTTCTTTGGTTTCTTGGTCTTCTCACAAACAGTCTAGCGTGGCACAGTCGACGTGCGAAGCTGAGTACGTTGCCGCGGCTAGTTGTTGCTCGCAGTTGATTTGGATGATTGCCACTTTGAGAGATTTCGGTTTTGAGCTTACTAAGGTGCCTCTGCTGTGTGATAGCATGAGTGCAATTAGTGTGGCCAAAAATCCCGTGCTTCATTCAAAGACCAAGCACATTGAGGTCCGCTTTCATTTCCTGCGAGATCATTACGAGAAGGGTGACATTGACCTCCGGTATGTCGAGACCCACAACCAGCTTGTGGATATTCTCACAAAGCCTTTGGATCAAGCTGCGTTTTCTCGCCTTCGGGGCGAGTTGGGTGTTTGCTTTCCTTTTTAGAGGAGGAAAGTTTTGTGTTTCATAGTTCTTTTTGGTTCTTTTTGTATTTTCTTTGTCCTTCTTCTAAATTGGTGTCTTGTTAGTGTTAGTTGGTGTCAATGCATTGTGCATCTCATTTGCATTTGTGATATAGTTCATTTTAAACTTCATACTTATAGCCAATATAATGAATCTATGCTCTGTTTGAGGTGCTTTATGTGTCTATGGTGTTGCCTAACTTAGACTCTTTTTGATCTATATGATATGCAATAGAGCTAAGTTAGAAAAGCTTTAAAACTGAATTTAAATTCCCCATGTCACCTCTGAAATGGCACTAGCATGTGTAGGCTTTTGAAGATCCTTCTTGGCTGTCTTGTATATAGCTTGTAACTATGGCTATTCATTGTTTCATTCACTACCTTTGAGCACCATGATTAATATCTAAAATGAATTTGCTCTCTGTTTTGTGAATTGGAAAGATCGAGTTGGGTCTGCATTGTGAGCACTTCACCGTGTGTTCCAGACTGCTTTCCATATGGGTTGATACTTGAGCGGTGTCGTGTATGACCAAAACCAGTGTGTCAAGTCCTTTGACTTCGCCCGGTTGGCAAGCAGTGGCATCACCTTGCTTACAACCACTCGCATACAACTTGTAATGTGCCTAGAACTGAAATTGGCTGCAAAACTTTGAAATTTGGAAAATTCATTTAGTTGGGTCCTTGGCTTGTTGTATGAACTTTGCTAGGGATAGTTCTAATTTCTATACATGAGATTGCTTTGAGATAGATCTTATATTGTTTGCCATGTTTAGTTGTCTCGAGGAGGTGATACCCTTTCTCTGCTCTCACATGATATGCTCTCTAAAATAGCTTCTAAAGTGATCTTAAGCTCAACTTGAGTCTTTGTTGGGCACGTAGAGTTTTTCCTATTCTCACAGGATCACATCACTTAGAGCATCTATTCATTGTCTTAGCTCTAAGTATGAAGCTTTTGCACTCATTTTGCATTTCATGGCATTTGTAGCCGGATCTTGAGTTGTTGATGTTTGATGAGCTACATGTGTCAACAAGGGGAAGAGATGTGCATTTCATTCCATTTTCAGCCATCGACTTCCAAGGGGGAGAAAGAGTGCATCTCATTGGTTTCATTGGTTTAGAGCTTCTTTGGTCAAGGGGGAGTTTTTGTGCTTCTTTTGCCCTAAGGAGCTCATTTGGTATCTTGTTTTGCTAGCGGTGTTGAGCCTGTTTTCTGCCTGTTCTTCAGGGCTAGTTTTGTTTTGCTTGGTTGCGTCCAGCCGTTGCCCATATCTTTGGGAACCAAGTTTTGGATTCGCTTTCCTTCTATCAAGTGACCCCGTTTTGGCTTTCTCAGCTTTTTGGTCATTTGGAGAGCTTTACCTCTCAGCTTTCTCAGCTTTCGAGTCGACCGAGTCAAGACGGTGGACGAGCGAGTCGAGCGGAGGCTCAGGGGACTTGGAGTCCGACCGGGCGAAGACAAGGTGGCTCGTGTCGAGTGGTTTGGTGGTTTGGGCCTCAAAACCATCCGCGTCGGTTTTCGAGTTTGGGCCTCAAAACTAGGGGTTCGGTAGTTTAGCCCAAAGCTACCGGTGGCGGGTTTCCTGGGTTTGGGCCTCAAAACCTAGGCGGAGCTTCCGAGGAAGAGGGGATGGCACGTGGTGGAATCCTGGAGGTTGCGTCGAGGTATATCTTTGCGGTATCCCTCTTTGTAGGGAGTATCTCATGCCTCAGCGGGACGAGTATGGGTGCGCTCGTGAGGATTGCCTTGAGCTTGTCCAGGGCCTCTTGCGCCTCGGAGGTCCAGGAAAAATGTTCCGTCTTCTTGAGGAGCTGGTAAAGGGGGACACCTCGTTCGCCGAGGCATGAGATCAAGCGACTTAGAGACGCGAGACACTCCATGACTCGCTGCACCCCCTTTACGTTGCAAATCACCCCCATATTGGTGATGGCGGAGATTTTATCGGGGTTGACCTCTATGCCACGCTCGGAAACAATGAAACCGAGGAGCATGCCGCGCGACACCCCGAATACGCACTTCTCAGGATTGAGTTTGACGCGCTTGAGTATCGGGCCTTCGAATGCCGTATCGAGATCGGTAGTCATGGTTTCCACCCATTTGGGCTTCACCACAATGTCGTCAACATATGCCTAGACTGTCCTCCTGATGAGGTCCCCAAAAACTGAGCGCATGCACCGCTGGTACGTGGCTCCCGCGTTCCTGAGGCCGAACGGCATAGTGACATAGCAAAATGAGGCAAACGACGTGATGAAGGATGTCGCGAGTTGGTCGGACTCCTTCATCTAGATTTGATGGTAACCGGAATATGCATCAAGGCAAGAAAGCGTTTCGCACCCCGAGGTGGAATCGACGATCTAATCAATGCGGGGCAGGGGGTATGGGTCTTACCACACGCCTTTTTCAGGCTGGTGTAATCAACACACATTCTCCACTTCCCGCTCTTCTTCTTAACTAGTACTAGATTGGATAACCATTCGGGGTGGAATACCTCTTTGATGAATCCAGCCTCCAGAAGCTTGTGGAGCTCCTCGCCGATGGCTCGCCGCTTCTCCTCGTCGAAACGACGTAGGCACTGCTTCACCGGCCGGGCGCTGGGTTGGATCCTCAGGGCATGCTCGGCTATATCCCTTGGTATGCCTGGAACGTCCACAGGGCTCCACGCAAACATGTCGCCGTTTGCGCGGTGGAAATCGACGAGCGTCGATTCCTACTCCAGGTCCAGGGAGGCCCTGATGTGCAGCACTCGGTCGTCCATTCCGGACGGGTCCAGGGGGATTTCCTTTATCCCTTCCAGAGGAGTAAAGTTCCCCGAGCCCTTGGAGTCGATCCTATCCTCACTGGCGGCTTCGGCCGCAGCCGCTAGCCCAAGGCATCGTACCTCTGCCATGGCGCTTTCGCAACTTTCGACATCACATTGGTATGCTTCCTTGAGCTCGGAGGTGACCGTGATGACGCCACTCGGTCCCAGCATCTTGAGCTTGAGGTAGGTATAGTTGGGGACAACCATGAACTTCGCATAACATGGTCTCCCCAACACCTGGTGGTATGCCCCATGGTAAGAGACAACCACGAAAGTGAGGAGCTCGCTCCGGAAGTTATTCGACTCCCTGAACGTGACGAGCAAGTCGATCTGCCCCATGGGCAGGACTGGCTTTCTGGAGACGATTCCAAGGAAGGGAACCTCCTCCGGCTAGAGCTTCTTTCTGCGTAACTTCAGGGCCTCGAGGACATTGTAGTACATTATGTTAAGACTGCTGCCCCCCTCCATCAATACCTTCGTGAAGCGCACGTTCCCTATGATCGAGTCCACGACGAGTGGGTAGCGACCCGGCTGAGGAACGTGGCTCGGGTGGTCATCTCGACCGAACGTAATGTCGGACTCCGACCAGTCGAGGAAAGTCGGAGTTGCCGGGGTGGTCGTGAAAACTTCACGTCGCTCCTGCTCCTACCGACGTTGGCAGTCATTAGCCTCCGAGCTACCAAAAATCATGAGGTAATCGGTTACATGGGGGTAGGAGTCATTATCGCCGTAATGACCGTCACGACGGACGTGTTAACCTCTGCTCACACCGCCTTGCTTAGCGTGCTTGCGTGCATCGAGTGCGTTGCGCACGTCGTGCTTATCGCCCATGCGACCGCTAACCATCAGACATCAGCGTTCGTCATGCGCGGGACCCTGGTGAACCGACCCCTCGCGGTCGTTAGGCGCCAGGTCGGCCTGTTGACCGGTGCTGAGCCCGCGTCTTCGCAATGAGGAGCTCTTGGCTGGTTGAACCATGGTGCGCCCAAAAGGGATTTGAGCTCATCATGTGCGAGCGTCCCTTCAGGGTGTCTCGGACCGGGAGGTTGTGGAGCAGAATGGCTGCCACCGCGGTGTTCTGACCGGCCCATGCGAACTGCGGCGGGTCGCGCTCTTCATTGATGATGCGTTGGTGCACCGCTCGGGCTTCCCTTCGAGTGCGGGGCTCTTCGGGGTCCCTAGCGGCTTCGCACTCGAGCTTCTCGCGCTCGAACGTTACCCTTCGCTGGTGCTCCACGAGTTGTTGCTCCATGTTGCGGAGATCGTGCAGCTGTCGCTGCCGGGGATCTGAAGATTGCGGATCGCCCCGTGGAACGGGCGCCGGAACTCCCGTATTGTGCACGGATGTATGGACGCCGTCTTCGTCCCCATCCTCAATGAGAGTGGCGTCGACAACCGTTCTGGGTGGTGGTGTGTCTTACATGAAGCACTCGCTGACGCGGCCGGCGTTGCGGTCGCTCGAGCTGGAGCCGAGCAAGTAATCGCTGGCGTGCAAGAAACCGTAGAAGGCCTCCTTATCCATAGACGTTCAAAGTCCAGGGGCTCCCAGGGATCGACGCTCCCACGGCTGGAGACGACGTAGGAGGTGGTCTCCGAACTTGTGAGGAGGTCAGAGATGGACCGGAGGTGATGGGACGCGAGCCCGATGCATGTCCCCTCCGCTGGGTCAGCATGGAAGCCCGCGGCCACCATTTACGAATAGGACGCGGTGGCATTTCGCATGTCGTGCGGTAGCACCTTCGGGGTGGGCGCGTTGATGAGCCCGGGAGAGAGCGGTTGTCCTCCCGCAAGCTACGTCGTCACATTGGCGAATGCGAAGTAGAGGTTGTGCAGGGACTCCTGAGTCGGCTGGGGACCCATCACGGTGTCGAAGCTGGCGCTCGAACTCTGGGTAGTTGGCTCGTGGTACGGCTGTCCCTTGAGCGATTTGCCCCCCGGAGGGAGGCAGGCCAAGGTGGGCCATGGATGCCGAGATGGCGTCCACGGCTACCTCGGAGGATGCCGTGGGGCGACGGAGGACCAGGTCGGCCCCCTGCCCATGGCACTAGAAGTCCATGCTACCAAAACGAACAATGGAGCCCGGAGCGAAATCGATGTGGAGATATGTCATCCGATACTCGAAAATACGGGTGACACGCAAAGTTCCCCTACCTGGCACGCCAATTGTCGGTGTCTAAAATGGCAGGGTCTAGATAGCCAACGAGTAAATTTCTAAGCGTGTCGGAGATCGGATGGTTACGCTCGGAGAACACAGGGTTTATATTAGTTCGGGCACGAACGCCCTACGTCTAGTTTTGTTGCGTGGTCATGTTACCGAGCATGGAGAGCTCATAGAGGGGAGCTACAAGCAATGGTGAGAGAGGGAAGCGGGTTCCCAGGTCTCGTGCATATGAGGTTCTTGGTTCTGGTGAGAGCTCGCGTGAATGCGAGTGTGTGTGTGTTGGAATGAGTCGAGAGAGTCCAAAGAGGGGGATTGGAGGTCCATTCTCCCCCTTTATACGTACGGAGAGATGGAGGAGTACAGTAGAGAAAGAAAAAGATGTTGTGGGCGCGTTATGGGCTACTGGCTTGGGGGTGCCTTGGGTTTCTGTTCGTCTTCCTTCCCGGGGATGATTGCACCTATTGGCACGCCGTCCAGGTCATGTTCGTCCTTGATGAAGCTGTAGCCACGTGCCTCGTAATCAGGAACGTCACTATTCCCTGATTAGGGCATGGGCGGGGGTTGGCAGCAAAGGGCCAGGAACCCCCGTGTTCCGTCCTGCAGGGCTGAGAACGCCCTAATCCCTGTTCAGGTGTCCGCCGTAGGCATGGCGAGTGTCAATCGGTGGTCCGGTCAGTACTGGAGCTTCTACCGTAGGGACTCAACAGGGTTAGGCATGGAGATCCACGCCTTTAAACCCCATCCCTAAGGATGCACCGGCACTATGGACCTTTTGACTATAGGCTAAAGTGCACGATGGGTTGGTGGAGCCTCCGAGGGTTTGTGCGTCACGGATGATGTAATCCTTGCTCGGACGAGGCGGAAGAGCCCCCGAGGGCGGGTGAGCCTTGGATGACTTTACCCGAGCTCGGACGAGGCAGAAGGTCCCTCGGGAGTCGATGGCGTCTCGGATGACGTCACCCTAGCTCGGACGCGACGGTAGAGCCCCCGAGGGAGTGCTGCTGTCTTGGATGATTGAGGCGGAGAGCCCCCGAGGGTAATGTTGTCACCCTACCACGGACGGGGCGGCGAGCCCCCGAGGGTGATTTTTTTTTGCGAAGTGTAGTGTTTGGGTACCCTATTCTGATGAGGAGTGGTCTGATCTTCCATGAGGTAACCGATAAATTCGATTGGTGGAGGTCTCGATGTAGACGATACGGCTTCAAATCAGCACAATTCGAACCCTGCAACCGTTACACCACTGCTCCGTTGGTTATCAACCAAGCACAACTTGATTGACCTCGCCAATAAGGCTTTTCCTACAAGCGAATCGAAGAACACAAGCAAGAAGGTATAAAAATGCAATCTGAAATTGCAAATATAAATGATGTGAATATCAATAGAGGGTTCAAGAACTTGGTTCCAAAGGACTAATTGACATAGTGGAGGAGATCAGGAACAAGGGGCCCTGGATCACTGTAAAAGAACTAATAGACACAGTTACAATGAACGATTAAGTTTCTCGATGGAAAACTAAACTCTAAAACAAAACCCGAGTCTCAACGGCGGTGGCTACGTGAAATATAAGGGAGAGACGTCCTAGGGTTGGTGGCGACCAGGGGGAGGCACCCCCCAACATGGGCTTAAGGCCCGACTCGCGATACATGGCCAAGTTGGCCCAAAATAGGTGACGCAGCACCGGAACAGATTCTGGACGCTGACTTGTTTCGACGTTTCCCGATGACTCATAAGGAATTTGGACGTCAAACCAATGTCATTGGTTTCCTTATGAAATTATATTTCCATCCGTGAGTGAATCATAAAAAACGGAGTCCGTATGCATCCTGGGTGTCCCTTTTACTCCTTGCTGGTCCTGGACTCCGAAACAGCCTCGAAGTCAACGTGGCAGCTGAATTGGAGATGAGGTGCAACATGGAAAAGACGATGACGTAGACGTGTCTAGGGTGGTGATGTCCTTGTAATCCTCCCCTTCTTGAATTGCAGTCGTCCTCGACTCCATCATAGCTATAACCTCATCATCCTCTCCTTCTAGAATTGGAGTCGTCCTCGACTCCATCCCATCAACGAACTCCTGCAAAAGGTTAGTGACAGCAGGCAATACACAAGACATAATATGTTGACAAAACATAGTATAACATGGTGCATTAGGATTATCACATATCTCAACAGTAGCAGAAGTTGTAGCAAGAAAAGCACCTCCTGATAACTTAATCCCATTTTTATCAATGTTCAACGGAGGTTTATTTTTAATCTCTCGAGCATGTTTAATAATTTTGTTGTCCTTATGCATGAAAGTGTATTTATTAGTTCTACCATGGTGTAAAGCATCAGTATCAAATTCCCATGGATATCCTAACAAATTGAACAAGGTTGCATAGGTACAACATCAAAATCAGCAGTATCATGATACGAGCCTGCGAAAAAGCTAATGTGAGCTGATTTAGTTACCTTCGTCTGTCCACTATTATTGAACCATTGAAGTTTATATGGATGCGAATGGTGTCGAGTGGTTAAGCCAAGCTTCTCAACCAAATCTAAACTCACCAAGTTGTTGCAACTCCCGCTATCAATGATGGTGAGAACATGACAACCCTGCACAATGAGATACATGTGGAACAAGTTGTGGCGCTGGATGTTCATCTCTTCTTCATGTCCCACACATGAGCTCAGCACACGCTTCACAAGAAGGCTAGGATAGCCTGTGGCGGCAGCCACTGAATCAATTGTCTCCTCGTCTTGATCGCCCTCGGTGTAATCTACAGCAACGTTAGCAGCAAGGGCTAAATCATCTTCAACATCACTAGCACTTACATATCCATGCTCAGTAGCAATGAAAGCATGACGACTGGGGCACTCCTTCATGACATGTCCCATGCCTTTGCATCGGTGGCAAATGATTTTAGAGGAGGCGGAGCTAGTAGAAACACCCGAAGTGGCATCTTTCTTTGGCTGTGGAAACTGCACATTAGACAATTTACTTACCCCGGAAGAAAATGGAGGTGTAGTCTTGGGCGTCTCCGGTTCGGAACGCTGCTGAAAATTCCATCCAATGTTAGACGTGAAAGGTTGTTGTTGTTGTTGTGTGCGTCCGTGTACTTCGCGTTCGACCTTAATAGCAAGATGATATAATTGGGAAAAAATGCGTCATTCTTTGTAATCAAGAATGTTTTGTATATCATTGTTTAAACCACCAAATAATCTAGCACTAGCATCATTATCATCTTCATTTATACCACAACGTGCTAAACCAATAAAGAATTCTTGATAGTATGTTTCTATGCCTTTATCACCTTGTTTTAAAATTTGCAGTTTCAAGCGTAAATCACGTTGGTAATAAGGAAAAACAAAACGAGATTTCATACGTTGCTTTAAAACATTCCAAGTTTGAGGCACAGCAGCAGCATTACCAGCATTGCAAAGATCACTCCACCAGAACAAAGTAAAATTAGTAAACTCACTAGTAGCAAGTCTAACTCTATGCTCAACAGGTACATTATGAGAATCAAACTTTTGTTGAACAGCAAGTTCCCAATCTAAGTATGCCTCAGGATCAATATTACCATCAAAAGGAGGTAGACTAAATTTAATTTTAGCGAAAGGATCATTATTAACATGATTATTACCTCCCATACCACGACGATTGAAGTTGTAGCGGCGACGGTTGCGTGCATCACCGTCAGCATCCGCATCTCCATCATCAAAAACATCCCCATATTCATCATTATCACGATGAGGTGATCGACGTTGTTCAAGCTGCTCAATGCGAATGACCAGATTGTTCACGTTATGCGTCAGCTCGTTCATAAGATTGCGTTGTTCATTGATGAACGTTGTAAGCTCGCCCTTGGACACGCACTAATTGAAATCCGTAGGAGATCCTGACATGGTTAGAAGATAGAAAAAGACAAGACCAAAGTATTATCCTTATCAACTAAAAGGAACCAAGTGGTGGTGGTGGTGAAATTAGAAAGCAAAATCACAAGCGGCTTACCACCATCTTGCAAGTGTTCTTACCAAAGCCAAACAGCAACAAGACCAAATTGGCGAAGCAATCGGTTGTTGAGCGTGGTAACAGTTGCAAGATGAACCTGTCCTGACTGAAGTATATATGGAGCTTTAAGAAGGCACACTATGATCAGCAAGGATTAGCAAATAACGAAAGTAGATTTAGCTAAGTTCAATAAGTATCCAAAGTACAAATCACAATTTCTGGCTAAGACGTATCTAGACGTAGCGTAACAAGATGAAACAAAGGACGATGGAAAGAACTCACAAAACAAGCCAAAAGCTCGGATTTTTCCGTTTTCCTGAATTTCTCCGGATTTTTCCAAAAGGCACTAGTAGGAATCAAACTTTTTTTATTTTTTTACTATTTATATTTTTCTCTGAACAAGGATCACAAAAGATGCAACCACAAAAATTGGCACCTTCAACTGAGGTGGGATGTGGTCTACAGAAAATTCGCAAGTTCTCTAAAAAGCGTGCAAAACTTTCACAATTTTTTTCTTTATTTTCCGGATTTTTTCTGGCAATTTTGTCAAAACCAAACAGACCGAAAAGTGTCAAGAAGTTTCACAATTTTTTTCAGATTTTTCTGATAAACGAGCGAAAAGTTATGCCTGTTTTACCAAAGTTATGTCAAGTTATGGTTTCTGAAAGGCACAACACGATGACGACAGCGTCGACGGCAATTAGGGCAAAGCGTCCCTAAACTCCAACACCGATCATAGGATGAAGCGTCCCTGTGACTAACAGCAGTAGGTATTTTCCAGATTATGTAAGAAGGGTTGCGATGCAGGCAAAAAAATAACAGCGGCTCGCAACCTATCTAGAGTTTACGCGGCGGCGAGAGTTCACACAAGGCGGCTAGCGGTGGCAAGTCGAGTGATAGGTGGCTTCGACTTGTTGTTTGGGAATAGTGGATGGGTTAGCGGTGGAAACAAAGAACAACAACAGTAAGGTTGAACTACGACTACGAACACAATCTAAACCAGCAACTAGACTCAACCACGGACACAAACTCAACAAAGCACATTTGAAAACGAAATTGCAAGGCACAAAGGGTGATAGGACAGTGGAGATTGAAAAACAAATTTTGGGCATTTTTGTGGACTCTAGGTAATGAACAAATATGAAGCTAAGGCAAACGAGATTATACCTTGTGGTAAACCTAAAATTCTGATACCAATTGATGAGGAGTGGTCTGATCTTCCATGAGGTAACCGATAAATTCGATTGGTGGAGGTCTCCACGTGTTGATGATCTGGCTTCAAATCAGCACGATTTGAACCCTGCAACCGTTACACCACTGCTCCATTGGTTATCAACCAAGCACAACTTGATTGACCTCGCCAATAAGGCTTTTCCTGCAAGCGAATCGAAGAACACAAGTAAGAAGGTATAAACACGCAATCTAAAATTGCAAATATAAATGATGCGAATATCAATAGAGGGTTCAAGAACTTGGTTCCAAAGGACTAATCGACACAGTGGATGAGATCAGGAACAAGGGGCCCTGGATAACTGTAAAAGGACTAATCGACACAGTTGCAATGAACGATTCAGTTTCTCGATGGAAAACTAAACTCTAAAACAAAACCCGAGTCTCAACGGCGGCGGCTACGTGGAATATAAGGGAGAGACGTCCTAGGGTTGGTGGCGACCAGGGGGAGGCGCCCCCAACATGGGCTTAAGGCCCGACTCGCGATACATGCCAGTGGGCCAAATAGGTGACCTGCCCGAATAGATTCGGAGTGAATTGTTCGACGTTCCGATGACTCAGAAGACATTTGGACTTTCAACCAAGCGCATTGTTACTTAGAAATTTTTCCATCTGGATGAACATCGAAAACGGCAGTGTACAAATGAAAAGAAAAGTCCGTATGCATCCTGGGCGTCCGTTTTACTCCTTGCTGGTCCTGGACTCCGAAACAACCTCGAAGTCGACGTGGCAGCTGAGGTGGAGATGAGTTGCAACTTGGAAAAGATGATGACGTAGACGTGTCCAGCGGGGTGATGTCCTCATCATATTCTCAGGTATCCAACACCGGTAGTGCAAGAATAAGTTACATATTGTTCAGTGCGGAATCTGAGATCTCGTGGTTGAAGAGTAAGAAGTGAGAGCTCAGAAACGGAGTGTTGGCGAGTAAGGAAAGGTTGGGGCAGCTAAAGGAACACAAAAGGAACCGTAGGAAATGGGCCAGTGTCTAAGGCAGTGTGGGGTATTGTAGTATGGCTTCCAATAGAAGGAAATTGAGAACACTAAGAATTTTCAAAAATACGGGGCTTCGCACGTACGATATGACTTATATGTACTGAGAACAGCAGTATTAATTTGATGGGAATAGCCAGTAGGACATAGATAAATCAGACAAAGAGATTGGAGGATTTGTCGGCTGCTACGAAAGTTTCGAAAATCAGAGAGACCACCAAATAGAAATTTATGAAGTAAGTATAAATAGGATAAGAAAAAAGTGAGTTTGTTTGAAACTAATATTGCAAGGCGTGGGATATAGAAGATTGGAAACTATGTAAAAATAATGTGTGCATGTAAAAAATGGCAAAAGATGTTAAAATGTGTATAAAGTAAAAATCTGAAATAAAACAGTAGGAAGGGCCCGAATACCGGTGAGAACGTTAGAATGAGGCAGCTGGACATGCCTACTTTGCAAAAGATATCATCTAAATATTGGATATTAGAAAGAGTCATGTACTTAATAAATAGATATCACAGGTTGAATGAAAAGCCTAAGAGTTGTGGCTACATACATAATATTACAATAATATTTGTCCGACATAAAAGTGCAATCAAGCTCTAAGTAGGTTTTGGTGATATGACAACATAATTAGAGAACTAATGAGACTCTTCGAGTTGACAAGCATGTTAAAGTTAAGGAGGTTGATGAACAGGTTGGCGGACCCCTCCAATTACAAAAGTGTATGGCAACAAGCTCAAAGGACTTTATTTCATTTTTATTTATGCAATTGAGTTAGGTATGTCGTACTATTAAGAGGGATTCAATACGCATGCCAACAAGTGAACCAAATGTTATATCTTCTAACCATACATGTCCACATATATCTTGGTCTGAACAGCTAGCCATTTCAGTTCTACTTTTGTGTTGTTTCAGTCAGGCCGGCAGTGCCGCACCCCAGGGCGGCACTGCCGGGACTTGAGTTCTACTCGTTGGCATAGAAGGGGTATTTCTTATCCTCTTCTCTCCCCCAATGGCTATCTTATCCATTCACTCTTTCATTTTGACAAAAACGTAACAGAGAAGCTCTCCTTGCTCTCATCACACTCTTGGAAGCTCCCCTACTCTCCTCCATTGATTTCCACTCAAATCTTTGAGAGTTTGAGCCTTCAAGCTTCAGCGAAAGCTTCTCCCTCGGATCTACTGCTTCCACAAGTATTTGGTTCGCGTGGTGGCCGTTGGTTTGTGTATGTTACTCTTGGAGCTTTGCTCCTAGCCGGCTAGGGGTCGCCCTTGAGCTTGCTACCTTTGTGTGGCAGCCTAGGGAGGTTTGTAACACCACCTTTGAGCTAATACATTACCCCTCATCTCAAGAGTTCACTCTTTTGACTTGAGACCGAGGAAAAGGCAAGCCTTGTTGGTGAGCCCGAGCCTTGTGTGGCCCACCTCAACAATGTGGACGTAAGCAAGCTTTGGTGGCGAGCTGATAAATCATTGTGTTAACTTGTGCTTATTCTTTTACTTTGATATATATTGCTCTCAAGTTGATTTCTAGGGTTTGTTCCCGATCTATGCATTGGGAGTGTTCCCAACACATACAAGTGGTGCTGGAGCTTCACAACACTCCTAGGAAGGTTTCCATTGAAGTGGAATTTACATTTGCATTTCAGCTTTTGAATTGTGCTTAATTTTGTCTTGCTGACCAGCACTACTGTTCTAGTGAGCAACAGTGTCGGGAAAGGCTATAGAGCGGCAGTGCCGCGCCTGTGGACTGACAGTTTGTGCAAGTAATTTTTTAACATGCGTATTCACCCCCCACTCTAGGCTTCTTTCTTCTTCAGGTCCTTACAAGTGGTATCAAAGCCTGGTTGCCTCAGTTGCACTTAACCGTGTGAGGTAATGGCTACGTAAGAGGGTGGAGTCCAACAAATTGACCCCAAGGATGTGGATGTGCACTTGTAAGTACACTGCTGGTATGTTCGAAGGAGAGAAGGCAAGAAGGAAAGAAGAAAAGAGGCTAAGAAGAGAAGGAAAGAAGAAGAAAAAAAGAAGAAGATGCAATCAATGAAGCAAAGAGTTTGAAGCTAGCCGAGAAGCTCCATAGAAGAGAAGTGAGAAAGTTAAAGAAGGAGCTCAATGCAAAGGAGGAATAATTGAAGAAAAGCAAGGAGCAAGCCTCTCAAGTTGAGATTGAATCTAGCAGCTCCGACGGTGATGATGATGAATCATACTGAGGCTCCAAGATTGATAAGAAAGAAGAGAAGAAGAAGGAGGACGACAACAAGAAATATTAAGCCATATCCTTTAATTATTCATCTATTTCTAACCATGAACATAAGCCTCTCTTTCATGTACATGTGGGCAAGTTGCCTCATTTTGATGGGACTAACTTTGCCAAGTGGAAACACTTGATGAAGGGTTATCTTGAAAGTCTTCACCCTGGTGCTTGGGAGATAGTTCACAAGGGATGTGAGCCTCTAGTGGATCCCATAAGCCCCCTCCCCACAACCGAGCTTCGCTGCATATAACTCAATGCTCAAGCAACTAGTGTGTTGCTAAGTGCATTGGATGGTGATAAGTACAACAAGGTGATGGGCTTGGAGGTTGCCAAGGAAATTTAGGATACTTTGCACCTTGCACATGAGGGTGTGAGTAAAGTGAGGCAGTCCAAGATTGATCTTTTGATGGCCAAGCTCAACTAGTTTGTGATTATGGAAGGTGAAGGGCCACAAGAAATGTTTGATAGATTGATGGTGATAGTTGGGAAGATTAGAGAACTTGGTGGTGAAGAAGTCAATGATCACAAGGTTGTCAAGATTATGCTTGAAGCTTATTCACCAAGGAATGAGACTGTTGTGACTTTGATTGGAGACAAGAAGAAGTTTGAGTACTTCACACCAAGTGATGTGCTTGGAAGAATGACCTTTGATTTGCAAAGAGAAGAAGCACTTGAAAGGAAGAAGCTTGGTGAGTTGCAAGCTAGGATGGAAGGGATGAAGATCAAGGTGTGTCTTTCAAAGCCAACAAGAGCAGCAAGAAATCAGCCCCTAGCTGTCCCAAAAATAGCAAGCAAGCATCATCAAGCAAGGCTCAAGCAACCAAAGCTATCAAGCATGAACCCGAAGCTTCAACATCAAGTGATGGTGATAGTGATGGTGAGCAGTTTGAGAAGATAGATGACATGACCTTATTCATGAGAAGATTCAACAAGGGCCTAAAGAAGAATGGGTACAAGCTCATGAAGAGAAGGTTCCCAAACAAGAAGTCAAGAACTTGTTACAATTTTGGTAGCACTGAACGTTTCATAGCCGATTGCCCAAATGAGAAGAAAGACAACAAGTATGGTAAGGGCAAGAGAGATGACAAGGGTGACCACAAGAAGAGCAAGAGATATGTGGGTGAAGCACACATTGGGCATGAGTGGGACTCAACGGTAGAGAGCTCAAGTGAGGATGATGAGATTGCAACCATTGCCATTCACAAGTCATCAACCTCACCTAACCTTCAACAACATGTTCGATGATGATGATTGCCCCCCTCACATTTGTCCCATGGCAAAGGGTGAGAAGGTAAAATCTAAACCGAGACCCCAAACTCCTCCCCCCAAAGACATCTCTAGTAGTGACTCTAGTGATTACTCTAGTGATGATGAATCTAGTGATGAAGAAATTGATAACATAACTAAAAATTTGGATGATAAGACCAAACTCTTCATTGCTATCCTAATGGAAGAACTAGAGAGAACAAAAGCTGAACTAGCATCTAGAGAGAAAACTCTTATTAAACAAGAAGATCTCTATATTGCTAGTAAGGAAGCTCTTGCATTAGAGATTGGTGAGGTGAGCTCTTTGAACAAGGCCTTGGCCAAGGAACAAGAAGCTCATGCTCTCACTAGGAAGGAGTATATTGACCTCAAGCAAAAGCATTGTGGCTTAGTTAAAAAGAATCAAGAGCTTGAGGCACAATACAACCTTCTTTGGGAGGGAAACTCACATCTCCCTAAAGCAAATGATGCCTCTTCTCCTTCCGCTAGTCAAGGTTGTGGAAAATGCTATAACTTGGATTTAAATGTTTATTCCACTAACCTTGCCAACATGGAGGCCATGAAGAAAGAAATAGGAAGGCTCAACAATGTCATCTTAGCTGCAAGTGCTCATGACAAGGACAAAGTTGAGCCAAAGAAAGTCCAATACAAAGATGGAAGACATCCATCTATCAAGGATGGGCTTGGGCACACACCAGGAGGAAAGACCAATTGTAGGAAACCAGTGAAAGGCATTGAGTGTGTCAAGTTTGAGAAGAAGGGACACATTGGTGCAGATAAGCCTGCACAGACTGCGGCAGTGTCACGCCCCACTAAAGGGAAGTCTACCAATGTTGGACCTGATCAAACTAAAGCCCATGCCAAGAGGGTGCCTAGGAAAAAGCAGGTTTCACATAAACCAAAAGAATCAATATGGGTGGCCAAAAACAAGTATGCTTACCAACCAAAGGCAAGGTCACCCCAAGGAAGCCTATCATCATGCTATGTGCATTGAGCACTGCATACATAGCACTCATGGCCGGGTAAGAGTAGTCTATGGCGAAGAAAACCTTGAGCATTGCATACATAACACTCATGGCCGGTCCTAAACTGCTAGCTCTCTCATCCCTGTTCCTGATCAGGGGACTAGCTCTGTCCTGATACCAGACCGTAGTGTCAGGGTCAACCTCAGGAAAGGACCCTTCTACTCCACGGTCGAGGTCTCCACTGTGCCTCTGACGGATCTAACTTAGAACTGACAAAGTTTCTGATTGAGTGCCTTCCCAAGGGTTGCGACCCTCAGTCTCAGCGATTCACTCCTGCTAGAAAGGAGCCTGAGTGCGCGTTGGTATAGTCATTGTCACTGTGTATCAAGGTGAGTCTCCAAGCTGCTCCTGAGTCTAGCAATACTAAGGTGGCTCAATATATCCCACCTGGCTCAGCACCTTCCAAAGCAGAGTAGGAGTGCCAAACACAAATAGGAAGCGGTCACTGTGCTGCGGAGCTCCTGGTGCTACCATCTGTAACAAGTTATAACTTTTTGTGAGAACATATATTTTACAGATTGAGAATTATATATATATATATATATATATATATATATATAAGATACAAATTTGGTAAGGGAGGGAACAAATGCAATGTATGATGACACATGATGCATTCACGTATCTTACGCCCTCACATTCCTATGAAAGCAAACCTTTCACTAGAAACGTGCTAGGCGATGACATACATACGTTCTCTCATACATACGCGACTAATCGGTCTATACAATTCGCTGTTAGTGTACTTGTATAAGATTCATTTCAGCCCAACCCCAACAGTATGAACAATGCACTGCTGAAATGTAAATCTAATACTCACTTAGGTGTACACCTTGTATACACATAAGCATCATATGCACCCTTCTCAAAAAGTATTACTCCACATATGGGTATCTTGCTGTCCACATACATGTACGTATGCAATAGTTCGACACATTATATATTCACTGCCTAGACCAACGATTATCCGGTCATGCTCTCACAACTCACCTTACCTTAGGCGTCGCAGAAAAATCTTTGATCCATACAACACCATTCAAGTGAATGGCCCTTTAACACTCCAAAAATTACATTCTAGTTATGCATTTAATATAATTAAATATATATATATAGTTTGAATTAAAAATTGTCATGTAGAAACATGAGTGAGCATTCATGCTGGTGCACTAATTTTTTTGTGATGAGTGGTTTTGAAAAGGATTCAAACTTTGTTTTTAAAAATGTGTTTGAAAATAGATTTGAAAATCAGCTTCTGGAAATTAAAAAGGAAATTCTTTTCTCCCTTCCTCCTTTCACTATTTTTCGGCCTGGTGGTCCAGCCAGACGCAGGCCTTCCCCCTTCCCTTTTTCCTTCTTGGGATTTTCCCTCCCCTCTCTTGCCTCGGCCCAGCGCAAGCCGCAAGGCCCCTCGCTCTCCTTCCTTGGCCCAGTGAAGCCGCAAGGCTCCCCCCCCCCCTCTGTCATTCTTGCGTGGGCCGACTTGCTCCTCTACCCAGCTCCTTGGCCTAGCAGCACAACGCTGCATCCCTCTCCTCTCCTTTGCATCGCTGACGTTTACGCCACTGGAGTTGTTTTATTTCGAAAATAAATGGAAAATACTTATTTACAGAATTGCCATCCGATTTCAAATACCGATAATTCTCTCATTTTAAATCCGTTTTGACCCGTTCAAATTGCGTTAGATTCATAATAAAATTATCTTTATATTAGTGCTTCTGTTGGTTAGTTTTGAAAAAGTTTAATTTTGTGATTAGATTTAAATTAATATCTATGTATAGGAAAACCCGTTTAATTCGTAACTTCGTCGTTTTAGCTCTATTTTTTGTGCACGAAACGTCTATGTGATCGTAGCGATACGTAGATTATTTTTATAAGCTTTTCCTATTATTTTCTTACTGTTGGTGTATTGTTCTAATTATAGTCTTGTTTGCTTCGTGTATGATTGCCCATTGGTTGAATGGTGTTGATTGTTGATCGGTATAGATGTTGAGCAACCGGTTGAGGAACCGGAGCCTTTCTTTGATCAAGAACAACAGGACCAACAGGAATTCTTCGAAGAAGGTAAGTATAACATGGGACTATCCTTGTTGTCCTATTCACGAATACAATATAATTCATATGCATGATTCCTTGTTCACCATAGAATGATTCTAGTACTTGTTACCCTGATACCTTGTTACCTATGATTTGATCCACCATATATGATTAGTTGCTAGTGCTCACACCGGATGTACATGATCTTAACGTATTAATGACTATATGCAATAATGATAAAACTCGCTTTTTAGCAACATTGGATTATAGGAGCTTATCTGGGGGCAAAAGCTGGGATATAGAGTACAACCACGAGGGCTATATGGCTCTAGCTTTAGCTCCGTATGGGGACCTTTTCTAGCTCATTCAGTGTTTACCTTTATGGCGCAAAAAGGGGCGTGGCAAGACAGGTATAGTGTGGTTCCTAATCTATGAGCATAGCCGCGATGGAGTGTGCCGTAGACAGGCTGGCTCTATATCCCTCTGTCATGAACCTTGCGGCCCTAGCTTGTTAGACGAACCCATCAAAAGTTTCATAGTGTACCCTGCCCGCTCACCTTGGCAGTGTTTTGGGAGTAGCAAACCCTGGCATATGGGCAATCACGACTCGTGGGTAAAGATGTACACCTCTGCGCAGATTTAAAAACTATCATGATAGTCATGATCACGGACACGAGCGGCTCAGAAAACTCACAGAATTATTGGGTTCTTATTTCTATGTGGCTTATGCAAGTTGTTATTCATTTATTGTATGATTGACATTTACTTTATGATCATGGATATTTGAGCTTATGCATTACCTTGGAAATCGTTGATATTAATATGAACTTGGTCTACTTAAAATGCTTACTGCTATGAACCATGCATATCCTTTTTGAACTTCATGAACCCCGTGTTGTATTTGTTGAGTACATATGTGCTCACCCTTGCATTCAAACACCACCGATGAAGAAATGGGTTGATGAGTACCACAATGAGTACTAGTCTTGGAGTCAACCAGTCCCTTATGGAGCTTCCGCAGAAGTCTTCGATTAGTTTAAGATTTATTTGTTTAAGAATCTATATTAAATATTCATTCTCTATGTAATAAGAATTGTGATGGTACTTTTTATAATTTGTCAACTCATGTGTGCGACTATTCCTGGGGTGCACATGAGCCTTTTATGCACTTGTTTTTGTTCTTAAAAACGGGTGTGACAAATTGGTATCAGAGCATGTGTTGACTGTAGGACGCAAGCCTAGTTAGCACCAGTTTCTTTCAAAAAGTTAGTTTGCTACAAAACTATTTTTCTACAACCTTGTCCTTTGAATTGATTAATTCTCAATCCTTGTCTTATTGTCTCCTCCTTGATAGCTTCCTTTGAGCTACTATTTCTTATCACCTTGAACATTTTGTTTCTCTTTGTTTTACTAAGTTTCTAGACTCACCTTGTTCAAAATCTTTATGGCCTTTCATCACCTACATCCCCTTTTATAGGATATCCACCAATTGAGCAGAAGTGTGAATAGTATCGCAGTTGAGTCTAGTAATCGAGTCTTTGGTGTAGTGTGATCACTGTGTGCTTGAATTATTTGTCATGGTGTTTATGAGTGATTTGAATCTTTATAATGCTTTCTAGAACCTTGTGGTTATAGCAACAAGATTCCAAGTTTTATAATAATTAATGTCATTCATATAGATGGGTTGAGTTTGTCTTGTCTCTGTCCTTGCTGTTTTTTTGAAGCAATCTGCAATGTTTCTGATATATCTCGAGATCTAGTCCTGCAAAATTCATGAAATTTATCTGGGGACCCACTAGACTTACCCATGGTTCATGTCCCACTGGAATCACCTTCATAGCTATTATGTCTTAAGAGATATGTCTATTGCAAGTTGAGGTTTCTGCGCAGTCTGGAACCTGAAACAGAATCTGTTCTTTGGTGTTTTACGCAATTTTAACTTCTGAAACTGGGAATGCCATATGAAACAAAGTTGTAGAGAATTTTGAGACCTTTCCAGAAAGTCCAGAACTAACTCATTTGGATATCTGTAACTCCAGTTATGGATATTTTACTGCCGTGTTGTCAGAGTCTCATCTAGAAAATTCAGATTCACCTATACCAACTGCCTTTAATGCCCGCTTGATCTATCCTTAAGGCTAGACTTCAGTCTGACCGTTCTTGTTGTTGATAAGAAGGATGTGTGTCAGAGGATGTGTGTTGATCCAACGAGGTTACATCAAAACAAGACCTTTGCCTAGGATGATGATTGTTTTACCAGTTGAGAGGTGCTTGTGTGTTCTCAAAGATTGATCTTATTCTGATTATCATCAATTGAAGATTCATGCTAGTTACATTACCAAAGACCGCTTTCACTACAAGGTATGGTCTATATGACTATATTGTTATGTCATTTGGTGAAGGACCGAGAGCAAAACAAAACTGCACAGTGCACAAGATGCGACGAACGCTGGACGACGAACTCTGAAGAGCGTCCGACACCAAAACCGAAAGACGCAGACAAGCCGAGCGACGGACGCTGACGTCAACACGTACCAGCGTCCGATGCAAAATCCTCGGAGCGTCCGACACCCCCGACAGAAATGCAGAAAACTCGAAAAGCGATTTTCTCTTCGCAAAAACTTCCCAAAACTCAACCAAATGATCACCAACTGCAACCAAACTTTGTAGGCATAATCCTAGTGCAGTTGGGGAGCTATCCCGAAGAAATCATCGCTCAATTTGGAGAAAATAAACGAGAACACTCGGATTTGGGGGAGAAAGAGGAAAACGAAGAACGCAACAAAGAAAACACCCGATCTACGCACTCGTGAGGTTTGAGGAGAATTCCTTCGGTGCAAAGAAGCTCCTCATGAATACGAACAACTTGGTTCAAATGGAATTGCAAGAGTTACTCCCTACAAAGAGAAATCATCTCGAGAAAATAGAGAGCAAAAGCAAAACGCGAAGAACCCAAGCAAAACGGGGACACAATCACGAAATCGAAGCCAACATGGCTTACGGAGGTTACGGCCTCCGATTCCTCGCGACAAACTCAAAGTCCTTACAAAGGTTGGTGGAAGCAACCTAGGGATCTCATGAACTAGAGAGAGAGAGTTGGGAAAAATGATTAGAGTTCAAGAGATGGGATGAGGGATACCCTTCACCCCCTACTTATCGAGCTTTGGATATTTCCCAAAGACCCCCTTGATACATTGAGTGAACTACCTAGCCTAAGCATTGCAGTCCAAGCTCTGGAAAATATCTCCCGCATTTTGAATGGATGGCCCCGCTTCCTGCCGGGAGTTGCCGTCGCCTCGATGCAACCTCCAGGATTCCGCCACGTGCCATCCCCGCTTCCTCGGAAGCTCTGCCTAGGTTTTGAGGCCCAAACCCAAGAAACCCGCCACCGATAGCTTTGGGCTCAACTACCGAACCCCGAGTTTTGCGGCCCAAACGACAGAAATAGTTACCAGTTAAGATTCTTGAAACGACAGAAATAGTAACTAGGAGCAGAGTCATTAAGATGTGTAAGGTTCAGGGGAATTGGTATTCCGAGGCAAAACAACCTGGGAAAGAGAAGATGATCTGAGAAAGCCATACCTACAGTTGTTTGAGTAAGACAACTAATCTCGAGGACGAGATTCTTTTAAGGGGGGGTAGATTTGTAACACTCCAAAAATTGCATTGTTTTGAAAAGCTTGAAATTGATCTAGTTATGCTTTTATTCCTTTGCTTTTAATATAATTAAATATATATAGTTTGGAATTAAAAATTGTCATGTAGAAACATGAGTGAGCATTCATACTGTTGCACTAATTTCTTTGTGATGAGTGGTTTTGAAAAGGATTCAAACTCTGTTTTTCAAAATGTGTTTGGAAATAGATTTGAAAATCAGTTTCTGGAAATTCAAAAGGAAATTCTTTTCTCCCTTCCTCCTTTCACTATTTTTCGGCCTGGTGGTCCAGCCAGCCGCAGGCCTTCCCCCTCCCCTTTTTCCTTCTTGGGCTGTGCCCTCCCGTCTCTTGCCTCGGTCTAGCACAAGCCACAAGGCCCCTCGCTCTCCTTCCTTGGCCTAGTGAAGCCACAAGGCTTCCCCCCCTCTGTCATTCTCGCGTGGGCCGACTTGCTCCTCGCCCCAGCTCCTTGGCCCAGCAGCGCAATGCTGCATCCCTCTCCTCTCCTTTGCGTCGCTGACGTCATGACCCCACACATCAGTCTCCCTTCCTCCTTCCTTCTTCTGGCTCAACGGAAACCGAGCAGAGCTCGTTCAACGCCCCAATCAAACCCGTTTCTCCGGGAATTCTTGCCAATTTAGAGCAGGCATGGATTTAAGACATCGGCACCCTCCCTCCTCGGTCCATTTTCCCCTTTTCTATGTGTCCACGTCCTACCCGCGACTACATCGTCGCCGGGAGCCCAAGCTTCCATCCGCCACCACCATTGACGCCCCTGTGACCTTCTCGTCCGCCAGATAACTCCCCTCTCCCTTCTGAGCAAGGTAGGGTACTCCGCGAACCTTTTCCTTCACTCGGTTTCGCGTCTTCTCGCTCACACCGACCCGCCATCATGAACAGGGAGCCCAGAGCCGCTCTCCACGGTCGCTGGCCACCCCTACTTCTCCTCTGCCCTCACAAAGCACCCAGGTGAGCTCGCACTCTCCCCCTCGTTCTACAGAACCTTTCGGATCTCATTTTGGTGGACCATAGTGTCGTAGCCGCTCACGTCGGCGAAGCTCTGAGCGGCAGCCATGGTGGACCATCGTCGGACCCTTGTACAACCATCGCCTCTCCCTTTTTCCTCCGCCTTCTAATCTCGGCCCTCCGTTTTGGATTCAAGGAACTAGAGACACCGATACCCCTTCGGCCCGGTCTTTTTTGCTAAAGAGACCCCAGGATTTTCCCCACTCAACCCACCGTCCATGGCGCCCTCCTAGAATGCGCTTTCGCCACTGGAAAGCGTAATCTCCATCGGATTTGTTTTATTTCGAAAATAAATGGAAAATACTTATTTACAGAATTGCCATCCTATTTCAAATACCCATAATTTTCTCGTTTTAAATCCGTTTTGACCCATTCAAATTGCGTTAGATTCATAATAAAATTATCTTTATATTAGTGCTTTTGTTGGTTAGTTTTGAAAAAGTTTAATTTTGTGATTATATATAAATTAATATCTCTATATAGGAAAACCCGTTTAATTCGTAACTTCGTCGTTTTAGCTCTGTTTTTCGTGCACGAAACGTCTATGTGATCGTAGGGATACATAGATTAGTTTTATAAACTTTTCATCTGATTTTATTATTGTTGGTATATTGTTCTAATTATACTCTTATTTGCTTCGTGCACAAAATGTATTAATGACTATATGCAATAATGATAAAACTCGTTTTTTAGCAACATTGGATTATAGGGGCTTATCTGGGGGCAAAAGCTGGGATATATAGTATAACCACAGGGGCTATATGGCTCTAGCTTTAGCTCAGTATGGGGACCTTTTCAAGCTCGTTCAGTGGTTACCTTTATGGTGCAAAAAGGGGCGTGGCGAGACGGGTATACTATGGTTCATAATCTATGAGCATAGCCGCGATGGAGTGTGCAGTAGACAGGTTGGCTCTATATCCCCCTGTCATGAACCTTGCAGCCCTAGCTTGTTAGACGAACCCTTGAAAGGTTTCATAGTTTACCCTGCCCGCTCATCTTGGCAGTGTTTTGGGAGTTGCAAACCCGGGCATATGGGCAATCACGACTCGTGGGTAAAGATGTACACCTCTGCGCAAAGTTAAAAACTATCATGATAGTCGTGCTCACGGACACTAGCGGCTTGGAAAACTCACAGAATTATTGGGTTCTTATTTCTATGTGGCTTATGCAAGTTGTTATTCATTTATTGTATCATTGTCATTTTCTTTATGATCATGGATATTTGAGCCTATGCATTACCTTGGAAATCGTTGATATTAATTTGAACTTGATCTACTTAAAATGCTTACCGCTATGAACCATGCATTACTGTATTGAATATTCATTCTCTATGTCATAAGAACTGTGATGGTACTTTTTATAATTTGTCAACTCATGTGTGCGACTATTCCTGGGGTGCACATGAGCCTTTTATGCACTTGTTTTTGTTCTTAAAAACGGGTGTGACAAATTGGTACCAGAGCATGTATTGACTGTAGGACACAAGCCTAGTAGTTCTGGTCACTATCTAAAGTTAGTTTGTTACAAAAATTATTTTCTACAACCTTGTCTTTGAATTGACTATTTCTCAATCCTTGTCCAATTATCACCTCCTTGATACCTTCCTTTGAGCTACTATTTCTTATCACCTTGAATATTTTGTTTCTCTTTGTTTTACTAAGTCTTCAAGTCTCACCATTCTCAAAATCTCTATAGCCTTTAATCACCCATATCCCCTTTTCTAGGATGTCCAGCAATTGAGCAGAAGGAACGATAGTTGTATCGCAGTTGAGTCTAGTTAATCGAGTCTTTGGTGCAGTGTGATCCCTTTTTGCTTGAATTAATTGTCATTATGTGAATGTGTGATTTGGATCTTTGTATTGTTTGCTGGAACCTTGTGGTTATACCTACAAGTTTCCAAGTCTTATAACATATATAGTCAATGCCATACATATAGATGGGTTGAGTTTGTCTTGTCTCTGTCCTTGCTATTTTTTTTGGAGCAGTCTGCAATGTTTCTAATCTATCTCGAGATCTGGTAATGCAAAATTCATGAATTGTTTTTTGGAACAACTAGACTTACCCATGGTTCATGTCCAACTAGAATCACCTTAATAGCTGTTATATTCTAAGAGATATGTGTGTTGCATGTTGAGGTTTCTGCGTAGTCTGGAACCTGAAACAGAATCCGTTCTTTGCTGTTTTTCACAATTTTAACTTCTAAATCTGGAATGCCGGTTAAAACAAAGTTGTAGATAATTTCGAGACCTTTTCAGAAAGTCCAGAATCAACTCCATTGGATATCTACAACTCGATATATGGCTGTTTTACTACAATGTTGTCAGAACCTCTTATCTAGAAAATTTCAGATTTACATATACCAACTGCTTTTTGATGCCCCCAGATAATCTATCCTTAAGGGGGTAGACTTTCAAATTAGTATAGTTATTTTGTTGACAAGAATGATGGTAGTCAGAGGATGTGTGTTGATTATAGATCGCTTAATGAGGTTACCATCAAGAACAAGTATCATTTGCCTAGAATTGATGATTTGTTTGATCAGTTGAGAGGTGCTTGTGAGTTTTCAAATATTGATCTTCGTTCTGGCTATCATCAATTGAAGATTCATGCTAGTGACATTCCAAAGACAACTTTCACCACAAGGTATGGTCTGTATGAGTATACAATTATGTCAATTGGATTGACCAATGCTCCTGCATACTTTATGTACATGATGAATAAGGTGTTTATGGAGTATTTGGATAAATTTGTAGTTGTGTTTATTGATTATATACTGGTGTTCTCTAAATCTAAGAAAGATTATGTTGAACATCTGAGATTGGTATTGCAGAAGCTTAGAGATCACAAGTTGTATGCTAAGCGAAGCAAGTGTGAGTTGTGGTTGAAAGATGTTTCTATTCTTGGTCATGTTGTCTCTAATGGAGGTATTTTTGTTGATGCAAGCAAGGTGAGAGATGTGTTGAATTGGAACCCACCAACTAGTGTTACTGAGATCCGCATTCTTCTTGGTTTAACTGGTTACTGTAGAAGATTTATTGAAGGGTTTTCAAAGCTGGAAAAGCCTATGACTGCCTTATTGGAGAAGAATGCCAAGTTTGTGTGGTCTGATCAATGCCAAGCCAACTTTGAAGTGTTGAAGAAGAGTTTAACTACAACACCTGTGTTGATACTACCAGATCTGAGTAAGAGTTTCTCTATCTATTGTGATTCTTCTCGTACTGGTTTAGGATGTGTTCTTATGCAAGAAGGTAGAGTTGTTGCTTATGCATCTACACAGTTGAGGAAGCATGGATTGAATTATCTTACTCATGATTTAGAACTTGCTGTTGTAGTACATGTTTTAAAAATTTGGATACACTATCTGATTGGGCATAAGTGTGATATATATATACTGATCATAAGAGTTTGAAATATATCTTTACCCAGTCTGATCTGAACTTGAGACAGCGTAGATGGTTAGAGATGATCAAGGACTATGATCTGGATGTGCATTATCACCCTGGGAAAGCTTGAGAATAGCACAGTCGAGACAAAAAAGTTATGCTAATAATAGGAGAAGAGACTTGTCCTTCAATGTTGGTGATTTTGTCTATCTGAAAGTATCACAAATGAGAAGTGTGAAAAGGTTTAACATGAAAGGTAAGCTAGCACCAAGGTATGTTGGACCGTTTAAAGTTTTAGCCAGACATGGTGAAGTTGCTTATCAGTTAGAACTGCCTGAGAATTTAACTGGAGTTCATGATGCATTTCATGTGTCTCAACTTAAGAAGTGTTTGCGTGTATGAGAAGAGCAAATACCTCTAGATGATCTTAATGTTGCTGATGATCTGACTTATGAGGAGTATCTAGTTAAGATTCTTGAAACGACAGAAAGAGTGACCAGAAGCAGAGTAATTAAAATGTGTAAGGCTCAGTGGAACCGGTATTCAGAGGCAAAAGCAACTTAGTTAAGAGAAGATGAGTTGAGGAAATCATACCCTGCGAACACATGGTGGATAAGTACCCATGTAGTTTAGTTTTGTGATGAGTGATTGTCCAACACTTGAGCGGTTCAGTTTGAGTGGCTTGATTCTAACCCTTTGTGAAAGCAAATGTGTGCCTGTCTATCGGCTTGTGGTGTGCAGGTGCTATGCCTAGTGACAGTGGTCAATGGCGTGGAGAAGGTCGAGTAGAGGCTTGCCGGGCCGATGGACTGAGAGCGGTGAAGGGCGGAAGCGGGGCTCAGACTGAGGGACCATGGGCGCCGGCGGACTAGCTGTGGTGGCTAGTACTTGGCACCGGTGAGTGCGAGAAGACATGGAGGTAGACCGAGTCGGCCGAGTCAAGACGGTGGATGCGCGAGTCGAGCGGAGGCTCAGGGGACTCGGAGTCCGATCGGGCGAAGACAAGTTGGCTCGCGTCGAGTGGTTTGGTGGTTTGGGCCTCAAAACCATCCGCGTCGGTTTCTGAGTTTGGGCTGCAAAACTCGGGGTTGAGCCCAAATCTACTGGTGGCGGGTTTCCTGGGTTTGGGCCTCAAAACCTAGGTGGAGCTTCCGAGGAAGTGGGGATGGCACGTGGGGGAATCCTGGAGGTTGCGTCAAGGCGACGGCAACTCCAGGTAGGAAGCGGGGCCGTCCATTCAAAATGCGGGAGATATTTTCCGGAGCTCGGATTGCAATGCTTAGGCTAGGTAGTTCACTCAATGTATCGAGGGGGGTCTTTGGGAAATATCCAAAGCCCGATAAGTAGGGGGTGAAGGGGTATCCCTCATCCCATCTCTTGAACTCTAATCATTTGCCCCAACTCTCTCTCTCTCTAGTTCATGAGATCCCTAGGTTGCTTCCACCAACCTTTGTAAGGACTTTGAGTTTGTCGCGAGGAATCGGAGGCCGTAACCTCCGTAAGCCATGTTGGCTTCGATTTCGTGATTGTGTCCCCGTTTTGCTTGGGTTCTTCGCGTTTTGCTTTTGCTCTCTATTTTCCCGAGATGATTTCTCTTTGTAGGGAGTAACTCTTGCAATTCCATTTGAACCAAGTTGTTCGTATTCGTGAGGAGCTTCTTTACACCGAAGGAATTCTCCTCAAACCTCATGAGTGCGTAGATCGGGCGTTTTCTTTGCGGTGTTCTTCATTCTTGCCCCTTTTCCCAAATCCTCGTTTCCCGTCAATTCTCACCAAATTGAGCGATGATTTATTCGGGATAGCTCCTCCATAGCACTAGAAAAATGCCTACCAAGTTGGGTTGCTAGTGGAGATCATTTGGTTAGGATTTGGGAAGATTTGGCGGAGAGAGAATCGCTTTTTGAGGTTTCTGCGTTTCTATCGGGGGCGTCGGACGCTCCGAGGGTTTACGTCGGACGCTGGTACGTGCTGACGTCAGCGTCCATCGCCTCGCTTATCAGCGTCCTTCGGTTTTGTCGACGAACGCTCTCCAGAGTCCGTCGCCCAGCGTCCGTCGCGTGGTGTGCGCTGTTCTGTTCTGTTTTGCTCTTGGGTAGGCCGACGGACGCTAGTTCAAGCGTCCGTCGCCATGCGTCCGTCACCTCAGCACTTCTTCAGCTTCTGTTAGACTCTCTAGAAGGCCGACGGACGCTCTCCTAAGCGTCCGTCGCCATCGTCCGACGCCCTGCCCTAGAGCGTCCATCGCGATATCTTCCAGCGTCCGTCGCCCTGCTGTCCAGCATCCGACGCCTGTCTTTTGGGCTGTTTTGCTTGGGGTTCGTGCCTCTTTCTCATAGGGGTTGAGAACTCATTCTTGGGGGTTTCCAGTGAGTTTTCCTCCACTGCCGGTGAGCTTTCATTTGTTCATTTGTTGAGTACCCAGCAACTGGGTTTGGTTTTTGGGAAGAGTGGCCCGAATATTTCGAGAGAAATTTGAGGCTCCCATTCACCCCCCCTCTGGTCGCCGTTCTCAGTCCTTCATACCCGCTGGTGTTTGAGTAAGCCAGGTAATCTCGAGGACGAGATTCTTTTAAGGGGGTAGATTTGTAACACTCCAAAAATTGCATTGTTTTCAAAAGCATGAAATTGATCTAGTTATGCTTTTATTTCTTCGCATTTAATATAAATGAAAACATAAATTTCGGTGAAATTAAAATTCTGTCATATAGAGACATGTTGAGCATTCATGTTGGAGCATTTTTGTTTTCTGTGGGAGTGGTTTTCAAAAAGTACTCAAAGCTGATGTGAAAATGGATTTGAAAATTGTTTAGAAAAATCAATTCTGAAAATAGCAAAAGCTTTATTTTCCGCTCGCCCTAGTTTTCCTCTTCTGGCCCGGTTGGCCTAGTCCCTACTGACCCTTTTCCCTCCTCCCTCGCCTCCTCTTTCTGCATGGCCCACCTGAAGAATCATGACCCTATTGGTTTCGGTGATTAACGATAAAGAAAGATTATTATGGCTAATGTGTGTTTTGCAGAGGCTATGCGTAGCTTAGCCATAGTGATCAACATGAATAGGCATCAATGGTTGTCACTTAGCCCCCAAGATGGATATCGTTTCGGATTTTAAAGATTCATGATGAAGACCCTAGAGTGATAGGCTAAGTGCCATAAGGTGATGAAGGGCACTATTAAGAGGGCACTATTAGAATAGATAGGGCTTCTATTTAATCTTTGACCGTACTATTAAGAGGGGTTGAGACTAGTAGCTTGACTTAGGAAAGCTTCATGACTTAGGTGTGGTGCACACTTGACTTCCTTAGCTCTAACAAAGACTATGGTGACCGTAAGATAGCCTAGAACAACTTCCATATTCATCGCAATGAAAAACGAAGTTGAGAGTGCTGAGTTCTGGGCGACGAACGCTTTTGACAGAGGCGTCGGACGCTATCCGTCACGCCAGACAAAGGCGTCGGACGCTCGAGTGTTAACTCCTGAGCGTCCGTCGGCCTACCCGAGAGCCCCAAGTCTGGCTGAGCAATTTGAGGTCCGACGGACGCTGTCAGTCGGCTAGGCCTCGGACGCAGGGAGAGCGTCCATCGACCTTCCAGAGAGGTTGTTTTCAGCCCAGCTACAGCCAAAGTGTCGAACGCTGGCGAAGAGCGTCCGTCACCCCTACGACGTAGCGTCCGTCGCTGGGAATGATGTGTCAGAATTAGCCGTTGGGCAGGGCGACGGAGCGTCCGTCGCCAACTTAATCTGTGAGATTTCTTCAGCCCGAGGTAGTTTTTCAGAGGGGCTATTTGTAGCCCACCCCTTGCCTTCCCACCTTGCCTTTGCTCATTTCATTTGCTGAGTTGCTTGAGAAGGTTGGCAAGAAAGTAAGAGCCCTAGAGAGAGAGAGAGAGTGATTCGCGAATCCATCCATCCTCTTCTCTAGTTCATCCAAGAGACCAAGTGTGCATCCACCCTAGTTTTGAAGCTTGAGTGAGTCAAGTGAAGATCAAAGCTTGTTACTCTTGGTGATCGACATCACCTAGACGGTCCGGTGGTGCTTGGGAGGAAAGTGATCGCCGGAAGATTGTCGGCGGCCCTTCTCCATCGACTTGTGATCGGATCTGGGCGGTTCACCGAGCCGGAGTGGCGAAGAACCAGCCCGTAGAGAGCACTCTACCCTTGCGTGGGTAGAGGGGGAGCAATACCCTTGCGCGGGTGCTTCAACGAGGACTAGTGGGGAGTGTCTACTCCTCGATACCTCGACAAAACATCATCGTGTCAAAGCTTTCTATCCCTATCTCTTTCATACCGCTTTACTTACCGCTTGTCCTTACTTTCATTGAATTGCTACCGCTTTCTAGTTAGGACACACTACCGGTAGGCACTAGGGGTAATTGGCATTGCTAGGATTTCATATTGCGTTATAAATTTGAAATAAGCCCAATTCTCCCCCCCCTTCCTGGGCATCTTGATCCTTTCAATTGGTATCAGAGCAAGGTTTTCTCTAAATTAGGCTTTAATGCCTAGAGCAAGATGTCCCATGGGGATGGACCACCTCCCATGTTTGATGGAGACGACTTTCCTTATTGGAAAGTTCGTATGGAGGCGTATCTAGAGTCCGTGGATGCGGGCATGCTCAAAGCCGCCACAAAGGGGGGGTTCTTACTTCACGGAAGACCCCTACTTGGCGAAGCACAATGCCAAGGCAAAGAACATACTCTTTCGCGGCATTTGCAATGATGTCTTCAACCGAGTGCGTAACGCCAAAGCCGCATTTGAGTTGTGGAACACTATTTGTGCTCTTCACTAAGGCACAAAGAGTGAGTGACCTCGCCAATAAGGCTTTTCCTGCAAGCGAATCGAAGAACACAAGCAAGAAGGTATAAACACGCAATCTGAAATTGCAAATATGAATGATGTGAATATCAATAGAGAGTTCAAGAACTCGGTTCCAAAGGACTAATCGACACAGTTACAATGAACGATTATGTTTCTCGATGCAAAACTAAACTCTAAAACAAAACCCGAGTCTCAATGGCGGCGGCTACATGGAATATAAGGGAGAGTCGTCCTAGGGTTGGTGGTGACCAGGGGGAGGCGCCCCCAACATGGGCTTAAGGCCCGACTCGCGATACATGGCCAAGTTGGCCCAAAATAGGTGACGCAACACCAGAACAGATTCTGGACGCTGATTTGTTTCAACGTTTTCCGATGACTCAGAAGGAATTTGGACCTCAAACGAACGGCATTGGTTTCCTTATGAAATTATCTTTCCATCCATGGGTGAACTATCGAAAACAGAGTCTGTATGCATCCTGGGCGTCCGTTTTACCCCTTGCTGGTCCTGGACTCCGAAAGAGACTCGAAGTCGACGTGACAGCTGAGTTGGAGATGAGTTGCAACTTAGAAAAGACGTGTCCAGCATGGTGATGTCCTCCTCATCCTCTCCTTCTTGAATTGGAGTCATTCTTGACTCCATCATAGCTATGGCCTCATCATCCTCTCCTTCCATAATTGGAGTCGTCCTCGACTCCATCCCATCAACGAACTCCTGCAAAAGGTTAGTGACAGCAGACAATGCACAAGACATAATCGGTTGACAAAACATAGTATAACATGGTGTATCAGGATTATCACATAACTTAGCAGTAGCAGAAGTTGTAGCAAGAAAAGTTCCTACTGACAACTTAATCCCATTTTTATCAATGTTCAACGGAGGTTTATTTTTAATCTCTCGAGCATGTTTAACAATAGCTGTAGGAGACAAAGGCAGCAAAGTAATTTTCTTGTCCTTATGCATGAAAGTTTATTTATTAGTTCTACCATGGTGTAAAGCATCAGTATCAAATTCCCATGGGTGTCCTAACAAATTGAACAAGGTCGCATAGGTACAACATAAAAATCAGCAGTATCATGATACGAGCCTGTGAAAAAGCTAATGCGAGCTGATTTAGTTACCTTCGTCTGTCCACTATTATTGAACCATTGAAGTTTATATGGATGCGAATGGTGTCGGGTGGTTAAGCCAAGCTTCTCAACCAAATCTGAACTCACCAAGTTATTGCAACTCCCGCTATCAATGATGGTGAGAACACGACAACCCTGCACAATGAGATACATGTGGAACAAGTTGTGGCGCTGGATGTTCATCTCTTCTTCATGTCCCACACATGAACTCAGCACACGCTTCACAAGAAGGCTAGGATAGCTTGCGGCAGCAGCCACTGAATCAATTGTCTCCTCGTCTTGATCGCCCTCGGTGGAATCTACAACAACGTTAGCAGCAAGGGCTAAATCATCTTCAACATCACTAGCACTTACATATCCATCCTCAGTAGCAATGAAAGCATGACGACTGGGGCACTCCTTCATGACATGTCACATGCCTTTGCATCGGTGGCAAATGATTTTAGAGGCGGTGGAGCTAGTAGAAACACCCGGAGTGGCATCTTTCTTTGGCTGTGAAAACTGCACATTAGACAATTTACTTACCCCGGAAAAAAATGGAGGTGTAGTCTTGGATGTCTCTGTTTCAGAACGCTGATAAAAATTCCGTCCAGTGTTAGACCTGAAATGTTGTTGTTGTTGTGTGCATCCCTGTACTTCGCGTTCGGCCTTAATAGCAAGATGATACAATTGGGAAAAATTGCGCCATTCTTTGTAACCAAGAATGTTCTGTATATCATTGTTTAAACCACCAAAGAATCTAGCACTAGCATTATTATCATCTTCATTTATACCACAACGTGCTAAACCAATAAGCAATTCTTGATAGTATGCTTCTATGCCTTTATCACCTTGTCTTAAAGTTTGCAGTTTCAAGCGTAAATCACATTGGAAATAAGGAGGAACAAAACGAGATTTCATACATTGCTTTAAAACATTCCAAGTTTGAGGCACAGCAACAACATTACCAGCATTGCAAAGATCACTCCACCAGAACAAAGCAAAATTAGTAAACTCACTAGTAGCAAGTCTAACTCTATGCTCAGCAGGTACATTATGAGAATCCAACTTTTATTGAACAACAAGTTCCCAATCTAAGTATGCCTCAGGATCAATATTACCAGCAAAAAGAGGTAGGCTAAATTTAATTTTAGTGAAAGGATCATTATTACCATGATTATTACCTCCCATACCACGATGATTGAAGTTGTAGCGGCGACGGTTGCGTGCATCACCGTCAGCATCCGCATCTCCATCATCAAAAACATCCCCATCTTCATCATTATCAAGATGAGATGGTCGACGTTGTTCAACCTGCTCAATGCGGGTGACCAGATTGTTCATGTTACGCGTTAGCTCGTTCATAAGATTGCGTTGTTCATTGATGAACATTGTAAGCTCGTCCATGGACACACACTCATTGAAATCCGTCGGAGATCCTGACATGGTTAGAAGATAGAAAAAGACAACACCAAAGTATTATCCCTATCAACTAAAAGGAACCAAGTGGTGGTGGATAGTGGAATGCAAAATCACAAGCGGCTTACCACCGTCTTGCAAGTGTTCCTACCAAAGACAAACAGTAGCAAGACCAAATTGGCGAAGCAATCGGTTGTTGAGTGTGGTAACAGTTGCAAGATGAACCTATGCTGACAGAAGTATATGTAGAGCTTTGGGAAGGAACACTATGAGTAGCAAGGATTAGCAAATAACGAATGCAGATTTAGCTAAGTTCAATAAGTATCCAAAGTACAAGTCACAAATGCTGGCTAAGACGTATTAGATGTAGCGCAACAAGATGAAACAAAGGACGATGGAAGGAACTCACAGAACAAGCCAAAAGCTCGGATTTTTTCTTTTTCCTCAATTTCCCCGGATTTTTCCAAAAGGCACTAGTAGGAATCAATTTTATTTTATTTTTTCACTATTTGTTTTTATATTTTTCTCTGAACAAGGATCACAAATGATTCAACCACAAAAATTGGCACCTTCAACTGAGGTGGGGTGTGGTCTACAGAAAATTTGCAAGTTCTCTGAAAAGCGTGCAAAACTTTCACAATTTTTTTTCTTTATTTTCCCAATTTTTTTTGACAATTTTGGCAAAACGAAACAGACCAAAGGTGAGTATGGGTCGGCTCCAAATGATGTCAAAAATCTCCACAATATTTTTCAGATTTTTCTGATAAACGAGCGAAAAGTTATGCTTATTTTACTAAAAGTATGTCAAGTGATGGTTCCGAAAGGCACAACACGACGACGGCGGCAGTTAGGGCAAAGCGTCCCTAAACTCCAACACCGATCACAGGATCAAGCGTCCCTGTGACTAACAGCAGTAGGTATTCGCCAGATGATGTAAGGAGGGTTGCGATGTAGGCAAAAATAACAGCGGTTGGCAACCTATCTAGGGTTTGCGCGGCGGCGAGAGTTCACACAAGGCGGCTAACGGTGGCAAGTCGAGTGATGTGGTGGCTTCGACTTGTTGTTTGGGAACGGTGGATGGGATAGCGGCGGAAACAAAGAACAACAACGGCGCGGTTGAACTACGAGTACGAACACAATCTAAACCAGCAACTTGACTCAAACCACGGACACAAACTAAACAAAACAAATCTGAAAACGAAATTGCATGGCACAAAGGGTTATAGGACAGCGGAAATTGAAAATTTTTTTGGAGGCTTTTTGTGGACTCTAGGTAATGAATAAATATGAATCTAAGGCACACGAGAGTATACCTCATGGTAAACCTAAAATTCTGATACCAATTGATGAGGAGTGGCCTGATCTTCCATGAGGTAACCGATAAATTCGATTGGGGAAGGTCTCGACGTTGACGATCCGGCTTCAAATCAGCACGATTCGAACCCTGCAACCGTTACACCACTGCTCCGTTGGTTATCAACCAAGCACAACTTGAATGACCTTGCCAATAAGGCTTTTCCTGCAAGCGAATCGAAGAACACAAGCAAGAAGGTATAAACACGCAATCTGAAATTGCAAATATGAATGATGCGAATATCAATAGAGAGTTCAAGAACTCGGTTTCAAAGGACTAATCGACATAGTGGAGGAGATCAAGAACAAGGGGCCCTGGATCACTGTAAAAGGACTAATCGACACAGTTACAATGAACGATTCAGTTTCTCGATGGAAAACTAAACTCTAAAACAAAACCCGAGTCTCAATGGCGGCGACTACGTGGACTATAAGGGAGAGTCGTCCTAGGGTTGGTGGCGACCAGGGGAGGCACCCCCAACATGGGCTTAAGGCCTGACTCGCGATACATGGCCAAGTTGGCCTAAAATAGGTGACGTAGCACCGGAATAGATTCTGGACGCTGACTTGTTTCGACATTTCCCGATGACTCAGAAGGAGTTTGGACCTCAAACCAACTCCATTTGTTTTCTTATGAAATTATCTTTCCATCCGTGGGTGAACCATCGAAAACAGAGTCCATATGCATGCTGGGCGTCCGAAATAGTCTCGAAGTCGACGTAGCACCTGAGTTGGAGATGAGTTGCAACTTGGAAAAGACATGTCCAGCGTGGTGATGTCCTCATCACCCCGTCTTCTCTCTCTCTCTCGGTCGGTTTCAATCCTGCTCCATACGCCGTTGCCCGCTTCTCTCGTGCCCTAACCACCGTAGCACCGCCTCTCTGCCAGAGCCGCGCCGCTCCTCCTTCCGCCGCCGCACACCGGGGTGCTCTCGCCGCCAAACCCTAGCGTGTGAGCCCCCTGCTTGCCCTCGCCAGCGCCGCCACCCTCACGCCGCCGTTCATCAGAGCTTCCAGCCGCCGATGGATGTCGCCCTGCGCCGCTGTCCAGCTCTGTTTTCCTGTCTCTCTCTCTCTGCGCGTGCGATTTAGCCTCGTAGAGGAGCCCCAGCGCAGTGCCGTCTCCGCAGGAGTGCTGCCAGTGGTGAGGATCTTCTCTCCTCTCATTGCTTAGGGATCTGTTCTCCATTGCAGAGGTGATCCCCCTCTCCTCTGTAATTTTCTCCCTGAGCTAAGGGTTTGATCAAATGCCTTTTCAATTCAATTCAGCTCATTCTCTTTTCACCCTCTTTGTTGAGGCTATGGAGTGTGACAATTTGACCGAGGTTCTTACCTTCTCTTTTTTACCTGTCACAGTGATAGAGGTATGGAAATGAACAAATTTGTTTCTCCCCTCATCCAATTCATGCTTCTACATAGACTTGCTCACCTCTAGTTATTGCTTACATGTTTTATACTCCTCCCTATCTATCGAGCAGGGTCAAAGGGTCAGATGAGCAGTGTGACAGTGACAATGAACTCGGGGCAAAGACCACGAGTACGAAACGAGGCAAAGCCTCGAGAGTGACAGTCTAGGGCATTCAGTGCCACTCTTGATTGCTTGAGAATTGTCAGACTTTGGTTTGCATTTGAGCAGTGGCAATCATTTGAGGATTGGTTGCTAGTGACAGTCAATTCTTACAGTTGTTCTTCCCGTGGACGAAGAATGCAGGTCCTGTTCCTGGGAGTGGTGGTGATCCGTCACCTCCACCGCGTCCTCCCACTGACCGAGGAAAGGGCAAGGACAAGCTAGTGTCGAAGAAGCGAAAGAGGCCGCTCATGGATCCAGATTCAGTGGCAGCCTTGGCAGTGGCAGAGGCAGCAGAGCTAGCGGAGCAGGGTGGACGTCGCGCCGGCTTGAGGATCACCCCTCGTCGTGGAGCACGTCGTGAGTCCCCCTCGCATCCAGAGACAGAGCCCGCAGAGAGTACTGAGTCAGAGGAGGCAGAGCAGGCTACAAAGACTGAGCAGTCAGAGGCCGCGGGCCACTCTTCGATTGGTGAGCTGATGGCTCGTCGAGTTACTCGCTCTCGTGGGTCAGGAGCACCAGACAGTCCTTCAGGACCACGTCTACCAGACCCCGTGAGGCAGCAGGTCTGAGTGCTCACGGTAAAGCAGGTGCAGTTACTTCGGTTCGTTGACTTCCAGACCTAGTTCCCTCCTCAGCAAGACCCTTGTGCCAGTCCTCTGTTCTACACTCCTCTACACGAGGATTTCTACCGAGGCTACGTCTAGACAGACGCACCCCTTCGTGCACACCGCGTGTGCCCACTTCGGCGCATTGAGAGTGTTGGCGGTCCAGATATAGTGCAGCAACTCCAGTACCTTTAGGGTTTGACTGAGTTGATGGGACGAGCTGGCACATACCAGGAGGACTGGGTTTGACAGTTCTACGCATCCCTGTGGATCTCACCTGACCACACGTTCTTTCTCTATGGCTTCAGAGGTCGAGACTACAGAGTCACAGCTCAGAGGTTCCAGGAGATCTTTCACTTGGAGGCCTCAGAGATGAGGATCCACAGTTTGTGCTACGGCGACCAGGAGGCACCTCCTCAACGGAGCGTCTGACGCCCCTGTGTAGAGCGCAGTAAACGCGAAAATCATTTTTCTCTGTGCCAAAACTTCCCAAATCCTAACCAAATGATCTCCACTAGCAACCCAACTTGGTAGGCATGTTTCTAGTGCTATGGAGGAGCTATCCCGAAGAAACCATCGCTCGATTTGGTTCGGATTGAAGGGAAACAAAGAATTTGGGGGAGAAACTCAAGAACGAAGAACACAACAAAGATTTCATCCGATCTACGTACTCATTAGGTTTGAGGAGAAACCCTTCAGTGCAAAGATGCTCCTCACGATTATGAACAACTTGGTTCAAACGGTTTTTGCAAAGCTACTCGCTACAAAGAGAAATCATCTCGGGAAAAAGAGAGAGCAAAAGCAAAACGCAAAGAACACAAGCAAAACGGGGACATGATCAAGGAATCGAAGCCACCATGGCTCACAGAGGTTACGGCCTCCGATTCCTCGCAACAAAACCCAAGTTTTTACAAAGGTTGGTGGAAACAACCTAGGGATCTCATGAACTAGAGAGAGGGTAGAGAGAGAGAGTTGGGGCAAATGATTAGGGTTCAAGAGATAGGATGATGATACCCCTTCATCCCCTATTTAATAGGGCTTTGGCTATTTCCCAAAGACCCCCTAGATACATGAGTGAACTACCTAGCCTAAGCATTGCAGTCCAAACTCCAGAAAATATCTTCCTCGATTTGAATGGACGGCCCCGCTTCCTGCTAGGAGTTGTCGTCGCCTTGACGGAACCTCTAGGATTCCGCCACGTGCCATCCCTGCTTCCTCGGAAGCTCCGCCCAGGTTTTGAGGCCCAAACCCGCGAAACCCGCCACCGGTAGTTTTGGGCTCAACTACCGAATCCCGAGTTTTGAAGCCCAAACTCGAAAACTGTCCTCGAATGGTTTTGAGGCCCAAACCACCAAACTGCTCGACTCGAGCCACCTTGTCCTCGCCCGGTCGAACTCCGAGTCCCATGAGCCTCCGCTCGACCCGCTCGTCCACCGTCTTGACTCGGTCGACTCGATCTACCTCCATGTCTTCTCGCACTTGCCGGTGCCAAGTAATAGCCACCACAGCTAGTCCGCCGACGCCCATGGTCCCTCAGTCCGAGCCCCGCTTCTGCCCTTCACCGCTTTCAGTCCATCGGCACGGCAGGCCTCTACTCGACCTTCTCCACGCCATTGACCACTGTCACTAGGCATAGCACCTGCACACCACAAGCCGATAGATAGGCACACACATGCTTTCGCAAGAGGTTAGTATAACCGCTCAAACTAAAATACTCAACTGTTAGGCAATCACTCATCACAAAACTGAACTACATGGGTACTTATCCACCATGTGTTCGCAATCTCACCCTTGATGAGTGTATTTTCAACACAAGTGCATTTCAGATTTGAACCACAAGGTAAAGCTCTCCAAATGACCAAAAGCTAAGAAAGACACAACGGGGTCACTTGAAAGAGGAAAATTGCATCCAAAACTTGGTTCCCAAAGACATGGGCAACGGCTCGACGCAACCAAGTAAATCAAAGCTAGCCCTCAAGAAGAGGCAGAAAACGGGCTCAACACCGCTAGCAAGTCCAAGATACCAATCAAAACTCTCAAAGCTCAGAAAACCAATTGAAGCACTAAGGGAGCTCAAAGATACCAATTAAACCTCAAAAGGCTCAAGAAGCCAATCGAAACCTGTCGGAGCCAACAAAGCAAGCTAGACCCTCCAGAAGAGGCAACGGCTCAACACATCTAGAAAAAGCTCCCCCTAAGCAAGATACCAATTGGAAACCTATTGAAGAGCCAAAACAAGATACCAATCGAACGCCTTAAAGCAAAAGGAGCACAAAAACTCCCCCTTGACTAAAGAAGCTCTAAACCAATGAAACCAAAGAGATGCACATCTCTCCCCCTTGACTAGTGCATGTATAAAAATGCACTGTTTTCCTTGGTTGGATATGAATGAAATGCACATTTCTCCCCCTTGTTGACACATGAATCTCATCAAAGCTCAAGACTCAAGATCCGACCACAAATGCCATGATATGCAAAATGAATGCAACAAGCTTCATACATAAAACAAAGACAATGAATAGATGCTCTAAGTGATGTGATCCTACAAGAATAGGAAAAGCTCTACGTGCCCAACAAAGACTCATGTTGAGCTAAAGATCACTTTAGAAGCTAGTTTAGAGACATTTCATGTGTGAGCAAGGAATGGGTATCACCTCCTAGGGACAACTAGACATGGCATACAAGATAGAATCTATCTGAAAGCAATCTCATGTATAATAAGTAGAACTATCCCTAGCAAAGTTTATACAACAAGCCAATGAGCCAACTGAATAAATTTTTCAAGTTTCAGAGTTTCGTAGACAAATTTCAGTTTTATGCACATTTAAGTTGTATGCGAGTGGTTGTAAGCAAAGTGATGCCACTGCTTACCAATCGGGCGAAGTCAACGGACTTAACACACTGGTTTTGGTCATACATGACACCGCTCAAGTTCCCCCCATATGGGTAGTAGTCTCGAACACACGGTGAAGTGCTCACAATGCAGACCCAACTCGATCTTTCCAATTCACAAAATAGAGAGCAATTTCATTTTAGATTTTAATCATGGTGCTCAATGGAAGTGAATGAAACAATGAAGAGCCATAGTTACAAGCTATATACAAAACAGCCAAGAAGGATCTTCAAAAGCCTACACATGCTAGTGCCATTTCAGAGGTGACATGGGGAATTAAATTCAGTTTTAAAGCTTTTCTAACTTAGCTCTATTGCATTTCTAGGGATCAAAGAGAGTCTAAGTTTGGCAACACCATAGACACATAAAACACCTCAAACAGAGCATAGATTCATTGTATCGGCTATAGGTATGAAACTTAAAATGAACTATGTTACAAATGCAAATGAGATGCACAAATGCAATGAAACCAATTGAAAGCTAAACACACAAAAAGAAAGGAAAATAAAAATTAAATAAGAACCAAAAAGAACTATGATACACAAAGAGCTTCCCTCAACTAAAAAGGGAAGCAAACACCCAACTCGTCCCGAAGACGAGAAAACGCAGCTTGATCCAAAGGTTTTGTGAGAATATCCGCAAGCTGGTTTGGGGTCTCGACATGCCGGAGGTCAATGTCGCCCTTCTCATAATGATCACGCAAGAAGTGAAAGCGGACCTCAATGTGCTTGGTCTTAGAGTGAAGCACGGGATTTTTGGCCACACTAATTGCACTCGTGCTATCGCAAAGCAGAGGCACCTTAGTAAGCACAAGACCAAAATCTTTCAAAGTGGCAATCATCCAAATCAACTGAGAAGCACGGGATTTTTGGCCACACTAATTGCACTCGTGCTATCGCAAAGCAGAGGCACCTTAGTAAGCACAAGACCAAAATCTTTCAAAGTGGCAATCATCCAAATCAACTGAGAGCGACAGCTAGCTGCGACAACGTACTCAGCTTTCGTACGTCAACTGTGCCACGCTAGACTGTTTGCGAGAAGACCAAAAGTGGACTTCCGATCAAGACGGCACCCGACAAAGTTGGCATCAGAATAACCACAAAGCGCAAGAGAGGTGGAAGAGGTGGAGAACCAAAGTCCAAATTCGTGAGTGAAGTGCAAGTACCTCATGATGCGTTTCACCGCCTGCTTGTGCGAAGTCCGTGGGGACGCCTGAAAGCGTGGACACAAGCAGACAGCGAACTGATCATGCTTCGGTACTCCATCTGATCCACCACCTCTCCTTCCTCGTCCGCATCCAAGGCAGTCATAGTCGACATGGGCGTCGAGAGGGTCTTTGTCTCGCCCATGTCAAACTTCTTCAGAATGTCCTTCGTGTACTTACCTGTGTGCACAAATGTCCCTTCCCGGGTTTGCTTGATTTGCAACCCGAGAAAGAAAGTTAACTCTCCCACCATGCTCATCTCAAATTCCGTGCTCATAAGATCTGCAAACTTGGCAACAAGAGCATGAGAAGAACCACCAAAGATGATATCATCCACGTATATTTGGACAAGGAGAGTCTCTTTGCCTTGCTTGAGGAGAAACAACGTCTTATCTAACGATCCTATTTTAAAACCCTTAGCAAGCAAAAAGGTTTTTAGCCTATCATACCATACTCTAGGTGCTTGTTTCAAACCATACAAGGCCTTGTGAAGTTTAAAAACATGGTTTGGAAACTTGGGATTTTTAAAACCGGGAGGTTGTTTAACATAAACTTCCTCCTCTGTGTAGCAGTTTAAGAAAGCACTTTTAATGTCCATTTGAAAAAGTTTAAAACCCTTAGAAGCTGCAAAAGCTAGAAGGATTCTAATGGCTTCTAAACGAGCTACGGGAGCAAAGGTTTCCTCATAGTCTATTCCCTCCTTTTGACAAAAGCCTTGAGCTACCAACCTAGCCTTGTTGCGCACTACCACCCCATCTTCACTTTGTTTATTTTTTAAAACTCATTTGGTACCTATGGGGTGGCAACTAGTTGGTGGAGGAACTAAGACCCAAACGCGGTTTCGCACAAAGTTTTCTAACTCCTCATGCATGGCATTAAACCAATCCGGATCCATCAAAGCGTGTCCAACATCTCGGGGCTCAAAAGACGCGACAAAAGCCGAATGAGCAAAGTGAGAGAGATAGGACCTGGACCGCGTGACTCGACTGTCGGTGTCTAAAATGGCGGGGTCTAGACGGCCAACGAGTAAATTTCTTGCGTGTCGGAGTTCGGATGGTTGCGCTCGGAGAACACAGAGGTTTGTACTGGTTCAGGCACGAACGCCCTACGTCCAGTGTGTTGCGAGGTCGTATTACCGTGCGCAGAGAGCATGTAGAGGGGAGCTACAAGTTTTGGTGAGAGAGGGAAGGCGGTTCCCAGGTCTCATGCGTATGAGGTTCTTGGTTTTAGTGTGTGCTAGCGTGTATGCGAGTTTGAGCGTGTGTGAGTGTGTGTTGGAATGTCGAGAAAGCTAGATTGGGGGTCCATTCCCTCCATTTATACATAGGGAGAGATGGAGGAGTACAGTAGAGAGAGGGGGAGTGATCGTGGGTCCGACTTGGGCTCCTGCCGAGAGAGGGCTTTGTCTTCATCCTGTCTTCCTTCCTAAAGAAGGTTGCGCTAGTAGACACATGTCCGAGTCCTGTTCGTCCTTGTTGTGCTGTAGCCATACACCTTGTGACCGGGAAACCCTGTTGTCCCCTTTTCTGGGCATGGGCGGAGGCTGTCACACAGGACAAGCCACCCCCGCGTTCCGTCGTACAGGGCTGATGACCTCCTAATCCCTGTTGGGGTGTCCGTCGGAGACATGGCATGGATATAACGTGCAGAAGTCGTCAGTTAGGCAGCATAGGACCTTGTACCGCAGGGTGAACAGAGGTCGGCATGGCGTCTCATGCCTTCAGCCCCATGCCTGAGGACGGAGGAGACTGTGGACCTTTTGACTATATGGGCGAGGGCGAGGGATGTCACTGATGACGTTTGCTGGGCTCGGTGCGGAAGAGCCCCCGAGGGTAGATGACGTCTTGGGCGTCGTCACCCTGGCTCGGACGAGGCGATAGAGCCCCCGAGGGTTGACGACGTCATGGTAGACGCTACCTTGGCTCGGGCGGGGCGGAGGAGCCCTCGAGGGTTGATGACGTCTCGGATGATGCCACCTTGGCTCGGGCGGGGCGGAGGAGCCCCCGAGGGTTGATGAAGTCTCGGTTGACGCCACCTTGGCTTGGGCGAGGCGGAAGAGCCCTCGAGGGTCGATGATGTCTCAGATGACGCCACCTTGGCTCGGGCGGGGCGGAGGAGCCCCCGAGGGTTGATGACATCTTGGATGACGCCACCTTAGCTCGGGCGGGGCAGAGGAGACCCCGAGGGTCGATGACGTCTCTGATGACGCCACCTTGGCTCGGGCGAGGCGGCGGATGTTGGGAATATGACCTATAGGTAATCATAGAGATGATGTATTCCTTGTATCCATGACATGTTATGAATATCCATTAAAGACAACTTGTATCGATTAGCAATTATGTGAATTGTTTGTGAAACTCTTTTACTTGTATGGTTATTATAAAAGTTGTCCCTGATCGGAGTTCATGCAAGAATGCACATGAATATTAGATCAGGACATTATTAGTTGATGACTGAGTTTCACAAGTCATGGACATGAGATATCAAGCTAATAATGTGGGCACATGTAGGACATGGTGCTGGACAGACCTGACATGAGATTGTCTCTATACACATCATGTACGTTATGTCCTTAGACCTGAGATTGTCGTATGTAGTCAAGATGTGAAACGACCTACTTAGAGACTACCAAACTCTACTCCGTGGTTGGGTAGTTATAAAGGTAGCTTTTGGGTTTGTCAGGAAACATGCTGTGAGACGTAGTCAATCAAGATGGAATTTGCCACTCTCCATATGAGAGAGATATCACTAGATCACTCAAATGATTAGATCATGAAATGCATGGCCGTGCTTGGGTTAAGTGTTAACCCACGAGTTGAACCAAATATCATGAGGCAAAGGAATAACATGTATATTGTATTGTGGTGGTTCGTCTGATATGATCGTAGCGTATGCATGGGAGTTGACACGCCTTGCTAGAGGTCGCTATCAACTATTGGTCGAGTAAGAGTACTTGGGCCATGTCTATGTATGCGTGAGCCCATATGGTCGCACGCTTAAGGGGCTGGAAGCCTAATTCGGGTTGGACCCGAATTAGACTAGGTTTAGGGTTACTAATGGGCCTCCAACGTGGGAGCTCATTAGGACGCCTATATAAGAAAGGGCTGGGCACGGGGCGAGATACTCTCACATCCTTTAGCAGCCACCGTCGCCCTCCCCACGCTCGCGCCTAGTACTCCTCGCGGACCTAGCAGTCTAGAGGCGTGACGCTTCTTAACTGCATGTGTGGGATTCCTCGGAGGTGCTGCATCTGGAGCACAAGGACGAACCGCGAGTAAGAGACGTTGAGACTGACAACCTCGCAACTGCACGGCACTGCTGCGACGCGCACGACTACATCAAGTCGCTTCCGCTGCACCTGCGCTTCTAGTGGTAACCCCGTGATCTATAACTAGCACTAGTTCCTAGTTTATGGGGTAGAAAAATTTTGTTTTTTGGCTAGCGTAGCAACCTCATAACCCTTCAGTGGTATCGGAGCCGTTAGTTGCCTCGTTATACATTCGGGTGTGTGCATATGGAGATATTCATGGTTTTGGATCAATCTCTGATCATGGTTCGTGATCTTGCCACGTTGGTATTGTAACGATCTACTCGTACCGGTCGGGATTCCGCCATCCAAGTTAAGTGATACATGTAAACCCAATTACGGTGAGTTGGAGATCAATAAGATTGATCGAATCAGACCTAGGTCAAGTTCCAAGCGCATGAGATGCGGAGGCGGCGGCGGATTCGATCCGCCATCGTAGGGAAATTTGCAGAAAAGTGTTGTTCGGTAAAACGGCCATAACTTTTGCATACGACCTCGGAACGAGAAAAACCTTAAACGAAATTCGTGCGTTAGAAAATTTCACATTTGTCAATGACAGCCTTTGGCAATTTTGGCGAAAATTAGATTTGCGAAATTCGGCCCAAAAAATTGAGTTTTCAGCATTTTAAGTTTAGACGTCGGAATCGGTTAACTCTATTTTGCAGGTATTCGTGATTGGTATAGCTCTTATGTGTATGTGATGCATGTATGTAATTAATTCATGGCTTGCGTGTCATGATTAAGACAATATGGCTGGAGCCACATATATTGTCAATTCATATGTAATGGCCTGCGTGTCAATCTATGATGATCCTACGACTATGTAATTTTACTTCACTATGTTACGGTAGTGATAGATAGTCTTGGTGGACTCATCACGGAGGATGACATACTTCTATCATGGAGATGGCGATCGCCATGATGAATAGATTGATGGAGATGGAGATCTCCAAAGGAATAATGGGCTATACCAACTCAAATCTGTGTTTATGTCGTTCTTACGATGTTCTACTTTCACGTGCGATAATGTTTTTGTCTACATATGCAGTAGTGAAGTAGAATGATCCCTCAGTAGTCGTAATGCTTCCCCAAACCTTGCACTGTCACGTGTCTTGTATGATCGGTGGTAGGTCTATGAAATTAGGGTGTCACTAATTTTCCTTGACTAGACAGGTTCGTGTCGGACACTTACATGCAGAAGGTTTGGTTACTTGAACAAGGTTATCCTAACGGTTAGGGACCTTGAAGCATTAGTTGTTGGTAACACAAGCATGGAGATGCCACCCAACAACAAGAGTCATATGTGATATGATTAGCAAGGAGTTGCTTACCGATCTACCATGTCGCCTAGCGGTGATGCTAAAGCTCACTAGTCGACTTGTTAGTTGCGGGTCTTGAATCACTAAGTTTCAACAGAGGGATATTGATTTTAATGGGAGTAGATTTTATTTACTCTGTCTTGGATACTTTTGTCTTAGTATTTTGCATTACTTTTGTTGTAGATGGCTCCCAGTAATCAACCATTTACTTTGCGTTCAATTCTTGAGAAAGATAAGTTGAATGGAACAAACTATGAGGATTGGATCCGCAACCTGAGTACGACAGCTAGAGGCGGATTTCAATACTTCATAACCTTCACTGATGATTTTAGTAGATATGGATATATCTACTTAATGAAACATAAGTCTGAAACATTTGAAAAGTTCAAAGAATTTAAGAATGAAGTAGAGAATCAACGTGGCAAGAAAATTAAAGCCTTGCGATCTGATCGTGGAGGCGAATATTTAAGCCATGAGTTTAGCAATCATCTAAAGAGTTGTGGAATTGTTCCACAACTTACGCCACCTGGAACGCCTCAGAGAAATGGCATATCCGAGCGACGTAATCGGACTTTGTTGGACATGGTTCGGTCTATGATGAGCCAGTCAGATCTACCACTCTCGTTTTGGGGATATGCTCTAGAAACAACCGCTTTCACATTGAATAGGGTACCGTCTAAGTCCGTAGTTAAGAGACCACATGAGATGTGGACTGGTAAGAGTCCCAGTTTGTCCTTTCTTAAGATTTGGGGTTGTGAAGTTTATGTCAAATGACTTATGTCGGATAAACTAACACCCAAGTCGGACAAATGCTTTTTCGTGGGATATCCAAAGGAATCTTTAGGATATTACTTCTACAACCGATCAGAGGGCAAAGTGTTTGTTGCTCGGAACGGTGTCTTCTTAGAGAAAGATTTTCTCAATAAAGAGAAGAGTGGACAAAAGGTGTATCTTTAAGAAGTTCAAGATGAGCCAATAGGGGATAACTCTACGAGTGATGCTAATGTAGCAGAACAAGTTGAGATACCTGTGGCAAGAGAAACACCACCACAACCACGAAGGTCAGCAAGAATCCGTGAAGCACGTGGGGAAGTGTTATTGTTAGACGATGATGAACCTGCGATATACGCGGAAACAATGATGGACCCAGATTCCGAGGAATGGAAAAGTGCCATGAGATCCGATATAGATTCCATGGGAGACAATCAAGTTTGGAACTTGGTTGACCCGCCTGATGGGGTTAAACCTATTGAGTGCAGATGGATCTATAAAAAGAAAAAGGATATGGATGGAAACGTTCACGTCTATAAAGCTCGACTTGTTGCAAAGGGTTTTCGGCAAGTTCAAGGAGTTGACTACGACAAGACATTCTCGCCGGTAGCGATGCTTAAATCTATCCGGATCATTCTAGCAATTTCTGCTTATTTCGATTATGAGATTTGGCAGATGGATGTTAAAACAGCCTTTCTAAATGGAAATTTGGAAGAGGACGTGTATATGATACAGCCTGAAGGTTTTGTTGATCCTAATAATGGTGGAAAAATATGCAAGCTACAGAAATCCATTTATGGGTTGAAGCAAGCATCTCGGAGTTGGAACATTCGTTTTGATGAAGTGATCAAAGGGTTTGGCTTTCGTCAGAATGAAGAAGAACCTTGTGTTTACAAGAAGGAAAGTGGGAGCGCTGTTGTGTTTCTAATCTTGTATGTGGATGACATACTATTGATTGGGAATGACATTCCTATGTTGCAATCCGTAAAGACTTCACTGAATAATAGTTTTTCTATGAAGGATTTAGGAGAAGCGACATACATTTTGGGCATTAAGATCTATAGAGATAGATCAAAGAGGCTTATAGGATTAAGCCAAGATACGTACATTGACAAGGTGTTGAAATGGTTCAACATGGAACAATCCAAGAGAGGGTTCTTGCCTATGTCACATGGTATGCGTTTTAGCGAGAAGCAGTGTCCTTCGACAGCTGATGAGCAAAAGCGCATGAGTAAGGTTCCATATGCTTCGGCCGTTGGTTCTATTATGTATACCATGATATGTACTCACCCAGATGTCTCATATGCTCTAAGTGTTGCAAGCAGGTACCAAGCTAATCCAGGTGAGAGTCACTGGATGCTTGTTAAAAACATCCTTAAGTACTTGAGAAGGACTAAAGATGAGTTCCTAATCTATGGAGGTGAGGAAGAGCTCGTTGTAAATGGTTACACCAATGCCAACTTCCAAACTGATGTGGATGATTCACAATCTCAATCAGGTTTTGTGTTCACAATTAATGGTGGTGCTGTAAGTTGGAAGAGTTCCAAGTAGGAGATGGTGACTGATTCTACAACAGAAGCCAAGTACATTGCAGCCTCTGCCGCTGCAAAGGAAGGTGTTTGGATGAGGAGGTTTCTCATCGAGCTTGGTGTGGTTCCAAATGCGTATCACTCGTTGTATCTACATTGTGACAACAATGGGTCGATAGCGCAGGCTAAGGAGCCTAGGAATCACTAAAAGAACAAACATGTACTGCGGAACTTTCATCTCATTCGAGAGTTCGCCGGTCGGGATGAGATCAAGATGTGTAAAATACATACGGATTTGAATGTTGCAGATCCTTTGACACAGGCTCTTCCACAGCCCAAGCATGAGGCGCACGTGAAAGCTATGGGTATTAGATATCTTCGAGATTAGCTCTAGTGCAAGTGGGAGACTGTTGGGAATATGCCCTAGAGGGAATCATAGAGATGATGTATTCCTTGTATCCATGACATGTTATGAATATCCATTAAAGACAACTTGTATCGATTAGCAATTATGTGAATTGCTTGTGAAACTCTTTTACTTGTATGGTTATTATAAAAGTTGTCCCTGATCGGAGTTCGTGCAAGAATGCACATGAATATTAGATCAGCACATTATTAGTTGATGACTAAATTTCACAAGTCATGGACATGAGATATCAAGCTAATAATGTGGGCACATGTAGGACATGATGCTAGACAGACCTGACATGAGATTGTCTCTATACACATCATGTACGTTATGTCCTTAGACCTGTGATTGTCGTATGTACTCAAGATGTGAAACGACCTACTTAGAGACTACCAAACGCTACTTCATGATTGGGTAGTTATAAAGGTAGCTTTCGGGTTTGTCAGGAAACATACTGTGAGACGTAGTCAATCAAGATGGAATTTGCCACTCTCCATATGAGAGAGATATCACTGTATCACTCAAATGATTAGATCATGAAATGCATGGCTGTGCTTGGGTTAAGTGTTAACCCACGAGTTGAACCAAATATCATGAGGCAAAGGAATAACATGTATATTGTATTGTGGTGGTTCGTCTGATATGATCGTAATGTATGTATGGAAGTTGACACGCCTTGCTAGAGTCCTCTATCAACTATTGGTCGAGTAAGAGTACTTGGACCATGTCTATGTATGTGTGAGCCCATAGGTCGCACGCTTAAGGGGCTGGAAGCCTAATTCGAGTTGGACCCGAATTAGACTAGGTTTAGGGTTACTAATGGGCCTCCAACGTGGGAGCTCGTTAGGACGCCTATATAAGCAAGGGGTGGGCATGGGGCGAGATACTCTCATGTCCTTTAGCAGCCACCGTCGCCCACCCCACGCTCACGCCTAGTACTCCTCACGGACCTAGCAGTCCAGAGGCGTGACGCTTTTTCCCTGCACGTGTGGGATTCCTCGGAGGTGCTATATCTAGAGCACAAGGACGAACCGCGAGTAAGAGACGTTGAGACGGACGACCTCGCAACTGCACGGCACTGCTGCGACGCGCACGACTACATCAAGTCGCTTCCGTTGCACCTGCGCGTCTAGTGGTAACCCCGTGATCTATAACTAGCACTAGTTCCTAGTTTATGGGGTAGAAAATTTTTGTTTTCTGGCTAGCATAGCAACCTCATAACCCTTCAGAGGAGCCCCCGAGGGTTGATGACATCTCGGATGACGCCATCTTGGCTCAAGCGAGGCGGAGGAGCCCCCGAGGGTTGATTTTGTTTTTGTGGAGTCTGGTAAATTGGGTACCCTATTTCTAGGTATCCGACAGTAGCCCCCGAGGCTTCGATGTAGTGAAGGACTACACCGGCGGCTTCCGAGAGCGCTTATGGTGGTTTGGTTGAGTGTTCAGATTCCGGTGGGTGCGTGCGAGCGCACCCGCCGAGTGTGGCCCATGAGGCCTTAGGAGGGAGTTTTTTCCTCCTAAGGGCTTATTCGGAAGTCTTGCAGAGTGTTTGACCCTTCGCCTCCCTCACGAGGTGGGGAGGGAGTGGTCTGCTCTGTATGTCAGAGCCAGAGATCTGGCTGCACGCCAGCCCTGCTGCGGGTTGCACTGTTGGCCTAGGGCTGTCGTGCCCGGAGATGATGAGTCAATACTGCGTCGTGCTGTCTTTCGGCCTGTACGGGCGATTGACCGGTCGAAGATATGTTTGTCGGGTTTCGGGGTTTGACTGCGCCCCTTGTCCCTCGTAGCCCAAAAGTGGACGTGTCGTGTCTTCCTTGTTCGAGGAGCGGTGCCAGAGCACTGCTCGCTCTACGGTCAAGACTCCGAACAACACGCCCTGAGCCTACCGTCTGCTTGGCCATTTATAGCCTCGCTGCCCCCTCTTGAAGTGGGTGTTGTCACACAATGCGATGTGGTTGGGAGGCAGTGCTGTAACTTCATGGGCCGGTTGCTGCGCGAGTGCCTCGGCGGGCTGTAAATAGGGGCGGCCACCTGTGGGGAGATGAACATCCTCACAGTATGGCTTGCTCTAGATTCTTCCTCCGAGGTCTTGTCAGAGGGTCCCGTGAACCACCCTATCGAGCGGCCCTTTGAGAGCAAAACCGGATTTAGAGGAAGTTCTGCATTGGGAGCGCCACCGTCTCGTGTCATCTAACGGGAGCCGTCGGGGCGGGGGGGGTTGCGTCATGCGCAGTTCTTCCCTATCGTCTCGTCTCACGGGACGGTCGTGCCCCCTTGCCATCTCCCATAGCAGGGGGCCAAGGATGCGTCTAGCGGAAAGACTGTGCAGTCCTCTTGCACAGTTTTCTAAGCTAGACATTCCTTGGGCCTGCTGGGGGCGACACCACCGTTGGGAGACGGTGGACCTACAGGCTGGCGAGCCCGGTCGCGTCCGGGCGAGGACGTGTCAGTTCCGCCCCCCAAAGCCCTAGGGATCAGAAGGCGATCGTCCACGCATGCGCACGGGGTCGCCTTGATCATGTAGCACCTGTGTAAACACTGGTGCTGCATGCCTAGTTGGGCTTCGGGGGAGTGGTCCTGAACACCTCTCGGTGCCGGTGAACGCCCTCCCGGAGTAGGGCGGGGCATGTCGCCGAACCGACAGGCGTTCCACGGCCCGGAGTTCGAACCGCGACCTAGAAAAATGCTTGACCAACTCGTCATGCCTTTTTCTAGGGACGCAGTCGACTGCGCAGGTCTTGTGTGACGGTGGCGCAGTCGCTGCTCCATCACGAGAGACAAAGCAGGGGCAGTTGGCTCGTTGGGCGTTCGCCTGATAGGAAGCCCTCGCAGTGACGTTACCGGTGTGCGTAGGGTGCTTGAAGCTTGCCCTGTTTTCCTTTCCTTTGGCCCTCAGCTGGGATCCCCCTTCAGTCCACCTTGTGTTGGATTAGGTGTATGACGATTTGGTTTGGCCCTTATGGTACCTGTAAAGTATGTAACCTTCGCAAGTATTAGCATATAAGAACGTGACGTTCATTTGTCGTTTTTACCTGTGTGGGCCTCTGACGTGTGAGGTTTGGTGCGCCTTTTTCCCTCTCCGTTATCCAGTTGCTAGAACCGGTAGGAGAGGTGCGGCGGCAGCCCCCGAGTCTCTACTCGTTGTAGAGAAATGTCTCGGGTCTGTGCCGTCTTTTCGTGCGTCCCCCGCGCATCTCTCCGCGAGATGGGGGGATGTGAGCCGGAGCATGCTATCCTCGAGGTGGACGAACCATGGATGCTCGTCGAGGTGATAACGGGTAAATCTGAGTGGGGTGCTCTGTTCCCGTTCGCTAGGGTTCCGGCTCATGGCCCATGTCATGGCTCACCCCACATCAGTTTCATCTTGTAGCCGGGTCCGTTCGATGTGTCCTGGGGGCCTGCTGCCTTCCTTCGGTAGGAATACCATGAACCAATCATCCGTAAAGACGGACTCAAATACGAAATCTAGGAATGACCTTAGCATCCGATTGCTAGGCTAATGACCGCTAGCGTGTCCATTCTCTATTCGCCCCTTGCTCTGTTGTCCTGAGACGGCCATTTCGAACCCCGCTGGGTCGGCCTTCGCATCTCTGGACCGTAGTGGGTCGTTGGGGCGTCTATAGCCCCTATCCCTTTAGCTTACCTGGACCCAGAGGCCGTCCCCGTTGGTGTCGGTGCGTACGCGTTCGTCCGATCTCTGGATGCGTCGGGTGAACCGTGCCGGGGGTCGGGTCGAGCCCAGCCTGCACTTGAGGGTGAGTGTGGCGTTGAGCCTAGTGTCCCTGCGAATGTCAGGTAAAGAGGTTCTCGCGCGCGAGCGGGGACGGAAAATGGGTGGAAACGATCAAAAATCGAGGGAAAGTAACCCCTTTATCCAGCCCCCGAGTAAGACGTGTGACCCCAGGTTGGGAGCACGTCTTGCTTACCATTCGGGCTGCACGTTGCCCACGTGGCGTATATCGAATCTCTTCTAAAGGAAAGGTATTAACATGGGCATATGTGATTCGGGGGGAGACGTTTAAGGATAGAAGCGACGTAGCTTTTCGATGTTCCAGGCGTTGGAGAAGACTTGGCTATCGGGACCCACGGTGGCGATCTTGTAGCTTCCGGGGCGGAGGACCTCCACCACGACGTACGGTCCTTCCCACGACAGCGTGAGTTTGTGCTTGTCTTTGTTGCTTTGCCTGAGCCGAAGCACCAGGTCGCCGATGTTAAATTCGCGCTTGCGGACGCGGCGGTCGTGGTATCTCCGGAGAGCCTGCTGGTACCTTGCGGAGTGTAGGAGGGCGATGTCCCTTTCTTCATCTAGTTGGTCCACGGCGTCCTCCATGTTGGCTTGGTTGCCCTCCTCTTCATAGGCCTTGACCCGTGGGGAACCGTACTCTAGGTTGGTGGGGAGTACGGCCTCCGCCCCGTAGAGCATGAAGAAATGGGAGTAGCCGGCGGCTCTGCTCTGGGTCGTTCTGAGGCTCTAGAGGACGGTTGGCAATTCTGCGACCCAACGACCTCCGAACTTCTTAAACCGGCTGAAGATTCTAGGTTTTAACCCATGCAGGATCATCCCGTTGGCGCACTCGACCTGCCCATTCGTTTGGGGTACGCGACGGCGGCCCAGTTCACCCGGATGTGGTTCCTGTCGCAGAAGTCCAGGAACTTCTTGCCAGTGAATTCGGTGCCGTTGTCGGTGATGATCGTGTTGGGCACTTCGAATCGATATATTATATCCGTGAAGAACATGACCGCCTGCTCCGACTTGATCCGGGCGAGGGGGCGTGCCTTGATCCACTTTGAGAATTTGTCGATGGCGACGAGAAGGTGGTCGAAGCCCTCGGGAGCCTTGGACAATGGTCCCACCAGGTCCAAACCCCAGACAACAAAGGGTCATGTAAGGGGGATGGTCTACAGCGCCTGCGCGGGCAGGTGAGACTTGTTAGCGTAGAACTGGCACCCTTCGCAGGCGCGTACTATCTCCGTGGCATCTGCTATGGCCTTTCCGACGATCGTGTGGGGGGCTGCGTGATGTCCGCAGTCCCCCGCGTGTATGTCCTCCAGCAGGCTCACACCCTGCTCTGTAGGGATGCAACGCTGCAAGACTCCCATGGGGCTTCGCCTGTAGATTTCTTGGTTGATGACGACGAAGGACTTGGTGCGACGTGCGATGCGGCGTGCTTTGTTCCTATCGTCGTGGCGGCGCTCCCGGACCAACCAATCCAGGATAGGTATCCTCCAGTCGGGGGGAGGGTCGTCGTCACCGATCGGTGCGTCGTCCCCGGCGTCACGCACCGTCTCGACGTCCATGACCTCTGCCGCGGTAATCTCCGGGGTCTCGGCCCCGGGCTCCACATGCCAGGTGACGGACGGCTTATGAAGGTCGCTGGCGAAGACTCCGGGCGGGACCATACCCTGGCTGGAAGCCAGCTTCGCGAGCTCGTCCGCCGCCTCGTTGTATCTCTGGTGACATGGTTGAGCTCCAGACCATTAAATTTTTCCTCTAGATAGCGGACCACATAGCAGTATGCTGTCATCTTTGGGTCATGGCAGTTTGACTCCTTCATAACCTATTCGACTACGAGCTGGGAGTCGCCTCGCACGTTGAGCCTTTTAATGCCCAACTCCGTTGCTATGTGTAGCCCGTTTACCAGGGCCTCATACTCCGCGACGTTGTTGGACGCTGGGAAGAACATGCGGATCATGTACTTGAGCTGGACGCCGAGCGGGGAGATGAAAACCAGTCCAGCGCTGACGCTGGTTTTCATCAGTGATCCATCAAAGTACATGACCCAGAACTCCTGGTTCTTCACCGTCGGTGGCAGCTGGATCTCGGTCCACTCGGCAACGAAATCCGCGAGGACTTGAGATTTGATGGCCGTCCATGGCGCATAAGAGATAAACTCCCCCATGAGCTCTAGTCCCCACTTCACCACCCTCCCCGTAGCCTCGCGGCTCTGTATCACCTCCCCGAGGGGGTAGGATGACACGACGGTGACGTGGTGGCTGTCGAAATAGTGGACCAGCTTTCTCCGTGTGATGAGAACCACGTAACGGAGCTTCTGGATTTGACGGTACCTGGTTTTGGTCTCGGATAGTACCTCGCTGATGAAGTATACCGGCCGCTGGACCTTCAACGGGTGTCCCTCCTCCTCCCTTTCGACGATGATGACGGAGCTCACTACCTGGGTGGTGGTGGTTATATATAGGAGAATGTCCTCGCACAGCGTTGGCAGAACGAGGATGGGTGCTCGAGAGGGTCGCCTTGAGCTTGTCCAGGGCCTCCTGTGCCTCGGTGGTCCAGGTGAAGTGTTTGGTCTTCTTGAGGAGTCGGTAAAGGGGGAGGCCTCGTTCGCCAAGGCGCGAAACGAAGCGGCTCAAAGATGCAAGGTATCCCATGACCCGTTGCAGCCCCTTCACGTTGCGGATTGCTCCCATACTGGTAATGGCGGAGATTTTATCGGGATTGACCTTGATGCCACGCTCGGAGACAATGAAGCCGAGAAGTATGCCACGCGGCACCCCGAATACGCATTTCTCGGGATTGAGCTTGACGCGCTTGAGCCTCATGGCGCCGAATGCTGTCTTGAGGTCTGCGACCATGGTTTCCGTTCGCTTGGACTTCACCACGATGTCGTCCACATATGCCTCAATCGTCGTGCCGATGAGTTTCCCAAAAACCAAGCACATGCACCGTTGGTACGTGGCTCCCGCGTTCCTGAGTCCGAATGGCATAGTGACGTAACAGAAAGAGCCGAACGGTGTGATGAATTATGTCGTGAGCTGGTCAGACTCCATCTGTATTTGATGGTAACCGGAGTACGCGTCGAGGAACGAAAGCGTTTCGCACCCCGAGGTGTAATCGATGATTTGATCGATGCGCGGCAGAGGGTACGGGTCCTTGCCGCATGCCTTGTTCAGGCTGGTGTAATCTACGCACATTCTCCATTTTCTGCTCTTCTTCTTAACTAGCACTGGATTCGATAACCATTCGGGATGGAATACCTCTTTGATGAATCTAGCCACCAGAAGTTTGTGGAGCTCCTCCCCAATGGCCCCCGCCTTTCCTCGTCGAAACGGCATATGCATTGCTTCACTGGCTGGGCCCCGGATTGAATCATCAAGGCGTGCTCGGCCACGTCTCTCGGTATGCCCAGAACGTCCGCTGGGCTCCACGCGAACATATCGCCATTCGCGCGGAGAAAGTCCACGAGCGCCGATTCTTGCTCCGGCTCTAGGGAGGCATTGATGCGCAGCACTTGGTCGTCCGTTTTGGACGGATCGAGCGGGATTTCTTTTACCCCCCTCTAGGGGGGTGAAGTTTCCCGTTCCCTTAGAGTCGACCCTCTCGTCGCTCGCGGCCTTGGCTGCCATCGCTAGCTCCGGGCATCGTGTCGTGGCCATTGCCTTCTCGCAACTATCCACATCGCACTGGTACGCCTCCGCAAGCTCGCAGGTGACCGTGATGACCCCATGAGGGTCTGGCATTTTGAGCTTGAGGTAGGTGTAGTTCGGGATGGCCATGAACTTCGCGTAGCATGGCCTTCCCAATAGCACATGGCAGGGCGCGTCGTAGTGAGCGACCTCGAAGGTGAGGATCTCGGTCCGGAAGTTATCCGGTTCCCCAAACGTAACGGGCAAGTCTACCTGCCCGAGGGGTATGGAAGGCTTGCCGGGAACGATTCCATGGAAGGCAACCCCCTCCAGGCAAAGTTTTTTCCGAGGTACCTTTAGGGCCTCGAAGGCGTTGTAGAACATGATGTTGAGGTCACTGCCCCCACCCATCAACACCTTAGTGAAGCGTATACCCCCTATGATCGGGTCCACGATGAGTGGATAGCGTCCCGGATGGGTAATGCGCTTTGGGTGGTCACCTTGCCCGAAAGTGATGTCGGTCTCCGACCAGTCAAGGAAGACAAGAGCCGTCGGGACGGCCGTGAAGACCTCGCGTCGCTCCTGCTCCTGCTGAAACTTGTGGTATCTGGTCGCCGAATCGCCGAAGATCATGAAGCATTTGTCCTCAGGGGGGGAAGGTTGTTGCGACCCCTGCCCCCGTTTTCTGTGATTGAGAGATACCTTGCCATCTTGTCACACTCCTAAAAAGTATGTCTGACCGGCACGTTGTGGTACAGGCACGACTTGGTGAGGATTTCATCGTAGTCGTCTTTCTTCCCACCACCGTGGGGAGGAAAAGGAGGCCCGCGACCCGCCGACGCGACCGCGTCGACGTAACTGAGTCGTGGCCTGGCTTTTCCCTTGCTGGAACGGAAGGTGACGGCGACCGCCTTTCCGCCCGGTGTATGGGTCGCGGCGACGCCAGGGAGGTGCCTGTAGACTAGTCGTCGCTGTCCTTTCCTGGGCCTCCGTCCTGAGCCGCCGGGTGTCCCGAGGATGAGCCAACGGAGGTTTGGGGACCGCGGGTCGCCCCGCGGCGTGAGCGCCGGAGACCTCGTTTCGCATACAGGCGTGTTGCGCCCGGCAGAGAGCGGTTGCCCTCCCGCGAGACGCGCCGTCGTGTTGGCGAACGCGGAGTAGAGGATGTATAGGGACTCCCGAGTCGGGTGGGGTCCCATGAGCGTGTCGAGCTGGCGCTCGAACTGAGAATAATCGGACCGCGGGACGACCGTCCCATGAGCGACCAGTTCCCCGGAGGGAGACAGATGGAGGTGGGCCATGGATGCGATGATGGCCTCCATGGCTACCTCGGAGGATGCCGTAGGGCGACAGAGTGCCAGCTCGGCCCCTTGCCCGTGGCACTGGAAGTCCAGGCTACCAAAACGAACAATGGAACCCGGAGCAAAATCAATGTGGCGATCAGCCATCCGAAACTCGAAAATACGGGTGACACGCAAAGGCCCCCTACCTAGCGCGCCAACTGTCGGTGTCTAAAATGGCGGGGTCTAGACGGCCAACGAGTAAATTTCTAAGTGTGTCGGAGTTCGGATGGTTGCGCTCGGAGAACACAGAGGTTTATACTCGTTAGGGAACGAATGCCCTACGTCTAGTGTGTTGCGAGGTCGTATTACCGAGCGCGGAGAGCTCGTAGAGGGGAGCTACAAGCTTTGATGAGAGAGGGAAGGCGGTTCCCAGGTCTTGTGCGTATGAGGTTCTTGGTTCTGGTGTGTGCTCGCGTGTATGCGAGTTTGAGCGTGTGTGAGTGTGTGTTGGAATGTCGAGAAAGCTAGATTGGGGGTCCATTCCCTTCCTTTATACGTAGGGAGAGATGGACGAGTACAGTAGAGAGAGGGGGAGTGATCGTGGGCCTGACTTGGGCTGCTGCCGAGGGAGGGCTTTGTCTTCATCTTGTCTTCCTTCCTAAAGAAGATTGCGCTAGTAGACACATGTCCGAGTCCTGTTCGTCCTTGTTGTGCTGTAGCCATGCACCTTGTGACCGGGAAACAATGCTATCCCCTTTTCTGGGCATGGGCGGAGGCTGTCGCATAGGACCAGGCACCACCGCGTTCCGTCGTACAGGGCTGATGATGTCCTAATCCCTGTTGGGGTGTCCGTCGGAGACATGGCATGGATGTAACGCGCAGAAGTCATCAGTTAGGTTGCACAGGACCTTGTACCTCAGGTGAGAGTCCCCATGTGTTTTGGTTTTGAGTAATTGATGAAACCCACCTAAGTACTAACCTTGATCTCTAAGTGTGAATCATGAGATAGGTTGGTACATACCATGTGATGGAGCAAGGTGAATCAAGTGTGGATGGCACAAGCTCTAGCATGGTGGTGGAAAGGAAAATGGTGTGAAGGCAAAGGTGATTGCTAGGAACCATTTTCGGTTTGGTGATCAAGACATCATAGAGGATGTGATCACATTTAGGATAAATAGCCGTACTATCAAGGAGGGAGCTCTTAAGTATGATTACGGTTATCATGTGCCACTAGGTTCATATGCATTGCATTAAAATCAATTGAACTAGTGAAAACAACCAACTAAATCCAAGATAATTGTGAACTAAAAGCTAACACACGTGCACAAGTGTTGGGATCACTTAGTGTTGGCTCTTGGAAGCTTGGAGAAGTTGGAGAAGTGTTGGGCAACTCAAAAGGGCTTCGGACTGAGGGCCGGACGCTAGGGTTTGAGTGTGTCTAGAACATCTCCTGTGCGTCCGGACACACACTCTAGGTCGGCTCTGTTGTGGACAGAGGTCCGAACGCATTCTATGGTCCGGATGCTCAGCTCCGGACGCTGCGTCTGGAGTTTGGAGCTCTCTGTAAACACCCTGGTGAATGGACCAGACGTTGTTGTTGGTCCGGTTGGAGGAACCGGATGCGCGTCCGGAGGAAAGTGCTCTTTGGAGTGCTCCCTACGTGAGGTCCGGACGCTACTGTTGCAGGGACCGGACCACACTGTTGCGTGCGTCCGGAGCCACGTGGAGCGCGATGCAGTGTGCGCGGGAAGAAGCAAGTTCAAATGGAGGCTCGACCGGATGCATGTGTGATGGTACAGACTGCACCTTGGTTGCGTCCGGACCCTACGACCGAAAGCTGGAACAGAGCCGTTGTCTCTCGGCTGGAAGAGGGTTCGGACACTGTTGATGATCCGGACCCCCAGTGAAAAGTGCGTCCGGAGTGGGCGCATAAAGCGTGTTTCAGGGGCAAAACGGCTAGTGTTGAGTGTGGGCTATATAAGGTGATATGGCCAGCCCTTTGGGGCATCTCTTGCACAATCTACTCACTCAAACATTTGTGCATGCTTGAGAAGCTACCACCACTCATCCTCTAAAAATATTTGACATATTCCAGTGAGATAGAGTGAATCCAAGTGCATTGCTTTGTTGATTGCATACTAGTGGCACTTGGTGATCGTTGTCATCGTGGAGCTCTTGTTATTCTTGGAGATTACCATCTCCTAGAAGGCTTGGTACGATGAGGATCGTTGAGCGGAGGAAGGTGATTGTCTCCAGCTCCGATCGGTGGATTGTGAGGGGTTCTTGAACCTACCCCACGGGAGTTCGTGAAAGGTATCTCTAGTGGATTGCTCGTAGCTCGGGGATCCCCATCTTGTGTTGGTTGTACGACACCCTTGAACGGGTTTGGCTTTGATTGCCAATTAGCGCGTGAACCTCCAAGTTGGTGTATCGCTACAACGAGGACTAGCTTGTTGGCAAACAAGTGAACCTCGGTAAAAAATCATTGTGTCAACTTGTCTCTACCGAGGATTCATATTGTGATTGGTTATCTTTTGGTTCATCCCTTCGTTGTGGTATAACCCTTCTATCTCTAGCTTTGTATTAATTTCCTTCATTCTTGCAAAGTAGAGATTCTATATTAGCTTGTGTAGCTTAGCTTAGTAGCTCTAGTTGTCTAGCCCTTGTGTGTGACATAGGATATATCTTGCTAGTAACTAGACTTGATATAGGAGGCCTGCCGACCCTTGTAGTGCTAGAGCAAACTTGCTTATCGCCGTGTTTTATTCTAACAAGTTTGCTAAGTGTTGTTGTAGAAAATTTAATTAGGCTATTCACCCCCCCTCTAGCCATACCTAGACCTTTCAAGTGGTATCAGAGCTAGTACACCGTACTCAAAGGCTTAACATCCCACGGTGTTAAAATGGCTCAAATCAACAACACCAAGAGGGCACCTAAGTTCGATGGCAATAATTATAGCTATTGGAAGGCCTTGATGACCACCTATCTAAAATCAATCAACCGGAAGATATGGTTGGTGGTCGACAAGAAGTTTGAGGTGGTAAATGAAGAGGCACCCACCCTGGCCGAAGAGGAGAAGCTCCAAAACAATGATATTGCATTGAGTGCAATACATGAGGCAATCTCCAAGGAAGTCTTTGAGCAAATCAAAAACTTGGAGAGTGCTCATGAGGCTTGGAAGAAGCTAGAAGAGTCATATGAAGGGACTCAATCCATGAAGGGAGCAAATACCTATATCTTGAAGGAGAAGTTTGCTAACTTCAAGATGAAGGAAGATGAGAACGTGCCCGAGATGTTCAATAGGCTTGAGGTGCTTGTCAATGACCTTAAGTCACTTGGAGAGAAGGTGGAGAACAAGGACTTCTCATTCAAATTCCTAAGAAGTCTTCCCTCAAGATTTGAGATGCTAGTCACTCTATTGGTGAGAAGTGGATTGGACACAACCACACCAAACCAAATTCTTGGTGAGGTAATGACCGATGACACCTTTAGAGAAGACAAGGACAAGATTAGAGAGAACAAAGAAAAGAAGGATGACAAGAAAGATGAGAAGAAGAAGAGTGTGGCATTCAAAGCCACATCCTCATCAAAGGGCAAAGCAAAGTGTGATGAGTCAAGCAATGATGAATGCTCAAGCAATGATGATGAAGAACAAATGGCCCTCTTTGTCAAAAAATTTGGCAAGTTCATGAAGAAGAAGGGCTATAGAGCTAGAAGGAAGAAGAACTACTTCAAGAGCAAGAACAATGACAAGAGGTGTTTCAAGTGCAATAGCAAGGATCACGTCATTTCAGATTGCCCACATCGTAGTGATGATGAAGATGAGAAGAAGGGCAAGAAGAAAGAAAAGAAAGAGAACAAGATGTTTCTCAAGAAAAGCAAGAAGGGAGGCTCATATGTTGTCACTTGGGATAGTGATACAAGTGATGATTATGACTCAAGTGATGATGAGAAGAGATCAAGCAAGAAGAAGGCTCTTGCAAGCATTGCTATGAAGAACAAGATCTCTCTCTTTGACACTCCATCGACATGCTTCATGGCTAGGCCAACCAAGGTACAATCCGATGATGAGTGTAACTCTAGTGATGATGATGATGATGAACCCACTAAAGATGAATTAATTGCAATGTTGGAAGATGCTAAGACTCACTTCTTCCTCACAAGAAAGGAGTGCAAAGCATTACGAAAGGAGAATCCTTCTCTCAAGCAAGAGAATCATTCTCTCAAGCAATCCTTTGATGAGCTCAACCTTACTCATGAGAGGAAAACGGATGCCCATGAGAAGATTGGTAAAGCTCACTCTAAGCTCGAAAAGGCTCACTCTAAGCTGGAAAAGGCTCATTCACTTCTTGTTGAGCAAAATGAGAAAGAGCATGTTTCAACATGTAACATGGGAACAACTTGTGATATAATTGATGAATCATTCTATCAACCCATCATCATCACCCCAACTAACCCTTCTTGTAGCACTTCTAACTCTATCTCTTATACTAGTGATGTCGTCACTTGTGATGCTTCACTAACGGTTGAGAATGAGAACCTTAAGAAGGAGGTTGGTAAGCTCACTCTAGCATTAGGCAACGCCTATGGTGGAGACGCTCGCTTGCTTAAGTGCTTGGGTAGCCAAAGGTTCTCCCTTTGCAAAGAGGGACTTGGATATACCCCCAAGAAAGGCAAGGCGGCCTTTGCAACTCCAAAGCCTCGCTTTGTGAAGAGCAATGGTCGGTTTTGCTCTAGTTGCAAGCATGTAGGGCATGATGAGAAATATTGCAAACTAAACCAAAGCAAGATAAAATTTACAAATGCATCTATTCGCTTTTATTCTAGTTATGTGCTTACCAAGGGCAAGAAAGGTGTGATTTCTAAGTACATGGGTACTCCCAATGAGAGCTCAAAGAAGAAAGCTATTTGGGTACCTAAGTCCTTAGTCACTAACTTTGGAGGACCCAAACAACAATGGGTACCTAAGAAGAATTGAATCTTTTGTAGGTCAATTATAAAGCCGGAGGGAGACATTGGGTGCTTGATAGTGGGTGCAGTCAACATATGACCGGAGATTCAAGAATGTTCAACTCTATCAAGCCAAATGATTGCAATGGGATTGAATCTATCACATTCGGTGACAATGGCAAAGGGAAAGTCAAAGGGCTTGGTAAGATTGCTATATCAAATGACATGAGCATATCCAATGTGTTACTAGTAGAGAGCTTGAACTTCAACTTGCTATCCGTAGCTCAACTTTGTGATCTAGGCTTTAAATGCATCTTTAGAGTTGATGATGTAGAGATCATAAGTGTAGATGGCTCTAACTTGATAGTCAAAGGATTTCGATATGAGAATCTATATTTAGTTGATTTCAATGCCAAGGAAACTCAATTGTCAACTTGCTTTCTATCCAAATCTAGCATGGGTTGGTTATGGCATAGAAGGCTTGGTCATGTTGGAATGAGGCAATTGAACAAATTAGTCAAGCATGATCTAGTTAGAGGCTTGAAGGATGTGGTCTTTGAAAAAGATAAGCTATGTAGCTCTTGTCAAGCCGGCAAACAAGTTGGAAATACTCACCCTAGTAAGAGCATGATGAGTACTTGCAAACCATTTGAGCTCTCGCACATGGACTTGTTTGGACCAACCGCCTATACTAGTATTGGTGGAAATACGTATGGCTTTGTGATAGTTGATGATTTCACTAGATATACATGGGTATTCTTTTTGAGTGACAAGAGTGAAACATTTGATACATTCAAGATCTTTGTCAAGAGATGCCAAAATGAATTTGAAACAACTATCAAGAGAGTAAGAAGTGACAATGGTAGTGAGTTCAAGCATACAAGAGTTGATGAGCTTTGTGATGAATATGGAATCAAACATCAATTCTCGACCAAGTATACACCTTAATCAAATGGGCTTGTTGAGAGGAAGAATAGGACACTCATTGATATGGCAAGATCTATGCTTAGTGAATATAATGTGAGTGATTCTTTTTGGGCCGAAGCTATCAACACGGCTTGCTATTATAGCAACCGACTCTATTGCCACAAGATGCTTGAGAAGACACCTTGTGAGCTATTGAATGGAAGAAAGCCAAATATTGCATACTTTAGAGTGTTTGGATGCAAGTGATACATCTTGAAGAAAGGTGCAAGATTGAGCAAATTTGAGAATAAATGTGATGAAGGCTTCCTACTTGGCTACTCAACTACAAGCAAAGCTTATAGAGTATGGAATCTTACTCATGGCATAGTTGAGGAGGCACATGATGTGGAGAGGTGAACCATTGGCCAATGCAATGAAGAATATGGATATTGGGGACATTCGGCCAAGACAAGTGGATGATGAACAAGATATTGAAGATCAAGTAAATCCTCCATCCAATGTGCAACTCAATGACAATCAAGCTAGTTCATCCTCTCCAACTCATGATCAAGAGGCTAGTTCATCTAGTCTACCCAATGATCAACCAAGTACAAGCAATCAACTTCCAATACTCCAACCTACATCTATTGCAAGAGATCATCCTTTGGATCATATTATTGGAGATATCACTAGTGGTGTACAAACAAGATCAAGATTGGCTTCATTTTGTGAGCACTATTCTTTTGTATCATCTATTGAGCCAACCAAGATTGAAGATGCTTTGCAAGATATTGATTGGGTAAATGCTATGCATGAAGAACTCAACAACTTCACTAGAAATCAAGTTTGGGAGCTAGTTGAGAGACCAAAGAACCACAATGTCATTGGCACTAGATGGGTCTTTCGCAACAAGCAAGATATACTCAAGTAGAGGGTCTTGACTTTGGAGAAATATATGCACCGGTGGCAAGGCTAGAAGCAATAAGGATTCTATTGGCTTAAGCTTGTGCTCACAACATCAAGCTCTATCAAATGGATGTGAAGAGTGCATTCCTCAATGGGTACATCAATGAATTAGTATTTGTTGAGCAACCACCCGGTTTTGAAGATGACAAGAAACCCAACCATGTGTACAAGCTAAGGAAGGCACTATATGGCTTGAAGGAAGCTCCTAGAGCATGGTATGAGAGGTTGAGGTACTTCCTCCTCTCTAAGGGATTCATTATGGGAAAGGTTGATACTACCCTATTCACCAAGAAGATTGGGAAGGACTTGTTTGTGTTGCAAATCTATGTAGATGACATTATCTCAGGGTCAACCAATCAAGTGTTTTGTGAAGAGTTTGGCACTATGATGGCTAAAGAGTTTGAGATGTCTATGCTTGGAGAGCTTAGTTACTTCCTTGGTCTTCAAGTCAAACAATTGAAGAATGGGACTTTTGTTAGTCAAGGCAAGTACATCAAGGACATGCTCAAGAAGTTCAATCTAGATGAAGCAAAGTCTATTAGTACACCAATGGGAACAAATGGAAATTTAGATGGTGATGCTAGTGGCAACATGGTAGATCAAAAGCTATATAGATCAATGATTGGTAGCTTGTTCTATGTGACCGCATCAAGACCAGATGTCATGTTTAGTGTATGCATGGGTTTCAAGCATCTCCTAGAGAGAGTCATTTGAAAGCCACAAAGAGGATATTGAGATATTTGAAGCATACACCGAATGTTGGGTTGTGGTATCCTAAAGGATCAAACATTGAGTTACTTGGATACTCCGACTCGGACTATGCGGGTTGCAAGATAGAAAGGAACAGCACATCGGGCACTTGTCAATTGCTTGGAAGATCACTAGTCTCATGGTCATCAAAGAAGCAAAATAGTGTAGCACTCTCTACTGCCGAAGCCGAGTATATTAGTGCGGGTAGTTGTTGTGCACAAATACTTTAGATGAGAGGTACTTTAAATGACTTTGGAGTCAAATTCAAGCAAGTTCCTTTGCTATGTGACAATGAAAGTGCAATCAAGCTCACCAACAATCCGGTTCAACACTCAAGAACAAAGCATATTGATGTCCGCCACCATTTCATTAGAGATCATCAATTGAAAGGGGACATTTCTATCACTAGTGTTGGCACCGAAGATCAATTGGCCGATATCTTCACCAAGCCACTAGATGAGAAAAGATTTTGCAAGCTAAGGAATGAGTTGAATATACTTGATTTCTCCAACATGAGTTGATGCACCCCCACTTATATGACATGCCTCTACTCCAAAAATGCAAGGTAAAAGTTGATTTGAGAGCATTCATGCATACCTTGTTAGGACTTGTATAGAGCATATAGTCATCACTCATGCTTCTAGGCTCATTCATGAAAACTAAAATGTCTTTGATGCTTATATGGTACCAGATTGCTTCTATGAGTTGATATGATCTAGTGGTGGCTTATGACATGTTGATGTGCTTGCAATCCTAGTGTTTGCTCTATGTCTATGAACTCAAAGTGTTTAATTCAACATAGGCAAGATAACCATCTTAGCATGTGTGAAGAAGCTTGTCTATGGTTTAAACCGAATTAAATATCTTGGCCAAGATAATTCATGCTTGTGTGTGGTTTGCTAGTGAATTTAAATGAATGATGATTGATCTACTAGCATGCATAGGTTGATTATCTCTAACCCATGAACTTTTAAGTGATTTTTGGTTTCAAGTGGTGTCTAGCTAATCATGGTGATAAGGTGAATCTAAATTCCGCACTCTGATGGTAACACGCTTCAAAGGTCTACTCTTACACCTTAGCATCATTTGGTAGCTATTCCCTCTCCCACAATGCCTATCTATACATATGTGCAAAACTTGAACCAAACTCATGAAGAACATATGTATGGGGAGAAAATAACTACCAAAACCGAAATTGAGCAACTTGTCCAAATCTTGAATCTTTGATTAAAATGCTTGGACAAGCAACTCAAGTTCAAAATGATTTTATTTCATATCTTTTATGGAAGGGTTGTCATCAATTACCAAAAAGGGGGAGATTGAGAGTCCCCATGTGTTTTTGTTTTGAGTAATTGATCAAAACCCACCTAAGTACTAACCTTGATCTCTAAGTGTGAATCATGAGATAGGTTGGTGTTGACACAAAAAGCGTCAGGATCTGCGAACACCTCGGGCTTATACCCGAAATTCGATATCCGGAGGCGTGCCAGTCGATTTAACCAGTTAATCGACAAGGACGATAACTAGAACAAGATCCAATCCAGACAACGGCGATGCGCCCGGATGCTGGGATTGAGGCTTGATTAGGATAACTAGAGCAGAGCTGAACGAGGCAACAACGATGCGCCCGGTGCCAAAGCTCAGAGGTACTCCCACAAGGAACTTGCAAGGATTTGACGTAGATCAAGCTGATGCAGCTCGTCGAAGCTTGAAGAACTCGTTGATAAACTACAGCTAATGCAGTAAAGGATAAATTGCGATAAAAGTAGAATAAGAATAAAATTGGTTTGTTTGATGTTGGATTGATTTTTTACACGTAGCCCTCGGGCACGTATTTATACTCCCGCATGGAGAGTTGTACAAAGACACGACTCGTATCCTTCCTAAAACAAACTCCTAACTTTAAGGAAACTGACTCGCGTAGGAGTCGGATCTAAAACAATAATATTATTTTCCTAAACAAACACACCTATTTTAAAGGAAAATAAACGACTCATGCAAGAGTCGGACTCAAACTGCTATAATAATACTGGTACAAAATCACCAGTTTTCTTATGCCTTTCCTCGATGGAAACTTTCCATCGGCAGATCCCTTCAATCTGCGACTTCCTTCTTTGACCACCGACAGCCTTCTGCTGACATCAAGCGCTGTCACCCTGTACCTATCGGCACCTATGCCTATCGGCATCGGCAATATTTCCTGATCGACCACTTGTACTGGTAACTGTCTTCACCAATCAGTTCCTATCAGCAATCGGCAACCACTCTTCATCGGCAATCAGCAACATCTCCTCATTGGCAATCGACAATGTCTCCTCATCGGCAATGACAACTCTACAGCCCAGGCGACCTAACTTCACCAATTAACCAGCAATCGGCATCGGCAACATCCAAAACCTCCAGCTTCCATTGGCAGCACACTTAATCTTCCTGTAGCATACTCCCATTGGCAATACTGGCTCATGATTTCCCGATGCCGATGGAAAACGGCTGTTGACCAGTTACAAGCCTTAGCTTTTTTGACACGTGCTAAAAAACGATGTCAACACATGCCCACCACTTTCGGAGCGTATAATCTTTACGTGCCGAAATTCTCTCTACTGTAGCCGTTACCTCCGAGATAAATGCACAGTTTCCTCGATCCCCGCGCGCGGAACCGCAATTTAATAATAAAATCCCTCGATTGTAGCACAAACAGTTGCAAACCCCCTCGATCATTGCGCGTATCTACCGCGGGCCTCTCCACATTCCTGCACAGTGTGAACCGAAACTCCAAAATACCCCTGGGTAAGCTTATAAAAGTTACCGGGATCCAATCTTCTTTTTACCCCGAGTCCATGTTCACTTTTACACTCCCTGCCTTCGTCTTCAACCTCTGGCAGCACCTCTGAAGAACACGAGCTCAAGCAATAGTTCTTTCCGCAATCAAGGACGAACCGCAAGCACTTCCTCAGCTCCAATGGCGATCCAAGTCGACATCCCCAAGGTAAAGTCTTCTTTTCCTAATCCAACCTCCTGCTGGTTCTTTTCCGCACGAATCTAGAATCATCCTCGTTCCTTTTCTGATTCTTTCCTTTCTTTTCCTCGAACCCTAGGAACTGTACAACAAAGTAGTGATCCCGCTGGCTCAGTCTAACTTCAGCTGTCTAGGCCCCATGGGGACTCCGGATCCCACCTTCATAATAAACGCAGAAACCAACCGAATCCCTTTTAGATCCGAACGTTTCGGTTTAGGACTGTGGAAGGATGCTTTCCGGTCATGGCCCAAGCCTACCAAGGGGTGGAAAAACTGGTACCTCAGGGTTGCTAGGGCGCAGCAAGTATACTGGCAAGAGCGCAACTTGGACCAGTGCATTAGGCTCTCCATTGCCGATATGGAGAAGAATGAGAATATGCTGATGGTTGCCTCCTATTTCTGGTCGGACACCATGAATGCCTTTCTTTTCCGACACGGACCAGCTACCCCCCCCTTGCCGATGTTCACATGTTGACTGGCCTGGACGTCTCTTCTATCGATACTTTCACCCTGTTCAATAGGAAAGCCGAGTACAAAGTGAACGCTCGGAACATCGGCGGCTGGACAGGCTACATCCATGAATACCAGAAGACAGGATCGGTAAACCAGCGAGAACACGCCACGTTTCTGAACATGTGGCTGGAAAAATTCATTTTCTGCGGTAGAGCAGTCGGTCCGACCATTATGCATCTTCCAGCAGCTAAACTACTTGCCGATGGGACAAGACTTCCCTTAGGCAGATATCTTCTTGGATCGGTATACCGCCTTCTACATCAAGTATCCCAGAAGTTACTGCTAGGTGAACCCATCGGCAACCTTGGGGGTCACTGGTGGTTTGTCAACATGTGGCTGAACGCACACATGCAGAAGGCCCTTCAGTTTGATCTGCTTGCTCAACAATTCCCGAGGGACATACCGGAAGATTACCAGTATGGGGATGATGAATCGGCAACTCGCCCTCCACTCAATTTCGGAGAGGCCATTATAGTGCTGCCAGGGACCGATGCCGATGTAGAGCAGTTCGGCGCATTTTTTTAGAAGTTTTATAATGGACTTTCTGCCACGGAACGGCTCTAGTGGCCATATGTCGACGAAAACAATCAGTTCCCGCTCCTATTCAACCTTACCGATGGGAACGTGCCTGAGAACCAAGTAATCATGAAGGCCAGCATCACTCCCCGAGCTATTCCAGTGAACATCTTCGGATCTGGGAAGAATGCCCCTCCATCTTACGAGTTCTACTACCCATCGGCAGCGGCGAGACAACTGGCATTTGGCCAACTGCCGATTAAACTCTGCTACTCCAAAGTAGTGAAGCCCAGGCAGACAATCTCCAGTGCTCTAGACTGGAACAAGGTCGTCAATCAACCTCCTGGTCACCAACCTCCTTCATCACGAATGAGTACAAGTCCTGGTGGCAAGAATGGAGGCACCAATTATTTGCTAAGTCATCGCACTATTATCGCCACATGATTGACGCCGATCACATCATCCCCGATGACGCAGTAAGTCTTTTATTTCGATGCGTTCCTTATTACTTTGCTTCCATCATCGGTACTTAACCTTTTTGCGCTTGACAGGCCGATGATCCGATCCCCACAATGAGCAATAGTGGTAGGCCCTTCAATCTTCGGATAATGGGTCCCATATCACTCATCGGCAACAAAGCTCCTACGCTAGCTGCCTTCACTCCTCAACAGGTACCTACGCCGACACTTGCAAAAGCCAAGGCTACATCGGCCGCTGCTACTGCCCTGACGCGGGTTCATGCAGTAAACTCATCCTTACCCGTACCGATTACATACTATTTTATCGGCAACATTTTATTTTGTATAACTTGCTTTATATTCTTAGGCAATGTGGTCATCGGCAGCTGCTTTAAGTAGACAAGCACCTCCCAGTCCTGCTGCCAATGCCCCCAGTCTTCATCAAAATGGGCCGGATCCCCTGCTGCCGCACCAAGGAAGAAAAGGCGTCTGAGGCTGGCCAGCCCATCTTTGCCATCGGCTCCAACTGCACCATCAACTACCGATGCGCCACCAGCAGGACTGTCATCGGCTCCAGTTTCACCACCAACCACCGGCGTGCCATCGGCAGAACCTTTATCGGCTCTTATCTCTGATCACCCGATGGACGACGTCCCCGATCAGGAGACAACTCCACCTACTGCAGCAGCGGAGGCGGCATCGACATCGGCACCACCAGCCGAAATCCCCGATGAAGAAACGGTGTCGCCACCACAGGAGCCAATCACAACAACAGAAGCGATGCCAGTGACAACGTCAACATCACTGACAGCGTCAACTGCTTCCCCAACGGGAGCTCCTTCATCGGCAACCGCCGCCATTCTTCAGGATGAAGCTGGACCATCCACCATGCCAAGCCCCAGGCAAGAGATTCACTTCAAGATGGTAAGTCAATTACTGAAAAATTCATAATATAACCTTATGATCGGCACATTTTAACTCCTCCATTTTCAGGCCCAAGACTCTCCAGATAGTCTCTTCTCCTTCGGCCTCAACCCCCAGGAGGAAGATGAGCACCAAGGCCCCGTTCGAGCGGACAGCCTGTTTTCTTTCGCAATCGACATCCCCGATGACGATAAGGAGGAAGAAAGCTCTGTTCCAGCTCTATCGGCAGAGATCAAGTCCAAGCTTGAAGCATTGCTTTCCTTGCTGCTGTAAGACACACCTCATCTCATTCAAGACTCATCCGCAGCAAGGATTGCTTTTAAAGGTATCCAAGGCCACCTCCCTGTCGATATGGAAGAAATTCTTTTCCAGGCAACCTTCCTCGGCAGCAAACAAATCCAGTACTAGAGGCTTTCCCGTCGTATTGCCGATAGGGCTGTCCAATCCAAGACCGAGGAAGAGAAGCTTAAGTTCAAAAGTACTGCCGATGAAAAGCACAAGGGCATCGGCCAAGCAGAAGTCTCCAGCGCCAACCTTGATCAAGAAATTACTCAGCTATCGGCAAAAAAGGAGGAGCTACTGGCTGAGTTACAAAAGGTTGAGGAAGCTTTGACTGCAGCCAATCAGCAGAAAGCCCAACTGTCCGACACCATCAGGATTCTGCGGCAAGAAAGGGACCAGAATGCCCGACAAGCTATTATGCTGAAGAAGAAGATCAAGCTAGTCGAGGACTCTGCCGATGCCGATGCCAAGGAGATGGACGAGATAAAACAAATTCGCCTGCGTGCGATATCAGCCGTCCACTATTTGTTGTAATCCATTTGTTGTATTGGCAAATATAACTCTGATACTTGATTTTGGTTTTTGTAATATAACGTTTACACGCTTTTACCGATGTATCATAATTTTCTCTTTCATCGGCATTCAAACGAGCAGGCTATGCGTCTGCCCATATGCTAGGGTAATACCTCTTTAAGTATTTGCCGTTGATCGCTCTAGAGAACGCAATTCCTTTGAGAGTTTCCAAAATGTAAGCATTGCCAAGAGCAGACTATTTTACCCGATAAGGACCTTCCCAATTAGGAGACCACTTTCCAAACTTAGAACTCTTAGTCCCGATCGGTAAAATTAACTTCCATACCAGATCACCATCGGCAAATTCCTTTACCTTTACTTTCTTGTCATACCATCTGGCAACCCTCTTCTTATTCTCTTCAATGCCTAATCAATGCCCTCAACCGATGACCTGCCAAATCTTCTAACTCATCTTTCATCAGAGTAGCATAATCATCGGTCGTCAATTGATCCTGAAAAGATAATTGCCTAGAACCAGTTTTAACTTCCCAAGACAGGACAGCATCGTGTCCATAGACCAACTGATACGGCGAAACTTTGGTTGCACCATGACAAGCCATCCAATATGACCATAAGGCTTCGTTTAACACCACATGCCACCTTCTAGGGTTTTCTTCAATTTTGCGCTTGATAATCTTGATAACCCCTTTATTAGTAGCTTCAGCCTGACCATTAGCTTAAGCATAATAAGGAGAAGAGTTTAACACCTTGAATCCCATACTAGCAGCAAACTTGTCAAACACTCCTGATGTGAACATAGTTCCTTGATCGGTAGTAATAGTCTGAGGAATACCAAATCGTTAAACAATGTTCTCTTTAACAAAATCCACCATGTTTGCCGATGTCACCTTCTTCAAAGGGATTGCCTGAACCCACTTAGTGAAGTAATCGGTAGCAACAAGTATAAACTTATGCCCCTTACTCGATGGTGGATAAATTTGGCCGATGAGATCAATAGCCCATCCTCTGAACGGCCAAGGCTTGATTATAGGATTCATTGCCAATGCAGGTGCCCTATGTACATTACCAAACTTCTGACAGTCCTGGCACCCTTTGAAATAGTTGAAGCAATCTTCAAGGATTGTCGGCCAATAATATCCATTTCGCCTAATCATCCACTTCATCTTGAATGCCGATTGATGCGCTCCACACACACCTTCATGGATCTCACCCATCAATTCTCTTGATTCTTCTTTGCCAAGGCATCTAAGCAAAACTCCCTCAATCGTCCGATAATACAATTCATCATCGAGGAGCACATACTTAGTGGCCTGGAACCTTAGACGCCTTTCAACTTTCCTAGACGGATCCCTTAAGTAATCGGCAATCTCTTTTTTCCAGTCATCAGCAACTGTTACCGATGTCGTGACTCCCTGAATCGGCTGATACCCTGAAGCATTCTGTGCCAACCGATTGGCTTCTTCATTATGCAACCTAGGAATGTGCTCAAGACGATACTCTTTGAATTCCTTTAACAACTGCAAACACTTTTCATGGGCTGCAATCAAAACTTCACTTCGGCATTCATATGTCCTGGTCAATTGGTTAATCACCAACATGGAGTCACCAAAGATTTCAACAGCATCGGCACGCACTTCCCTAATTAATTCTAACCCCTTAAGTAAAGCTTGGTACTCAGCCTAATTGTTTGTTGAAGTAGCAACAATCGGCAACGAAATTTCATACTTCTGTCCTCAGGGTGAAATCAAGAGAATACCGATACCTGCTCCATCCTTGCACGTAGACCCATCAAAGAATAAAGTCCAAGGAGCAATTTCCACAGAGCTCACCATATTACAATGCTGAGTAATAAAATCGGCCATTACCTGACCCTTAACAGCCTTAGCCGATTCATACCTTAGGTCAAACTCTGAAAGTGCCAAAATCCACTTACCGATTCGTCCACTTACTATCGGCATCGACAACATGTACTTAACCACATCATCTTTGCAGATAATAGTGCATTTAGCCGACAATAAATAATGCCTTAATTTAATGCAAGAGAAATATAAACATAAGCACAATCTCTCTATGGCCGAATACCTGGTTTCAGCATCCACCAACCTTCTGCTCAGGTAATATATTACGCGTTCCTTCCCTTCAAATTCTTGAATTAAGGCTGATCCGATAACACCGTCATCGGCAGACAAATATAACCTGAAAGGCTTCCCGTGTTGAGGTGGAACTAAGACTGGAGGGTTCACCAGATATCTTTTGATCTCTTCCAAGGCCAACTGTTGTTCTTCTTCCCATACAAACTCTTGATCGGCTTTCAGCTTCAACAATGGACTAAAAGATCTAATCTTACCAGACAGATTGGATATAAACCTTCTAATGAAATTAATCTTGCCGATCAAGGACTGCAACTCAGTCTTGTTTGTAGGAGCAACCACCTTGTTAATTGCATCAATAGACTTTCTACCGATTTCAATGCCTCTCTGATGCACCATGAAACCCAGAAACTGTCCTGCCGATACGCCAAACACACACTTGTTAGGATTCATCTTTAACCCATGCTCCCTTGTACACTCCAATATTTTTCGCAAATCGGTAAGATGCTTCTTGAAATCTCCAGACTTAACCACCATGTCATCAATGTAGATTTCAACTATCGTGCCGATGTAGTTATGAAAGATGAAATTCATCGCTCTCTGATAAGTAGCACCGACATTCTTTAGGCCAAAAGTCATGACTACCCATTCAAATAAGCCAACATGACCTGGACATCGGAAAGCAGTCTTGGATATGTCTTCTTCAGCCATGAATATTTGATTATACCCAGCATTACCATCCATGAAGCTAATTATTTGATGTCCAGTAGCAGCATCGATCAGCAGATCGACAACGGGCATCGGATAGCTGTCCATCGGCGTGGCCTTGTTAAGATTCCTGAAATCAATGCAAACACGAAGTTTTCCATTCTTTTTATACACAGGAACCACATTAGAAATCCAATCGGCATATCAGCACTGCCGAATAAATCCAGCTTCGATTAACTTCGTAATCTCAGCCTTGATGTCAAGTAGAATAGTAGGATTGCATCGGCGCGCAGGTTGCCGATGTGGTTGGAAACCAGACTTGATGGGTAACCGATGTTCAACTATCGATCGGTATAAACCAGGCATCTCTGTATAATCCCAAGCAAAACAATCTTTATTTTCTTTTAATAGATCGGTTAACTGTTGTTTACATTGGGAATCTAACTTAGCACTAATAAAAGTAGGCCTAGGTTTACTACCATCACCGATGTCTATCTCAAGTAAATCATCGGCGGACGTGAAGCCCTGCCCCAGTTTTCCGTCGTCAGCGAACCAATCCATTAAAACTCTTCTTCAGGACCGGCTGCTTGGATCGGTTTGATGAGGTAATCGGCAATTTTAAGGAACTCTTTGTCCCAAGCTTCACCAGATATGCACCTAGTCTGTTCATAAGTTTCCGATTCTGCCGATGCAACAGTTGATGGGGCTTCACTGCGGATGACTTCAATCTGGTCTCCGATCCACTGTACCAAGCTCTGATGCATAGTAGAAGGAATGCAGCAATTGGCATGGATCCAATCCCTTCCGAGGAGCAGGTTGTAAGTGCCTTTGCCACTGATCACAAAGAACGTTGTCGGCAAGGTTTTACTGCCGATGGTTAAGTCAACACACACTGCCCCCATAGCTATCGATACGTTGCCTTCGAAGTCCTTGAGCTTCATGTCGGTTTTGACTAAGTCTTGGTCGCCCTTCCCAAGCTTTCTGAACACGACATATGGCATTATATTGACTGACGCGCCGCCATCTACCAGCATCTTTGTCATCGGCTGTCCATCCACTTTGCCCTTAACAAACAAAGCTCTTAGGTGTTGCCTCTCATCATCGGCAGGCTTTTCGAAGACAGCCGTCATCGGATCTAGCACCAATTGCGCCATGTCGGCAGCCTCTTCATCATCACTGACGGGTGCCATGAACTCCATCGGCAACATGACGACCATATTGATATCTGCCGATGCATCCCTGTCCTTGCGCTTTGGCCTCCACTGCTTCTCCTTTGAAGGTTCTTCATCATCATACAGGCCATCACGGCGTTGGTGCTGAATCCTCCTTTTCTAAGTCTTGGTCAGACCCTTAGGGCACCACTGAGGAAGCTTGGTTTTCCAGACGGGCTGGTGCTGCCTTCCACTGCATACGTCAACACTTCTTCCGATGTCGGGATCTCTGGAGAATATCTCTTCGTCAGGTACTCTTGCATTGGCCATCTCCTCTAGCTCCCCTTGATCAACACATCTGCCAAGCCTGTCATGGGCACTGAGCTTGCCCCCCAGTCGGTCATGTGCCGATCTGTTCTCTCTGAGCGGCCTGATGTACCTGGGTGCCTGATCATCAAAACAAGGCCTCTTACCTAACCGATCGGTAGCGTAGTACCCATTGCACTCTGGGCAATTATTGGCAGTGGGCAGCTTGATGCCTTCTTCCCAACAGTGAACGAAGAAGGGGCACTTCCAGTGGTCTTTATGCCGAAGCCATTCCCGATGCTCTTCTTCTTGCCGATATCGCTCTTCTCGTGATTGCCGATGATCTCGCCTTGGCTGCTTGTGTGTGATTACAACCCCAGGAGCCTTGTTGGCACTGCTAGCTCCATCGGCAACCTTCTTACCCTTTCTGTCGTCAGCAAACCTTCTTGCGTCGCACTCAGGTACTTGGTGGTCAGGATCTACCGATGAGTTCTTCATGGCGGCTTCCGATGTCAGCACTCTGGTTTTTTCACTGATTTCCACCATATTGTTTGGGAACGGGTGTTGATCTATCTTCATCGGTTTCTGGACTTTGGAATTTTCAAACTTAATACGTCCAATTCAATCTCTGATTGCAATTGCTGCCTGAACACTTTGCAGTCATTGGTACTATGTGAGGTTGCATTATGCCACTTACAGTACCTAATCTTCTTGAGCTCCTCGGCCGATGGAATTACTTGGTTGGGCGCCAACTTAATTCGCCCTTCTTGAAGTAACAAGTCAAACATTCTATCGGCCTTGGTGATGTCAAAGGTGAACCTTTCGGTCTCTTTCTGGCCGAACGGACAAGACACAGGCTTCTTATCCTTCACCCATTCGGCCGCATCGACGATCAGCTCTTCATCTGACCCAGAGTCTTCTTGCCCGATGAAGGTCACCTTCTTGTTCCAAGTCTTCCTGGGTTCGAAGGTTTTGATATCTTGATCGGCAATCCTTTGCACCAGATGACTTAGGATTTCAAACTCTTGGGACGCGTACTTGTCCTTGAGGTGCGGTAGTAACCCTTGGAAGGCCAAATCTGCTAGTTGCCAATCATCAAGCACCAGACTGTAGCACTTGTTCTTCACGTCCCGTAACCTCTGAACAAAGCTTTCTACTGATTTGTCATTGCGTTGCCTCATCTTGACCAAATCGGTAAGCTTCTTCTCATGTATGCCAACGAAGAAGTATTTATGAAATTGCCTCTCTAGATCGGCCCATGTGATTACAGAGTTTGGAGGCAATGATATGAACCATGTGAATGCCGATCCAGACAATGACGAAGAGAACAATCTCACCTTTAACTCCTCCCTGCTGGCAGCTTCTCTGCACTGGATAATGAAGCGGTTGATGTGCTCCATTGTTGATGTGTCGTCTTGGCCAGAGAACTTGGTAAAATCGGGCACTTTGTACCAATTTTGAAGAGGAATCAGGTCATATGTAGGAGGATACGGAGTCCGATAAGAGTATGTATTGACCTTGGGTTTGATGCCGAATTGTTCTTTCATAACTTCGGCGATCTTACCGACCCAATATGCATCCTGCTCCTGCCGACTCATTGGCTGGTTGTTGACTGGTGGAGCCGGCTGATGCGCCTCTTGAAGATGATGCGGAGTAGTTACGGGCGCAACACCAGTCATCTGGACATTATGCATCGTTTGATGTGCCGATAGACAATTTTGCACACTTAGCTGATTAGGTTGAGTCATTGTATTCATCGGTTGCTGTACCGATGGTCCGCTCTGAGTATGCGTTGGGCCTCCATAATGATGCATCGACACGCCAGGCTGTTGAGCTGGCGGCTGGTTGACCCATCCAGGATTATAAATCATTGGCATGTGATTTACCGATGGCTGATAGCTGACTGGAGCATGTGGCTCTTGTATTCTGGAGCAATCAATCACCAGGTTACTTTGGGGAACGAGCATTCCGGTTTGAGGGTTCGCCACTAGAGGTTGACTGTCAGTTGTTATAATGTGTTGCATCGGCACAGAGCCTGCCGATGGTGGCATCAGAGGTATCTTAGGAATTACTTGGAGATCTTCTGATGGCACTTGCATAGTTGGAGAAGGCGCAGAGTAATGCATCATAGAGGCCACCAGCTGTGATTGCATTGCCGATGCCATGGAGCCCTTCCAAGCTGAGCTATCTCCCTGCACCAGATTAGAACCAGCAATAGATTCGGAGGCATACCGTATCCCCACCAGTTAGCAGGGGCCGGCTGACTTTGGATGGCAGGTCTTGAAGTTGCCGACGCCACTGGCTCCGTGTTGAGCTTGGTGACGTTGCCAGGGTTCGGTCTTGGCGATGTAGCCACATCGGCAGACGGTTCCACAGGAGTGGAAGACGCCATTGGGGCTGCCGATGGGCTTATAGATGCCGATCCAGGCTGATGGTACACTGGACCAACATATTGCGGTGCACGTCCTTCTTTGAATGATTGCGTAACGGCATTGTAGACGGTATTGGATAGCACGCTGGAGTGGCTAATCAATGCTTGACTTACAGCAGAATTAACCATCTCTTGTAGCTTACCAGGGTTGGCGTCATACGTGACCTGCCGTGGTAACGACGGATATTGCTTCTGGATTGCCTCGCCGCTCCTGCTTAGGCTGAAGGATTTCAGATACAATTGTTTGTACTCCTCCAAAGCCCGCTCCATGGCCAGCCTCTGATCATCTTTCAGATTGGCCTCGGAGACTTCAATGACGTTCCTCTGGTTAACGTCGGCGTGATCACCCATGATAGATGTGTAGATTTGTATAATCAGGTCCCACCGAGCGTGCCAAAAGAGGTGTTGACACAAAAAGCGTCAGGATCTGCGAACACCTCAGGCTTATACCCGAAATTTGATATCCGGAGGCATGCCAGTCGATTTGACCAGTTAATCGACAAGGACGATAACTAGAACAAGATCCAATCCAAACAACGACGATGCGCCCGGATGCTAGGATTGAGGCTTGATCAGGATAACTAGAGCAGAGCGGAACGAGGCAACAGCGATGCGCCCGGATGCCAAAGCTCAGAGGTGCTCCCACGCGGAACTTGCAAGGATTTGACGGAGATCAAGCTGATGCAGCCCGTCAAAGCTTGAAGAACTCGTTGATAAACTACAGAAAATGCAGTAAAGGATAAATTGCAATAAAAGTAGAATAAGAATAAAATTGGTTTGTTTGATATTGGATTGATTTTTTACACGTAGCCCTCGGGCACATATTTATACTTCCGCATGGAGAGTTGTACAAAGACACGATTCGTATCCTTCCTAAAACAAACTGACTCGCGTAGGAGTCGGATCTAAAACAATAATATTATTTTCCTAAACAAACACACCTATTTTAAAGGAAAATAAACGACTCATGCAAGAGTCAGACTCAAACTGCTATAATAATATTGGTACAAAATCACCAGTTTCCTTATGCCTTTCCTCGATGGAAAGTTTCCATCGGCAGATCCCTTCAATCCGCGACTTCCTTCTTTGACCACCGGCAGCCTTCTGCTGACATCAAGCGCTGTCACCCTGTACCTATCGGCACCTATGCCTATCAGCATCGGCAATATTTCCCAATCGACCACTTGTACTGGTAACTGTCTTCACCAATCAGTTCCTATCAGCAATCGGCAACCACTCTTCATCGCCAATCGGCAACATCTCCTCATCGGCAATCGGCAATGTCTCCTCATCGGCAATGACAACTCTACAGCCCAGGCAACCTAACTTCACCAATTAACCAGCAATCGGCATCGGCAACATCCAAAACCTCCAGCTTCCATTGGCAACACACTTAATCTTCCCGTAGCATACTCCCATCGGCAATACTGGCTCATGATCTCCCGATGCCGATGGAAAACGGCTGTTGACCAGTTACAAGCGTTAGCTCATTTGACACGTGCTGAAAAATGGTGTCAACAGTTGGTACATACCATGTGATGGAGCAAGGTGAATCAAGTGTGGATGGCACAAGCTCTAGCATGGTGGTGGAAAGGAAAATGGTGTGAAGGCAAAGGTGATTGCTAGGAACCATTTTCGGTTTGGTGATCAAGACATCATAGAGGATGTGATCACATTTAGGATAAATAACCGTACTATCAAGGAGGGAGCTCTTAAGTATGATTACGGTTATCATGTGCCACTAGGTTCATATGCATTGCATTAAAATCAATTGAACTAGTGGAAACAACCAACTAAATCCAAGATAATTGTGAACTAAAAGCTAACACACGTGCACAAGTGTTGGGATCACTTAGTGTTGGCTCTTGGAAGCTTGGAGAAGTTGGAGAAGTGTTGGGCAGCTCAAAAGGGCTTTGGACTGAGGTCCGAACGCTAGGGTTTGAGTGTGTCCGGACCATTCGTGTGCGTCCGAACACACACCCTAGGTCGGCTCTGCTGTGGACAGAGGTCCGGATGCATTCTATGGTCCGGACGCTCAGCTCCGGACGCTGCGTCCGGAGTTTGGAGCTCTCTGTAAACACCCTGGTGAATGGACCGGACACTGTTGTTTGTCCGGTTGGAGGAACCGGACGCGCGTCCGGAGGAAAGCGCTCTCTGGAGTGCTCCCTGCTGAGGTCCGGACGCTACTGTTGCAGGGATCGGACCGCACTGTTATGTGCATCCGAAGCCACGTGGAGCGCGCTGCAGTGCGCGCGGGAAGAAGGAAGTTCAAATGGAGGCTCGACCGGACGCATGTGTCATGGTCCAGACTGCACCTTGGGTGCGTCCGGACCCTACAACCGGAGGTTGGAACAGAGCCGTTGGCTCTCGGCTGGAAGAGGGTCCGGACGCTGTTGATGGTCCGGACCCCCAGTGAAAAGTGCGTCCAGAGTGGGAACATAAAGTGTTTTTAAGGGGCAAAACGGCTAGTGTTGAGTGTGGGCTATATAAGGTGATATGGCCGGCCCTTTGGGGCATCTCTTGCACATTCTACTCACTCACACATTTGTGCTTGCTTGAGAAGCTACCACCACTCATCCTCTAAACATATTTTATATATTCTAGAGAGATAGAGTGAATCCAAGTGCATTGCTTTGTTGATTGCATACTAGTGGCACTTGGTGATCGTTGTCATCGTGGAGCTCTTGTTATTCTTGGAGATTGCCATCTCCTATACGGATTGGTGTGACGAGGCTCGTTGAGCGTAGGAAGGTGATTGTCTCCGGCTCCGATCGGTGGATTGTGAGGTGTTCTTGAACCTACCCCGCGGGAGTTCACGAAAGGTATCTCTAGTGGATTGCTCGTAGCTCAGGGATCCCCATCTTGTGTTGGTTGTACGGCACCCTTGAACGGTTTGGCTTTGATTGCCAATTAGCGCGTGAACCTCCAAGTGGGTTTATCGCTACAACTAGGACTAGCTTGTTGGCAAACAAGTCAACCTCGGTAAAAAATCATTGTGTCAACTTGTCTCTACTGAGGATTCATATTGTGATTGGTTATCTTTTGGTTCATCCCTTCGTGGTGGTATAACCCTTCTATCTCTAGCTTTGTATTACTTTCCTTCATTCTTGCAAAGTAGACATTCTAGCTTAGCTTGTGTAGCTTAGCTTAGTAGCTCTAGTTGTCTAGCCCTTGTGTGTGACATAGGATATATCTTGCTAGTAACTAGACTTGATATAGGAGGCTTGCCGACCCTTGTAGTGCTAGAGCAAACTTGCTTATCACCATGTTTTATTCTAACAAGTTTGCTAAGTGTTGTTGTAGAAAATTTAATTAGGCTATTCACCCCCCCTCTAGCCATACCTAGACCTTTAAGCAGGGTGAACAGAGGTAAGCATGGCGTCTAATGCCTTAAGCCCCATACCTGAGGATGGAGGAGACTGTGGACCTTTTGACTATATGGGCAAGGGTGAGGGATGTCACAGATGACGTTTGCTGGGCTCGGACGGGGCGGAAGAGCCCCCGAGGGTAGATGACGTCTCAGGCGTCATCACCCTATCTCGGACAAGGCGAGAGAGCCCCGAGGGTTGGCAATGTCATGGTTGACACCACCTTGGCTCGGGCGGGGTGGAGGAGCCCCCGAGTGTTGATGACATCTCGGATGGTGCCACCTTGGCTCGGGCGGGGCGGAGGAGCCCCCGAGGGTTGATGACGTCTCGAAGGATGCCACCTTGGGTCAGGCGGGGCGGAGGAGCCCCTCTAGGTTTGATGACATCTCGGATGACGCCACCTTGGCTCAGGCAAGGCGGAAGAGCTCCCGAGGGCCGATGATGTCTCGGATGACGCCACCTTGTCTCGGGTGGGGCGGAGGAGCCCCGAGGGTTGATGATGTCTCGGATGACGCCACCTTGGATCGGGCGGGGTGGAGGAGCCTCCGAGGGTCGATGACGTCTCGGATGATGCCACCTTGGATCGGACGAGGCGAAGGAGCCCCCGAGGGTTGATTTTGTTTTTGTGGAGTCTGGTAAAATTGGGTACCCTATTTCTAGGTATCCGACATCGATGGTTGATGTCGCCGATGATGTTCTCCGCCGGGTGTTGTCGCTGGATGTGGCGGGGAGCCTGCCTAGACGAAGTGGCCTCCCCATCGACAGTAGCTGGAGCTCCCCCAGGTGCAACGGGCACCGACTTAGGAAGCTGCTCGAACGGCCCCCATGTAGACGAAGTAGTCGGATCGGGACCGTGAGCCAAAGTGGGCGTCACAGGGTCGTCGGGTGTAGTGTGCATAAGTCATCGGTTAGGCAGCACATGACCTTGTACCACAGGGGGAAATAGGGGTAGGCATGGCTTCTCATTCCTTGGAACCCCATCCCTGGGGACGGAGGGCACTATGGACCTTTTGACAATATGGGCTAGGACGTCCCCGACTAGTGGTGTCGACGAGACCTCCGAGGGAAGGGAAGCGTCACAGATGACGTCGCCTTGGCTCAGACGAGGCGGAAGAGTCCCCGAGGGTGGATGACGTCACAGATGATGTCTCCTATGCTCGGACGAGGCGAAGGAGTCCCTGAGGGTGGATGACGTTACAAATGACGTCTCCTGTGCTCGGACGAGGCGAAGGAGCCCCCGAGGGCAAATGACATCACGGATGACGCCCCTTGGCTTGGGCGAGGCGAAGGATCCCCCGAGGGTAGATGATGTCACGGATGACGCCCCCTTGGCTCGGGCGAGGTGAGGATCCTCCGAGGATGCAAAGGAGCCCCCGAGTATAGGTGGCGTCACGGATGATGTCACCCTAGCTCGGGCGAGGCGAAGATTCTTCGAGGGGAAGTAGCGGTCTTAATTGATTTGGGGGCGGGAAGCCCCCGAGGGTGATTTTGTTTTTGCAGAGTGCGGTAAATTGGGTAACCTATTCCTAGGTATCCCACAAGAAGTCTTCTTCTTGAAAGCCCCCTCGGAGAAAAATGCGATTGGAAACATAGCAAGCAGAACTGAGTGCCTCGGCCCAATACCGCCTAGGAGTCCTATGCTCATCGAGCATCGTCCTGGCCATCTCCACAAGGGTTCGATTCTTGCGCTCAACAACACCGTTCTGCTAGGGAGTGTGAGGTGAGTAAAACTGGTGATCGAGACCCAAAGAAGAGCAAAGAGTTGCAAAGTGTCCATTCTTGAATTCTGTGCCATTGTCACTGTGGATAGCTCTCATGAAATTCTTAGGTAGCTCATTTTGCAGTATCAAAATCAGATCTCGAACAAGTGGAAAAGCCTCATCCTTACTCTCCAAAAAGAACACCCAAGAGTACCCCGAGTAGTCATCAACGACTACAACAACATACCACTTCCCTCCTTCTGACCTGACCCAAGCTGGACCAACTATGTCCATGTGTAAGAGCTCACCGGGTCGAGTGGTCATGATCTCAGTCACAGGAGGATGGGAAGCGGCAAGCATCTTGCCATGCCTTCAAGGATGGCAAACCAAATCCTTTTCGAACTTTAGCTTTGGCAATCCTTGGATAAGGTCCATTGAGCTAAGCCTTGCAAGCAAGTCAAAACTCAAATGTCCCAATCTCCTATGCCACTTCCAAAGCTCGGAGGAAGAACCGACAAGAAGACAACGAGAAGCTCAAGGAAGAAACTCTCGTATTGAGTGCTCTAGTTTTCACGTGGAATTAGAGTAGTAAGCGAAAGTGTAGACGTGGTGTCTAGACTAGAGTTTACATGAGTTTGCGCCCAATTCTACGGATAGTTGTGGTAGCCCTAGGGGTGACAGCTCTGTAAGGCCTTTGTAGTCCAGCACGTTCGGGTTGGTGTTTTCGTTGAGCTTTTGACAGCCTCCCCCCGACTACCTTTTTCCCAGTCTTTATCGAGAGTCGGGAAGGTACTGTTGCTCCAAAGTAAGTAGAGTATAGTAGGCCCTTGATTAGATAAACCCCATAGAAAACTCTAAAATCTCTCTGTCCATTTATCTTATTTACCCTTGAATGTTCTTAGTTCTTCTCTAGTACACTTCACGTTCCCGTGAAAATCGATACCTTTTGGAATACTCTCGGGTGAAAGCTACAACGGTATCCGTGCGCTTGTGGATTTATCTGTGTGCGTTAAAAAATACCAACAACAGCTTAGAGGTGCCGGGAGATCTTCACTTGGAGGCCTCAGAGACGAGGATCCACAGTTTGTGCTACGGCGACCAGGAGGCACCTCGTCGACCTCACGGCGAGATAGTGCCATCGACAGACTACGTGAGGCCTTGCTTCCAGCAGCCCTTCGGAGAGGGTTCGAGCCGTATTCCACGAGACCTCACACCTCTTGCTCGGATTCTCCAGGCGGCACTCAGGCGTACCATCCTTCCAAGGATTGGAGCTCATGACACTCTTACACGCGTACAACTATGGCTACTAGCTCACGTGATGAGGATGGAGAAATTTGATCTCTGAGATTTGATAGTTAGCGAGATGGAGGACATCATAGTTGCAGGCTTTGGTGGGCACTGGCAGTTGCAGTACGCCCATTGGATTTCTTTCCTGATGGTCTCCAGGGCCGGGTTACCTTCCATGATTACCTCTCTCACCCGGTCAGGCATAGTGTTCCCTGAGTACCAGATGAGCCAGTTGGTCATCCATGGGAACCTTCCTCACCCCAGTCGAGCTTACAAACCAGACACCAGGCAGACAGGAGTGTCACCACAGTCTGAGGAGCAGACAGATGCTACCGTTGAGCAGATAGCATAGGCAGAGATAGCAGAGTTTGATGCACAAATTGATGCAGCTGCCGATGCCACCTACAGAGAGGACATAGCCTCTAACAGCTCGGATAAAGACTACAGGTCAGTTCCCGAGTACGCACCCATGTCTCATGATCACGAGGCAGGTGGATTAGGTGCAGCTCTAGCTCCAGTCTTAGGTTCTTCTGAGGCCACTTTACTTACCATCCTTACGAGGATGCAGGAGGAGCAGTCACGTCAGGCTCAGGAGCAGAGGAGGCAGGCTGAGAAGGTCAGGAGACTCACAGCTCAGCAGTTACCACTCAGGCTCAGGCTCAGGACAGACAAGATGAGTTTTAGAGACAGTTTCTGTCCTATCAGATTCAACAGGCTCAGTTTCAGGAGACCTAGACACAGCTTCTAGAGCGTCTTCTCAGCTCGAGCTCCGAGCTGTCTTACACTCCACAACTCCAGTTGCCCAGAGTTTCCTAGTAGTAGTTCACCTCCCAGGCACAAACACCGCCTGTGGTTGTCTCGACTCCAGCGTTACAGCCCAGCGGGCTTCAAAGTCAGCCTACAGTTTCGCCTGTCTTTCATACGCCGATGACCCAGGTGTCATCGTGGCTAGCTTCCCCCGATGATCTTTAGACCGGATTCACTCCTACCCGGGGGGGCTATGCTTGCAGACACTACACGAGACCTTACAGCTACCTGTAGAGAGATCACTGGAGAGGACTCACCAGCAGTAGCAGCTCCAGAGAGCCAGCTCTCAGAGGAGCATCCTCCGGCGGCAGCCACCTACCTATCTTTTGTTGCTTCGTCGGAGGCTGCGCTAGAGTGCTCGACTCAGACAGTCACCACAACACCTCGTGCTGCCGTTCAGACAGAGTCTACTCTTGTTGCAGCAGAGGCAGTTGAGTCAGAGAGACTATCTCAGACAGAGAGTCAGTTGGCAGTTGACGCCAGAGCAGTCACAGTTGTGGTATCTTCATTGCTTCACTCTCAGAGCCAGCCAGCAGAGGTTGTTGCAGTTGTTACCCTTGAAGCTCTGGCCGTGACTACTTCCCCAGCGCCTCCCGTGTTCACTCGTCGGGCTCCTTGAAGGACTGAGAACGGCGACCAGAGGTGGGGGGTGAATGGGAGCCTCAAATTTCTCTCGAAATATTCGGGCCACTCTTCCCAAAAACCAAACCCAGTTGCTGGGTGCTCAAAATATTCAGACGAAAATGAGCAAATGAAAGCTCTCCGGCAGTGGAGGAAAACTTACCGGAAACCCCAAAAACCAAGTTCTCAACCCCTATGAAAAAGAGGTAAGAACCCAAGGCAAATCACCCAGAAAAACAGCTGACGGACGCTGGTGACACTGGCGACGGACGCTCCGATGCAGTGCAACAGATGTTGGGCGACAGACGCTGCAACAGAGAGCGACAGACGTTGGGAAAGCGTCTGACGCTTATGCAGAGCCGAACCCAAGAGGTCCTCCAGGCAACGGACGCGTCTTGCGGAACCTCGACGGACGCGTCTGGCGGAACCTCAACGGACGCGTCTGGCGGAACCTCGACGGACGCTAGCGAGCGTCCGACGCAATCACACTGAGAGCATGTCAAACTTAAAAACCGACAGACGCTCTGGGTGGCAGGCGACGGACGATGGGGAGCGTCCGACACGAACTTGAGCCGCGCAAACAGAGCGAGCGACGGACGCTAACGTCAGCACGACCTAGCGTCCGACGCCTCTCAACGGAGCGTCCGGCGCCCCCGAGCAGAGCGCAGTAAACGCGAAAATTGTTTTTCTCTCCACCAAAACTTCCCAAATCCTAACCAAATGATCTCCACTAGCAACCCAACTTGGTAGGCATGTTTCTAGTGCTATGGAGGAGCTATCCCGAAGAAATCATCGCTCGATTTGGTTCGGATTGAACGAAAACAAAGAATTTGGGGGGAGAAACTCAAGAACGAAGAACACAGCGAAGATTTCTCCTGATCTACGTACTCGTAAGGTTTGAGGACAAACCCTTTGGTGCAAAGAAGCTCCTCATGATTACGAACAACTTGGTTCAAACGGTTTTTGCAAAGCTACTCCCTACAAAGAGAAATCATCTCGGGAAAAAGAGAGAGCAAAAGCAAAACACGAAGAACATAAGCAAAACGGGGACATGATCAAGAAATCGAAGCCACCATGGATTACGGAGGTTACGGCCTCCGATTCCTCGCAACAAAACCCAAGTTCTTACAAAGGTTGGTGGAAACAACCTAGGGATCTCGTGAACTAGAGAGAGGGTAGAGAGAGAGTTGGGGCAAATGATTAGGGTTCAAGAGATAGGATGAGGATACCCCTTCATCCCCTATTTAACAGGGCTTTTGTTATTTCCCAAAGACCCCCCTAGATACATGAGTGAACTACCTAGCCTAAGCATTCCGGTCCAAACTCTGGAAAATATCTTCCTCGATTTGAATGGACGACCCCGCTTCCTGCCAGGAGTTGCCATCGCCTCGACGCAACCTCCAGGATTCTGCCACGTGCCATTCCTGCTTTCTCGGAAGCTCCGCCCGGGTTTTGAGGCCCAAACCCACGAAACCCACCACCGGTAGTTTTGGGCTCAACTACTGAATCCCAAGTTTTGAGGCCCAAACTCAGAAACCATCCTCGGATGGTTTTGAGGCCCAAACCACCAAACCGCTCGACTCGAGCCACCTTGTCCTCGCCCGGTCGAACTTCGAGTCCCATGAGCCTCTGCTCGACCCGCTCGTCCACCGTCTTGACTCGGTCGACTCGGTCTACCTCCATGTCTTCTCGCACTTGCCGATGCCAAGTACTATCCACCACAGCTAGTCCGCCAGTGCCCATGGTCCCTCAGGCTGAGCCCCGCTTCCGCCCTTCACCGCTCTTAGTCCATCGGCACGGCAAGCCTCTACTCGACCTTCTCCACGCCATTGACCACTGTCACTAGGCATAGCACCTGCACACCACAAGTCGATAGACAGGCCCACACATGCTTTCGCAAGAGGTTAGTATAACCGCTCAAACTGAAATACTCAAGTGTTAGGCAATCACTCATCACAAAACTGGACTACATGGGTACTTATCCACCATGTGTTCGCACTCCTAGACTCGCTATCCCAGAGGCAGGACCGTCTAAGGCTCCAGCTCAGGATGCTACTCCTTCAGAGCCTCAGGGGGAGCCAGGAGAGTCAGCTACAGCTTCCGAGACAACAACTCCAGTTCTAGAGGTCACCCCAGCTGAGCCTACACCAGCAGTGATAGAGGCAGATGCTGAGTCAGATGAGTTAGATCTTCAGAACTTCATCATGCTTGACCGCAAGGCTGCAGCTACCTCGGCTCCACCCCCAGCTCCAGATGCTTAGTTTTTGGTGCTATACGTCAAAAGGGGAGAGAGGGTCGAGTATATCAAAGATAGGGGGAGAGTTGTGAGTTAGGGGATTTGGTTCTTACTTGGTGTTTTTGAGAGTATGTCACATCATATCTACCTTTCATGCATTGTATATATGTGTGATGCTTGATGTTTTTGAGATACTCTCCCATGTGTGACATACTCTTGATTATCACTAATACATGATGTGAGTTGTCACTTGTTCATGATATGTCTCTTTGATCAAATGTAATTGAGCTTCCGCGCCATACTCCGATATATTTGTGAGAATATCATGAGGTACTCCAATTCTATTTCATATCTTTGAGTACCTTGTTTGTGGCTTGGCTTGGATGAGCAAGTATAGTTCAATCTTATTCTCTAACCCTTGTTCAACCAACTAAGTCACTTGAAATCCTAACCTTTCAAATCTTATATATTATACTCGAGGATTATCGTCGTCAATCACCAAAAAGGGGGCGATTGAAGAATCATGGCCCTATTGGTTTCAGTGATTAACGACAAAGAAAGATTATTATGGCTAATGTGTGTTTTGCAGAGGCTATGCGTAGCGTAGCCATAGTGATCAACATGAATGGGCATCAATGGTTGTCACTTAGCCCCAAGATGGATATCATTTCGGATTTCAAAGATTCATGATGAAGACCCTAGAGTGATAGGCTAAGTGTCATAAGGTGATGAAGGGCACTTAGAATATATAAGGCTTCTATTTAATCTTTGACCATACTATTAAGAGGGGTTGAGACTACTAGCTTGACTTAGGAAAGCTTCATGACTTAGCTGTGGTGCACACTTGACCTCCTTAGCTCTAAGCAAGCCTATGGTGGATGTAAGATAGCCTAGGACAACTTCCATATTCATCGCGACGAAAAACGAAGTTGAGAGAGCTGAGTTCTGGGAGACGGACGCTCCTGACAGAGGCGTCGGACGCTGTCCGTCGCCAACTTAATCTGTGAGATTTCTTCAGCCCGAGGCAGTTTTTCAGAGGGGCTATTTATAGCCCACCCCTTGCCTTCCCACCTTGCCTTTGCTCATTTCATTTGTTGAGTTGCTTGAGAAGGTTGGGAAGAGAGCAAGAGCCCTAGAGAGAGAGAGAGAGAGAGAGTGATTCGCTATTCCATCCATCCTCTTCTCTAGTTCATCCAAGAGACCAAGTGTGCATCCACTCTAGTTCTAAAGGTTGAGTGAGTCAAGTGAAGATCAAAGCTTGTTACTCTTAGTGATCAACATCACCTAGACGGTCCGGTGGTGCTGGGAGGAAGGTGATCGCCGGAAGATTGTCGGCGGCCCTTCTCCATCGACTTGTGATCAGTTGTGGGCGGTTCACCGAGCCAAAGTGGCGAAGAACCAGCCCATAGAGAGCACTCTACCCTTGCGCGGGTAGAGGGGGAGAAATACCCTTGCGCGGGTGCTCCAATGAGGACTAGGGGGGAGTGTCGACTCCTCGATACCTCGGCAAAACGTCATCGTGTCAAAGCTTTCTATCCCTAGCTCTTTCATACCGCTTTACTTACTGCTTGTCCTTACTTTCATTGAATTGCTACCGCTTTCTAGTTAGGACACACTACCGGTAGGCACTAGGGGGTAATTGGCATTGCTAGGATTTCAGATTACTTTAGAAATTTGAAATGAGCCCAACTCACCCCCCCTCTTGGGCATCTTGATCCTTTCACCACCCCGTCGGCCCAGCGCTACCGTTGGCAGGGAGCCCGCTTTCCTTTCTTTTCCCCTGGGCCGCTGCCCTCTTCCCTCATCTCGGCCCACTCAGTCACAGCATCTCGCGGCCCAGCGTGCGCACACAGGGACTCCTTTCTCCCCTCTCTCTGTGCCGCGGACCGCTCTAGCCCGGGCGTCAGCGCCTCCCTCCTCTTCTTCCCGTGCTCGTGAAGGATATAGAGACGAGCTGAGCCGCCCCAAATCCCTATTTCTCCAGGATTTGTTGCTTCCAAGTCGAAATCAGGCACCTTGTGTGACTCCCCATCACCTGCCACACCCTTATTTTCCATCTACTAGCCCTCGCTTCGCCCTATCCCCACCGCAACGCCACCCTTAAGCTGTACGCGCTGTCATCGCCATTGATGCCAATCCGAGCTCCTCAGGCACTTCCACGCCGTCCTCTGCCTTCGAAGATTACCAGGTCTAGATTTGCACCTGATCTAGAGCAATCACTTAATTAAAGCATCACAATAGTAACAATATCATGTTTGGCATGTAAACAATATAACCATCTTTTGGTTACTTATTAGAGTTCAAGTTTCTACAATGGGAGGAAAATCTTTCAAGTTTCTCACTGACGGGGAGAGACCGCGATTCAAATAGAAATCCTATCCAGCTGGAGGTTTATTCCTCAATCACACCCAAGTCTCCCCCGTCGGGTTGACTTTTTCGGGTTACCTTCGATAGTTCGGGTGACACCACGGGTCCCCATAAATAGGCATGAATGACGACTCATGGTAGCCAGGTCATTCAAGCAGTGTCTGGCCTTGGTACATAGCCAGGACGTTTAGGATACTTGCCCACAGTCTAGTATTCCGCTCAGGATCTCCATGACCCAAGTAGGGGGGATTCCAACCCGCACTCCAGAGTTAGGCTTCGCAGTCGAAACGAGTTATTCGGCCAGCTATGAAGGAGGCATGCGTTCAATCTCGGTAGATGTCCAACCACGGTCCAGTGCCTAACGACACAGGCGGAGAGAACCTGCTCACAAGACCTCCAAGTAAAGTGGCTCACACACACCTTGTCCACCCGGTCTTAATTTATTACTTCCACATGGTTATTTCCACGATAGCAAATATAGCCAACCATAACCAGTATCAACCTATCATCGTTGGTGATAGCAGACCACCCACTCTACCGGTTTAAGCGAGGCTAAGCGTATGTTTCGATCCTGGTCCTACAAGGTTCTTTAGTTGGACAGGGAAGATATAATGCAGCAAGGGTTTCATTCAACTCCTACTAACTTAATGCACAATCAAGTGATAGTAGTGTAATTAAAATACTTGAAATAGAGTAAGATAGGTGTATAATGCTCCGGGGATTGCCTTTCACAAAGGTGGAGGGCTGGTGGTTTGGGCACTCGGGAAGCTCAGGACCCTGTTCTCTTCCTTCGAGACCCTCGGGAGCCTGGATCTCTTGTGGGACTCCTCCCTCCAACTCCCAAACTCCAAGAGTGTCACTCCCTCCGGCGATCCCCGATGCATGTATACATGTATGATGATCCAAAATATATAATATATCATATACTAGAAAATGAGACATGTCTTATTGCATATGAATGAATGCTCAAGATGAACGTGTAATGCAACATTTTTATTTCGTTGACCGAGTAGGTGCAAATCTCTTCTCCTCTAGAGAGGTTAACACTTACCCTTTTTCAACAACTGGTAATAGAGCTTTTCGTCCTCAGTTAGCTCTCTAACACCTGCAACTAACCATATTCCTTTATTAGGTTACTTGCTTAAGTAACACTTAAGTTTTTCATTACTAGAGAACATACACAACATTTCATGTAAACACTCCAAACAACAGCTGAAAGAAAACAATATAGTAGGAACTACTCAAAACCAAAAATTACAAATTTAGACTTTATGCAAAGCTTATGAAATTAGCTACAACTCATTCCATACACTCTCCAGCACAAACCAAACTTAAATTAGTCTAACAGTCACTTGAAGCAAAGCTGTTTGGTGAAAACATGAAAACACATGAAAAACACTCAACTTGTAAAATGCACACAATTTAAACTAAACAGGTTATGGCTGTGAAAATTTAACACTAGATAGATTAACAAGTTATCTACAATATTGGCAATTGTTGCTACTATTGAAAATATTTAAAGTAGCCCAAACAATTCAAGCAAGGAAATTGGTTTATGCTGAACAACAGATTCAAGCAACTACTTAGAACAGTTGTATAGCTTCAACCATCATTCCAAAAATCATGATAAAATTAGATAAGCAAGTTTACATAATCAGCTACCACTTTGGTATTCACATCATCAACAGCAAACACATTTGAAAAGTGGTTAAGACCACTACTTTGCTAGTGATGAGAAAACAAGCATGTTTTATACATAAATTACTTAAACAATTTGAAATGTGTGAAACAATAGATTTCATATTTTTCTTAGCTCTCACTAAGCATATAGTTTTGATACAAAAATTACCAAGCCCAGCACATGCATAAATATTGCTTATCAAAAGAACAATATTGCATGTTAATAATTAAGCATTTAACCAAATTAGCTATAACATGCAATTAAAAAGGAGCTTACTGGTATCTAAACATTTTCATGGGAATTTCATGCTAAGAGAAGCTTAACACAACATGAATCACAATTTTTGCATACACCAAATTCCAGTTATGAATTAGACAAGTTAAACTAGCCATAAAGTGCTTGCTGTTTACTTTTCATTAATCAGCACATAAGAACAGTAACAACATGTCAAATTATATTTATCATGTATAGAGAAATTCATGACAAAGCTAACATAATTTATTTCACATTATTTTCATTTTTCTACATTTAGTTATGCATTTTCAAAGTTAGACAACATTTCTGGAAAATAAAACAAAAGGACAAAGCACACACTCACTGACTGGTGGGACCCCGTGTCAAGGTTCTTCCCCACGGCAACAAGCAGTGCAGGTGCTCGACGGATGGCCTCTCACCAGCGGTGAGGTTTCAGGTTCAACCAACACCACAGGCGTGTACCCCTTCGCAACCCACACCCAACCATATAGCTGGTTGTACCCCAAACCTACCGGAGCATGCTCGACGGCGGTAATGGCAGCACGGCGGCGCGGTGCTGCTTACGCTGGTCAACTCCAACTTCTACTGGCCAAACTAGAGAACGCTACACCTTCCTGGAACCCTAGCGGTTCGATTGAGCTTGGATTGGAGCCATGCCAAGCCTCCAGTGAGCTTGGCAACATGCACAGCGGCACGGTGGCGAGATCACGGCGGCGCCACTGTGTTGTTCCAGCGACGGCAAGCCTTAAGCGCTTCAACCGACTCCAGCAACCTAAGTGCGGACTAACTAGCTAACCCTAACGCTACTCCGATGACCTTGAGGGGCGCTGAGTGGCCCAGCGTGACCCTCACCGACGTTGCAGGTGCCGAAAGGTTGCTCACGGCGGAGTTCCCGTTCTGGCTAACCCTAACCCTAACGGCTTCAACCAACTCCTTGGTGAGCTTCTACGACCTCTGAGCTACTGCATACATGAGCTAGGAGAGAAGGGGAGAGGCTAGAGTGAGTTGGCCATGGCGGCGCTGCCTGCGGGTTGCGGCGAAGATACCACAGCCATGACTTCCGCAGCGGGGCTTGTTCTGGCTTACCTAGGCCTCCACTGCTACAACCAATCGGTGCAAGAGGTGCGGCGGAGTAAGGCGATGCTATGGCTTGGTTTTGGCAAGCAATGCGGCGGTGAGTGGCGTAGGCGAGCTCGGCGACGATGGTGGTGCTTGCGGGCGGCAATGGTGGAGCGCGTCGCGTTCGCGAGAGCAAGAGAGGAGAGGGAGGGAGAGTGAGTGCGCGGGGGCGTCGGTGGAGTGTGCGGCCGTCCAAACCAGCGGCCGGCGCGGGGTGACCGCTGGTGTACGGCGTGCACGTGGCGCAAGATGCCTAACTGGTCAGCCATGACCGAGTGGCGTGGCGCGTCTGCCTCCCCTCTGAAACCCGATCAAGTGACTGACAGAGCGATTTGGGAGGTGATTAACTCACTAACCACTGGATTAAAAACATCAACCAATTGCACCATTAGATAGAGCTATGGGCAAACTCTAACTATGATGTAATCGGCTTTGGCTAAAACAACCTAGATTTCAAACTATAAGCATTCAAACAAGGCTACTTTGAAACTGAAACACAACTTAGGACTTAGACGAATTTGAAACCCCAAAACAACCCCTAATCTTGCCTTAAGTGGCCAATTAGAGTATGCTAGGGTCCAAATAACCTTTGGGTGATTAAAAAAAGTTTGTTCTTTATAAAATTCTCTACAACTTTACTTAAGCCCACACTATCATACAAGGTCATTAGCTAGGTTGATTTGTTAAGTCAAGGAAAAGGGTTCCTAGGGTCAACATATGAGCTTAAACCCTAGCAAGCCTAATTTGACATGATCACCTATATGAACTTAGCTTCATTTGCATCCCTAACCATGTCTAGGTGTTTATTAGTGATAAAAAAACATAAAGCACATGTTTAAACAAGCATAAGTCACACATAGCTAGGTGTAGGTTAACACATACATAAGCAAAGAAACAAGGTCATGGCAAAGATTATCATTTCATGTTGTCTTATGAATGCATTGATTCATTGGTGCTTATGCTTATGCTCATGAAATGATATGAAATGCAAGCTTAACACCTGGGGTGTTACAAAGGGAGTGCCTTGCCAAGAAGTGATTTACAAAATTGAATGATTCGTCGGTGGTAAGACACACCTATTGATGGGATGAACTCAAATAGCCTAATACATGAATTAGGGAAGAGCATCATATTTTTGTTTTAATCTGCCAAGGAGTATATTCAATATCATCAAATATGCGATGTCAAAGTTGTAATATAACATTTATGTTATAACATACCAATTAGTAATGTGAACTAGGTTCCCGATCTTCCATCAGTTCAAGGGTAACTATCGATTTGATCGGAGAGAGACACACCGATCCGGCTTTAGATCACAAAGACCGAACCCTGCAATCTTAGCACCACGTCTCCTCTGGCTATCAACTGTGTCACAATCCGGTTGACCTCACCAAGAAGGCTAATCCCTGCTACAAATCGAAGAACACAAGCAAGAACAAGATAAAATGCAACTCAAGTGAAGTGACAATTGTGGATATATGATTAAGATCACGAATGTGGGGTTTGAGAAACCAAAAACGGCGACTATTCAACGACACACTACTATAGATTTGCAAATCAGTGCCGACCCGTCACAGTCGGGTCTGCCTAAACCGGCAGTGATGTCTTTTCACTGTCGGTTCGTGGCAGAACCGGCAGTGAAGCTCCTCATCACTGCCGGTTTGTTGCTGGAAAAATCAGTGCAGCGTCTCTTCCCTTTCACTACAGGTTCCAACCACGAACCGGCACTGAAGCTCATCATCACTGTCAGTTCATGGCTGGAACTGGTAGTGATAACCTGGACACTTTCACTGCCGGTTCAAGCTACGAACCAGCAGTGATGAGGAGCTTCACTGCCGGTCCGTGGTTGGAACCGGTAGTGATGCATCTATACAGTTAATTTTTTGATTTTTGTAAACGACCTCAGATGGAAAAACTTTCTACATGAAATTTGTATATCTCGAAAAGTTATGAAACTTCGTAGTTGGCAACTTTTTCATTTGAAATCATCTTGTCATCGAAAAATACGTTTGAATGTGTCAAATTTGAAATTCAAAATTTTGTAAACGACCTCGGATGAAAAAACTTGCTACATGAAAGTTGTAGATCTAGAAAAGTTATGAAACTTTGTATATAACAACTTTTTCATTTTAATTCGTTTAGGGGCTCAAACAATCAATTTACACTTGGGTTAGTATAGATTGGGGTGAACTAAAAACAAATCTAGACACAAGTGAGTCAAGGGTGGAGTGGTAGAGGAGGTACCGTGCGAGGTTGAGGTCTGAGGTTTGAATCCCCACCAGACCGTGTTCATGATTTTACGCGAAAAATGCGCGACTTGGTGATGCTCTCCCAGAATTTAAATTTTTTTTTCTATTTTTAAAACGCGATTTTTTCTCGACATCCATCACTATAGGTTGCGAACACATGGTGGATAAGTACCCATGTATGTTCAGTTTTATGATGAGTGATCGTCCAACACATGAGTGTTTCAGTTTGAGTGGCTTACCCTAACCTCTTTGCGAAAGCAAATGTGTGCCTGTCTATCGGCTTGTGGTGTGCAGGTGCTATGCCTAGTGACAGTGGTCAATGGCATGAAGAAGGTCGAGTAGAGGCTTGCCGTACTGATGGACTAAGAGTGGTGAAGGGCGGAAGCGGGGCTCAGACTGAGGGATCATGGGCGCCGGTGGACTAGCTGTGGTGGCTAGTACTTGGCACCGGCGAGTGCGAGAAGACATGGAGGTAGACCGAGTCGACCGAGTCAAGACGGCGGACGAGCGGGTCGAGCAGAGGCTCATGGGACTCGGAGTCCGACCGGGCGAGGACAAGGTGGCTCGAGTCGAGCGGTTTGGTGGTTTTGGCCTCAAAACCATCCGAGGACGGTTTCCGAGTTTGGGCCTCAAAACTCGGGGTTCAGTAGTTGAGCCCAAAGCTACCGGTGGCGGGTTTCCTGGGTTTGGGCCTCAAAACCTAGGCGGAGCTTCCGAGGAAGCGGGGATGGCACATGGCGGAATCCTAGAGGTTGCGTTGAGGCGATGGCAACTCCCGGCAGGAAGCAGGGCCGTCCATTCAAATGAGTGGCTGAGAGTTACCGATTTGAATTACAATGTCATAGGGCTAGGTAATTCGGTCATGTATCTAAGGGGGTCTTTGGGAAATAGCGAAAACTCGTTAAGTAGGGGATGAAGGGGTATCCCTCATCCCACCTCTTGAACTCTAATCATTTGCACCACCTCTCTCTCTCTAACCTCTCTCTAGTTCATGAGGTAATGAGGACATTCCTAGCATTCACTCATCTCCAAATGAAACTACACTTGATATAGCTAGTCCAATTACAAGGAGTAGAGCTAAACAATTGGAGAAGGAAGTTCATTCTCAGTGAACGCTAACCTTATGCTTAATAACCAGATTACATTGAATGAACCTATGCTATTGAATACTTGTTTTAATGTCCTTAGGAATGATGGAGTATATGAACCGGCATGGGATGAAGATGGATTCAACCCTCTAGACATCTGAATCAAGAATCCTATGGTGTGCATGAATAAATGGTGGTTCATCACTTTTGCATGGGAATGCAACCAGAAGCTAGATGACTCACACATGGTACAAATCTCAAGCATCATCGTGGACAGAATACAAGGAGTTAGACGGTGTTCTATAAGTGGATGGAAGCGTCATCAAGTCTTCTTTCCAACCCATCAAATGGCGCATTATTTGGACTTCGCAATAAAGAGTTATACTCATTTGGTAACTGCTATCAGAAACTGAAGAGATGCGTGAACCAGCCACGAAATCCACTAGTGCATGCGCATGCTGCCATTTACTCAAAGTTGAACGCCCCTAACTTGTACTAGACAATGAAAGGTGACATATCTTGATTTGTTGAATTCATAATACACAAACTCGTGGAGTTTTGTTTATGCGTGAGTCTTGAGAGGCTTACAACACTTGTTCTTTCAATTCCTGAGGGAGTTGTACGGTGTGAACTGCGGTTCACCCAGTTTGTGCCTTCACGTCTATACGGCGTGATTGCATGGGCTGTTCGTCGGTACGTGGAAGGGTGATTGTCTCGGTCGTTCGTCGCGTGGACAGCCTCGCGGTGCACTGCCTCTTCACCAGGTCACGCAGCGACAAGTTATCAAGTTCGCGAATCCTACGAGAAGATCGGGCCACACAACCTGCTACACGCATTGCATAGGCATGTGCATATCATCTGGTACCAAAGCCTCCGTTTCCTCAGTAGGATTGTTCTTGTTTTTGGTAGGATAGAGTTTAAATACCTACTGTCCACTGATTGCCAAAAAGAAAACCTACAACCCAAATTCATACGTGCTACTGATTTTGTAGTTTGCTTTATCAAGTTTTAATCCTTTAAGATTTGTTTAGTTGCTGAATTTTCTCTTCCACATAGTTCTTGTTGTTATCTTTGTTCTAATCATAAATCGCTTGCTGCATATGCCCACCCATCCCACCCTTGATCTGATCATCGTTGCTTGCTGCATATATATATATATATATATATATATATATATATATACCCACCCATCCCACCATTGTTTTATACCCGCCACAAATTCCCCACCCAAGTTTCTTGTTTCTATGCTGCGCCATCCATCTTAGTTGATCCTTACACGCCCCTTTAATTGATAGTTGTGTTGTGTTTGTCAAAAAGGTTCACAGAAAAGATGTATATGTGTCAAAAGAAGGACTAAAAAAAAGAAAACAACGAGTTCTTGTTCAAAAAAAACAAAAAAAACAAAGGAAAAAAAGGAGAGTTGTGTTCAGCACACCAAAAGGGGTTTGGGCAGCAACAAGTTTTGGTTGGTACAATTGGTGTTCATCTATCCACTTCCTACATCTTGTTCCTTTCTTTGTCCATCTTGTCCTCTATGTTCAGCAACTTAGACTTGTGTTCTTGGATTATTATTCGATTTTGCATCACTGCATTTCAGTGCATTCCACTTACATATTACCCCACCAAGCTCCACTTAAAAGCACCGTGAGTTGTTGCACCGTCGTCGCTGTTACAATCACTCTTCCACTACAGATTGCAGCCACGGTTCTTGCTCTTTTCAGGGAGAGAAAGAACTTGTTTTGTAAGTGGTGAGGGAGTGATTCCACATATTCATTGTCCTATTAGTTTTGTCTCCTTGTTACTAACATGGCAGGTCATGACGATGACTCTTCTTCCCATACTGTTTCTGCTCAAGAGATTCAAGAGGTGAGTGAACAAATGCGTCAATTGATGCAAGGAATGCAACAACTTCAGCAATCCATTTAGCAACAGCGTGAAGAACCTCCACCTTCTAATAATGATGATGATGATCACCATGGAGGTGGCGGTGCTGGTGGTCGTGTTCGTGGTCGTGGTCGTGGCCGTGGCCAAGGATTTGCTGCTGGTTTTGGTCGTGCACGACGTGTCCCTATTGGTGATCCTCCTATTTTTGATGCTGAAATGCTTTCAAATTATAGTGCTGAACATGGAGGTAATCCTTATGGTCACCGTGCTGCATATGATGATCTTGGTGATGACAACTTTGGCCATTTTGGAGCTCGTGGTCATTATGGTGATCACCGTCAGCGGCATCATGAACGACGTCACAATGATGATGGTCTGAGCAAGGTTAAAGTGTCCATTCCTCCATTCAGCGGCAAGGAGAATGCTGATGCTTATTTTGAATGGGAAACCAAAGTGGAGCAAATATTTGATTTGTATGAATACCCTGTTGAAAAAAAGGCAAAGCTTGCAACAATTGAGTTCAAAGTCTATGCCATAACTTGGTAGAATCAGGTCCGTACTGAATATCAGAGAGTTGGGCATGTTCGTATCAGTTGGGAAGACATGAAGAGGGAAATGCGACGTCGTTTTGTTCCTGCATATTACTCTCGTGATCTACATTTGAAGCTGAAACGTCTTGTGCAAGGTACTCATACTGTTGATGAATATTTTCAAGAATTCGAAATGTGTTTACTTTGTACAGGGATAACTAAAGATGAGGAATCCACAATGGCTCGGTTTCTAGTTGGCCTCAATAAACCCATTGCTGATAAAGTGGATATGACAAATTACACATGTCTCACTGAGTTGGTTCATTTTACAAAGAGGGCTGAAAGGCAAATTGGTACATCTTACAAATACAATGCTTCATGGCGTCATTCCCAACAGCAAGGGGATGTCACACCTCACCTCCAACAACAAGGCGCTGCAACACCCAAATCCTCATCTCGTGAAGCACATAGATCAATTCCATCTTCTTCCAAACAATTGGATGTGAAAGGTAAAACTATGAATTCAAGTCAGCCCACTTCTTCTACTGCAGCCACCCAACGCAAGACAAGCAAGATTGAGTGTTTTAAGTGTGGTGGTCATGGGCACAAGCAAGCTGAATGTCCCAATCGTCGTACTGTTATTGCACTTGCTGATGGTTCTTATGATTCTCAAAGTGAAGAGGATGATGAGTTTACCAATGTGTTTGCAGATCTTAATCTTGACACATGTGAGTATTCAGCAGAGGATGGTACATTTGAGCTAGGTCTGAATTGTTTAGCCATGCAACCTATTCCAAATTTTGCTCACAATGACATGTTACAAGATGTTGTTTCTCCATCTTTCGACAAGATTACTAGTGCTGATTTTGATGAGTTGCTTGCTGATTTTCCTGATTTGAAGCCTTCTATAATGAACACACCATCTCCTTCTTTGGTGGTTAGGCGAGTTCTTTCCACTTAATTTGTTGCTGCTGAACAAGGACAACGCCATAATTTGTTTCAGTCCTGATGCAAAGTGAAAGGCCAAGTGTGTCGTTTCATCATAGATGGTGGGAGCTGCAATAATATTGTTAGTGATTTGCTAATTGAGAAGCTTGGATTGCAACCACGTCGCCATCCACATCCATACCATATGCAATGGTTGAATAATTCTGGGACAGTTAAGGTTTCAACCATGATTCGTTTGTCATTTTCCATTGGTGATTATCATGGAGAGGTTGATTGTGATATTGTCCCCATGCAAGCATGGCATTTGCTGCTTGGTCGACCTTGACAATTTGATGTGGACTTGGTGCATTTTGGACGGTCTAACAAACACACTTTCATTCACAATGACAAGAAGGTGGTTCTTGTTCCATTATCTCCAGAGGAGATACATGCTTCAGATATGGCTCGCAAGAAAAGAGAGGAATCAGACAAAAGAAAATTGAGTGAAATCCCCAACACAAGTAAGGGAGAGAGTTCTAACCCATCCAACCACATAAAGCCTGCTGCCAATCCTAAACAGCCACACCACACTGAGTGTCTCTTTGCGAGCAGGAGTGATTTGAGAGAAGTGAGAAACACCACAGCCCCATTCTTTGTGCTCTTGTACAAGGAGGTCCTACTTTCAACTAATGACTTACCTTCCTCGCTGCCTAGTGTTGTTATTGATCTCTTACAGGATTTCGAAGATGTTTTTCCCTATGAGATACTAGCTGGACTTCCTCCACTTCACGGAATTGAGCATCAAATTGATTTGGTGCCAGGTGCTTCTCTTCCAAATCGTCCAGCCTACCGCACCAATCCCGAAGAGACAAAGGAAATTCAACGACAGGTAAAAGAGCTTTTGGACAAAGCGTATGTTCGTGAATCCTTATCACCATGTGTTGTTCCTGTTTTGTTAGTTCCAAAGAAAGATGGTTCTTGGCGTATGTGTGTTGATTGTCGTGCTATCAATGCTATAACTGTTCGATATCGTCATCCCATTCCAAGGCTTGATGACATGTTAGATGAATTGAGCGGTTCAACTATTTTTACCAAGATTGATTTACATAGTGGTTATCATCAAATTCGAATGAAAATAAGTGACGAATGGAAAACAACATTTAAAACTAAATTTGGTCTCTATGAATGGCTTGTGATGCCCTTTGGTTTGACAAATGCTCCTTCAACTTTTATGTTTTTGATGAATCATGTGTTAAGAGTTTTCGTTGGCAAATTTGTTGTTGTTTATTTTGATGATATCCTGATCTATAGCAAATCATTTGATGAACACCTTGATCATATCCATCAAGTTCTTGTTGTTTTGAGAGCTGCCAAATTGTATGGAAACATTGCTAAGTGCACCTTTTGCACAGACCGTGTTGTTTTTCTTGGATTTGTTGTTTTTGCAGATGGAATTCAAGTTGATGAAGGAAAGACTAAAGCAATAAAGGATTGGCCTGCACCTACAAATGTGAGTCAAGTTAGAAGTTTTCATGGTCTTGCAGGTTTTTATAGGCGTTTTGTTAAAGATTTCAGCACCATTGCTGCACCCCTCAACAATTTGACAAAGAAGGGTGTTCCATTCAAGTGGGGTGATGAACAAGACCAAGCCTTCAATGAGCGGAAAACAAAGCTTTGTGCAGCACCACTGCTACAACTCCCTGATTTTGGTAAGACATTTGAGATCGAATGTGATGCAAGTGGCATTGGTAGCTTCCTCAGTTGGTGCCCGTTGCACCTGAGGGAGCTCCAGCTGCTGTCGAGGGGGGGGCCACTTCGTCCAGGCAGGCTCCCCGCCACATCCAGCGGCAGCACCCGCCAGAGAACATCATCGGCGACATGGACCGTCGTGTCACACGGTCTAGGTCCTATCTTTCTCACTTTGCTCATTCGGCTTTTGTCGCGTCTATTGAGCCCCGAGATATTGGACATGCTTTGATGGATCCGTATTGGATTAATGCCATGCATGAGGAGTTAGAAAACTTTGAGCGAAACCGTGTTTGGGTCTTAGTTCCTCCACCACCTAGTTGCCACCCCATAGGTACCAAATGGGTTTTCAAAAATAAACAAACTGAGGATGGGGTGGTAGTGCGCAACAAGGCTAGGTTGGTAGCTCAAGGCTTTTGTCAAAAGGAGGGAATAGAATATGAGGAACCCTTTGCTCCCGTAGCTCGTTTAGAAGGCATTAGAATCCTTCTAGCTTTTGCGGCTTCTAAGTGTTTAAAATTTTTTCAAATGGAGTTAAAAGTGTTTTTTTAAACGGCTACATAGAGGAGGAAGTTTATATTAAAGAACCTCCCGATTTCGAAAATCCCAAGTTTCCAAACCATGTTTTTAAACTTCACAAAGCTTTGTATGGATTGAAACAAGCACCTAGAGCATGGTATGATAAGCTAAAAACCTTTTTGCTTGCTAAGGGCTTTAAAATGGGATCGGTAGATAAGACGTTGTTTCTCCTCAAGCAAGGCAAAGACACTCTCCTTGTCCAAATTTACGTGGATGATATCATCTTTGGTGGTTCTTCTCATGCTCTTGTTGCCAAGTTTGCAGATCTTATAAGCAGGGAATTTGAGATGAGCATGATGGGAGAGTTGACTTTATTTCTCGGGTTGCAAATCAAGCAAACCCGGGAAGGGACGTTTGTGCACCTAGGCAAGTACACAAAGGATATCTTGAAGAAAGTTTGACATGGGCGAGGCAAAGCCCCTCTCAATGCCTATATCAACTACTACTACCTTGGATACGGATGAGGAAGGAGAGGCGGTGGACCAGACCGAGTACCGCAGCATGATTGGGTCGCTTCTTTACCTGACGGCGACCCGGCCGGACATTCAGTTCGCCATCTGCCTGTGTGCTCGCTTTTAGGCATCCCCACGGACTTCGCACAAGCAGGCGGTAAAACGCATCATGAGGTACTTGCGCCTCACTCCCGAATTTGGTCTTTGGTTCTCCACCTCTTCCTCTCTTGTGCTTTGCGGTTATTCTGACACCGACTTTGCCAATTGACGACTTGATCGGAAGTCCACTTCTGGGACTTGCCAGTTTCTTGGGTCTTCTTTGGTTTCTTGGTCTTCTCGCAAGCAGTCTAGCGTGGCACAGTCGACGTGCGAAGCTAAGTACGTTGCCGCGGCTAGCTGTTGCTCGCAGTGGATTTGGATGATTGCCACTTTGAGAGATTTCGGTCTTGAGCTTACTAAGGTGCCTCTGATTTGTGATAGCACGAGTGCAATTAGGGTGGCTAAAAATCATGTGCTTCATTCAAAGACCAAGCACATTGAGGTCCTCTTTCATTTCTTGCGAGATCATTACGAGAAGGGCGACATTGACCTCTGGCATGTCGAGACCCAAAACCAGCTTGCGGATATTCTCAGGAAACCTTTGGATCAAGCTCTGTTTTCTCGCCTTCGGGGCGAGTTGGGTGTTTGCTTTCCTTTTTAGAGGAGGAAAGTTTTGTGTCTCATAGTTCTTTTTGGTTCTTTTTGTCTTTTCTTTGTCCTTCTTCTAAATTGGTGTCTTGTTAGTGTTAGTTGGTGTCATTGCATTGTGCATCTCATTTGCATTTTGACATAGATCATTTTAAGCTTCATACCTATAGCCGATATAATGAATCTATGCTCTGTTTGAGGTGCTTTATGTGTCTATGGTGTTGCCTAACTTAGACTCTTTTTAGCATCACCTTGCTTACAACCACTCGCATACAACTTGTAATGTGCCTAAAACTGAAATTGGCTGCAAAACTCTGAAATTTAGAAAATTCATTCAGTTGGGTCATTGGCTTGTTCTATGAACTTTGCTAGGGATAGTTTTACTTGCTATACATGAGATTGCTTTGAGATAGATCCTATCTTGTTTGCCATGTCTAGTTGTCTCTAGGAGGTGATACTCATTCCTTGCTCTCACATGATTTGCTCTCTAAAATAGCTTCTAAAGTGATCCTAAGCTCAACCTGAGTCTTTGTTGGGCATGGAGAGCTTTTCTTATTCTCACAGGATCACATCACTTAGAGCATTTATTCATTGTCTTAGCTATAAGTATGAAGCTTTTTGCACTCATTTTGCATGTCATGGCATTTGTAGCCAGATCTTCAGTTGGTGATGTTTGATGAGCTACACGTTTCAACAAGGGGGAGAAGTGTGCATTTCATTCATATTCAACCAAGGGGGAGAAAATAGTGCATTTTCATACTTGCATTAGTCAAGGGGGAGTTTTTGGAAATTGTGGCCTTTTGAGCTTTGATCCTTCAATTGGTATCTCGTTTGTCTCAAATTGGTATCTCTTTTGCGTTTCACCCTTCTTGGTATCTTGAGTGTGCTTTTTCCCAGGGGAGCTTTTGCTAGATGTGTTGAGCCTTTGCCTCTTCTGGAGGGTCTAGCTTGCTTTATTGATTTCGACAGGTTTCGATTGCTTCTTGAGCATTAGGGGACGTAAGTGGTTTCATTTGGTATCTTTTGAGCTCCCCTAGTGTTTAAATTGGAAGTTTGAGTTTTGAGAGCTGTGATTGGTATCTAGCTCTTGCTAGTGGTGTTGAGCCCGTTTTCTGCCTCTTCTTGAGGGCTAGTTTTGTATTGCCCATGTGCTTTTGTTTGGCATCTGTAAGTGGCTTTGTCTTGAGGTATTTTGAAGTCATCTCTACTGGTATCGTTTTGCTTCTCTCAAGTGACCCCGTTTTGGCTTTTATAGCTTTTTGGTCATTTGGACAGCTTTATCTTATGGCTCAAATCTAAAATGCACTTGTGTTGACAATGCACTCATCAAGGGGGAGATTGCGAACACATGGTGGATAAGTACCCATGTATGTTCAGCTTTGATGATGAGTGATTGACCAACACATGAGTGTTTCAGTTTGAGTGGCTTATCCTAACCTCTGCGAATGCAGAAAACATGTGCTTGTCTATCGGCTTGTGGTGTGCAGGTGCTATGTCTAGTGACAGTGGTAAATGGCATGGAGAAGGTCAAGTAGAGTCTTGCCGTGCCGATGGACTGAGAGCGGCGAAGGGCGGAAGCAGGGCTCGGACTGAGGGACCGTGGGCGCCGGTTGACTAGCTGTGGTGGCTAGTACTTGGCACCGGCGAGTACGAGAAGACATGGAGCTAGACCGAGTAGACCGAGTCAAGACGGTGGACGCGCGAGTCGAGCGGAGGCTCAGGGGACTCGGAGTCCGACCAGGCGAAGACAAGGTGGCTCGCGTTGAGTGGTTTGGTGGTTTGGGCCTCAAAACCATCCGCGTCGGTTTCCGAGTTTGGGCCGCAAAACTCGGGTTTCGGTAGTTGAGCCCAAAGCTACCAGTGGCGGGTTTCCTGGATTTGGACCTCAAAACCTAGGCGGAGCTTCCGAGGAAGCGGGGATGGCACATGGCGGAATCCTGGAGGTTGCGTCGAGGCGATGGCAACTCCCAGCAGCAAGCGGGGCCGTCCATTCAAACGAGTGGCTAAGAGTTATCGACTTGGATTACAATGTCTTAGGGCTAGGTAATTCGGTCATGTATCTAGGGGGTCTTTGGGAAATAGCCAAAGCCTCGTTAAATAGGGGATGAAGGGGTATCCTTATCCCATCTCTTGAACCCTAATTACTTGCCCCCCCCTCTCTCTCTAGTTCATGAGATCCCTAGGTTGTTTCTACCAACCTTTGTAGGAACTTGAGTTTGTTGCGAGGAATCGGAGGCCGTAACCTCCGTAAGCCATGGTGGCTTCGATTTCGTGATTGTGTCCCCGTTTTTCTTGTGTTCTTCATGTTTTGCTTTTGCTCCCTCTTTTCCCGAGATGATTTCTCTTTGTAGGGAGTTCCTCTTGTAAATCCGATTGAACCAACTTGTGCGTAATCGTGAGGAGCTTCTTTGCACCGAAGGATTTCTCCTCAACCCTCACGAGTGCGTAGATCAGGCGTTTTCTTTGTGGAGTTCTTCATTCTCGAGCTTTTCCCCAAATCTCTTCTTGTCCCTTTGCTCTAAGCCAAATTGAGCGATCATTTCTTCGAGATAGCTCCCCAACTGCACTATGATCATGCCTACAAAGTTTGGTTGCAGTTGGTGATCATTTGGTTGAGTTTTGGGAAGATTTGGCGGAGTGGAAACGATTTTCGTGGGCTCCAGCTTTTCTGTTCGTGAGCGTTGGACCACCCTCCGGACGACTTTACCCTAAGCTTTGGACCATAGAAAGTGGTCCGGTGGTCTTGACTTTCCAAGTGTCAAGCAGCAAGGGGCGTCGGACTACCCTCCGGACCACCCAGCTTTTGAGCACCGGACCATAGGCAAGTAGTCCGGTGGCTCTGCTGAGGGTGTCACTCACGCGTCGGACCAGGCTCATTAGTCCAATGATGAGAGTCGGACCAGGTGTCCGGAGTAGGGGTGCTTGTTGTGTTCTTTTGCTCTGTGGCGAGTGAGTGCACCGGACCACTTCCTATAGTCCGACGGTGAGCGTCGGACTAGTTGTCCGGAGCCTAGGCTCTCACTGGTTATTTTCTGTGTGTGCACCGGGCTTTCGAAAGTGAGCGTCAGACTAGTCCGGAGCCTCTGGTCTGGAGCTAGGGTTCTCACTATATCGGCCTATCCCTGTGTGTGAAGGCGTCGGACCTAAGCTCCGGACTACATGCTATAGTCTGGTGGCTCAGTCGCCTCTGGTCCGGAGCCTTTGTTGAGTTGCAGTTTTCTCCGTTTGGGTTGCGGTTTGTTTCTCCGAGTTCGTAGCTAGCTCCGCTGTGTTCCTAGGATATCTCCTAGAACATCCGCCCACTTGTGGATCGTGAGCCTAGTCCTTGCTTCGAGTCGTGCTTGGGACAAGGGTCAAGATCTTCCGAAAGGAATTTTTATTTGGCTCTCATTCACCCCCACCCTCTAGTTGCCGTTTCCGGTCCTTCAGTTTAACCACCTTGAGGTGATTTGGATCCTAAAATACCCTAATTAGTCAATCAAGGATGATTTGGGGGCTGTTTTAGTTTCTGAAATTGCTTAAGTCTTAAATGGTTCTCAGTTTGTTTGATGCTCTGTTTGAATGCTTGTAGTTTGAAATCTAAATCGTTTTAGCTCAAACAAATTACAGCAAAGTTGGAATTCAACTATAGCTCTACAAAGGTGTGTATTTGGTTGAAGCTAAGACGCAGAGGTTAGGGAGTTAATCGCATTGCAAAACGTGTTGTTAGTCGGGCTGATGGCGATTTCGAACGGGGGAGGCAGCGCGCCGCTCAATTGTGGTCGACCGCCTCAGGCATCTTGCGACGCGTGGTGGCTGTACACCAGCGGGACGCTCGTGCTGGCTGCGCCTTGGACGCCCTCACACTCCACCTCGCGACCGAACGCTCACTCGCCCTCGCTCTCTCCCTCTCCTCTCTGCCTCGCGCAAAAGCGGAACACTGCACCATTGCCGCAGCACCGCCGTCGCCGAGCTCCACCGCCAAGCACACCGCCGCATTGGCCGCCAAAGTGTAGACACAGCTTTGCCTTGCTCCACTCCACCGTTGGCACCGCTCAGTTTCAACGCTAGCTGCACGGGTAAGCCAGACCGCATAGCACCGCAGCCGCCATTGACGACCGAAGCTCCGCCGATCTTTGCGCCGACATGGCCAGCCCAATCCAGAGCCTCTCCCTCCCTTCTAGCTCTTGTACGTGGTAGTCTAGAGGTTGTAGATGCTAACCGAGGAGTCGGTTGAAGCGATTAGGGTTAGGGTTTCCCGGAACGGGAACTCCGCTGCGCGCAAGCGCATGGCACCCGCAATGCCGACGAGGGTTGCGCTGGGTTCCTCAGCATCGCTCGCGTTCATCTAAGTCGCGTTATGGTTAGCTGGTTAGCCAGTGGTTAGATAACCAGTGGTTAGATAACCAGAGTTGGTTGAAGCATCCACGCCTTGCCACCGCCGGAACAGAAACACCGCGCCGCCGTGAACTCGCCATCGTGCCGCTGTGCATGTGGCCGAGTTCATCGGAGGGTTCGCACCGCCCCAAGCCGGGCTAGATCGGACCGCTAGGGTTCCGTGTAGGTGTAGCATTCGCCAGTTTGACCGGAGGAAGCTTGCACCAGCCAGCGCAAGAGCCGCCGTGCCGCCATGGACGCTGTCGAGCATGCTCCGGTGAACCTAGGGTACAACCAGTTACATGGTTCGATGCGGGTTGCGTATGGGAACACAACTGTGGGTTGGTTTGGCCAGAAAGCTCACCGCCGACGAAGGACCGAGGGTCGAGCACCTCCAGTGCGTCGGTTCTGTGGGGAAGAAGCTGACTAGTGGGTCCCACGTGTCATAGGCTCTGTGTTTCTCTATTTTGTCATTTTCAGTTTTGTTTGCCAACTTTGGAAATTCATAACTAATTCTAGAAAAATGATAAAAATGTGAAACTAGTTATGTGAGCTTTGTTATGTTTTTCGCTATGCATAAAAAATGTTAAGTAACCTGTTATTACTGTTCTTCTGTGTTGTTTTAATAAAAATGAACAGAAAGCTTTATATGCTTAGTTTAAATTGTTTAATCCATAACTGGAGTTTGGTATGTGCTAAAATCATGGTTATTGTTGTGTTGAGCTTGTCTCAGCATGCACTTCCCACGAAAAATGTTAAAGTGACAGTAACCTGTAATTTAGTGGCTTGTTATAGTTCTTTTAATTAAATGCTTGTTTAATTAAATGCAACTTTGTTTCAATTGCTAAGCTAAGTTATATTTGGTTACATAGCTTGCTATTTTTTGTACATGTGTTACTTTCTTAGTCTAAGCTAAAAAAATATGAAATCTGTTGTTTTACACATTTCAAATTGTTTAAGTAAAATTTGTATACCTTGTGCTTGTTTTCTCATCACCAGCAAATAAGTAATTTTAACTCCTTTTTACATGTGTTTTATGTAGTTGGTGTGAACACCAAAGTGGTAGCTAATTATGTAAGCTATCATGTGTAATGTTATCATAATTTTTGGATAGATTATTAAAGTCTTTATAATTGTTCTAAGTTATCTTTGTTTGTTGTTAAACAGCTGAAGCATGTTTTCTTGGTAGAATTGTTTGAGCTATTGTTGTTGAGTTTCAGCAGTATCTACAGTTGAATTTGTTGTATATAACTTTCTTATCTATGTAGTGTTAAATTTTCATAGCCATAACCTGTATAGTTTAACCTCAGCATGTTTTATAAGTTCAACCTTAAATCTGTGTTTTCCTGTTTCTTCAAAACAGCCTTGCTTATAGTGTCTGTTAGGCCTTTTTAATGTTGGATCTAGCTGGTGAGTTTATGGAATGTTTTGTAGATAATTTCATGAATCTCCAAAATGTCTTAGTTTGTAATTTTTTGTTGTGTGTAGCTCCAGCTACACAGTTTTCTTCTAGCTGATGTTTTAAGTGTTTCTATGCCATGTTGTGCATGTGTTAAGTGTTGTATGCTTGTGTAAGTTAATTAAGTGTCTTAAACCATAAAACTTGTTTAAGTGCAGGTGTAAGAGAGCTTACCTCAGAGGAGAAGCTCTATTACAGGTTGCTAAACAAGGGTAAGTGTAACTTCCCTACATCCGAAGAGATTTGCACATATTCGGTCAATGAAATAAAATATTGTATAACACATTCATCATGACCATCCATTCATATGCATTAGGCATGTCTCATTCTAGTATATGACTTGTCATATATGTTGGTTTATCATACATGTGTACATGCATCCAGGATCGCCGGAGGGAGTGACCTTGCTGGAGTTCGGGGAGATAGAAGGAGGAGTCCCACCAGAGTTGCAAGCTCCAGAAGCTCCAGAAGAAGGAGAACAGGGCCCTGACCTTCCTGAGTGCCCTAACCACCTTCCCTCCACCTTCGTGAAAGGCAAGCCCCAGAGCATTATACACCTTCTTACTCTATTTAAAGTATTTTACTTACAATCCAACCACTTGCTTGTGCATTAAGTTAGTAGGATTTGAGATGGAACCCCTTGCTGCATTATACCTTCCTTGTCCACTAAAAAGAACCTTGTAGGCCCAGGATCGAAACCTTTCTTAGTCATGCTTAGACCGGTAGCGTGGGTGTTTTATCATCCCCCACAAAGATAGGTTGCTGGTCACGGTTGGCTATAGCTTGCTATCATGGAAAATAACCATGTGGAAGTAATAAATCAAGACCGGGCGGACAAGGCGTTGTGAGCCACTTGACTTAGAGATCTTGTGAGCGGGTTCTCTCCACCTATGTCGCTAGGCACTGGATCGTGGTTGGACATCTGCCGAGATTGAACGCATGCCTCATTTATAGCTGGTCGGTAACTCGTTTCGACCACGAAGCCTAACTCTGTAATTCGGTCTGCAATCTCCCCCTACTTGGGTCATGAAGGACCGCGAGCGGAGGACTAGACCGTGGGCAAGCATCCTGATCGTCCTGGCCTGGCACCAAGGGCAGGCACTACTTGATCGACCTGGCTACCGTGAATCGCTATTCGTGCCTGTACCTGGGAGACCCACGGCTACCCGAACTATATTGAAGGTGACCCGCATAAGTGTGCTGGCAGGCATGCTTGGGTGTGATTGAGGAACAAACCTCCAGCTGGATAGGAATTAGATTCGAATCGCGGTCTCTCCCCATCAGTGAGAAACTTGAAAGATCTTCCACCCAATGTAGAAATCTGAACCCTAATAAATAACCAAAAGATGGTTATGTGATTTTATGCCAAGAACAATATGGTTATTAATGTTTGGTAACTCAGTGATTGCTCTAGTAGCTAATGAGATCTACTTAATGTTACTTAACTTGATGCTAAATGTTGTTTTCTAATGATGAGAATACATGAGTAATTAGGATGCTCTTTTATGCAAAACTCTGCTATCTCATGAGATCCACCTGATAAAGCCTTGCATAATCCTTGAAGTGTTTATGGTTATGTATCTATCTCTTTGTCGGGTAAGTCTAGCTGGGTACAATTGAGTACTCAGGGTTTCTTTACCCTTGTTGTAGATGGTATGGTGTATTCTGGTTATTGCCAAGCGTGCCTCTACCCTGCATGTGATGAAGAGTAAAGGCCATGGGAAATGGTGAATTCTGATGTCTCTCCTTGTTGCTTTTGATGGGGCTGTACTAGACCTGACACTATATTTGTGTTAAATAGTTTACAATGGGTTTTGTAAAACCTAGACTTCTGCTACTTTGATTTGAACTTGGTGTTGTAATAACACTTCTTTAAACTCAGTTGTAATATTATTTCGTTTCGAACTTATCACTGTGGATGTGCGGTTACTGAATCTAGTGTACGATCTTGGGTTGTTACTTGATTGTGGTTTGAGATCCTTCGAGATTTCCAGGACTACCGGACTTATATGGGCTCTAGTGTGACAGAGTTTTTAGAAATGATGACCATTGCACTAGTGCTCTTATATGTTGGGCGGTTCCGTGACAGACTGAGAGCGGTGAAGGGCAGAAGCGGGACTCGGACTGAGGGACCATGGGCGCGGTGGACTAGCTGTGGTGGCTAGTACTTGGCACCGGCGAGTGCGAGAAGACATGGAGGTAGACCGAGTTGACCAAGTCAAGACGGCGGACGAGCGGAGGCTCATGGGACTCGGAGTCCAACCGGGCGAGGACAAGGTGGCTCGAGTCGAAACCATCCGTGGATGGTTTCCGAGTTTGGGCTGCAAAACTTGGGGTTCGGTAGTTGAGCCGAATGCTACCGGTGGCGAGTTTCGCGGGTTTGGGCTTCAAAACCCGGGCGGAGCTTCCGAGGAAGCGGGGATGGCATGTGGCGGAATCTTGGAGGTTGCGTCGAGGCGACGACAACTCCTGGCAGGAAGCGGGGCCATCCATTCAAATGAGTGGCTGAGAGTTACCGACTTGGATTACAATGTTTTAGGGCTAGGTAATTCGGTCTTGTATCTAAGGGGTCTTTGGGAAATAGCCAAAGTCTGTTATGTAGGGGATGAAGGGGTATCCCTCATCCCACCTCTTGAACCCTAATCATTTGCCCCAACTCTCTCTATCGCTCTCTAACCTCTCTCTAGTTCATGAGGTCCCTAGGTTGATCTCTCCAACCTTTGTAAGAACTCGCGAATCTTTTGGTCGGAATCGAAGGCCCGACCCTCCGAGTGACATGTCACGGTTAGTTTCTTGATCGAGTCTCCCCGTTTGTTTGTGTTCTTCGTGTTTTGCTTTTTTCTCTATTTTGATCCCGAGTTGTGATATTTTTCTATAGAGTAGTTCTTTCAAATCCGTTTGAACCAAGTTGTTCATAATTGTGAGGAGCATCTTTGAACTAAAGGGTTTCTCCTCAAACCTCACGAGTACGTAGATAGGGCGATTTCTTTGCGGAGTTCTTCGTTCTTGAGTTTTCCGCCAAATATCTTCTCTCCCCGCTACTCTAAGCCAAATTTAGCGATGATTTCTTCGGGATAGCTCTCCAACTATACAAGGATCATGCCTACAAAGTTTGGTTGCAGTTGGTGTTCATTTGGTTGAGTTTTGGGAAGATTTGGCGGAGTGGAATCGGCTTTTTGCGGGTTTCTGCGTTCTGCTCGGGAGCTCCGGACCAAGCTCCGGACTACCTTGCATAGGCTCCGGACTATTGGCCATTAGTCCTGTGGTCTTGCCAAGGGAGCCAGCCGAGCAACCCCAAGCGTAGGACCAAGCTCTGGACCAGATTGCTTAGTCCTACGGTGGCGTCGGACCACTTGTCCCAGGATTGTGTGCGTAATGAGTTGGTCTTTTGGGAGAAGGAATTTTGTCGGACCAAGCTCCGGACCTTGTCCATTGGTCCTGAGAAGCTCCGGACCTTGTCCAATGGTCATGTGGTCCTTACTGAAGTGGTCCTAAGGTCCCTGTTGGTTGTTGTTTGGCCGTTTCTCCCTCGTTCGGAGTCCGAATTGAGTTCCGTTTGTTGCGTTGGTTTCGTAATCACGTAGGGAACTTGATGAAGCACTTGTGAGACTAGTTCTCATAAGTATTTTTGGGTGAGCTCTCTTCTCTTCTCTCTAGGGTTTGAGAGCCTTACTATCAGTGTCTCAGTTTGAGTTTTTGGTTTCCGGAAGATCCGCTGTACCTCTTGGTAACCACGAAAGGTATCCACCCTCTCTAGGGTCGTGATCTTGCTAGTGGAGTAAGCTTTCTTGCTGGGGTTGTTTTTGGGAAGAGTGGCCCGAATATTTCGAGAGAAATTTGAGGCTCCCATTCACCCCCCCTCTGGTCATCGTTCTCGGTTCTTCATCCACAAGTTGTGATCGGTTGTGGGCGATTCACCGAGCCAGAGTGGTAAAGAATCAGCCCATAGTGAGAAATCGGTCCTTGCGCAGATCAAGGGGGCAGCGATACCCTTACGCAGGTGCTCCAATGAGGACTAGGGGGTGTCGACTCCTTGATACCTCAGCAAAATGTCGTTGTGTCAACATCCTTCTTCTCCCTACCTCTTTACTTACCGCAATTTACATTCAAGCATTTCATACTCATTATTGCTATGCTTGTGATCATGCTTGACTAGAATTGCTTAGCGTGTTCTTCCATTCCATTGCATTGCTACCACTTTCTAGCCTAGGACACACCTTTGTAGGCACGCGGGGGAGTTAGCACTTCCTTAGGTTTTAAATTCCGCTTTAGAAATTTAAATAAGCCCAATTCACCCCCGCCCCCTCTTGGGCATCTTGATCCTTTCAAGTGTCAAATAGGGATATCTTATCCTTCATAGCAATGCTTGTAAGAGCCTTCTTATTTCTTGATGTCTTCTTGTCATGATCACTATCATATCCACTTGAAGAAGCATCACTATCCCATGTCATAATGTGAGATTAGCCCTTCTTCTTCTTCTTGTCAAAGGTAGGCTTCATCTCCTTCTTGCCTCTGTTCTTGTGACCATCATCATATTTGTAACTATTGTAGGGATATTGAGAAATGAGATGATCAAAGCTTCCACACTTGAAGCACTTTCTTGGTTCATCAAAGCTCTTGGAGGAAGTCTTTAGCCCTTCTTCTTCATGAACTTGCCAAAGTGCTTCACAAAGAGAGTCATTTCCTCGTCATCATCACTAGCATTTGAGTCTTCACTACTTGATTCTTCAATCTTTGCTTTGCTCTTGTGTGATCTAGTGGCTTTGAATGCCACACTCTTCTTCTTCTCATCTTTCTTATATTCCTTCTTCACCTCTTCCTCTTTGTTGTCCCGATATGTGTCATCGATCATCACATCTCTGAATACTTTATTAGGTATCATGGTGCTCAATCCACCTCTGACAAGCAAAGTGACTAGCATGTCAAACCGGGGAGGAAGACACCACAAGAACTTGTAAGAAAAGTCCTTGTCATCCACCTTCTCACCAAGAGCCGTGAGATCATTGCCTAGCACTTGGAGGCGATGGGACATCTCGGCACATTCTCATCATCCTTCATCTTGAAGCTAGCAAACTTCTCCTTGAGAATATAAGTCTTGGCCCCCTTGACGGCTTGTGTGCCCTCAAATAATTCCTCAAACTTCTTCCAAGCCTCATGTGTACTCTCCAAGTTCTTGATTTGCTCAAATACTCTCCCATCAAGAGCCTCATGTATGGCACTAAGATCAATATCATTGTGTTGCAACTTCTCTTCTTCGGCATTTGTGGGATTCTCCACATCCACAACCTCAAATTTCTTGTCCACCACAAGCCACACTTTCCGGCTAATTGACTTGATGTGTGTGGTCATCTTGACCTTCCAATATCCATAGTTGGTGCCATCAAATTGGGGTGGTTTCTTTGTGTTGTTGATATGAGTCATCTTCACATCGTAGGTTGTTAAGCCTCAAATCACTGGTGTACTAGCTCTGATACCACTTGAAAGGTCCTAAGGATGGCTAGAGGGGTTGAATAGACTAAATAAAAATCTACAACACAAATCTAGAACCACAAGTTAGATAAACACAAAGCGAAGCGAATTTAGCGCTAGACTACAAGGGTTGCAAAGACACCTATCCAAACAAAGCTACCCTAATATGATTCTAAGTCACACAAGTCTAGGTCAAGCTACACAAGTGAGTAAGCACAAAAGAAACTATAACAACTACTAGCAAGAAAGAAAGAATGGAATGCAAGAGTGAGGAGATAGTTATACCATCGTGAAGAGAAGTAGGCTAATGGAGATATCCAATGAATGTCAATGCCAATATCAATCATAATAGACTCGGTCGAGAGATTGTCACAAGATGTTTTACCGAGGTTCACAAGTTTGCCAACTAGCTAGTCCTTGTTGTGGCGAATCACTCAGTTGGAGCCATTGGAGGTTCATGCGCTAATAGGAATCACATGTATAACCCATCTCCGGGTGCCGCACAACCAACACAATATGAGGTTCACACAACCCACGCGCAATCCACTAGAGTTGCCTTTGCGATCTCCCACGGGGAAGGCACAAGAACCCCTTACAATTCACTTGTGGCGGCGAAGAATAATCACCAACTCTTCCTGAACAACCTCCGCTACTCCAAACCATATAGGTGATTGCAATCACCAAGAGTAACAAGAAAACCATAGCAAAAACAACTCCCAAGTGCCACTAGATGCAATCACTCTTGCAAATGCACTTATTTCATTCAAATATCACTTTGGATGATCAATAAAGCAATGAGATGAGTGGGAGAGGTTTGCAATAGCTCACTAGGTGTATGCAATGTCAATGTGTGTAAGAGAGTGAGCTAGAGCCGACCAAACACTATATATATCCCCCAAGGAGCAACTAACCATTAGCCTCTGTCAGCACGCTCCAGAGTCGAGGCTCTAGAGGTCCGGTCTGGAGCGTGCTGACAGAGGTCTAGAGCTCCTCCTCTCAAGAACCACAACGAGCCATTGTTGATGGTAATTAAGAGCCATTGTATCACCATCAAAATACCGTCAACATCCTCATATTCAAAGGAAAACAAACATAGCCTGAACATATCTTGCCAAATAACTAGTTCCACATGTTCCATGACTATTTGATGCAGGTAATGACAAATGGGGACTTTTGGGAGCTAGTGGGCCCACTTAGGGGGTCGGTCGACCACCCTGTGGACCCACTTGGCCTCCCTAGCCCCCATGATCCTAGAAACACCTTCCAAGACACTTCCTACCCCTTGGATCCAAGTATGTTTACCTCCCAACAGTTCAGATTCATGTCATGAGGATCCATGGGCCCACATCAAGGATATCAGCGAGATAAACACCTCAGAACAAATAATCACTGAATATGACAAGTGGGACCAGCATATAGGAGGTAGAGGTGGGCCAAGAGCCCCATAGGTGGATCGGCCGATCCACCCTTGGGATTTTACGAGGCCACCCACATGCCCATATGTTGTGGGACACCTCCTGAGGAAAGGTGGCAGGGCCCACCTGCAATAAGTGGATAGGCCCACCCTGGCCAGGTGTCCAAAAGATGCACCGACCTCCCCACCGACTTCCTGCATGCCTCCATGCACCCACTTGATCTCCCCCGTTGATCTAAGTCGGTTAAAATGACGGTTTGATCCTACGGTGGATGACGGAAGTGACGCGGATCGCTGACGTGGCACTAGGCTCTCCCTCTAGCTATAAATAGACCCCTAGAGCTCCCTATTCATTTCATGCCTCATTGGAGAAACTACTCTCTAGCCTCTTAGAGGAGCCCTTCAGTAGTGTTATGCTGGTTGGAGGAGAGTGAGGAGATCCTTCTGGAGAAAGCCCCGGGTCTGTCGAGAATCTTCTCCAGAGTTCTTCCTCAGCGCATGTGAGTCTCTTGTAAGTTTACGCTTGTAAGTGACTTCTTATGAGTTCTTTATAGTATTCAGTGCTCTAAATCTGGTTTAGTTGGTATACAACTTTTCACGCTTGATCATCGCTTTGCTCTGAGTATAGTGCTTTAATCTTAGGCCAAGGTTAAAGTAGTAAGATAAGTGTAGACGTGGTATCTAAGCTCAATCTTACCTTTGTAAATAACTTATCGCACGGATTGTTTGTGGTAGCTAGTAGGTGGTGACAATCCTATCTAGTCATTGTATTCCACCACGTGTGTAAGATAAGTTCTTAAAAGGTAGGGTCTCAATACAACATGATGGCGCGGTCCAGTTAGAGTTTTGCCCTCTTTCTGATCTATCCCATCGCCTCCTGCAAGAGAAGGGCCGATAAGGCCAGTATAACCAGCTATCCCTTGTTAGAGTTCTTTCTATATCAAACCTCTCAACCTAGTTATCATAGTCTCCCTTGATCCATCATAGGACATATCTTTAATCCTAGTTAGATCACTATCGTTCCCTGAGGAAAATACGATACCTGGAATACTCCCGGTGAAGTGCTACATCGGTATAATCTATGCGCTTGTGGATTTATCCAATAGTTATAAGAAATACCAACAAGCATTTCTGGCGCCGTTGTTAGGGAATGGTAGCTTTTAACTAGTACCCTTTGGTCCTATTTTATCTTTTGTTTGAATTCATCTTTTCACTCCACATACACATATGGATCAAACCCCGCTTATCGAATATGGTGCTCCAACGGGCGCTAGCTTGGAGCCACCTAAATCATCTCAGGCCGTTTTGGCCGTTCATTATGAGCTTCGCCCGAGTCTCATAGAGATGGTTCAGAAAAAACCGTTTTCTGGGGACGAAGACGAAAATCTCTATACTCATATACGTGACTTTGAACAACTTTGTTCATGTGTCCATATTCAAGGGATGAGGCCAGGTACCCTTAAGTGGAAGCTATTTCCATTCTCCTTAAAGGGAATAGCCAAATGATGGTACATTCGCCACGTAGATGATGCAAAAGGAGATTGGGAAAAATTGATGCCTAAATTCTAATTGGCATTCTTCCCTATCCCTTGCATCATTCGTCTTCGAAAAGAGAGCATCAATTTCTCGCAAAGAGAGAAAGAATCTCTAGGTGATGCATGGGCCCGTCTGTTAGATCTAGTATCTTCAGGCCCTGATCTTGCTATAACCGAGCCTACAATGTTACAACATTTTTATGGCGGTCTTAGCAGATATTCTGCGCAACTCCTTGACATATCTGCTGAGGGAGCCTTCCGTTGTTTACCCGTTAGTGCAGGGAAGAGTCTTCTTACGAAGATTCTTGATAACACCCCCTATACTAACGTATATTATGAAGGACCCATGGAAGAACAAAAACCAACCCCCAGAGTAGAAACAACATCGATAGCCAAAACTCTTCCCTCTACACCTCAAAATCTTGCTATCGAACCTGAACCACCAAGGGAATAAGAAATCCATCCCTTGGAATTCCCCTTGATATCGAGGCTAATTTATTTTCTGATTTTGGAAATGCCTCGAATCAATCTATGAAAAAGAAGTTTTCTGCTCGAAAAGCTCCGAACCGCCATATCCCTAGTCTCATAGAAGAAGGATATCTTCAGGAGACGGTTCAAGAGCTGGCTTCTGTCATGAGCAATGAGTGGTTAGAAGAGGCCGAATCTTCATCCGAACCAATTAGAATTATGTCTTCCTCTACCACCATTCCTTGTCAGATCGATAGAGCCAAGTTAGACTCTCTCTACGATCCTGTCGTAGGAGTTTGCATTATGTCTAAATCATTGGCTAATGCTCTCCCAAGAAATATAAAAATAACTCCAACCAACAAGTTTTTGAAGCTTTCTTCAGGACAATTGATTGAGAGTTGTGGGATCGCACAGGCCATTCCTATGCTAATTACTTCATATTTGATATGGAGGAATTCGACTTGTTAATTGGACATCCACTCATGAGATTCCTTGATGGATCTTTTGATGGAAGTCTCAAGGGTCATCTTGGGAGTAGCATCAAACTCTCGATTCCGCTCACGAATTCCATGAACACCATGACGGAATCACTCCCAGAATCTGACCCCAAAGAGGAAGTGATGGTTGCATCTCTTCTAGAATCATCTCATCCTGATCTATAAGAAGAAGCCGAAGATTTCATCCAGGAAGAAGACAATCTAGACGAACCCATTGATCTGGAGAAATCTGAACCCCTATCTAAGCCCTCTATAGAACTTAAACCCCTTCCAGCTGGCTTAAAGTATGTCTTTCTAAATGATGATCGTGAGGCCCCTGCGATCACCAGTGACAAACTCTCTCCTGAAGAGACCTTCAAACTCCTCACCATCTTAGAAAAGCATCAGTCAATCTTAGGCTATTCTCTTCAAGATCTTAAGGGCATTAGTCCCGCTCTTTGCACACATTCCATTATGATCGAACCTGAGGCTCTTCCTTCTAGAGAACCTCAACGTAGATTGAATAATGCGATGAGAGAAGTAGTAAAGAAAGAGGTCTTAAAACTCTTGCACGTGGGGATCATCTACCATGTTCCTCACAGTGAATGGGTTAGCCCTGTGCAAGTAGTGCCTAAGAAGGGAGGTATGACAGTTGTTCGAAATGACAAGAACGAGTTGATTCCTCAACGAACCGTCACGGGTTGGAGAATGTGTATAGATTACCGAAAACACAATAAGGCTACAAAGAAAGATCATTTCCTGTTACCCTTCATCGATGAGATGTTGGAGCGGCTTGCAAAACATTCTTTCTTTTGTTTCCTTGATGGTTATTCAGGATATCATCAAATACCAATCCACCCCGATGATCAAAGTAAGACCACTTTCACATGCCCCTATGGAACATATGCATATAGGCGAATGTATTTCGGCCTATGCAATGCTCCTGCTTCTTTCCAGATGTGCATGATGTCCATTTTCTCTGATATGATCGAGGAAATCATGGAAGTTTTCATGGACGACTTCTCCCTCTATGGAAAAACTTTTGATGATTGCCTTGAGAATCTGGATAGAGTCTTATAGAGATGTGAAGAAAAGCACTTAGTCCTGAACTGGGAAAAATGCCACTTCATGGTTCGTGAAGGCATAGTGCTAGGGCATAGAGTGTCCGAATGTGGGATAGAAGTAGATAGAGCTTAGATCGAAGTTATAGAACAACTTCACCTCCCACGAATGTCAAGGGAATTCGTAGCTTCCTTGGCCATGCTGGCTTTTATAGACGGTTCATACAAGACTTCTCTCAAATTGCCCGTCCATTAACAAGCCTGCTAGCCAAAGATGCACCCTTTGACTTCAATGATGAGTGCTTAGATTCTTTCTACATTCTCAAGAAAGCATTCATCTCAGCTCCAATCATCCAACCCCCTGATTGGAAGCTCCCCTTTGAAATAATGTGTGATGCTAGTGATTATGTTGTCGATGCGGTATTAGGCCAAACCAAAGATAAGAAGCATCATGCTATTTCACATGCTAGAAAAACCTTAACAGGGCCACAGCTAAACTATGCAACAACTAAAAAAGAGTTGTTGGTCGTGGTGTTTGCTATAGATAAGTTTAGATCTTACTTAGTAGGAGCAAAAGTTATTGTCTATACAGATCATGCTGCTCTTAAGTACTTGCTCACTAAGAAAGATGCTAAACCACATTTAATAAGATGGATCTTGCTACTCCAAGAATTTGATCTTGAAATAAAAGATAAAAAGGGAGTAGAAAATTCTATTGTCGATCATTTGTCTAGAGTGCAATTCAAAGAAGCACAGAATTTGCCCATCGACGACTTCCTCAGAGATGACACACTCCTCAAGGTGACAGACTCCAACCCCTCGTATGCAAATATAGTCAACTTTATGGTCGCAGGCTATGTACCACCAGGGGCAGATATGAAGAAACTAGTTCAAGAGAGTCGAGTGCATCTCTGGGATGAACCATACCTCTATAGAGTATGCAATGATGGACTGTTAAGAAGATGCGTACCTATGGAGGAGGCGACAAAAATCATGGAAAGATGCCATGGAGCAGAATACGGAGGTCATTATGGAGCATTCAGAACTCATGCCAAGATTTGGCAGAGTGGGTTCTTCTGGCCAACCATGTACAAGGATACCCAAGATTATGTCAGGAAATGTGTAAGGTGCCAGAAGCACGGGAACATCAATGCCGGAGATGCTATGCCACTCACCAACAATCTACAAGTCGAGCTCTTTGATGTATGGGGCATCGACTACATGGGACCCTTTCCTCTGTCAAAAGGGTGTGAGTACATCCTAGTCATGGTGGATTACGTGTCCAAGTGGGTAGAAGCATTACCCTGTCGTAAAGCAGATGCAACCAATTCAAAGAGAAAGTTCCATGAAGTGATATTCCCCAGATTTGGAACCCCAAAGTTAGTCATAAGTGACGGGGGATCTCACTTCATTGATAAAGGCTTCCGCCAGTTCCTCACTAATCAAGGAATCCGGCACAATGTTGCAACTCCGTACCATCCTCAAACAAGTGGTCAAGCAGAAACATCCAACAAACAAATCAAGAACATTCTGTAGAAGACCGTGGATGAGATGGGTTCGGCTTGGAAGCACAAGCTACCAGAGGCACTTTGGGCATATCGGACCGCATACAAGACCCCCATTGGTATGACACCATACCAACTTGTATACGGGAAGACATGCCATTTGCCTGTGGAATTTGAATTCAAAGCACATTGGGCAATCAAGACATGGAACATGGATCTTGAAGGATCGAGAACGGCGAGCAGAGGGGGGGTGAATGGGAGCCTCAAATTTCTCTCAAAATGTTTGGGCCACTCTTCCCAAAAACCAAACCCAGTTGCTGGGTGCTAACCCGAGTGGAGGAAAATCACCGTAAACCCCAAAACACAGGTTCTCAACCCCTAGGGAAAAGAGACAAGCACCTCGGCAAAACGGGAGAAAAATAGCAAACCACAGGAGGCTCCGGACTACCTTGGTCAAGACCACCAGACCAATGGAAGTGGTCCGGTGCCTTTGGTTCGGTGCACAGCAGGGCACCACCGGACTAGTCCGATGCCTCCTTTGAGAAGTCCGACGCCTGCCCAGAAAGCATGCAGTAAGTTCCTAGGCTCCGGACACCTAGTCCGACGCTCACCGTCGGACTATAGGAAGTGGTCCGGTGCACACACTCGCCACAGAGCAAAAAGAGTACAGCAAGGACCCTGGCTTCGGACCACTCGTCCGGTGGTCACCGTCGGACCAACGGCTCTGGTCCGACGCTCTAAACAGTCAGACACCCTCTCGGGACTTGACCACCGGACCAGTGTCCTATGGCCCGGAGCCTAGTCAAAGTGGTCCAGAGGTTAGTCCGGAGCTCCCGCCCAGAAAACTGTATTTCATGAAAACGAACTTCTCTCCGCCAAACCTTCCCAAAACTCAACCAAATGATCACAAACTGTAGCCAAACGTTGTAGGCATGATCCTAGAGCGGTTGGGGAGCTACCCCGAAGAAATCATCGCTCAATTTGGAGAGGATAAATGGGAACACTCGGATTTGGGGGAGAAGAGAGCAAAACGAAGAACGCCACAAAGAAAATGCCCGATCTACGCACTTGTGAGGTTTGAGGAGAATTCCTTCGGTGCAAAGAAGCTCCTCACGAATACAAACAACTTGGTTCAAGACAATTTTGCAAAGCTACTCTAAACAAAGAGAAATCATCTCGAGAAAAAGAGAGAGCAAAAGCAAAACGGAAAGAACACAAGCACACCGGGGACACAATTACGAAATCGAAGCCACCATGGCTTACGGAGGTTACGGTCTCCGATTCCTCGCAACAATCACAAGTTTTTACACCGATAACACGGTGGATCTCAACCAAGAAGGAGCTAGGGAAGGGAAAACCTAGGAATAGGTGGGAGAGAGAGTAATGCTAGAGATAAGGATGAGGATACCCCTTCATCCTCTATTTAACGAGGCTTTGGCTATTTCCCAAAGACCCCCGTAGATACAAGACCGAATTACCTAGCCCGAAGGCATTGTAATCCAAGTCGGTAACTCTCAGCCACGCATTTGAATGGACGGCCCCGCTTCCTGCCGGGAGTTGTCATCGCCTCAACGCAACCTCCAGGATTCCGCCACGTGCCATCCCCGCTTCCTCGGAAGCTCCGCCTAGGTCTTGAGGCCCAAACCCAGGAAACCCGCCACAGGTAGCTTTGGGCTCAACTACCGAACCCTGAGTTTTGTGGCCCAAACTCGGAAACCGACGCGGATGGTTTTGAGGCCCGAACCATCAAACCACTCGACGCGAGCCACCTTGTCTTCGCCCGGTCGGACTCTGAGTCCCCTGAGCCTCTGCTCGACTCGCGCATCCACCGTCTTGACTTGGTCAACTCGGTCTACCTCCATGTCTTCTCGCACTCGCCGGTGCCATGTACTAGCCACCACAGCTAGTCCGCCGGCGCCCATGGTCCCTCAGTCCGAGCCTCGCTTCCGCCCTTCACCGCTCTCAGTCCATCGGCACGGCAAGCCTCTACTCGACCTTCTCCATGCAATTGACCACTATCACTAGGCATAGCACCTGCACACCACAAGCTGATAGACAAGCACATGTTTCTGCTTTCGCAGAGGTTAGGTTAAGCCACTCAAACTGAAACACTCACGTGTTGGTCAATCACTCATCATCAAAACTGAACATACATGGGTACTTATCCACCATGTGTTCGCAATCTCCCCCTTAATGAGTGCACTGTCAACACAAGTGCATTTCAGATTTGAGACACAAGGTAAAGCTCTCCAAATGACCAAAAAGCTATAAAAGCCAAAACGGGGTCACTTGAGAGAAGCAAAGCGAATCCAAAACTTGGTTCCCAAAGACATGGGCAACGGCTCGACGCAACCAAGCAAAACAAAACTAGCCCTCAAGAAGAGGCAGAAAACGGGCTCAACACCGCTAGCAAATCCAAGATACCAATCACAGCTCTAAAAGCTCAGACTTTCAATAAAAACACTAAGGGAGCTCAAAAGATACCAATTGAAACCACTTACGTCCCCTAATGCTCAAGAAGCAATCGAAACCTATCGATGTCAACAAAGTAAGCTAGACCCTCCAGAAGAGGCAAAGGCTCAACACATCTAGCAAAAGCTCCCCTGGGCAAAAGCACACTCAAGATACCAAATGAGATGCACTCTTTCTCCCCCTTGGAAGTAGATGGCTGAAAATGGAATGAAATGCACGTCTCTCCCCCTTGTTGACACATGTAGCTCATCAAACATCAACAACTCAAGATCCGGCTACAAATGCCATGACATGCAAAATGAGTGCAAAAGCTTCATACTTAGAGCTAAGACAATGAATAGATGTTCTAAGTGATGTGATCCTATGAGAATAGGAAAAGCTCTACGTGCCCAACAAAGACTCAAGTTGAGCTTAAGATCACTTTAGAAGCTATTTTAGAGAGCATATCATGTGAGAGCAGAGAAAGGGTATCACCTCCTAGAGACAACTAAACATGGAAAATAAGATAGGATCTATCTCAAAGCAATCTCATGTATAGCAAGTAAAACTATCCCTTAGCAAAGTTCATACAACAAGCCGATGACCGAACTGAATAATTTTTTTTCAAGTTACAGAGTTTCGCAGCCAAAATTTCAGTTTTAGGCACATTTAAGTTGTATGCGAGTGGTTGTAAGAAAAGTGATGCCACTACTTACCAACCGGGCAAATTCAAAGGACTTGGCACACTGGTTTTGGTCATACACGACACCGCTCAAGTATCGACCCATATGGGAAGAAGTCTCGAACACACGGTGAAGTGCTCACAATGCAGACCCAACTCGATCTTTCCAATTCACAAAACAGAGAGCAATTTCATTTTAGATATTAAACATGGTGCTCAAAGGTAGTGAATGAAACAATGAAGAGCCATAGTTACAAGCTATATACAAGACAGCCAAGAAGGATCTTCAAAAGCCTACACATGCTAGTGCCATTTGAGAGGTGACATGGGGAATTTAAATTCAGTTTTAAAGCTTTTCTAACTTAGATCTATTGCATATCATATAGATCAAAAAGAGTCTAAGTTAGGAAACACCATAGACACATAAAGCACCTCAAACAGAGCATAGATTCATTATATTGACTATAAGTATGAAGCTTGAAATAAACTATGTCACAAATGCAAATGAGATGCACAATGCATTGACACTAACTAACACTAACAAGACACCAAAAAAGAAGAAGGACAAATAAAAGAAAAAAAGAACCAAAAAGAACTATGAAACACAAAACTTTCCTCCTCTAAAAAGGAAAGCAAACACCCAACTCGCCCTGAAGGCGAGAAAACGCAGCTTGATCCAAAGGCTTTGTGAGAATATCCGCAAGCTGGTTTTGGGTCTCGACATGCTGGAGTTCAATGTCGCCCTTCTCATAATGATCACGCAAGAAGTGAAAGCGGACCTCAATGTGCTTGGTGTTTGAATGAAGCACAGGATTTTTTGCCACATTAATTGCACTCGTGCTATCGCAAAGCAGAGGCACCTTAGTAAGCTCAAGACCGAAATCTCTCAAAGTGGAATTCATCCAAATCAACTGCGAGCAACAACTAGCCGCGGCAACGTACTCAGCTTCGCACGTCGACTGTGCCACGCTAGACTACTTGTGAGAAGACCAAGAAACCAAAGAAGACCCGAGAAACTGGCAAGTCCCAGAAGTGGACTTCCGATCAAGTCGGCAACCGGCAAAGTCGGCGTCAGAATAACCACAAAGCACAAGAGAGGAAGAGGTGGAGAACCAAAGACCAAATTCGGGAGTGAAGCGCAAGTACCTCATGATGTGTTTCACCGCCTTCTTGTGTGAAGTCCGTGGGGACGCCTGAAAGCAAGCACACAAGCAGACGACAAACGGAATGTCAGGCCGGGTCGCCGTCAGGTACAGAAGCGACCCGATCATGCTGCGGTACTCCGTCTGGTCCACCGCCTCTCCTTCCTCGTCCGCATCCAAGGCAGTCGTAGTCAACATGGGCGTCGAAAGAGGCTTTGCCTCACCCATGTCAAACTTCTTCAAAATATCCTTCGTGTACTTGCCTTGTGCACGAATGTCCCTTCCCGGGTTTGCTTGATTTGCAACCAAGGAAGAAAGTCAACTCTCCCATCATGCTCATTTCAAATTCCCTGCTCACAAGATATGCAAACTTGGCAACAAGAGCATGAGAAGAACCACCAAAGATGATATCATCCACGTATATTTGGACAAGGAGAGTGTCTTTGCCTTGCTTGAGGAGAAACAACATCTTATCTATCGATCCCATTTTAAAGCCCTTAGCAAGCAAAAAGGTTTTTAGCCTATCATACCATGCTCTAGGTGCTTGTTTCAAACCATACAAAGCTTTGTGAAGTTTAAAAACATGGTTTGGAAACTTGGGATTTTTGAAATCGGGAGGTTGTTTAACATAAACTTCCTCCTCTATGTAGCCATTTAAGAAAGCACTTTTAATGTCTATTTGAAAAAGTTTAAAACCCTTAGAAGCCGCAAAAGCATGAAGGATTATAATGGCTTCTAAACGAGCTACAGGAGCAAAGGTTTTCTCATAGTCTATTCCCTCCTTTTGACAAAAGCCCTGAGCTACCAACCTAGCCTTGTTGCGAACTACCACCTCATCCTCACTTTGTTTGTTTTTGAAAACCCATTTGGTACCTATAGGGTGGCAACTAGGTGGTGGAGGAACTAAGACCCAACCGCGGTTTCGCTCAAAGTTTTCTAACTCCTCATGCATGGCATTGACCCAATCCGGATCCATCAAAGCGTGTCCAACAACTCGAGGCTCAAAAGACGCGACAAAAGCCGAATGAGCAAAGTGAGAGATATAGGACCTGGACCGCGTGACTCGACAGTCAATGTCGCCGATGATGTTTTCCGGCGGGTGCTGCCGCTGGATGTGGCGGGAAGCCTACCTGGACGAAGTGGCCTGCCCCTCGATAGCAGCTGGAGCTCCCTCAGGTGCAACGGGCACCGACTGAGGAAGCTGCTCGAACGGCCCCCATGTAGAGGAAGTAGTCGGATCGGGACCGTGAGCCGAAGTGGACGTCGCAGGGTCGACGGGGGCAGCCAGTGGAGTTGGCTCGGGATCACCCGAATCGGCATCATCCTGCTCCTGCTCCACAAAGATTCTAGTGTTCACCTCATCATCACCTACAAGCTCAAAAGCAGTAGAAACACAGGGCATAGTCTCATCGAAGGTAATCTCACAAGTCTCCATCACTCGGTTAGTCTCAAGATTAAGTGCACGATAAGCATGAGAGTGAGTAGAATGACCAAGAAAGATATCGTCAGAAGACCATGATTTAAATTTATCCAACTTATCGCCCTTTTTGAGGATGAAGCACCTGCACCCAAACACCCGTAGGTGACTTACCTTGGGTGGTCTCCCAAATCGAAACTCATAAGAAGTCTTCCTCTTGAAATCTCGGAGAAAAATGCGATTAGAAACATAGCAAGCAGAACTGAGTGCCTCGGAGTCCTAAGCTCATCGAGCATCGTCCTGGCCATCTCAACAAGGGTCCGATTCTTGCGCTCAACAACACCGTTTCTGCTGGGGAGTGTGAGGTGAGGAAAACTGGTGGTCGAGACCCAAAGAAGAGCAAAGAGTTGCAAAGTGAGCATTCTTGAATTTTGTGCCATTGTCACTGCGGATAGCTCTCATGGCATTCTTAAGTAGCTCATTTTGCAATCTCAAAATCAGATCTCGAACAAGTGGAAAAGCCTCATCCTTACTCTCCAAAAAGAACACGCAAGAGTACCTCGAGTAGTCATCAATGACTACAACCACATACCACTTCCCTCCTTCCGACCTGACCCGAGTTGGACCAACTGTGTCCATGTGTAAGAGCTCGCCGGGTTGAGTGGTCATGATCTCAGTCACAGGAGGATGGGAAGCGGCAACCATCTTGCCATGCCTGCAAGGATGGCAAACCAAATCCTTCTCGAACTTTAGCTTTGGCAATCCTTGGATAAGGTCCATTGAGCTAAGCCTTGCAAGCAAGTCAAAACTCAAATGTCCCAAACTCCTATGCCACTTCCAAAGCTCGAAAGAAGAACCAGCAAGAAGACAACGAGAAGGTCCGGAAGAGATAGAAAAATCCACACGAAAAACCTTCCCGAAGGGCAAAATCTGGCAAACAAGATCACCATGAGAGTCCAAAATCCGAGACAAGTTTGGCTTAAAGCTCACTTCAAACCCATCTTCAAGGAGTTGCGAAACCGATAGAAGGTTAAAATGCAAATTTGCAACCAAAGCAACATCCTTGAGGACAAAAGACGAATTGACTCAGATGGACCCCCGGGAGACAACCTTACCTTTACTCTTGTCCCCGAATGTAATATACTCAGTGTGGTGCATGGGGTCGAGGCTGGAGAACCACTTGGCACTTCCGGTCATATGGCGTGAGCATCCGGAATCCAAAAGTCAAGTCTCCTCCAGTCCTCCTTCCTACATCAATAAAAAGACATAGAGTGAGCAAACGGACCAACACTAGGGTTAGTAAACTGTGAAGGATACCAGTGTTGTCCCACTTGCCCAAAGAATGGGTTAGGAGAAAACCCAAACATCTCCTGCCCCACGGAGGGATAGCGATCACCACGATAGGGAAAACGTGGTCCGCTAAAGAAGGGTGGAGTAAAGCCACCGCCACGTGGCCCGTAGTCGTATGGGTAATGACCGGTACCCTATCGGGCACGACCACCGCGTGGTCTCGCCTCCTGAGGCCTAGCACCTTGAGGCATTGTACCTCTAGGCCTAGTAGTGCGCCTCCGAACTTCCGGTTCACACACCCCAACTCGTGGGTGGTACATGTCCTGGTTGTTCAACTCAGCCTACCTCCGATCATCTCTCTTCCTCCTAAAGCAAAACTCAGCCAAGTGCCCATCCCGCTCACAATACTCACAATGGTACCTCACCAGACTCTTGGTAGGCACTCTCTTGTTGGTTTGGGTGGCTCTAGTTTTCTTAGGAAGGGGATCACTAGAGATATCTGGCAGGGTGTCAAGTGGGTTGTGAAGGTGGTTCGGTTTTGCAATCCACACTTGCTTCTGTGGAGTGGTTTTGGGTGGCTCTTCAAACACACCATCTCTCACAGGAAACTCAGAGGGGTTGGTAGGCTTAGGTGGAGTGATCTTGGTAAGCTTAGGACTTGTGGTGGGTTTCTCATTCTCGCTCAAACCACTGGACTCACCGATCTTACCGAACATGCTATCGTCCTTCCCACCTATAGCAAAGCCTACTCCCGTGCTGCCAGCCCTTTTGCATTGGCTAAGCATCATCCCCAACTGCGGCTCTCAGCAAGACACCCAGCTGAAGATGGACCGAAGGTATGTGTTTTCTTCCTCAGTAAGCATCTTGTTGTGTCTGCACGACGCGATCTCAAGCTCCAAAGCCTCAAAGCGATCTGACTCCCTAGTGCTATCTGAGCTGACCTTCTCCAGCACAGCAATCCTAGCATCTCTTTGTGCCAGCTCAGAACGCAAGCCTAAGCAAGACTTGCACGCACCAAGTAAGCTAGGCCTAGCCTTCAGCTCACTGACCTCCTCAAGTAGAGTGCCATACTTGTCCTGGAGAGTGACAAGACTAGACATGTGGATGGCACAAGCATCACACTCTACCTCCTCGGTAACCACCTCTGATGCCTTAGCAAACTCTAGCTCATACAGCGTGCTAAGATACTTAGCCTTAAAATCGTTCCTCTCACAAGCAGCACGCTTGAGCAAAGCATCCTGACTCATCAACGTGTCGTTCAGGGACTCAAGCTCGAGAGAGAGGTATGCGATGGTGGGTGTACCTTGGGTGTGTCGGAGTCGTAGTCGTAGTCGGGGCCTTCCTTGCGCTTGCCAACCTTGCCTTCTTCAATCGCCATGGTGCAAAAGCCACCGTGCTTGGCGTCGGCGTAGAAGCATAGGCCGTTGAGCTTGTCCTCAACCTTTCCCTTGGACTCATCATCGCTCGAAGAAGCACCTCCGTCGGAGGAGGCATCGATGTCGCTGAGGGAGGCGAGGAAGGCTCGGTGCTTGGCCTTCACCTTGTCGATCACCTTCTTGGAGGACCTTCGGTGGTAGGCGCCCTTGGGCTTGTGCTTGTCCTCGAAGTGGTGCTCGCGCTTGTCTTTGCGCTTGGTGAAGTCACCCACAACTTTTTTGGGGCAGTTTGCGATGAAGTGATCCTCATCACCGTAGCGGTAGCACCCCTTGGTTTAGCCACCACGCTGACGGTTCAAACGGTTGTTGTGAAATCATGAGAACTTGGTGATGACCAAAGCCAGCTCATCATCACCAAGAGCCTCCACTTGATCCTCTGTCACAGAAATCAAAGACAAAGCGAACAAAGAGTGTGAAGGGTCAGAGGAGGAAGAAGACGTATTGCCGGGGTCAGAAACCAATGCCATAGATGGTTTCGACGGGTTTTCAAGCTTGGCCCGGGTCTGGTAGTCAATCTCCGAGGACTTGAGTTTGCTGAACAACTCGTCCACAGTCAGGGCATCATAGCCCGGTGACTCCCGAATGGAAGCCACCTTCATCTCCCATACCTTCCGATCAAGAGCATGCAAAAGCTTGATAGCCATCTCATGATCATCATAAGGCAAGTTGGCTCGATTAGACCGCATCTTGTTGATGATAGATTGGAAGCGAGAGAACATCCCATCAACAGATTCGCCGACCAACTGAGCAAAGATCTCGTACTCTCTACGGTACGTGTCGAAGAGTCTGGAGTTGATCTGAGGGTTTCCCTCATGATATCTCAAGAGTGTTTGCCAGATCTCTCATGTCGTAGTGAGACTCGAAACCCGCTCAAACTCTAGAAGAGATAGACAAGAGAAGAGAATGCTACGGGCTCTTACGTTTGACGCATGCTGCATAATCTGGGCATCGGTGATCCGAGCCTCAAGAACCACGTAGTTCTCATTCTCACAGATCTCCCAAAACTTTGTGTCAAGCCCTTGGAGGTAAGCCGACATGCGCACCTTCCAATAGGAAAAGTTGGTTCCATCGAAGTAGGGAGCTTTACCAGCACCTCGCTCCATGTCACCTTCACGGATCAAGAACCGTGTAAGGTGGATTTATCCTTAACCGGCTCTGATACCAATTGAGGGACCGAGAACGGTGACCAGAGGGGGGTGAATGGGAGCCTCAAATTTCTCTCGAAATGTTCGGGCCACTCTTCCCAAAAACCAAACCCAGTTGCTGGGTGCTCACCGGCAGTGGAGGAAAATCACCGGAAACCCCAAAACACAGGTTCTCAGCCCCAAGGGAAAAGAGACAAGAACCTAGGCAAAACGGGAGAAAAACAGCAAACCACAGGAGGCTCCGGACTGCCTTGGTCAAGACCATCGGACCAATGGAAGTGGTCCGGTGCCTTTGGTCCGGTGCACAGCAGGTCACCACCGGACTAGTCCGATGCATCCTTTGAGAAGTCCGACGCCTGCCCAGAAAGCATGCAGTAAGTGCCTAGGCTCCAGACACCTAGTCCTATGCTCACCGTCGGACTATAGGAAGTGGTCCGGTGCACACACTCGCCACAGAGCAAAAAGAGTACAGCAAGGACCCTGGCTTCGGACCACTCGTCCGGTGCTCACCGTCGGACCAACGGCTCTGGTCCGATGCTCTAAACAGTTAGACAGCCTCCCGGGACTTGACCACCGGACCAATGGCCTATGGTCCGGAGCCTAGTCAAATTGGTCTGGAGGTTAGTCCGGAGCTCACGCTCAGAAAACTGTATTTTGCAAAAATGAACTTCTCTCTACCAAATCTTCCCAAAACTCAACGAAATGATCACCAACTGCAGCCAAACTTTGTAGGCATGATCCTAGAGCAGTTGGGGAGCTATCTCGAAGAAATCATCGCTCAATTTGGAGAGGATAAACAGGAACACTCAGATTTGGGGGAGAAGAGAGCAAAACGAAGAACGCCACAAAGAAAATGCCCGATCTACGCACTCGTGAGGCTTGAGGAGAATTCCTTCGGTGCAAAGAAGCTCCTCACGAATACGAACAACTTGGTTCAAGACAATTTTGCAAAGCTACTCTCAACAAAGAGAAATCTTCTCGGGAAAAAGAGAGAGCAAAAGCAAAACGGAAAGAACACAAGCACACCGAGGACACAATTACGAAATCGAAGCCACCATGGCTTATGGAGGTTACGACCTCTGATTCCTCGCAAGAATCACAAGTTCTTACACCGGTGACACAGTGGATCTCAAGCAAGAAGGAGCTAGGGACGGGAAAACCTAGGAATAGGTGGGAGAGAGTAATGCTAGAGATAAGGATGATGATACCCCTTCATCCTCTATTTAACGAGGCTTTGGCTATTTCCCAAAGACCCCCCTAGATACAAGACCGAATTACCTAGCCCTAAGACATTGTAATCCAAGTCGGTAACTCTCAGCCACTCATTTGAATGGACAGCCCCGCTTCCTGCCGGGAGTTGTCGTCGCCTCGACGCAACCTCCAGGATTCCGCCACGTGTCATCCCCGCTTCCTCGGAAGCTACGCCTAGGTTTTGAGGCCCAAACCCAGGAAACCCGCCACCGGTAGCTTTGGGCTCAACTACCGAACCCTGAGTTTTGTGGCCCAAACTCGGAAACCGACGCGGATGGTTTTGAGGCCCAAACCATCAAACCACTCGACGCGAGCCACCTTGTCTGCGCCCGGTCGGACTCCGAGTCGCCTGAGCCTCTGCTCGACTCACGCGTCCACCGTCTTGACTTGGTCAACTCAGTCAACCTCCATGTCTTCTCGCACTCGCCGGTGTCAAGTACTAGCCACCACAGCTAGTCCGTCGGCGCCCATGGTCCCTTAGTCCGAGCCTCGCTTCCGCCCTTCACCGCTCTCAGTCCATCGTCACGGCAAGCCTCTACTCGACCTTCTCCACGCCATTGACCACTGTCACTAGGCATAGCACCTGCACACCACAAGCCGATAGACAAGCACATGTTTCTTCTTTCGCAGAGGTTAGGTTAAGCCACTCAAACTGAAATACTCACGTGTTGGTCAATCACTCATCATCAAAACTGAACATACATGGGTACTTATCCACCATGTGTTCGCAGATCTGCTAGTTGCTGGAAAATTCAGGAAGATGCAAATCTCTGAATTAGAAGAATGGAGAGAGAAAGCATACCATAATGCTAGGATATACAAGGAGAGAACCAATAAATGGCATGACAAGAGAATCAAGGTCAAGGAATTCAACCCAGGAGACAAAGTCTTGCTATTCAACTCGAGATTCAAGCTCTTCGGTCACGAAAAACTGAAAAGCAAATGGGAAGGGCCATACCTCGTCGTCAACGCCGCGACTCATGGAGCAATCACACTCCAGGACGACAACGGCAAAATCTTCAAGGTAAATGGCCAACGTCTTAAAGTTTTCTATGAGCATGAAATTCCTGAACAAGAAATTGATATGATAGATTTTGTTCTTAATCCAAATTAGAACTAAAATCTACATGTTTTAACTTTTTTGTTCAAATTTCGAAAATGACCTTATAAATGGCCTAGACTTAGCCTTGACTCCCCCCTCGTGAAAATCGGCTCATTTGGCCTCTAAAGGGGATCGGTCGATCATGTTTTTGGGCCAAATAGCCTGAAACTTCACGACACGGCTCACCTAACCCGAACCAGTTCAAAACCCGACTTGTTCGGTCGATAACTTTCAAAAAGGGATCGGCCAATCGTGGTTTGAACTCGTTCAAACGCCCCGTTGCATAGAAATGTCGGGCCAACGCTCCCCTTCGGTTTTCATCACGATCCGATCGTAAACGAAGGCCCAGAACGTTGTTTCTTCTCTTCTTAACACCCCTCCTTCTTCTTCCTCCTTCCACCTTGCTTTCTTTCACAACCAGCAGCACCACCATCACCCTTTGCGATCCTCCACACCTCCTTGAACACCCTCATGGCTCCACCATGCAACAATGGCAAGATGCCACTCGTTCCAGCGATGGAAGTTCGTCCAAGACCCGAGACCTCATCAACTCCAACGCCATGATCGTTGAGGTCCTCGAGGTTGCACCTCCGGCCATGGAACCACCACCGGCAGAGCCAACAACCCCTAGGGGGGGTCAGCCGACCAGCTCCTGGAAGTCAGAGCGGATGTGGACCATCGCCCGGTCGATGTCTCCGCGTCGCAACCTCAACAAGCCCGCTACGCGACCGGTGACGCCCAAAAGGCCGACAACCGGTGAAGTGGGGTTGAAGAAGGTGCCTGTCTCCTCCACCGATGACGAAACGAGCACCGGCTACACCCAATCCTACTCGCCGTCAACACCGCCATGGATGCGCCTCCAGAGGGCCCATGGTGGACCGGGGAGAGGCAAGGTGCTCATCCCTCCACTCAACTCCGAGGAGCGGAGGGAGGGGGTATGCAGATCACTTGAGACGGAGGAGTCTCGCAAGTCCGTTCGTCGGACTAGCAAACCATTGTCGATCTCTGGCCCTCCAGGCCAGTTCGAGGATGAAGATGAAGAGAGTGACATGGAAAAGATGCTTTGCATAGTCGTGTGCCTTAGGGAGAACAATAGCAAGTTGGCAGAGCGGGCGGCAGAAGAAAGTATGGCTCGCCTAGATCTAGAAGATAGCTTTAACGATCTTCGCATTAGCACCAATGCGGAGATCAAGCGTCTATCCCAAGCAATCGGGAGAGAGGATCTCTTTGCTCCTCCATCGCCATAGATCACTAGTCCACGAATAAGATAGGCACCTAGGTTTATTTTCCAATCATTTTGTTGATTTCCCTTTTCATCATTGTAATGTGTGCCTACAAAAGTTTGAATTAAATAAAAATGTTTGGTTTTGCTGTTATTTTGCCCAGCAGAACCCCTGCATTTGATGTTTCTCTGTCACTGAATTCAGCATGCTCCGAAACAAGTATGGGGGAGGTCGGTCGACACTCCAACTTGTCAAAACACCAGAATACCCACAAAATCATGTTGTACACGTCAATGAACCGTTCCACAAAAAAGTTGGACCAAAATGGCCACTTTTGTGGATCGGCCGATCCACGTTGGAGGCCAAAGTTCAGAAAGTTCAGAGTACATCAACATTCAGAGGTAAGGGATTGGAATGCAGAGTTCGAAGTGACCAAACAGCTCCGAAGAGCGGTCGGCCGACCGTGTTTTCTAGGGCCTGGACCCACCAGCCAGCATCCATTCAATTTCAAACATCTCACCTGACTGGTTTGCCACGTCTCTCCCCTTTTCTCTATAATTTTTCATGTGTTTTCTCATTCTCCTCTCAAGAATAAAAATGAAATAAAAATATTTCCTTCATGAAATTCATCACCTTAGTTTAAATTTCTTTTAATATTAAATAAAACAAGAGATCGCTTCCAAAAAAACTTTGAAAAGTGACATGATCCATGACATTTAAAGGGCAAAAGCGTCATAAAGACAAATTCTTGCTTTTGCTTATGCTAGTGGGAAAACACTTTGATAGGAAGATCTTATGGACTAAGTTGTTGATTAATGTGATATAGTCTCGGCTCATGATTCATACCCTGTCTATTTAAAGTTCTTGGAGATTAATTTTTGAAAATGTCATAAAACCATAATGTCACTACTCCTCTATAGTGAGAAAAATCTTAGCAAAGCCACAAATACTTATGAATGTTCAAAACCTTCCTCAAATGTTTCTTGTAATTACTTTGAGTTTGGTCAAACCTTGTGACCCTTGTTGAGAATTATGTCATAGTTCAAAGATCAAGATCACATACACGCTAAAAAATTTCGCTGCTTCTACACTGGAAGTACGCAAAACATGCCTTTCATTTACATGATCCTTGTTATGAGATTTCTTTTGAAAAATTTATCAAAAACTCCAAGTACTAAAATATGATTTGGGAAGATGACTTTGCCTCGAAGATCTATTCCATTTATCAACTTCTCAAGGATATATGTTAGCCAATACCACATATCCCATTGGTATGACAAAATGTCTTGAATGAATCTTTATGCTTGCTTTATACTTTGAATAACATGGTCTTGTTATCTTTTAACCTTTACTCGAAGACGAGCAAAGAGGTAAGTATGGGGGATCTTGTTGACGGTAATTAAGAGTCATTTTATCACCATAAAAATACCGTCAACATCCTAATATTCAAAGGAAAACAAACATAGCCTAAACATATTGTGTCAAATAACTAGTTCCACATGTTCCATGACTATTTGATGCACGTAATGACAAATGATGACTTTTGGGAGCTAGTGGCCCACTTAGGGGGTCGGTCGACCAACCTGTGGACCCACTTGGCCTCCCTAGCCCCCATGATCCTAGAAACACCTTCCAAGACACTTCCTACCCCTTGGATCCAAGTATGTTTACCTCCCAACGGTTCAGATTCATGTCACAAGGATCCATGGGCCCACATCAAGGATATCAGCGAGATAAACACCTCAGAACAAATAATCACTGAATATGACAAGTGGGACCAGCATATAGGAGGTAGAGGTGGGCCAAGAGCCCCATAGGTGGATCGGCCGATCCACCCTTGGGATTTTACTAGGCCACCCACATGCCCATATGTTGTGGGACACCTCCTGAGGAAAGGTGGCAGGGCCGACCTGCAATAAGTGGATAGGCCCACCCTGGCCAGGTGTCCAAAAGATGCACCGACCTCCCCACCGACTTCCTGCATGCCTCCATGCACCCACTTGATCTCCCCCGTTGATCTAAGTCGGTTCTAATGACGGTTTGATCCTACGGTGGATGACGGAAGTGACGCGGATCGCTGACGTGGCACTAGGCTCTCCCTCTAGCTATAAATAGACCCTTAGAGCTCCCTATTCATTTCATGCCTCATTGGAGAAACTACTCTCTAGCCTCTTAGCGGAGCCCTTTAGTAGTGTTATGCTGGTTGGAGGAGAGTGAGGAGATCCTTCTGGAGAGAGCCCCGGGTCTGTCGGGAATCTTCTCCAGAGTTCTTCCTCAGCGCATGTGAGTCTCTTGTAAGTTTACGCTTGTAAGTGACTTCTTCTGAGTTCTTTATAGTATTCAGTGCTCTAAATCTGGTTTAGTTGTTATACAACTTTTCACGCTTGATCATCGCTTTGCTCTGAGTATAGTGCTTTAATCTTAGGCCAAGGTTAAAGTAGTAAGATAAGTGTAGACGTGGTATCTAAGCTCAATCTTACCTTTGTAAACCACTTATCGCACGGATTGTTTGTGGTAGCTAGTAGGTGGTGACAACCCTATCTAGTCATTGTATTCCACCACGTGTGTAAGATAAGTTCTTAAAAGGTAGGGTCTCAATACAACATGATGGCACGGTCCAGTTAGAGTTTTGCCCTCTTTCTGATCTATCCGATAAGGCTAGTATAACCAGCTATCCCTTGTTAGAGTTCTTTCTATATCGAACCTCTCAACCTAGTTATCATAGTCTCCCTTGATCCATCATAGGACATATCTTTAATCCTAGTTAGATCACTATCGTTCCCTGAGGAAAATACGATACCTGGAATACTCCCGGTGAAGTGCTACATCGGTATAATCTATGCGCTTGTGGATTTATCCAATAGTTATAAGAAATACCAACAGCCATGTGTCCTCAGATTTCGAATTTAGCCATTGGCACGCTCGACTGAGAACCTCTGGACCAGGCACATCGGTCCGGAGCTCTAGTCTGAAGAAATTAAAACGATTGTTTCGACGAAGCTCCCAGGGACGACAAAACCATCAGACTTCGGTCTAGACCTTGCCTCCGGACCAAAACCTCAAGGTTTAGAACCCTTCTCCCAGGGTTTTGACTTCCAGTCATCGCAACCGGACCAATCAACATTAGTCTGGAGCCTGTGCACCAGCCATGTCCGGAGCTTCTAGTGAAGCGCCCCAGGCTAGGGTAAGCCTCCGGAGCATTACCATTGGTTCAGACCTTCCCCAACACCTGGTCCTAAGCCTCTTTCTCAGTGAGATCCTTCTCCTTTCTTCTCCCCTTGTTCACATGTACTAACACCAAAGTGTTTCAGTACTTGTGCAAGTGTATTAGCATGTTTTACAAAGATTTTCAAGGGTTGCTCATTAGGTTGTATGCCCATGCATGAATGACCTCACATAATGGCACTTGAAACTTGCAATCACATACACTTTCCCCCTTAATAGTATAGTTGTGTATCCTAAATGTTATCACACTCACTAAGTGTCTTCATCACAAAAGTGGAAAGCCCTATCAAGTATACATTTGCCTTGATCACTTAGGGTTCCATCTTTGTCCTAGTGTGATCTTCATGGTGATCACTTTTGATCTTGTGGCTTGTCACATCCTAGCCACCTCGCTTGCTCCACCACTTGTCATACTATGTGTACTAATCCTACTCCAACACTTAGAGTAAGGTTAGTAGCTAGGTTTCATCTATTACCAAAACACTAGAGATATCTCAATCTCCCCTTTTTGGTAATTGATGACAAACCATATAAACGATATGAAATATGATTGAGTCAACTTGAAATGCATGTCTAAGCAATATATCATGAAAGGAAGTGGACAAACATTTTAATGTTGGTTTGGTAGTGTTTACTCTCCCTACATATGTGCTCTCTTTAAATTTGATTTAAGTTTTGCACATATGCTTATAATGATGTTTTGGAGGGGTGACAACTAACAAACTATGACATGATGCTAAGGTTTAAGAAATGGACCTTCGAAGCGTGATACAAATTGGAGTGCGCCCTTCATACTTCCCTTATCAACATGGTTAGCTTGATACCACTTGATATTAATTGAAAGAACACATAATCTCAAAAGAAAGGTTATCTAGCTAACACCTATGCATGCTAGTGATCAAGTAATCATTCAATGTTACTACTTAGCATACACCACACAAGCATGTCATTTTGAATAAATAAAATAATTCAAGCAAGCATATGAGTGCATGCCCATTCAAATGCAACAACTTGTTCATGGGCTTGCTCCCCTACTTGTGTGCTCACATTTTAATTTTTCATTTTTCAAAAACCATATGTTTCTCTTTCTCTCCCCCATATTTATATGCTCTCCCCACGGTTCATAGTTCATATTTATATCTAGACTTTCTCCCCTATTTCTAGCTAAACTCTCCCACTTTGGCATCAAATACCACAAAGGGGACCACTTAGAGCTATTTTACCACTTGAAGATTACTTGTGAAAGTATTATCAAGTCAATTTGGAAAACAATGAAGTTAAGATCAATTTAGATCACTTGTCCTAAATAATTAACATGGTTTGAACCGAACACAAGCTTCTTCACACGTCTTGCAACGATTATCGTTCCCATGTTGGTTAAGTATTTAGAACAAGCTTTCTAGGATAAACATGTGAGGTTCCAAGCTTATCAACATGTCATATGTTACCACAAGATCAACCAAAGCATAGAAACAATAGTGGTACCATATGTACATACAAAACATTTGGTTTTCATGAATGAGCCTAATAAGCATGAGTGATGTCTATATGCTCTACAGAAGTCTTAGCAAAGTATGAATTCATATGTCAACCAATTATATCTTGCTATCTTGGACTAGAGGCATGTCATAAGTGGGGTGCATCAACTCATGTTTGAGAAATCTAGGATGTTCAACTCATTCCTCAACTTGCAAAACCTCTTCGCATCAAGTCATTTAGTAAAAATATTGGCTAATTGATCATCGTACCCACATTTTCAATGAAAATGTCACCCTTTTTGATGAGGACATCATCACGCTGGACACATCTACGTCATTGTCTTTCCCAAGTTCGTGGCCCAAACCAAGTCGACTTCGAGTCTGTTTCGGAGTACAGGACCAACAACGAGTAAAATGGACGCCCGGGACGCATCCGGACTCCATTCTCGATAATTCACCCATGGTTGGAAAGATAATTTCATAAGGAAACCAATTTCATTGGTTTGAGGTCCAAATTCCTTCTAGGTCATCACGAAACGTCGAAAAGTTAGCGTCCAGAATCTGTCCCGGTGTTGTGTCACTATTTTTGGTCCGTTGGGTCGTGTATCGGCGTTGAGCCCACTAGAGGAGCGCGTCCAGGGGTGGCGACGACCCTTAGACCTATATAACCATCCACCGCCACTCTCGTTAGGTTTCGGGTTTTGTTTTAGATTATAGTTTTCCATCGAGAAACTGAATCGTTCATTGTAACTGTGTTGATTAGTCCTTTTACAGTGATCCAGGGCCCCCATTCCTGATCTCCTCCACTGTGTCGGTTAGACCTTTGGAACCGAGTTCTTGAACCCTCTATTGATATTCACATCAATCATATTTGCAATTTTAGATTGCGTGTTTATACCTTCTTGCTTGTGTTCTTCGATTCGCTTGTAGTAAAAGCCTTCTTGGCGAGGTCAATCAAGTTGTGCTTGGTTGATAACCAACGGAGCAGTGGTGTAACGGTTGCAAGGTTCGAATCTTGTATGATTTGAAGCCAGATCACCAATGGCGAGATCTCCACAAGTCGAATTTATCGGTTACCTCACGGAAGATCGGGTCAGTCCTCATCAATTGGTATCAATTGCTGCAGATTCCATCGAGGGCGATCAAGACGAGGAGACCATTGATTCCGTGGCTGCCGCCGTAGGATACCCTAGCCTTCTTGTGTAGCGTGTGTTGAGTTCACGTGTGGGACATGAAGAAGAGATGCAGATCCAGCGCCACAATTTGTTCCACATGTATCTCATTGTGCAGGGTTGTCGTGTTATCACCATCATTGATAGCGGGAGTTACAACAACTTGGTGAGTCCAAATTTGTTTAAGAAGCTTGGCTTGACCACACGATAACATTCGCATCCATAAAAACTTCAATGGTTGAATAATAGTGGTAAGACTAAGGTAACTAAATCAGCCCGCATTAGCTTTTTCACAGGCTTTTATCATGATACTACTGATTTTGATGTACCTATGCAAGCTTGTTCAATTTTGTTAGGACGTCCATGGGAATTTGATAATGATGCTTTACACCATGGTAGAACTAATACATACACTTTCATGCATAAGGACAAGAAAATTACTTTGCTTCCTTTGTCTCCTATGGATATTGTTAAACATGCTCAAGAGATTAAAAATAAACCTCCTCTAAACATTGATAATGGTAATGGGATTAAGTTACCAGGAGGTGCTTTTCTTGCTACAACTTCAGCTACTGCTGAGTTATGTGATAATCCTAATGCACCATGTTATACTATGTTTTGTCAACCTATTATATCTTTTTTTGCGACGAAAGAAGAATTATATTATATAATAGCTGGGTACATCAACAAATTACAAGCACTCTGGATTACACTAGATATATCCAGAAAGTGATTTTCATCTAAAATATACCCACGCCGTGAAAAGCTCAAAATTTCAAAACCAAACCTTTTTGACGCTTCGTATAGATGACCACACAGGCAAATACTCGGCACCAGCAATAGCGGCAAGCCTGAGAACAGATGTCCAACGGACGGCCAACATTCCTGTAGATGGAATTGAGGATCTTTTTCTTCTTGCTAGTGTCTTCCTTCTTCTTCTTCTTTCTACCACCGAAGAATGAGGAAGACTGATCTGAAGGATATTCTCCCTAGTCTTTCATTGTGGTCAGATCTAACCACAACAAAACGAAGAAAAGACCGGAGAAAATTATTCCATGGCGACGACATCATCTCCGCCTTGATGCCGCCGTCCGGAAACAAAGATCTCCATGTCGTCATGTCGATGAAGATGGTGATGCCGAAGTTGTCGCCCTCGTCTTCAACGAAGCCGCCATGGAGAAAACGATTCCACCCTTCTCCTTCACCATTGCCGGAGAAGAGGATAAGGAGGAGATAAAACTCCAATACCAATAACTTTGGCATGGAAAAACCCTAACCCTAAGGACTCGATCTAATGGAGAAACTTATTAAAAACAATGGATCCCCGCTCCCTTCAGCCCCCGGCGAGATGCCAGAGGGGAAGGGAGGGGGACCAGCGGCAACGACGAAGGGCGGCGGGCGGGCGGCGGTGGCCTTGCGGGTCGCGACCTTTTTTTCTTTCCCGTGGCGACACTGCTCCGTATGCGTACGGTTCGGCGAATCAACCCGTCAACCTATTATGTCTTGTGCATTGCCTGCTGTCACTAACCTTTTGCAGGAGTTCGTTGATGGGACAGAGTCGAGGATGACTCCAATTCTACAAGGCGGGGATGATGAGTACATCGCCAAGATGGAGTCGAGGAAGAATCCAATTCAATAAGGGTAGGATGATGAGGACATCACCATGCTGGACACGTCTACGCCATCGTGTTTCACAAGTTGGAGGCCCAAACCAAGTCGACTTCAAGTCTGTTTTGGAGTCCAGGACCAGCGAGGAGTAAAACGTACTCCCAGGACGCATCCTGACTCCTTTTTCGATGATTCACCCATGGTTGGAAAAATAATTTCATAAGTAAATCAATGGGGTTGGTTTGAGATCCAAATTCCTTCTAAGTCATCTGAAAACGTCGAAACAAGTCAGCATCCAGAATCTGTCTGGGTGTTGTGTCACTGTTTTTGGTCTATTGGGCTGTGTATCGGCGTTGAGCCTAGTAGAGGGGCGCGTCCAGGGGTGGCGACGACCCTTAGACCTATATAACCAGCTGCCGTTGCCCTCGTTAGGTTTCGGGTTTTGTTTTAGAGTTTAGTTTTCCATTGGGAAACTGAATCATTCATTGTAACTATGTCGATTAGTCCTTTTACAGTGATCCAGGGCCCCCGTTCTTGATCTCCTCCACTGTGTCAATTAGTCCTTTGGAACTGAGTTCTTGAACCCTCTATTGATATTTACATCAATCATATTTGCAATTTTAGACTGCGTGTTTATACCTTCTTGCTTGTGTTCTTCGATTCACTTGCAGGAAAAGCCTTCTTGGCGAGGTCAATCAAGTTGTGCTTGGTTGATAACCAACGGAGCAGTGGTGTAATAGTTGCAGGGCCCGAAACGTGTCTGATTTGAAGCCGGATCGCCAACGTTGAGATCTCCACAAGTGGAATTTATCAGTTACCTCATGGAAGATCGGGCCAGTCCTCATCACTTTTGTCGATGGTCTCTTATGAAATGGTGTCTCACATCTATGTGCTTTGTTGAAAGTGCATCTAGCCCTTTAGTGGGTTTTGGTGAATTGAATGACAACCCAATTAAAGGTCTAACAAGTTTGCTAAGTGAATCAAAGGTTAAACAAGAAAAGCAAACTTGATGGTATTCCAAACAGTGTTGAGATGAAGGTCAAATCGTGTATTGTTGTATTGAAAGACTATGGAAACAATCTAGTTCAAGCAAAAGACAACAATGCAAATGGAATCAATGAAGTGACTTCTATGTTGTGGGGTATCATAGTATCATGTGAAAGCAAGCATGTTTGGCAAATGGCAAATGAGAGATGAGTTGATAGTTATGGATTCGTCTCTATATTGGCTTGCTTTACATGAACAAGAAGAGTTGGATAGTGGAATAGTGTTGATCAAGGATTAAATAATGAATCAATAGTGCATTAGTGAGAAAACACCAAGCAAAGGTCAAATGACAAAGGAGACAATGTATATTGTATATAATATGGTCTCTACTTTTAGTTTGCTTGTATGGACAAAGATTTGGAGAATCACTTTGCATTAATATGATCAAGCTAGAAGTTTGAAGATAGAGATTGAAGTGAGTGATAGGAGTGTCAAGCCAAAACAAGGAGGATCTAAGGAATTGTGAATTGGCTTGACCATATTGATGTGGAGTCTCATATATCAAAGCTTGATTGATCTCAACATTCATATCTACAAGATATCAAGCAAGGATCACAATATTGTAGAAATGGTTTTCAATCGGTGCTTAATATGGTGTGACTTGAGTATGGCTTGATAGGGTGAAGATAGCAAGGAAAGTACTTCGAGGTACTAAGAAAAGGTGAAGGTCAAGGAGACCGAGGTACTATGGCTAAGGTGAAGAAGAGAGTACTTGCATTGAGTCGAAGTATTAATCAAGCTATGAGGAGTATTATGTTGAGGATCAATTTATTAGTGGAAGTGACTTGAAGCCATGGGCTGAATTCATATATGTTGGAAATATTCAAGTCACAAGCTCTAAGGTGTGTTTGCTCAAAGAGATGAGATAATGATGATTGCAAACACATGCTCAAGGTATTACAAGAATGAGGAAAATACATTCAATGATGCAGCCCCAATTTGCAAAGGATACAGTGTCCGGCTCAAAGGCGTTTAATTTATTTGATGTTTTGAATTTGAGTTTAGGAAAGGCCGTACTACAAAGGGGATGCAATGTGCATGCGTAAATGTGCAACCAAGTGCTCAAGTTCCACCAAACACCCTCTCATACCATGCCCAGTCTCCCTGCAAAACAGATTTTCATTCGGAGCATTTTTGGGCAGCGCAGCGGTGCTGTTCCCCTGAGCAGCAGTGCTGGGAGTCCAGCAGTGCCGGGTTGTAGGACAGCAGTGTCGGACCTGTCCGGCAGTGCCGGGCTGTAGCCCAGCAGTGCCGGGACTTGAAGTGTCCGTTGGACAGCAGAGGATATTTATTTCCCCTTCCTGCTGCCCCCAACGGTCATCTCGACCATTCCCTTCACCAGTGCAAAAACATAAAGCTCTCTTCCTCTCTCGAACTCCATTGGAGCCCCTCAAGCTTCTCTCTTTGATTCCTCTCCAATCCTTTGAGAGATTGAGCCTCCAAACTTCATTAGAGAGCAGCCCAAATTGTTCTTCATTGCCTAGAGCACTTGGTTCGCGTTCAAGCCGATGGATTGCATTTGTTACTCTTGGAGCTTGCTCCTAGCCGGCTAGAGCATCGCTTGTGGAGCTTGCCAACTTGTGTGGCAGCCCCGGGAGGTTTGTAACCATCTCATTGCAGCTAAGAAATCACCCCTCACTTCAAGAGTTCACTCTCTTGATTTGAGAACGAGGGAAGGGCAAGCCTTGTGGGGCAAGCCTAAGCCTTGTGTGGCAAACCTCAACGTGGACTTAGGCCAGCCTTGGTGGCGACGCTGAACCACGGGATAAATCTTGTGTCACTTTTGTTTGTATTATTTGCTTTACTTGCATTTGTCCTCAAGGTGATTTCTAGGGTTTGGTCCCGATCTACTTGGTGGTGCAGCTCCTACCACTTTCAAGTGGTGCTAGAGGTTCCCTACACCTCTAGGAAGGTTTTCATTCAAGCACAACTTCCATTCTAGTTATACATTTTGAATTGTGCTCAGTTCTGTCCTGGAGGCCAGCACTGCCAGGCTTAAGAGCAGCAGTGTCGGACCTGTGCTGACAGAAAGTTTGTAAGTTTATTTTAAACAGGCCTATTCACCCCCCCCCCTCTAGTCCTACTGGGCGACATCAAGGTCCTTTCATTTGTCCTTTAGTGTTAGATGGATTTGTTTGTAAGCTTCACCGCACTTTGATTGTCACATAGCAAGGGAACTTTATTGAAGTTGATTCCATAATCATTCAACATGGCCTTCATCCATAGTAGTTGTGCACAACAACTCCCCACACTAATATATTCGGCTTTGGAGGTAGAGAGTGCCGCACTATTTTGCTTCTTGGATAACCATGATACTAGTGATCTTCCCAACATTTGACATGTTCAACTAGTGCTCTTTCTATCAACCTTGTATCCTACATAGTCAGAGTCCGAATATCCAATCAACTCAAATCTTGACCCCATGGGATACCACAATCTAACATCTCATGTATGCTTAAAGTATCTCAATATCCTCTTTGTGGCTTTCAAATGACCCTCCCTAGGAGATGCTTGAAACCTTGTACACATGCATACACTAAACATGACATCCGGTCTTGATGTGGTCACATAGAGTAGACTTCCAATCATAGACCGATAGAGTGTTTGATCAACCATCATGCCACTTGTATCACTATCCTAATGTCCACTGGTCCGACGAAGCTCCCAGGGATGGCAAAACCATCAGACTTCGGTCCAGAGCTTACCTCAAGGTCCGGAGCTCTTCTCCCAAGGTTTTTGACTACAAGTCAGCGCTACCAGACCAATCAACATTAGTCCGGAGCCTGTGCACCAGCCATGTCCGGATCTTCCAGTGAAGCGCCCCAGACTAGGGTAAGTCTTCGGACCATTACCATTGGTCCGAAGCTCCCCAACACCTAGTCCGAAGCCTCTTTCTCAGTGAGATCCTTCTCCTTTCTTCTTCCCTTGTTCACATGTACTAACACCAAAGTGTTTCACTACTTGTGCAAGTGTATTAGCATGTTTTACATAGATTTTCAAGGGTTGCTCATTAGGTTATATGCCCATGCATGAATGACCTCACCTAATGGTACTTGACACTTGCAATCACATACGCTTTTCCCCTCTTAATAGTACGGTTGGGTATCCTAAATTTTATCACACTCACTAAGTGTCTTGATCACAAAAATGGAAATCCCTATCAAGTATTTCCTTGATCACTTAGGGTTCCATCTTTGTCCAAGTGTAAGCTTCATGTTGATCACTTTTGATCTCGTGGCTTGTCACATCCTAGCCACCTTGCTTGCTCCACCACTTGTCATACTATGTGTACTAATCCTACTCAAACACTTAGAGTAAGGTTAGTAGCTAGGTTTCATCTATTACCAAAACACTAGAGATCTCTCAGTGTGTCCGACGTACTCCTCAGATGTGTGGTAGGTAGTGGGTAGTGGCAGCCCCATCTAGTCTCTGTAGTCCACCACGAGATTGGGCAATTTCTTAAAGCGTTGGGCCCAAAGCTGTAACGACACAAGTTATCTTTTGCGGTGCTTGATCGAAATAGAGCTTTGAGGTAAAAAAATCTTAGTAGACCCTTCCTTGATCTAGTACCCTTACCGTTAAGTTCCTCTCTAACTGATCTATCGTAAACACCTTGTTGCCTTAGAACGAACTTGATTCTTAGTAGAATACTCACATTCTAATTGGAAATCGATACCTTGGAATACTCCTAGGTGAAAGCTACTTTGACAACCATGCGCTTGCGATTGTACCTATTTGCCACATTTGGTGTCAACACATGTACACCACCCATATTATGTACTAAATCTGGCCCACGTAGAAGGAAAGGAAATATCACAACACATCGGTAGATTACATTACATCACAAAGAGTACATTAAGTTTTCCAAACCATTGTTATCAAACTTAGTCATGACACATACAATACAGTCATCCAACCAATAATAATAGAGTGTGAGAAGTCTTAAACAACATAGTTTTTTAAGATAACATGTGTGGATTGTGCCATTCTCCACACACTTATGCACAATGGTCTTTCTACCACTATTGGTCCTAGACGGGCTTGGATGCATGGAAGAACCCGTAGGCTAGAAAAAATTTACCTGTAAATCTTAAACATTCACACGATGAGTACTCAAATATAACTTTACCTGTTGTGCTTCTCCACCAATCCAACCTCTGAACCTTCTCTATCTAGCTAAGAGTGAGCCCTTGCAGTTATTATACTCTCCATTCACAAATGGTAATCGTATTTGAGCAACGAAAAAAGACCTTACATCAATGAGTCAAATTTTGTGAAAGTTTAGAGCATAAAACTTACATCAAGATTCATCTTATAAACTGCCTATAAAATGGTATTGGTTTTTAACCATGAATTTTATATTATAATAAAAATTAATGGTCAAAATTTATTTCTTATCATTTTTTTAACGGAGGAGGTACCACGGCGGAGCCCATGCCCGCAGCGGGGATCCCGCGCCCACGGTGGAGCCCGTGCGTGGCTCATCCGCCGGAGGGGTGCGGCCACCGGGGCGCTCGTCCGCAGGGGCTCGCGGCTCGCCCGCTGGAGGGATGCGGCCAGCGGGGCGCTCGGCCGGAGGGGCTCGCAGCTCGCCGGGGCGTGACGGCCGCCCGGACGCGCGGCTCGCTAGGGAGGAGGCCATCCTCATGGGGGCGCGGTCGCAGGGGCGTGATGGCCACCTAGGAGGAGCTCGTCCGCCGGGGGGCGCCACGGCCGCCCGGACGCGCGTCTCGCCGCCTAGGAGGAGCTCGTCCGCCGGGGGGCGTGGTCGCCGGGGCACCACGGCCACCCGGACGCGCGTCTCGCCGCCGGAATGGCACGGTCGCAGGGACGCACAGCCGCAGGGGAGGAGCCGCCCGCCAGGGAGGACTGGCGGCGGCTGCCCGCCGGGCGGGCGCCGCCGGAGGCAGGGGCGAGTGGTGAGGGGCGGGAGGGCTCGCCGGCCGGAGTGGAGGCAAGGCGGGCGCGCGGCGCCAGGGCGAGCTAGATGCTGCCGGACGGAGAATAGAAAAGAAAACGATTCAGAACATAAAGAGTGGCAGGTGGGTAATTATTTATCTCAAAAGCAGATGAAAGCAGGGGCGAGGTGCTTTTGGATTTGTACTATAATAAAAGCTGCTTTTGGACAAAAGCAGATGTGACTTTTGAGGTCTTTGGTTGGCTTTTGGTTTTTTTAAAAACAAAAGCAGGTTGAAAAGCCTAACCAAATGGTGTCTGAGATGATAGCTTTTGTCTGGTATCGATTGGGGCCAGCTGCCTGCGGCCCCGCCCCCGCGAGTGCCGCCGCTAGCCTGTTTTGTTTTATACTCTAACCATTAATCATATATTTATGAGGATTACGAAAGAATAAGTCATTGTTAGTCCGTTGGAAGTTAGCAGCAGCTTTTATACGAATCGGGCCGAGGCCGACAAGAAAAATTGTAGAGGACTATGACCACACTTTATTACTCACGCGCGACGACCAACTACCAGCAGATTTAATTTTTGGCCAGCTCGATCGATCGATCATATCATTCTCTTCCATATAGGATTGTAAGAGTATATATATATATGCGCAACTGTGTGTCGCGGTGTATGAACGTGGCAACCTCTTGCCCTTGCATACAAAACTAAAGCTGTACTCTATATAATATATATATATATATATATATATATATATATATATATATATATATATATATATATATATATATATATAAAAGTGCAGTACGTACGTAGCTCTGTAGTAGTATCATATATATTCCTAGACTAGACTATAGATAGATTGTGCCTGCTACATACATGCTGCCGTGCGCTGTGTGACTAATAACCATGGCAAGCAGCCACCAAAACGAGGCGCCCCCGCTAACCCACCGGGAGAACGAAGAGTTCCTGCGAATGATACGTGATGCAAGGCAACGGTACGTACGTACGTTCATCAATTAATTAAGAATAATGTGTGCAAATGAAAATCGTATATATACTCCATCCACGTTCCTAATTAAAGAAGTCGTTTTGACGTGGTCTTAATTAAGTCAAGTATTACAAACTTTAACTACAAATAAATTATTATAGGTTGAGTTTGAAAATATATAAGTGATGTAAGTGGATTTATCTCCGAATGTAATTTTATTAGACTGTATAAACTATTTTCTTTGTGGACATGGAGGGTAATCTAATATAATCCCGTATGCTCTTTTATTAGGCTTCCATGTCTCTGGGCCGGAACCCATGTAGCTTGTTATTATATTTTTTTTACATTAGGTGTTACTCACTCTGTTATTATTTATAAAACGTACACACATATCAAAGAGTTAAACATTCAAATCTTTGACTCGCTGATAATTTTTAATTATTACAGTATAAATTTGATATGGTTAGATTTATAATTAAATATACCATCCAATTATTATAATTTATAAGTATAAACAATATATTTTAGAAGATCGTGTCATATGCAGACGTGCCTTACAAAAGATAGCGGAGAGAGTAATCTAGAGAGCCATCATCCTCTCTATGCTTCTTTGACTAGCATGAATCCGGCATAGATAATGTCTATATTTAGATATCTAATTAAAGAGATTATTGGAGAATATGTTTTCTCCAAATCTATATTTTTATAAATTAGTAATAATATAACGAGTCTCTTAGAGTTTCTATCTCATTCAATAACTAAGTAGCAGATACATTGTTTTGTATTCACTCTATTGAATATTGTAATGAAAATTTGAGATCCTAAATGAATTCAAATGAAACAAGTTTCGATGAAAAAGTTTTAGATTTTCTCGAGATATACAACTAATTTTCTTTTGGTTATTTTTCCATCCAAGGTGGTTTTAGAAATTCAAAAAATATGAATTTTAAAATATTTAATCTTAAAAATATTTTTTTCTTGTCTTAAATGATTTCAAAAAAAAACATAGACGACTATAACTACTATTTATAGTACATTTTTTCAAGTACTATAACTATCGATCAAATCATTTTTTCGAGGTCATTTGAATGATTCAAAAAAATCATTTCAAATTATTTATAGGAGTACTAGGTTAAGAAAACTATCAGCGTAAATTTATCTTTAGTGATGGTTTCCTATAAGCTGTCACTAGTAAAAATCATGAATTTGCAGTCGGGGTCCTCTTGAGGATGTCGCCAGTACAAATTAGATTTATACTAGCGGTAGGTTAAGAGAACTGTCAGTATGAATACATGATTTTACTAGCAGTGGCATTAAGAAAACCGTTACTTAAAATAAATTTAAACTAACCGTTCATAGTTATGGGCCTACAGTTTCATTTTTACCAGCGCCAATGCGTTGGCACCAGTGAAAAACTCACAAATATCAGTTTTACTAGTGTTGTCCATCTCAGTTATGTGTTCAAAAATCTGTTACTAACTTTTTTTTTCTGAAAGTGTCCGCTCATACCGTATTTCATTAAGAGGGTATCTTATCTACCAACAAATTATATAGTATATAGCAAGCATTAAAGAACACCTGAAAGTAAGTCACCTTTCAGAGTTATATTATAATATTGATTCATGGCGGAAAGAGAGCCTTTTTTTCTCCAGGGGTTATTGGATGGATTTGACTCGCTCTTTAGTGCTTGGGATGCAGTCATGCAGACAAATTAAAGCAGAGATAGAGAGGGGTTTGACTAGTACTAACTTGGTTACAAATTATAGTTTTTTTTTACTTTTTTAACATCAAATTTGACCATTCATCTTATTAATAAATTTGTGCAAAATAACAATTCTTTTGTTATGGCTTGTCTTCAAAAATAACTTAAATTTGACTATATTTGCACAAATTTTTAAAATAATACTAATAATCAAATTTGTGGTAAAAAAAATTCAAACAAACTATAATTTAAAATGGAGTGAATATTTCTATTGTGTTGGAAGAAGATAATTACTATTTTTTTGTTACGCAATCACCGGCTCTATGGCCTTATCGTTGAAACCGTGGGCTCGACAACATCACTAGTCACGAAACTTTTTACAACTCTGAAGGCCGAATTACAAGCTCTAGGAACCAGAAGAATATCGCTACAACCACAAGTCCAATCCATGAAGGACGAAATAAGCGTTTTGCTGTAACACAGATGGTCGAATCAACTTCTACCAAAGTCAGTCGCCGATTGTAGGGCTGTTGTTTCTTTTTTTTTTTTTTTGAACATGGTAGGGCTGTTGTTTCGGCTGTGATCTTTAACATCAGAGTTAATTTTCAACTCATAGTGCTGGGGGTTGCCATTTCTGTATCACTTTGGTTTTCTGTCCTTGCACGTTCTTGTTTCCCCTCTGAAGATCACTGATCAAGAGGAGCACATCTCCAGCAACTTTTGATTAACTTTGTTACCGACGTTCCACCATTAATTTTCCAGAGAATCACATTCGTTCTCATTTAGTGAGAGCGCTTCGACCTTCGATTCCTAGACAACATCCCATGCATGCCGTCCGTTTGACTAGTAGTTTCTGACATACTGATTCAAGATTGAGATTGAACCAGTATCGTTTCACAAATTTTCACTTGAGGAAGCTTCATCTCCTTCTGATGTTCATCTTCAAGAAGTGCTTGATCTAGGGTGGGCACGACAATTCATAACTTGCACCAAGATGTATCTGTTTGCAAAGAAGATAGTTACTAGTAGCAGAAGCAGCAACATTATTCAGCTAAGTAATTGAGTGCTTGCCTCTACTTGTTATTGCTGGTTCATCCAAATAGGGTGGAAGTGGATAGTGGTCTCTATTTCTTCCAATGGCTGTCAAGAAAACTTCAGCTTTCAATTGGAATGGTGTGTGAGAGAAATCGATGGTGAAGAGGTGTGTCACTGGGACCACAACGAGTGCTATTTATTATTAATACTAATAATAGCTGGATCATGCATGCAGGGCATCACACCCCACCAGCTATGTAAGCCCCGTATGGGGCAATGTTAAAAATGGTTTTTTTTTTTACTTCTCCCTCCGTACCTAAATAAATTAATTTCTAGAGTTGTCTTAACTCAAACATTTTACGTTTGACTAGGTTTACAGAAAAACACCATAATTTATGACACCAAATTAGTATCATTAAATATACTTTCAAATATATGCTCACTTGATGTCGTCATAACCTATAATTTGACTTAAGACAATTCTATAAATTGATTTACTCAGAAAAGAGAGTGCATATTACTACTGGTTATAGAAAAGAAGATAGTGTGCAGTGTTTGCTAACACTAATGAGCAGGCTGGGATGTCAAGCTCCGGAGGTGGAGATCGTGTTCAACCGTGTAAGCGTCGAAGCCGTTGTGCCTATTGGCCGACGGACGATGCCCACACTTCCCAATGCTATAATCAATGGTGGGAAGGTAACCTCATCTTAATTTGATATAAGTGTGAATTTTAAAGAGCATGGAAGGTGTGCGTCCAATATAAACATGTTTAGCAAGATTAATAATATAATCCGCTGCTGGTCATATGTAAACTTATAACCAATATATCAACCTATTATATAGTAGTTAGCTTACCAATGATCCACCTGTTTCTCTTGCAAAATTTCTTTGTTCTTATACATATAAGTTGACTGTAAACTTAAAGCAAGTATATAATAGGCAGGTAAACTGTAAAACTGAATATAAAGTAGAGAAAAGAGAAGTGGAAAGCGATGCAGACAAGTAGCTTATACACAAGAACCAAAAAAAACTTTACAAGGGAACAAAATAAACCATTTATTAATGATGAAGAGCTATCTACTACATTATTAAACTAAAATATGAGCTGTAAAACTCCATAGTGTATAGCAGCACGGTATGTTGCTCTTACAGCTCATTTTCCTTCTTTCTCCCCTATCCTATGCCATAGGATAGGGCTCTAGGATAGGACCCCACCTACATCCACTTATTATGCTTGCAGCTTGCTCTTTAAAGGTACTCCAATAATTATATAGAGCATATTAAAAGACAAATGTCACCGACAAGGTTTAAAGCTAATTAATACTGCCTTCATCTATAAAAGAATGTACACATAGTCACTTTTGATGATATGGCAATATATTTAAGAAAAAAAAAAGAAATGAGTTTCATCTTTTGACACGAATACAACTTTCTATGAATCATAAAACTAAATACATATGAAACTATAGAATAAAACTCTCCACTGAGAATGGGTTTTCATCCAAGTTTCATTTCATTTTATATGTCATGGTAGTCTTGGAAACAACGTCATAAAACTATTCCATGAAACTATAGCATTTATTTTTCTAAATAAATTTATTATAAAAAGAATAATCTATAATGATACTTATTTTGTACATGAATGTTAGTGCTAAAATTTAAACTGTTTGACTTCTAAAAACAAGAATTGCACGAGGTAGTACTTACGAGTATACTATGTTTGACTTCCCTTAGGAAGAAGACGCGCAATTGATTAGTGGCAACTACTCATTTTTGTGGTGCAGGCTATAGTGGATTCTGTGCTCGTGTGTCGCTCCAGGGAAAAAAGGTTAAGAATCATAGATGCAGTGAGTGGGACAATTAGATCATCCAGGTACAGTCGCATGGCCATGCAGTATTAAATGCCGATGACATCTAACAAGTAACAGCATGCCACAATGAAAAAAAACAGTTTCTCTAAATTGGCAGAAGGAACAATTTAACTGCAATGTTTCGAAAACTTGTTCAGTCGAATATTCGTCCCATATATATCACGGCAATAACCTGGACGGCATGTAATCAGATACTCTTTTCTTGTGTGGCCAGAATGACACTTGTTCTTGGAGCACCCGGATCAGGAAAGACGATCCTCTTAAAAGCATTGGCAGGAAAACTAGATTCTTCTTTAACGGTATTGTACATCAAATCCAGTCCAGTCCTCAAATTAGTGTAAATAATCAAAATCATATCACAGAAGAAGAATGGTTTAGATTAATGGTCATTCCTAATAAGTTACATATTTTGTGAGTGATAGGAAAAACAAACATCATTAATGAACTTTATGATTTCTTGCCAATAGTTCCATGGAAATGTCACGTACAAGTACAATGGGAAAACAAGGTCATCTACATCGCAGCACCTATGTGCATACGTCAGCCAGAATGACCTCCATCATCCCGAAATGACAGTGAGGGAGACTATTAATTTCGCTTCAAACATGCTAGGTGCCAACAATGAATTTGGTACGACTGCCTATGGGATTTGGTCAAGACAACAAATTACTAAATAATAGCTATCCGTTCCTCAAGCGATAGCGTTAACATGCATGCATACTGATTTATATACACTAACTATTTGTCCTGCTGGTGATAAATGTTTTAGAGATGCTGAGAGATGCATTACAAAGGAAAAGAGAAACAAGCAATGAACTAAATCAAGACCTATTTTCCAAGGTGCTACAGTCATATTTGTTTAAGATAAGAAAACTTCAACTTATTTCAATACAATAGTAGCTAAGTTGTTCCCGTACAGGCAACTAAACTTGGAAAGGGAAGCAACCTTAAAACAAACTACATCATAAAGGTAAAACCTTATTTCAATCAATGAAGGTTATCATTAAAGTATAATCTTTTAGCCTTAACAGTTTACATAAAACAGAATCTGTTTTCACATTTGTGTTTTAACAGATTCTTGGATTGTCTGACTGTGCTGACACTATAGTAGGGGACGAGCTGCACAGAGGTATTTCTGGGGGGCAGAAAAAAAGAACAACAATTGGTAAGTAGCTATTTCCTCTATGTATATGTTTATATATATGGAATGTAAGCTTTCGGTCCATAGGGTGTACAATGGTTATAAATTTGTTGCTAGGTATCCTGCAAGTTTTCAACACAAATGTTACATCTACTAAATGAGGCATAGAAAGTGGTTAAATAGAACAAAAGCATTAATGAAGGGTAGCTTAGTCAATTTGCTGGGTTTGGGTCTATGTGCTTGACTGCTGGTGTCTAACGTGCCTAAATATAATGAAATGGAGGGAGTACTAGTAGTAAATTATTATTAATATACTGCCTTCATTCATAAACATAAAAGACTTCTGCGAATCTTAGGACAAATTAAGTAGGAAAGAAAAGTCTTTGATATCCCCCATTAAAGGGGCCGAATCAATTCCTCAGTGGTCACCTCTTGATTGGAATAATTAGAAATCCTTATATTTATGGATAAATTTTGAACAAGTCCTTGTTTTCTATGGACAAAGGAAGTAAATTCCTTTGAGGGGGACAGGATATGAATGTACAGAATGTTCACTAACTTGTTTGATTTCATCCAAAAAATATCATGTTACCTTTTATCCTAAATGCCATTTAGAACATCTTAGGGTGTGTTTGGTTTGATGGATAGTACCTAGATATTTCGGATATCCAGAGACAAGGCCTATTTGGTTGGATGGACAAGATGAATCTAGATATCCATGATATGGAATATTCTGGGTAGATGCTGGATATTGTGGCCATCAGAAATATGGTAGATGAGCATATCCATGTTTTCTAATCTTTGTCATTAACAAATAAATTGAGAATTATTAGTATGTTATATTATTAATTAGTAATTATGATGACAAGATAAGTTTTGATAAGGGTTAATATATTGATTAGCGTATTTTTGTGTCACAATTAGACTAGTATAGTGCTAATTAACTTATTTTATTTTTAATTAGTGATTATAATGACAAGATTAGTGTTTGTGGATATTTATTAGTGTATAATTAGTTGTTATTTTTAAATAATAGATATAATTAGTCAGATATTCTCATCCATTCAATCTCATCTGTCCAACCAAACAGAAAAATAGTTTGTCCCATCCATACAACCAAACAGATAACATGGATATCCATATCACCAAATCCATAGATGGCCATATCCCATTCACCCTTGTCCTCAAACTAAACACACCCTTAACCACTTTTCAATGCAACCAATTTTTTTCTCGAATACGTAAAAGATTTGCGTATCATTTTGTATTAAGAAGAAGAGTTTGAACATACAAGCAATGCGCTTCTGTCGAGCGCCAAACGAGGTCGACCTAAGACAGCCGTAGCTGGACAACCAATTTAATAATGACATTACTCTTACAGAGATGCCCTTCCGGTATTTAGTTTGGTATTAATTCCCAACAGCGAAAAAAACCCTAAAAAAGATGACAGAAGATTAATTGGATTCTTACCAGCAAACCAACCCATTTGGTGCTGTCTGCAACTTGCTACTGAGCCAGTGGAACCTATCCCTGCATATGGGAAAGCAAAAGTGTCAAATCATGACACTTTGCACAAACCTAAACCTAGTACAGATAATATTATTGTAACCTTAACAATTGCAACAATGAATACACATCTACTACTGGCTTAGCTAGCAGAGTAGTCACCACGCACCAGAGGTTATAGATTGAGGGCCATTGGCTTGGAGCATAGTAGAATCAAGTTGGGGAAGAATCAAAGCCAGGTATCATATCATTCTAGGAATGCAGTACAAATGTTTGCAATATGTGATGCATTTAGATCCTCTTTCGGTGATGGCCATTTAGGTCCTATTTGGGCCATGGCCTCCCAAGCATTGACTGGCTAGCCAAATCATTTTGGCCCCAGCTGTCCAAAATCAGACGCCTTGGAGCGCTAGCTGCCCGGGTAGCCCTCCCACAAACCAATCCAAATAGACCCTTAATCATTCATGTACCTCATCAGTTTTGTTTTTAACATGCTGTAATCTTATGGCTGTAAAAAATCAGGAGAGATGCTAGTTGGCCGTGCAAGATGTTTCTTTATGGATGATGTATCAACAGGCCTTGACAGTTCTACCACACTTGAAATTATGACATTTCTTCGACAAATGGCCCATCTGATGGATCTTACAATGGTTGTTTCATTGCTGCAACCAGCTCCAGAGACATTAGAATTATTTGATGACATAATCCTTCTATGTGAGGGTCAAATCGTTTATCATGGTCCTCGGCAGAATGTTACTGGTTTCTTCAATACCATTGGCTTCAGATGTCCTAGCAGAAAAAATGTTGCTGACTTCCTCCAAGAGGTGAGTCAGTGTAAATTGCAATAAATAAACATCACATGCACTAATTTTAATTGTATCATTTTCAATTTTTTTCTAATATATGCATGTGATCCTTTAAATTTTTTTTTTGGGACAACACGCTGTGTCTGATTACATTTAGAAAGTCATACAGTAGCATGCCATGCATGTGTATGGGTCCAGCGCTAGGCTTGGTGGTTTAATCAGAGAGATGAGAAGAGATCTCAGAGAGAGTAGAGGTGCAGAGAGATCTTGACTGGTGTTGCTTCTATGAACCACAAGATCTCCTCACCCTCACCTATGTAAAGCTCAACTTCTCTGAATTAATCCATCAAGCAATTCCACACAATCTTTCCTTCTTTCATGGTAGCATGAGTCTAGTCGATCGCCTGATTCCACTCTGCTGCTAGCGTGCACATCCTTCCCGGCGCTGCTGCTCCTCCTAGCGCGTGCCTGCTTCCCGGCACTGCTGCTCCATGGACACCGCACAAGACACTCCCACCGCCCTTGCTCCTGGTGATGCTGCTGCCACCACCGTCGCCGCTGATCTCCAGCGGGCGGACACCGAGCGTGCCGCCGCTCACACTCGCACAGCAGGATCACTATGCAGCGGACGCGGGTCTTCAGGCCGCCCGTGCAGGGACGACGACGGCAACGGAGAGGTCGCCGCGGATCCTCCCCTCCTCGCGGCCCTTCTCCAGCACGACGCTGCAGCGCTTCTCAATCTGCACCAGCAGGCGGTTGTTGTGCCCCTCGTCCTTGACCTCAACTCCCCCTTCTTCGCGAGATGGCGCGAGTCCTTCCTCATCATTGGCAAGCTTTCCCTCCAGCAATACATCCTCTCCGACTTCACTGCGCCACGCTCTCCTGATTTGGTGTGCATGGACTGCATAGCTCAATGGTGCCATCACCGACGACCTCGCCGACGCGGTCTCCGAGAGCAGCACCACTGCTCGCACGACCTGGCTTGCCATCTAGTCCCAATACCTTGGGAACCACGCAACTTGCATGCTCTTCGCTGACCAGGAGTTTTGTGCCTTCTCTCAAGGCGATCTCTTAGTCTCCATGTACTGCCGGCACTACAAGCCCATGGCAGAGGACCTCGGCGATCCCATCACTGATCCCATGCTCATCCTCAACATCATCCAGGGCCTCAACAGGGCTTTCATCTCTGGCGCAGCAACCCTCTCCCCACTTTTCTCCAAGTGTGGGACGATCTTCAGCTTGAGGAGTTGACGATGGAGAAGAAGATGGCTCCCGTTGTGGCGCTTGTTGCGACGACAGGCCACTGTGCTGCCAACTGCTCCTGCCGCAGCACCTCCACAGATACAGCTGCATGCCCTCCTAGCCAGGTCCCAAGGTCATTTGGCCGATCAGTGGGGTGTGCCACCTCCCAGCGGCTATGCGCCACCTGCGCCGCCTGGCTATGCACCACCCGGCTGGGATCCGCAGAGCCGCAGACACTCGCCACCAACTTCCAAACTATGAACCTCCAGCAGCCACAGCAACATGAGTGGTATTTCGATTCTGGCGCCACATACCACATGACCTCCGACACCACTTCCACTCCCACCTCTTTTCCACCCAACATTATTGTCGGAAATGATCATTTACCTCCTGTTACCACCACCAGAGGCGCTCATATCCCTCATAACCTTCATCTTAATAATGTTCTTGTTTCTCCAATTCTTATTAAGAACCTTATTTCCATGCGCCAGTTTACTTCAGACAATAATTGTTCTATGGAATTTGACCCTCTTGGCTGTTCTGTGAAGGCTCTTCCCTCTCGGAGAGAGATCGCTAGATGTGATAGCTCCGGTCCCCTCTACCCGTTGCAGCTTCCGAGGTCTGCCTTCTTTACCGCCATGAACTCCTCCATCTGGCATCAGCGTCTTGGTCATCCTGGTCCTGAAGTTCAGTCTAAACTAGCACAACACTTTGGTCTTCCTTGTAATGCTAGTCATACTTTGCGTCATGCGTGTCAACTTGGGTGTCATACATGTCTGCCTTTTCATGCGTCGTATTCTCATACCACTCATAATTTTCAGTTAATACATTGTGATCTTTGGACCTCTCCCACTACTAGTGTCTCTAGTCATAAGTATTACTTGGTTGTTCTGAATGACTAGCCACATTCTCCACCATCTCAACTTTTTCACTTATAAACAAACATTCCCAACACACCACTCACATTGAGCCATAACTAGAAAGAAATTTGTGGCACAGCAAAAATAAAAGATTGACCATGACCTTGTTATGCTGCCATACTAGGCCACTAAGGGCTTTGGACAATCGACCCAAGGATAAGCTCCTGAGAGCAGGAGGAAGCAGAAGCACAGGCAAAAAGCAACAAATGGCATTCCTCTTCTACCATTTGAAGAACAGCCTGAGCAGTCGGATGTGTTCCTTCAAAAATAATAAGGTTCCTATGCCTCCATAGTTCCTACGCAAAAGAATAACTAGGGAATTGAAACCCTTCCATTTTTCCAAAATTTACACTAATGTTTTGAAATATTTAATTTTGCGGATTATTCAAGATATTTGCAATCAGGGCCTCACAGTCAATGTGCAATAAAAAATAATTAAACGTGCCTGCTTGTGTAGACAACAAAAGTTATATCTGATGACAGCTCAATTCGCACAAGTTTGAAAAGTTACTGTGCTTACTTTGAGGCATCATTAACAGGTAGTAACCAGCTGACTGACTCTGATCTGCTGCATGCTTGACACTTGTAGATCTTCAAAACACAAACCCATCTCCTTAAAAAGATCACATCGATGAAGAATATACAATGACAAACGATTTACAAAATCAATTAAGGGCCACATTATAATCCATATGTCCTACATATGCCTTTTTAACTTATTATATGAGTATTGATATGGATGCACATGTACACCACCATCAGTTTTTCAGCTTGGTATAGTGTAAGAAAACAACAGTACACATGCAGCTACAGAAGACCAAGATAAATAAAAAGTCACTGAAAGGAAAAAACAATTAAAACATGCAAAACTAGAATGTAAATCTGTTGTGGACGCTTTCGTAGGCAAGGGCTACAAGCGCCGCAACAAGTCATCCACAACAAGTGGCTGATAAGCCATTCAGTGAGTCTAGTCTTGTTCGGTTCAGTCTGTAAGGACAATAAGTGGCCGATAGGCCATTGAGTGAGTCTTGTTTGGTTCAGTCAATTAGGCTATGCATGCATGCAGAATAGTCGGCCTATTGGATATATTTTGTAAACAGTTTCATGGGGAAAATCAAACAAGAATTGAGTCATCTGTTCAGAGCCTCCTAGGGAGGGAGAACAGGCTCTGTTCTCTGCCATTGTTATTCTTCTTAGCCAGATTAATAAAGCCAATCATCCAGCCATATCATCTTTGGTATTCAGAGCCTCTGTTCTTGCGACCACATCTGGTTCTGCTGCCGCCACCGCATATTCCCACCCGCAGATCACATCTGCTCATCCAGCAATAACAGCCTAGTGTTCCTGAGACCTGATCATGGGCGATTCCATGTCCCCAGCCAACCTCAAGGCCACCATGGACACCATTCTCGCCAATCTCTCCACCCTCCAGAATGACATGACTACAATGAAGGGTGACCAGAGCCACCTCTCTGTGCCTGTCCATCGATTGCAATCCGAGAAGCTCAAAGCCGCTGGTTCGCACAGCAGCAAAGACACAGAGAAGCCTGCGTCGGAACCGCCACTTCCACCCCAACACCAACAACCCACCCACAGTTTCGCTTCCCGCACTATGACGGCATTGCGGATCTGGTGGTCTGGCTGCACAAGGCAGAACAATTTTTCCGCCAGCAACGTACACCACCAGAGGAAAAGCTGTGGCTTGCCTCCTTCTACATGGAGGAAGTTGCCCAGGACTGGTACTACCGCCAGTAGCAAAACCACGGCGCAACCACGTGGCCTGAGTTCATCAAGCAGGTTCAACGCCACTTCAGTCCGCTGCCGTACTGGCGCCATGGAGGAGTACCAGGAAAAATTTCTGCCCTTGTTGGCCCACTGCAGGGGCATCACAGAGCAGCAGCAGATCGACATCTTCACGGCGGGCCTTCACAATCCTCTACAGACTGATGTCGAGCTCCAGCACCCGGAGTCCCTTGACGAAACCATGGGACCATGGGACTTGTGCATGCCTTTGACGACCGCCGACTAGACGACAATAATGACGACTACAGCCTCACTCCCTCCATGACCCACGCAGTCGCCATGGCAGTTGTAGGAAAGGATTGGCTCAGGGAAAATAGTAGATTGGATTGCCAAGTACAGAGGACGTACAGATGTATAGGCTGGCCTGGGGTTTATAGAATACCCAATCAGGGGGATCCTTGCCTAATACACAATCACCTACTATAATAGCCCTGGGCGCCTAGGCCCATGTGGCACAGCCCAATAAGCCTCACGCTAACACGACCCCTCAGTCTGATCGCCAGCCACTACGCACGTTCAGACTGGACCTAAACTCCGTGAAAATTGAAGAAGGAAGGCCCTTGGTGAAGATGTCCGCATAGTGAGATGAGGTCGGTACATGAAGGACACAAAGATCACCAACTGCAACTCGCTCCCGAACGAAGTGTAGATCAATCTCAGTGTGCTTAGTGCGTTGATGTTGAAGTGGGTTGGAGGACATGTAGACCGCACTGATGTTATGACAATACACCAAAGTAGCGCAGCGCAAATGGGCGTGAAGCTCCTGAAGGAGCTGACGCAGCCATACAGCCTCGGCGACACCATTAGCTACTGCACGATACTCAGCTTCAGCACTGGATCTGGAGACGATATTCTAACGCTTCGAGGACCGGGAGACGAGATTGTCACCAAGAAACACAGCATAGCCCGAGGTGGACTTGCGCGTATCTGGACAACCGGCCCAATCAACATCAGTGTAGACCACAAGATCAGTGGATGTAGATGGTCGCAGGAGGAGGCCCAAGTGAAGAGTGCCTCGAACGTAGCGTAGAATCCGCTTGAGGGCAGTCAGATGAGGTTCACGAGGATCATGCATGTGTAAACATATTTGCTGAACAGCATAGGAAATATCCGGTCGAGTGAACGTCAGGTACTGCAATGCTCCAGCGAGACTCCGAAAATCTGATGCGTCAATCACAGGTGCACCATCAGCAGCGGCAATCTTTGGATTATTGCAACGGGAGTAGAGCACGGTTTGCACTCTGTCATCCCAGCACGGTCAAGGATATCCATCATGTAGTGCTTCTGGGAGAGAAGACCATCGCCTGATCGTTGAACATGCATACCAAGGAAGTGATGCAGCTCACCCAGATCTTTCATAGAGAATTCCTGGTGGAGGGCTGAAATAATCCGTCAAAGTAGGCCTGGTGAAGAAGCTGTAAGGACAATGTCATCAACATAAAGCAGAAGATAAGAGATCTCTAAACCACGCCGATTGATGAGGACATCATCGGCTTAGATATGACCATGCCAACCACTTCTATACCAAAGGTGAAACCATTCTATATGAGGTTTATCATTGTTACATTTGATGAATGGGTGCTGCACTATGAAGTGTGTATGTTTTCATTCTCAGAATTGCTTACATGGATCAAGAAAGGGTTAGATTGCATATGGGAAGCATGGATGGTCAATGAAGTTGATTGGGGACCAAATCCAAGTGTTCCTAACGTCCTCCACCAGGCCACCACGTCACTTTGGATCTAAGGAAACAAAGAGTCCAAGTCCCAACACGTTTTGGAAGTTCAATTCGGACTGCAGAAGAGTCCAAACTTGCGACGGTTGCCACGACTTCATACGGACTGCGATTGGGACGTTCTAGCACTTTTTGGAAAGCTTATCAAGTCTACTTTCCAATGGGTCCGGACTCATACTTATATCTTATCAGATGCGTGCGCGGTAGACAATTTAATACCGAGATCTTTTCTGCCAACGGTGCTGCGTCACCCTATTTTGGGCCGATGGCCCGTGTATCAAGTTGAGTCCATTAGGTACTCATCCTAGGGTTGTAGGACGACCCCAGGACCCTTGTGGTCGTCCTCCCCCTCCTTATACCCCCCTAGAGCCGCCACAAACAGATTGGGTTTTGTTTAGATGAAAGTTTAGCTGCTGCTACTTCCTTGTAGACGCGTGTGTCGACTAGACCATCCGTTCTACTTGATCCGGAACCCCACCTTCATGTGTATCAGATCTGAACCTTCATATTTCATATTGCAATTGAGTGCTTGTTGTACTTGTTCTTGCTTGTTCTTCGATTGCTTGCAGGAATAACCCTAGTGGTTTGGTTGGCCCATACACTCATCACCGATAGACAAAGAGTGAAGTGTCGGACTTGGCTTCAACAAATCCAAGAGAAACCAAATACGTAGCAAACCGGTTGTACCAAGCGCGAGGATCTTGCTTTAACCCATACAGTGACTTGTTGAGCCGACAAACAAAGTCAGGATGGGTGGGATCCTCAAAACCAGATGGTTGTGCACAATATACTGTCTCAGTCAATGTTCCGTGAAGAAAAGCATTCTTGACGTCAAGTGTACAGGCCAGTGTCGAGAGAGAGCGAGCGAGAGGACCGTACGAACTATAGCTAGCTTGACCACGGGGCTGAAAGTCTCGTCAAAATCCACATCGGGACGCTGGGTGAAACCACGAAGAACCCAGCGCGCCTTGTACCGCTCGAGAGACCCATCAGCATGGAACTTATGCTAGAAAATCCACTTGCCAGTGACCACATTAGCTCGAGGAGGCCGAGGTACGAGATCCCATGTGTGGTTCTGTAACAAAGCAGAATGTTCCTCCGTAGCAGAGCGCCAACAAGGGTCAGCAAGGGCGCCGCGGAAGGTCTTGGGCACAGGAGACAACGGTGTAGCATGGTAGAGGGCTGGAAACCGGTAGCCACTCTTTGCACGCGTTGCCATGGAGTGCTGATTTCGTACTGTTGGAACAGCAACAACACCTTTAGGCAGTGGTGCGGCAGGAGGACCGTCTGAAGATGCTACAACAGGCACCACCGCAGGTCCCTGACGAGTGTATACATGCTTGATGACCCCTACACTTCGCCTCAGAACGGTAAAGCCGAGCGCATCATTCGTTTCCTTAACAACGTTGTTCGGTTTTAAGCGCCGCAACAAGAAGTCATCCACAACAAGTGGCTGATAAGCCATTAAGTGAGTCTAGTCTTTTTCGGTTCAGTCTGTTAGTACAATAAGTGGCTGATAGGTCATTGAGTGAGTCTTGTTCGGTTTAGTCAATTAGGCTCTGCATGCATGCAGAATAGTCGGCTTGGCCATATTTTGTAAACAGTTCGATGGAGGGAAATCAAGCAGGAATTGAGTCATCTGTTCAGAGCCTCCTAGGGAAGGCGAACAGGACCGATTTCCTGCCATTGTTATTCTTAGCCAGATTAATAAAACCAGTCATCCAGCCATATCAAAATCACTACAACATGCAATGTCTGTAAGTATAGAGCCTTAAAATATTGAGAAAAAACGGGAAGTTTTACTTGCTAAGAATGTCAGCATAGCCACAACCAATAAGCATAGCGAAGTCCTTTGTTGCCATCCATCACACATAATTGTAATAGAAGAAAAACCAAGATCTCATGCGGCTTACATACTTAATATGGAGGTGCCGAGGTCTGGAAAACTAAATAATTGGTACGTAAGTAGTATCATACATAAATTAACATGGCTAGGTTATCTAGAAAACATGCACCGCTCATGAACATGTCATAGTGGACAATTAACTTTGGCCAGTTAACAGTGCAGGTAGTCCAAGCATTTTAATATATATTGTCCATAAGTGTAACATATATAAATAATAAAACATAACAATTTTTCCATTTGGCACAATAAATTCTGCTCTTTGCATTGGATAGGTTACCTCAAGAATGGATCAGCAGCAATATTGGACAGGTGATGAAAGAGAGTATCAGTACCATTCCATTGAAAGGTTTGTAAAGTGCTTTAGAGCCTACGATCACCCTCAACTTGTGTTAGATGAGAAATGCAATAAAAATAATATAAAACAAGACAGTATAGCATTTCAAGCAGATGACAGACAAAGCATATCGAACTGGAACATTTTTAAAGCTTGTTTTGTGAGAGAAGTACTCCTACTAAAGAGAAATTCTCCAGTTCAAATATTCAAGGCCATACAGATCACATTCCTAGCTTTTATACTCTCAACGCTTTTCTTTAGAACAGAAATGAGGCAAGACACAATATTTGATGGCAACAAGTACATGGGAGCTCTCTTTATGGCTGTTGCTGCCATAAACTTCAATGGTATGACCGAACTTACGATGACTGTAAAAAGGCTTCCAATATTCTACAAGCAAAGAGAGCTGCTGAGGTTGCCAGGGTGGGCAATCCTCTGCTCGATTTTTCTTGTAAGTATCCCAATGTCACTGATGGAGACAGGCCTTTGGACCTGTTCAACCTACTTTGCTATTGGTTATGCCCCTTCGCCTGATAGGTAATTATGGCAAATTTAGAACCCATCGATCTTACTGTGATGCTAAAAAGTATCAACGCTGACTGAATAAGGCATCTATCCTTGTAGATTTTTTCTGCAGTTACTGGTACTCTTCGTGATGCATCAAATGTCAATGAGTCTTTATCGTTTGCTTGCATCCCTAGGAAGAACACAGGTAATGGCAAACATGCTTGGGACTGAGGCCCTCATTGCAATTTTCATACTTGGAGGTTTCATCATATCTAAAGGTATAAGATAACAGCCCCTGAACAGCTCAAAGCATAAGAGCAAAGTTAGCTTCTGACTATGTCGAAGGTATGAATACAACTAACTCCTGCTTTTTAAATAAAAAATGGTAACCAGATGATCTCCAACCATGGCTTCGCTGGAGTTGTTGGGCCTCCCCATTCACCTATTCCCTCAATGCCATCGCTCTGAATGAATTCCTGGACAAAAGATGGGCTACTGTAATTGCTCTGAATCAACTCCTTATTCAGTGCTATAATACATTTAATTTTAAACTCTGCTTGCTATGAGCCCTGACTAATGGTACTTCAGGTATTCCACTACGCAAATACTAATACCACGGGGCAAGCTGTCCTGAAGGTTAGGGGGTTAATATATGAGTGGCACTGGTATTGGATTTGTGTTGGTGTTTTATTTGGTTTCTCCCTGATCTTCAACATCCTAAGCATACTCGCATTGGAGTTTCTAAGTTGTATGTGCATCTAACAAAACCATTCCTCATTTAACTTGATCAATTATTTAATTCACTTATTCTATTTTTAAATTATTTGTAGCTCCTAAGGAACATCATGTCAAAATAAAATCAAAAAAGGATCAGGACATACAGTACAGAGATCAAACTGTTGGCGGTCATGTTTCCTCGATGGATCAAGTCAACCTTCCATTCCATCCTTTGTCCATTGTCTTCAGTCAAATCAACTATTTTGTTGATATGCCTAGTGTAAACTCTCTGCCTTGTTATTTATTGTCCTTGAGGAAAAATACAGACTCAACATTTCTTGTATTTTTATCTGACAAATTCAAGAAATAATACTAGGAAATGAGAAAGCATGGAGTAACTGAAAAGAAGCTTCAGCTGTTACGAGATGTTAGCGGTGCATTCAGGCCAGGGGTGCTAACAGCATTAATGGGGATCACTGGTGCTGGGAAAACTACATTGCTTGATGTTTTGGCAGGAAGAAAAACAGGAGGATACATTGAAGGCATTATCAACATAGGTGGCTACCAAAAGAAGCAAGAGACATTCTCAAAGATCTCTGGTTACTGCGAGCAGGCTGACATTCACTCTCCATATCTCACAGTCTATGAGTCTCTGCAGTTTTCAGCATACCTTCGACTGCCTTCAGATGTTAGTCCTCATGAAAGAGATGTATGCTAATAACTTTTTGCCCTTTTGTTTCAAAATACCAAGAACTAAGCCTGATAAGAGGGTCACAATATTTCCTTTTTCACGTGTCTCAGATGTTTGTAGAAGAAGTTATGGGACTAGTAGAGCTAAGTCACTTGAGATGTGCTATAGTGGGCGCTCCTGGGGTAACAGGCCTATCAGCTGAGCAGCGAAAAAGACTTACTATAGCGGTGGAACTAGTTACTAGCCCCTCTATCATTTTCATGGATGAGCCAACAACTGGTTTGGATGCTCGTGCTGCAGCTATTGTCATGCGAACAGTACGGAGGACGGTGAACACTGGGCGCACTGTGGTTTGCACAATTCATCAGCCAAGCATTGAGATTTTTGAATCTTTCGATGAGGTATAAAATCAAGAAAAAAGTATATAGGCCTAATTCTGTACCATAAAAAACCAAAAGAGAAAAAATTAATTTCTAATCTATAAAGGCATTTCTATCATAAAAAAATATTCTTAACAAACATCTCAGTTTTCACAAAAGGAACTTAAAGTGTCAGCAAACTGCAAGAACCTAAGTTCCTTCTTACCAATTCCAGCTGCTACTTATGAAAAGAGGAGGTCAGATCATTTACAGCAGTTCACTAGGCCCACTATCTAGAAGTTTGACAAAGTACTTTGAGGTGAGACTAATGACTCAGATAAAAGTATTGTTCTTATCATAGCATACATTAGTTATTTTCTTGTTAGGCTATTCCTGGAGTACCCAGCATCAAGGATGGCCAAAACCCAGCTGCATGGGTGCTAGATATCACTTCTCATACCATGGAATACACAATTGGAGTGGACTATTCTGAAGTTTACCGAAAATCATCATTGTATAGGTAAATCCAAATCAAGCATGATGTTGTCCTTTAAGAAATATATTCACTCTAGACTCAAAGAAAATTAGTACATGGTATTTCAATGGACTACATTGTATCCACAGGGAAAACATGGCTCTAGTTGATGAATTAAGCAAGCAAGGAATAGACCAGAAAGATCTACATTTTCCACCTGGATATTGGCCAAACTTTAAGGCCCAGTGCATGGCATGTCTCTGGAAGCAGCATTGCTCATTCTGGAAAAACCCAGAGCTAAATGTTGCGCGCTTTCTTAACACATTTGGCATCTCAATGACTTTTGGTATTGTGTTCTGGCAAATCGGTTCAACAATGTAAGAACTTTTGATAACTCATCTGTACTGATTCATCAATGGAATTTAACCAGATTTTTTTTTTACTTAACGAATTTAACCAGATTTTTCAGTAAGATACTTACCAGTTTTCTCCTGCACAACAGCAAGGAGGAACAAGATGTGTTCAACATTCTTGGAATTGCATATGCATCAGCACTGTTCTTAGGCCTTGTGAACTGTAGCACTTTGCAGCCTATTGTAGCAATGGAGAAGGTTGTATTCTACCGAGAAAAAGCTTCTGACATGTACTCTTCAATGGCATATGTCATCACTCAGGTAAAAAAATAGCTATATCCTAGCTAACACTGATGAATGATGATTTTAGCTGACATGGAAAAGGAAAATAACAATGGTGCTTATCGGATTCATTTCTGCAGATAGGAGTTGAAATCCCATATATGCTTATCCAAGTGTTCATATTCTCAGCTATTGTGTACCCAATGGTTGGATTCCAGCTAACTGTCACCAAGTTCTTCTGGTTCGTCCTATACATGATACTGAGCTTTACTGACTATACACTCTATGGGATGATGGCTGTTGCACTTACACCTAACATAGAGATAGCTTCTGGTTTATCCTTTCTCATCTTCATGATATGGAATGTCTTCTCTGGATTCATTGTGGCGAGGAAGGTAATTTCTTTCCCCTTCTATAATCCCCTCTCCTCAGCATATTCGCATCTCTGGTAATCATACAGTTTGGACTTTGGAGAGCCAAATCAATGCTTCTACTATGTAACAAAAGTTGCACATCTGATGTGATACGTTGTCATTCACCTGTAGATGATGCCATCATGGTGGAGGTGGATGTATTGGGCTGACCCTGCAGCATGGACCGTGTATGGGCTCATGTTCTCACAGCTTGGTGACTGCACAGAGCTGATACATGTGCCAGGCCAACCAGACCAACCAGTGAGCTTGTTTTTGGAGGAATACTTAGGCTTGAAAGGCGACTACTTCCTCCTGGTCACAGTTCTGCATATCGCACTTAGTATGTTCTTTGGCATTGTGTTCTGCATCAGTATCAAATACCTTAAGTTCCATAGAAGGTAGACAAAGAACAGAGAAGAAGATAAATTGAGTATGAGGGAGCTTCACTACAATTGTATATATAGTGTATAACGTGTGACCTCAAGTGTAGAAGTACAAAACAAAACATAGTGGCCAAAATGTGACAATATGTGTATCTATGCCTTCAGCATGCATATAAAGGAAACAATAAGCAATATTATAGTGACAAAAGGCTACATAGTTAGTAGTTCGCTTGAGCTAAAATGAGCAGGTGCCGCTGCGAGCCACTCAGCAGAATACTGTACTGTGGAATTGCCGCAGCAGCTGTTAATTTGTGCAATTTCCCAACTAAATTTGTGGGCACTGAGTCTCAAACAAAAGAGGTGATTATTGCAATATCCCCATTCCTTTGGCGGTCTAAATCCAGTATGGTTCCTGGAATGCCAAAATACAGAGTCTTACTGACTCTTCAATAGTTAGAGCCACTCCAAAATGACTGGAACAAAGAACTAATCACCTAAGCGAATGGCGATGGCCTGCGCTAACGACAGGCTCTTCCAAAATCGATTCACATCCCAAATCGAATCACCAAGCAGACCCGCAGGAAAGTCCAACTAAAACTCCTGGCCTCTTGCACGCCGCAGCCTGGAATAGAGCGATGCCAAGTGCAAAACTAAAGACTAGGCGGCTGGATCAGTTACCTCTAGAAACGTGGCCGCAGGTTCGGAGATCAGGAGGCAACGCCGTATGCGGCGAGGATAGGACGGTGGAAAACGACACCGGCTGTCTCCGCCAGCCGCCGCTGCAGCAAGGAAGTGAGAGGCCGCAAGCCCCGTTGCCCCGTTGCAGCAAGGAAGTAGGGGTCAAAAAAATATTTTTCGACCGAGACCGAATATTAGAGGGGGTACCGTATTTGAATATTTATGTTGTTGATAACAAATCCTATGATATCCAGCTTGATACTACCCGTAGTCAAATCTAAATCCATGTAGAAATATAAAAATAAATGTAATATCAGTGATATCTGTTTATATCCGATCCGTTTTCATCTCTAGGTATGAGTTTGTTAGTAAGGTTTAGATGCAAAAACTTTAAGAGAAACGATATTGTAGCTCTTTCATTTGTACTTGTTTAACGATAGTGTAATAACTATGTCTAAAAGATTCATCTTGTAAATTACAGCTAAACTATACAATTAGTTATTATTTTACTTATATTTAATACTTTATGCATATATTTAAATATTTGATGTGACAAAAATATCTTGTAAAGTTTTGGAACTTCGAAGGCATCTCAATAAGGTGTGGGTATAAGTTCGAAAGACCAAAAACTGACGGTCTTTTCCCAATTAAATTAGGACACATGTACATCGAGATTCTAATCAAAGTCTCTCCCTCGATCCTAAATATTTTATCCATCTTAAATATCTGTCGCTTGTACTTAAAAAATCTTTGTCTAAAATATATTAAAAAATTAATATTTATACTATATAATTAATATAGTTAGAAAGAGCTTTAAGTCTAGTTTTTTAATAAATTTATTTGGAGATACAAATGTTATACACGGTCGAACTCGGTTGAAAGACTCCTCAATCGTTTTCTACTTTTACATTTTGAATACGGAAACAAAAGCGAAAACGGTAAAGTTGAACACGAAAACGAACGCGAACTTACAAAATATTGTGAATTTCGAAAATAAACCAATTCAAACGAAATTCTATCGAACACGGTCGGTATACGAAAATTCAATTCGAAATACTGACCTACCATCATAACAATTAACCAGTGCCATTGTGGCAAATTTCGAGTACAAGAGAGCAGATTTATCAATTTTGTTTCTTTCGCAAGAGAAAAAAATAAAGAAGAGAAAAATTAAGATGTCATCGATATTAGGCTGTGAAGAATCATGGCCCTATTAGTTTCGGTGATTAACGACAAGTAAAAGATTATTATGGCTAATGTGTGTTTTACAGAGGTTATGTGTAGCTTAGCCATAGTGATCAATGTGAATGGGAATCATTGGTTACCATTAAACCCTCAAGATGGATATTGTTTCGGATTGCAAAGAGACATGATGAAGACCCTACAATGATAGGTCTAAGTGTCATAAGGAGATAAAGGGCACTTAGTATAGATAGGGCTTCTATTTGATCTTTTGACCATACTATCAAGAGGGGCCTAAACCAGTAGATTGACTTAGGTGTGGTGCACACTTGACTTCCTTAGCTCTAACCAAGTCTATGGTGACCGTAAGATATCCTAGAACAACTTCCATATTCATCGCGATGAAAACCGAAGTTGAGAGAGGAGTTTTCTGGGCGTCGGACGCTGAGGCTGAGAGCGCTAGACGCTGGCGTCGGACGTTGACGTAAGCACGTTGGAGCGTCCGTCGCCAACAGGGAGAGCTCCCAAATCGCTCATTTTGCGACGGGCGCGTCTGTCGCAAGGGCGTCGGACGCTGGCGAGCGTCCGGGAATATTTTCCTAGAAACCCAAGAGCAGGCAGTTGGCGCCGGACGTTGAGGCGCAGCATCCGTCGCAAAGCGGCAGAGCGTCCGTCGCCTGTTGACGTGAACAGGAACTAGCCCATTGGGGCTAGCGACGGAGCGTCCGTCGCCAACTTAAATTGTCTGTTTCTCAGCACGAGGGCTGAGTGAGTGAGAGGGTATTTATACCCCCATCCTTTGTCTTCCCACCTTTTCTTTGCTCATTTCGTTTGTTGAGTTGCTTGAGAAGGTTGGGAAGAGAGCAAGAGCCATAGAGAGAGATTTGCGAATCCATCCTTTTCTCTAGTTCATCCAAAAGTTCAAGTGGGCATCCACTCTAGTTGTGAGGCTTGATTGAGTCAAATGAAGATCAAGGCTTGTTACTCTTGGTGATCGACATCACCTAGACGGTCCGGTGGTGCTCGGAGGAAGGTGATCGCCGGAAGATTGTCGGCGGCCCTTCTTCATCGACTTGTGATCGGTTGTGGGCGGTTCACCGAGCCGGAGTGGCGAAGAACCAGCTCGTAAAGAGCACTCATCCCTTGCGCGGGATTGAGGGGGAGCAATACCTTGCGAGGTGCTCTAACGAGAACTACGGGGGAGTGTTGACTCCTCGATACCTCAGCAAAACGTCGTCGTGTCAAGGTTTCTATCTCTAGCTCCTTAATACCGCATTACTTTCCGCATTGTCCTTACATTCATTGACTTGCTACCACTGATGAGGAGTGGTGAAAGGTCTAGGTATGGCTAGAGGGGGGGTGAATAGCCTAATTAAATTTTCTACAACAACACTTAGCAAACTTGTTAGAATAAAACACGGCGATAAGCAAGTTTGCTCTAGCACTACAAGGGTCGGCAAGCCTCCTATAGCAAGTCTAGTTACTAGCAAGATATATCCTATTTCACACACAAGAGCTAGACAATTAGAGCTACTAAGCTAAGCTACACAAGCTAATCTAGAATCTCTACTTTGCAAGAATAAAGAAAAGTAATACAAAGCTAGAGATAGAAGGGTTATACCACCACGAGGGGAAGAACCAATAGATAACCAATCACAATATGAAATCCTCGAAGAGACAAGTTGACACAATGATTTTTCTCCGAGGTTCACTTGTTTGCCAACAAGCTAGTCCCCGTTGTAGCGATACACCCACTTGGAGGTTCACGCGCTAATTGGCAATCCAAGCCAAACCCGTCAAGGGTGCCACACAACCAACACAATATGGGGATCCCCAAGCTACGAGCAATCCACTAGAGATACCTTTCGCGAACTCCCGCGGGGTAGGTTCAAGAACCCTTCACAATCCACCGATCGGAGCCGGAGACAATCACCTTCCTCCGCTCAACGATCCTCGTCGCACTAAGCCGTCTAGGAGGTGGCAACCTCGAAGAATAACAAGAGCTCCGCGATGACGACGATCACCAAGTGCCACTAGAATGCAATCAACAAAGCAATGCACTTGGATTCACTCAATCTCTCTAGAATATGTCAAATATGTTTAGAGGATGAGTGGTGGGCTTCTCACAAATGAACACAAGTGTGTGAGTGATGAGAATGTGCAAGAAGTGCCCCAAAGGGCCGGCCATATAGCTATATATAGCCCTCACTCACAACTAGCCGTTTTTCTACTGAAAAACACTTTCTGCGCCACCTCTGGACGCAAGAAACAGTGTGGGGTTCGGACCATCAACAACGTCCGGACGCCCCCACACAGAGAGACAGCTGCTGCTTGCCACTTTGGACGCAGCCTCCGGTCGTGCGCCAAGCGCAGTCCGGACCAACGGACACACGTCTGGTCACCTAGCCGTTTGAATCGGCTTCATCCCGCGCGCACCGCAGCGCGCCACGTGCCTCCGGTCGCTTGCAACAGTAGCGTTCGGACTCGACTGTTCATGGGTCCGGAAATATAATTCCTGAAACCCGAGAGCTCCTTCTTCTTTTTCTCCCACTCCGAAAATATGTCCGGTTCACCGACCCGACCATCATCCTGCGTTCGGATGCCTTCTCCAGAGAGGTTCCAGAGAGCGCCAGACTCCGGACGCGCGTCCGGATCCCTGCGTCCGGACCTAAAACAACGTCCGGTTCATCTCCTCAGCCAGGCACGCTAGGGTATGCCTCCGGACCCATCACCGATGGTCCGGATCGGCCATGTACCCTGCGTCCGGACCACTGTCCGAGGCTCTTTTGAGCTGCGCAACACTTCTCCAACTTCTCCAAGCTTCCAAGAGCCAACACTAAGTGATCCCAACACTTGTGCATGTGTGTTAGCTTTTAGTTCACAATTATCTTGGATTTAGTTGGTTGTTTCCACTAGTTCAATTGATTTTAATGTAATGCATATGAACCTAGTGGCACATGATAACCGTAATCATACTTAAGAGCTCCCACCTTAATAGTATAGCTATGTATCCTACATGTGATCACATCCTCTATGATGTCTTGATCACCAAACCGAAAAAGGTTCCTAGCAATCACCTTTGCCTTCACATCATTTTCCTTTCCACCACCATGCTAGAGCTTGTGCCATCCACATGATCCACCTTGCTCCATCACATGGTATGTATCAACCTATCTCATGATTCACACTTAGAGATCAAGGTTAGTACTTAGGTGGGTTTCATCAATTACTCAAAACCAAAACACATGGGGACTCTCAAGTGGCCTGATCTTCCGTAAGGTAACTGGTAAGTTCGATCTGTGGAGAACTCGACGTTGGCAATCCGGCTTCAAATCAGACACGATTCGAACCCTGCAACCGTTACACCACTGTTCCGTTGGTTATCAACCAAGCACAACTTGATTGACCTCGCCAATAAGGCTTTTCCTGCAAGCGAATCGAAGAACACAAGCAAGAAGGTATAAACACGCAATCTGAAATTGCAATTATGAATGATGCGAATATCAATAGAGGGTTCAAGAACTTGGTTCCAAAGGACTAATCGACACAGTGGAGAAGATCAAGAACGAGGGGCCTTGGATCACTGTAAAAGGACTAATCGACACAGTTACAATGAACGATTCAGTTTCTCCATGGAAAACTAAACTCTAAAACAAAACCCGAGTCTCAACGGCGGCGGCTACGTGGAATATAAGGGAGAGACAACCTAGGATTGGAGGCGACCAGGGGGAGCCCACTGTAACACCACAAGTATTAAGCATAATTAAACTATTTTTAATTAAACCTAAAGCATTCATCACATGAAGCATTCATGCATAGCATCATCATTTCATGTGTAATTCCTTTTGCTATGATCTTTGATTGTTTAATATGTTTAACCTTGAACCATCTTAGTAATTACAACCTAGAGTTTAATGCTTTAATTTGATATGGAAATAAGTTTAAATTCCTGAAATCTAAAGTGACTTTAGTATATTTGAATTAATGTTTCCATAGGCCTTAATTTGAGTTTGGTTTTATAGTTTAAAAAGTAAACCGAATTTGGTTGTAATGTTTAAAGCTTTTCTGTGCAGTTTAAAATTCTGAGCAACTTATGTTTTTGCACCAAAAACCTGAAAAGCATTTGAAATTGATCAAAATGGGTTTTGAAACAAATTTGGAAAAATAAAAATGAAAAACAAAATTAGAAAAGCTTATCTGGCTTAAGTGGGCCGGCGCTCCACTTTCGGCCTAGTGGCCGAAGCCAGCCCGTAGCTACACCTACGCCCGCACCACGCGCTCCCGCGCGCCGCGTGGCCGCCATGCCCGCCGACGACGGCCGCGTGGATGCCGAGCTCTGGCCGAGGCGCGTCTTGGTCCGAAGTGGACGCGCCTCGGTCCTCCCTCCCTCCTTTCTGTCTCCCTCGCTCTCGCTCTCTCCCTCGCCAAACCCTAGTAGCAGCAGCAACGCAGCGCTCCGAGCGCCACCATCGCCTCCGCGCTGTTCCCGCCGCTCTACTCCACGCCGCCGACCACCGCGCACATCCCAGCTCTGCCTCGCCTTCGTCCAGCCGCGACGCCGCTCGTCAGCCACAGTAAGCCGTCGAGCTCGGCTTCGAGCACCGCCGCACCGTTCCGCGCCGCCTCTCCCTCCCCTGGCCTCGTTCATGGGTACCCTCGCGCCGTAGACGTCGACCGCAGCTCCGCGCACCGCGCCGAAGGCGCAGCCGCTCTCCCACCGTGAGCCGCCGCCGCCGTGCCGCCATGGCCGGCGGGGAGCTCGCCCCGAGCATGCGCTCTCCTAGCTCGCCTAGCACAGGTCGCGATTTAAGACCTTCTCACGTGCTGACTTTCGGGTGGGCCCTGGGTATCGTGGTCCCTGTTCATCCCGCGACTTTACCCGAATAGTGTCTTCGGTGACCTGTAGCTCACGTGGCTTGTGAGTGTGGTTTGTGTAGGAAACACCCCCTCAGCTGAGTAGGAATCCGATTCGAATCGCCATCGCTCCTGGTTAGAGAACACTTGACTAGGGCAATGACAACAGTTACACAACTATGAAACTAATGATGGTGATCGAGTTTATGGAAAGCCTGGAATGATGATGGATCTCTTGTATGCTTAATTCCAACATGTCTGGCATAGACTAGTGGCTAATGTAGATGACAAGTAATATTATTAAAAGTGATGTTACTTATCCTTACTAAAACTTGAAAGGTTAGTTGCATGCTTTTTCGCAAAAGAGTCAGCTAAACCACCATAAGCCTTCATCTTCCTTGGAGTCCTTATTTTCGTTTATGGCGTGTAAGTCTCGCTGAGTACCTTCTTGTACTCAGGGTTTTATCCCATGTTGTTTTGCAGATGGTCAGCTCCTGCATGGTTATTGTGTGAACTGTCTCTACCCCGTTGGGGATGACTTCTAGACCATGGGCTTGGTCACTTCCAAACTCTTCTTTTGCTGTTGTGGGATATGTCCCTAGTCTGGCACTTTATTAAAAATTACTTTGGAGATTATCGTGTTAAAAGACTTCCGCTTCTCTTTCAATTTGAACAATGGTTTGTAATAATTGTTGAGTCTTCGCACTCCGATACTAATTTGTTATGTTGAACTTTATATCGTGTGAATGGTGCTACTGAACTATCTCGATCTTGGCTGTATTGTGGAAATGTTTGAAATCCTTCGAGATTTCACGGACTACCGGGACTATATGGGCTCAAGTGCTATTAAGCGGCAGTTAATTCGGCTACTTTAGTACTTGATCTCTTATAATTCGGACGGTTCTGTTACAGCTGGTATCGGAGCATGGTTCGGTTGATTACTATTCGCATTGTATTTCCAAACCAGAAAAACTTAGTTTTCTTATACAAACTATTTGCCAAAAGTTTTTGTGTGCGTTCCACTTCGAAAAACAAAACTATAAGTGTGCCTAGGTCATATCCCTTATGCCCAGTTACTAGTTCAGGTGGCTTATCTAAGTACTAACTTGGTTCGGGGATTTGCTCATGCTGGATATTTAAAAGGTGCAGGGGTATCGGTCTTTGGAAGAACGATACAAGTTTCGAAAATTGCATTAAAACTATTTGTGAGTTGTGAGAGTACGACATTCCAACCGTTGGTCTAGGGAGTGATATGGTTACTTAAAGATATGCAAGCTTTACGCAAACATATCTGCGAGTATGAATTGTTGGGTGGGTTTTCCGAGCTTGGTGCATAAGGTTTTGGTAACTAACTGATATGTACCTAGTACGTATCGGGAAGTGCCCGATGATTTTTATACATTGGGTTTGTTCTCTTGGGCTGAAATGAATTTTCTGCAGGTACATAACAGCGCTATCGTGTAGTATGCATAGTTACGTTTAATGAGAGATCGATGTATGCCACCAACCTAACGGTAGAAAGGGTTCTTATGGGATCCTTCATAGGTTGTGAGAACGTAAGAACGTGCATGCATCATATCATAATGTCATGTCATATCATTGCATAAGTTCTTCCTTTCCTTAAATTGAATTAAAATACCTTCCCCAGCTTAATTGGGTTATGAGACCGTACTCACAGAAATGTCCTTGTAACAGATGGCAACCAACACCTGTGGCAACAATAATCGCACCCGTGTTCCAACCGCAGCTGCCTCCGCAAGTGCTCCTGGTGGTGGAGACAATACCTTGGGTGGAAACGCTGGTGACCACAATGAGCAAGCACCACCACCACCACCACCTCCTTTGTCCGCTGAAATGTTCATGAATGCCATGCTGGGTAGTCAGCGGAACACTGAGGAAGCTCAGAGGAATGTGGAGGATCTGCTCCGCAACATAGCTCAAGGTCTTGGCGGAAATGTTCGCCAACCTGCAGAAGATGCTAACAGGTACAACCAGTTCAAGGAGTTCCAGCAGACTAATCCACCGGTCTTCAAGGATGCAGTGGAGCCCTTAGATGTGGAAGAATGGATTGGCACGATTGAGGAGAAGTTTCGTCTTCTGAGGTTGACCGAGGCTCTGAAAGTGGAGTATGTAGCACATCAGCTACAGGGTCCTGCAGGGACTTGGTGGAGACACTTTCGTACCACCTTCCCTGCCAATGCTCCTATCACTTGGGACAGGTTCACAACAGCATTCCGCAATAACTACATTCCACCAGGTCTGACAACTCTCAAGGTTGAGGAATTCATGGCTCTTTCTCAGGGCACCAGTTCAACAGTTTATCACACTACTGCCCAGAGTTAGTGGACTCTGATGTCAAGAAGATTGCTAGCTTTAAGAGGGAACTGAACCCTGAAATGAAAAAGTTTTTGGGTACCAATAGCAAGTCAACTTTCCATGCATTTATCAGTGACTATCTGACGTAGGAAAGCAACAATCAGTGCTATGCTGCAGCTGAAAGCAAGAAGAGGGCCTTTTCTTCTGGTCCGTCACAACCCCTGGCACCAATGGGTGGGCGACCTCCCTATCGTCCCCCGGTGTCTGGTGCTAGGTTTAGGTCACCACCAAGGAGGAGCCCAGGGAACCAGTTCCCCAGGAATCAGCAGAGGAACTTCAAGGCTCCTTTCCAAGCTAACAGGGCACCTGCAAAGGCTGGCCAGGCAGTAAGAGGCAATAATAACAACAACAATGGTAACAGCTATGTCAAGGGTCCGTGCTATAATTGTGGATAGGAAGGGCATTTCTCAAGGGCGTGCCCACTTCCCTAGTAGAAGAGGCAGAACACCTACCCCGCTCGTGTGCATCACACCACCATGGATGAGGTCCCTGGTGGAGAACCGGTGATAGCTGGTAAGTTTTCGATAAACCAACACCCTGCAATTGTGCTGTTCGATTCTGGTTCATCGCATTCTTTCATGAGTCAAGCTTTTGCACATAAATATGAGTTTAAAATGGATGAAATGGGGTATGCCTATCGGATCAGCTCAGTTGGAGCTGATACGTTAACGAACCATGTGATTCGAAGGGCAATCCTTAGCTTGGGAGATAAGAAGTACCAATTAGATTTGGTGGTTTTGCCTGGGTTAGTATTGGATTTTATTTTGGGAATGAATTGGATGAAACAGTGGAATGTGGGGATCGATACATCTATGAGAGTAATAACCCTTAAGGATCCAACGGGAACATGTAGTTTCCAGCTTCCCCTCCCCCGTCAGTCTGATATGTTAAGCTGGTCTTGTGCTACACATGTTACTTCTCTCCAAGACATACATGTAGTCTGTGAGTTCCCAGATGTGTTTCCTGAAGAGTTACCGGGTCTTCCCCCTGATAGGGATGTTGAGTTCGGCATAGAGCTCACGCCCGACACAGCGCCGATATCAAGGAGACCATATTGGATGTCTCCTAATGAGTTAGCAGAACTAAAGAAACAACTGCAAGATCTGTTAAAGAAAGGCTTAATTCAACCCAGTACCTCAGAATGGGGTTGTCCAGCACTTTTCGTAAAGAAAAAGAGGGATAATTCCTTACAGATGTGCGTGGACTATAGACCTCTTAATGCAGTAACAATAAAGAATAAGTATCCTTTGCCCAGAATTGATATCCTCTTCGACCAGTTAGCCAAAGCTAGGGTGTTCTCTAAGATCAACTTAAGGTCAGGGTACCATCAGGTAAAGGTCAGGCCAAAGGATATCCCGAAAACAACTTTCTCTACCAGATATGGATTGTTTGAGTATCTGGTCATGTGACCAATGCCCCAACGCACTTCATGCAGTTAATGAATTCAGTGTTCATGCCAGAGCTAGACAAGTTTGTTATCGTGTTCATAGATGACATCCTGGTATATTCGGAAAATAAGCAAGACCATGAGAAACATCTTCGAGTGGTTTTGCAAAGGTTGAGAGATCACATGTTGTATACCAAGTTCAGTAAGTGTGAGTTTTGTCTTAAGGAAGTCCCTTTCCTTGGTCATATTCTTTCGGAGAAAGGCATATCAGTTGACCCGAGCAAGGTAAAGGAAGTCATGGAATGGAAGGCGCCAACCACGGTTGGTGACATCCGCAATTTTCTAGGTCTGGCAGGCTACTATCGACGGTTCATTCCAGATTTTTCTAAGATAGCCAAACCCATGACAACCTTGTTACAAAAGGAAAAGAAGTTTGCTTGGACCGAGGCGTGTGAGATAGCTTTCCGTACCTTGCGGAAGTTGTTGACCACTGCCCCTATTCTAGCGCAACCTAATATAGAGGAACCTTTTGATGTGTTTTGTGATGCTTCCAAGAACGGTTTGGGTTGTGTTTTGATGCAGAATGGTAAGGTCATTGCTTATGCTTCATGTCAGCTAAAGAAACACGAAGTCAACTATCCGACTCATGACCTCGAGTTAGCAGCAGTGGTACATGCCTTGAAAATATGGCGTCATTATCTTTTTGGAAATCTGTGCAATATGTACACGGATCATAAGAGCTTAAAGTACATCTTTACTCAATCATACTTGAATATGAGGCAGAGGAGATGGTTAGAGTTGATAAAGGATTATGATTTACAAATACACTACCATCTAGGCAAGGCAAATGTGGTCGCAGATGCCTTAAGTAGAAAGTCACATTGTCATGTGCTTCAAGACTTTGTGACAAATGAGAACAAGTTAATTCACCCAGAAGTGATGTTGAGCATAGAAGTTAAATGTCTCTTGAGAGATCAGATTATAGAGAAACAAAAAACAGACAGGGGTCTATTCTACCTAAAGGAAAGAATGAAAAAGGAAAAGATTCTGCGCTTTCAGATTGATGAACAAGGAGTGTTGTGGTTTGACAATCGTCTAGTCGTGCCTAAAGATCATGATCTTCGTAATAAGATAATGGACGAAGCACATAAGTCCAAGTTATCAATTCACCCTGGAAGTAGTAAGATGTACCAGGACTTGAGAAGTCACTTTTGGTGGACAAAGATGAAAAAGGAAGTAGCAACTTATGTGGCTAGATGCGACACCTGTTGTAGAGTCAAAGCTATCCACATGAGGCCAGCAGATCTGTTGAATCCGTTATCTGTGCCAGATTGGAAATGGGATGACATAAGTATGGATTTTATCACCGGTCTACCACTAACCAAGAAGGTCCATGATGCTATATGGGTAATTGTGGATCGCTTAACAAAGTCAGCTCACTTCTTACCAGTTCACACTACACACAGAGCTCCAGATTCTGCAGAGAAATACTTGTCAGAGATTGTCAAGTTGCATGGTGTACCAAAGACTATCGTGTTCGACCGAGGTCCGCAGTTTACAACTCACTTTTGGGAACGAATGCAAGAGAGTTTGGGAACAAAGTTGATCCATAGTACAACTTATCACCCGCAGACTTTAGGACAAACAGAACGGTTGAATCAAACTTTGGAAGATATGTTGAGAGCTTGTGTGTTGTCTTCCAAAGGTTCATGAGAATCATGGTTAACTCTAGGAGAGTTTGCATATAATAATAGCTATCAAGAGAGCATTAAAATGGCACCTTTTGAGGCTTTGTATGGTCGCAAGTGCAGAACACCCTTGAATTGGGTGGAACCTAGTGAAAGAAGGTTTTATGGTACTGATTTTGTAAGTGAAGCAGAGAACAAAATCAAAACGATTCAACAACATATGGTTGTAGCGCAATCAAGGCAGAAAAGTTACATAGATAAGCAGAGAAGACCACTTGAGTTTGAAGTCGGGGACTTTGTTTACCTCAAAGTCAGTCCTATGAGGAGAGTAAAATGTTTTGGGAGCAAAAAGAAGCTATCTCCTCGTTATGTTGGTCCTTATGAGATTATTGAAAAGAAGGGTCCGGTTGCATATGAGTTGAAGTTACCAGAAAATATGAGTTCGATCTTCCCTATATTCCGTGTGTCCCAACTTAAGAAGTGCTTAAGGGTACCAGAGGAAGGCCTATGGAGTCCTGGAGTCACGCTTAAGCCAAGTTTAACCTATAAGGAACAGCCGGTAAAAGTTTTGGACACAAAGGACCGGGAAACAAGAAACAGAATAGTGAGAACCTACAAAGTTCAGTGGGATCGCCATGATAAAAGAGATGCTACTTGGGAAACAGCAGAGTATCTAAAGAGGGCTTACAAAGACTTCTATGATGAGTGGTTCGTAACTCAAATCTCGGGACGAGATTTCTTTAAGGGGGGAAGGGTTGTAACACCTCAAGTGTTAAGCATAATTAAACTATTTTTAATTAAACCTAAAGCATTCATCACATGAAGCATTCATGCATAGCATCATCATTTCATGTGTAATTCCTTTTGCTACGATCTTTGATTGTTTAATATGTTTAACCTTGAACCATCTTAGTAATTACAACCTAGAGTTTAATGCTTTAATTTGATATGAAAATAAGTTTAAATTCCTGAAATTTAAAGTGACTTTAGTATATTTGAATTAATGTTTCCATAGGCCTTAATTTGAGTTTGGTTTTATAGTTTAAAAAGTAAACCGAATTTGGCTGTAATGTTTAAAGCTTTTCTGTGCAATTTAAAATTCTGAGCAACTTATTTTTTGCACCTAAAATCTGAAAAGCATTTGAAATTGATCAAAATGGGTTTTGAAACAAATTTGGAAAAATAAAAATAAAAAACAAAATTAGAAAAGCTTACCTTGCTTAAGTGGGCCGACGCTCCACTTTCGGCCCAGTGGCCGAAGCCAGCCCGTAGCCGCGCCTACGCCCGCACCGCGCGCTCCCGCGCGCCGCGCACAAGCCGACCGCGTGCAGAAGCCGCGCGCCGCGTGGCCGCCATGCCCGCCGCCGACGGCCGCGTGGACGCCGAGCTCTGGCCGAGCCGCGTCTTGGTCCGAAGCGGACGCGCCCCGGTCCTCCCTCCCTCCTTTCTGCCTCCCTCACTCTCGCTCTCGCTCTCTCCCTCGCCAAACCCTAGAGTAGCAGCAGCAACGCAGCGCAGCGCTCCGAGCGCCGCCGTCGCCTCCGCGCTGTTCCCGCCGCTCTGCTCCACGCCACCGACCACCGCGCGCGTCCCAGCTTTGCCTCGCCTTCGTCCAGCCGCGACGCCGCTCGTCCGCCACGGTAAGCCGTCGTGCGACGCGAACCGCGCGCCGCCGCGCCGTTCCGCCCCACCTCTCCCTCCCCTAGCCTCGTTCATGGCTCGGCGTGCACCGCCGTCGCGCCGTAGACGTCGACCGCACCTTCGCACGCCAAGCCGAAGGCGCAGCCGCTCTGCCACTGTAAGCCGCCGCCGCGTGGAGCTCGCCCCGAGCATGCGCTCGCCTAGCCGAGACCGCCATCGGCTTCGCCTCGCCTAGCCGAGACTGCTCTGCCAAACTAGTTTTGTTAGGTTTCTTTTATCCAGGTCTACAGTTTGGTGTACTTTGCATGATTTGTTGTATAAGTTTTCTGTGTAGGTTTAATTAATCTTGTTTAAGGCTGAAACTTGAGAAATGCATCGTTATTAATTTATAGCTCTGAAAATTGTGAAACTTGTTTTGTTAGGTTTCTGTAGCAGAGATCTATCCATGAAAAATATGAAGTACCCTATGTTCTATTTAGAAAATCTGTGTAGGGTTTAAAATGTGATAAATAACTATGTTAATGAATTTTAATAACTGTTTTATGCAATATAAATATTTGATACTTTTTCTGAGGTATCTTGGTATTTAGTAGTATTAGATAAAAATGTGTGCTGATCTGTTTGATGCTTTTCAAAGTACAACTCTAGTTCAATTGTTATCTTACCATGACAAGAAAGGCTATTAGTGTAACCTTGCTTGCTTAAGTTGATTAAGTGGATGAATAATGATTAAGTGTTATATTTATACAACACCTCGCATACATATCATTTCATCATGTTCACATTTCATCATATGCACTTATACATACTCGCATCGCATCATACATGATCGCAGGACGAGAACCCGGAGAACGTGACTCAGGAGCAGGAGCAAGCCACTCAGGAAGTGCAGCTCGAGGATCCTGGTGAGGAGGACCAGCTGCAGGAGTGCCCGAATCACGTCGCCAGCATCTTTGAGCAAGGCAAGCCCTGAAGCATTCTCCCGGTTTGCAAAAGTATAACATTTATTATTCGCACTTTATTGATGCATTAAGTATAGGAGTTGAGTGCAACCGTTGATGCATATTACCTTGTTCTCCTATCTATACTTTTACCTTGTTACCCAAAGATCGATCGTGGCAGTCATGCTTAGTTGGCTTAGTTCGGTAGAAGTCGGGTGATTCCATTGCCCGCGAGATATAGGATCTATCCTCATCACATGTTATGGTCTATCTTGGAATGATAGCCGAAATTGTTAATGGAACTAAGATCAGCGGGAAACTCCCTATACGTTGGAAGGGGGTGACTCGACTGTGTCAACTAAGGACTGTTCGTGTTGTCGTCCCTCTAGTCATGTTGAACTCATGCCCTACACTTAACTGGAAGGATAACTCGTTCCGACCGTGAAGCCGGAACACTATTCGGGCCCGGCGTGGTCAGCGACGCATCGTACTGGTGCGAGGCGGGGTTCGGCACAGGGTGCGATTTAAGATCTTCTCACGTGCTGGCTTTCGGGTGGGCCCTGGGTATCGTGGTCACTGTTCATCCCGCGACTTTACCCGAATAGTGTCTTCGGTGACCTGTAGCTCACGTGGCTTGTGAGTGTGGTTTGTGTAGGGAACACCCCCTCAGCTGAGTAGGAATCCGATTTGAATCGCCATCGCTCCTAGTTAGAGAGCACTTGACTAGGGCAATGACAACAGTTACACGACTATGAAACTAATGATGGTGATCCGGTTTATGGAAAGCCTAGAATGATGATGGATCTCTTGTATGCTTAATTCCAACATGTCTGGCATAGACTAGTGGCTAATGTAGATGACAAGTAATATTATTAAAAGTGATGTTACTTATCCTTACTAAAACTTGAAAGGTTAGTTGCATGCTTTTCCGCAAAAGAGTCAGCTAAACCACCATAAGCCTTCATCTTCCTTGGAGTCCTTATTTTCGTTTATGGTGGGTAAGTCTCGCTGAGTACCTTCTTGTACTCAGGGTTTTATCCCATGTTGTTTTGCAGATGGTCAGCTCCTGCATGGTTATTGTGTGAATTGTCTCTACCCCGTTGGGGATGACTTCTAGACCATGGGCTTGGTCACTTCCGGACTCTTCTTTTGCTGTTGCGGGATATGTCCCTAGTCTGGCACTTTATTAAGAATTACTTTGGAGATTATCGTGTTAAAAGACTTCCACTTCTCTTTCAATTTGAACAATGGTTTGTAATAACTGTTGAGTCTTCGCACTCCGATTCTAATTTGTTATGTTGAACTTTATATCGTGTGAATGGTGCTACTGAACTATCTCGATCTTGGCTGTATTGTGGAAATGTTTGAAATCCTTCGAGATTTCACGGACTACCGGGACTATATGGGCGCAAGTGCTATTAAGCGGTAGTTAATTCGGCTACTTTAGTACTTGATCTCTTATAATTCAGACGGTTATGTTACACCCACAACTTGGGCTTAAGGCCCGACTCACGATACATGGCCAAGTTGGCCCAAAATAGGTGACGCAACACCGGAACAGATTCTGGACGCTGACATGTTTCGATGTTTCCCGATGACTCAGACACATAACTCAGTAGTAGCAGAAGTTGTAGCAAGAAAAACACCTCTTGATAACTTAATCACATTTGTATCAATGTTCAACGGAGGTTTATTTTTAATCTCTCGAGCATGTTTAACAATATCCGTAGGAGACAGAGGCAACAAAATAATTTTCTTGTCCTTATGCATGAAAGTGTATTTATTAGTTCTACCATGGTGTAAAGCATCAGTATCAAATTCCCATGGACGTCCTAACAAAATTGAACAAGCTTGCATAGGTACAACATCAAAATCAGCAGTATCATGATAAGAGCCTGTGAAAAAGCTAATGCGGGCTGATTTAGATACCTTCGTTTTACCACTATTATTGAACCATTGAAGTTTATATGGATGTGAATGTTGTCGTGTGGTCAAGCCAAGCTTCTCAACCAAATCTGAACTTACCAAGTTGTTGGAACTCCCGCTATCAATGATGGTGAGAACACGACAACCCTGCACAATGAGATACATGTGGAACAAATTGTGTCGCTGGATCTGCATCTCTTCGTCATATCCCACACATGAACTCAACACACGCTGCACAAGAAGGCTAGGGTAGCCTACGGCGGCAGCCACAGAATCAATTGTCTCCTCGTCTTGATCGCCCTCCGTGGAATCTGCAGCAACGTTAGCAGCAAGGGCTAAATCGTCTTCAACATCACTAGCACTTACATATCCATCCTTAGTAGCAATGAAAGCACGACGACTGGGGCACTCCTTCATGACATGTCTCATGCCTTTGCATCGGTGGCAAATGATTTTAGAGGAGGCAGAGCTAGTAGAAACACCCGGAGTGGCATCTTTCTTTGGCTGTGGAAACTGCACATTAGACAATTTATTTACCCCAGAAGAAAATGGAGGTGTAGTCTTGGGCGTCTCCGGTTCGGAACGCTGCTGAAAATTCCGTCCAGTGTTAGACCTGAAAGGTTGTTATTGTTGTGTGCGTCCCTGTACTTCACGTTCGGCCTTAATAGCAAGATGATACAATTGGGAAAAATTGCACCATTCTTTGTAATCAAGAATGTTCTGTATATCATTGTTTAAAGCACCAAAGAATCTAGCACTAGCATCATTATCATCTTCATTTATACCACAACGTGCTAAACCAATAAGCAATTTTTGATAGTATACTTCTATGTATTTATCACCTTGTTTTAAAGTTTGCAGTTTCAAGCGTAAATCACGTTGGTAATAAGGAGGAACAAAACGAGATTTCATACATTGCTTTAAAACATTCCAAGTTTGAGGCACAACAGCAACATTACCAGCATTGCAAAGATCACTCCACTGGAACAAAGAAAAATTAGTGAACTCAGTAGTAGCAAGTCTAACTCTATGATCAGCGGGTACATTATGAGAATCAAACTTTTGTTGAACAGCAAGTTTCCAATCTAAGTATGCCTCAAGATCAATATTACCAGCAAAAGGAGGTAGGCTAAATTTAATTTTTGAGAAAGGATCATTATTACCATGATTATTACCTCCCATACCACGACGATTGAAGTTGTAGCGGCGATGGTTTCGTGCATCACCGTCAGCATCCGCATCTCCATCATCAAAAACATCCACATCTTCATCATTATCATGATGAGGTGGTCGACGTTGTTCAACCTGCTCAATGCGGGTGACTAGATTGTTCATGTTACGCGTCAGCTCGTTCATAAGATTGCGTTGTTCATTGATGAACATTGTAAGCTCTTCCTTGGACACACACTCATTGAAATCCGCCGGAGATCCTGACATGGTTAGAAGATAGAAAACGACAACACCAAAGTATTATCCCTATCAACTAAAAGGAACCAAGTGGTGGTGGTGGTGACAGTGGAATGCAAAATCACAAGCGGCTTACCACCGTCTTGCAAGTGTTCTTACCAAAGCCTAACAGTAGCAAGACCAAATTGGCGAAGCAATCGATTGTTGAGCGTGGTAATAGTTGCAAGATGAACCTGTGCTGACAGAAGTATATGTAGAGCTTTGGGAAGGCACACTATGAGTAGAAAGGATTAGCAAATAACGAATATAGATTTAGCTAAGTTCAATAAGTATCCAAAGTACAAGTCACAATTGTTGGCTAAGACGTGTCTAGACGTAGCGCAACAAGATGAAACAAAAGACGATGGAAGGAACTCACAGAACAAGCAACTAGTTCGGATTTTTCCTTTTTGCTGAATTTCCTCGGATTTTCCCAAAAGGCACTAGTAGGAATCAAACTTTTTTATTTTTTCACTATTTTTATTATATTTTTCTCTGAACAAGGATCACACGAGATGCAACCACAAAAATTGGCACCTTCAACTGAGGTGAGTTGTGGTCTACAGAAATTCCGCAAGTTCTCTGAAAAGCGTGCAGACACCTTGATAATTTTTTTCTTTATTTTCATGATTTTTTGGCAATTTCGGAGAAACCAAACAGACTGAAGGAGAGTTTGGGTCGGCTCCAAATGGCATCAAGAAGCTCCACAATTGTTTTCTGATTTTTCTAATAAACAAGCGAAAAGTTATGCCTTTTTTTTACCGAAGGTATGTCAAGTTATGTTTTCCGGAAGGCACAAGACGACGACGGCGGCGGCGGCGGCAACAGTTAGGGAAAAACGTCCCTAAACTCCAACACCGATCACAAGATCAACGTTCCTGTGACTAACAACAGTAGGTATTTGCCAGATGATGTAAGGAGGGTTGCGATGCAGGCAAAAAATAACAGCAGTTGGCAACCTATATAGGGTTTGCGCGGCGGCGAGAGATCACACAAGGCGGCTAGCGGTAGCAAGTCGAGTGATGTGGTGGCTTCAACTTGTTGTTTGAGAACAGTGGATGGGATAGCGGCAGAAACAAAGAACAACAATGGTGCGGTTGAACTACGATGACAAACACAATCTAAACCAGCAACTAGACTCAACCACGGACTCAAACTCAACAAAGCAAATCTGAAAACGAAATTGCAAGGCACAAAGGGTGATAGGACAACGGAAATTGAAAATTTTTTGTTGGCTTTTTGTGGACTCTAGGTAATGAACAAATATGAATCTAAGGCAAATGAGAGTATAACTCGCGGTAAACCTAAAATTCTGATACCAATTGATGAGGAGTGGCCCGATCTTTGGTGAGGTAACTGGTAAGTTCGATCTGTGGAGAACTCGATGTTGGCAATCCGGCTTCAAATCAGACACGATTCAAACCCTGCAACCTTTACACCACTGCTCCGTTGGTTATCAACCAAGCACAACTTGATTGACCTCGCCAATAAGGCTATTCCTGCAAGCGAATCGAAGAACACAAGCAAGAAGTATAAACACACAATCTAAAATTGCAATTATGAATGATGCGAATATCAATAGAGTTGGAGATGAGTTACAACGGAACACACAAGCAAGAAGGTATAAAAACACAATCTGAAACAGCCTCGAAGTCGACGTGGCAGCTGAGTTGGAGATGAGTTACAACATGGAAAAGACGATGACGTAGACATGTCCAGGGTGGTGATGTCCTCATCAACCGCTTTCTAGCTAGGACACACAATTAGTAGGCACTAGGGGGTAATTTGTTGGGAATATGCCCTAAAGGTAATCATAGAGATGATGTATTCCTTGTATCCATGACATGTTATGAATATCCATTAAAGACAACTTGTATTGATTAGCAATTATGTGAATTGCTTGTGAAACTCTTTTACTTGTATGGTTATTATAAAAGTTGTCCCTAATCGGAGTTCGTGCAAGAATGCACATGAATATTAGATCAACACATTATTAGTTGATGACTCTGTTTCACAAGTCATGGACATGAGATGTCAAACTAATAATGTGGGCACATGTAGGACATGGTGCTGGACAGACCCGACATGTGATTTTCTCTATACACATCGTGTACGTTATGTCCTTAGACCTAAGATTGTCGTATGTACTCAAGATGTGAAACGACCTACCCTAGGGCTACCAAACGCTACTCTATGACTGGGTAGTTATAAAGGTAGCTTTCGGGTTTATCAGGAAACATGCTATGAGACATAGTCAATCAAGATGAAATTTGCCACTCTCCATATGAGAGAGATATCATTGGATCACTCAAATGATTAGATCATGAAATGCATGGCCGTGCTTGGGTTAAGTGTTAACCCACGAGTTGAACCAAATATCATGAGGCAAAGGAATAACATGTATATTGAATTGTGGTGGTTCGTGTGATATGATCATAGCGTATGCATAGGAGTTGACACGCCTTGCTAGAGGCCGCTATCAACTATTGGTCGAGTAAGAGTACTTGGTCCATGTCTATGTGTGCGTGAGCCCATAGGGTCGCACGCTTAACGGGCTGGAAGCCTAATTCGGGTTGGACCCGAATTAGACTAGGTTTAGGGTTGCTAATGGGCCTCCAACGTGGGAGCTCATTAGGACACCTATATAAGCAAGGGGTGGGTGCGGGGCGAGAGACTTACGTCCTTTGGCAGCCGCCATCGCCCTCCCCATGCTCGCGCCTTGTACTCCTCGCGGACCTAGCCGTCCAGAGGGGTGACGCTTCTTCCCTGCACGTGTGGGATTCCTCGGAGGTGCTGCATCTGGAGCACAAGGATGAACCGCGAAAAGGAGACGTTGAGACGGACGACCTCGCAACTGCACGACACTGCTGCGACGCGCACGACTACATCAAGTCGCTTCCGTTGCAGCTGCGCGTCTAGTGGTAACCCCGTGATCTATAACTAGCACTAGTTCCTGGTTTATGGGGTAGAAAAATTTTGTTTTCTGGCTAGCGTAGCAACCTCATAACCCTACATAATTGGCATTTCTAGGATTTCATATTTGCTATAGAAATTTGAAATAAGCCCAATTCACCCCCGTCTTGGGCATCTTGATCCTTTCATGCTGAAAAGGATAGCAACAAGACCCGAGCCATCTAGCTCTCTCTCTCTTTTGATTAGCTCAGTCACATGCAAGTATGCAATGCATCGCCGCGTGAAGCCAGATGTAGTAATGTAGTGCTTAGGAAGGTGGTGAGCTGCTTATATAATACAACTCATGGATATCAGTGTTTCACATTTACCTTTGCTTAGTTGCCTGAACAGTAATGATTGGCAACCAAATTCAATTTAAATCATATTTTGAATTCGGAGTATTCCACATTAAAAGTAGAAAAGTAGAAAACGGTTGAACTTGGCCGGAAAACGATTTTTCATTCGGGATTCGGGACATTTGAAATACGAAAACGAAAGTGACTACGGTAAAGTCGAACAAGAAAATACGGATTTGATCGGATTAAATATAGAAACGGTGCGGTTTGGTTCAGGATATTTCCGTTCCATTTTCATCCGTATATTTTATACAAATCGAGTTAAACTTGTTGAAAGCCCATGTTTGGTTTTGGTTAATTGATGAAACCTATGGACTAACCCTATTGCTAAGTGTATGATCAAGATAGGGTAATCCATCTTGACTTATGAAGCTAGATGGATGATCATGGTGCATTAATCAAGTGTGCTTCTTGGACTAAGGAAAAGAACAAAGAGAAAAACAAAAATGGGCTCAAGGAAAAGGTGTATCATAGGGCCATTTTTGGTTTAAGTGATCAAGACACTATAGAGAGTGTGATCACCTTTAGGATAGATAGCCATACTATCAAGAAGGGAAAACTCGTATCGATTGCGGTTATCATGTGCCACTAGGTTTGCATTGCATATCTAAAATAAACCTAAGTGACATAGAATTGAAATTAAATCCAAGATAATTCAATGCAAAGGCTAACACTAAGCATAAGTGTTTGGAATACCTTGTGTTAGCATATGAAAGCTTGGAGAAGAAGAGGCAACTAGGATTGGCAAAGATCAGAGGTTCGGACGCAAGGTCCGAACGCTGTGGTTGCTCGGTCCAGACAAACGACAATGCATCTGGAAGCGAACCCTACCTCTCGCCCTCGGTGCATAGGAACTCCGGACAGTGACCAAGGTACGGACAGTGGACTCTGGACGAGCGTCCGAAGGTTTGGAGCTCTCTGGATGCTCTCTGCAAAGGCTTTGGATGCTAAGTCTCGTCCGGACGCTAAACTCTGGATGACTATCTGGAGATTTGGAGGTCTCTGGACAGTCACTGCATAAGGTTCGGACGCACGACGCGTTGGTACGGACCCCCACTGTTACGAGCGTCTAGAGGCGACATGGCAGGCGCTGGTGAAGGCGCCAACGGGCGATTTCAAACTGAGGGAGGTCCGGACGCGCAGCCAATGGTCCGGACCCCCCATGCAGGTAGCGTCTGGAGGCTCGCCGGAAAGCGTGATCAAGGGGCAAAATGGCTAGTTGCTTGGTGGGTGCTATAAAAACATTTTGGTCGGCTCCTAGGGCTCTCTCCTGCACCTCCCATTCATTCTAACACTTTGTGCTTGCTTGAGATAGCCCCCAACTCATCTCTTTGCTTGTGTTGCATACTTGTGAGAGTGTGAGTGATCCAAGTGCTTTGATCATTGCATTGCATCTTAGTGGCACTTGGTCATCGTCATCGCCGCGGGATTTCTTGTTATTCTTGGTGTTTGCCAAGATCTAGATGGCTTGGGCGATTGAGGAAGCTTCGGCGCGTGTTGGTGATTGTTCGCGGCCGTCTTCGACGATTATGAGAGGGCTTGTACCCACCTCGGCGTAGCGCCAAAGGGTAACTCTAGTGGATTGCTTGTGTCATTGAGTCACTCTTATTTGGATGGATTCTTGTGGCACCCAAGTAGTGGGCTAGGCTTGTGATTGCCTATTAGCCACTAAATCACCATTTGAGTAGTCGACACAACAGGGACTAGCTTGGTGGCAACCAAGTGAACCTCGGGAGAAAATCTTTGTGTCAACTTGTTTCCCGGCTACTCTTTGGTTTTCATTGTGATTGGTTCTATTGATTCATCCATCCATCACAAGGCATCAGTATAACAATTACCCTCCTCCTTGTATTTACATTCCTTCATTCCTTGTTTAGTTAGCTAGTTAGTTGAAAGGTCCTATGCGATGGCTAGAGGGGGGGGGGGTGAATAGACTATTTTAAAATCTATAAGCAAACTCAACAACAAGTTAGGACTAAAAGGATGCGAAGCGAATGTTGCGCTAGCCTAAGGGGGGTGATGTGAAGCCACTTATCCACAAATACTAACCTAATAGCTCTAGCTCACACAATTCCTACACAAGCTACTAAGACTAAGAGCTAACAAGTAGCACAAGCTAATATCTCTACTAAGAAAAAGAACAAGTGAGAGCAAAGAGAGATAAGGATGATTGTTATACCGCCGTGAAGTGTAGAGGATGAACCAATGAAGTGAATACCAATGAGATCAATCAATCACAATGAGATAATGGTTGACACTTGATTTTCTTCCTAGGTTCACTAGTTTTCCAACTAGCTACATCCCTGTTGTGGCAAGACACTCACTTGGAGGTTCACGCGCTAATTGACATCACACGCCAAACCTATCACCGGGTACCGCACAACCAACACAAGATGAGGCTATTGAAATGCCACGAGCAATCCACTAGAGTTACCTTTGTGATCTCCCACGGAGAAGGCACAAGAACCCCTCACATCACTTGTGGTCGACGAAGCACAATCACCAAGCTTCTCGAATCCACACCACTGCTCCAAACCGTCTAGGTGATGGAAATCACCAAGGGTAACAAGAATACTGCAACAAGAAACAACTCCCAAGTGCCACTAGATGAACTCACTTCATGCAATGCACTAGAATCACTGAAATCTCTCAAATGGATGATCAATCAACTAGGAGATGAGTGGGAGTGTGTGTACAAGCTCACAATGTGTATGCAATGTCAAAGTGTGCAAGAGAGTGAGCTTGAGCCGGCCAAACACCTTTTATAGCCCCTCACAAGGAACTAGCCGTTATGCTCTTGGGTCTGTTGAAAAATGTAGCGTCAGACTACTTTTCCAATCGTCGTACTATATCACATGGTCCGATGCCTTCTCGGATCGCCACGTGTCTCTAATCTTTTGAATTCGACCGTTGGCGCGCAGAACTGCTGACCTCCGAACCACTTACCATAGTCCGAAGCCTCCTAGTCCGATGCCTTGTCAACTTGATCCAACAGAGTACAGTAAGCTCCAACCCTTCAGACTCTGGTCTGGAGGTCCACCATCGGACTATATCTTCTTGTCCGGAGCCTTGTCCAAACTTACACCGAGAGCTCCAAGGCTTCGGACTCTGGTCTGGAGCCTAGCACCAGACTAATACTTCTAGTCCGACACCCTTCCAGCATCTGTTGACTGCCAAGTGTGATACTCTATGTCAAGCTTGCATTAGGATCATCATTAGCCCTAAGCATAAGCATTGCATTACATTCATATTTTGCATTGACATCATCTCATATGTGTGTTTTGTTTATTCATGGAATTAGAAATAAATAGGAGTTATATGCTCTTGCTTTAATTAAACTTGATTAATTAAGTTTAGTTCACCTATTAAAAGTTAAAGTAATTATTTTCCCTTAAATATGGTTTAATTTGTTTTAAACTACAATCTTTTAAAATAAGAGTTTTCAGAAAATATGACCTACATGAAAAATGTGGATGATAATATTCTGAACAACTTTGGTTTAAGTTTCAAAACCTAGTTTTATGTTTTAAAAACAGATTTGAATCAAATTCAGTTTGAAATAAATAAAAGAGAAATGAAAAAGGGAAACATACCTGAGATGGGCCGCGTCCACCCATTCGGCCTAGCCGGCCTTGCGCCAGCCCACGCACACGCGCGCACACCTGCGCCCGCACCCGTGCGTTCCCGCGCGCAGCGCCTGACCACGGCCGCGCCGTATGCCGGCGTTGCTGCCGCATGGCTTGCGATGCCTGCCCGCAGACGCCGACAGCCGCAGCGCGCCAGTCGCCTTGCGCCGCGCCCTGCCACCCTGCGCCGACCAATCTGCTGGCCACTCCCCGCCTCTGCTCACGCAGAAGACCGCGCCGCGTCGTCACGTCGTCGGTTGCCGCACACGCCAGCGCCCGGCCGACCAAAGCCACGCCCTATCCCGATCGCCATCAAGCGCGTATCCGCGCTAACGGCGTCAGGACCAAGAGCACAATCGCGCTCACCCAACCGCCACGCGCCGTTGAGCTGGCAGCGCCGCTGCACCGCTGCCGCACTGCCATCGTCGCATCGAGGCCCCCACCGGCCGCGCCGCTCGGCCATGACCACGCAGAGGGAGCGCCTACACCCCCTCTCCCTCTCGCACTCGCAGACACTCACGCTCACTCGCTCTCTCGCCTGCTCCGCTCTGCTTTCGCCGCGTCGAGAACTGAGAGCACCCGAACGCCCCGTTCCTCGCCACGCCGCCATCCAGGCTCCTTTGCTCGATCCGTCTCGCACACCACCTCACCTTCGTGTTGCACACGCCTTGCTCGCCTCAGTTCCTCCAGCCGGGCACTTCTCTCACTGGAACACCGCCGCCGTTCCTCGGCTCACAGTCGCCACCGCAACCGCCGCGCCGCGTTCACTCCTCTCTCGGCCACCTCTGTTGCCTTCATCCTTGTGGTAGCACCACCAGAGGTAGTCAAGGTGAGAACGCCTTCTCTCGCCTGCTTGTTCGCACTGGAACACCGCAGCGTCGTGCGTCATTGCCACCGCCGCGGAGCTCGCACGTGGCCGGGCTTCTTCGGAGCTCCTCCGGCCCAACCAACACTTGCGTTGCACTCACCGCATCACTGTGGTGTTCATGCACCCGCACACCGAGCCGGACCCCGCCTGTAACAGCCCCGCCGCGTCACACTGCCGCACTGCGCCACCACCGCACGCCGCCGTTCACCTACACGGCCGCGCTGGCTGAACCAACCCCGCCAGTCGCTTCGCGTCGTCACCACGAGCACGCCAAGCACCGCACCGCCGCCGGCGAGAACGCGCCGGTCAGCGCCGTGCTCTTCTCTCTGCTCACTGGCAAGTGGACCAAGGTTGATCGCTGGGCCTCGCCTGTCAGCTACTCGCGCACACCGGGCCGAGCCCATGCACTCTGCATGATGGGTCTGTTTCAGAAATGCATTTCTCTTTTTCCATTTTCAGAAAATGTAATCATGCTTGTTTATTTTATATCTAGAGTTTGGTAAATCCAAAAATGGTGAAATAAATTGTGTTAGTCTCTATAAATGATTATCTTTCTGTTAAAAATATAAAAGTAATTTTTAGAGAATGTCTTCAATACTAATGTTTAAAAAGTTCTTTTCTGCATTATTAGAAGTTAAATGTGTTCCTGTGTAAAATGTTGAGATAAAAATGTGAAGTTTTTATGCTAGCTCCATCATCCTGTGTAGAAGCTAGGAAAAATATAAGATGCCATATTTCTGTGCAGAAATTAATTATCATCTAATAAAATGTGCTTCTGTTTCTTTCTTAGATTAATTCCTGTGGTAAACATGTGCGTGATAAATCATGAAACTTTTTGTGTAGTCTCTGTATGCCTTGCTTTGTCTAAGAAAATATAATATGTGGTATGTTGTATGGCAGAAAAGATACTTGTAGTTCAAGTGTTCTTTTCTAGGGTTTTCTTTGGAAAATCATATAGATAATAATATGCCAGTGTTGATCATGGAACTTTCTTGATAAATATGTTTCTAAGTACAGAACCTGTTAAAAATAAGATATAGCATGTTTCACCCTGTTAGACAGTAGGTCTAGTTCTAAGTGCTTTTTCTGCATTTAAATTCATCTTTTTGTATTTGCTGTTTGGTAGCTTTGCTATAAGTGAAATTTATGCAGTAGCATCCAGTCGGCTTGCTCTAGCCTCTGTAATTTTGGTAGATTTTTCTGAGTAGTCTATAATAAGCTTGCTGTGTAAAGTGAAGCTAGGATGATTACTTAAGTTAATTCTAAAAACAATCTTTGAGTGTTTAATTCTTGTTTAAGCATCATCCCTGCACCATCAAGTTTACTTATATGCATTATAACATTCAAGATCAGTAGAGGAACCCCAGGTGCCACTTCCAGAGGAAGGAGTCCAGGAGGTGCAGGAGCTGAACGAGGGGTACCACGAGCTCGACAGTAACCTCCCCGAGTGCCCTGACCACCAGCCCTCTACCTTTACTCAAGGCAAGCCCCGGAGCATTCTTAAGCCTCCCAGTATTTACAAATTAATCTACTTGAGTATTTTATACTGTGATGCATTAGGTGACAGGAGTTGAATGAACCCCAATTGATGCATTACCCTCCTTGACTATTGATTTACCTACCTTGTTAACCTAATAAATAAAAGTTAAAGCAACCGCTTAGCATGCTTCGAAGAAATGGTTACATTTATATTTACTTGTATTACCCTAAGGGGTAGTACCGATCACGGTTGGCTATATTTTGCTATCGTGGGAAAGAACCAATGGTAGTAATAAAATGCGGTCAACTGGAAGGCAAGGGCACCAAGTGGTATAGACTTGGGGGCAGTCCGTCCGTTGGATCGTATAGGTTTGTATATGATGGTGACCGTCTTACATCTTTGAATGCGCCCTTTCACATAAGGTGCCGGTGATGAATCCCGACACCTGAAGCCGAGCCTTACTGTCCAGGCCGTTCTCTGTCTGCTGCCGCACCCTCTAGTTTGTAGATACGACCTGCCCCGTGGTGGCCAACTAATTTCTACAATTGGGTGGACCAATTGGAGTTCGCGGCATTACTACCTAGATAGTTTTGAGCCGTGACCCAATGCATGGACCTGACGGGGAAAGTGTGGGCGTGTGTTAAAGGTAATCTTGCCAGCTGGTTGTATATCGATTCCAGTCGCCGCCTCCCACCGGATAGTGGGGGATTATGCTGAGCTTCACCATGGTACAACTCCATGTAACATCGTAATGGTTCTACTAAAATATTGATAAAGGAATTGATATGGTGTTATTATATTGTTTGATTAGATCAAGTGAGTGCTCTAGTACAAGTGTAAAACCTAGAGATAAATAATATGATGGCAAATGACTGTTCTCTAATTTTTAAAGTTATTTCTTATTTCTCGCGTTTCCGCAAAAGCAAAGTTTATCCAGATCCACATATATAGCCATGCATATCCTTGGAGTCTTTATTTTCAGTTAGACGGGTAAGTCTAGCTGAGTACATTCCCATACTCAGGGTTTATCCCATTTGTTGCAGATGGCCAAGTATACTTTGGCTATTGTAAGCACTGTCTCTATCCTATCGAAGGAGAAGAGGAGTAGGCCTTGGGCAAGGTCTTCTACGAGCTCATCTTTTGCTATTGTCGGACATGATCTCGTTGGCACCCCTATCTATTAATGGTATTACTGTGGAGTAAAACTTTGGGTTCGGATTTAAAAACAATGTTTCATTTGGCCACATGTGTTGTGGCGTAAGTACTATTTCATTTGGAACAAAGTGTTGTAATAACTTTATTTTGTACTTCAAGTATTTTCGTTTCAATTGTTGGTTCGTTCGAATGTGCATACCTGGGTTCGCGCGATCTTGGTTGAATATACGATTGTTAGAAATCCTTCGAGATTTCCGGACTACCGGGATTATATGGGCTCAAGTGCTTTAAGTGGCAGTTAAGTCGGCTACTTTGGTACTTGATCTCTTATAATTTGGACGGTTCTGCTACACCAAGTCCAAGACACCAGACCAATAGAGATTGGTCTGACGCCCCTCTGGTCACCTGGTCCGGAGCTTCCAGTGAGGCGGCCAGGGCTAGGGTTAGCCTCCGGACTACCACGAATGATCCGGAGCTCCCCTAAGCAACTGGTTCGGAGCCCTTAGACAAGTTAGAATTCACTTCTAACTTCTCCCATTGATCTCATGTGCTAACACCAAGTGTTCCACAACTTGTGCTTGTGTGTTAGCATATTTTATCAAGTTTTACCAGGGTTGCTCATTAGGTTTAAATGCAATGCATGTTATGATTCACCTAATGGAACTTGACACTTGTAACCACATACCATATTCCTCTCTTTATAGTATGGTTACTTATCCTAAATGTGATCACACCCACTAGGTGTATTGATCACCAAAAGGAATGCCCTATCTTATACCTTTGCCTTGTTTAGTTTAGGGTCTTTCCATTTTCACCTTCTTCTCCAAGTGTAAGCTTTAGGATTCCACCATACTAGACTCCTTGCTTGCTTCACCACTTGTCATCATCTTCAATATGTGTACTTAACCTACTCAACACTAAGAGCTCGGTTAGTACTTTAGGTTGCATTAATTGCCAAAACACTAGAAATCTCTCAATCTCCCCCTTTTTGGTAATTGATGAGCACCTATACAAAATGAAAATGAAATATGATTTTGTTTCAACTTGAGATGCTTGTCCAAGAAATATAGCATGAAAGAGATTTGGACAACCATTTCAATGTTGGTTTGATAGTGTTTACTCCCCCTACATATGTGCACTTCTTATGAAAAGAGTCACAACTTTAGACATGTGCTTAGATAGAAATTTAGGAGGGGTGAACAACTAGAAAACAATGACATGATGCTAAGATATAAGAGATGAACCTTTGAAGCGTGATACCAATCGAGAGTGCGACATTCAAACATCCCTTAGCAACATGGTTAGCTCGATACCAATTGAAAAGAATACACATTCTAGAGATCTATCTAACACCTATACATGCTAGTGATCAAATCATCAATCAAGATTACAACTAGTCATGTACCACACATGCAAGTCATATGAATTAAAGAGCAATTCAAGCAATCATATGTGTGAATGCACAACCAAATTCAACAATTTATTCATAGGCTTGCTCCCCCTACTTGTGTGCTCAAATTTTAATTTTTCACTTTCAAAATTTCTCCCGCTTGGTTCTCTTGTTCTTTCATTTCATATTTTATACCACTTTCTCTCCCCCTTTATCATACATTACCACAAAATGGACCACTTAGTTAAAGTGTCATCAAGTCAATTTAGAAGACGATGTGTGATTATCAAATTAAGTTCACTCTAGATCACTTGTCCTACATATTTAACACGGTTTAAACCAAGGATAAGCTTCTTCACACGTGTTACAACAGTTATCTTATCCATGTCGGTTAAACATATAGAGCAAGTATCCTAGACTTAAACATATGAGGTTGCAAGCTTATCAACATGTCACATGCTACCACTAGATCAATCAAGACAGAAGCAATAGTGGTACCATATGCACATACAAATCATTTGTTTTTGATGAATGAGCCTAAGTGAGTGATGTCTATATGCTCTACACAATTCTAGCAAAGGATGAGTGCAAATGTCAACCTATTGTACATTGTTATCTTGGAGTAGAGGCATGTCATAAGTGGGGGTGCATCAACTCATGTTGGAGAAATCCAAGATGTTCAATTCATTCCTTAACTTGCAAAACCTCTTCTCATCAAGTGTCTTGGTGAATATGTCGGCTAATTGATCATCGGTACCCACATTGTCAATGTAAATGTCACCCTTTTGTTGATGATCTCTTATGAAATGGTGTCTCACATCTATGTGCTTTGTCATTGAATGTTGGATGGGATTGCGTGTAAGCTTCACTGCACTTTCATTGTCACATAGCAAGGGAACCTTCTTGAATTTGATTCCATAATCATTCAATGTTGCCTTCATCCATAGTAGTTGTGCACAACTCCCCACACTAATGTATTTGGCTTCGGTGGTAGAGAGTGCCACACTATTTTGCTTCTTGGATGACCATGAGACTAGTGATCTTCCCAGTAATTGACATGTTCCACTAGTGCTCTTCCTATCAACCTTGCATCCCGCATAATCGGAGTCCAAATATCCAACCAATTCAAATCTTTACCCCTTGGGAAACCACAATCCAACATCTTGTGTATGCTTCAAATATCTCAAAATTCTCTTTGTGGCTTTCACATGACTCTCTCTAGGATATGCTTGAAATCTAGCACACATGCATACACTAAACATGACATCCGGTCTTGATGCGATCACATAGAGTAAGCTTCCAATCATTGACCGAAATAGTGTTTGATCAACCATCATGCCACTTGTATCATGATCCAAATGAACATTAGTCCCCATAGGAGTACTAATGCCCTTTGCATCTTCTAATCCAAACTTCTTGATCATATCTTTGATGTACTTTCCTTGACTCACAAATGTACCATTCTTCAGTTTCTTGATTTGAAGTCCAAGGAAGTAGCTAAGCTCACCAATCATGGACATCTCACATTCATTTGACATCATTTCACCAAACTCTTCACAAAAATATTGATTTGTAGACCCAAAGATAATGTCATCAACATAGATTTGCAAGACAAACAAGTCACTTCCAATCTTCTTTGTGAATAAGGTGGTGTCGACCAATCCAATCTTGAATCCCTTAGAGAGGAGAAAGCTTCTCAACCTGCGAACACATGGTGGATAAGTACCCATGTAGTTCAGTTTTGTGATGAGTGATTGACCAACACTTGAGTGTTTTAGTTTGAGCGGTTTATACTAACCCTTTGCGAAAGCAAATGTGTGCCTGTCTATCAGCTTGTGGTGTGCAGGTGCTATGCCTAGTGACAGTGGTCAATGGCGTGGAGAAGGTCGAGTAGAGGCTTGCCGTGCCGATGGACTGAGAGCGGTGAAGGGCGGAAGCAGGGCTCTGACTGAGGGACCATGGGCGCCGGCGGACTAGCTGTGGTGGCTAGTGCTTGGCACTGGCGAGCGCGACAAGACATGGAAGTAGACAGAGTTGACCAAGTCAAGACGACGAACGAGCGGGTCGAGCGGAGGCTCATGGGACTCGGAGTCCGACCGGGCGAGGACAAGGTGGCTCGAGTCGAGAGGTTTGGTGGTTTGGGCCTCAAAACCATCGGAGGACGGTTCCCGAGTTTTGGCCTCAAAACTCGTGGTTTGGTAGTTGAGCCCAAAGCCACCGGTGGCGGGTTTCGCGGGTTTGGGCCTCAAAACCTGGGCGAAGCTTCCGAGGAAGCGGGGATGGCACATGGCGAAATCCTGGAGGTTGCGTCAAGGCGACGGCAACTCCTGGCAGGAAGCGGGGCCATCCATTCAAAATGCGGGAGATATTTTCTGGAGCTTGGACTGCAATGCTTAGGCTAGGTAGTTCACTCATGTATCTAGTGGGTCTTTGGGAAATAGCCAAAGCCCTGTTAAATAGGGGACGAAGGGGTATCCTCATCCCATCTCTTGAACCCTAATCATTTGCCCCAACTCTCTCTACCCTCTCTCTAGTTCATGAGATCCCTAGGTTGATTTCACCAACCTCCGTAAGAACTTGAGTTTGTTGCGAGGAATCGGAGGTCGTAACCTCCGTTAGCCATGGCGGTGTCGATTACTTGACCGTGTCTCGCGTTTTTGCTTGTGTTCATCGTTTTTGCTTTTGCTCTCTCTTTTCCCGAGATGAGAATTCTTGTTTGAGAAAAGCTTTGCAAAATCCGTTTGAACCAAGTTCTTCGTACTTGTGAGGAGCAACTTTGCACCAAAGGAATTTTCCTAAAACCTCACGAGCACACAGATCAGACATTTTCTTTGCGATGTTCTCTGTTTTGGGGTTTTCTCCCGAAATTCCTTTGTGCCCATTTAACCGACCCAAATTGAGCGATGATTTCTTCGGGATAGCTCCCCAAGTGCACTAGGATCATTCCTACAAAGTTTGGTTGCAGTTGGTGACCATTTGGATCGGATTTGGAAAGATTTGGTGAAGAGAACCGAGGCTTTCGCGTTTCTGCTCGCTGTTCGTGAGCATCGGACGCTGCATCGGGCGCTCCGAGCTTTTGCGTCGAACGCTGGGGCGTGCTGACGTCAGCGTCCGTCACGTGGATCTTCTACGCGGGTCAAAGTTGCGCCGGACGCTCGGAATCATCCATCGCCAACCCGCCGGACGAGTCCATCGGTTTTCCAGTTTATAGGCTCTCTGTGTAAAACACGTCGGACGCTCCTCAGCGTCCGACGCCCCTCTAGTTGGTTTTCTCTCTGCGGTGCTCTCTGGAAGGGAGACAGACGCTCGTCCAAGCGTCCGATGCCAGCGTCCGTCGCACTGTGTCAGACCGTCCGATGCCTAGCTTCCTTGCGTCCGACGCCTCTGTTGTTTGTTGTGTTTTTCCGTTTGCTTCTCGGTTTGCTTCTCTGGGTTTGTAGCTAGCTCCGCTGTGTTCCTAGGACATCTCCTAGAACATCCACCCACTAGTGGGTCGTGAGTCTAGTTTTCTCTTTGGGTTGTGTTTGGGACAAGGGTCAAGATCTTCCAAAAGGAATTTTTTATTTGGCTCCCATTCACCCCCCCCCTCTGGTCGCCGTTTTCGATCCTTCACAACCTCTCATACCATTCTCTAGGTGCTTGCTTCAATCCGTAGAGAGCCTTCTTGAGCTTGAAAACATGGTTGGGCTTCTTTGTATCTTTAAATCTGGGTGGTTGCTCAACATGTACTTCCTCATTGATGTACCCATTCAAGAAAACACTCTTGACATCCATTTGGTACAATATGATGTTATGTACACAAGCATAGGACAATAGAATTATAATTGCCTCTAATCTTGCCACCGGAGCATATGTCTCCCCAAAGTCAAGACCTTCAACTTGAGAGTAACCTTGAGCTACAAGCCTTGCTTTGTTCCTTACCACTATTCCATCTTGATCTTGCTTGTTCTTGAAAACCCATTTGGTTCCAATCACATTATGATCCTTTGGTCTATCCACTAGTTCCCAAACTTGATTTCTTGTGAAGTTGTTAAGTTCTTCATGCATAGCATTGATCCAATCTACATCCTTCAAAGCTTCATCAATCTTGGTTGTCTCAAATGATGATACAAAAGAGTAATGCTCACAAAATGAAGCCAATCTTGATCTTGTTTGTACTCCACTTTGAATTCCACGAATCACTTGATCTAGAGGATGATCTCTTGCAATATTGGTAGGTTGAAGAACTTGCATGTGAGAATCTTGATCATTTGGTTGAGATGATGGACTAGCTTGATTTTGTACTTGAGCTTCACTAGCACTTGCTTGATCTTGAGTTTGAGAGCTACTAGCTTCTTCATTTGGGATGGTCACTTGATCTTCATATTCATCTTGTACTTGTCTTGGTCTAATGTCCCCAATATCCATTTCTTTCATTGCATTGACCAACTTGTCACATCTCACATCATCCAAGTTTTCTTGTTCATCTTGAGAGCCTTGTGTTTCATCAAATTCCACATCATGCACTTCCTCAAGAATCCCACTAGATGAGTTCCAAACTCTATAAGCCTTGCTTGATGTAGAGTAACCAAGTAAGAAACTTTCATCTAATTTCTTCTCAAACTTGCTTAGCATTGTACCCTTCTTCAAGATATAGCACCTGCATCCAAACACTCTAAACTATGCAATATTTGGCTTTCTTCCATTCAAGAGCTCATATGGAGTCTTCTCAAGCATCCCATGACAATAGAGACGGTTGCTAGAGTAGCAAGCCGTATTGATAGCTTTGGCCCAAAAGGAATGACTAACATTGTATTCATTCAACATTGATCTTGCCATGTCAACCAAGGTTCTATTCGTCCTTTCAACTATCCCATTGGATTGAGGAGTGTACTTTCGAGAGAATTGATGGTTGATTCCAAAGTCATCACAAAGTTCATCAACTCTTGTGTTCTTGAACTCACTCCCATTGTCACTTCTAACTCTCTTGATAGTTGTTTCAAACTCATTTTGGCACCTCTTGAAAAATGACTTGAAGATATCAAATGTGTCACTCTTGTCACTCAAGAAGAATACCCATGTGTATATTGTGAAGTCATCAAGTATCATAAATCCATACTTGTTTGCACCAATACTTGTGTATGTTGTTGGTCCAAAGAGATCCATGTTGAATAACTCAAAAGCTTTACTTGTACTCATAATGCTCTTCTTTGGATGAGTGTTCCCAACTTGCTTTCCGGCTTGACATGAGCTACACAACTTGTCCTTCTCAAATGTGACATCCTTCAAGCCCTTCACTAGATCATGCTTGACTAGCTTGTTCAATTGCTTCATGGCAACATGTCCAAGCCTTCTAAGCCATAGCCAACCCATGCTAGTTTTGGTGATGAGACAAGTTGATAGTTGAGTCTAACTAGCATTGAAATCCACTAGATATATAGAGGTTCTCATATCGAAATCCCTTGAATACCATGTTAGAGCCATCCACACTAATAATTTCCACATCCTCAACACCAAAGATGCACTTGAAACCGAGATCACGTAATTGGGCAACCGACAATAGATTGAAATCAATCCTTTCCACTAGAAGCACATTGCTAATGATAAGATCATTGGAGATAGCAATCTTTCCTAGCCCTTTCACCTTGTCTTTGCCATTGTCACCAAATGTGATACTATCAAAGCCATGATCATTATCTTGATTGAGTTGAGTTGAACATCATTCCATCACCGGTCATGTGTTGAGTGCACCCACTATCAAGCACCCAATGCCTCCCTCCGGTTTTGTAATTTACCTACAAGATAGATCAATTCTTTTTAGGTACACAAACTTGCTTGGGTCCTCCAAGGTTAGTTATGAATGCTTTTGGTACCCAAATGGTCTTCTTTGAAGCCATCCATGGTGCACCAACAAACTTGGCATGAATTCCACTAGTACCCTTGGAAATGACATAGAATGAATCAACTCTAATGGAGGATACATCTTGCTTTTCCTTCTTATTCATGCAATGTTGCTCATTGTGACCAACTTGTTTGCAACTCTTGTAATACCTACTAGTGTCCTTCACAAAATGAGTCTTGTGAGGAGCAAAAGCGGCCTTTCCTTTCTTGGGGGTATAGCCCAATCCCTCTTTGTAGAGAGATGCTATTTGGCTACCCAAGCACATAAGCAAGCGGTCCTTACCTCCATAAGCCTTAGCTAAGGAGTGATTGAGCTTTGTAACCTCCTTGAGGGTTTCATTTTCCACCATTAGTGAGGCATCACAAGTGAAACCATCACTAGTAGATGAAATGGAAGTAGTAGTGCTACAAGAGGGGTTAATAGGAGCAACAATGATAGGAGTATAAAATGATTCATCAAGAATATCACAAGTTACCCCCATGTCACATGTTTGAACAATCTCTTTCTTACTTTGATCTAGGAGAGAGATATGAGCTCTTTCAAGCTTGATGTGAGACTTCTCTAGCTTCACATGGGCTTCCATTAGCCTCTCATGAGATGCTACAACCTCATCAAGGTTTTGCTCAAGAGCCTCATTGGTCTTGCGCAATTCCTTGTATTCCTTCCTCTTCTTGTAAATGTATTCCTTAGCTTATTCAAGCATGTCCCTGAGTTCCTCCTTAGAGGGGCCCTCATCCTCACTATCATTCTCACTTTCACTCTCACTCTCATCATGAGAAAGTACCTTAGCGGACTTAGCCATGAAGCATGATGATGGAGTGTCAAATAGAGAGATCTTGTCCTTCATAGCAATGCTAGCAAATGCCTTCTTCTTGGTAGATGTCTTCTTTTCTAGATCATTATCACCACATGAAGAAGAATCACTATCCCATGTCACTATGTGAGAGTAGCCCTTCTTCTTCTTCTTGTCAAAGGTGGGCTTTTTCTCCTTCTTGCCTCTCTTCTTGTGATCATCATCATCCTTCTCACTATTGTAAGGACAATGAGCAATGAGATGATCAAAGCTTCCACACTTGAAGCACTTCCTTGGCTCATCAAAGTTCTTGGAAGATGTTCTCTTCCTTCTTGCATGATAGCCTTTCTTCTTCATGAACTTGCCAAACTTTCTCACAAAGATAGCCATTTCTTCTTCATCAAGATCACTTGCACATTGATCTTCACTTTCACTAGATCCTTCAATATTTCTCTTGCCCTTGAGTGAAGTGGCTTTGAATGCCATGCTCTTCTTCTTTTCATCCTTCTTGTCTTCCTTCTTCACATCTTCTTCCTTGTTGTCCCGGTTTGTGTCTTCGGTCATCACATCCCCCAAGACTTGATTAGGAGTCATGGTGTTTAGCCCACTCCCCACAATCAAAGTCACAAGTGTGTCAAACCGGGATGGAAGACACCTCAAGAACTTGTGAGAGAATTCTTTGTCCTCAAACTTCTCACCAAGAGCCATGAGATCATTGACTAGCACTTGCAGCCTATGGAACATCTTCGACACGTTCTCATCATCCTTCATCTTGAAGGTTGCAAACTTTTCTTTGAGAATGTACGCCTTTGCTCCTTTGACAACTTGAGTGCCTTCAAATGATTCTTCAATCTTCTTCCAAGCCTCATGAGCACTCTCTAGATTCTTGATTTGCTCAAATACCTTCTCATCAAGAGCCTCATGGATAGCACTAAGAGCAATATAGTTGTGTTGCAACTTTTCTTCCTCTTTTGGGGTGGGAGCTTCCACATTCACAACCTCAAACTTCTTGTCCACCACAAGCCACACCTTCTGGCTAATTTACTTGATGTGAGCGGTCATCTTGACCTTCCAATAGCCATAGTTGGTGCCATCGAACTTGGGTGGTTTCTTCATGTTGTTGTTATGAGCCATCTTCACACTGTACGTTGTTAAGCCTCAAATCAACGGTGTACTAGCTCTGATACCACTTGAAAGGTCTTATGCAATGGCTAGAGGGGGGTGAATATCCTATTTTAAAATCTATAAGAAAATTCAACAACAAGTTAGTACTAAAAGGAAGCGAATCAAATGTTGCGCTAGTGTAAGGACTTGTTTAGCCTAGAGGGGGGGGGTGAATAGGCCTGTTTAAAATAAAACCCACAACTTTTGTCAATCACAGGCGCGACACTGCCGCTCTACAGCTCGACACTGCCGCGCTGCCAGGCACTACTGGTCTCTAGGCCGGCAATGCTGGTCAGCAGGACAGAACCTTGCACAATTCAAAATCTATAAAGTATATGGAAATTCTGCTTGAATCAAAACCTTTCTAGAGGTGTAGTGAACCTCTAGAACCACTTGAAAGTGGTAGCAACACACCCACCGAGTAGATCGGGTCCAAACCCTAGAAATCACCTTGAGAGCAATATATATCACAATAGAGAGACAATCCCAAGGTGACACAAGATTTGACCCATGGTTCAGCTCACCACCAAGGCTTTCCTACGTCCACGTTGTTAAGGTGCGCCACACAAGGCTCAAGCTCACCACAAAGGCTAGCTCTTTCCTCGGTCTCAAGTCAAGAGAATGAACTCTTGAGATGAGGGGATATGTATTAGCAATATGGGTGTTACAAACCTCCCTAGGTTGCCACACGAAGGAGGCAAGCTCAAGGGCGACGCCTAGCCAGCTAGGAGCAATGCTCCAAGAGTAAAGAACTCAAACCGCCAGCCACCACGCAAACCAAATGCTTGTAGGAGTTGAAGATCCGAGGGAGAAGCTTCTTCTCAAGCTTAGAGGCTCAATCTCTAAAAGATTCGAGTGGAAATCAATGGGGAAGAGAGTTGGAGCACCAAGGGAGAAGGGAGAGCAAGAATAGTGCTTCTCAAACTATTTCTCGAAAAGTTTATGAGTGAATGACTGAGATGACCGTTGGGGGGACTAAGGAGGTAAGGAAGTACCCCCTCACTGCCAACGGGCAGAAATCAAGTCGCTGTAGTGCCGGCCTTGAGGCACGGCAGTGCCGAACTGCGTGGCAGTGCCGGCCTGAAGCTCGACACTACCGGCCTGGTAGAGTCAACAAAGATTAAGAAATGGAAATACTGGCTGCTATGCCAAAGATATTTTTGGAGGTGTATGATGTATGGATAGATATAGCATTTGGTTCATTTGTTGGCATGCGTGTTGAATTCCTCTTAATAGTACGGCATACCTAACTCAAATTTGAAATATAAAATGAATGAAAGTCCTTTGAGCTTGTTGTCATGCACTTTTGTAATTGGAGGGGTCCGCCAACCTGGTCATCAACCTCCTTTCTTTCAACATGCTTGTCACACTTGAAGAGTCTCATTAGTTCTCTAATTATGTTGTCATGTCACCAAAACCCACTTAGGACTTGATTGCACTTTCAATCTCCCCCTTTTTGGTGATTGATGACAACACACTTAGAGCCTACAAAAGTGAAATACTAATCTGAGACAATGCAAGTCATGGGTGTAGGAGCTCCCCCTAAATATGTGAATGGGAATTTGAATTTCCAATTTGGCCTGAAAAAGCTAAAATTCACACATTGGAGTGAAATAGGGCTCCCTGTTGGCACCAATAATGATGCACTTTTATATGACTAAAATGCTGCCACTAACCTCAAGATCAAGGATAAACAAACACATCATGAGCATAATTTATCAGATAACCAGTTCCACATGTCCATGGAGTGTTTGAATGCAGGAATGGATAAATGGAGCAAAGGAGAGCCAATGGGACCCACATAGGGGGTCGGTCGACCACCCTATGGGCCCACTATCTCTCCCCTCTCGGCCATGATCCAAGAGAGGCACTTTAGAGTGAATTCCAACCTTTGGATCACTTTGTGCTTTCTCTCAATGGCTCACAAGAAAAGCACATGGATCCATGGGCCCACACCAAGGAGATAAACATGACAATCACCTCAGAACCAACAATCAACATCAATGACAAGTGGGACCAGCACCAGGACGACTGAGGTGGGCTAGAACCCCCAAGGGGGGGGTTGACCGACCATCAATTGGGCCCACAAGGCCCCCACTTGGTCCCTGACCAGTGGGGCTACCTCTGGAAGGCCAAAGGAGGGCCCACCTACCATAGGGGAGGTCGTCCGACCACCCCCTTGGTCGGTTTGGGCTCTGCCAACCGCCATACCTCTTGGCACATGCTGGAAATCACATCCCTCCATCCTTGGTCGGTTCTAAGGCGGTTGGATCCAAGGGTAGAGGATTGAAGCCCCTTGGATCGCTGACGTGGCGCTGGAGTAACCCCTACTCCTCCTCCCACTATAAATAGAGGCTCCCATCTCTACACATGGTGAAGAAGCCTACAAGCTCTATTTCTTAGATTGTTCTAGTAGTTAGTCTAGAGTGGGAGTTAGAGTTGAATCGAGTTGCGCTCGGGATTTCCGGAGTCGTCTTCTGGAAAGTCTGGTATAGCTCTTGTATCTTTCCTTCTTTGTAAGACTTTATCTTATTCAATATATATCTTTTCCTCTACTTTACTTAGTATTTACTTTGAGCATTACTATACTAGATATAGCCTTGTTATATACTTTTGATCTTTAATAGCCTTTACATCCATAGTCTGTGATCCTTGTGGCCTTTCCCGTATGCGATCATTGCCTGTCATAGGGTGCTTTGACTATAGATCGTAGTCAAAGTAGTAAGTTGTGTGTAAGTGTGGTGCTTATACATCCTCTTATCCTTGGTTACCTCTTGTTGTAAGGATTGTTTGTGGTAGCTAGCAAAAGGTGACAGCCTTGTCTAGTAGTTGTATTCCACCACATGTTCTTAGGCAAGTTGCGAACACATGATGGATAAGTACCCATGTATGTTCAGTTTTATGATGAGTGATCGTCCAACACGTGAGTGTTTCAGTTTGAGTGGCTTACCCTAACCTCTTTGCGAAAGAAAATGTTTTCCTATCTATCGGCTTGTGGTGTGCTGGTACTATGCCTAGTGACAGTGGTCAATGGCGTGGAGAAGGTCGAGTAGAGGCTTGCCGTGCCGATGGACTGAGAGTGGTGAAGGGCGGAAGCGGGGCTCAGACTGAGGGACCATGGGCGCCGGCAGACTAGCTGTGGTGGTTAGTATTTGGCACCGGCGAGTGCGAGAAGACATGGAGGTAGACCGAGTTGACCAAGTCAAGACGACAGACGAGCGGGTCAAGCGGAGGCTCATGAGACTCGGAGTCCGACCGGGCGAGGACAAGGTGGCTCAAGTCGAGCGGTTTGGTGGTTTGGGCCTCAAAACCATCCGAGGACGGTTTCCGAGTTTGGGCCTCAAAACTCGGGGTTCTGTAGTTGAGCCCAAAGCTACCGGTGGCGTTTTCTTAGGTTTGGGCCTCAAAACCTAGGCAGAGCTTCCGAGGAAGCGGGGATGGCACGTAGCGGAATCCTGGAGGTTGCGTCGAGGCGACGAAACTCCCTGCAAGAAGCGGGGTCATCCATTCAAAATGCGAGAGATATTTTCCGGAGCTTGGACTTTATTGCTTAGGCTAGGTAGTTTGCTCAATGTATCTAGGGGGGTATTTGGGAAATAGCCAAAGCCCGATAAGTAGGGGATGAAGGGGTATCCCTCATCCCCCCTCTTGAAACCAAATCATTTGCCCCAACTCTCTCTCTCTCTAACCTCTCCTAGTTCATGAGGTCTCTAAGTTGATCTCTCCAACCTTTGTAAGAACTCGCAAATCTTTTGGTGGGAATCGGAGGCCTGACTCTCCGAGTGCCATGGCACGGTTAGTTTCTTGATTGAGTCTCCCCGTTTGCTTGTGTTCTTCGCGTTTTACTTTTTGCTCTCCTTTGATCCCAAGTTGAGATCTTTTTCTATGGAGTAGTTCTTGCAAATCTGTTTGAACCAAGTTGTTCATAATCGTGAGGAGCATCTTTGCACCGAAGGGTTTCTCCTCAAACCTCACGAGTACATAGATCGGGCGAAATCTTTGCAGTGTTCTCCATTCTTGAGTTTTTCCCCCAAATCCTTTGTGTCCCTTCAATCCAAACCAAATCGAGCGATGATTTCTTTGGGACAGCTCCTCCATAGCACTAGAAACATGCGTACCAAGTTGGGTTGCTAGTGGAGATCATTTGGTTAGGATTTGGGAAGATTTGGCAGAGAGAGAAACGAATTTCGGGTTTCCTGCGTTCTGATCGGGGGTGTCGGACGCTCCATCGGGAGGCGCCGGACGCTAGGTCGTGCTGATGTCAGCGTCCGTCGCTCGCTCTCTCTGCGCGAGTCAAGTTGGCGCCGGACGCTCGCCAGCGTCCGTCGACCACGCGCCAGAGCGGCCGTCGGTTTTAGAGTCATGCAGGCTCTCTGTGTGTTTTGCGTCAGATGCTCCCCAGCATCCGTCGCCTGTCCGCCAGACGCGTCCGTCCCCTGGAGGACTTTTCTGGTCGGCTCTGTGTTGGTGTCAGACGCTAAGCGCAGCGTCCGTTGCCTCTGACCCAACGTCTGATGCTCAGCGTCCATCGCACCCCAACGGAGCGTCTGTCGCTTGTTTTCAGAGCGTCCGTTGGTTGTTGTTTCTGTTGATTTTCCTTGGGTTCTTGCCTCTTTTCCACAGGGGTCGGGAACTTGGTTTTTGGGTTTCCAGTGAGTTTTCCTCCACTGCTGGTGAGCTCTCGTTTCTCTGATTTCGTCTGAATATTTCGAAGAGTGGCCCAACAACTTGGTTTGGTTTTTGGAAGAGTGGCCCTAATATTTTGAGAGAAATTTGAGACTCCCATTCACCCCCCCCTCTGGTCGCCTTTCTCGGTCATTCAATTGGTATCAGAGCCGGTGAAGGATCAATCCACCTTACACGGTTCTTGATCCGCGAAGGCGACATGGAGCGAGGTGCTGGTAAACCTCCTTACTTCGATGGAACCAACTTTGCCTATTGGAAGGTGCGCATGTCCGCTTACCTCCAAGGGCTTGATACAAAGTTTTGGGAAATTTGTGAGAATGAGGACTACGTGGTTCTTGGCGCTCGGAATACCGATGCCCAAGTTACGCAACATGCGTCAAACGCAAGAGCCTGTAGCATTCTCTTCTCGTGTCTATCCCTTCCTGAGTTTGAGCGAGTTTCGAGTCTCACTATGGCGCGGGAGATTTGGCAAACACTCTTGAGATATCATGAGGGCAACCCTCAGATCAAGTCCAGACTCTTCGATATATATCGTAGAGAGTACGAGAACTTTGTTCAGTTGGCCGGCGAATCTGTTGACGGGATGTTCACTCGCTTCCAATCTATCATCAACAAGATGTGTGCTAATCGAGACAACTTGCCTTATGATGATCATGAGATGGCTATCAAGCTTTTGCATGCTCTTGATCGGAAGGTATAGGAGATGAAGGTGGCTGCCATTCAGGAGTCACCGGGCTATGATGCCCTGACTGTGGACGAGCTTTTCAGCAAGCTCAAGTCCTCGAAGATTTTACTAGCAGACTCGGGCCAAGCTTGAGAACCCATCGAAACCATCCATGGCGTTGGTTTCCGGCCCTGGCGGTATGTCTTCTTCCTCCTCTGACCCTTCACACTCTTTGTTCGCTTTGTCTTTGATTTCTGTGACAGACGAGCAAGTGGAGGCTCTTGAAGATGACAAGCTGGCTTTGGTCATCACTTGGTTCTCACGGTTTGGTTTTTGGAAGAGTGTCACGAACATTTCGAGAGAAATTTGAGGCTCCCATTCACCCCCCCCCCCCTCTGGTCGCCATTCTCGGTCCTTCACAAGTTCTTAAAAGGTAAGGCCCCCGTAAAACGAGGGTGCGGTCCGGTAGGAGTTTTGCCCTCCTACTGATCTATCCCCTCGCCTAGCATACTTGTATTGAGGAGACAAACTATAGTGTTTAGACTAGTTAATTGGCTAAGTATATTGAAGTAGAGTGAATTGCATAGGAGTCCCTATACTCTCTCGTTGTCCTCCCACCTAGCTATTCTATCTAGTCCGTTCTAAGTATCTTTTACCTTGGCTTATTCATTCATCAACCCTTCCTATCACATATATCGTTTACCCCCCTATACTAGTTGGTACTAAGTTGAGGTGCTCTCTAGGATCTCTATCCAATTATCATTTCTATCCCAGCTTTCCCTTGGGAAAATATAATTTACGATACCTTGGAATACTCCTAGGTGAAGTGCTACAACGGTATAATCTGTGCGCTTGCAGATTTATCCAATAGTCATAAGAAATACCAACACTCCCCCTACATCCATGGCTGCTGTGGGGTGCTGAAACAAGGTGTCACAAATATATACGTGATACACATGAACCTGTCTCACAAAATAGAGTGTTTTGCTGTTTGACAGCAGAGCGGCACTACCGGCCTGACTGCCAACAACAAGGTTGTGGAAGCACAAGCATGACCACACAACTTGATATTAATAAAAAATCTAAATGCACACAAAGACAAGCATGATATATATGAGAGAGTACATGTCCACAAATAACACAAATCAAGTACTAAAGTGGCAATATTTCAATAAAATAGTTTTGTTGCTCTCTCATCTTACACTAAAAACAAACTAAGATAGATCAAGTGCCCACAGTTGCTGCTCCTCCATGACCGTCGAAGATTTGTTGTACCCCCTTCACTTAGGAATTCTCCCCCTTTGGCAACAAGTCACCAAAAAGAAGAGAAAAACATAGCAAAAGGAATACAAACTAGTCGCTATCCTCATCCATATGATCATCATCATCAGGAGAGCCGGTCATCCATATGGTCAACAAACATAGCAAAAAGAACACTAGGAGCTCTAGCACGACCACTGTGTCTTTGTGGTTGCTCCTCCTGAATCTCCTCATCATCATCATCATCCAAGTCCTCCTCATTATCTCTGATCCAAAACTGGACTCCTCACTGAGGTCTGGTGGAGGAAGAGGTGGGGATAGCTGTATAAGACCCTGCTCCTGTCTGAGCTCTCTAATCTCAAGCCTAGCCTTATAACCAGTATCATTTGCATAGCAAATGCCAGTGAAGATCTTCTTAAGAAGTCTACCCATCTTGTGTTTCCTCTTGCCTCTGCTAACTGCTGCACTGGAGGACTCAGGATGGTCTGAGGCTGCTGCCCTGCTCCTGATAGAAGTCACCTGAGCTGTGGAGTGCACAACCTTCTCACCTCTGTAGGGCTCATGGACAGTATCCTTAATGAAGACATGCCCAGTTACCCTCTCAATGATGAACATGAGATAGGGTGCATAAGGAATCCCTTTCCTAGCATCATCTGCTGCAATGAATAACTCATCCCAAATGAAGCGAGATACTGAAAAGGGTGGAGCACCACCTCTCATCCTTCGCAGCACATTCTTTGTTGATCCATAGAGGTTAGATGTAGATATCACCTTAGGATAGAGAGTGGTCCTGAAGAGGTTGTTGAGGATATAATACCTGCTCCTTAACCCCTTCACAAGACCATCTGCCTTCTCAGGCTCAATCTAGAGAGGAGAGATTTCTTCATTTGTTAACCATCTCTCATCATGAATGTTAGAGCAGCTTCTATCATCCTCTCCAAAGCTAAGGAGACGGGCAAAAGTCATATAGTCCAACTTGTAATGCATGCCCTCTGTCATCTAATGCATCACATGGTTCTCTCTGTCAAGAAAGTAGGTGGCAAAGAATTGATGGATAATTTCAGTGTTCCAGTCACACAAAAAACCCATCTAGTCATACATGCCTAGATTCTTGCACTGGTCAATGACTTTATCAAACACTACATCCCTCTTGTTCTCAAGATGTTCCCAATCAACATACTTCATTTTTATGATTTTGGGCTTCTTGACATGAAAAAGAATAGAGGAATAAAAGTCTGAATGGAAAGTGTTCCAGAACCTATAATCCACTCTCATGTCCTTTGGCACATCATAAGGATTGATTGCCCTTTGTTCTTGGATAAAGCGGTACTAGTTTTGATAGTTCACCCTTGCTCTTGCACGGGTGTCCTGTGGCTCCCTAACAATCACATCCTTAGCATGAGGAATAAGATAGGACCCATCAATTAGTCCAAGATCTGGAGGTGTCTCAGAGCAAGCACCTTCTCTGATGGTTCTCCCTGCCATCTGTAATTCACTCTCTTGCCTGATCCTTGCTCTAGGACGCAGACCATCATCAACACCACCTCTGCCTCCTCTGGTACCTCGGGCCTTTGTCCTTGGCCCCTTTCCTCTACCAACACTTGGTCCACCGGCTTCCATCTATGCATTAAAAAAAGAAAAGGTTAAGTTGCTGCACTAAGAATAGTGACTGGAAACTCTAGTGGAGAGATTTGAACAAAAACGAGAGTCAATGGTTGATTAAAGAAGCAAGTGCAACAGTGATGTTGCCTAGTGCCCGGCATTGCCGGCCTCTAGCCCGACACTGCCGCAGACAACACCTATGCATGCTTTTCCAATCCACCATTGAATCTAGGTTTTGATCAAATCTAGCTACTAGAGGTACATCACCATACATAATGCAACTACTAACAACCTAAATCCCATCTCAGAATCCACAAATTGCATAGATCGAACCGGTTTAGGGTTTCATTTTATTACCTTTGAAAGAGAGGGGTGAGAATGAAGAAGGGCAGGCTTGAATGGAGCTTGACGCAGGGAGGAAGATCCTCCACACCTCCTACAATGGCAGTACCACCGAAGAGCGGCACCGTCGGGAAGAAGGGGACCTCCGGGCTCCCTTGGTCACCTTGGGGAAGAGAGGAGAGAGGGAGATGCATTTCTGCTCGAGGGGGATCACTAGGGTGGAGTCCCCTCGGGTCTGCGTGAAAGAATAAAGGGTGGTTGTGGGTATTTCTTATGATTATTGGATAAATCCGCAAGCGCACAGATTATACCGTTGTAACACTTCACCGGGAGTATTGCAGGTATCGTATTTTCCACATGGAACAAAAAGTGAGTTAACTAGGATTATGGATATGTCCTATGATGGATCAAGGGAGATTATGATAACTGGATTGAGAGGATCGATATGGCAAAGATATCTAACTTGGCAAAGCTGGTTATACTGGTTTTATCAGCCCTTCTCTTGCAGGAGGCGATGGGATAGATCAGAACGAAGAAAAACTCTAACCGGACCGCGCCATCATGTTGTATTGAGGCCCTACCTTTTAAGAACTTAATCCGTGCGATAAACGGTTTACAAAGGCAACACTACAAGAAATGTGGGGCTTTTTGACATCCTATTATGTCATAATGTATTGAATTTATGTCATAATTTAAGATATGTGACATCTGGTTGACGAAAATTATTATGTGACGTTTGTGTATTTAATGTCAGTAAGTATATGACTTTGGTTTCACGGCAAAAAAATGTCATAACTGAAATATGGCCTGTCAAGGCTCATTTACTGTCACAGCCACTTGTTATGCACTTTTCAGCCCATTTAGCATTCTACTTTTTTATTTTCAGCCCAATTTTTAAGCACATTTAGCTCAGATTTTTTTGCTCATTTTTCTGGCAGTCCAAACCTCTTTTTTAGGCCCAGCAGCATAATTGGCAACACACTTTTTTTTTACCATCCCAAAGCCACAAATTTTTCTTTTTGCGGTGGTTGGCCCATACCAAATTTGCCTCAGCCAACCTAAAATCAACTCCCACACTGATTAACAGATAATCAAATTTAAATCAACAATATCAACATTATCCACCAATTGTGATGTCTTACATCATCATTACATCGAGCCATAAATTTCACATATTAAATTGCTCCAGCTCTAGCTTAGTCCTCATAAATGAATCAGATTACATCTACCTTGGCCATAAAAACTCTAAATAAAATACCTGCAATCTACAACAGATGAACAAAATGTGGCAAGAAAAGAACACATGTAGGCAGTGCAGGTACAACTATCAGTTGGTGAATCAGATGCAATTAACCAATGAGCTGCTGGAGATCGAAGGGGTTCTTCCTGGAATCCAGTGGGCGACGTTCAAACCCGTGAACTCCATAGCGTGTGCGCTGCGCTCCTCCTCAGTTTACCTCTGAGCCTGCCTGCTCCTCCTCTTGGTGCCGTACCAGACTAGGCGACTGACAAGTCACAGCACAAGGACATGAGGTGCATACAAATCGAATAGAAATCCCCATACTAAGAAGGGCGGAAGTTACCTGAACAAAATAATTCATTCTGCTACTTGACTGTTAATCCCCATACTGCAAACACGGAAGAAAAAAGTACAAGTTAAGACATGCAATCCGACCACCTAAGATGATCAAAATCTCGACGAACAGTCAGATCCACGCTTCCTACGCCGGATCCGGCTATCCATCTCACAGCAAGACTGACAATCTCACCGCACCGTGGTCGCAGTCGTGGGATGGCCGCGCGTGCGTAGACGAGAGCACGAGGGCTTGGACGACGCTGAACTCCAGATGCCTGGCGCGTGGGAGGGAGCTGAGCGCCGCCGCCGCCGCCGTGGCGAGCTGGAAGGAGGAGGGAAGGGGAAAAAGTACTAGGGTTTGAAGGGGACGTTGGTCAGGTGGGTGTGTTTAACATGTGCTTGTGCAATCTGAGCCGTCGATGCGGATCAGACGGCTTTGGGCCTGCGCTGTGGCCGTTGGGCTGTGGCCGTTGGGCCTGCGCTGGGGCCTGGGATAGAAAATGGCAAGAAGCAGAAGCAGGGAAGGGCGCCTACCCACAAGCCACCTGCATTTATTATTTCCCTTTTTCTTATCTTTCTTTTTTCTTTTCGAAATTCTTGTGGTTCTCTCTTTTTATGAAAATAATCAAAAAATACAATAAATACATAGGCCCGCACATATATATATACAACTAGATTATCAAGACTAAGTTTGCATATATTAAAATTAGGACACATTGTAAACTGGACCCACACATGTATATATGTGTGTTATATTTTTTCACATGTATATATAGTAATTAAGCTTATATAAAATAAAGTGTCACATTTAACAAAGTAGGTTTTGTGAAATATAGACAACATGGGTTAACATGTGTTGGGGAAATAAAAAATATATGGACCTCGAACAAGTAGTTGTGGAACATGCCAATATAGTATTTAAAAAAGACTAATAATTATTTTGTGACACATAAAGTCTATCATACATCGATGGTTTTTGTAAATTTGATTTTGTGACATAGAAAATGCCTATGTGACGTAGCAAATAGCGTCATTAGATGAATACATACTTGCTATATGACATTTTTTATGACATACAATATTTTATTGTCACTAAGTTGAAGTGCCTAAAATATAATGTCATAAATCGAATGATATAGTGACATTATGACCTTTTGTCATACTAAATACGTCAAAAAGCCCCACATTTCTTGTAGTGCAAGATCTAGTCTAGACACCACATCTACACTATTCTTACTACTTTAACCCCAGCTAAGGACTAAAGCACTCTACTTGAAGTAAAGCGATGAACAAGCGCGAAAAGATGTATAACAGCTATGCTAGAAGTAGAATATACTATAAAGAACTCAGATGTATAACTTACAAGTGTTGAACTTATAAGAGAATCGCATCCGCTGAGGTACAACTCGGAAAAGACGCCAGACAGGCCTAGCTCTCCTCCAGGCGTTCCTCCGGTGCCACGTCAGTGATCCGTGCCGCCTCCATCAGCCACCGTAGGATCAAACCGTCATTGTAACCGCCTTAGATCAACGGTGGAGATGAAGTTGATGCATGGAGGCATGCAGGAAGTCGGTGGGGAGCTCGGGGGAGACTCTGGGTACCAGGGCATGGTCGGTCGACCACCCTCTGGCAGGTGGGCCCTGCCTATTTCTTTTAGAAGCTGACCCCACTGGTCAGGGGCCTGTGGGTGGTCTCTGGCCCCACCTAGGCGGTCGGCCGACCGTGAGTTGGGGCCTTTGGCCTCCATCTTTCGTGTGGAGCATGGCCCACATGTCATAGACACCTTGGCAATAGTTTTGTATTTTTCTGAGATAGTTTGTGGGCCCATGTATCCTCATGCTTTGATCTAGAGCCGTTGAGAAGAAGCACAGAGGAGATCCAAGGGTGAATCTTCACTCTAGGAGGTCTCTTATGGATCATGGACACATGGGATGCCTTGGTGGTCCCTTAGTGGGGTCGGCGGACCCCCCTAAGTAGGCCCATAGGCTCCCAAGTGTCCCTATTTACTGTTACCTGCATAGAACATACTCAAGATACATGTGGAACCAATTATTGATAAAATACTCTAGCTATGTTATTATACTCTTGAATCCAAGGTTGTTGACGGTATTTTGAGGGTGTAAAACCATGGTGTAATTACCATCAACAAGACCCCCCATATTTACCTCTTTGCTCGTCCTCGAGTAAAGGATAAAAGTAAACATGGCTATGTTATTCAAAGTATAAAGCAAGCATAAAGATTCACTCAAGACATTTTGTCATACAAGTGGGATATGTGGTATTGTCTAGCATATATCCTTGAGAAGTTGAGAAATGGAACAACTCTCAAAGCAAAGTGATCTTCCCAAATCATATTTTAGTACTTGGAGTTTTTGATAATTTTTCAAAAGAAAGCACATAAGTCAACTTACTCCTCATATAGTACTCTAGATCACTCATAAGGTGTATGGTTCCTCACCAAGGCGTATTTTTGAAATTTTCCTTCTTTTTCCTTCTACTCTAAAGGCTTATGTGGAGCTATAGGAAGGGATAAAAGATGTAGCAAACTTACCTTGTATATATTGTAAAGTCAAATTCCAGATCCAAGGAGAGAAATGTCATACTCTTAGATCAAGATGTGCAAGTGTGTGGAAACATGGCGAATGATCAAAACTCCTTTATAAGATCTCTCTTTCCTAACTTATTATTTTGAGACATAGATATCTTTATTTTTCTATGAGCTTTGATATGCTCATCATCATTTTTTCTATGAGCTTTGATGTGCTCATTATTTTTTTTAATTTTTTAATTTTTTTTATAATTTTACATAGTCTATGTATCATTTACTAGCACATACTAGAGAGAGGATTTTCTATTAGAACATGGAGCATGAACTATGTGGAAAATGTAACGCATGTGTCTGCGTACTTCCAGTGTAGAAGCAACATGTATATGTGGCGTGTACATGATCTTGATCTTGGGAGCATGGTAAATCTCTCAACAAGGGTCACAGAGCTTGACCAAACTTAACACAAAGCAAACAACTTATATAGAAAGCTTATATCATGTACGAGCATGTATGGTTGTGGTAGGAATTTTCTCACTATAGAGGAGTAGTGACAGTATGGTTTTATGACGTTTTCAAAAGTTAATCTCCAAGAACCTTAAATAGATATGGTATGAATAATAAATCAAGAACTATATCACATTGATCAACAACTTAGTCAATATGGTTCCCTATCAAGATATTTTCCCACTAGTATAAGCGAAAGCAAGAATTCACCTTTATGACGCTTCTACCCTCAGAACGTCATAGATCATGTCACTTTTCAAATTTTAGTCTCAAATGCGATCTTCTTGTTTTTATTCCATATTAAAAGGGAATAAACTAAGCAATTCATTTTATGAAGAAATAAAATTTTATTTTATTTTGTGATTATTATTATTTATTTATTAATTAACATTTTTTAAAATTTATTTTTATTTTTAGAAGGGAAATTAACTAAGTGATTACTTTCATGAAGAAATTATTTTTTATTTTATTTCATTTTGTTATTATTTTTTTGAAAGAGAAAAAAGTGTAAACAAATGAAAAGCATATAGGAAAAGGGGAGAGATGTGGCAAACCAGTTAGAGTAGATGTTTGAAGTTGAGTGGATGCTGGCTGGTGGGCCCGGGGCCTATAGGAACGGTCGACCGACCGCCCCTTGGGGCCGTTTGGCCACTTCGAACTCTGCATTCAGATCCCTTACCTCTGAATATTGCTTTGCTTTGTCTTTTCTGAAATTTGGCCTCCAAAGTGCATCGGCCAATGCACAAAAGTGGCCGTTTCGGTCCAACTTTTTTGTGGAACGTGTTATGGATGTGTGCGGCATGATTCAGTGGTCGTTCTAGTGTTTTGGCATGTTGGAGTGTCGACTGACCTCCCCCATACTTGTTTCGGGGCATGCTGAATTCAGTGACAGAGATACATCAAGTGCAGGGGTTCTGCTGGGGTAAGATTCCAGCAGAACCAAGAGTTTCATTTGTCATTGATAGCTTAGGCATGTGTTCATTGAATCAAGAGTGATAGACTATCGTGCCTAAGTATCATGTTGCTATAAAGGGCTAAGGTAATCCAAGGGAGAAGATGGAGAGAGAAGGTCCTTAGCATAATGGATAACAAGCATCTCTTCATGCTCTCTTCTATTAGGGCCATGAGGCAGGTTGTGCCGATGGCTCTAGAGGATGACTAAGGAGAAGGAGGGGTTAGAAGATCCTTTCTCTCAATGGCTGTGGATAAGTGCTTGAGCTTTGCATTAGTGATAATGTGAAGATCATTAAAGCTATCTTTGGCAACAACATGTAGAAACATTTCCATATCGCTCTTTTGATCTTCTTCTTGATGGAACCATGGTGAGGTCAAGGAAGGTGAGAAGGGAAGCAAGAGGAGATGTAATTTCTACTGGTGGTGAAGAAGAACAAGGTAAGAGGAGGAAGAAGGAGAGGGAGAGGTTAAGAAGAGGGAATCCAACGTCCTTCGCCTCTATTTTCACTTGGATCGTGCCGGAACCAGGATAGGAATGTTGGTCCAACGCTCAGGAGCAACGTGCATGGCTGGAGGGCCAAAACTACGGTCAACCGACCGCTTTTAGAAGGTTTTGGCTCGACCGAGCCTGGATTGGAGGTCCCACGGGCTAGGTTAGGCAGGTCGTGCAACGTTGGGCTGAGAAGCCTCAACATGTGGGTCGGTCGACCGCCTTTCGGGGCCAAATGGGCCAAGATTTTGTGTCGGAGGTGACAAGGCTAGGTAAATGCTAATTCGAGGGTTGAACACGAAAAATGAACAAAAAATTAAAACAAGTAGATTTTAGTTCTTAATTGGATTAAGGACAGAATCTATCATATCAATTTTATGCTCAGGTGATTCATGTTCATGAATAACTTTGAGACATTGACCATTTACCTCTAAAGGTGTTGCAGCCGTAACCTTGAAGCGTGACGATTCCATGTGTCACACATTGATGATGACGAATGGTCTTTCTCTTGTGAATCATCGCATTGTACTCAAATCATTTTCTCCATTCATTGCTTCTCTCCTGCGAAGGATTAGTGGACAACACATACCCGAAGGAAATCACATATGATTCAAAGCAGGGGCATTATTGTCATAGAAATAGAGAACCTCTTCTATGCTATAGAAAAGTTGATTTTAGCATTTTAGCATAGAAAGAGATGTCTAATCATTGTTCACCAATTCTTTAAAAGTTAAGCAAGGTTGAGGCAAAGATGTGCAAGATTATTTCAAAACTACATCGAACCTTGATTTGTCTCTTATTATCTCATGACTTACCCACAAAAATTTTGGAAGTCATCATGCATGGGTTAGTTCAAAAGTACAACCAGATTCTATACAAGTTTACTTTAGGTTCACTAATCAAACTTGACACCATGTGTAATTTGATTAAGGAAGGCTATTTAACCTAAGCATCATGCTTAATTTAAAGAGCTTTTAGAAGCACAATTTCTACTCCCAAACTAAAGCATACTCAAAACAGAACTAGGAAGCATGAAGGCATAAAGAGACTCACTTAAAAAGAGACAAAAGCATGGATGGTGAACCAAATAGCATTTGCATTTTTTATTATTTTTATGACTTAGCAAGATGAGCAAGGTAAAAAGAGAAACCAAGGTAGAGACAACCAAACAAAATTAAGAATGAAGCATGATATAAATTTCTTAGAGAAATCCACTCCCCCATACTTGGATTTTGCAACATTTTACAATGTGAAAATCTAAGTCTAGGATGTGAAATTTTCTTTTAAATGTACTTCATTATTGAAGGATGTTTGGTTGGACATACCTTGTGTTTTTCTCCATTGTTCTTTTTGTTCAAACCTGAAATGGTTAGTGACAAAAATACCGAAGGAACACTTTCACAAATATTCCCTTAATCTCATTTTACAAAGTCATTTTATTTATTTTAGAATTTTGGGAAACTAGAAATATTTTTATTTTTGTTTTATATTTTAAGCAAACTTTAATAGAAAAGAAGAAAGCTCGGGTTATCTCCCAAAAGTTCTTAATTTTAAGACACAAGCTTGTCTTTGGGAAACCTTCAAGTTGCAACTCATGTTGTTGAAGCGGTTTCCCCTTCAACTCCAACATTTTCAAACCTATCCTCAAGACCAAAGCCACTACGAGATTTGCAAAATTTATGGTAGACAAACACATCTACAAGCAACCTTGCAAAGATTTTAGAAACCAGAAGCATGAAGAGGTTGTAGGTCATGAGTGTAGTGATGGTAGAGGGAAGGATTGATTTGGGAGATTTCTCATTTGAGCATGGATTTGATTGGAAGATCGGGGAATAGCTTCCATGCTCATGGGTGGAATCTTTTGTTTCAAGGAGTGGGTGAGCACTTTCTTTCTTATGACATTTCAAGTGATCCTCAAGGCTTGAATGGGTCATGGTGGTTAGCGAGAAGGACATAAGCTCACCCCTTGGATCAAGAACAAGTTTGGATTCTATCCCTTTGACAAGAGGTCGAGAAGACCAAACGAGTAGATAATCTTCACTTATTCTATGACCAAGCTTCTCATTTCCTATTGGGTTCTCTAAGATTCTCATGATTCGCCTTTCGATAAAGGTAAGATGAAAGGAAAGTCCAGGAAGGTCAAAGATATGGAAATCTAGGAAGATCTTGAGATCATCAACCACCATAAGAACATCATGAAGGACTCCTAAGCAATCAAGGATTTGACCATTGGGGAGTCTAAGGTGTTTTTGTGATTGGGATATATGATCCTTTGATGATGTTGGAACATGGAAATGAGGAATGATGTTGATCCCGAGGCTAGGATCGTAGCAAATTTCACCATTAATGCCCAACACATGACATGATATTCTCCTCACATGTGTGGGCATTTTAGTGACTTCCTTTGAGGATTTGGCCTCATCAAACCATTCTTGACTTACAACGGTAGATAAAGGTTCTAACCGTTGACTATGCTCCTCTTGGTTAGATTTATGGCTCTCATGGCTTCCATGCCTCGGGTGTCTTAATGAATTCCCAGAGTCATTAAGTGGGTCATCATAAGACTTGAATGAAGAAACATATGGGGGATCATTAGGATCAAGGATGGGTTCATAAGATAAGTCAAATGTGGGCATAGAGAAGGAGAGGATAGATTTGGCTTCTAAACACTTTAGTTCTCCTTCTATAAGCTCACTCGACATTCCTTTATGAGGTATCCTAGAGCTTTCCTGATGTGCCATGTGCGAAGTCGAGGCACAAGATGATGTTGATTTGGGAGGGTTTTGAAGAGATCCCTTCATGAGAGGTCTAGAAAGATGTTTCTTAGAAGGTCTCTTTAGGAAAGGATCATTTTGGGCATTCCCAAAACTAGTAAGATCATATGAAAGGTTAGCCTCGAACTCAAAGGAATGGTTTAGAAGTTGAATTTCTTCTTCCTTCAAGATTTGTGGTATTTGTGGTATTTGTGGTTCAGGATCGATGGCAGAATCTTTGGATACAAATGATGGTGCTTCGACTATCGAGGATTCTTTTCTAGGGGCTGGTTTTTGTTCTTCCTCGGGTCCTTCATTATAATCATTAGTAGAGGGAGTGTTTTCAAGAATCTTCGTGAGAAAATTCATCCCTGCACTAACGGATAAACACAGGAAGGCTCCCCCGGAAGTTATATCAAGAAGTTGTGCGGAATCTTTGCTAAGACCGCCATAAAAGTGTTGTAACAATATTGGCTCGATTATAGCAAGATCAGGGTCAGATGATGATAGCTCTAAAAGACGGTCCCATGCCACACCTAGAGGTTCTTTCTCCTTTTGTTTAAAGGTTAGGACCTCTATTTGAAGACGAACAACACAAGAAATAGGGAAGAAAGTTAGGCAGAATTTGGATTGTAACTTTCCCATTCTCCGTTTACACTATCTACGTTACGAAAATACCATCGTTTGGCTATTCCCGCCAAAGAGAACGGAAATAACTTCCACTTAAGGGTACCTCACATCATCCCTTGGATGTGGATACATGAACACAATTGTTCAAAGTCACGTAGGTGAGTGTAAGGATTTTCATCTTCATCCCCAGAAAAAGATTGTTCCCGAACTTTGGCTATGAAGCTAGGGTGAAACTCATAGCTAGGTGAAAGGATGGGATGTGATGATGGTGGTGGTTCCAAACTATGGTCCTTTGAAAAGGAAAGATGAGAGATGGATGATTCGTTCATGGTGTGAAAATGATAAAACGAAAAGAAAGATAAAACAAGGATAATAGGACCAAAGGGTTCTAGTTAAAACAGCTACCGTTCCCCGGCAACGGCGCTAGAAATGCTTGCTGATATTTCTTATGACTATTGGATAAATCCGCAAGCGCACAGATTATAACGTTGTAGCACTTCACCGGGAGTATTCCAGGTATCGTATTTTCCACATGGAACGAGAAGTGAGTTAACTAGGATTATGGATATGTCCTATGATGGATCAAGGGAGACTATGATAACTGGGTTGAGAGGTTCGATATGGCAAAGATATCTAACTAGGAAAAGCTGGTTATACTGGCTTTATCAACCCTTCTCTTGCAGGAGGCGATGGGATAGATCAGAAAGAGGACAAAACTCTAACCGAACCACGCCATCATGTTGTATTGAGGCCCTACCTTTTAAGAACTTATCTTACACACGTGGTGGAATACGAGGACTAGATAGAGCTGTCACCTTCTACTAGCATCCACAAACAATCCTTGCGATAAGCGGTTTACAAAGGCAAGATCTAGTCTAGACACCACGTCTACACTATTCTTACTACTTTAACCCCAGCTAAGGACTAAAGCACTCTACTTAAAGTAAAGCGATAAACAAGTGCGAAAAGATGTATAACAGCTATGCCAAAAGTAGAATATCAAATACTATAAAGAACTCAGATGTATCACTTACAAGTGTTGAACTTACAAGAGAATCGCATCCGCTGAGGTACAACTCGGAGAAGACGCCAGACAGGCCCATCACTCCTCTAGGCGTTCCTCACTCTCCTCCAACTAGCATAGCACTACTACAGAGCTCCACTAAGATACTAAGGAGTAGTTTCTCCAATGAGGCATGAGTGAGAGTGAGGGCCTAGGGGGGTATTTATAGCTAGAGGTGGAGTAGGGGCTACTCCGGTGCCACGACAGTGATCCGTGCCACCTCCATTAGCCACCGTAGGATCAAACCATCATTGTAACCGCCTTAGATCAATGGTGGAGATGAAATTGATGCATGGAGGTATGTAGGAAGTCGGTGGAGAGCTCGCGGGAGACTCTGGGTACCAGGGCATGGTCGGCTGACCACCCTCTGGCAGGTGGCCCCTGCCTATTTCTTCTAGAAGCTGACCCCACTGGTCAGGGGGCCTATGGGTGGTCTCTGGCCCCACCTAGGCGGTCGGCCGACCGTGAGTTGGGGCCTTTGGCCTCCATCTTTCGTGTGGAGCATGACCCACATGTCATAGACACCTTGGCAATAGTTTTGTATTTTTCCGAGATAGTTTGTGGGTCCATGTATCCTCGTGCTTTGATCTAGAGCCGTTGAGAAGAAGCATAGAGGAGATCCAAGGGTGAATCTTCACTCTAGGAGGTCTCTTATGGATCATGGACACATGGGAGGCCTTGGTGGTCCCTTAGTGGGGTCGGGCGACCCCCTAAATGGGCCCATAGGCTCCCAAGTGTTCCTATTTACTGTTACCTGCATAGAACATACTCAAGGTACATGTGGAACCAATTATTGATAAAAGACTCTAGCTATGTTATTATACTCTTGAATCCAAGGTTGTTGACGGTATTTTGAGGGTGTAAAAACATGGTGTAATTACCGTCAACAGTGGCCTGAGAGACAAGACCTGAGACCCGACTGCTCGGTGCAGTTAAGTCGCGGCACTGCCGGGCACCCCGACACTTCCGTGCCAGGGCCCAGCACTGCCGGCCTACCTGGGCAGTGAGGTATTATGCCACTTAAATACTCTATATTTTAGACACATACCCCTTGCCATATGGTTGCCAGTAAGCAAATCAATAGTACATACTATGACTAACACATTCAAGAGTCTTTTGAAATTTGTTTTAAAACACATGATTGAATGTTTTTCAAAGTTTTGCCTATGTCGCGAGGTGGACAAACAAATGTGTGGTATAGTTCAAACCACGTTACGAGAATCAAGTATATTCAGCTCACTACGCAAAGCACAAAACCTTGTCTCATCGAGAGGCTTAGTGAAGATATCGGCTAGTTGCTTTTCGGTGCTCACATGGCGAGTTGCGATATTTCCTTTTAATTCGTGGTCTCTCAAGAAGTGATGACGGATGTCTATGTGTTTGGTTCTAGAGTGACTAACTGGGTTATTTGTGAGTTTGATGGCACTCTCGTTATCACACAAGAGAGGAATCTTGGTGAATTGACATCCAAAATCTTTTAAGGTTTGCCTCATCTAAAGTAGTTGAGCACAACATGCGCTGACTGAAACATACTGGGCCTCGGCGGTGGAAAGGGCTACACAATTTTTCTTTTTAGAACTCCAAGACACTAAGGACCATCCAAGGAATTAACACGTCCCCGAAGTGCTTTTTCGGTCTACCTTGCAACCGGCGTAATCGGAATCCGAAGACCCAAGTAGATCGAACTTGGAGCCCTTAGGATACCACAAGCCAAGGTTAGGAGTGAAAACTAGATATCTCAAGATTCTCTTAACAACCACTAAGTGGCACTCTTTCGGGTTAGCTTGAAATCTAGCACATGTGCAGACACTAAGCATTATATCCATCCTAGATGCACATAAGTAAAGGAGAGAGACTATCATGGAATGATATACCTTTATATCCACGGATTTCCCTCCTACATCAAGATAAAGATGTCCATTTGTTGGCATGGGAGTCTTGATTGGCTTTGCATTCACCAATCCTTGAGTTGCTTGATTTGAAACCCGAGGAAGAACTTTAGCTCACCCATCATAGACATCTCAAATCTCTTAGTCATGATCCTACTAAACTCATTACAAAAGGATTGGTTAGTACTACCAAATATTATGTCATCGACATATATTTGGCACACAAAGATATCATCATTAAATCTTATGAGTGAAGAGAGTAGGATCCGCTTTGCCTATTTCAAAGCCTTGTTTAATCAAGAATTCCTTAAGGCATTCATACCATGCTCTTGGTGCTTGCTTAAGCCCATAGAGCGCCTTATGGAACTTGAAGACATGGTGTGGAAACTTTGGATCTTTAAATCCAGGTGGCTGCTCAACATACACAAGCTCTTGGATAGGGCCGTTGATAAATGCACTCTTCACATCCATTTGTTGAAGCTTGAAATCATGGTGGGCAGCATAGGCTAGAAGCATTCAGATTGCTTCAAGCCTAGCCACCAGTGCATAAGTCTCTTCAAAGTCCAAGCCCTCCACTTGAGTGAAACCTTGAGAAACCAATCTTTCCTTGTTCCTTGTCACCACACCTTGCTCATCTTGCTTGTTGCGAAAGACCGATTTGGTTCCAATCACATTGGTATTTGGTGTTTCTACCAATGACCAAACTTGGTTCCTTTCAAAGATATTTAGCTCTTCTTGCATAGCCATCACCCAATCCGGATCATCAAGAGCTTGCTCAACCTTGAGAGGTTCCAAAGAGGAGACAAAAGAGTAGAATTGACAAAAATTTGCCAAATGTGAACGAGTAGTTAACCCCTTTCGAAGACTCCCAAGTATGTTATCAATGGGATGATCTCTTTGAATTGTTTGCCTCAATCTTGGGTATTCTCTGGCTTTTTGTTGATCTGATTGATCATCATACTCATAGTCTTCAAATATAGGTTGTAGGTTTATTGGACTGGCAGGTGAGCAGCTTGCTGCTGCCTCTCCGTGGGGAGCGGCAGTGCCGCTATCTGGCCCGGTAGTGCTAGGATCTGGCACTGCTGCTGGACCAGGCAGCACTGCTCCTCCTCCTTCAATTCTGTGGGCAGTAGCTTCATCATTTTGAGGTTCCACCACTGTGGCCTTGACTTCTTGTGGTCTAATTTCACCAATGGCCATGTTCTTGATTGCTTCACATGGTGATTCCTCATTGCCTACAACAACTTGATCAATTTTCTCTACTTGAGAGCCATTAGATTGATCAAATGTCACATCTATCGTGATTTAAATTTTCCCTAAGGTCTTGTTGAATACGCGATAGGCATGCTCATTTGATCCATAACAAGAAGAAAACCTTCATCAACTTTAGGTGCAAACTTTGAGGTTTTGGGATTTTTGTTAAGTATGAAACACTTATACCCAAAAACTCTAAAGTATGACACCTTTGGTTTGTTACCGGTTAATAGCTCATATGAAGTCTTCTTCAAGATCTTGTGTAGATAGAGCCGGTTGATAGCATGGCAAGTGGTGTTGACAGCTTCAGCCCAAAAGATATCCGAAGTCTTATACTCATCTAGCATTGTCCTTGCCATGTGAATGAGTGTCTGGTTCTTCCTCTCTACTATACCATTTTGTTGAGGGGTGTATGGAACTGAAAACTCGTGCTTGATGCCCTCATCATCAAGGAACTCCTCCACTTGAGTGTTCTTGAACTCGGTTCCATTGTCACTACAAACTTTCTTGATTTGGAAACCGAATTCTATTTGTGCTCTTCTTATGAAGGTTTTCACCTTATCTTGCACTTGTGCCTTATCATACATGAAAAACACCCAAGTGAAACAAGTAAAATCATCAACAATAACTAAACCATGTTTGTTACCGCCAATGCTTATGTAGGCCACCGGTCCAAAGAGATCCATGTGTATTAGCTCCAAAGGTTGTTTGGTAGAGACAATGCTCTTTGGTGGGTGAAGTGCTCCTACTTGCTTTCCGGCTTGGCAAGCACTACAAATTCTATCTTTCTCAAAATGAACATTTGTTAGTCCAAGATTTAATTTGTTCATCTTTTAGGAGTTTGGCCAAGTTCCTCATCCTAACATGAGCTAGTCGGTGATGCCATAACCAACCCATGCTAGATTTTGCCACTAAACAAGTCTCAAGCTTAGCCTTACTTTTGTTGAAATCAACTAGGTAAAGCTTGCCCTTCAAACGAACCGTAAAGACAATAGAGGAATCCTTCCTCTTAAAGACTTCCACACCCTTATCCGTAAAGAGACAGTTATAGCCCATCTCACACAATTGTGAAATGAACAACAAGTTGTAACTTAACAAATTTACATGTAAAACATTGAGATAGAATGATCAAGAGTGATAACAACTTTACCAAGACCAATCACTTCCCCTTTAGAGTTGTCAACAAAGATGATATTCTCACTTGCATTTGAAGTTTGGGAATATGATGAGAACATACTCTTCTCTTCAGTCATATGATTTGTACATCCACTATCAAGCACCCAACTTGATCCACCAGAGGAGCATGCCTAGAAAACAATTTAGTTCCTAGATTTAGGTCCCTAATTAATCTTGGGGCCTTGCATGTTAGTAACCACAATTTTGGGAACCCAAACATTCATGCTTCTCTTATCATGTTTCTCATCACCTACAAATTCTGCAATGACTTTACCATGGTCATTACACTTCAACACATAGCAAGATGATAAGCTTCCTTGGGGTGACCTTGCCTTTGGTTGATATGCAAACTTGTTTTTGGCCACCTAGATTGAATCCTTGGGTTTCTGAGAAACCTGCTTTTGCCTCGGCACCCTCTTGGCATGGACTTTATCTTGATCAGGTGAAGCACTGGTAGCCTTCCCTTTAGTGGGGCGCGACACTGCTAGCCTATGGCCCGACACTGCCGTGGTCTATGCAGGCTGATCTGCACCAATGCTTCCCTTCTTCTCAAACTTGACACACTCAATGCCTTTAACTATTTTTCTTCCATTGGTTTTACCACCTTGAGTGTGTCCAAGCCCATCCTTGATAGATGGATGCCTTCCATCCTTGTATTGAATTTTCTTTGGCTCAACTTTGTCTTTGTCATTTTTGCCAGAAACTGAAATGACATTGTTGAGCCTTGCTATCTCCTTCTTCATGGCCTCCATGTTGGCAAGGTTAGTGGAATAATCATTCAAATCAAGATTATAACATTTTCCACATCCTTGACTAGTGGATGGAGAAAAGGCTTCATTTGCTTTAGTGAGATGTGAGTTGCTCTCCCAAAGAAGGTTGTATTGTGCCTGAAGCTCTTGATGCTTTTCAACTAAGCCACATGCTTTTGCTTTAGGTCACTAAATTCCTTAGTGAGAGCATGCGCTTCTTGTTCTTTGGCCAAAGCCTTAGTCAAAGAACTCACCTCACTCCTCTCAAATGCAAGGGCTTCCTTTTTAGCAATGTACAAATCCTCTTGTTTAATAAGAGTCTTTTCTCTAGATTCTAATTTAGCCTTAGTTGCCTCTAATTCATCCATTAGATTAGCAATGAAGATTTTGGTCTTTTTATCCATGTTTTTAGTTATAGCATTTATTTCTTCATCACTAGAGCCATCATCACTACAATAATCACTAGAACCACTACTAGAGATATCATGGGGAGGAGTTATGTGTTTCAGTTTTGGTTGTACCTTCTCACCCTTTGCCATGAGACAAATGTGAGGGGAGCATTCATCATCATCGTACATGTTGTTGAAGAGCTTTGGTGAAGTGGATAGCTTGTGAATTGCAATTGTTGCCATGTCTTCATCTTCACTTGTGCTCTTACTAATGAGTCCCATTCATGCCCAATGTGTTCTTCACCCACATATCTCTTGCCTTTCTTGTAGTCACCCTTGTCTTCTCTCTTGCCTTTGCCAAACTTGTTATCTTTCTTTTCATTTGAGCAATCGGCAATGAAGTGCTCGGTGCTACCACAATTGAAACAAGTTCTTGATTTCTTGTTTGGGAACTTTCTCCTCATGAGCTTGTACCCATTTCTCTTTATGCCCTTGTTGAATCTCTTCATGAATAGGGTCATGTCATCTATGTTCTCAACTTGTCCATCTTCACTTTCACCATCACATGATGTTGAAGCTTCAGGTTCATGCTTGATGGCTTTGATTGATTGAGCTTTGCTTGATGAATCTTGATTGTTGTTTTTAGGATAGCTAGGGGCTGATCTTCTTGTGATCTTGTTGGCTTTGAGAGCCACATCTTTGATCTTCATCCCCTCTATCCTTGCTTGCATCTCACCAAGCTTCTTCCTCTCAAGTGATTCTTCTCTTTGTAGATCAAAGGTCATTATTCTACCAAGCACATCACCTGGTGTGAAGTACTCAAACTTCTTCTTGTCTCTTATCAATGTCACCACGGTCTCATTCCTTGGAGAATAGACTTCAAGCATAATTTTGACGACTTTGTGATCATTGACTTCTTCACCACTAATTCCTCTTATTTTGCCAACTATAACCATCAATCTATCAAACATCTCTTGTGGCCCTTTACCTTCATTGATCACAAACCGGTTGAGCTTGGCCATGAATAGATCAATCTTGGATTGCCTTACTTTGCTCACACCCTCATGTGAAAGGTGTCCCATATTTCCTTGGCAACCTCCAAGCCCATCACCTTGTTGTACTCATCACCATCCAATGCACTTAGCAACACACTAGTTGCTTGTGCATTGAGTTGTATGCAGCGAAGCTCGGTGGTGGTGGGGCTTGTAGGATCCACCGGAGGCTCACATCCTCTATGGACAATCTCCCAAGCACTGGGGTGAAGACCTACAAGATAAGCTTTCATCAAGTATGTCCACTTGGCAAAGTTAGTCCCATCAAAATGAGGCAACTTGCCCGTGGGAACATGGAAGAGGGGCTTATGCTCATGGTTAGAGATAGATGAATAGTTAAAGGATACGGCAGAGTATTTCTTGCTTCCATCATCCTTTTTCTTCTCTTCCTTCTTCACATTCTTGGAGGCTTGGTATGATGCATCATCATCACCATCGGAGCTGCTCGACTCAACCTCCACTTGAGAGACTTTTGCTTTGCTTTTCTTCAGCTCCTCCTCCTTTGCCTTGAGCTCCTTCTTTAGCTGCCTCACTTCTCTTCAATGGAGCTTCTTGTCAAGCTTCAAGCTCTTAGCTTCATTTATTGCATCTTCTTCTTTTTGCAGCTTTCTTCCTTCTCTTTGTATTCTTCTTTTTTCTTTTCTTCTTGCTACTTCTCCTGCGGACATGCCAGCGCTGGTCAAGTATTTGTCTGTGGTCACACTTTCATCGCTGCTGTCCTTGGAGTGCAAGTCCACATCCTTGGGGTCAACTTGCTTGACACTACCCTCTGCGGCCATTACCTCAAACGGTTAAGTGCAAACTGAGGCAACCTTGCTTTGATACCACTTGTATGTACCTGTTTAGCCTAGAGGGGGCGGTGAATAGGCCTGTTTAAAATAAAACTCATAGCTTATGTCATTCACAGGCGCGGCACTGCCACTCTACAGCTTGGCACTGCCATGCTGCCAGGCACTGTTGGTCTCTGGGCTGGCAGTGCTAGTCAGCAGGACAGAACCTTGCACAATTCAAAATCTATAAAGTATATGGAAATTCTGCTTGAATCAAAACCTTTCTAGAGGTGTAGTGAACCTCTAGCACCACTTGAAAGTGGTAGCAACACACCCACCGAGTAGATCGGGTCCAAACCCTAGAAATCACCTTGAGAGCAATTTATATCAAAGTAGAGAGACAATCACAAGGTGACACAAGATTTGACCCGTGGTTTAGCTCGCCACCAAGGCTTGCCTACGTCCACGTTGTTGAGGTGCGCCACACAAGGCTCAAGCTCACCACAAAGGCTAGCTCTTTCCTTGGTCTCAAGTCAAGAGAATGAACTCTTGAGATGAGGGGATATGTATTAGCAATACGGGTGTTACAAACCTCCCTAGGCTAACACACGAAGGAGGCAAGCTCAAGGGCGACGCCTAGCTGGCTAGGAGCAATGCTCCAAGAGTAAAGAATTCAAACCGTCGGCCACCACGCAAACCAAATGCTTGTAGGAGTTGAATATCCGAGGGAGAAGCTTCTTCTCAAGCTTGGAGGCTCAATCTCTCAAATATTTGAGTGGAAATCACTGGGGAAGAGAGTTGGAATGATGAGGACATCCTCCATTATTACCCGTTGGCAAAGACGCAACAAATAATGGGCCAAGTGGCCCAGTTGTAGTCGGGCGGTGACCGTGTGAGCCTCTGAATAATCCCACCTTGCTTAGCTTGGGAGGAGGAAGCCACCTTAAAAGGGAGAGCCACCCTTCCACTATCAGACTAGTCTTTTAGGGAGATTGGGCCTTTCTCCGAGTGCGTGTGCCTAAGAATTGTTGGGGTTCGGGCAGCCTCAATTTATCAGGCCTCGGCCAGCCCTACCTGGGCCGGATGTATCATGAAGCACCAAGGGAGAAGGGAGAGCAAGAAGAGAGCTTCTCAAACTACTTCTTGAAAAGTTTCTGAGTGAATGACTAAGATGACCGTTGGGGGGAGTGAGTAGGTAAGGAAGTACCCCTCGCTGCCAATGGACAAAAATCAAGTTGCGGCACTGCCGGCCTAAAGCCCGACACTGACGGCCTGGCAGAGACAACAAAGATTAAGAAATGGAAATACTGGCTATTGTGCCAAAGATATTTGTGGAGGTGTATGATGTATGGATAGATATAGCATTTGGTTCACTTGTGCGAACACATGGTGGATAAGTACCCATGTAGTTCAGCTTTGATGATGAGTGATTGACCAACACTTGAGTGTTTCAATTTAAGTGGTTTATCGTAACCTCTGCAAAAGTAGAAAACATGTGCTTGCCTATTGGCTTGTGGTGTGCAGGAGCTATGCCTAGTGACAATGGTCAATGGCGTGGAGAAGGTCGAGTAGAGGCTTGCCGTTCCGATGGACTGAGAGTGGTGAAGGGCGGAAGCGGGGCTCGGACTGAGGGACCATGGGCGCCAGCGGACTAGCTATGGTGGCTAGTACTTGGCACGGCGAGTGCGAGAAGACATGGAGGTAGACCGAGTTGACCAAGTCAAGACAGTGGACGCGCGAGTCGAGCGGAGGCTCAGGGGACTCGGAGTCCGACTGGGCGAAGATAAGGTGGCTCACGTCGAGTGGTTTGGTGGTTTGGGCCTCAAAACCATCCGCGTCGGTTTCCGAGTTTGGGCCGCAAAACTCGGGGTTCGGTAGTTGAGCCCAAAGCTACCGGTGGCGGATTTCCTGGGTTTGGGCCTCAAAACCTTGGTAGAGCTTCCGAGGAAGCGGGGATGACACATGGCGGAATCCTGGAGGTTGCGTCGAGGCGACGACAACTCCTGGCTGGAAGCGGGGCCATCCATTCAAAATGTGGGAGATATTTTCCGGAGCTTGGACTGCAATGCTTAGGCTAGGTAGTTCACTCAATGTATCTAGGGGGGTCTTTGGAAAATAGCCAAAGCCGATAAGTAGGGGGTGAAGGGGTATCCCTCATCCCATCTCTTGAACCCTAATCATTTGCCCCAACTCTCTCTCTCTAGTTCATGAGATCCCTAGGTTGCTTCCACCAACCTTTGTAAGAACTTGAGTTTGTTGCGAGTAATCAGAGGCCGTAACCTCCGTAAGCCATGGTGGCTTCGATTTCGTGATTGTGTCCCCGTTTTGCTTGTGTTCTTCGCGTTTTGCTTTTGCTCCCTATTTTCCGAGATGATTTCTATTTGTAGGGAGTAGCTCTTTCAATTCCATTTGAACCAAGTTGTTCGTATTCGTGAGGAGCTTCTTTGCACCAAAGAATTTCTCCTCAAACCTCATGAGTGCGTAGATCGGGTGTTTTCTTTGTTGCGTTCTTCGTTTTCCTCTTTCTCCCCCAAATCCGAGTGTTCTCATTTATTTTCTCTAAATTGGGCGATGATTTCTTCGAGATATCTCCCCAACTGCACTAGGATCATGCCTACAAAGTTTGGTTGCAGTTTGTGAGCATTTGGTTGAGTTTTGGGAAGATTTGGCGGAGAGAAGTTCATTTTCGCGGGCTTCAGTTTTTCTGTTTGTGAGCTCCGGACCAGGCGTCAGACGACTTTGATTAGGCTCTGGACCATTGCATGTGGTCCGGTGGTCAAGTCGCGGGAAACCACCTGACTACTCAGAGCGTCGGACCAGAGCCTTTGGTCCGACGGTGAGCGTCGGACGGGTTGTCCAAAGCTTGTGTGCTTACTGTTTTTGAGAGGGAGTTTCTCAGTGAGCGTCGGACCATGAGTGATAGTACGACGATGAGCGTCAGACTGGTAGTCCGGAGCCTTGGCACTTACTGTCTATTTTCTGGGCAGGCGTCGGATTACTCAAAGGAGGCATCGGACTAGTCCGGTGGAACTTTGCTGTGCACCGGACCAAGGCACCGGACCACTTCCATTGGTCCGGTGGTCTTGACAATGGTTGTCTAGAGCCTCCTGTACTTTGCCGTTTTCTCCTGTTTTGCCTAGGTTCTTGCCTCTTTTCCCTAGGGGTTGAGAACCTATGTTTTGGGGTTTCCGGTGTTTTTCCTCCACTGCAGGTTGAGTACCCAGCAACTGGGTTTGGTTTTTGGGAAGAGTGGCCCGAACATTTCGAGAGAAATTTGAGGCTCCCATTCACCCCCCCTCTGGTCGCCGTTCTCGGTCCTTCAATTGGTATCAGAGCAGGTTAAGGATCAATCCACCTTACACGGTTCTTGATCCGTGAAGGCGACATGGAGCGAGGTGCTGGTAAACCTCCCTACTTCGATGGAACCAACTTTGCCTATTGGAAGGTGCGCATGTCGGCTTACCTCCAAGGGCTTGACACAAAGTTTTGGGAGATTTGTGAGAATGAGAACTACGTTTTTCTTGAGGCTCGGATCACTGATGCCTAGATTACACAGCATGCGTCAAACGCAAGAGCCCGTAGCATTCTCTTCTCTTGTTTATCTCTTCCAGAGTTTGAGCGGGTTTCAAGTCTCACTACGGCACGGGAGATCTGGCAAACACTCTTGAGATATCATGAGGGAAACCCTCAGATCAAGTCCAGACTCTTCGACACGTACCGTAGAGAGTACGAGAACTTTACTCAGTTGGCTGGCGAATCTGTTGACGGGATGTTCACTCGCTTCCAATCTATCGTCAACAAGATGCGTGCTAATCGAGCCAACTTGCCTTATGATGATCATGAGATGGCTATCAAGCTTTTGCATGCTCTTGATCGGAAGGTGTGGGAGATGAAGGTGGTTGCCATTCAGGAGTCACCCAACTATGATGCCCTGACCGTGGATGAGCTGTTCAGCAAGCTCAAGTCCACGGAGATTGACTACCAGACCCAGGCCAAGCATGAAAACACGTCGAAACCATCTATGGCATTGGTTTCTGGCCTCGGAGGTACGTCTTCTTCCTCTGACCCTTCACACTCCTTGTTTGCTTTGTCTTTGATTTCTATGATAGAGGAGCAAGTGGAGGCTCTTGGAGATGATGAGCTGGCTTTGGTCATCACCAAGTTCTCATGGTTTCACAACAACCGTTTGAACCGTCGGCGTGGTGGCTCAGCCAAGGGGTGCTACCGTTGCGGTGATGAGGATCACTTCATCGCAAACTACCCCAAGAAAGCTGCGGGCGAATTCACCAAGCGCAAGGACAAGCGCGAGCACCACTTCGAGGACAAGCACAAGCCCAAGGGTGGCTACCACAGAAGGTCCTCCAAGAAGGTGATCGACAAGGTGAAGGCCAAGCACCGAGCCTTCCTCGCCTCCCTCATTGACATCGATGCCTCCTCCGACGAAGATGCTTCTTCGAGCGATGATGAGTCCAAGGGAAAGGTTGAGGACAAGCTCAATGGCCTATGCTTCTACGCCGACGCCAAGAACCGTGGCTTTTGCACCATGGCGATTGAAGAAGGCAAGGTTGGCAAGCACAAGGATGGCCCCGACTACGACTACGACTCCGACACACCCGAGGTACCACCCACCGTCGAGTCCCTCTCTCTTGAGATTGAGTCTCTGAACGACGCCTTGATGAGTCAAGGTGCGTTGCTCAAGCGTGATGCTGTCGAGAGGAACGACTTTAAGGCGAAGCACCTTAGCGCGCTTCATGAGCTAGATTTTGCTAAGGCGTCAGTGGTGGTTACCGAGGAGGTAGAGTGTGATGCTTGCGCCATGCACATGTCTGATCTTGTCACTTTCCAGGACAAGTATGGCACTCTACTTGAGGAGGTCAGTGAGCTAAAGGCTAGGCCTAGCTTACTTGGTACGTGCAAGTCTTGCTTAGGCTTGTGTTCTGAGCTGGCACAAAAGGATTCTAAGATCGTTGTGTTAGAGAAGGTCAGCTCAGATCGCACTAGAGAGTAGGATCGCTTTGAGGCTTTGGAGCTTGAGATCGCGTCGTGCAGACACGACAAGATGCGTACTGAGGAAGAAAACACATACCTTCGGTCCATCTTGAGCTGGGTGTCTTGCCATGCTTAGCCAATGCAAAAGGGCTAGCAGCATGGGAGTAGGCTTTGCTATAGGTGGGAAGGACGATAGCATGTTCGGTAAGATCGGTGAGTGAAGTGGTTTGAGCAAGAATGAGAAACTCACCACAACTCCCAAGCTTACTAATATCACTCCACCTAAGCCTACCAACCCCTCTGAGTTTCCTGTGAGAGATGGTGTGTTTGAAGAGCCACCCAAAACCACTCCACATAAGTAAGTGTGGATTGCAAAACCGAACCATCTTCGCAACCCACTTGACACACTGCCAGACATCTCTAGTGATCCCCTTCCTAAGAAAGCTAGAGCCACCCAAACCAACAAGAGAGTGCCTACCAAGAGTGTGGTGAGGTACCATTGTGAGTATTGTGAGCGAGATGGGCACTTGGCTGAGTTTTGCTTTAGGAGGAAGAGAGATGATCGGAGGCAGGTTGAGTTGAACAACCGGGACATGTACCACCCACGAGTTGGGGTGCGTGGACCGGAAGTTCGGAGGCGCACTACTAGGCCTAGAGGTACAATGCCTCAAGGTGCTAGGCCTGAGGAGGCGAGACCATGCAGTGGTTGTGCCTGGCGGGGTACCGGTCGTGACCCATATGACTACGGGCCTCGTGGCGGTGGCTTTACTCCACCCTTCTTTAGCGGACCACGTTTTCCCTATCATGGTGATTGTTATCCCTCCATGGGGCAAGAGATGTTTGCTTTTTCTCCTACCCCATTCTTTGGGCAAGTGGGACAACACTAGTATCCTTCACAGTTTACTAACCCCAGTGTTGGTCCGTTTGCTCACCCTATGTCTTTTTATTGATGTAGGAAGGAGGACTGGAGGAGACTTAGCTTGTGGATTCCGGATGTTCAGCCATATGACTGGAAGTGCCAAGTGGTTCTCCATCCCCGACCCCGTGCGCCACACCGAGTACATTACATTCGGGGAAAAGAGTAAAGGTAAGGTTGTCTCCTGGGGGTCTATCCTAGTCAAATCGTCTTTTGTCCTCAAGGATGTTGCTTTGATTGCGAATTTGCATTTTAATCTTCTCTCGGTTTCACAACTCCTTGAAGACGGTTTTGAAGTGAGCTTTAAGCCAAACTTGTCTTGGATTTTGGACTCTCGTGGTGAGCTTGTTTGCCGGATTTTACCCTTCGGGAAGGTTTTTCGTGCGGATTTTTCTATCTCTTCTGGACCTTCTCGTTGTCTTCTTGCCGGTTCTTCCTCCGAGCTTTGGAAGTGGCATAGGAGATTGGGCCATTTGAGTTTTGACTTGCTTGCAAGGCTTAGCTCAATGGACCTTATCCAAGGATTGCCAAAGCTAAAGTTCGAGAAGGATTTGGTTTGCCATCCTTCCAGGCATGGAAAGATGGTTGCCGCTTCCCATCCTCCTGTGACTGAGGTCATGACCACTCGACCCGGCGAGCTCTTACACATGGACAGAGTTGGTCCAGCTCGGGTCAGGTCACAAGGAGGGAAGTGGTATGTGGTTGTAGTCGTTGATGACTACTCGAGATACTCTTGGGTGTTCTTTTTGGAGAGTAAGGATGAGGCTTTTCCACTTGTTCGAGATCTGATTTTGAGATTGCAAAATGAGCAACCTAAGAATGCCATGAGAGCTATCCGCAGTGACAATGGCACAGAATTCAAGAATGCTCACTTTGCAACTCTTTGCTCTTCTTTGGGTCTCGATCATCAGTTTTCCTCACCTCACACTCCCCAGCAGAACGGTGTTGTTGAGCGCAAGAATCGGACCGTTGTTGAGATGGCCAAGACGATGCTCGATGAGCATAGGACTCCTAGGCAGTTGTAACACTCCAAAATTTGCATGTTTTTGAAATAGTATTAAATTGTTTATTTATGCTTCTATTGTATATGCATTTGCTATAATTGAAAATGAATAAGTTTTCGCGAAAATAAAAACGTCATGTAGAAACATGTTGTGCATACATGTTGGTGCATTTCTGTTTTTGTGTTGAGTGGATTTGAAAACTTACTCAAGTATATTTCAAATTTGTTTTGAAAAGCAATTGCAAACTCAGTTTCTGGAAAATGGAAAATTCTTTCATTTTCTTCCCTCCCTCCTTTTTCCTTTTTGGGCCTACTTGGCCCAGCCGAGGCTAGCCCTTTCCCTCTCCCCCTTTTCCATCTTCTTGCTTGGCCCGTTCGGTCGCAAGCCTGCTCGGCCCAGCAACCGGCCCAGCCGCGCGCTTGTTTCCCTGTGTCACTGACGAGGCTGGCCCACGCGTCACCCTCCTTCCTCCTTCCTTGCACCGCTGACAGCAGGGGCCCCCTAGTCAGCTCTTCCCCCTCCCCTTGCCGAAGTCAGTCCGGCCGCAAGGCCAGCTCCTCGGCCAGCCGTGAGCGTGCGGGGGCACCTCCCTTTCTCCTTGCACCGAGCCACTGATGCCCCGGTCCCTCTCGTCAGCTACCCATCTTCCTCCTTCCTTTTTCCGGCTCAGAAGAGACCGAGCAGAGCTCGACTCGATATGGAAACCGCAACCGATCCCGAATTCCCTGGGATTTGTTGCTGCGCAATCGAAGGCAAGGGCCTTATCTGCCCCTTTGACACCCCCGCATAATCCTACTGCCTTCGTTTCCATCCGCAACTCGTCCCGGTGCCCTAGCGCTGCAACCCGACCCGCCGAGAGCTCCACCTGCCGCCATTGATGCCACTGTGAGCTCCTCGACCAACCGCTAGCTCTCATCCCTCTTCGAAGCAAGGCTTGATACCCCGTGCACCTTGTACTCCGCTCAATTTCTCCCCTCCTTGCCCTCACTGGCCTATCGCCGTTTGTAGTGGAGCCGAAGCCGCCCCGCAACGTCGCCAGTCGCCCCTGTTCTTCCTTCGTGTGCGCAAGGCATCCAGGTGAGATCGCCTTGTTTTTCTCTGTCTCCCGGACTTTTCGGTGCTCGATTTGGTGGCCCGTAGGCCCCTACACAATTGCGCCGCCGAGCTTCGCTACTCCGGAAATGGAGCGCCACCGCGCCTGCTCTGTGCCGGCCAACACCATCCCCTCTCTTCTTTCCCCTTCTATCTGAGCCGTCGGATTGGTGATCGACGCTCGAGATTAGAAGATACCCCTTCGATCTGGCATCTTGCTAAAGAGCCCCTGGCAAGATTCAAGTCTCAACTCGCCATCCATGGCGCATTCCTTGAATACGCTTACTGTTCCAGAAAACGTATTTCTTCTCGGCAGTATTTCAATTTGATCTAAAAGGAAAATTTGTATTTATAGAATTGCCATTCAAATTCAAAACCCTATAACTCTCATTTTAAATCCGTTTTGACCCGTTCAAATTGCGTTAGATTCGTAATAAAATTCTCTACATGTTAATACTACTGTTAGTTAGATTTGAAAAAGTTTAATCTCGTGATTAGATTTAAATTAATATCTTTGTATAGGAAAACTTGTTTAATTCATAACTTCATCATTTTAGTTCCGTTTTTCGTGCTCAAAGCGTCGATGTGATCATAGCGATACGTAGATTAGTTTTATAAAATTTTCATCTTATTTTATTACTGTTGGTGTACTGTTCTAATCATAGCTTTGTTTGCTTCGTGTATGATTGTCCGTTGATTGAATGGTGTTGATTGTTGATCGGTATAGACGTTGAGCAACCCATTGAAGAGCCGGAGTTTTTCTTTGATCAAGACTAGCAGGATCAGCAAGAGTACTTTGAAGAAGGAAAGTATAACATGGGATTATCCTTGTTGTCTTATTCATAAATAATATAATTCATATGCATGATATTCCTTGTTTACCCTAGTTTGATCCTAGAGGTTGATATCCTGATTACCTTGTCACCTATGATTTGATCCACCACATATGATTAGTATTGCTAGCGCTCATATCAGATGTACATGATCTTAACTTGTTAATGACTATATGCAATAATGATAAAACTGCTTTTTAGCAATATTTGATTATAGGAGCTTATCTGTCGGCAAAATCTGGGATATACAGTACAACCATGAGGGCTATATGGCTCTGGCTTTAGCTCAGTATGGGGACCTTTTCTAGCTTGTTCAGTGGTTACCTTTATGGCGCAAATAGGAGCGTGCCAAGACGAGTATAGTGTGGTTCCTAATCTATGGGCATAGCCGCGAAGGAGTGTGACCGTAGACAGGTTGGCTCTACATCCCCTGCCACGAACCTTGCGGCCCTGACTTGTTAGACGAACCCTTGGAAGGCTTCATAATGTACCCTGCCCGCTCACCTTGGCAGTGTTTTGGGAGTAATTAACCCGGGCATCTGGGCAACACTACTCGTGGGTAAAGTTGTACACCTCTGATCAGAGTTAAAAACTATCATGATAGCCGTGCTCACGGACACGAGCGGCTCGGAAAACTCACAGAATTATTGGGTTCTTATTTCTATGTGGCTTATGCAAGTGTTATTTATTTATTGTATCATTGTCATTTACCTTATGATCGTGGATATTTGAGCTTATGCAAATTACCTTGGCAATTGTTGATATTAATATGAATTTGATCTACTTAAAATGCTCACCGCTATGAACCATGCATACCCTTTTGAGCTTCATGAACCCCGTGTTATATTTGTTGAGTACGTATGTGCTCACCCTTGCATTCAAACACCACAGATGAATATTAGGTTGATGATTACCGCAATGAGTACTAGACTTGGAGTCAACCAGTCCCTTTAGAGCTTCCGCAGAAGTTGTCACCGTAGTTTCAGTTTATTTGTTTCAGACTCTGTATTGAATATTTATTTCGCTAGGTAATAAGCACTGTGGTGGTACTTTTTATAATTTGTCAACTCATGTGTACGACTATTCCTGGGGTGCACATGAGCCTTTTATACACTTGTTTTTGTTCTTAAAAATGGGTGTGACAGTGGTATTGGGCCGAAGCACTCAGTTCTGCTTGCTATGTCTCCAATCACATTTTTCTCCGAGCTTTCAAGAGGAAGACTTCTTATGAGTTGCGATTTGGGAGACCACCCAAGGTAAGTCACCTATGGGTGTTTGGGTGTAGGTGCTTCATCCTCAAAAAGGGTGGTAAGTTGGATAAATTTGAATCACGGTCATCTGACGGTATCTTTCTTGGTTATTCTACGCACTCTCGTGCTTATCATGCACTTAACTTTGAAACTAACCGAGTGATGGAGACTTGTGAGATTACCTTCGATGAAACTATGCCCTGTATTTCCACTACTTTTGAACTTGCAGGTGATGATGAGGTGAACACCAGCATCTTTGTCGAGGAGGAGCAGGACGACGCCGATTGGGGTGATCCCGAGCCGACTCCACCGGCTGCCCCCGTCGACCCTGCGACGTCCACTTCGGCTCACGGTCCCGATCCTACTACTTCCTCTACATGGGGGCCGTTCGAGCAGCCTCCTCAGTCGGTGCCTATTGCACCTGAGGGAGCTCTAGCTGCTGTCGAGGGGGAGGCCACTTCGTCCAGGCAAGCTCCCCGCCACATCCAGCGGCAGCACCCGCCGGAGAACATCATCGGCGACATTGACCGTCGAGTCACGCGGTCCAGGTCCTATATCTCACTTTTCTCATTCGGCTTTTATCGCTTCTTTTGAGCCCCGAGATGTTGGAACACTTTGATGGATCCGGATTGGGTTAATGCCATGCATGAGGAATTAGAAAACTTTGAGCGAAACCGCGTTTGGGTCTTAGTTCCTCCACCACCTAGTTGCCACCCCATAGGTACCAAATGGGTTTTCAAAAACAAACAAAGTGAAGATGGGGTGGTAGTGCGCAACAAGGCTAGGTTGGTAGCTCAAGGCTTTTCTCAAAAGGAGGGAATAGACTATGAGGAAACCTTTGCTCCCGTAGCTCGTTTAGAGGCAATTAGAATCCTTCTAGCTTTTGCGGCTTCTAAGGGTTTTAAACTTTTCAAATGGACGTTAAAAGTGCTTTCTTAAACGGCTACATAGAGGAGGAAGTTTATGTTAAACAACCTCCCTGTTTCGAAAATCCCAAGTTTCCAAACCATGTTTTTAAACTTCACAAAGTTTTGTATGGTTTGAAACAAGCACCTAGAGCATGGTATGATAGGCTAAAAACCTTTTTGCTTGCTAAGGGTTTTAAAATGGGATCGGTAGATAAAACGCTGTTTCTCCTCAAGCAAGGCAAAGACACTCTTCTTGTCCAAATATATGTGGATGATATCATCTTTGGTGGTTCTTCTCATGCTCTTGTTGACAAGTTTGCAGATCTTATGAGCAGGGAATTTGAGATGAGCATGATGGGAGAGTTGACTTTCTTTCTCGGGTTGCAAATCAAGCAAACCCGGGAAGGGACATTTGTGCACCAAGGGAAGTACACGAAGGAAATCTTGAAGAAGTTTGACATGGGTGAAGCAAAGCCTCTTTCGATGCCCATGTCAACGACGACTTCCTTGGATGCAGATGAGGAAGGAGAGACGGTGGACTAGACGGAGTACCGCAGCATGATCGGGTCGCTTCTGTAGCTGACCGCGACCAGGCCGGACATTCAGTTCGCCGTCTGCTTGTGTGCACGTTTTCAGGCGTCACCACGGACTTCGCACAAGCAAGTAGTGAAACGCATCATGAGGTACTTGCGCTTCACTCCCGAATTTGGACTTTGGTTTTCCACCTCTTCCTCTCTTGAGCTTTGTGGTTATTCTGATGCCAACTTTGCCGGATGTCGTCTTGATCGGAAGTCCACTTCTGGGACTTGCCAGTTTCTCCGGTCTTCTTTGGTTTCTTGGTCTTCTCGCAAACAATCTAGCGTGGCACAGTCGACGTGCGAAGCTGAGTACGTTGCCGTAGCTAGTTGTTGCTCGCAGTTGATTTGGATGATTGCCACATTGAGAGATTTCATTCTTGAGCTTACTAAGGTGCCTCTGCTTTGCGATAGCATGAGTGCAATTAGTGTGGCCAAAAATCCTGTGCTTCATTCAAAGACCAAGCACATTGAGGTCCGCTTTCATTTCTTGCAAGATCATTACGAGAAGGGCGACATTGACCTCCGGCATGTCGAGACCCACAACCAGCTTGCGGATATTCTCACAAAGCCTTTGGATCAAGCTGTGCTTTCTCTCTTTCGGGGCGAGTTGGGTGTTTGCTTTCCTTTTTAGAGGAGGAAAGTTTTGTGTTTCATAGTTCTTTTTGTCTTTTCTTTGCCCTTCTTCTAAATTGGTGTCTTGTTAGTGTTAGTTGGTGTCATTGCATTGTACATCTCATTTGGATTGGTGACATAGTTCATTTTAAGCTTCATATCTATAGCCGATATAATGAATCGATGCTCTGTTTGAGGTGTTTTATGTGTCAATGGTGTTGTCTAACTTAGACTCTTTTTTATCTTTATGATATGCAATAGAGCTAAGTTAGAAAATATTTAAAACTGATCTTAATTCCCCATGTAACCTCTGAAATGGCACTAGCATGTGTATGCTTTTGAAGATCCTTCTTGGCTGCCTTGTATATAGCTTGTAACTATGGCTCTTCATTGTTTCATTCACTACCTTTGAGCACCATGTTTAATATCTAAACTGAAATTGCTCTCTGTTTTGTGAATTCAAAAGATCAAGTTGGGTCTGCATTGTGAGCACTTCACCGTGTGTTCGAGACTACTTCCCATATGGGTCGATAATTGAGCGGTGTCGTGTATGACCAAAACCGATGTGTCAAGTCCTTTGACTTCGCCCGGTTGGTAAGCAGTGGCATCACTTTGCTTATAACCACTCGCATACAACTTAAATGTGCCTAAAACTGAATTTTAGCTGCATAACTCTGAAATTTGAAAAATTCATTCAGTTGGGTAATTGGCTTGTTGTATGAACTTTGCTAGGGATAGTTCTACTTGCTATACATGAGATTGATTTGAGATAGATCTTATCTTGTTTGGCATGTTTAGTTGTCTCTAGGAGGTGGTACCCTTTCTCTGCTCTCAAATGATATGCTCTCTAAAATAGCTTCTAAAGTGATCTTAAGCTCAACTTGAGTCTTTGCTGGGCACGTAGAGCTTTTCCTGTTCTCACAGGATCACATCACTTAGAGCATATATTCATTGTCTTAGCTCTAAGTATGAGCTTTTGCACTCATTTTGCATTTCATGGCATTTGTTGCTGGATCTTGAGTTGTTGATGTTTGATGAGCTACATGTGTCAACAAGGGGGAGAGATGTGCATTTCATTCCATTTTTAGCCATCTACCTCCAAGGGGGAGAAAGAGTGCATCTCATTGGTTTAGAGCTCATTTGGTATCTTGAGTGTGCTTTTGCCTAGGGGGAGCTTTTGCTAGATGTGTTGAGCTTTTGCCTCTTCTGGAGGGTCTAGCTTGCTTTGATTGGCTCCGACAGGTTTCGATTGCTTCTTGAGCATTAGGGGACGCAAGTGGTTTCAATTGGTATCTTTTGAGCTCCCCTAGTGTTTAAATTGGAAGTCTGGGCTTTGAAGAGTTTTTTGATTGGTGTCTTTGGCTTGCTAGCGGTGTTGAGCCCATTTCTGCCTCTTCTTGAGGGCTAGCTTTGTTTTGCTTGGTTACGTCGAGCTGTTGCCCATATGCTTTTGTTAGGCATTAGTAAGTGGCTTTGTCATGAGGTGTTTTGAAGGATGCTTTTAAATTGGTATCGTTTTTTCCTCTCTTTATAATTGGTATCATGTTTGCTTCTCTCAAGTGGCCCCGTTTTGGCTTTTGTAGCTTTTTGTTTATTTGGAGAGCTTTACCTTGTGGCTCAAATCTGAAATGCACTTGTGTTGACAATGCACTCATCAAGGGAGATATTGCGAACCCATGGTGGATAAGTACCCATGTACTTCAGCTTTGATGATGAGTGATTGACCAACACTTGAGTGTTTCAGTTTAAGTGGTTTATCCTAACCTCTGCGAAAGCAGAAAACATGTGCTTGTCTTTTGGCTTGTGGTGTGCAGGTGCTATGCCTAGTGACAGTGGTCAATGGCGTAGAGAAGGTCGAGTAGAGGCTTGTCGTGCCGATGTACTGAGAGTGGTGAGGGTGGAAGCGGGGCTCGGACTGAGGGAGGATGGGCGCCGGCGGACTAGCTGTGGTGGCTAGTACTTGGCACCGGCGAGTGCGAGAAGACATGGAGGTAGACCGAGTTCACCAGGTTAAGACGGTGGACGCGCGAGTCGAGTGGAGGCTCAGGGGACTCGGAGTCCGACTGGGCGAAGACAAGGTGGCTCGCGTCGAGTGGTTTGGTGCTTTGGGCCTCAAAACCATCTGCGTCGGTTTTCGAGTTTGGGCTGCAAAACTCGGGGTTCGGTAGTTGAGCCCAAAGCTACCGGTGGCGGGTTTCCTGGGTTTGGGCCTCAAAACCTAGGTGAAGCTTCCGAGGAAGCGGGGATGGCACGTGGCGGAATCCTGGAGGTTGCGTCGAGGCGACGACAACTCCAGGTAGGAAGCCGGGCCGTCCATTCAAAATGTGGGAGATATTTTCCGGAGCTTGGACTGCAATGCTTAGGCTAGGTAGTTCACTCATGTACCTAGGGGGTCTTTGGAAAATAGCCAAAGCCCGATAAGTAGGGGGTGAAGGGGTATCCCTCATCCCATCTCTTGAACCCTAATCATTTGCCCCAACTCTCTCTCTCTAGTTTATGAGATGCCTAGGTTGCTTCCAACAACCTTTGTAAGAACTTGAGTTTGTCGCGAGGAATCGGAGGCCATAACCTTCGTAAGCCATGGTGGCTTCGATTTCGTGATTGTGTCCCCATTTTGCTTGTGTTCTTCGCGTTTTACTTTTGCTCCCTATTTTCCCAAGATGATTTCTCTTTGTAGGGAGTAGCTCTTGCAATTCCGTTTGAACCAAGTTGTTCGTATTCGTGAGGAGCTTCTGTGCACCGAAGGATTTCTCCTCAAACCTCACGAGTGCGTAGATCCGGTGTTTTCTTTGTTGCGTTCTTCATTTTCCTCTTTCTCCCCCAAATCCGAATGTTCTCGTTTATTTTCTCCAAATTGAGCGATGATTTCTTCGGGATAGCTCCCCAACTACACTAGGATCATGCCTACAAAGTTTGGTTGCAGTTGGTGATCATTTGTTTGAGTTTTGGGAAGATTTGGCAGAGAGAAGTTCATTTTCGCGGGCTTCAGTTTTTCTGTTCGTGAGCTGCGGACCAGGCGTCGGACGACTTTGATTAGGCTCCGGACCATTGCAAGTGGTCCGGTGGTCAAGTCCCGGGAAACCACCTGACTACTCAGAGCGTCGGACGGGTTATCCGAAGTCTGTGTGCTTACTGTTTTTGAGAGAGAGTTTCTTAGTGAGCGTCGGACCATGAGTGATAGTACGACGGTGAGCGTCAGACTGGTAGTCCGGAGCCTCGGCACTTACTGTCTATTTTCTGGGCAGGTGTTGGATTACTCAAAGGAGGCACCGGACTAGTCTGGTGGAGCTTTGCTGTGCACTGGACCAAGGCACCAGACCACTTCCATTGGTCCGGTGGTCTTGACCAAGGTTGTCCGGAGCCTCCTGTACTTTGTTGTTTTCTCCCGTTTTGCCTAGGTTCTTGCCTCTTTTCCCTAGGGGTTGAGAACCTGTGTTTTGGGGTTTCCGGTGTTTTTCCTCCACTACAGGTTGAGTACCCAGCAACTGGGTTTGGTTTTTTGGGAAGAGTGGCCCGAACATTTCGAGAGAAATTTGAGGCTCCCATTCACCCCCCTCTGGTCGCCGTTCTCGGTCCTTCAACTTGTTGGCATGCGTGTTGAATCCCTCTTAATAGTACGACATACCTAACTCAAATTCGAAATATAAAATGAATTAAAGTCCTTTGAGCTTGTTGCCATGCACTTTTGTAATTGGAGGGGTCCGCCAACCTGTTCATCAACCTCCTTTCTTTCAACCTACTTGTCACACTTGAAGAGTCTCATTAGTTCTCTAATTATGTTGTTATGTCACCAAAACCCACTTAGGGCTTGATTGCACTTTCAATCTTTCCCTTTTTTGTGATTGATGACAACACACTTAGAGCTTACAAAAGTGAAATAATAATCTGAGACAATGCAAGTCATGGGTGTAGGAGCTCCCCCTAAATATGTGACTGGGAATTTGAATTTCCAATTTGGCATAAAAAAGCTAAAATTCACACATTGGAGTGAAATAGGGCTCCCTGTTGGCACCAATAATGATGCACTTTTATATGACTACAATGCTGCCACCGACCTCAGGATCAAGGATAAACAAAGACATCATGAGAATAATTTATCAAATAACCAGTTCCACATGTCCATGGAGTGTTTGAATGTAGGAATGGATAAATGGAGCAAAGGAGATCCAATGCGACCCACATAGGGGGTCGGCCGACCACCCTATGGGCCCACCAGCTCTCCCCTCTCGGCCATGATCCAAGAGAGGCTCTTTAGAGTGAATTCCAACCCTTGGATCACTCTGTGCTTTCTCTCAGCGGCTCACAAGAATAGCACATGGATCCATGGACTGACACCAAGGAGATAAACATGACAATCACCTCAGAACCAACAATCAACATCAATGACAAGTGGGACCAGCACCAGGACGACTGAGGTGGGCGAAAACCCCCAAGGGGGGGTCGACCGACCATCAATTGGGCCCACAGGCCCCCCACTTGGTCCCTAACCAGTGGGGCTACCTCTAGAAGGCCAAAGGAGGGCCCACCTGCCATAGGGGTGGTCGGACGACCACCCCCTTGGTCGGTTTGGGCTCTTTCAATTGCCATACCTCTTGGCACATGCTGGAAATCACATTCCTCCATCCTTGGTCAGTTCTAAGGCGGTTGGATCCAAGGGTGGAGGATTGAAGCCCCTTGGAACGCTGGCGTGGCACTGGAGTAGCCCCTACTCCGCCTCCCACTATAAATAGAGGCTCATACCCCCCTCTCTACACATGGTGAAGAAGCATACAAGCTCTATTCCTTAGATTGTTCTAGTACTTAGTCTAGAGTTGAGTCGAGCTGCGCTCGGGATTTCCGGAGTCGTCTTCTGGAAAGTCTGGTATAGCTCTTGTATCTTTCCTTCTTTGTAAGACTATATCTTATTCAATATATATCTTTCCTCTACTTTACTTAGTATTTACTTTGAGCATTACTATACTAGATATAGTCTTGTTATATGTTTTTGCTCTTTAATAGCCTTTACATCCATTGTCTGTGATCCTTGTGGCCTTTCCTATATGCGATCATTGCCTATCATAGAGTGCTTTGACTATATATCATAGTCAAAGTAGTAATTTGTGTGTAAGCGTGGTGCTTAAACATCATCTTATCCTTGGTTACCGCTTGTTGCATGGATTGTTTGTGGTAGCTAGCAAGAGGTGACAACCTTGTTTAGTCGTTGATGACAACCCATAGGGTTTGTTGTCCGATCTTTCGATGAGAGATGGTGGATAACTCAATTGGTGGATGGAGATGACGTTCATGGCTCGACTACAACCGTCCAAGGACGCTGCACCTTAGCAATCGATACACCACCTCCGATGGTTGCTGTGATCTTGCGGCGTGACAACCAGCCACTAGGGCTCCCGTCCTGCAAGCAATCAAAGAACTAGCAAGAACAAGATGAACAAGCACTCAATTGCAAGATTAATATGAAGGTTTTAATCTTAGAACACAATATGGTGAGGTTCTGATGACAATCAGACGGACGGTTGATCCAACACGCGCGCTAAAAGGCGGTAGCAATAGCTAACTCGATGAAACAAAACCTAATCTGTTTGTGGCAGCTCTAAAGATTTATAAGGAGTTGGGAGGGCGACCACAAGGATGTTGGGGTCGTTCCCCAACCATAGGACGCGTCCCTAATGGACCCAACTTAATACATGGGCCATCAACACAAAATAAGGTGACGCAACACTGGTGGACAGAAAAGGACTCGGTACAAAAATGACTACTCTGGACGTGTTGAAGAATCATGGCCCTAGTGGTTTCGGTGATTAACGACAATTAGAGATTATTATGGCTAACGTGTGTTTTGCAGAGGCTATGCGTAGCTTAGCCATAGTGATTAACAAGAATGGGCATTTATGGTCATCACTTAGCCCCCAAGATGGACATCGTTTCGGATTTCAAGGAGACATGATGAAGACCCTAGAATGATAGGCTAAGTGCCATAAGGAGATGAAGGGCACTTAGAAATAGATAGGGCTTCTCTTTTTGTCTTTGACCGTACTATTAAGAGGGGTTGAGACTAGTAGCTTGACTTAGGAAAGCTTCATGACTTAGGTGTGGTGCACACTTGACTTCCTTAGCTCTAAGCAAGCCTATGGTGACCGTAAGATAGCCTAGAACAACTTCCATTTTCATCGCGACGAAAAACGAAGTTGATAAAACTGTTTTCTGGGCGTCGGACGCTCCTGACGGGGGCGCCGGACGCTGTCCGTCGCGTCGGACAAAGGCGCCGGACGCTGGGTGGTTGAGTCCACAGCGTCCGTCGACCTTCCAGTGGAGATGTTTTCTGGCTAAGTTTCTTAGGGTCCGTCAGACGCTGTCCGTCGGTTAGGCGTCGGACGCTGGGAAGAGCGTCCGTCGACCTTCCAGAGAGGGTGTTTTTCAGCCCGAGCCAGAGTGCAGCGTCGGACGCTGGGATGTCCGTCGCCCCAGTGACGTAGCGTCCGTCGCTGGGAACAGTGTGTCAGAACTAGCCGTTGGGCAGGGCGTCGGAGCGTCCGTCGCCCAAACTATGAACAGAACTAGCCGTTGGGGCATGTGACGGACCGTCCGTCGCCTAGTCGACAGAGCATCCGTCGCCAACTTAAAATGCCAGCCCGAGGCAGTTTTCTGAGGGTCTATTTATAGCCCCTCCCACTTCTCTCCCACCTTGTCTTTGCTCATTTGAGTTGCTGAGTTTGTTGAGAAGGTTGGGAAGAGAGCAAGAGCCCTAGAGAGAGAGTGATTCGCGAATCCATCCATCCTCTCTCTAGTTCATCCAAGAGTTGAAGTGTGCATCCTCTAGTTGTGAAGCTTGAGTGAGTCAAGCTAAGATCGAGGCTTGTTACTCTTGGTGATCGACATCACCTAGACGGTCCGGTGGTGCTCGGAGGAAGGTGATCGCCGGAAGATTGTTGGCGGCCCTTCTCCATCGACGTTTGTGATCGGTTGTGGGCGATTCACCGAGCCGGAGTGGCGAAGAATCAGCCCGTAGAGAGCACTCATCCCTTGCGCGGGATTGAGGGGGAGCTATACCTTGCGAGGTGCTCCAACGAGGACTAGGGGGAGTGTCGACTCCTCGATACCTCGGCAAAACATCACCGTGTCAAGCATCTCTTTCCCTACCTCTTTATTATCGCATTACTTTCCGCACTTGTCTTTCAATTCATACTAGAATTGTGTAGGAAGTTTTCGCTTTCTATTGACTTGCTATCGCTTTCTAGCTAGGACACACAAGCGGTAGGCACTAGGGGGTTAATTGGCTCTTAATAGGTTTAATTCTTGTTTAGAAATTAAAAAGAGCCCAATTCACCCCCCCTCTTGGGCATCTTGATCCTTTCAATTAGTATCAAAGCGAGGTTTGCTCTAAATTAGGCTTCACCGCCTAGAGCAAGATGTCCTATGGGGATGGACCACCTCCCATGTTCGATGGAGACGACTTTCCTTATTGGAAAGTTCGTATGGAGGCCTATCTAGAGGCCGTTGACGTGGGCGTGCTCAAAGCCGCCACAAAGGGAGGCACTCTCTTTGCGGAGGACCTCAACTTTGATAAGCACAATGCCAAGGCGAAGAACATACTCTTTCGTGGCATTAGCAAGGATGTCTTCAACCGAGTGCGTAATGCCAAAGACGCATTTGAGTTGTGGACCACTATTTGTGCTCTTCACGAAGGCACAAAAAGTGAGCGTGAAGAACGCTATCACTTGGTCATGGCTAAGCTCAATTCTTTTTCCATGCATGCAAATGAAAATTCAAATGAAATGTACTCACGACTTAACATTATTGTAGAGGAATTGAATGGGCTCGGTCTCAACCAAATGGCACCGGCCGATGTGGTACGCAAGATCCTTTGTGTCTTGCCCATTGAGAAGTATGGACACATCGTCACGGTTCTTCACCAAGGAGATCTCTCCGCCGCTACACCAACACAAGTCTTGGGCAAGATCAATGCCCATGAGATGTACATGAAGATTGGTGATGGTGGCTCTTCTTCCTCCTCCAAGAAGAAAGAAAAAGAGAAGGAGGAGAAGAAGGACTTGGCACTCAAGGCATCCTCCTCGGAGAAGTACAAGATGCAACTTGTTTATGAGAGTGCAAGTGATGAAGAAGATGATGATGATCTCGCTCTCATGGTGAAGAAAACAACCAAGTTGTTGAAGAAGCTAAGCAAGAATGGAGTCAAGTTTGACTCAAAGAAGAAGAAATTCTTCACAAGCTCTTCAAGAAAGCCTCTATCCAAGATGGATTGCTACAACTGTGGCAAACTTGGACACTTGGCTCATGCTTTCCCCGAAGAGAAGAAAGACAAGTACAAGAACAAGAATGCAAACAACAAGTTCAAGTACAACAAGGGAAACAAAGATGAGTCAAGTGATGAGGAGAAGAAGGATGACAAGCCATTCAAGAAGAAGAAGAACTTCAACTTCCACAAGAAGAAGAAGAATGGAAAAGCCTACATTGTTGGTGATTGGCTCACCGACATGAAGACACAAGTGACTCATCCGGAGATGAAAGTGAAGAAGAGAAGGTGGCCGCCTTGGTGATTGGGTCATCTACTCCACCACCACTGCCTCCATCATCTCCGGGCTCATCCTCTACACACCTATGCCTCATGGCTAAAGGTGACAAAAAGGTACAAAAAGAGGATAGTGATGATGAGGCTAGCTCTAGTGATGATAGTGATGATGAGTTTGAGGCACCTTCCTATGATGAGCTAATTGTAATTTGAAACAAATATACTAAGCTCATTAGGAAGTATAAAGCTAAAAGTGAATCACTAGAAAAAGCCAACGATAACTTGCATGCTAAGCTTGATGACTTGTCTAGTGCTAATGATGATTTGAAGCTTGAGAACAAAACTCTCTCATCTAGCACTAGGGAGCTCAAAGCCTCACTCAAGCAAGCAAATGAGAAACATGATAAGCTTGAGAGGTCAACACAAGAGCTCCATACAAGATACAACTTGCTAAAAGATGACTACAACCAAGTTAAGAATGAACATGGTACACTTGTGATAGCTAATGAATTGCTTTCAAATGATCTTGCTACACATGTTGCTATTAACCCGGTTGTTAAGTGTGATATAGCTACTTCTTGTGAGGACTTGCTTGATGAAGTTTCTAGTGAGCAAAATTCTAAGTGCAAGGGCAAGAAGATAGTTGAGGCCGAAAAGCATGATGATTATGTGAAGATGAGGCAAGAAAACTCCAAGCTCAAGGAAGAGCTAATCAACCTCAAGGCAAGCAAGCCATTCACTATCAAGTCGGCCAAGCAAGATGACAAAGATGCAAAGACCTTGATTAACTCTCTCAAAGAGGAAAATGTGAAGCTCAAGGTTGAGAAGATCAAGCTTGCAAGTGGATTGGAGAAGTTCACCAAGGGCCACAACCTCCAAAGTGAGCTCTTGATGAACACTATCATGAAGACCGACAAGTCCGGCATTGGGTTCAAGGAGAACCAAATCATGAAGGCCAAGGTCAAGATAGAAGCTAAGAACTACTACAAGAACAAGGCCATGAGAAACAACTATGATACACCAAAGCCCAAGCCCAAGAAGTGCTTTGGATGTGGTCAAGAGGGTCACTTTGAATCCCAATGCAAGACTCCACCTCCCAAGACCTTGCCCAAGCACATAAGGCCTTTCGCTCATGATGCACACTTCATCATCAACAAGGACTCCAAGGGTAGACCCCAAGTTGTGTTTCTCGGTCCTAAGATGAAGAACAAGCCCAAAGTGCTATGGGTTGCTAAGGAGTTGGTGGACAAGGCTATGGGACCTCGCCAAGTGTGGGTTCCCAAACAACAAGCTTAACTCCAAGTTGCTTGTGTGTAGGTGAACTACAAGACCGGTGGAAGTAATTGGGTGATTGATAGTGGATGCACTCAACATATGACCGGTGACTCCCGGATGTTCACCACACTTGAGAAAGATTGTGAAGGGCAAGACAAGATTACCTTTGGGGACAATTCAAAAGGCAAAGTGCAAGGCCTAGGCAAAGTGACAATCTCAAATGATCAATCAATATAAAATGTCTTGCTAGTACAATCTTTGAGTTTCAACTTGCTATCGGTGGGACAACTTTGTGATCTTGGTTTCCAATGTCTCTTCACTCCAAATGAGGTAGTTGTGTCCAAGATTGAAGATTCATCATTGATATTCAAAGGGTTTCGGCACAACAATCTCTACCTAGTGGACTTCACCTCAAATGAAGCTAGTTTGCAAACATGTTTATTCTCCAAGAGTTCTTTGGGTTGGCTATGGCATAGAAGATTAGCACATGTGCGAATGTCAACTTTGAAGAAACTTGTCAAGAAGGAGTTGGTTAGAGGTGTGAAGGATGTTGTGTTTGAGAAGGACAAACTTTGTAGTGCATGTCAAGCCAGCAAGCAAGTGGCAAACACTCATCCAACCAAAGCTTTCATGTCAACCTCAAGAGTCCTAGAGCTACTTCACATGGATCTATTTGGACCTACCACTTATGCTAGTCTTGGTGGCAATCTCTTTTGCTTAGTGGTAGTTGATGACAAATCTAGGTACACTTGGGTGTTCTTTCTTCAAGACAAGGGAGAGACTCAATCAATATTCAAGAAGTTTGCAACTAGAGCCCAAAATGAGTTTGATGTGAAGATCAAGAAGATAAGAAGTGACAATGGGACCGAGTTTGTAAACACCAAGATTGAAGACTATTGTGATGAAGTTGGGATCAAGCATGAAGTGTCCGCCACCTATACCCCTCAACAAAATGGTGTAGTAGAGAGGAAGAACCGGACACTCATTACTCTTGCAAGATCAATGCTTGATGAATACAACACCCCCGAGAAGTTTTGGGCCAAAGCAATCAACACCGCATGCTATGCGGCCAACTGGCTATTTGTCCAAAGGCTTCTCAAGAAGACCCCCTATGAGCTTGTGAATGGGAAGAAACCGGATATATCCTTTTTCCGAGTGTTTGGATGCAAAGTGTACATCTACAAGAAGCGCCAACACTTGCGCAAGTTCCAAAGGAGATGTGACATTGGTTTCTTACTCAGTTATTCTCTTAAATCCAAGGCATATCGAGTATTTAACAAAGCCTCCGGCCTAGTTGAAGAAACATATGACTTGGAGTTTGATGAAACTAATGGATCCCAAGAAGAGCATGAAAATCTTGATGATGTAGGTGATGAACCCTTGAGGGAGGCTATGAAGAATATGCCCATTGGTGCAATCAACCCACAAGAGGTGGAAGAAGTGGAAGATGACGCAAATCAAGCACCCTCTCCACCTCACACGCCTCAAGTTGATGAAGAACAAGTGAGGGAAGCACAAGAAGATACCTTCATCCCTCAAGATCAAGCCGAGGCTCAAGCTAGTGATGTTGATGCACCACAACCTCCTCCCCAAGTGATTAATAGAAGATCTACACCTATGCTTCAAGCTCATCCACAAGACCTCATCATAGGGAGTCCATCAAGGGGGGTAACAACTCGATCTAAACTTGCTTCTTATGTTGAACATCACTCCTTTGTTTCCTTTGTTGAGCCTTCTAGTGTGGAGGATGCACTTGCGGATCCGGATTGGGTGAATGCCATGCATGAAGAGTTGAACAACTTCACCCGGAACGAAGTGTGGACACTAGTAGAAAAGCCCAAAGGAGCAAGAATCATTGGCACCAAGTGGGTGTTTAGGAACAAGCAAGATGATCAAGGCGTGGTTGTGAGAAACAAGGCAATATTGGTGGCAAAGGGGTTCTCCCAAGTTGAAGGCTTGGATTTTGGGGAGACCTTTGCACCGGTTGCAAGACTAGAAGCCATTCGTATCCTTTTGGCATATGCTTCACATCATAAAATGAAACTTTTTCAAATGGATGTGAAGAGCGCCTTTCTAAATGGTTTCATCAATGAACTTGTTTTTGTCTCACAACCTCCCGGGTTTGAAGACCCAAATTGTCCTAATCATGTGTATAGGTTGTCCAAGGCACTCTATGGATTGAAGCAAGCTCCAAGAGCATGGTATGAGAGGCTAAGGGACTTCCTACTCAAGAAGGGCTTCAAGATCGGGAAAGTGGATACCACACTCTTCACCAAGGTGCTAGATGGAGAGATCGTTGTTTGCCAAGTGTATGTCGATGACATTATATTTGGGTCAACAAACCAAGATCATAGCAAGGAATTTGGTGCATTGATGTCCAAGGAGTTCGAGATGTCGATGATTGGCGAGCTAACCTTCTTCCTTGGCTTCCAAGTGAAGCAATTGAGGGAGGGCACCTTCATATCTCAAGAGAAGTACACTTATGATGTGCTCAAGAAATTCAAGATGGAGGATTGCAAACCAATCAAGACCCCAATGCCTACTAATGGGCATCTCGATCTCGATGAGGGAGGTAAACCTATTGACCAAACTCTCTATCGTTCTATGATCGGTAGTTTACTTTACCTCACCGCATCTAGGCCAGATATCATGTTTAGTGTGTGTATGTGTGCTAGGTTTCAAGCAAACCCTAAGGAGTCGCACCTTTGTGCGGTTAAAAGAATCCTTAGGTACTTAAGGCACACCCTTAGCATGGGTCTTTGGTATCCCAAAGGAGCTCCCTTCCAACTAGTTGGCTATTCCAATTCGGATTACGCCGGGTGCAAGGTTGATAGGAAGAGTACCTCCGGCGGGTGCCACATGCTAGGAAGATCACTTGTTTCTTGGTCCTCAAAGAAGCAAAATAGTGTGGCATTGTCAACCGCCGAGGCGGAATACATTGCCATGGGAGCAAGTTGTGCACAAATCTTATACATGACCCAAACACTCTTTGATTACGACATGTTTTTAAAAGAAGTTCCACTTTTGTGTGATAATGAAAGCGCCGTAAAGCTTGCAAATAACCCGGTTCAACACTCTCGCACCAAGCACATAGATATTCGCCATCACTTTCTTAGAGATCATGTGGCTAGGAAAGACATCACACTAGTTGGAGTTAATAGCGAAGATCAATTGGCGGATATCTTCACTAAACCACTCGATGAAACAACCTTTTGTAGGTTGAGAAGCGAGTTGAATGTGCTTGATCACTCTAACTTCACTAAAAGATGAGTTTGTGTGAACCATGCATTCATATGTAATACAACATGTTTAATTTGGTAATGCACATAGGCTTGGCTAACGCGGTTAAGATAACCGCCCCCAAAGCATGTGACAAAGCTTAACCGCGGTTTAAACTTGCAAGCAACCTAGATTCAAATTTCGCATTGCATAGCATTTGCATGTGTGTTGTTTGCCGTTCCTTTTCAGTTAAGTTTTTTGAGCATCCTCTGTGTTCGTCCACTTAGGGGGAGCATTCCAAGCTCAAGATACTTCTATACCCCTCTTGTGGCCATATGATGACTCCTTGGTGCTTCCATTCGAATATTTTGAGCTAAAACTAAATTTAAGCCTATGGCAAACTATTTGAAAATGAGAGTTTGAGAGATGGTTCTCATATCAAGTCCAATCAGGTGTTATTTGGATCTTATTGGGATTGGAACTTGGTTGGGAGAAAGACGCAAAAACAAAATTTAAAAAATTCTATTTAAAAGGCGTCGGACGCTGCCGACGGACGCTCGGTGTCAATTGCCTCAGCGTCCGTCGCGATCGTCCGGAGATTAAAGTTGCCCGCTTACAGGACGACGGACGATCCCCCCAGCGTCCGCCGCGAAGCGTCCATCGCGGTCAATGCGCTCGGGCGTTTCAAATCTGTTCTGGAAGCCCGACGGACGATGCCGTCGGACGCTCCCCGAGCGTCCGTCGCAGTCCGACGGAGCGTCCGTCGCGAACTTAAGGCACAATTTTTTTAAAAAAATCCCCGCTTCCTCTGTTTTTCTCGCTCGATTCAGTCCGCCGCCGCGCCGTTCCTCAAACCCTAGCCGCCGCCATTTCGCCGCCGCAGGACCCTGCCTGCACCGCCGCTCCTCCTAGCACTACGCCGCCGCCTGCCCCCTGCGCCGCCATTCCTCCTGCGCCGCCAGCTCCATCTCTCCCTGCGCCGCCGTTTCCCCCCTCTGCGCCGCTGCTCCACCCTGCACCGCTAGTCACCCACGGCGCCGTGCCAGCGACATCTCCCTACATCACCCCACCAAAGATCCAAAGCAAGCTTCCCGAAGGATCCCTCACTGTCCTGTGTTGTTGGCCCTTGCAAAGGTTTTGGAAGGTTGCGGATTGCGGATAGTCGATCAAGAGATCTTTCCCCTTCTCTGTTTTTGGTCAGGGCTCAAGGGTCAGTGTCTGAGGTGTTTGCTTGAGCAGTAGGCAGTGTCACTGAACTCGGGGCAAAGCCCGCGAGTGCGGATCGAGGCAAAGCCTCGCAAGGACAATCCAGGGCCGGCGTGCCACTCTTGTAGTTGATGGTTGTGGTTTGTCAGGGTTTCAGTGTCAGTGGTCAGTGGTTCTTGAGGGTGTGACTTTTGAGGCTTGGTTTGTCAGAGAGCGGTTTGATTGCACAAGTTTGGTAAATGGCAAGAACAAAGAATGTCGGTCCCGTTCCCAGTAGTGGTGGTGACCCTCCACCTCCACCGTGTCCACCCACTGATCGGGGAAAGGGCAAGCAAAAGGTCATATCACGGAAGCGCAAGAGGCCATTGATGGATCCAGATTCGGCAGCAGCGCTAGCAGTGGCAGAGGCCGCTGAGATAGCGGAGCGAGGAGGATGTCGTGCCGGTTTGAGGCTCTCGCCTCGCCATGGAGCGCGTCATGAGTCCCCTACGCGTCCTAAGATGGAGCCCGTCGAGGCTACAGAGGTAGAGGAGACAGAGCCAGTCCCAGAGACTGAGCAGACAGAGGCCGCGGGCCACTCCTCGATTGGTGAGTTGATGAGCCGCCGAGTTACCCGATCCAGAGGCTCTGGTGCACCACCTAGTCCTCCAGGACCTCGGCTCCCAGACCCAGTGAGGCACCAGGTGCGAGCTCTTACAGCGAAGCAAGTCCAGTTACTCCGTTTCGTGGACTTTCAGTCCTGGTTCCCACCTTAGAGGGACCCCCGTGCCGGATGAGACTTCTACACCACAGTGCACGAGGACTTCTACAGAGCTTACATCGACACTGATGCTCCTCTTAGGGCTCACAGGGTGTGCCCATCAACCCATATAGAGGGGATCGATGGTCCAGAGATCCTGCAGCACCTTCAGTATATTCAGGGTCTGACAGATCTGATGGGATGATCAGGAGCATATCAGAAGGATTGGGTGTATCAGTTCTATGCTTCTCTATGGATCTCTCCTGATCACGAGTTCCTACACTTTGGATTCTAGGGACGTGATTTCAGGGTTACAACAGCACGATTCAGAGAGCTTTTCCACTAGAGTCCTCTCCTACGAGGATTCATAGTTTGTGCTATGAGGATGCAGGAGGAGCATTCACGCCAGGCCGAGGAGCAGAGGCGACAGGCTGCAGACTTACGGAGGCTTACAGAGCAGCAGCTGGTAGCTCAGGCTCAGACTCAGGCCAGACAGGATGAGTTCCAGCGCCAGTTCTTGGCCTATCAGCTGCAGCAGGCAGAGATCCAGAAGACCCAGACGTTGTTACTTGAACGTCTTCTGGCCTCTAGCTCCGGGCAGACCTCCACTCCTTAGTTTCAGTTGCCCGGAGTCTCGCAGCAGCAGCAATTCACCTCACCTCCACAGCAGCCTCCAGTAGTAGTGGTTCCTACTCCAACGTTACTGTCCGGAGGACAGCAGAGTCAAGCACCAGCTACTCCTCCGTTCTAGGCACCAGCTTCTCCCGTGTATCAGTCTCCGAGGACCAAGGTGTCTTCTTGGTTAGCTTCGCCCGGAGAGTTTCAGACTGGATTCACTCCTGTCCGGGGAACTACCATAGCCGAGGCCTCGAGAGATCTGTCAGCTTCTTACATGGAGATCACGGGAGAAGACTCCCCAGGAGCAGCTCAGTTAGTCTCACCAGCTCCAGTGGTTGCAGTCGATCCTCCGGCGACGGGCACCCACATGTCTTCAGTGTCCTCGTCGGAGATCGCACCTGAGCAGTCCGCGTAGACTGTTACCACTCCTCCAGCTGCAGTTCAGACAGATGCTATATCACTAGCAAATGAGGCAGTTATAGTGGCAGTCTCCTCTCCAGCTCAGACTCAGCCAGCAGAGGTTGCAGCAGCAGTGTCACTTGTTGCTCTAGCAGTGACATTGTCCCCCTCGCCTCGAGTATTCACTCGTCGGGTTCACAGGCCCGCTACTACAGAGGCAGGACCGTCAGAGGCCCCAGCTGAGCCTCAAGGGGATTCCGTTGAGACAGCAGCTCCAGAGGTCACTCCAGCTGCACCTACACCTGCAGACGCCGAGGCCGATGATGAGTCAGACAAGTCAGACCTTCAGGACTTCATCATGCTCGATCACAAGGCTGCAGCTCCTCCACCTTCTTCTCCAGCCCCAGACGCTTAGTTTTTGGTGCTAGACGCCAAAGGGGGAGAAAGGGTCGAGTATAGAGATAGGGGGAGGGATTTGGATCCTTGTATGCTTAATTTCCCCGTACTCTTTCATCATGTCTTCTTTCATGCATTTGTTTATATGTGTGATGTGATGATTACTTTGGTTGATGTTTATATGGTTGGATGTGACAAACTCTCGATTATCACTAATATATCTTGTGAGTTGTCTCATGTTTCATGATATATCTCTATGCTTAAACGTTAATTGAGCTTCCGCGCTATACTCCGATACATCCTTTGAGAATATCATGAGGTACTTCTTTTACATTCATATCTATAAGTACCATGATTTGTGATTTGGCTTGGGTGAGCAAGTATGCTTCATTACAAATTCACTAACCCTTGCTCAACCATTCCAAGTCATCATAAAGTCTAAACCATAACTCTTATCCATACTAGAGGTGTTATTGTCATCAATCACCAAAAAGGGGGAGATTGAAGAATCATGGCCCTAGTGGTTTCGGTGATTAACGACAATTAGAGATTATTATGGCTAATGTGTGTTTTGCAGAGGCTATGCGTAGCTTAGCCATAGTTATTAACAAGAATGGGCATTTATGGTCATCACTTAGCCCCCAAGATGGACATCGTTTCGGATTTCAAGGAGACATGATGAAGACCCTAGAATGATAGGCTAAGTGCCATAAGGAGATGAAGGACACTTAGAAATAGATAGGGCTTCTCTTTTTGTCTTTGACCGTACTATTAAGAGGGGTTGAGACTAGTAGCTTGACTTAGGAAAGCTTCATGACTTAGGTGTGGTGCACACTTGACTTCCTTAGCTCTAAGCAAGCCTATGGTGACCGTAAGATAGCCTAGAACAACTTCCATTTTCATCGCGACGAAAAACAAAGTTGATAAAACTGTTTTCTGGGCGTCGGATGCTCCTGACGGGGGCGCCGGACGCTGTCCGTCGCGTCGGACAAAGGCGCCGGACGCTGGGTGGTTGAGTCCACAGCGTCCGTCGACCTTCCAGTGGAGATGTTTTCTGGCTAAGTTTCTTAGGGTCCGTCGGACGCTATCCGTTGGCCAGGCGTCGGACGCTGGGAAGAGCGTCCGTCGACCTTCCAGAGAGGGTGTTTTTCAGCCCGAGCCAGAGTGCAGCGTCGGACGCTGGGATGAGCGTCCGTCGCCCCAGTGACGTAGTGTCCGTCGCTGGGAACAGTGTGTCAGAACTAGCCGTTGGGCAGGGCGTCGGAGCGTCCGTCGCCCAAACTATGAACAGAACTAGCCGTTGGGGCATGCGACGGACCGTCCGTCGCCTAGTCGACAGAGCGTCCGTCACCAACTTAAAATGCCAGCCCGAGGCAGTTTTTTGAGGGTCTATTTATAGCCCCTCCCACTTCTCTCCCACCTTGCCTTTGCTCATTTGAGTTGCTGAGTTTGTTGAGAAGGTTGGGAAGAGAGCAAGAGCCCTAGAGAGAGAGAGTGATTCGCGAATCCATCCATCCTCTCTCTAGTTCATCCAAGAGTTCAAGTGTGCATCCTCTAGTTGTGAAGCTTGAGTGAGTCAAGCGAAGATCGAGGCTTGTTACTCTTGGTGATCGACATCACCTAGACGGTCCGGTGGTGTTCGGAGGAAGGTGATCGCCGGAAGATTGTCGGCGGCCCTTCTCCATCGACGTTTGTGATCGGTTGTGGGCGATTCACCAAGCCGGAGTGGCGAAGAATCAGCCCGTAGAGAGCACTCATCCCTTGCGCGGGATTGAGGGGGAGCTATACCTTGCGAGGAGCTCCAACGAGGACTAGGGGGGAGTGTCGACTCCTCGATACCTCGGCAAAACATCGCCGTGTCAAGCATCTCTTTCCCTACCTCTTTATTATCGCATTACTTTCCGCACTTGTCTTTCAATTCATACTAGAATTGTGTAGGAAGTTTTCTCTTTCTATTGACTTACTATCGCTTTCTAGCTAGGACACACAAGCGGTAGGCACTAGGGGGTTAATTGGCTCTTAATAGGTTTAATTCTTCTTTAGAAATTAAAAAGAGCCCAAATCACCCCCTCTTGGGCATCCTGATCCTTTCACGTATCTTATAAGATATGGCCTTGGTTCTGGATCCGTTGGAAAGTAGATTTGATGAGCTTTCCAAAAAGTGTGAGAACGTCCCAATCGGAGTCCGTATGAAGTCGTGACATCCATCACATGTTGGTGCTGTCCTGCAGTCCAAATCCAGCAAGCGCCCATCCTTTGTCCTGCAGATCCTCTCCATTGTTCCTAAGAAAAACAAGAGTACACATGTCTCCATTGTCTAAATATAATGGACAAGAGTTTGAGAATGAACTTACTTGATGGTTGAGTTCACAGGCACGAGCACGAGTAATAGGACCAAGTGGTGCTGGAGATGGTGTTGGTGTAATGTTGATGTCCTCATCATCCTCCCTTCTTGCATTTGAGTCGTCCTCGACTCAAGCTCATCTTCCTCTCCCAAATATGGCTTCAAATCTGCAATGTTAAATGTGGGACTAACCCCAAAAGCTACAGGAAGATCAAGCTTATATGCATTCTCATTAATTCGTTTTAACACTTAAAATGGTCCATCAGCTCTAAGCAACAATTTAGATTTTCTCAATTCAGGAAACCTATCCTTTCTCAAATGCAACCAAACCAAATCACCAGGTTCAAAAATCAATTTCTTTCTACCTTTATCACCAGCAAGCTTATACTTAGCATTCATGCGTTCTATGTTTTCTTTAGTTGTTTCATGCAATTTTAACATCAACTCAACACGTTGCTTAGCATCAAAATTCAATTTTTCAGAAGTTGGTAGAGGCATTAAATCAATAGGAGCACGTGGTAACAAGCCATAAACAACCTTAAATGGGCACATCTTGGTAGTAGAATGCAATGAACGATTATAAGCAAACTCAATATCAAGCAAACAATCTTCCCACATCTTAATATTCTTCTTTAAAACAACCTTAACATAGTAGACAAAGTTATATTCACAACCTCAATTTGACCATCAGTTTGGGGATGACATGTGGTAGAAAATAAAAGCTTAGTCCCCAATTTAGCCCATAAAGTTCTCCAAAAATGGCTAAGAAATTTAGCATCTTGATTAGAAACGATTGTATCTGGCACACCATGCAAACGAACAACTTCACGAAAGAACAAATCAACAATATGTGTAGCATCATCAGTTTTATGACAAGATATAAGGTGTGCCATCTTAGAAAATCTATCCACAACCACAAAAACACTATCACGGCCCTTCCTAGTCTGTGGCAATCCCAAAACAAAATCCATAGAACTATCTTCCCAAGGTGCATTAGGAACATGTAGAGGCATATACAAACCATGTGGATTTAATCGTGACTTTGTCTTTTGACAAGTTGTGCAGCGAGCAACAAATCTCTCCACATCTCGCCTCATCTTTGGCCAAAAGAAATCATCAGCAAGTATGTCCTCGGTCTTCTTTGCTCCAAAATGTCCCATCAAGCCACCTCCATGCGCTTCCTGAAGCAACAACAAACGAACGGAGCTAGCTAGAATGCATAGCTTGTTAGCTCTAAACACCAAGACAACATTTAGAACAAATTTATTCCATGCTTTGCCATCTTTACACTGCAGCAATACTTCTTTAAAATCATTATCATGTACATATTGTTGTTTAATTATTTCCAAACCAATGATCTTATAGTCAAGTTGTGTTAATAAAGTATATCTCCTAGACAAAGCATCAACAGTGATATTTTCTTTCCCTTTCTTGTGTTTAATGACATAAGGAAAAGATTCAATAAATTCAACCCACTTAGCATATCTACGGTTCAGTTTTGCTTGACTATGAATATGTTTTAATGATTCATGATCAGAATGAATAACAAATTCTTTGGGCCACAAATAATGTTGTCATGTTTCTAATGTCTGCACAAGAGCATACAATTCATTATCATAAGTAGAATAATTCAGAACAGGTCCACTTAGTTTCTCACTAAAATATGCAATGGGTTTTCCTTCTTGTAACAAAACACCACCCAATCTAATCCTATTAGCATCACATTCAAGTTCAAAAGTCTTATTAAAATCAGGAAGTTTGAGAAGAGGTGCATGTGTCAACTTATCTTTCAACTCATTGAAGGCATTCTCTTATGTGGTTCCCCAAGAAAAGGATACTCCCTTCTTTGTAAGCTCATTGAATGGTGCAGCAATGGTGCTGAAGTTATGCACAAATCGACGATAGAACCTAGCAAGTCCTAGAAAACTTCTCACTTGGGTGATAGTCGTTGGTACCGGCCACCCCTGTATAGCTTTCACTTTGGCTTTATCAACCTCAATTCCCTGTGGAGTAACAACATAGCCAAGAAAAGAAACACGATCTGTGCAAAAGGTGCACTTGTCAAGGTTACCAAATAATTGTGCCTCTCGTAGAGCCTTAAAAACAACACATAAGTGGTCAAGATGTTCTTCCATAGACTTGCTATAAATCAATATATCATCAAAATAAACAACAACAAATCTTCCAATGAAAGCACGCAAAATTTCATTCATCAATCTCATGAAGGTACTAGGTGCATTAGTTAACCCAAAAGGCATGACTAACCACTCATACAAACCGAACTTAGTTTTGGAAGCAGTTTTCCATTCATCTCCTAATTTCATGCGAATCTGGTGGTAACCACTATGCAAATCAACTTTGGAAAACACAATAGCACCGCTCAATACATCTAACATGTCATCTAAGCGTGGAATAGGATGACGATATCAAATAGTAATATTATTAATAGCTCGACAATCCACACACATACGCCATGATCCATCTTTCTTAGGTACTAAAATAACCAGAACAAAACATGGACTAAGAGACTCACGTATGTAACCTTTGTCGTGTAGTTCTTGCACTTGACGCTGAATCTCCTTTGTTTCTTCAATATTGGTCCTATATGGTGCACGGTTAGGCAATGAGGCACCGGGAATCAGGTCGATTTGGTGCTCAATGCCTCGAAGTGGTGGCAGCCCTGGTAGTATTTCACTTGGGAACACATCAGAAAACTCCCGCAAAACGTTAGCTACAACAAGAGGCAAAGAATGTTGCATATCGTCAATGGAAATCAATGCCTCTTTGCATATTAAAGCATAAGCAACAGAAGTGGATGCATTCAACTCCTTAACATCAGATTTAGTAGCAAGCAAACAATTCCCATTCAATTTAATTTCAGCTTTCTTATCAACAACAGATTTGGCATTTTTATTTTTCTCACTTTTAACCTTTGCAGCTTTAGCATCATCATCATGCATAATAGCTTTAGGAGACATAGGATGCAACACAATTTTTCTATCATGGTATAGAAAAGAATACTGATTTGCTCTACCATCATGCATAGAATCCCTATCAAATTACCAAGGCCTACCTAGCAGAATATTACAAGCTTGCGTGGGCACAACATCACATTCAACCACATCATTATAGGATCCAATGGAAAAATTAATTCGCAGAAGTCTAGTTACCTTTGCTTTACCATTGTTGTTTAACTATTGAATGTAATATGGATGTGGGTGTGGTTTGGTTGTAAGCGCAAGCTTCTCCACCATGTCGCTGCTGGCCAAGTTGTTGCAGCTACCTCCATCAATGATCATGCGACATGAACACTCCTTGATGACACATTTTGTTTGGAACAACGCGTGTCGCTGATTTTGCTCCGCCTTCTCCATTTGTGGACTAAGCACACACTGTACATTGAGGCTCTCATAGTGGTCGGCTACACCTGCATTAATATGTTCTTCCAGATATTCTTCACTACATGGATGGTCAACCGCAAGCAATGCAAGTGTATCATCATAAAAATCACTAGCAGATGAATACTTAACATCATCTTTGACTATCATAACGCGCTTGCTTGAACACTCGCACATCATATGTCCATATTCCTGACATCGATGACACTGAATGTCTTGTGATCAACCTATAGATGCCACGTACGAAGCACTTGCACCAGGCTTTTGAACCGTCTTTGGCATTCAATTTATTGGAGTAGTACGAAGCTTGTCGCTAGTAGGAGCTGGCGTAGTCATACGGGGTTGCCATGAATTAGTCTTCCCTGCAGAAAAGTTATTCCTAGCACTCGCACAACGCCCCTACACTTCCCTTTCAGCTTTACAAGCAAGATGAAACAAACAGGTTACGTTAGTGTACTCTTTATAGGAAAGGATGTCCTGAATTTCACAATTTAACCCACCCAAAAGTCTTTCCATAGAAGGTTCATCATCCTCCTCTAAATTACAACATAACATACCCATTTGTAATTCTTGATAATACTCTTCTACACTTTTAGCACCCTGTCTTAGTTGTTGTAGTTTATGAAGCAAATCACATGCATAGTAAGAAGGAACAAATATAGCCCTCATGATTTTTTTCAAAGAATCCCATGTATGTGGTATGTTATTAGGATTTTTCTTACTATACTCTATCCACCATACAGTAGCAAAGTCAGTAAACTCACTAGTAGCAGCCCTAACACGTGTATCCTCAGGAAATTCATGACATGCAAACTTTTGGTCTACAACAATTTCCCATGAAATGTATGCATCAAGATCATACTTGCCATCAAAAGGAGGTATTTTAAATTTTATCTTATTGAAAGCATCATTGTTATTGTGTACCTCACGTCGACGGTGACCCATACCTCTCCGATTGAAGCATAGGCGACGTCGATCATGAAGGTCATTGTCATCATGATCCATATCACCAGCGTAAGCATCCTCATCATTGTCTTTGACTCGCTCCTCATCATTGTTGTCTTCATTATGTTGATCTTTGTCTTTTGTGTGGAATTCATCAAAACGATTGAGAAGAGCAGCAAGGCTTTTGTCCACACGAGCCATAGATGCTTCAACTCTTGTAAGCTTGGTGGTGGTGGTGAGTTAGGCGGCCTCCAATTGCCCAATCTTTTCATTGGTCACCTGTAAATCTCGATCAAGTCCATCTGCATGCAGCTGCACTTGCCTTGTAAAATGTTGAATGATGCCCTTGGTGCGTGGAGTTTGTGGCCTCTCGTTATTATCCTCTGTTCCTGACATGGTTCAAAAGACAAGAACAACAAGAATACAGGTGAAGAAATAAAATCTCTACAACTATTAGGATGTAGCTACAACAACACACACGCTCTCAACCTGTTTCTCAAGCTCTTACCAGTTCTTACCTTGCTCAGTAGGAGGGCTCAACAACTAGCAAGCCGACAACCTTGGAAGTGAATGTATCGGTACCGTAGCACAACACCTGTCAAGTTGTAGTCGAATATGTGGAGCTATAGGTGGCCAATGTTATGTTCAAGGATAAATACTAGCACCACGTTAGTCACAAAAGAAAGTTGAATAATCGTTCAAACGTGGTATTGTGCTGGTCCTAGCCTAGACCGTGCTAGAGACGCAAGCCTGGACACAAAAGAACTCACAAACACCACCTAATCAAAGGAGACAACACAAAGATCAGCCCCCTATGTTTTTTTCTTTTTTTTCTTTTTCTTTTTTTCTTTTTTTTTCTTTTTTTTCAGGGGATCCTCAAAACTGATTATATGAACAGAGAGATGACAAATGAGCAATTCACCACACACACACTCTCTCTCTCTCTAAAGTAAGCTTCGTTGTAATATATTATGACTTCTGTAGTTTGAACTTGATTACCGAAAGGAACTCGGACTCACGGAAATAACTATCAGAGAAGCACTCAGACTCAAATATGGAAAACAACTCGGACTCAAAATTTATAGCAGCAAATACGCGTAGAATTCGAACTCGACTCGAACTCGAACTTGATTATAGAAAACAACTCGGACTCGAACTTGATAGCAGCGAATACCAGGGTAGTACTCGAACTCGATTACAGAGATTGACTCGGACTTGAACTAGACAACAACGAAATCTACTTAGACTGGGACTAGAACGTGACAAGAACTCGTAACTCTAAAGGACTATAACTAAAACCAACAACTCGACTCAATCGATGCAACCGACGACTCAACCAGCCCGAACTAAGTAGTACTAGCAAAAAGGCTCAACGAGTTTATGGGATTACGGAAAAAAACTAATCTACTATTTTTTTGGCTTTTCTGAACTATGGGAAAAAAATTGTGCGAAGACATGGTGGATAAGTACCCATGTATGTTCAGCTTTGATGATGAGTGATTGACAACACATGAGTGTTTCAATTTGAGCGGTTTATTCTAACCCTTTGCGAAAGCAAATGTGTTCCTGTCTATGGGCTTGTGGTGTGCAGGTGCTATGCTTAGTGAAAATGGTCAATGGTGTGGAGAAGGTCGAGTAGAGGCTTGCCGTGCCGATGGACTGAGAGCGGTGAAGGGTGGAAGCAAGGCTCGGACTGAGGGACCATGGGCGCCAACAGACTAGCTGTGGTGGCTAGTACTTGGCACCGGCGAGTGCGATAAGACATGGAGGTAGACCGAGTCGACCGAGTCAAGACGGTGGACATGCAAGTCGAGCGGAGGCTCAGGGGACTCGGAGTCAGACCGGGCGAAGACAAGGTGGCTCGCGTCGAGTGGTTTGGGCCTCAAAACCATCCACATCGGTTTCCGAGTTTGGGCCGCAAAACTCAGGGTTCGGTAGTTGAGCCCAAAGCTACCGGTGGCGGGTTTCCTAGGTTTGGTCCTCAAAACCTAGGTGGAGCTTCCGAGGAAGCGGGGATGGCACGCGGCGGAATCCTGGAGGTTGCGTTGAGGCGACGGCAACTCCCGGCAGGAAGCGGGGCCGTCCATTCAAAATGCGGGAGATATTTCCAGGAGCTTGGACTACAATGCTTAGGCTAGGTAGTTCACTCAATGTATCTAGGGGGTCTTTGGGAAATAGCCAAAGCCCGTTAAGTAGGGGTGAAGGGGTATCCCTTATCCTATCTCTTGAACCCTAATCATTTACCCCAACTCTCTCTCTAGTTCATGAGATCCCTAGGTTGCTTCCAACAACCTTTGTAAGAACTTGAGTTTGTCGCGAGGAATCGGAGGCCATAACCTCCGTAAGCCATGGTGGCTTCGATTTCATGATTGTGTCCCCGTTTTGCTTGTGTTCTTCACGTTTTGCTTTTGCTTCTTATTTTCCCGAGATGATTTCTCTTTGTAGGGAGTAGCTCTTGCAAATCCGTTTGAACCAAGTTCTTGGTACTCGTGAGGAGCAACTTTGTACTGAAGCAATTTTCCTAAAACCTCACAAGCACACAGATCGGGCGTTTTCTTTGCGGCGTTCTTCGTTTTGCATTTTCTCCCCCAAATCCGAGTGTTCCTATTTATCCTCTGCAAATAGAGTGATGATTTCTTCGGGATAGCTCCCCAACTGCACAAGGATCATGCCTACAAAATTTGGTTGCAGTTGGAGTTCATTTGGTTGAGTTTTGGGAAGATTTGGAGGAGAGAAAACGATTTTTATGTTTTTGTGCTCTGCTCGAGGGTGCCGGACGCTCTGAGTTTTGGCGTCAGACGGTCCGTCGAGGCGTCGGACACAAGGACGTTCTGACGTCAGCGTCCGTCACGTTCGTCCGCGTGTGTGTGAGTTTGGCGCCGGACGGTGTCCATCGTCCGTCGCCCTGCGTCCGTTGCTTTGCTAGTCTGTCTAGATTTTCAGCGTTCACTGGAAGCCCAACGGACGCTCCCCTAAGTGTCCGTCGTGCAGCATCCGACGCCAACGGACACTCACCCAAGCATCCATCGCCCAGCGTCCGACGCCCTGCCTTCTGCTTCTCCTCTGCAAGGCTTTCTGGAAGGCCGACGGACGATCTCTCAGCGTCCGACACCTAGCGTCCGTCGTCCTGTTGTCCAACATCCATCGCCTGTATTTTGGGCTATTTTGCATGGGGTTTTTGCCTCTTTCTCATAGGGATTGAGAACTATATCTTGGGGTTTTCCGGTGTTTTTCCTCCACTATAGGTTGAGCACCCAGCAACTGGGTTTGGTTTTTGGGAAGAGTGGCCCGAATATTTCGAGAGAAATTTGAGGCTCCCATTCACCCCCCCTCTGGTCGCCGTTCTCGGTCCTTCAATTGGTATCAAAGCCAATTAAGGATCAATCCACCTTACACGGTTCTTGATCCGCGAAGGCGACATGGAGCGAGGTGCTGGTAAACCTCCTTACTTCAATGGAACCAACTTTGCCTATTGGAAGGTGCGCATGTCCGCTTACCTCCAAGGGCTTGATATGAAGTTTTGGAACATTTGTGAGAATGAGAACTACGTGGTTCTTGAGGCTCGGATCACCGATGCCCAGGTTATGCAACATGCATCTAATGCAAGAGCCCGTAGCATTCTCTTCTCTTGTCTGTCTCTTCCGGAGTTTGAGCGGGTTTCGAGTCTCACTACAGCACGGGAGATCTGGCAAACACTCTTGAGATATCATGAGGGCAACCCTCAGATCAAGTCCAGACTCTTCGACACGTACCGTAGAGAGTACAAGAACTTTGCTCAGTTGGCCGGCGAATCAATTGACGGGATGTTCACTCACTTCCAATCTATCGTCAACAAGATGCGTGCCAATCGGGCCAACTTGCCTTATGATGATCCTGAGATGGCTATCAAGCTTTTGCATGCTCTTGATCGGAAGGTGTGGGAGATGAAGGTGGCTGCCATTCAGGAGTCACCGGGCTATGATGCCCTGACCGTGGACGAGCTGTTTAGCAAGCTCATGTCCTTGGAGATTGACTACTAGACCCGGGCCAAGCTTGGGAACCCGTCGAAACCTTCTATGGCGTTGGTTTCTGGCCTCGGCAGTATGTCTTCTTCCTCCTCTGACCCTTCACACTCCTTGTTTACTTTATCTTTGATTTCTGTGACAGAGGAGCAAGTGGAGGCTCTTGGAGATGATGAGCTGGCTTTGGTCATCACCAACTTTTCACGGTTTCACAATAACCGTTTGAACCGTCGGTGTGGTGGCTCAACCAAGGGGTGCTACCGTTGCGGTGATGAGGATTACTTCATCGCAAACTGCCCAAGAAATCTACGGGCGACTTCACCAAGCACAAGGACAAGCGCGAGCATCAATTCGAGGACAAGCACAAGCCCAAGGGTGGCTACCACCGAAGGTCCTCCAAGAAGGTGATCGACAAGGTGAAGGCCAAGCACCGAGCCTTCCTCGCCTCCCTCAGCGACATCGATGCCTCCTCTGACAGAGGTGCTTCTCCAGACGATGATGAGTCCAAGGGAAAGGTTGAGGACAAGCTCAACGGCCTATGCTTCTACGCCGACGCCAAGCACGGTGGCTTTTGCACAATTGTGATTGAAGAAGGCAAGGTCGGCAAGCGCATGAAAGGCCCCGACTACGACGACGACTCCGACACACCCGAGGTACCACCCACCGTCGAGTCCCTCTCCCTTGAGATTGAGTCCCTGAACGACGCCTTGATGGCGTTGCTCAAGCGTGTTGCTGTAGAGAGGAACGACTTTAAGGCGAAGTACCTTAGCGCGCTTCATGAGCTAGATTTTGCTAAGGCATCTGTGGTGGTTACCGAGGAGGTAGAGTGTGATGCTTGCGCCATTCACATGTCTGATCTTGTCAGTCTCCAAGACAAGTATGGCACTCTACTTGAGGAGGTCAGTGAGCTGAAGGCTAGGCCTAGCTTACTTGGTGTGTGCAAGTCTTGCTTAGGCTTGCGTTCTGAGCTGGCACAAAAAGATGCTAGGATTGATGTGCTAAAGAAGGTCAGCTCAGATAGCACTAGAGAGTCGGAGCGCTTTGAGGCTTTGGAGCTTGAGATCGCATCGTGCATACACGACAAGATGCGAACCGAGGAAGAAAACACATACCTTCGGTCCGTCTTGAGTTGGGCGTCTTGCCGAGAGTTGCAGTTGGGAATGATGCTTAGCTAATGCAAAAGGGCTGGCAGCACGGGAGTAGGCTTTGCTATAGGTGGGAAGGACGATAGCTTGTTCAGTAAGATCGGTGAGTGTAGTGGTTTGAGCGAGAATGAGAAACCCACCACAACTCCCAAGCTTACCAAGATCACTCCATCTAGGCCTACCAACCCCTCTGAGTTTCCTGTGAGAGATGGTGTGTTTGAAGAGCCACCCAAAACCACTTCACAGAAGCAAAGTGTGGATTGCAAAACCGAACCATCTTCGCAACCCACTTGACACACTGCCAGACATCTCTAGTGATCCCTTCCTAAGAAAGCTAGAGCCACCCAACCCAACAAGAGAGTGCCTACCAAGAGTGTGGTGATGTACCATTGTGAGTATTGTGAGCGGGATGGGCACTTGGCTGAGTTTTGCTTTAGGAGGAAGAGAGATGATCGGAGGCAGGTTGAGTTGAACAACCGGGACATGTACAACCCACGAGTTGGGGTGCGTGAACCGGAAGTTCAGAGGCGCACGTCTAGGCCTAGATGTACAATGCCTCAAACTGTTAGGCCTCAGGAGGCGAGACCACATGGTGGTCGTGCCCGGCGGGGTACCGGTCGTGACCCATACGATTACGGGCCTCGTGGCGGTGGCTTTACTCCACCCCTCTTTAGCGGACCATGTTTTCCCCATCGTGGTGATCGTTATCCTCCCATGGGACAGGAGATGTTTGGTTTTTCTCCTAACCCATTCTTTGGGCAAGTGGGACAACACTGGTATCCTTCACAGTTTACTAACCCCAGTGTTGGTCCGTTTGCTCACCCTATGTCTTTTTATTGATGTAGGAAGGAGGACTGGAGGATACTTGGCTTGTGGATTCCGGATGCTAACGCCATATGACCGGAAGTGCCAAGTGGTTCTCCAGACTCGACCCCGTTCACCACACCGAGTATATCACATTCGGGGATAAGAGTAAAGGTAAGGTTGTCTCCCGGGGGTCCATCCGAGTCAATTCGTCTTTTGTCCTCAAGGATGTTGCTTTGGTTGCGAATTTGCATTTTAACCTTCTCTCAGTTTCGCAACTCCTTGATGACGGTTTTGAAGTGAGTTTTAAGCCTAATCTTTCTCGGATTTTGGACTCTCGGGGTGATCTTGTTTGCCGGATTTTTCCCTTCAAGAAGGTTTTTTGTGCGGATTTTTCTATATCTTCTGGACCTTCTTGTTGTCTTCTTGCCAGTTCTTCTTCTGAGCTTTGGAAGTGGCATAGGAGATTGGGACATTTGAGTTTTGACTTGCTTGCAAGTCTTAGCTCAATGGACCTTATCCAAGGATTGCCAAAGCTAAAGTTCGAGAAGGATTTGGTTTGCCATCCTTGCAGGCATGGCAAGATGGTTGTCGCTTCCCATCCTCGTGTGACTGAGGTCATGACCACTCGACCCGGCGAGCTCTTACACATGGACATAGTTGGTCCAGCTCGGGTCAGGTCGGAAGGAGGGAAGTGGTATGTGGTTGTAGTCGTTGATGACAACTCGAGATACTCTTGGGTGTTCTTTTTGGAGAGTAAGGATAAGGCTTTTCCACTTGTTCGAGATCTGATTTTGAGATTGCAAAATGAGCTACCTAAGAATGCCATGAGAGCTATCCGTAGTGACAATGGCACATAATTCAAGAATGTTCACTTTGCAACTCTTTGCTCTTCTTTGGGTCTCGATCACCAGTTTTCCTCACCTCACACTCCCCAGCAGAACGGTGTTGTTGAGCGCAAGAATCGGACCCTTGTTGAGATGGCCAGGACGATGCTCGATGAGCATAGGACTCCTAGGCGGTATTGGGCCGAAGCACTCAGTTCTGCTTGCTATGTCTCCAATCGCATTTTCCTCCGAGCTTTCAAGAAAAAGACTTCTTATGAGCTGCGATTTGGGAGACCACCCAAGGTAAGTCACCTATGGGTGTTTGGGTGCAGGTGCATCATCCTCAAAAAGGGCGATAAGTTGGATAAATTTGAATCACGGTCTTCTGACGGTATCTTTCTTGGTTATTCTACTCACTCTCGTGCTTATCGTGCACTTAACCTTGAGACTAACCGAGTGATGGAGACTTGTGAGATTACCTTCGATGAAACTATGCCCTATGTTTCCACTGCTTTTGAGCTTCTAGGTGATGATGAGGTGAACACTAGCATCTTTGTGGAGGAGGAGCAGGATGATGCTGATTGGGGTGATCCCGAGCCAACTCCACTGGCTGCCCCCGTCGACCCTGTGACGTCCACTTCGGCTCACGGTCCTGATCCGACTACTTCCTCTACATGGGGGGGCGTTCGAGCAGCTTCCTCAGTCCGTGCCCGTTGCACCTGAGGGAGCTCCAGCTGCTGTTGAGGGGGAGGCCACTTCGTCCAGGCAGGCTCCCCGGCACATCCAGCGGCAGCACCCGCCGGAGAACATCATCGGCGACATTGACCGTCGAGTCACGCGGTCCAGGTCCTATATCTCTCAGTTTGCTCATTCGGCTTTTGTCGCTTCTTTTGAGCCCCGAGATGTTGGACACGCTTTTATGGATCCGGATTGGGTTAATGCCATGCATGAGGAGTTCGAAAACTTTGAGCGAAACCGCATTTGGGTCTTAATTCCTCCACCACCTAGTTGCCACCACATAGGTACCAAATGGGTTTTCAAAAATAAACAAAGTGAAGATGGGGTGGTAGTGCACAACAAGGCTAGGTTGGTAGCTCAAGGCTTTTGTCAAAAGGAGGGAATAGACTATGAGGAAACCTTTGCTCCCGTAGCTCGTTTAGAAGCCATTAGAATCCTTTTAGCTTTTGTGGCTTCTAAGGGTTTTAAACTTTTTCAAATGGATGTTAAAAGTGCTTTCTTAAACGGCTACATAGAAGAAGTTTATGTTAAACAACCTCCCGGTTTCAAAAATCCCATGTTTCCAAACCATGTTTTTAAACTTCACAAAGCTTTGTATGGTTTGAAACAAGCACCTAGAGCATGGTATGATAGGCTAAAAACCTTTTTGCTTGCTAAGGGCTTTAAAATGAGATCGGTAGATAAGACGTTGTTTCTCCTCAAGCAAGGCAAAGACACTCTCCTTGTCCAAATATACGTGGATGATATCATCTTTGGTGGTTCTTCTCATGCTCTTGTTGCCAAGTTTGTAGATCTTATGAGCAGGGAATTTGAGATGAGCATGATGGGAGAGTTGACTTTCTTTCTCAGGTTGCAAATCAAGCAAACCTGGGAAGGGACGTTTGTGTACCAAGGCAAGTACACGAAGGATATCTTGAAGAAGTTTGACATGGGTGAGGCAAAGCCTCTTTCGACGCCCATGTCGACTACGACTACCTTGGATGCGGACAAGGAAGGAGAGGCAGTGGACCAGACGGAGTACCGCAGCATGATCGGGTCGCTTCTGTACCTGACGGCGACCCGACCGGACATTCAGTTCGTCGTCTGCCTGTGTGTTCGCTTTCAGGCGTCCCCACAGACATCGCACAAGCAGGCGGTGAAACGCATCATGAGCTACTTGCGCTTCACTCCCGAATTTGGTCTTTGGTTCTCCACCTCTTCCTCTCTTGTGCTTTGCGGTTATTCTGACGCCGACTTTGCCGGTTGCCGACTTGATCGGAAGTCCACTTCTGGGACTTGCCAGTTTCTTGGGTCTTCTTTGGTTTCTTGGTCTTCTCGCAAGCAATCTAGCATGGCATAGTCGACGTGCGAAGCTGAGTACGTTGTCGCGGCTAGTTGTTTCTTTCAGTTGCTTTGGATGATTGCCACTTTGAGAGATTTTGGTCTTGAGCTTACTAAGGTGCCTCTGCTTTATGATAGCATGAGTGCAATTAGTGTGGCTAAAAATCTCGTGCTTCATTCGAAGACCAAGCACATTAAGGACCGCTTTCACTTTTTGCATGATCACTACGAGAAGGGCGACATTGACCTCCGGCATGTCGAGACCCAAAACCAGCTTGCGGATATTCTCACTAAGCCATTGGATCAAGCTGCATTTTATCGCCTTCGAGGCGAGTTGGGTGTTTGCTTTCCTTTTTAGAGGAGGAAAGTTTTGTGTATCATAGTTCTTTTTGGTTCTTTTAGTCTTTTCTTTGTCCTTCTTCTAATTTGGTGTCTTGTTAGTGTGAGTTGGTGTCATTACATTTTGCATCTCATTTGCATTTGTGACATAGTTCATTTTAAGCTTCATATCTATAACCAATATAATGAATCTATGCTCTGTTTGAGGTGCTTTATGTGTCTATGGTGTTGCCTAACTTAGACTCTTTTTTATCTATATGATATGCAATAGAGCTAAGTTAGAAAAGCTTTAAAACTGATCTTAATTCCCCATGTAACCTCTGAAATGGCACTAGCATGTGTAGGCTTTTGAAGATCCTTCTTGGCTGCCTTGTACATAGCTTGTAACTATGGCTCTTCATTGTTTCATTCACTACCTTTGAGCACCATTTTTAATATCTAAACTGAAATTGCTCTCCGTTTTGTGAATTGGAAAGATCGAGTTGGGTCTGCATTGTGAGCACTTCACCGTGTGTTCGAGACTGCTTCCCATATGGGTCGATACTTGAGCGGTGTCGTGTATGACCAAAACCGGTGTGTCAAGTCCTTTGACTTCTCCCGGTTGGTAAGCAGTGGCATCACTTTGCTTACAACCACTCGCATAAAACTTAAATGTGCCTAAAACTGAATTTTGGCTACATAACTCTGAAATTTGAAAAATTCATTCAGTTGGGTCATTGGCTTGTTGTATGAACTTTGCTAGGGATAGTTCTACTTGCTATACATGAGATTTCTTTGAGATAGATCTTATCTTGTTTGCCATGTTTAGTTGTCTCTAGGAGGTGGTACCCTTTCTCTGCTCTCACATGATATGCTCTCTAAAATAGCTTCTAAAGTGATCTTAAGCTCAACTTGAGTCTTTGTTGGGCACATAGAGCTTTTCCTATTCTCACAGGATCACATCACTTAGAACATCTATTCATTGTCTTAGATCTATGTATGAAGATTTTGCACTCATTTTGCATTTCATGGCATTTGTAGCCGGATCTTGAGTTGTTGACGTTTGATGAGCTACATGTGTCAACAAGGGGGAGAGATGTGCATTTCATTCCTTTTTCAGTCATCTACTTCCAAGGGGGAGCAAATGTGCTTTTTGAGCTTAATTGGTATCTTTTTGACTTGGCTCTTTTCACTCCTTCTTGGTATCTGGAGAGTGCTTCTCTTAGTTTTCCAATTGGTATCTTGCTCAGGGGGAGCTTTTGCTAGATGTGTTGAGCCTTTGCCTCTTATGGAGGGTCTAGCTTGCTTTCTTGGCTCCGACAGGTTTCGATTGTTTCTTGAGCATTAAGGGACGTAAGTGGTTTCAATTGGTATCTTTTGAGCTCCCTTAGTGCTTAAATTGGTTTTCTGAGCTTTGAGAGTTTGTGATTGGTATCTTGGACTTGCTAGCGGTGTTGAGCCCATTTCTGCCTCTTCTTGAGGGCTAGCTTTGTTTTGCTTGGCATCGAGCCGTTGCCCATATGCTTTTGTTTGGCATCAATAAGTGGTTTTGTCATGAGGTGTTTTGAAGGATACTTTTAATTGGTATCATTTTTTGCCTCTCTCTTTTAATTCGTATCGTCTTTGCTTCTCTCAAGTGACCCCGTTTTGGCTTTGGTAGCTTTTTGGTCATTTGGAGAGCTTTACCTTGTGGCTCCAATCTGAAATGCACTTGTGTTGACAATGCACTCATCAAGGGGGAGATTGCGAACACATGGTGGATAAGTACCCATGTATGTTCATCTTTGATGATGAGTGATTGACCAACACGTTAGTGTTTCAGTTTGAGCGGTTTATTCTAACCCTTTGCGAAAGCAAATGTGTGCCTGTCTATCGGCTTGTGGAGTGCAGGTGCTATGCCTAGTGACAATGGTCAATGGCGTGGAGAAGGTCGAGTAGAGGCTTGCCGTGCCGATGGACTGAGAGCGGTGAAGGGCGGAAGCAAGGCTCGGACTGAGGGACCATGGGCGCCAGCAGACTAGCTGTGGTGGCTAGTACTTGGCACCGGCGAGTGTGAGAAGACATGGAGGTAGACCGAGTCGACCGAGTCAAGACGGTGGACGCGCGAGTCGAGCGGAGGCTCAGGGGACTCAGAGCCCGACCGGGCGAAGACAAGGTGGCTCGCGTCGAGTGGTTTGGTGGTTTGGGCCTCAAAACCATCCGCGTCGGTTTCCGAGTTTGGGCCGCAAAACTCGGGGTTCAGTAGTTGAGCCCAAAGCTACCGGTGGCGGGTTTCCTGGGTTTGGGCCTCAAAACCTAGGCGGAGCTTCCAAGGAAGCGAGGATGGCATGTGGCGGAATCCTCGAGGTTGCGTCGAGGTGACGGCAACTCCTGGCAGAAAGCGGGGCCGTCCATTCAAAATGCGGGAGATATTTCCAGGAGCTTGGACCGCAATGCTTAGGCTAGGTAGTTCACTCAATGTATCTAGGGGGGTCTTTGGGAAATAGCCAAAGCCCATTAAGTTGGGGGTGAAGGGGTATCCCTCATCCTATCTCTTCAACCGTAATCATTTGCCCCAACTCTCTCTCTCTCTAGTTCATGAGATCCCTAGGTTGCTTCCACCAACCTTTGTAAGAACTTGAGTTTGTCGCGAGGAATCAGAGGCCGTAACCTCCGTAAGCCATGGTGGCTTCGATTTCGTGATTGTGTCCCCGTTTTGCTTATGTTCTTCGCGTTTTCCTTTTTCTCCTTATTTTCCTGAGATGATTTCCCTTTGTAGGGAGTAGCTCTTGCAAATCCGTTTGAAACAAGTTCTTGGTACTCGTGGGGAGCAACTTTGCACCGAAGGAATTTTCCTAAAACCTCACGAGCACATAGATCGGGCGTTTTCTTTGTGGCGTTCTTCGTTTTGCCTTTTCTCCCCCAAATCCGAGTGTTCCCGTTTATCCTCTCTAAATTGAGTGATGATTTCTTCGAGATAGCTCCCCAGCTGCACAAGGATCATGCCTACAAAATTTGGTTACAGTTGGAGTTCATTTGGTTGAGTTTTGAGAAGATTTGGAGGGGAGAAAACGATTTTCGCATTTCTGTGCTCTGCTCGAGGGCGCCGGACGCTCTGAGTTTTGGCGTCGGACCGTCTGTCGAGGCGTTGGACACAAGGACGTTCTGACGTCAGCATCCGTCGCGTTCGTCCGCGTGTGTGTGAGTTTGGCGCCGGACGCTGTCCATCGTCCGTCGCCCTGCGTCCGTTGCTTTGCTAGTCTGTCTTGATTTTCAGCGTTCACTAGAAGCCCGACGGACGCTCCCCTAAGTGTCCATCGCGCAGCGTCCGACGCCAACGGACGCTCACCCAAGCGTCCGTCGCCCAGCGTCCGACGCCCTGCCTTCTCCTTCTCCTCTGCAAGGCTTTCTGGAAGGCCGCCGGAGAGATGATGTCCGACGCACACTTTTTTTATAACTAAGAACAAGACCAGAGATAACACTTATGCACTTTTTTTTAGAAACAAGACACAACCGTCAACGTTCTAACTTGATAGGATCAAAGTTTACGCGAAGGATGATACAGGTTTCTGATTTTTTTTATATAGGGATTTGCAAATATATGAAAGAAGCTCAAAGGACATGCGAAGGATAATATGATCAACAACTAAACAAAGACTCTAATGAACCAAAATTTAACCAAACTCACAAGAAAAACAGATTGAAACAAAGGGTTTTAGCAGAATATTCTGTGGCTTTTTAGTGGATAGGACGAACACAAATATATGTAGCTAAGGATAAAAATTCCTACCGTGGCAACTGAAGCTCTGATACCAGATGATGAGGGACGGTCCCGATCTTCATGACGTAGGATCCCGATCATGATAACTAGCCAAAGATTGGTGTCACACCCGGTTTTAAGAACAAAACCAGGATCATCATATGTGTGCCTAGGATGTCCACACATAGAACAACAGAAAAGAAGAATATCAAAATCAATGTTATATATCGAAAACATAGATACATTAACACTTACATCAAACTATGGCGGAATAACACTAATCTTTTCTTCAAGCTTCAACTTCACCGGGACTGTTGACTTGGGGTTGCATACGCCTAGCCCTTCTCAGAAAACTCACTAGATCCACCTTCTGTTACCCATCCGGGATTTTTATCCAAAGCATTGAAAAGGAAAGCAAGCGTAAGTACATATCGTACGCAACAAGAATAACATGGGGTTCATGAGGCTCAAAAGGTTGACACTGGTTTACTGCGATTAGCTTTTAAAGAGTCACAATTTTAGCATTAGTAGCAACAAATAAGCGATGCCGCAATTAATCACATGAAACTGATAACATGAATAAGGAATAACATTTAAAAAACACCGTAGGTCATATATCAATGTTCCATTAATTTCCGTTAGTCTGTGAGTTTTTCGGGCCGCTCGTGTCCGTGAGCACGGCTGATATATCAGTTTTTAACACTCTGCAGAGGTTCTACATCTTTACCCATGAGTCATGATTTACCCTTTCGCCCGAGGGGATCAACCTCTTGATCCACTTCCAAGGAAGGTCGGCAGGGTTCACTATGAAGTTTTTCAAAGGGGCTCGCTGACAAACAATAGACATTACGGATCCACGGGCAAGGGGTATACGATGTCTCCTCGATTGTACACACGCGCAGCGGTAGCCACTCTGGCCATACCCGGCAACCGCTCGTCAATGACAACTTTCATGAACTATCACATGCGAGAGAGTGACCCTCATACTTAACTAAAGCCAGAGCCATGTAGCCCTCATGGTTGTACTGTATGTCCCAGCTTTTGTTGACAGATAAGTTCTTAGATTCCATGTTGGTAAAAATCATCTTTTATTTCTCGTTGCATATTCTATTAATCAAGTTATAGTTCATGATCATAATTACTTGAGCACTAGCATCAATTCTACCCAATGCATAACCATAGGATAACAAGGAAACAGGGTATCAAGACAACAATGATAGATAACTATGGTTATCAAGGTAGACATATGCGTCTGATTAAAGTGACATTATAATGAGTAGGTAACAAGGATTATTCCATTCTATACTTGCCTTTGACTTGCGCAACCCTCACGCCATCAACTTTCGGTTATCACCTTTTGATCTTCATCCCTCACAAACAATTCTCGTTCTCCTCATAGCAAGCACCACACATAAACAACATACAAACAACAAATTGAAATAACTAAGAACAATACACCAACAAGAAGATAGATCGGTACTACGGTCGAGAGAACGCAATAAACGTCAATTACGGAACTATCGTTAAAAGAAACAACTATTTTAAGTTTCATTATATTTAAGAAATAACTACAAGCTTGACTGATGTTAATTAAGAAAGGTATATAATTAAGTATTAATTCATTTTGTACATAATTACAATTTATTATGAAAGCCAAATTGAACTAATTGAATTTATTTATAAACATGATAAAATAATCTATTAAGCATATTAAACTTTATTGTTGCAAAGCAACTTAGACATGTGACAGCATTTAAGTATATGGTGCATGTTTAAACAAGCAAATTATATGTTTAGAAGCATATTAATATTGTCAACTAATCATATTAATATTATATATTTATATTTATATAATACCAAAGTATAAATCTATATTGATTTTAATTATTAAACTAGTTTCATGCTTATTTGACTTATTCAATATTTTAATAATATATGGAAAAGCATTTAGCATGAGAAAAACATTGATGCACTAACATAAAGATCATGGCAACAAGAAACAAACGCAACTTAAACGGTTCAAAACAGAGTTAAAATCTAACCTGCTTTAAATTAATTAAACAACTATTGGTTAAACATTAATTAAATTAATACTTAAAGTAACGACAAATAATAATTAAGCAACAAGAAAAACATTAACACTACGACGTAGAGCGCGGTGACACAATTCTAACGCAATTTGAACGAACTAAAACAGAGATAAAATGAAGAAACGGTGAAGATTATACCGTTGATGGCAAGCTCATAACTATTTGCACTTGTCTCCTGTACGGACGAAAAATAACCCTGATGCTACTGCTGCTCGTTCGTGCGGCAAGGTGGGATTTTTCCGGACCAAGGGATCTACCGGTCGGAGAACACCACGGTTGGAGCTGGACAGCACGACAACGACAGAGTAGGAAAACATCTGTTAGCACACATTGGTGATATGGTACCGTGGTGTGCTTTGGTCTAGAGGGTGGGTACATATTTATAGGGAGGAAGACTCTCCACCTCAACATTAACTAGCGATATGATACTAATTGATGGTGCACCTCCATATTTACTAACGGGCCAAATTAATCATCAAAGCCCATTAGTAAACAAATGCTTGGGCTTTTGTGATGTATGAGGATTATTGCCATGGGCTTTGAGGGCTTGTGGAAAAATTGAGGTCTTCATTATTTATTTTCGGAATAAATTATTTTCGTGAATAAAATAATTCTAGAAAAGTCCAGAATTAATATTTAAGCAACGAAAGATACTCTGAATGTTCCAAAAATTTGGGGAAAATTCTTGGAGGAACTTTGGAACATGATGAACTCAAATAAAGTGGTTGGAGCTCATAAAAAGATATTTTGGAGCATCTAAAAATTAGAATTTGCTCCTAGATAAATAGGAAAAAGGTCCGGAAAAATCCAGAAAATTTCCCGGAAAGAATTTAGAGACATGTTGATGAATTATGAATTCAAGGGAATCATTTCGATCAAGAGACAACGGATCTTGGGAATGTCCAAACGAAAGATTAAGATCGAGAACAAGAATTTGATTACAGAAAAAGATAGAGACGAGCCAGAGACCGATAAACGACTTACTAAACGCGTTTTAAAAACTTTAAACACTCACATGCATCAAGACAAGAAATGAACAACCACCACAACAATTAAAGTCTATCAAATTGATTTAGAAAAGTTTATAAATTCACTTTTTCTATACTAAATTTGTGCAAATCAAACTAATCTTGGAAATTTTTATATGAACATAGAAATCATTTATTTTATTTAGTGTTTTCTAAGCACAACCCAAAATGTGAAATTTTGGGGTGTGACAATTGGCCGATAACTTGCTGCAAGCAGCGATAACTAGTGCAACCTGACGACACGCACAAGGAGCCAACCACCGTCTCTATACGGCAACCTGAACCAAGGATTCGCCCAACCACACTCTCAAAGAAACCAACCTACGCAACCTGAACTGGAAGATCAGGAGCACGGATTGGGTGCCGATGACGCAGCCGCTTCTGTAATCTCCGCGAAGGAAAACACAAGAGCAAAGGGGTAGAGAATCTCTCTCTGGAGGTTTGTTAGCACACAACTGAATAAATGTTCTATATTCGATTATCAAAGTCTGAGTTTGCAAGGATGCAAAGGGGTATATATACTAGCAACAGCCATGCTAGATAGGTATAAACACGAGATGGAAATGAAAAGACTAAGAATGTGAAAAGGCCTCCACGAAATGGGTTTCTGAAATGGCTTCGCGAGGCTGTTGGTCTTCTGCGCAGCCTTTAGTAAATTGGCAATATCTCCATCTTCAAAAGTCCAAATGACACGCCGTTAAATGCGTTGGAAAGTATACTTAACCATATTTCCAACCATGTATACCATGCAGCACGAGTAATTATGGAATGGTACAGTTTTGTATGAGAACTTAACCATCAGGCTAATTGTTGACCTTCAGAGCACTCTTCACTAATTTCTTCGTATCTAAATATTGGTACGTCCACATGTAGTGTGGTTTGTTGCATTGGAAAGTAGACTTGAAGAGCTTTCCAAAATGTCCTCTTGCGCCTCAAAAGCTTCCTGGAGTAGAGAGATATGATCATTTCTTGAACTGGTCCGTTTTGGACTGGACTAGTCCGAACTGGTCTGTTGCTTTTCTAGATTGGTTGGACTGGTCTGAACTGGTGTGTTGCTTTTCTCCACGTAGAGTAACATCCTCCTCTTGATGTATATATCTAAGTAAAACAAAAGTAGAACACTTAGGTAGCATAACATTCTTAGAATTATCAAGATTAAAATCAATAAGGAATGAATTCACCTGCTCTTGCAATTTTCTAGAATGACTTCTTGTATTTGGACCTTGAATTGTATCCTTTATGTTTGATGATGGCTGATTAGTACTTGAAGTAGCATGCATGGTTGAGATGTCCTCATCATCCTCCCCCTCTTCAAAAGGAGTCATCCTCGACTCTAACCCATCTAAGTACATTAATTGAGCTAGGCCAATAGGGGTAGATGTTGTGTTGCCACTGCAACAATCTTTTTCTTCCATCACAGCAATATGCTTGAACCTGTAATGATATAACCAAGTAGTAGTCTTGTAGGTGAAAACCAAAAGGGTTTAGAATCAAGTTTAGCTTTCACCTTGAATGGATCCTTAGAATTAGGAGTATTTGTTGATGTCCTTGGCATGGTCATATCATGCTCCCTCTTTTCAAGAAAAGTCTTCCTCAACTTTAGTTGTCCTGAAAATAGTGGAAATAAAATACAGGGTGGATGTATATGCCAAATGCTATGATAATTTATTGAAGGTTGTTCATTGTGCTCTTTATAATTCATATGTATATTATTTCTTTTCTCATGAGCGAAATAGGTTCTCTATTTTTCTGGACCTGCAGTTAGCTTTGAAAATGGAAGCATAAAGATTTTTTTCAAATAACTTATTTGATTAATGTTATCATGTTTAAGCTTAGCAAAGTCAAATCTATCAAAAGATGATAATGGAGCATATTTGAAACTCCAATAATTCTTGATTCACAACTCATGTAAAGGTTTAGAAATGTACCTTTCATACTCAATGGTCTTACATATGGATATAGAATTCTCAAGTGAATTGAAACACGTTTGCACACATTTTCTTTCTTTCAATGTAAAATATGAACAACAAAATAACATGGATTTTTTCTAAACAATAAACACTACGGAATCTTTTTATCTCAAATGAAGGAAAGTATGGTTCACAAGATGTATTAGTCATTTTAATAAACTTCATTTCAGCAAGCTTGTCACATGTTATGCAAAGGGCATAAGCATAAAATTTATTTACAACATGATATCCAATGAAGTTAAAAGTAAACATGGAGCTATATGCACTATTGAAAGATTTCATAGATGATATGTCAAGAACACTTTGAAGCATTTTATCAATCTCAGAAAATTCAATAAGCTTGACATAGAACACACATTTAGCAGGGGATATCCTTGTGAAGAATTCAGCATGGGTAATCAATTTCACATGGTCCATGTTATTGGTTTCTAAAGTAGCACATATATCAGTTAAAACATAGCAATGATCATGCATGATTGAACAATGGTTATTAACTTCCAAAATTTCAGCACTTGATTGAACATTTGAATATATCAAATCAGGACAAAGATATTGTAATCCTAGATTTGAATTATTTCCATTACCTTTCAGATTGATGATGGTGTAAGTGTATTACAATGTACCTCAGAATTGTTACCTTCATTGTTGTCATGATTCCATCTTGGGGCAGCAATGAATTGGTTATCAACATCGATTACCTTTTCACTTCCCTCATGATGTATGATGGTGTTATGAGAATTAATCTTTTCCTCACGTTCCTTGCACACCTGCATAGTTTGAGAGACAACACTAGAAGTAAATAATAGTGGGTTAGCGTTTAAATCATCCTCACATGTCTTGCAATCAAGCTCTCTTTTTTTATGTGGTGTTTCCCTCGCACTCATAATGCTGATGCTCTCATCTATACATTGCGTAGAGTCACACAACTCATTTTTATTTTCTCTCTCACTCAATTTGGCTATGTGGCTCTCATTCTCATGTGGGTGTGGATGCACAATATCTTCAATATCTTGTATATTGGCTTCTTCTAGCTCACCTTCTCTGGCATGTGCACAAAAATTTTCTTCTTGATCTTGCTCAAAATTGAGAGTACAACATAACTCATCATTTCTCTTATGGACTTGAGGCACAAAGCTATCTTCTTGTTGCTCAACATAGATATTCTTGGGGTTGCATTGCTGAAGTTCACTCCTTCTAGCACTAGATTCAACTGAAGAAAAATTAGGGACAAGTCTTCTTGTCCTGCATGGAGTTGTTGCTTGCTTATGTCCAATAATACAAGATACTTTGGGCTGGAACTTAGCACATCTATCTTGGCACAAATTAGAGCTCTGTGTGGTCTTGCCTTGTTGCACCTTCATCATTTTCTTCTCCACTCTAAGTGCATAACTTAGAAGTTCTTGCATACTTCTAAAATACTTTCCATCAATTATAGCAGCAATTCTTGCATTGAGACCAATCTTGAAGTATCGGATTACGTCCATATCATCAACAACATTTGCTTGATGCAATGATGAATACAGCTTGTCATAATATGCTTGGACAAATTTACTACCTTGTTTCACATTCTCCAAACGACGAAGCAAAATCAGCCCATATTTTCTAGGAATAAATTCCTTTCTCATGGCCTTCTTCAAATATTCCCAATTCTCGATGAGACACTTATGTGGATATTGTTTCCACCAATCAGGAGCATAATCTTCAAATTCAAGTACAACTCGTGTTATTTTCTTAGCTTCTGAAAAATCTTGGACTTCAAGTTCAATTTCCATTTGCTCTTGCCAATCAAGAAACTCTTCGGGATCATTACTTCCATAGAATGGAAGATTGGTGTATCTTTGACCTGTCATGGTTAATTCATATACAAAACAAAAAGCTTATATGTGGTATAGGATAATATGTGGAACTCGCACAATCTCACCTCTCTTACCAACCAAAGCTCTTATGAATTCCCTGCAGATTACAGAGGGCCAATGCGAGGTGGAAACCGAAAGTGATGGTTGGGAGAATACAGGATCAGTGTTCCTATGACGGTGGGTTATTTGTGGAGCTTGGTGGGGATATAATTAACAAGGAATGCAATCTGAAATCTCGATATTGTAAAGTTAAATCGCAGTTCAAAATAGAAGTTCAGTGCCTAGTGCTGACCACAAGTTATCAATGATGTAAATAGATCAAACACACACGCAAAGATAATTTCAGATTTGATGCAAAGAAGGTGTATGCCTAGGATACAAGTGTTGCAATCAAACCCAAGCAAAATTTTGCACCAAAGGATAGATAGTAACTGATTGTGCAACTTGATATAAATTTCAGAACTTGTGCACATAAACAAACTAAACTTTTGACTTCTCTGTCTCAACTTTTCTCAACTTCTCATTTTTTTGCACTTTTCTTTCTTCTCTTTTTTTCACACTTTTTTTATAACTAAGAACAAGACCAGAGATAACACTTATACACTTTTTTTTAGAAACAAGACACAACCGTCAACGTTCTAACTTGATAGGATCAAAGTTTACGCGAAGGATGATACAGGTTTCTGATTTTTTTATATAGGGATTTGCAAATATATGAAAGAAGCTCAAAGGACATGCGAAGGATAATATGATCAGCAACTAAACAAAGACTCTAATGAACCAAAATTTAACCAAACTCACAAGAAAAACAGATTGAAACAAAGGGTATTAGCAGAATATTTTGTGGCTTTTTAGTGGATAGGACGAACACAAATATATGTAGCTAAGCATAAAAATTCCTACCGTGGCAACTGAAGCTCTGATACCAGATGATGAGGGACGGTCCCGATCTTCATGACGTAGGATCCCGATCTTAATAACTAGCCAAAGATTGGTGTCACACCTGGTTTTAAGAAGAAAACCAGGATCATCATATGTGTGCCCAGGATGTCCACACATACAACAACAGAAAAGAATAATATCAAAATCAATGTTATATATCGAAAACATAGATACATTAACACTTACATCAAAGTATGGCGGAATAACACTAATCTTTTCTTCAGGCTTCAACTTCACAGGGACTGTTGACTAGGGGTTGCATATGCCTAGCCCTTCTCAGAAAACTCACTAGATCCATCTTCTGTTACCCATCCGGGATTTTTATCCAAAGCATTGAAAAGGAAAGCAAGCGTAAGTACATATCGTACTCAACAAGAATAACATGGGGTTCATAAGGCTCAAAAGGTTGACACTGGTTTACTGCGATTAGCTTTTAATGAGTCACAATTTTAGCATTAGTAGCAACAAATAAGCGATGCCCCAATTAATCACATGAAACTGATAACATGAATAAGGAATAGCATTTAAAAAAACACCGTAGATCATATATCAATGTTCCATTAATTTCCATTAGTCTGTTAGTTTTTCGGGCCGCTCGTGTCCGTGAGCACGGCTGATATATCAGTTTTTAACACTCTGCAGAGGTTGTACATCTTTACCCACGAGTCATGATTTACCCTTTCGCCCGAGGGGATCAACCTCTTGACCCACTTCCAAGGAAGGTCGGCAGGGTTCACTCTGAAGTTTTTCAAAGGGGCTCGCTGACAAACAATAGACATTACGGATCCACGGGAAAGGGGTATACGAGGTCTCCTCGATGGTACACACGCGCAGCGGTAGCCACTCTGGCCATACCCCGCAACCGCTCATCAATGATAACTTTCATGAACTATCACATGCGAGAGAGTGACCCTCATACTTAACTAAAGCTAGAGCCATGTAGCCCTCATGTTTGTACTTTATGTCCCAGCTTTTGTTGACAGATAAGTTCTTAGATTCCATGTTGGTAAAAATCATCTTTTATTTCTCGTTGCATATTCTATTAATCAAGTTATAGTTCATGATCATAATTACTTGAGCACTAGCATCAATTCTACCCAATGCATAACCATAGGATAACAAGGAAACAGGGTATCAACACAACTAGGATACATAACTATGGTTATCAAGGTAGACACATGCGTATGATTAAAGTGACATTATAATGAGTAGGTAACAAGGATTATCCCATGCTATACTTGCCTTTGACTTGCGCAACCCTCACACCATCAGCTTTCGGTCATCACCTTTTGATCTTCATCCCTCACAAACAATTCTCATTCTACTCATAGCAAGCACCACACATAGACAACATACAAACAACAAATAGAAACAACTAAGAACAATACACCAACAAGAAGATAGATCGGTACTACGGTCGAGAGAACGCAATAAACGTCAATTACGGAACTATTGTTAAAAGAAACAACTATTGTAAATTTCATTATATTTAAGAAATAACTACAAGCTTGGCTGCTGTTAATTAAGAAAGGTATATGATTAAGTATTAATTTAGTTTGGACATAATCACAATTTATTATGAAAGCCAAATTGAACTAATTGAATTTATTTATAAACATGATCAAATAATCTATTAAACATATTAAACTTTATTGTTGCAAAGCAACTTAGACATGTGAGAGCATTTAAGTATATGGTGCATGCTTAAACAAGAAAATTATATGTTTATAACATATTAATATTGTCAACTAATCATATTAATATTATATATTTATATTTATATAATACCAAAGTATAAATTTATATTGATTTTAATTATTAAACTAGTTTCATGCTTATTTAACTTATTCAATATTTTAATAATATATGGAAAACCATGTAGCATGACAAAAACATTGATGCACTAACATAAAGATCATGGCAACAAGAAACAAACGCAACTTAAACGGTTCAAAATAGAGTTAAAATCTAACTTGCTTTAAATTAATTAAACAACTATTGGTTAAACATTAATTAAATTAATACTTAAACTAACGAAAATTAATAATTAAGCAACAAGAAAAACATTAACACCACGACGTAGAGCTTGGTGACACAATTGTAACGCAATTTGAACGAACTAAAACGGAGATAAAACGAAGAAACGGTGGAGATTATACCGTTGATGGCATGCTCGTAACTATTTGCACTTGTCTCCTGTACGGACGAAAAAGGAACCCTGATGCTGCAGTTGCTCGTTCGTGCGGCAAGGAGGGATTTTGCCGGACCAAGGGATCTGCCGATCGGAGAACACCGCGGTTGGAACTAGGCAGCACGACAACGACAAAGTAGGAAAACATCTGATTGTCTACTATGAGGTATTCCCATACTAGGGGCTCCCCTTCGTAGATGTGGTGTGCTTTGGTCAAGGGGGTGGGTACATATTTATAGGGAGGAAGACTCTCCACCTCAACATCAACTAGCGATATGGTACTAATTGATGGTGCACCTCCACATTTACTAACGGGCCAAATTAATCATCAAAGCCCATTAGTAAACAAATGCTTGGGCTTTTGTGATGTATGAGGATTATTGCCATGGGCTTTGAGGGCTTATGGGAAAATTGAGGTCTTCATTATTTATTTTCGGAATAAATTATTTTCGTGAATAAAATAATTCTATAAAAGTCTAGAATTAATATTTAAGCAACGAAAGATACTCCGAATGCTCCAAAAATTTGGGGAAAATTCTTGGAGGAACTTTGGAACATGATGAACTCAAATAAAGTGGTTGGAGATCATAAAAAGATATTTTGGAGCATCTAAAAATTAGAATTTGCTTGTAGATAAATAGGAAAAAGGTCTAGAAAAATTCAGAAAAATTCCCGGAAAGAATTTAGAGACATGTTGATGAATTATGAACTCAATGGAATCATTTGGATCAAGAGACAACGGATCTTGGGAATGTCCAAACGAAAGATTAAGATCGAGAACAAGAATTTGATTATAGAAAAAGATAGAGACGAGCCGGAGACCGATAAATGACTTACTAAACGCGTTTTAAAAACTTTAAACACTCACATGCATCAAGACAAACAATGAACAAGCACCACAACAATTAAAGTCTATCAAATTGATTTAGAAAAGTTTATAAATTCACTTTTCCTATACTAAATTTGTGCAAATCAAACTAATCTTAGAAATTTTTATATGAACATAGAAATCATTTATTTTATTTAGTTTTTTCTAAGCACAACCCAAAATGTGAAATTTTGGGGTGTGACAATTGGCCGATAACTTGCTGCAAGCAGAGATAACTAGTGCAACCTGACGACACGCACAAGGAGCCAACCACTGTCTCTATAGGGTAGCCTGAACCAAGGATTCGCCCAACCACACTCTCAAAGAAACCAGCCTACGCAACCTGAACTGGAAGATCAGGAGCACGGATTGGGTGCCGATGACGCGGCCGCTTCTGTAATCTCCGCGAAGGAAAACACAAGAGCAAAGGGGTAGAGAATCTCTCTCTAGCACTCAACTGAATAAATGTTCTATATTCGAAAGTCTGAGTTTGTAAGGATACAAAAGGGTATATATACTAGCAACAGCCATGCTAGATAGGTGTTAACACGAGATGGAAATGAAAAGACTAAGAATGTGAAAAGGCCTCCACGAAATGGGTTTCTGAAGTGGCTTCGCGAGGCTGTTCGTCTTATGCACAGCCTTCAGTAAATTGGCAATATCTCCATCTTAAAAAGTCCAAATGACACGTTGTTAAATGCATTGGAAAGTAGACTTAACCATATTTCCAACCATGTATACCATGCAACACGAGTAGTTATGGAATGGTACAGTTTTGCATGAGAACTTAACCATCAGGTTGGCTGTTGACCTTCAGAGCAGTCTTCACTAATTTGTTCGTATCTAAATATTGGTACATCCACATGTAATGTGGTTTGCTGCATTGGAAAGTAGACTTCAAGAGATTTTCAAAATGTCCACTTGAGCCTCAAAAGCTTCCCGGAGTAGAGAGATATGATCATTTCTTGAACTGGTCTGTTTTGGATTGGACTGGTCTGAACTAGTCTGTTGCTTTTCTGGACTGGTTGGACTAGTCTGTTGCTTTTCTTCACGTAGAGTAACATCGCCCTCTTGATGTATATACCTGAGTACAACAAAAGTAGAACACTTAGGTAGCATAACATTCTTAGAATTATCAAGATTAAAATCAATAAGGAATGAATTCACCTGCTCTTGCAATTTTGTGGAACGACTTCTTGTAAGTGGACCTTGAATTGTATCCTTTATGTTTGATGATGGCTGATTAGTACTTGAAGTAGCATGCATGGTTGAGATGTCCTCATCATAACTTCTCGGCTCCGTCCGCTACCCACGTAGCTCAAGGTCCCGAGGTCAACTTCGGGGATGCCACCTTCGAGCTGCAGCCAACCTTGATCCACATGGTGCAGGCCAATCCGTTTTGCGGGAAGCCCCATGAGGTTGCCAATGCTCATCTCCAGCACTTCATGGAGTTATGTGGCACTTTTACTATCAAGGGAGTGGTGTCTGACGCCATTCGCCTTCGTCTTTTCCCATTCTCGTTATTGGGGAAGGCGAAGCAATGGTTCTACACCCACAAAGAAGAGACCACTACATGGGAGAGGTGTGCTAACGCATTCCTCAAGAAGTTCTTCCCGGCGGTCAAAACAAATGCTCTTCGCGTAAAGATCTCAAGCTTCCAACAACAATCTGACGAGACGATTCCCGAAGCATGGGAGCGTCTCCAGGAGTACATTCGTGCATGTCCTCGTTATGGGATAGACGACTGGCTCTTGATAAAACTTGAGAATTAGAATAGCTTTAAAATTTGACAAAAGGTAGATCCATAGGGGGGTCGGCCGACCACCCCTATGCACCCTATCTTGGCTTGTTTAATTAAGGAATATGTTGGGACCTTTATAAAAGAAAAAGAAAAAATAGAAGCCTAGGGGGTCGGCCGACCACCCTAGGTGCTCCATGATCTTCCCTCTTTCTTCCCCACCATCCTTTGTCTTGTCATGCTTTAAAGTACATCAATCACTTTTGGTTAAAGCATGACACATCCTTGTCTCCCACTGCTCCTTGTCCAAAGTGGGGAATCATAATACCTATCACTTTCACTTTGTCAAGCTTTGAAAAAGAAAACACATGAATCACCTTTGACCAAAGCATGACATACCTTTGTCCCCCACTACTCTTTGTTTAAAGAGGAGAATCTTGACCACTTTAACTCAACTTTTTATCACATCACATGACATCTTTTACCTTTCACACGGCACTAGAAAAAGCATGAGTGGAATCCCCACTTTAGGGGGTCGGCCGACCACCTTTGGTCACCTCCTCTTCTCTCTTTTTCTTTATGTAAGGAATCTCCTAAAGCTTGTGATCATGGCACCCAAGGGCATGCCCAAGGGGAGTCGGCCGACCACCCCATGGTTCCCCCTTGGTGCCATTCCCTTCCCCTATAAAACCCCATGCAAGGAGAGCTCAATCCCTCACACCTCAACCAGAATCCAGTTCTAGCTCAAGCCTCTCCTTTCCTTGCTCTCTCCTCTCTTCATTCAAGAGAAGTTCTTAGCTCTCAAGAGAAGTAGTGCTACTCCACAAGAAGATATCTTGTCTTCATCAAGATTCTCTTAGCTCAAGCCTATCCCCACAAGGCAAACTAGGAAACCCACTCTACACAACCTTGTCCTAGTCTTGTCCTTGTGTCCCTCTTCCTCTCTAGAAGATGAAGAACCCGATAAGATCCATGTTCAAGAAAGCAAAACAAGCCATCAGTGGGAGCTCATCTCGAATCTCTCACCAATCCGAGGATACTTCCCAAGGAAGAAGAAGGGGAGGTTCTGCCCGATACACTTGGGAGAACATCCAAACCAAAGAACACCCTTGGGAGGAGGAAGAAGTGCCGATGGAGGTACCTCATATCGAGGCATTCATGGTGCCCCCGATGAGGACCTATGATCAAAGAAGTGGACTCTGGTTCGACCAACTAGAGTACCAAAGATATCTCTCTCTTCAGGATCGATCTTTCGAGCACACAAGGATATTGGATCCGAGTCTTCTCTCCAACGCAGGTATGACCACCGAATTCGACACTATCTTTTCCACTATCGGTTGGTCTAGCTTTTGGCAAGTAGATGAACTTGGAATTGAGTTGCTCACCATAGAATTCTTATGCTCTCTCCAAATTATGGTATTTCCTTTCACATGTTTAATCACAGCTTTAGTTTAACATGGGGTCATCTAAATGCTGATCTTGGTTTTGATGATTAATGCTTGCTAGATTTAGACCTTGCCATGCGTAGATTTAATAAAAGGAAGTTTTGGTTCTCTATCTCTGCTCTTAATGACTGCTCAAATCCTAGTCCTGAGGAAATTCATAATCCAACCCTTCGTTTCATGTATCTTTGGATGAATATGACTCTGTTTCCTAGAAGTAATGCTAGCATGCTAAGTGACATGGAATTAAAATTGCTTTATGCCATGGTAAACAAAATTCAAATCTCTCCTGTAAAATGCTTAGTGGAATTTTGGCAAAGTTCAATTGAGAGTAATGAACCTATTCAATTCACATCTTTAATTACTCGTCTTGCCGAATCCATGAACCTGCTAAACGGTACTCACCCCTTTGTTTACATCTCTGCTCCTATAGCCGTAATCTCATAAGAATACCTTACAACTGCCCAAATGTTAAAAAGAGATGCCAATGGTGAACTTAAAATGATTTACAGTGGCCATACAACTGAGGTGCCTCTTCCAAATAGGCAACGTCAGTTGTATAGGACCCATAAGCTAACCCTTGATTTAGATCAAGGAATTGGGCAAAGAGGTTTTGCAGGTTCAGACAGGAGAGCTCAGGAGGGGCTATACTTTGTTCATCTTGAGCAAGGTGGTCCTTCCTAAGGAGCTATTGGCGAGGAGGAAGATGATGCATCTTCTGATCCCATGGACACTTCTAGTGGCATGCCTCCTCGACCATCACATCCGCAAGGGCTACGAGCATCCGTCTCGTCCACACGAGATAGGGAGCATCGTGAACGGAGGCAACAATTTGATCATCTCACCAATACTTTTGCTGAGCTGCGTGTTGAGCATGGTGAGACAACACGCATTGTCCAGCAAACTGCCGAAGACATCCAAGCAATGCAAGAAGAAAAATACCGGCAGTGGGATTTGTGGTGGCAACTACATCCATATCCACCACATTATTGAGCAAATGATAAGCTTGGGGGAGGTTCCCTCCCCCACTATGGTAAGTTTTTAATCTCAGCATTTATATTCATGCACTTCTTTGCTTATCTTTGCTTTGGATTTTAAAAAAACTGCATATGATAAAAAGAATAAAAAGACTTGTCTCTACTCTCACATGTTTCATGAAAATTAACATCTCCTATAGAAATGATGAATAGTTGCTCTGCTAAATGTTTCTCTAGTACTTAGTTTACAACTTGGTATTTCTCTAAGTATGAATTACTTGGTTTAAAAGAAACCATCATGAACCTCAAATTTTTGTGGGTTACAAATGTCGTAACTAAGTCTAAGTTGTTGTGAGACATGATATGACAAGATAAGAGCTGCTATAATATTGTTCTAAGCAAGAATGACTATCGGAGTTTTATTTATTAAAAGAATAAAAACACTTTCTGTTCCTCAATGGTGAAAATTCCTACCAAAGCTATACATGCTCTTTCATGATATAAGCTTTCTACATAAGTCGCTTGCTTTGTGTTGAGTTTGGTCGAGTTTTGTGACCCTTGTTGAGACACTTATCATGCTCCCAAGATCAAGATCACGTACACGCCACATATACATGCTGCTTCTACATTGGAAGTACGCAGAAACATGCCTTACATTTCCATACAGTTCATACTCCATGCTCTAATAGCAAAACTCTCTCTAGTATGTTGCTAGTAAATGAGAGATAGACTATGCAAAATTATGAAAAACTCAGGGGCATTCAAAGTCCCAAGTTTTAAAAATTATGAGCACATTAAAGCTCACGAAATATATATATATATATATATATATATATATATATATATATATATAATATGAATGAGCATCTTCAAAGCTCATAGGAAAATTAAAAAGATAGCTATGTCTCAAAATAACAATTTAGGAAAGAGAGATCATCCAAATATAGGAGTATTGATCATTTGCCATGTTTTCGCACACTTGCACATCTTGATCTAAGAGTATGACATTTCTCTCCTTGGATCCAGAATTTGACTTTACAATATATGCAAGGTAAGTTTGCTACATCTTTGATCCCTACCTATAGCTCCACATAAGCTTTAGAGATAGGATGAAAGAAGGCAAACTCTGATATGTGCCTTGGTGAGGAATCATACACCTTATGAGCAACTCGAGAGTACCATTTGAGGAACACTAAGTTTTCTTTTACAAAATCTTACAAAACCTCCGATATGAAACTTGTGAAAGAATGAGAAAACTAGTGCTGAAGTCAAGTTGTTCTATCTCTCAACCTCTCAAGACAAAGGATAAAGCTACAAGCCCAATGAAGGACTAAGGTAATATGGGTGAGTCTTGATTTATAATTTTTCTATTCAAAAGAGAAGTATGATTGTTGTATATTTAGTAGTCTTGAAATATGAAGAATAGTAGCAACTCCTGATCCATTGAGCTAAGTTTCATTGTTTGCTCGGGACGAGCAAAGGTTAAGCTTGGGGGATCTTGTTGACACCAATAATGATGCACTTTTATATGACTAAAATGTTGCCACCGACCTCAAGATCAAGGATAAACAAACACATCATGAGCATAATTTATCAAATAACCAGTTCCACATGTCCATGGAGTGTTTGAATGCACGAATGGATAAATGGAGCAAAGGAGAGCCAGTGGGACCCAAAATAGGGGGTCGACCGACCACCCTATGGGCCCACCAGCTCTCCCCTCTCGGCCATGATCCAAGAGAGGCACTTTAGAGTGAATTCCAACCCTTGGATCACTCTGTGCTTTCTCTCAACGGCTCACAAGAATAGCACATGGATCCATGGGCCCACACCAAGGAGATAAACATGACAATCACCTCAGAACCAACAATCAACATCAATGACAAGTGGGACCAGCACCAGGATGACTGAGGTGGGCCAGAACCCCCAAGGGGGGGGGTCGGCTGACCATCAATTAGGCCCACAAGGCTCCCACTTGGTACCTAACCATTGGAGCTACCTTTAGAAGGCCAAATGAGGGCCCACCTGCCATAGGGGTGGTCGGCCGACCACCCCCTTGGTCGGTTTGGGCTCTGCCAACCGCCATACCTCTTGGCACATGCTGGAAATCACATCCCTCCATCCTTGGTCGGTTCTAAGACGGTTGGATCCAAGCGTGGAGGATTGAAGCCCCCTAGATTGCTGACGTGGTGCTGGAGTAGCCTGTACTCCACCTCCCACTATAAATAGAGGCTCATACCCCCCTCTCTAGGCATGGTGAAGAAGTCTACAAGCTCTATTCCATAGATTGTTCTCGTAGTTAGTCTAGAGTGGGAGTTAGAGTTGAGTCGAGCTGCGCTCGGGATTTCCGGAGTCGTCTTCTGGAAAGTCTGGTATAGCGCTTGTATCTTTCCTTCTTTGTAAGACTTTATCTTATTCAATATATATATTTTCCTCTACTTTACTTAGTATTTACTTTGAGCATTACTATACTAGATATAGTCTTGTTATATGCTTTTGCTCTTTAATATCCTTTACATCCATAGTCTGTGATCCTTGTGGCCTTTCCCGTATGCGATCATTGCCTGTCATAGGGTGCTTTGACTATAGATCGTAGTCAAAGTAGTAAGTTGTGTGTAAGCGTGGTGCTTATACATCATCTATGCTTGGTTACCGCTTGTTGCACGGATTGTTTGTGGTAGCTAGCAAGAGGTGACAGCCTTGTCTAGTTGTTGTATTCCCCCATGTGTTCTTAGGCAAGTTCTTAAAAGGTAAGGCCCCCGTAAAACGAGGGCGCGGTCCGGTAGGAGTTTTTCCCTCCTACTGATCTATCCCCTCGCCTAGCATACTTGTATTGAGGAGACAAACTATAGTGCTTAGACTAGTTAATTGGCTAAGTATATTGAAGTAGAGTGAATTGCATAGGAGTCCCTATACTCTCTCGTTGTCCTCCCACCTAGCTATTCTATCTAGTCCGTTTGAAGTATCTTTTACCTTGGCTTATTCATTCATCAACCCTTCCTATCACATATATCGTTTACCCCCCTATACTAGTTGGTCCTAATTTGAGTTGCTCTCTAGGATCTCTATCCAATTATCATTTCTATCCCAGCTTTCCCTTTGGAAAATATAAATTATGATACCTTGGAATACTCCTAGGTGAAGTGCTACAATGGTATAATCTGTGCGCTTGTAGATTTATCCAATAGTCATAAGAAATACCAACACCCCCCCTACATCCATGGTTGTTGTGGGGTGCTGAAACAAGGTGTCATAAATATATATGTGATACACACGAACCTGTCTCACAAAACAGAGCGCTTTGCTGTTTGACAGCAGAGCGGCACTGCCGCGCCTAGGCCCGGCACTGCCGGCCTGACTGCCAACAACAAGGCTACGGAAGCACAAGCACGAGTGCACAACCACACAACTTGATATTAATAAAAAAACTAAATGCACACAGAGACAAGAATGATATATATGAGAGAGTACATGTCCACAAATAACACAAATCAAGTACTAAAGTGGCAATATTTCAATAAAATAGTTTTGAAGGACCGAGAATGGTGACTAGAGGGGGGGCTGAATGGGAGCCAAATAAAATTCAACTCAAAGACTTGGCCCTTGTCCCAAAATCACACCCAAAACTTGACCTCGGAAGAACCAACTTGCACACGACCTAACAAGTAGGTGGACACTTTAGGAAGTCCCCTAAAGGTGCAGCGGAGCGGTCGGAGAAGATGGAAAACGATCGAAGCCACGAACTCGAAACCGATACACCGAGAGCGGTACTCTCAACCCCTAGAGAGAAGAGGCAAGAACACACCCAAAAATACTTATGAGAACTGGTCTCAAACGTACCTAATCATGTTCCTTACATGAATATGAATCCAACGCAACAAACGGAACTTGATTTGGAGTCCGGACGAGAGAGAAATGAGCACCGGACTGTTTCTGTCAGTGACCACAGGACCACTCTCGCTATGGTCCGGTGGTATGGTCTGAAGCATACGTCCGGAGCTAGGTGTGTTGTTGTAGTTTTTCGGCCACACCACAGGACCACTCACTATGGTCCGGTGCTATGGTCCGTAGGGTGGTCTGACGGGTGGTCCGACGCTTTTTCTTCTCAAAATCAGTCAATGCAGTGAGCTCCCAACCTCCGGACTAGTGGCCCGACGGTACCACAGGACTAGTCCGGAGCTTGGTCTGGAGCTAGGGGCTGCTCTGTCGACTTTCGGCCAGACGACAGGACCACTCTCCTATGGTCCGGAGCCCTGTCCAAAGTGGTCCAGAGGGTGGTCCGGAGCTCACGAACAGCGCACAGAAAACCTGTGAAAACCGATTTCACTTCGCCAAATCTTCCCAAAACTCAACCAAATGAACTCCAACTGCAACCAAACTTTGTAGGCATGATCCTTATGCAGTTGGGGAGCTATCCCGAAGAAATCATCACTCAATTTGGAGAGGATAAATGGGAACAATTGGATTTGGGGGAGAAAAGGAAAAACGAAGAACGTCGCAAAGAAATCGCCCAATCTATGCACTTGTGAGGTTTGAGGTGAATTCCTTCAGTGCAAAGATGCTCCTCACGAATACAAACAACTTGGTTGAAGTGGATTTTGCAAAGCTCCTCTCAACAAAGAGAAATCAACTCAGGAAAAAGAGAGAGCAAAAAGCAAAATGCAAAGAACCCAAGCAACCAGGGAGACTCGATCAAGAAACTAACCGTGCCACGGCACTCGGAGAGTCGGGCCTCCGATTCCCACCAAAAGATTCGAGTTCTTACAGAGGTTGGTGAAATCAACCTAGGGATCTCATGAACTAAGAGAGAGTTGGGGAAAATGATTAGGGTTCAAGAGATAGGATGAGGATACCCCTTCATCCCCTATTTAACAGGGCTTTGGCTATTTCCCAAAGACCCCCCTAGATACATGAGTGAACTACCTAGCCTAAGCATTGCAGTCCAAGCTCCGGAAAATATCTTCCTCGATTTGAATGGACGACCCCGCTTCCTGCCAGGAGTTGCCGTCGCCTCGACACAACCTCTAGGATTCCGCCACGTGCCATCCCCGCATCCTCGGAAGCTCCGCCTAGGTTTTGAGGCCCAAACCCAGGAAACCTGCCACCGGTAGCTTTGGGCTCAACTACCGAACCCCGAGTTTTGAGGCCCAAACTCCGAAACCGTCCTCGGATGGTTTTGAGGCCCAAACCACCAAACTGCTCGACTCGAGCCACCTTGTCCTCGCCCGGTCGGACTCCGAGTCCCCTTTGCCTCCGCTCGACTCGCGCGTCCACTGTCTTGACTCGGTCGACTCGGTCTACCTCCATGTCTTCTTGCACTCGCCGGTGCACTGAACTAGCCACCACAGCTAGTCCGCCGGCGCCCATGGTCCCTCGGTTCGAGCCCCACTTCCGCCCTTCACCGCTCTCAGTCCATCGGCACGGCAAGCCTCTACTTCGACCTTCTCCATGCCATTGACCACTGTCACTAGGCATAGCACCTGCACACCACAAGCCGATAGACATGCACACATTTGCTTTCGCAAAGGGTTAGGGTAAGCCACTCAAACTAAACCGCTCAAGTGTTGGGAAATCACTCATCACAAAACTGAACTACATGGGTACTTATCCACCATGTGTTCTCAAGTTTTGTTGCTCTCTCATCTCACACTAAAAACAAACTAAGATAGATCAAGTACCCACAGCTGCTGCTCCTCCATGACCGTCAAAGATTTGTTGTACCCCCTTCACTTAGGAATTCTCCTCCTTTGGCAACAAGTCACCAAAAAGAAGACAAAAACATAGCAAAAAGAATACAAACAAGTCGCTATCCTCATCCATATGGTCATCATCATCATCATCATCAGGAGAGCTGGTGAAGTGAACACTGGGAGTTCTAGCACGACCACTGTGTCTTGGTGGTTGCTCCTCCTGAATCTCCTCCTCATCATCATCATCCAAGTCCTCCTCATTATCTCTGAGCCAAAACTAGACTCCTCACTGAGGTCTGGTGGAGGAAGTGGTGGGGATAGTTGTCTAAGGCCCTGCTCCTATCTGAGCTCTCTAATCTCAAGCCTAGCCTTATAACCAGTATCATTTGCATAGCAAATGCCAGTGAAGATCTTCTTCGGAAGTCTACCCATCTTGTCTTTCCTCTTGCCTCTGCTAGTTGCTGCACTGGAGGACTCAGGACGGTTTGAGGCTGCTGCCCTGCTCCTGATAGAAGTCACCTGAGCTATGGAGTGCAGAGCCTTCTCACCTCTATAGGGCTCATGGACAGTGTCCTTAATGAAGACATGCCCAGTTACCCTCTCAATGATGAACATGAGATAGGGTGCATAAGGAATCCCTTTCCTAGCATCATCTGCTGCAATGAATAGCTCATCCCAAATGAAGCGAGATACTGAAAAGGGTGGAGCACCACCTGCGAACACATGGTGGATAAGTACCCATGTATGTTCAGCTTTGATGATGAGTGATTGACCATCACTTGAGCATTTTAGTTTGACTGGCTTACACTAACCCTTTGCGAAAGCAAATGTGTGATTGTCTATTGGCTTGTGGTGTGCAGGTGCTATGCCTAGTGATACTGGTCAATGGCGGGGAGAAGGTCGAGTAGAGGCTTGCCGTGCCGATGGACTGAGAGCGGTGAAGGGCGGAAGCGGGGCTCGAATTGAGGGACCATGGGCGCCGACAGATTAGCTATGGTGGCTAGTACTTGGCACCGGCGAGTGCGAGAAGACATGGAGGTAGACCGAGTTGACTGAGTCAAGACAGCGGACGAGCGAGTCAAGCGTAGGCTCATGGGACTCGGAGTCCGACTGGGCGAAGACAAGGTGGCTCGTGTTGAGCGGTTTGTTGGTTTGGGCCTCAAAACCATCCGAGGACGGTTTTCGAGTTTGGGCCTCAAAACTCGAGGTTTGGTAGTTGGGCCCAAAGCTACCAGTGGCGGGTTTCCTGGGTTTGGGCCTCAAAACCTAGGCGGAGCTTCCTAGGAAGCGGGGATGGCACATGGTGAACTCCTGGAGGTTGTGTCAAGGCGACGGCAACTCCCGGCAGGAAGCGGGGCCATCCATTCAAAATGCGGGAGATATTTTCCGGAGCTTGGACTGCAATGCTTAGGCTAGGTAGTTCTCTCAATGTATCTAGGGTTCTTCCAGAAATAGCCAAAGCCTGATAAGTAGGGGGTGAAGGGGTATCCCTCATCCCACCCCTTTAACCCTAATCATTTGCACCACCTCTCTCTCTCTAACCTCTCTCTAGTTCATGAGGTCCCTAGGTTGATCTCTCCAACCTTTGTAAGGATTTGCACATTGTTTTCGGTGGGAATCGGAGGCCCTACCCTCCGTAAGCCATGGTGGCTTTGTTTTCGTGATCGAGTCTCCGGTTTGCTTGTGTTCTTCGCGCTTTGCTTTTGCCCCTCTTTTGATCCCGAGTTGAGATCGTTTGTTTGAGAAAGGTTTTGGCAAATCCGTTTGAACCAAGTTGTTTGTAATCATGAGGAGCATCTTGGAAGTGAAGGGTTTCTCCTCAAACCTCACGAGTACGTAGATCGGGCGAGTTCTTTGCAGAGTTCTTCGTTCTTGAGCTTTTCCCCAAATCTCTTATGCCCCTATTGCTCTAGGCCAAATTGAGCGATGATTTCTTCGGGATAGCTCCCCAACTGTACTAGGATCATGCCTACAAAGTTTGGTTGCAGTTGGTGTTCATTTGGTTGAGTTTTGGAAAGATTTGGCGGAGTGAAATCGTTTTTCGCGGGTTTCTGCGCTCTGTTCGTGAGCGCCGGACCAGACGTCGAACTACTTTGTGCATGCTCTGGACCATCGGGCATTGGTCCTATGGTCTTGTCCAGGGAGCCTCCGAGCAGCCCCAAGCGTCGGACCATACCGTTGGACCACTCTGCATAGTCCTGTGGTACCGTCGGACCATGTGTCCTAAGCTAGGGTGCATTCTGTGTTGGCTGATTTTGAGAGGAATTGCGTCGGACCACCCTCCGTACCATAGCTCTAGACCACTTCTATTGGTCCTATGGTGTTCCAGACTAGTCCTGAGGTAGCTTAGGACCATACCGTCGGACCACTCTGCATAGTCTTGTGGTCCTGACAGAAGTACTCCTAAGCTTGTTTCTCCCTCGTCCGGACTCCGAATTGAGTTCCGTTTGTTGCGTTGGTTTTGTAATCACGTAGGGAAATTGATGAAGCACTTGTGAGACTAGTTATCATAAGTATTTTTGGGTGAGCCCTCTTCTCTTCTCTCTAGGGTTTGAGAGCCTCACTTTCGGTGTCTCAGTTTTGAGTCTTTGGTTTCCGGAAGATCCGTTGTACCTCTTGGTCATCACCACAGGTATCCACCCACTATAGGGTCATGATCTTGCTGGTGGAGTTAGCTTACTTACTAGGGGTGTTTTTGGGAAGAGTGGCCCGAATATTTCGAGAGAAATTTGAGGCTCCCATTCACCCCCCTCTAGTCACCGTTCTCAGTCCTTCAATTGGTATCAGAGCCGGTTAATGATCAATCCACCTTACATGGTTCTTGATCCACGAAGGCAACATGGAGCGAGGTGCTGGTAAACCTTCTTACTTTGATGGAACCAACTTTGCCTATTCGAAAGTGCGCATGTCCGCTTACCTCCAAGGGCTTGATACGAAGGTTTGGGAGATTTGTGAGAATGAGGACTACGTGGTTCTTGGCGCTCGGATCACCGATCTCCAAGTCATGCAACATGCGTCAAACGCAAGAGCCTGTAGCATTCTTTTCTCTTGTTTGTCAGTTCTAGAGTTTGAGCGGGTTTTGAGTGTCACTACGGCACGAGAGATCTGGCAAACACTCTTGAGATATCATGAGGGCAACCCTCAGATCAAGTCCAGACTCTTCGACACGTACCGTAGAGAGTATGAGAACTTTGTTCAGTTGGCTGGCGAATCTGTTGACGGGATGTTCACTCACTTCCAATCTATCATCAACAAGATGTGTGCTAATTGAGCCAACTTACCTTATGATGATCATGAGATGGCTATCAAGCTTTTGCATGCTCTTGATTGGAAGGTATGGGAGATGAAGGTGGCTGCCATTCAGGAGTCACCGGGCTATGATGCCCTAACCGTGGACGAACTGTTCAACAAGCTCAAGTCCTCGGAGATTGACTACCAGACCCGGGCCAAGCTTGAAAACCCGTCGAAACCATCTATGGCATTGGTTTCTGGCCCCAGCGGTACGTCTTCTTCATCCTCTGACCCTTCACACTCTTTGTTCGCTTTGTCTTTGATTTCTGTGACATAGGAGCAAGTGGAGTCCCTTGGAGATGATGAGCTGGCTTTGGTCATCACTAGGTTCTCACGGTTTCACAACAACTGTTTGAACCGACGACGTGGTGGCTCGGCCAAAGGGTGCTACCGTTGCGGTGATGAGGATCACTTCATCGCAAACGGCCCCAAGAAAGCTGCGGGTGACTTCACCAAGGGCAAGGACAAGCGTGAGCACCACGTCGAGGACAAGCACAAGACCAAGGGGGCTACAACCGAAGGTCTTTGAAGAAGGTGATCGACAAGGTGAAGGCCAAGCACCGAGCCTTCCTCGCCTCCCTCAGCAACATCGATGCCTCCTCTGACGGAGGTGCTTCCTCAAGCGATGATGAGTCAAAGGGGAAGGTCGAGGACAAGATTAACGACCTATGCTTCTATGCCAACGCCAAGACGGTGGCTTTTGCACCATGGCGATTGAAGAAGGCAAGGTCGGCAAACGCAAGGATGAATCCGACTACGACTCTGAGACACCCAAGGCATCACCCACAGTCGAGTCCCTCTCTCTCGAGCTTGAATCTCTGAACGACACCTTGATGAGTCAGGATGCTTTGCTCAAGCGTGCCGCGTGTGAGAGGAATGATTTTAAGGCAAAGTACCTTAGCGCACTTCATGAGCTAGATTTTGCTAAGGCTTCGGTGGTGGTTACCGAGGAGGTAGCTTACTTGGTGCGTGCAAGTCTTGATTAGGCTTGCGTTCTGAGCTGGCAAAGAAGGATGATAGGATCACTGTGTTAGAGAAGGTAGCTCAGATAGCAGTAGAGAGTCAGATCGCTTTGAGGCTTTGGAGCTTGAGATCGCGTCGTGCAGACACGACAAGATGCGTACCGAGGAGGAAAACACATACCTTTGGTCCATCTTGAGCTGGGTGTCTTGCCGAGAGCCGCAGTTGGGGATGTTGCTTAGCCAATGCAAGCGGGCTGGCAGCACAGAAGTAGGCTTTGCTATAGGTGGGAAGGATGATAGCATGTTGGTAAGATCGGTGAGTATAGTGGTTTGAGCATGAGTGAGAAACCCACCACACCTCCCAAGTTTACCAAGTTTTCCCTACCTAACCTACCGACCGTACCAAGCAACCTGTGAGAGATGGTGTGTTTGAAGAGCCACCCAAAACCACTCCACAGAAGCAACTGTGGATTGCCTAACCGAACCATCTTCGCAACCCACTTGACACACTGCCAGACATCTCTAGTGATCCCCTTCCTAAGAAAGCTAGAGCCACCCAACCCAACAAGAAAGTGCCTACCAAGAGTGTGGTAAGGTACCACTATGAGTATTGTGAGCGGGATGGGCACTTGGCTGAGTTTTGCTTTAGGAGGAAGAGAGATGATCAGAGGTAGGTTGAGTTGAACAACCGGGACATGGAGCACCGACGAGTTGGGCTACGTGAACCGGAAGTTCAGAGGCACACTTCTAGGCCTAGAGGTACAATGCCTCAAGGTTCTAGGCCTCAGGAGGCGAGACCACGTGGTGGTCGTGCCCGGCGTGGTACCGGTCATGACCCATACGACTACGGGCCTCATGGCGGTGGCTTCACTCCTCCCTTCGCTAGCGGACTACGTTTTCCCCATCGTGGTGATCGCTACCCTCCCATGGGACAGGAGATGTTTGGTTTTTCTCCTAACCCGTTCTTTGGGAAAATGGGACAACACTGGTATCCTTCACAGTTTACTAACCCCAGTGTTGCACTGTTTGCTCACCCTATGTCTTTTTATTGATGTAGGAAGGAGGACTGGAGGAGACTTGGCTTGTGGATTCCGGATGCTCACACCATATGACCGGAAGTGCCAAGTGGTTCTCCAGCCTTGACCCCGTGCACCGCACCGAGTATATCACATTCAGGGACAAGAGTAAAGGTAAGGTTGTGTCTCGAGGGTCGATCCGAGTGAACTCTTCTTTTGTCCTCAAGGATGTTGCTTTGGTTGCGAATTTACATTTTTAACCTTCTCTCGGTTTCGCAACTCCTTGATGACGGTTTTGAAGTGAGTTTCAAGCCTAATCTCTCTTGGATTTTGGACTCTCGGGGTGAGCTTGTTTGCCGGATTTTACCCTTCGGGAAGGTTTTTCGTGCGGATTTTTCTATCTCTTCCGGACCTTCTCATTGTCTTCTTGACGGTTATTCTTCCGAGCTTTGGAAGTGGCATAGGAGATTGGGACATTTGAGTTTTGACTTGCTTGGAAGGCTTAGCTCAATGGACGTTATCCAAGGATTGCCAAAGGTGAAGTTCGAGAAGGATTTGGTTTGCCATACTTGCAGGCATGGCAAGATGGTTGTCGCTTCCCATCCTTCTGTGCCTGAGGTCATGACCACTCGACCTGGCAAGCTCTTACATATGGACACAGTTGGTCCAGCTCGGGTCAGGTCGGAAGGAGGGAAGTGGTATGTGGTTGTAGTCGTTGATGACTACTCGAGATATTCTTGGGTGTTCTTTTTGGAGAGTAAGGATGAGGCTTTTCCACTTGTTTGAGATCTGATTTTGAGATTGCAAAATGAGCTACCTAAGAACGCCATGAGAGCTATCCACAGTGACAATGGCACAGAATTCAAGAATGCTCAATTTGCAACTCTTTGCTTTTCTTTGGATCTTGATCACCAGTTTTCCTCACCTCACACTCCCCAACAGAACGGTATTGTTGAGCGCAAGAATCGGACCCTTGTTGAGATGGCCAGGACGATGCTCGATGAGCATAGGACTCCTAGGCGGTATTGGGCCGAAGCACTCAGTTCTGCTTGCTATGTTTCCAATCGCATTTTTCTCTGAGCTTTGAAGAAGAAGACATCTTATGAGCTGCGATTTGGGAGACCACCCAAGGTAAGTCACCTACGGGTGTTTCGGTGCAGGTGCTTACTCCTCAAAAAGGGCGAAAAGTTGGACAAATTTGAGTCACGGTCTTCTGACGGTATTGTTCTTGGTTATTGTACTCACTCTCGTGCTTATCGTGCACCTAACCTTGAGACTAACCGAGTGATGGAGACTTGTGAAATAACCTTCGATGAGACTATGCCCTGTGTTTCCACTGCTTTTGAGCTTGCAGGTGATGATGAGGTGAACACCAGCATCTTTGTGGAGGAGGAGCAGGACGATGCCGATTGGGGCCGCCACTTCGGCTCACGGTCCCGATCCGACTACTTCCTCTACATGGGGGCCATTCGAGCAGCTTCCTCAGTTGGTGCCCGTTGCACCTGAGGGAGGTCCAGCTGCTGTCAACAGGGAGGCCACTTCGTCTAGGCAGGCTCCCCGCCACATCCAGCGACAGCACCCGCCGGAGAACATCATCAGCGACATTGACTGTCGAGTCACGCGGTCCAAGTCCTATATATCTCACTTTGCTCATTTGGCTTTTGTCGCTTCTTTTGAGCCACATGCTTTGATGGATCCGGATTGGGTTAATGCCATGCATGAGGAGTTAGAAAACTTTGAGCGAAACCGCATTTGGGTCTTAGTTTCTCGACCACCTAGTTGCCACCCTATAGGTATCAAATGGGTTTTCAAAAACAAACAAAGTGAGGATGGGGTGGTAGTGTGCAGCAAGGCTAGGTTGGTAGCTCAAGGCTTTTGTCAAAAGGAGGGAATAGACTATGAGGAAACCTTTGCTCCGGTAGCTCGTTTAGAAGACATTAGAATCCTTCTAGATTTTGCGGCTTCTAAGGGTTTTAAACTTTTTCAAATGGACGTTAAAAGTGCTTTCTTCAATGGCTACATAGAGCAGGAAGTTTATGTTAAACAACCTCCCAGTTTCGAAAATCCCAAGTTTCCAAAGCATGTTTTTAAACTTCACAAAGCTTTGTATGGTTTGAAAGAAGCACCTACAGCATGATATGATAGGCTAAAAACCTTTTTGCTTGCTAAGGGCTTTAAAATGGGATCGGTAGATAAGACGTTGTCCAAATATACGTGGATGATATCATCTTTGGTGGTTCTTCTCATGCTCTTGTTGCTAAGTTTGCAGATCTTATGAGCAGGGAATTTGAGATGAGCATGATGGGAGAGTTGACTTTCTTTCTCGGGTTGCAAATCAAGCAAACCCGGGAAGGGACGTTCGTACACCAAGGCAAGTACACGAAGGATATCTTGAAGAAGTTTGACATGGGTGAGGCAAAGCCTCTTTCGACGCCCATGTTGACTACGACTGCCTTGGATGCCGACGAGGAACGAGAGGTGGTGGACCAGACGGAGTACCGCAACATGATCGGGTCACTTCTGTACCTGACGGCGACCCGGCTGGACATTCAGTTCGCCGTCTGCCTGTGTGCTCGCTTTCAGGCGTCCCCATGGACTTCGCACAAGCATGTGGTGAAACGCATCATGAGGTACTTGCACTTCACTCCCGAATTTGGTTTTTGGTTCTCCACCTCTTCCTCTCTTGTGCTTTGCGGTTATTCTGACGCCGACTTTGCCGGTTGCCGACTTGATCGGAAGTCCACTTATGGGACTTGCCAGTTTGGGGGGTCTTTGGCTCCTTGGTCTTCTCGCAAGCAATCTAGTGTGGCATAGTCGACGTGCGAAGCTGAGTACATTGCCGCGGCTAGTTGTTGCTCTCAGTTGCTTTGAATGATTGCCACTTTGAGAGATTTTGATCTTGAGCTTACTAAGGTGCCTCTGCTTTGTGATAGCATGAGTGCAAATAGTGTGGCTAAAAATCAAGTGCTTCATTCAAAGACCAAGCACATTGAGGACCGCTTTCACTTTTTGCGTGATCACTACGAGAAGGGCGACATTGACCTCCGGCATGTCGAGACCCAAAACCAGCTTGCGGATATTCTCACTAAGCCATTGGATCAAGCTGCATTTTATCGCCTTCGAGGCGAGTTGGGTGTTTGCTTTCCTTTTTAGAGGAGGAATGTTGTGTATCATAGTTCTTTTTGGTTCTTTTTGTCTTTTCTTTGTCCTTCTTCTAATTTGGTGTCTTGTTAGTGTGAGTTGGTGTCATTACATTTTGCATCTCATTTGCATTTGTGACATAGTTCATTTTAAGCTTCATATCTATCGCCGATATAATGAATCTATGCTCTGTTTGAGGTGTTTTATGTGTCTATGGTGTTGTCTAGCTTAGACTCTTTTTTATCTTTATGATATGCAATAGAGCTAAGCTAGAAAAGCTTTAAAATTGAATTTAAATTCTCCATGTCACCTCTAAAATGGCACTAGCATGTGTAGGCTTTTGAAGATCCTTCTTGGCTGCCTTGTATATAGCTTGTAACTATGGCTCTTCATTGTTTCATTCACTACCTTTGAGCACCATGATTAATATCTAAAATGAAATTGCTCTCTGTTTTGTGAATTGGAAAGATCGAGTTGGGTCTGCATTGTGAGCACTTCACCGTGTGTTCGAGACTGCTTCCCATATGGGTCGATACTTGAGCGGTGTTGTGTATGACAAAAACCGGTGTGTCAAGTCCTTTGACTTCGCCCGGTTGGTAAGCAGTGTCATCACTTTGCTTACAACTACTCGCATATAACTTAAATGTGCCTAAAACTGAAAATTTGCTGCAAAACTCTGAAATTTCGAAAATTCATTCAGTTGGGTCATTGGCTTGTTGTATGAACTTTGCTAAGGGAAAGTTTTTCTTGCTATACATGAGATTCCTTTGAGATAGATCCTATCTTGTTTTCCATGTTTAGTTGTCTCTAGGAGGTGGTACCCTTTCTCTGCTCTCACATGATTTGCTCTCTAAAATAGCTTCTAAAGTGATCTTAACTCAACTTGAGTCTTTGTTGGGCACATAGAGCTTTTCCTATTCTCACAGGATCACATCACTTAGAGCATCTATTCATTGTCTTAGCTCTAAGTATGAAGCTTTTGCACTCATTTTGCATTCCATGGCATTTGTAGCCGGATCTTGAGTTGTTGACGTTTGGTGAGCTACATGTGTCAACAAGGGGGAGAGATGTGCATTTCATTCCTTTTTCAGGAATCTACTTCCAAGGGGGAGCAAATGTGCTTTTTGAGCTTAATTGGTATCTTTTTGACTTGGCTCTTTTCACCCCTTCTTGGTATCTGGAGAGTGCTTCTCTTAGTTTTCCAATTGGTATCTTGCTCAGGGGGAGCTTTTGCTAGATGTGTTGAGCCTTTGCCTCTTCTAGAGGGTCTAGCTTGCTTTCTTGGCTCCGACAGGTTTTGATTGTTTCTTGAGCATTAAGGGATGTAAGTGGTTTCAATTGGTATCTTTTGAGCTCCCTTAGTGCTTAAATTGGTTTTCTGAGCTTTGAGAGTTTGTGATTGGTATCTTGGACTTGCTAGCGGTGTTGAGCCCGTTTCTGCCTCTTCTTGAGGGCTAGCTTTGTTTTGCTTGGTTGCGTCGAGCCGTTGCCCATATGCTTTTGTTTGGCATCAGTAAGTGGCTTTGTCATGAGGTGTTTTGAAGGATGCTTTCAATTGGTATCATTTTTTGCCTCTCTCTTTTAATTGGTATCGTGTTTGCTTCTCTCAAGTGACCCTGTTTTGGCTTTGGTAGTTGTTTGGTCATTTGGAGAGCTTTACCTTGTGGCTCAAATCTGAAATGCACTTCTGTTGACAATGCAGTAATCAAGGGGGAGATTGCAAACACATGGTGGTTAAGTACCCATGTATGTTCAGCTTTGATGATGAGTGATTGACCAACACGTGAGTGTTTTAGTTTGAGTGGCTTACCCTAACCTCTGCGAAAGCAGAAATGTGTGCTTGTCTATCGGCTTGTGGTGTGCCGGTGCTATGTCTAGTGACAGTGGTCAATGGCGTGGAGAAGGTCGAGTTGAGGCTTGCCGTGCTGATGGACTGAGAGCGGTGAAGGGCGGAAGCGGGGCTCGGACTGAGGGACCATGGGCGCGGGTGGACTAGCTGTGGTGGCTAGTACTTGGCACCGGCGAGTGTGAGAAGACATGGAGGTAGACTGAGTCGGCCGAGTCAAGACGGTAGACGCGCGAGTCGAGCGGAGGCTCAGGGGACTCGGAGTTCGACCGGGCGAAGACAAGGTGGCTCGCGTCGAGTGGTTTGGTGGTTTGGGCCTCAAAACTATCCGCTTCGGTTTCCAAGTTTGGGTAGCAAAACTCGGGGTTCGGTTGTTGAGCCCAAAGCTACCGGTGGCGGGTTTCCTGGGTTTGGGCCTCAAAACCTAGGCGGAGCTTCCGAGGAAGCGGGGATGGCACATGGCGGAATCCTGGAGGTTGCGTCGAGGCGACGGAAACTCCTGGCAGGAAGCGGGGCCGTCCATTCAAAATGCGGGAGATATTTTCCGGAGCTTGGGCTGCAATGCTTAGGCTAGGTGGTTCACTCAATGTATCTAGGGGGGTCTTTGGAAAATAGCCAAAGCTCGATAAGTAGGGGGTGAAGGGGTATCCCTCATCCCATCTCTTGAACCCTAATCATTTGCCCCAACTCTCTCTCTCTCTAGTTCATGAGATCCCTAGGTTGCTTCCAACAACCTTTGTAAGAACTTGAGTTTGTCGCGAGGAATCGGAGGCCATAACCTCGGTAAGCCATGGTGGCTTCGATTTCGTGATTGTGTCCCCGTTTTGCTTGTGTTCTTCGCGTTTTGCTTTTGCTCCTTATTTTCCCGAGATGATTTATCTTTGTAGAGAGTAGCTCTTGCAAATCCGTTTGAATCAAGTCTTGGTACTCGTGAGGAGCAACTTTGCACTGAAGGAATTTTCCTAAAACCTCACGAGCACATAGATCAGGCGTTTTCTTTGCGACGTTCTTCGTTTTTCCTTTTCTCCCCCAAATCCGAGTGTTCAAGTTTATCCTCTCCAAATTGAGCGATGATTTCTTCAGGATAGCTCCCCAGCTACACAAAGATCATTCCTACAAAATTTGGTTGCAGTTGGAATTCATTTGGTTGAGTTTTGGGAAGATTTGGAGGAGAGAAAAACGATTTTCGTGTTTCTGTGCTCTGCTCGAGGGTGCCGGACGCTCTATGTTTTGGAGTCGGACGGTCCATCGAGGCGTCGGACACAAGTACGTTCTGACGTCAGCATCCGTTGCGTTCGTCCGTGTGTGTGTGAGTTTGGCGCCGGACGCTGTCCATCGTCCATCGCCCTGCGTCCGTTGGTTTGCTAGTCTGTCTGGATTTTCAGCGTTCACTGGAAGCCCGACGGACGCTCCCCTAAGTGTCCGTCGCACAGCGTCCGACGCCAACGGACGCTCACCCAAGCGTCCGTCGCCCAGCGTCCGACGCCCTGCCTTCTGCTTCTCCTCTGCAAGGGGTTCTGGAAGGCCGACGGACGATCTCTCAGTGTCCGTCGCCCGGTTGTCCAGTGTCCGTCGCCCTATTGTCCAGCGTCCGTCTCCTGTATTTTAGGCTGTTTTGCTTGGTTTTTTTGCCTCTTTCTCATGGGGGTTGAGAACTCTATGTTGGGGGTTTCCGATGGGTTTTCCTTCACTGCCGGTGAGCAACTGGGTTTGGTTTTTGGGAAGAGTGGCCCGAATATTTCGAGAGAAATTTGAGGCTCCCATTCACACCCCCCTCTGGTCGCCGTTCTCGGTCCTTCAGGGGAAGCTTATAGTCAATTTCAGGATAAAATGACTTTTATCCCGAAAATGAGGGGGCATGTGTTAACACTGGATTTTGGCATGCCTAGGAAGATGATAGGTGGGCCAGTGTGTAGTAAAATTCAGAGGCAAGTATTTGGGATATTTGGCGGGTGTAGTCGGCTAATTTATAAGGATTCGGCAAAGTGATCGTGCAGTCGGCTATTCTAAGAGTGATGATCTTCCGTTAAGGAAAGCGACAAAAGCGGCGAGTAGAAGCCGAATCAGGCAACCGACATTGCAACGATTGAGGAAATAAAAATTCCAGAAGCAAAAAATAGGGTTAAAAGTGTCGTGTTCTTTTTCTTTAAATATCTTGTAATCGTATCCTTTCAGGATTCATGTCATGACCAAGGTATAAATATAAACCCTTGACCATTGTAAAAGGCGTTCACAACCAAACCAATACATCCGGCCCCGTGCCAATTTCGAGTCCTTTTGTCGTGTCGTCGAGTTCTTCGAGAGGAATCATCGATGCGTTGACCTCTGTAAGTCTTGGCAACCTTGTTATCATGTCTAGTATCATGCGGTGGATTTAGATATTGATGCAAGTAGTCTTGTTTATTATCAATGATCGTGTGGCGGATCTTTGTTCAGTAATCAAGAGGTCTTCGCTTGTGTTTTGCTTATGAGTAGATGTCGTGCGGCGGATATTTGCTTGTATGCTTAGCAAAAGCAAGATAGTTATCGGCTCCTGTAGATTTGGCAAGATCTATTGGGTTCATTAAGTTATCGTGTTGCATGTTTTATATAATCTTTACATATTTGCAAGCACTCTTTTTCCCAATCTAGATTGATACGGTTCGGCTCTTGTTAGTTTATATAGATCTATCTATGTTATGATGAATTGCTTCCATGTTGTTTCCATGAGTAGATCTTATATTTATAAATAGCCGAATTAGTTTGAATCTAGATTGTCACGTGTTGCGGGTTCATGTATGTTATCCATGTTTAAGTTTTGATGACGCTGGGTGTCGTGCGGCAGATGTAGGCTTTAGATTAGTTTAATCATGTTTGCTTACATGTTTCCTTCATCATGGACCCCAATTCGGCTAATTGCCGAGATTGGTTATGCTTTAACTTATAATCATTTACAAGTCGTTCATACGTCCTTTTTTCATGCATACGCATTCGACAATCAGTGATTTGCGTGTTACATGTTTATTTTAGCCGAATGTTTCATAAAACCTGTTGGCAGATAGCTTTCATAGTTGTATATCATTGTATATGGCTTCAGGGCTGTACATATGAAACTGTCTAGCACGTTCCAGTTTATATCTAATGACTTTCATCCCTTGTTAGTTTCAGGTCAAACTGACTGGCACGTTTTCGGTTCTCAATGCATCCGGACACCCGATTGAAGTCACGCTTTCCGGCTTGCTATTTGTGAGACGCAGTACGTCACATTTTGTGTCAACAAGCGTGTAACCCCTGCAATGGTCAATATAAGTATATATTTATATGCAAAATGAAATGTGCTTGTGTTCACCTGTGCGGACCTCTGACGTGTGAGGTTTGGTGCGTCTTTTTTCCTTCTCCGTTATTCAGTTGCTTGAACCGGTAGGAGGGTGCAGCGGTAGTCCCTGAGTCTCTACTCGATTGAAAGAAACGTCTCGGGTCTGTGCTGTCTTTTCGTGCATTCCCCGCGCATCTCTCCGCGAGAAGGGGCAATATGAGCCGAACCATGCTATCCTCGATGCGGACGAACCATGGCTGCTCATCGAGTTACTAGTGGGCAAATCTGAGTTGGGTGCTCGGTTCCCGTTCAATGGGGTTCCGGCTTGTGGCCCATGTCGTGGCTCACCCCAAATCGGTTTCATCTAGTAGCTGGGTCCGTTCGATGGGTCCCGGGGGCCTGCTGCCTTCCTTCGGTAGGAATACCATGAACCAATCATCCGTAAAGATGGACTCAAATACGAAATCTAGGAATGACCTTAGCATCCGACTGCTAGGCTAATGACCGCTAGTGTGTCCATTCGCTATTCGCCCTCACTCTGTTGTCCTGAGTTGGCCGTTTCAAACCCCGTTGGGTCGGCCTTCGTATCTCTCGACCGTAATGGGTCGTCGGGCGTCTATAGCCCCTATCCCTTTAGCTTATCTGGGCCCATGGGCCGTCGCCGCTGGTTGTGCCACGTGTGCGTCCCTCCGACCCTTGCGTTTGTTGGCCGAGCTCGGACGAGCCGGAGGTTTCGTTGAGGTGTGTTGGGGACGCATACGGAAAAGATCTTGCGTGCGCGGCGTGGTGGGCCCAGGGTGGATCCTGTAATGATGATAGATACAGGATGCGGGATCCGGAGCGAGAGAAAAGTCGGGCAGTGTCAGTTACGTGTCGTCGTGCGCGGCTCCCGGTATTCCAGCGTACGGTGGAGTGGACGTAACCAAGAGGCCGCATTTAATGCGACTCAAGTCGTGGTGTCGTGCATGTGGGGAGCCATGGAGGTGCCGCTCCGCCTTCTGATCCCTTATAAATACCTTTGCGCCGCGTCATCCCTTGTGAGCCTATATTGTTCATCCCTTTTGCCGCTTCGTCTTGCTCGCGTTGAATCCTTCGAAGCTAGGGTTTGCGCCGCCGTGTATCCATCTTAGCCACGCCCGCCCTCGCGCTGTGCGTCGTTCGTCAGGAGTGCTCCCCATGGCCGGAGAACATCCGGAGAGGAGCTGGCCTTGATGTGAGGCCGAATACGACAGGGCGCTTGAGCTGGTGGACGCGGGGTTGCTGCGCCCCGAGCTCTCCGCTGGTGACCACGTCGAGTGGATCGTCCCCACCGGCATCGACGTGCCGAACCCGCCAGAGGGGTATGTGGTCTCTTTCCTCTCGTTCCACGAGCGCGGGTTTGGGACGTCGTCGTCCCGCTTTTTCCGTGGAATCCTCCCCCACTACGGTATTGAGCTCCAAAATCTCAATCCCAACTCCGTCCTCCACCTCGCGGCCTTTGTGGCCATGTCGAAGGGGATGCTGGCGACGGAGCCAGACTTCGCCCTTTGGAGGTTCTTCTTCAAGGCGACGGTGTTCCTCCTCTACTTTCGAGGGGCAAGATGGGTGGCGCCGAGCGGAGGGTGCGCCATCAGTCTTCGTTCCTCCAACTCGCATCTCTACATGCCGGCGCGAACGAGCTCGTCCAACAAGGGGTGGCACTCGCAGTGGTTCTACATTCGGAACCACCCTAGGCGCCGCTCCCGGTATACACGGGCCCAGCTGGAACGACAACTTGACCCAGCAGGAGCTCACGGGGATAGAGCCTTAACTCCGGAGCTTGAGACGGTTCTGTGACTAGGAGCTGAACCTTTCGGGGGTCGTCGCGCAATTGCTGCAGCGCCGGGTGCGCCCACTGAACGACATGGTGCCCGGGGCGTCGCGCGAGGGATCCGCCATGGCTGAGGTGGACCTGAGCCTTGAGGAAGCGTCGACGCCGCCTGGGGGCTGCTTGGAGATGCCCTGAACCAAGATGGCATCCACTGTTGTCCGCCGATGCGCCCTGACCTCAACTTTGTTGAGCTCGTAAGTCGAGACTGCGCTGTACTGTCTTTTCTCCACGCTTCCTTTATTGGTGGTACTAATTCGTGCGCCGCCCAACTTTTTTCTACAGGGGCCCCGTTCGATGGCTCGCCATGTGGCACACGCCTCTTCCCACTCCGGGGCAAGGTGCGGCGAACATGGGCTGGGTCCCGCTGCAGCCGGCGGACGTGGACTGGGAGGACGTTGGGGAGGACAACGATGATGATGACGATGAGGACAGGCGTCCTCTGTCCGAGGTGGTCCCCGCGCTTCGGATAGCGGGGCCACTGCATCAGCAGGCTGGGACTGCGCTGTCGGTGGTGGTGGTGCCGTTGAGGATGCTCGGCGCACACCTGGCCCCTGGTGGCTCTGTGGGCGGTGTTGCCGATGGTTCCGTGGCCACTACTCTTCCGGCCCCACCTAGGGAGGGCGGGGACGGTGAATGGAGCAGTGGTTCATCGACCGCGGGCCGCGGCATAGTGGGGTCGACACGGAGCGCAACCACCTCTTCTCCGTGCGGTAAGCCTGCCTTGTGTGGCATCTCCCTCCACTTTACCAACGAAGCGCGATTGCTTGTGGTGTGAATGCATGATGGATGTCGCAGGATTTCTAGAAGCTCCGCTCACACGGGTCGGAAGAAACTACGCCAGGGGGCGCCATCCACCGGTGCGGAATAGAGCGGCGCAGCCCCGGTCCTTGATTCGACGAGCGCCGGTGAGACTGGGGGCGATCCGACTCCGGGCGCCGCCGCCGCCGTTGGTGTGACGCTGCTAAATCCCACAGGTGCCGGCTCCGCGGCTATCGCGTTGCCCTCTCCCCCGGAGGTGGTAGTCGTTGACGACTCCAGGGAGGAGGACGGCCTAGGTGACCCCATGGCCGCGGACGTTGAGGGGGCTCAGCGGGCCACGGTAATGGAGGGCGTCGTGGTGGTGACCGCGGCGGGCGAGGCTCGTGACGGCGGCGCTGACCACGCAGACGGGGTAGCGGACGCCACGCCCGTACCGTTAGAGGTCGAGGTGGCAGTGACTGATGCGAGTGAGGAGGGGATCCTTGGTAGTCCCTCCCCCCCAACATGCCGGCCCAGGACTCGGTGGATCCCCGATCCTTCACCAAGGAGGAGGTGGCCGCCGCCCGCGCGTCCAAGGCTATCCTTTCCCAATCTAGCGCGAACTCGCCGAGCGAGGCGGCTAGCGCTGGGGGGAGCGTGGCCCCTGGGGCGCTGCGTCGGCTGGGCCCCGACCGGCGAGCCTTCTGGGACAGCGAGCCGATCGCTTGGGTCAACCGGGAGAACCAAGAGGAGGCGGTGTTCGTGCTAGATGACCAGCGCGAAGTTCAGCATTGGAAACGTGTGGGTGCCTCCCGTCAGGAGCATGATCACCTTGTGGCGTGAGCGGTGGAGTTGCTCCAGTGGGCGGTCGCGGCGTTCCATGAGGCCTTCACCCATCATGGCAATGTGAGTGGCTTCCCGACCGTAAGTGTTTCTTGTGATTTCTTGTTGAATGCCTAACATCTCCATCCGTGCAGGTCCTGATGGCGATGAGCGCCGAGAAGTCCGAGTTCCTCCATCGTGAACTCGGGCGGTGGGATCCCGGGTCATGGTCGTTCGCTGGGGAGGCTGATGCCACCGAAGAGCTTGTGGTGACTCGCCGCCGTGCGGCGGAGCTGAAGGAGCAGCTGCAGATCTCGGAGGCGAGGGAGGAGGATGTCCAGGCGTTGGTGCGCTAGAGCGCCGCTGACGTCGAACGGTTCAAGCGAGAGCGGGATGTGGCTCGTACTGGTGCTAAGGATGTCCGCAAGATGCTGGAGGACGAGTGCACGGCGCGTCAGGCTGACATTGAGTGCCTGACGACCGAGCGCAACGCTGACACGGAAGTGTGATGCCAGGCCGTCGCGGCGCTGGACTCCATGGAGGAGCAGCGCAACACCGTGCGGCGCCAGCGTGACATCAACTGCCGGGAGCGCGATGACACCGTGGCCCGCTTCGAGGACCTATCCAACAGGGCACGCGAGCGTAGTGTTGACGCTGACCAGAGGATTCTAGAGTTCTCCACCCGAGTCGGCGATTTGACAACGGCCGCCTCGCAACTCCGTGCGCCAGTGAACGACCTGGAGCGCGAGAACGAGGGTATGCTGTCTTTTCTTTTCCTAGTTGTTCTGGCATTTCTTTGCTTTTTAATTTGGAGGTGGTGACCCCCTTTTTCTATTGCCCTAGAACTGTGGGCCGGTGCGCAGGAGTCGCGGGCAATAGTTTCATAAATACTTCTTCTCTAGCGTACATGAAAGGAAAATCACTGATTTGGTCAGATTGAAGCAGCGTAATGATGAATCGGTGGAAAGTTTCGTCCAAAGGCTGCGAGACATAAAGAACAAGTGTTACAACTTGGTGCTTGATGATCGTCAATTGGCAGATTTAGCCTTCCAGGGATTACTGTCATCTTGTGCAAAGAATTGCCGATCAGGATACTAAAGCTTTCGAACCTGGGAAGACTTGGAATAAAAAGGGATCTTTCATTGAACAGGAAGAAGATTCCGAATCAGATGAGGAATCAAGCATCAGCGTTGCTGAGTGGGTAAAAGATAAGAAGACGGTATCCTGTCCGTTTGGCCAGAAAGAGGCTAAAAGATTCACCTTTGATATTACCAAGGCCGATAGGATTAAACTATCGCCTAAACAGGTAATTCCATCGGCGGAAGAGCTTAGAACGATCAGGTATCGCAAGTGGCACAATGCAACTTCGCACAGTACCAATGATTGCAAAGTCTTTAGGCAGCAGTTGCAGTCAGAAATTGAGTCTGGACGGATTAAGTTTGAAAATTCTAAAGCCAGAAGCCGATGAAGATTGACCAACACCCGTTTCCAAATAACATGGTGGAAACTAGTGGAAAGACTGAAGTGCTGACATCGGAAGCTACCAAGGAAAACACATTGGTGGATCCTGGACATCAAGTAGATATACATGAAGTAAAGGGAAGGAAGTCTGCCGATGGTAGAAAGGGCAAGAGAGTTGTCGAGGAAATCAACGGTGCTAGGACGCCTTACAAGCGCACACCATATGGCGTCGTAATCACGCACAGGCGGCCACGACAAGAGTATCAGTGGTTGCAAGAAGAGCAATATCGGCAGCAAGAGGAGGAAAGACGCCAAGAGTGGCATCGGCATAAAGATCATTGGAGGTGTCCCTTCTTCATTCATTGCTAGGAGGAAGGCATCAAACTGCCCACTGCCAATAATTGCCCAGAGTGCAATGGGTACTACCCCGCCAATTGGGTAGAAAAGAAACCTTATTTTGACGATCGGGCATCAAACTATGGCAGGCCGATCAGAAAAAAGAGGTCAGCGCATGATCGGCCGGGGGGCAAGCTCAGCGTACATGACAGACTTGGTAGGCGTGTCGGTCAAAAGGAACTTGAGGAGATGGCTGATGCAAGAGTGCCCGATGAAGAAATATTTTCCAGAGATCCAAACATAAGGAGTAGTGCCGATAGAAGCGGTGAAAAACAGTACCAGCCTGTTTGGAAAACTAAGCTTCCTCAATGGTGCCTAAACGGTCTGACTAAGATTCAGAGAAGGAGGATCCAGCGTGAATGCCGAAGTGATCTGTATCACAGTGAAAACACTTCACGGGAGAAATCTCCAGTCAAGCAATGAGAGCCAAAGCGCAATGATAGGGATCCATCGGCAAAGATCAACATGGTTGTGATATTGCCGATGGAATTCATGGCGCCTGCCGATGATGAGGAAGAAGCTGCGAAGATGGTACATAGTAATCAAGATGATGGCGTAGGCGTTTTTGGGGGGAAGAGATTACAACAGAGCAAATTTTGGCGCATAAGATATTTTATACTCCGAAATTGGGGGCCATGTGTTGACACCATTTTTTGTACGGGTCAATATTGAATCAAGTGTGTTGATCGACAAGAAGGTAAAACGTTGTTCCTCATCGGCATCGGGATGCCACTGATCAGGTTACCAATGAAGGTAGAGGAGATCGCCGATGGTGAATTTGATTGAAGAAGCATTAAGGGTGAAAGATGTGTTTTCCGATAAGGAGGTGTTGCCGATGAAGCAGGAAACATTGCCAATTAGAGATGTTGCCGATGATGCGAGATGATGTAGGTGACGTCAGCAGGAAGGTGCCGATGATAGTAGAAGGAAAGTGTGGGTTGAAGGAATTTGCCGATGGAAAGTTTCGTCGTAAGGGAGACGGATAAGGAAAATGGCAGTTTTAGGCTGGTATTATTGTTTTAGTTTGAGTCCGATTCTTGCACGAGTCATTTTTATTTCCTTAAAAGTAGGAGTTTTGTTTAGGCATGAGTCGTGTCTGTTTACATCTCCTTTACCGGAGTATAAATATGTACCCAGGGGCGATGTAATACATATCCAATACAATCAATCAAATACATCTATTATTTTTCATCTACTTTTCAAGCATCTACTTTATCGACGGGCTGCATCTACAAGATCTCCGTCTATCTCACGAGTTCCGCTTTTTGAACAATTTGAGCTTTGCCATCTGGGCGCATCGCTATTGTCTCGTTCATCGTTGTTCTAGTTATCGTCCTTGTCGATTAACTGGTCAAATCGACTGGCACACCTTTGGATATCGAGTTCGGGTATAAGCCCGAGGTGTTCGCAGATCAGACGCTTTTTGTGTCAACACCACCCCATAGGTACCAAATGGGTTTTCAAAAATAAACAAAGTAAGGATGGGGTGGTGGTGCGCAACAAGCCTAGGTTGGTAGCTCAAGGCTTTTGTCAAAAGAAGGGAATAGACTATGAGGAAACCTTTCCTCCCGTAGCTCGTTTAGAAGCCATTAGAATCCTTCTAGCTTTTGCACCTTCCAAGGGTTTTAAACTTTTTCAAATGGACGTTAAAAGTGCTTTCTTAAACGGCTACATAGAGGAGGAAGTTTATGTTAAACAACCTCCCGGTTTCGAAAATCCCAAGTTTCCAAACCATGTTTTTAAACTTCACAAAGCTTTGTATAGTTTGAAACAAGCACCTAGAGCATGGTATGACAGGCTAAAAACCTTTTTGCTTGCTAAGGGTTTTAAAATGGGATCGGTAGATAAGACGTTGTTTCTCCTCAAGCAAAGCAAAGAAACTCTAATTGTCCAAATATATGTGGATGATATCATCTTTGCTGGTTCTTCTCATGCTCTTGTTGCCAAGTTTGCAGATCTTATGAGCAGGGAATTTGAGATGAGCATGATGGGAGAGTTGACTTTCTTTCTCGGGTTGCAAATCAAGAAAACCCGGGAAGGGACGTTTGTGCACCAAGGCAAGTACACAAAGGATATCTTGAAAAAGTTTGACATGGGCGAGGCAAAGCCCCTCTCGACGCCTATGTCAACTACTACTGCCTTGGATGCGGACAAGGAAGGAGAGGCAGTGGACCAGACCGAGTACCGAAGCATGATCGGGTTGCTTCTGTACCTGATGGCGACTCGGCCGAACATTCAGTTCGTTGTTTGCCTGTGTGCACATTTTCAGGTGTCTCCACGGACTTCACACAAGCAAGCGGTCAAACGCATCATGAGGTACCTGTGATTCTCTCCCGAATTTGGTCTTTGGTTTTCCACCTCTTCCTCTCTTGTGCTTTGCGGTTACTCTAATGCTGACTTTGCCGGATGCCGTCTTGATCGGAAGTCCACTTCTAGGACTTGCCAGTTTATTGGGTCTTCGTTGGTTTCTTGGTCTTCTCGCAAACAATCTAGCATGGCACAGTCGACGTGCGAAGCTGAGTACGGTGCCGCGGCTAGTTGTTGCTCTCAGTTGATTTGGATGATTGCCACTTTGAGAGATTTCGGTCTTGAGCTTACTAAGGTGCCTCTGCTGTGTGATAGCACGAGTGCAATTAGTGTGGCTAAAAATCTAGTGCTTCATTCGAAGACCAAGCACATTGAGGTCCGCTTTCACTTTTTGCGTGATCACTATGAGAAGGGTGACATTGACCTCTGGCATGTCAAGACCCAAAACCAGCTTGCGGATATTCTCACTAAGCCTTTGGATCAAGCTGCGTTTTCTCGCCTTCGGGGCGAGTTGGGTGTTTGCTTTCCTTTTTAGAGGAGAAAAGTTTTGTGGATCATAGTTCTTTTTTTGTTCTTTTTGTCTTTTCTTTGTCTTTCTTCTCAATTGGTGTCTTGTCAGTGTTTAGTTGGTGTCAATGCATTTTGCATCTCATTTGCATTTGTGACTTAGTTCATTTTAAGCTTCATACTTATAGCCAATATAATGAATCTATGCTCTGTTTGAGGTGCTTTATGTGTCTATGGTGTTGCCTGACTTAGACTCTTTTTGATCTATATGATATGCAATAGAGCTAAGTTAGAAAAGCTTTAAAACTGAATTTAAATTCCCCATGTCACCTCTGAAATGACACTAGCATGTGTAGGCTTTTGAAGATCCTTCTTGGCTATCTTGTATATAGCTTGTATCTATGGCTCTTCATTGTTTCATTCACTACCTTTAAGCACCATGATAAATATCTAAAATGAAATTGCTCTCTGTTTTGTGAATTAGAAAGATCGAGTTGGGTCTGCATTGTGAGCACTTCACCGTGTGTTCGAGACTGCTTCCCATATGGGTCGATACTTGAGCGGTGTCGTGTATGACCAAAACCGGTGTGTCAAGTCCTTTGACTTCGCCCGGTTGGTAAGCAGTGGCATCACTTTGCTGACAACCACTCGCATGCAACTTAAATGTGCCTAAAACTGAAAATTGGCTGCAAAACTCTGAATTTTTTTTAAAAAACATTCAGTTGGGTCATTGGCTTGTTGTATGAACTTTGCTAGGGATAGTTTTACTTGCTATACATGAGATTGCTTTGAGATAGATCCTATCTTGTTTGCCATGTCTAGTTGTCTCTAGGAGGTGATACCCATTCCTTGCTCACACATGTAATGCTCTCTAAAATAGCTTCTAAAGTGATCCTAAGCTCAACTTGATTCTTTGTTGGACACTTAGATCTTTTTCTATTCTCACATGATCACATCACTTAGAGCATCTATTCATTGTCTTAGCTCTAAGTATGAAGCTTTTGCACTCATTTTGCATTTCATGGCATTTGTAGCCGGATCTTGATTTGTTGATGTTTGATGAGCTACATGTGTCAACAAGGGGGAGAGATGTGCATTTCATTCCATTTTTAGCCATCTACTTCCAAGGGGGAGAAAGAGTGCATCTCATTGGTTTAGAGCTCATTTGGTATCTTGAGTGTGCTTTTGCCTAAGGGGAGCTTTTGCTAGATGTGTTGAGCCTTTGCCTCTTCTGGAGGGTCTAGCTTGCTTTGTTGGCTCCGACAGGTTTCGATTGTTTCTTGAGCATTAAGGGACGTAAGTGGTTTCAATTGGTATCTTTTGAGCTCCCTTAGTGCTTAAATTGGTTTTCTGAGCTTTGAGAGTTTGTGATTGGTATCTTGGACTTGCTAGCGGTGTTGAGCCCGTTTCTGCCTCTTCTTGGGGGCTAGCTTTGTTTTGCTTGGTTGCGTCGAGCCGTTGCCCATGTCTTTGGGAACCAAGTTTTTGGATTCGCCTTGCTTCTCTCAAGTGATCCCGTTTTGGCTTTAACACCTTTTTGATCATTTGGAGAGCTTTATGTTGTGGCTCAAATCTGAAATGCACTTGTGTTGACAATGCACTCATCAAGGGGGAGATTGCGAACACATGGTGGATAAGTACCCATGTAGTTCAGTTTTGTGATGAGTGATTGCCCAACACTTGAGCGGTTAAGTTTGAGTGGCTTGATTCTAAACCTTTGCGAAAGCAAATGTGTGCCTGTCTATCGGCTTGTGGTGTGCAGGTGCTATACCTAGTGACAGTGGTCAATGGCGTGGAGAAGGTCGAGTAGAGGCTTGCCGTGCCGATGGACTAAGAGCGGTGAAGGGCGGAAGCGGGCTCGGACTAAGGGACCATGGGCGCCGGCGGACTAGCTGTGGTGGCTAGTACTTAGCACCGGCCAGTGCGAGAAGACATGGAGGTAGACCGAGTCGGCCGAGTCAAGATGGTGGACGCGCGAGTCGAGCGGAGGCTCAGGGGACTCAGAGTCCGACCGGGCGAAGACAAGGTGGCTCGCGTCGAGTGGTTTGGTGGTTTGGGCCTCAAAACCATCCGCGTCGGTTTCCGTGTTTGGGCCACAAAACTCGGGGTTCGGTAGTTGAGCCCAAAGCTACCGGTGGCGGGTTTCGCGGGTTTGGGCCTCAAAACCCGGGCGGAGCTTCCGAGGAAGCGGGGATGGCACGTGGCGGAATCCCGGAGGTTGCGTCGAGGCGATGGCAACTCCCGGCAGGAAGCGGGGCCGTCCATTCAAACGAGTGGCTGAGAGTTACCGACTTGGATTACAATGTCTTAGGGCTAGGTAATTCGGTCTTATATCTAGGTGGGTCTTTGGGAAATAGCCAAAGCCCCGTTAAATAGAGGATGAAGGGGTATCCTCATCCTTATCTCTCGCATTACTCTCTCTCCCACCCATTCCTAGGTTTTCCCTTCCCTAACTTCTTCTTGCTTGAGATCCATCATGTCACCGGTGTAAGAACTTGTGATTGTTGCGAGGAATCGGAGGCCATAACCTCCGTAAGCCATGGTGGCTTCGATTTTGTGATTGTGTCCCCGGTTTGCTTGAGTTCTTCCCGTTTTGCTTTTGCTCTCTCTTTTCCCGAGATGATTTCTCTTTGTAGGGAGTAGCTCTTGCAAATCCGTTTGAACCAAGTTGTGCGTAATCGTGAGGAGCGTCTTTGCACCGAAGGAATTCTCCTCAAACCTCACGAGTGCGTAGATCGGGCGATTTCTTTGTGGCGTTCTTCGTTTTGCTCTCTTCTCTTCCAAATCTGAGTGTTCCCCTTTACCCTCTCCAAATTGAGCGATGATTTCTTTGGGATAGCTCCCCAACTGCACTTGGATCATGCCTACAAAGTTTGGTTTCAGTTGGTAATCATTTGGTTGAGTTTTGGGAAGATTTGGCGGAGAGAAGTTCGTTTTCGCGAGGAACAGTTTTCTGGTTGTGAGCGTCGGACCACTTCCCTTCTAAGCTCCGGACCATAGCGATTGGTCCGGTGGTCTTGACCTTTCCCGTGTCAAGAAGCAAGGGGCGTCGGACCACCCTCCGAACCTCTCAGTTTTTGAGCTCCGGACCTTTGACGAGTGGTCCGGTGGCTCTACTAAGGAACGCTACCACGCGTCGGACCACTCTCCTTGGTCCGACAGGGTAGTCCGGTGGTCTGGTCTGGAGGTCGGTAGCTTACTGCACTTCTGGGTGAGTGAGCACCGGACCAGTCTCCCGTACCACCGGACTAGTCCGGAGTAGGTAGTCCGGAGGTCGGGTGGTCCCTGCACTTCTTTGTCTCGGCTTGGCCAGCGTCGGACCATAGCTCCAGACTACTTTCCTTAGTCTGGTGGCTCTGTCCCATCTGGTCCGGAGCTTCCTATTGGTTTTTGTTTTCTCCCATTTTACCTAGGTTCTTGCCTCTTTTCCCTAGGGGTTGAAAACCTGTGTTTTGGGGTTTTCGGTGTTTTTCCTCCATTGTCGGTGAGCTTTCATTTCTGCGATTTCGTCTGGGTTTGGTTTTTGGGAAGAGTGGCCTAAATATTTCAAGAGAAATGTGAGGCTCCCATTTAGCCCCCCCCTCTGGTCGCCATTCTTGGTCCTTCAATAATCATGCAACGTACGATATGATCGTGGCGCTTAATGATATGTTCCAGACTCAAGCCAGGAGTGAAAAGTTCAATCTTTCAAAGGCTTTTGTCAAAACCAAGCTAGCAGAGGGTGCAACAGTTGGCCCACATGTGATCAAGATGGTTGGTCACATTCAGAGATTGGAGAAGCTAGGCTTCCCAATGGGCCTAGAGTTGGCCACTTATTTCATACTCGTGTCTCTTCCGCCTAGCTATGGAAACTTCATTTCGAACTACCATATGCATGGGGCGAAGAAAGGCTTGAATGAATTGTGTGGCATGCTTAAGACAGCAGGAGCTGATATCAAGAAAGGTGCTGGCAGTAGCCATGTGATGGTGGTCCAAAACAAGCCTAACTTTAAAATAAGGGCTTGGAAGAAGAAGAAGGCGAAGGCTAAAGATGAGATCTCTAAGACAAACCCTCCTCTTGCGCCTAAGGCCAATGGACCAGCTGCTGAAGCTAAATGCTTTCATTGTAAAGGGGTAGGTTACTAGAAAAGAAACTGGAAGCTGTACTTGGAATCCTTGAAGGATGACGGTAGTAAAGGTACTCCCGCTGCTTGTACACTTGTTGTTTATGTTACAAACATTTTTGTCGATGATTCTTATATTAATTCTTGGGTATTTGATACTAGATCAGTTGCTCATATTTGCAATACGATGCAGGGAATGATAAGAAGTAGAAGAGTGAAAAGAGGAGAAGTTGATTTCCGTGTGGGCAACAATGCAAGAGGTGTTGCGTTGAACGTTGGGACGATGCAACTTCACCTCCCGTCAGGATTTATAATGGAGTTAAATAATTGTTATTTTGGTCCTAGCTTAAGTCGAAACATTGTATCACCTTCATGTCGGATGAAGGATGGTTATTCATTTGCGAGTAAAGACAATGGTTGTGTGATCTCGAAGAATGACATGTTTGTGGCTTTTGCATCCATTGTGAATGGGTTGTTTATTTTAAATATTGATGATGCACCAATCTATAACATTAATGCTAAAAGGCCTCGGCTTAATGAGTTAAGTCCTACCTATATATGGCATTGTCATTTAGGTCATATAAGTGAGAATCACATGAAGAGGCTCCATTCGGATGGGCTTCTAACTTTGTTTGATTTTGAATCATACGAGACATGTGAGGCTTGCTTGTTGGGAAAGATGACCAAGTCGCCTTTCATAGGTTTTATTGACAGGGTGGCAGACTTGTTGGAACTTGTACATACTATAATGTATGTGGACCAATGAGTACGACAGCTAGAGGCAGATTTCAATACTTCATAACCTTCACTGATGATTTTAGTAGATATGGATATGTCTACTTAATGAAACATAAGTCTGAGACATTCGAAAAGTTCAAAAGAATTTCAGAATGAAGTAGAGAATCAATGTGGCAAGAAAATTAAAGCCTTGTGATCTGAGCATGGAGGCGAATATTTGAGCCACGAGTTTAGCAATCATCTAAAGAGTTGCGGAATTGTTCCACAGCTTACGCCACCTGGAACGCCTCAGAGAAACGGTGTGTCCGAGCGACGTAATCGGACTTTGTTGGACATGGTTTGGTCTATGATGAGTCAGTCAGACCTACCACTCTCGTTTTGGGGATATGCTCTAGAAACAACCGCTTTCACATTGAATAGGGTACCGTCTAAGTCCGTAGTTAAGACACCATATGAGATATGGACTGGTAAGAGTCCGAGTTTGTCTGTTATAAAGATTTGGGGTTGTGAAGTTTATGTCAAACAACTTATGTCAGATAAACTAACACCCAAGTCAGACAAATGTTTTTTCGTGGGATACCCAAAGGAAACTTTAGGGTATTACTTCTACAACCGAATAGAGGGCAAAGTGTTTGTTACTCGGAACAGTGTTTTCTTAGAGAAAGAGTTTCTTAATAAAGAGAAAAGTGGACAGAAGGTGTATCTTGAAGAAGTTCAAGATGAGCCAATAGGGAATGACTCTACTAGTGATGCTAATGTAGCAGAACAAGTTGAGATACCTATGTCAAGAGAAACACCACCACAACCACGAAGGTCAGAAGGAATCCGTGAGGCACGTGGGGAAGTGTTGTTGTTAGACGATGACGAACCTGCGACATACGCAGAAGCAATGATGGACCCAAAATCCGAAGAATGGCAAAGTGACATGAGATCCGAGATAGATTCCATGGGAGAAAATCAAGTTTTGAACTTGGTTGACCCGCCTGATGGGGTTAAACCTATTGAGAGCAACTAGATCTATAAAAAGAAAAAGGATATGGATGGAAACGTTCATGTCTATAAAGCTCGAATTGTTGCAAAGGGTTTTCGAAAAGTTTAAGGAGTTGACTATGACGAGACATTCTCGCCGTTAGCGATGCTTAAATCTATCCGCATCATTCTAACAATTGCTGCTTATTTTGATTATGAGATTTGCCAGATGGATGTTAAAACAACCTTTCTAAATGAAAATTTGCAAGAGGACATGTATATGGTACAACCCAAAGGTTTTGTTGATCCTAATAACGCTGGAAAAATATGCAAGCTACATAAATCCATTTATGGGTTAAAGCAAGCATCTCAGAGTTGGAACATTCTCTTTGATGAAGTGGTCAAAGGGTTTGGCTTCCGTAATAATGAAGAAGAACCTTGCTTTTACAAGAAGGCAAGTGGGAGCGTTGTAGTATTTCTAATCTTGTGTGTGGATGACATACTATTGATTGGGAATGACATTCCTATGTTGCAATCCGTAAAGAATTCACCGAACAATAGTTTTTCTATGAAGGATTTAGGAGAAGCAACATACATTTTGGGCATCAAGATCTATAGAGATAGATAAAAAAGGATTATAGGACTAAGCCAAGATACGTACATTGAAAAGGTGTTGAAACGGTTCAACATGGAACAATCCAAGAGAGGGTTCTTGCCTATGTCACATGGTATGCGTTTTAGCGATAAGCAGTGTCCTATGACAGGTGATGAGCAGAAGTGCATGAGTAAGGTTCCATATGCTTCGGCCGTTGGTTCCATCATGTATACCATGATATGTACTCGCCCAGATGTCTCATATGCTCTAAGTGTTGCGAGCAGATACCAAGCTAATCCAAGTGAGAGTCATTGGACGCTTGTTAAAAACATCCTTAAGTACTTGAGAAGGACTACAGATGTGTTCCTAATCTATGGAGGTGAGGTGGAGCTCGTTGTAAATGGTTACACCGATGCCAGCTTCCAAACTGACACAGATGATTCACAGTCCCAATCAGGTTTTGTGTTCACAATAAATGGTGGTGCTGTAAGTTGGAAAAGTTCGAAGCAGGAGACGGTGACCGATTCTACAACAGAAGCCAAGTACATTGCAGCTTCTACCGCTGCAACGGAAGGTTTTTGGATGAGGAGATTCCTCATTGAGCTTGGTTTGTTTCCGAATGCATCTAGCCCACTGAATCTACATTATGACAACAATGGGGAGATTGCGCAGGCTAAGGAGCCTAGGAATCACTAGAAGAACAAACATGTACTGCGGAAATTTCATCTCATTCGAGATTTCGTCGGTCGAGATGAGATTAAGATGTGCAAAATACATACAGATTTGAATGTTGAAGATCCTTTGACAAAGGCTCTTCCACAACCTAAGCATGAGGAGCACATGAGAGCTATGGGTCTTAGATATCTTTGAGAATAACTCTAGTGCAAGTGGGAGACTGTTGGGAGTATGCCCTAGAGGTATCATAGTGATGATTGTATTCCTTGTATCCATGACATGTTATGAGTTCAATGAATATCCATTAAAGACAACTTGTATCGATTAACAATTATGTGAATTGTTTGTGAAACTCTTTTACTTGTATGGTTATTCTAAAAAGTAGTCCCTGATCGGAGATCGTGCTAGAATGCACATGAATATTAGATTAGCACATTATTATTAGTTGATGCCTATGTTTCACAAGTCATGGACATAAAGATGTCAAACTAATAATGTGGGCACATGTATGACATGGGGTTGGACAGACTCGACCAGAGATTGTCTCTATTCACATCATGTACGTTATGCCCTTAGACCTGAGATTGTTGTATGTACTCAAGATATGAAACGACCTACTTAGGGACTGCCAAACGCTACTCCGTGAATGGGTAGTTATAAAGGTAGCTTTCGGGTTTTTCGAGAAGCATGCTATGAGACATAGTCGATTAAGATAATCTATCGAGAAGGGATTTGGCACTCTCAATGTGAGAGAGATATCACTGGACCACTCGAATGATTAGATCATGAAATGCATGGCCGTGCTTGGGTTAAATGTTAACCTATGAGTTGGATCAAATATCATTGGCAAGGGAATAACATGTATATGGTCTTGTGGTGGTTCATGTGATATGATCATTGCGTATGCATAGGAGTTGAGACGCTTTGCTAGAGGACGCTATCAACTATTGGTGGAGTAGGAGTACTCGGGCCATGTCTATGTCCACGTGAGCCCATAGGGTCGCACGCTTAAAGGGCTACAAGCCTAATTCGGGTTGGACTAGGTTTAGGGTTTCTAATGGGCCTCCAACGTGAGAGCTCATTAGGACGCCTATATAAGCAAGGGGAGGGCGCGGGGTGAGGAAGTCGATCTACGCCTTTTGGCAGTCGTCGTTGCCCTCCCCACGCTCGCGCCTAGTACTCCTCGCGGACCTAGCAGTCCGGGGGCGTGACGCATCTTCCCTGCACATGTGGGATTCCTCGGAGGTGCTACATCTGTGGAACAAGGAAGGAACCTGGTCGCAGGTGGTTGCGACTGATCAGCACCTAGTCGTTAGTGGTCGGAAGCTGGTCGGAGCTAGTCGAGGATCTGCTCGGATGATCTATACATGGACGGACATGACGGACGACCATGCAACTGCACTGCACTCCTACTACGCGTTCGACTTCATCAACTCATCACCGCTACACCTGCGCGTCTAGTGGTAATCCTATGATCTATAACTAGCACTAGTTTCTAGTTTATGAGGTAGAAAATTTTGTTTTCTAGCTAGCGTAGAAACCTCATAAACCTACAATATTCTGTATAAATACCCCTTCTTCCTCCCCAACCAGCATTGTTTCTCGCCGCCACCTTCCATTGGAGGTGATTCTGGAGGTCCATATTTGTCAAAATACAAGGGGGAGGTTTTGGTCTTCATTTCTTGGAAGGAGATGGTTAAGAAAAGTTAGTTTTTGTCAATTTGGCCTCATTTTGCTCATTTTTGCTTAATTTGAGCCACTTTTTGGATCTAGGGTTTTACCATGAGTGAGAGAGAAGAATACTTAGGTTATTTTCTTAATTTCTTTAAGTGAGGATGCTTAAGATGGTTATATAATATCTCTCCTCTCTCCATTTTCATGTTTGCTTTTTAATTTAGTTTTTGTGTTAGTTTTTTTTAATTATGCTACTTAGTTTTTATGGTTACTTGTTTTACATTGCTTACAATCAATTCATTGTATTTTTTACAAGTAATGATGGACAGGTCATTTTGGATGTATAAGTTATCAAGGTTAGATCCATCATACGTACCCAAGGTCCATAGGTCTATTGATGTCGCTAAGAACCGTGCATGGAGAACAAACAAGACGCACATACATTGTCCATGCATGGACTGTGGGAATGTTGTTGTGTTTGATGACCATCAATAAATCCTTTCTCATCTGTTCTGCCGAGGATTTATGAAGAATTACTTGATTTGGACAAAGCATGGAGAGGGTAGCTCTGTGCCTTATACAACTGGAAGCCCTGCGAACATTGACATCGATGGTCCAGATATGCGTGTTGACGGGTTTCAGTTCATACACGAGACACAACAATCTGACTATTGGAATATGCCCTAGAGGTAATCATAGAGATGATTGTATTTTCTTGTATCGATGACATGTTATGAGTTCATTGAATATCCATTAAAGGAAACTTGTATTGATTAGCAATTATGTGAATTGTTTGTGAAACTCTTTTACTTGTATGGTTATTCTAAAGTTGTCCCTGATCGGAGTTCATGTGAGGACGCATATGAATATTTGATCAACACATTATTAGTTGATGACTATGTTTCACAAGTCATAGACATATAGATGTCAAACTAATAATGTGGGCACATGTATGACATGGGGCTAGACTGACCCAATGTGAGATTGTCTCTATACACATCATATACGTCATGTCCTTACACCTGAGATTGTCGTAAGTACTCAAGATGTGAAATAGCCTACTCATGGACTACCAAACCCTACTCTGTGACTGGGTAGTTATAAAGGTGTCTTTTGGGTTTGTCGGGAAACAATGTCGCCCTTCTCGTAGTAATCTCGCAAAAAGTGAAAGCGGACCTCAATGTGCTTGGTCTTAGAGTGAAGCACGAGATTTTTGGCCACACTAATTGCACTCGTGCTCTTGCGAAGCAGTGGCACGTTAGTAAGCACAAGACCAAAATCTTTCAAAGTGGCAATCAACCAAATCAACTGCGAGCAACAGCTAGTCGCGACAACGTATTCAACTTCGCACATCGACTGTGCCACGCTACACTATTTGTGAGAAGACCAAGACACCAAAGAAGACTCGAGAAACTGGCAAGTCCCAGAAGTGGACTTCCAATCAAGACGGCAACCGGAAAAGTCGGCATCAGAATAACCGCAAAGCGCAAGGGTGGAAGAGGTGGAGAACCAAAGTCCAAATTCGGGAGTGAAGCGTAAGTACCTCATGATGCGTTTCACCGCCGGCTTGTGCGAAGTCCATGGGGATGCCTGGAAGCGTGCACACAAGTAGACGGCGAATTGAATGTTCGGCCGAGTCGCAGTCAAGTACAGAAGCGACCCGATCATGCTTCGGTACTCCGTTTGATCCACCGCCTCTCTTTCCTCGTCTGCATCCAAGGCAGTCGTAGTTGACATGGGCGTCGAGAGGGGCTTTTCCTCGCCCATGTCAAACTTCTTCAAGATATCCTTCGTGTACTTGCCTTGGTGCACAAACGTCCCTTCCCGGGTGTTGGTTTCTAAAATGGTGGGGTCTAGACGACCAACGAGTAAATTTCGAAGCGTGTCCGAGATCGGATGGTTACGCCCGAAGAACACAAGATTTATACTGGTTCGGGCACGAACGCCCTACGTCCAGTTTGCTGTTGAGTCATGTTATCGAGCGCGGAGAGCTCGTAGAGATGGAGGAGTACAGTAGAGAGAGGGAGAGTGAACGTGGGCTCGGTATAGGCTGTTGACTTGGGGGACACTCCTGGCTTCTATTCCCCTTCCTTCCCGGGGAAGGCTTCGCATGTTGGCACGTCGTGGGTCCTGTTCGTCCTTGATGCAACTATAGCCACGTGCTTTGTACTTGGGGGCGCTCCTATTGCCATATTTGGGCATGGGCATAGGTTGGCAGAACAGGGCTCGGTACCATTGCGTTCCGTCATACAGGGACGAATACACCTTAATCCCTGTTCAACTGTCCATCGGAGGGATGGTGGATGTCGATCGGTAGTACTAAAGCTTGTACCGCAAGGATTCTACAGGGTAAGGCATGGTGTTCCATGCCTGTAACCCCATCCCAAGGGATGAGTCTGTATTGTGGACCTTTTGACTACGGGCTAAAGTGCACCATGGATCGGGGAAGCCTCCGAGATCAGGTGACGTCACGGATGACGTTAACCCGGCTTGGACGGGGCGGAAGAGTCCCCAAGGGTGGATGGCGTCACAGATGACGTCATCTAGGCTCGGACGGGGCAGAAGATCCTCGGAGGGAGTGTTATTGCCTTAGCCGGTTCAGACGGGGAAGCCCCTGAGGACAAATGACGTCACGGATGACGTCGCCCCGCTCGGACGAGGCGGAGGAGCCCCGATGAAGTGTCGTTGCCTTAGACCTTTCGGGCGAGAAGCCCCCGAGGGTAGATGTCGTCACGGATGACGTCAACCCTGCTCGGACGAGGCAGAAGACCCTTCGAGGGAGTACTGCTTTTTTGGTTTGGTTAAGGAGGCAAGTCCCCAGCACTGATGACGTCACCCTGGCTCGGGCGAGGCGGAGGAGCTCCCGGGGATGATTTTGTTTTTGCGGAGTGCAGTAAATTGGGTACCCTATTTCTAGGTATCCGACACCAGGTTTGCTTGATTTGCAACCCGAGAAAGAAAGTCAACTCTCCCATCATGCTCATCTCAAATTCCCTACTCATAAGATCTGCAAACTTGGCAACAAGAGTATGAGAATAACCACCAAAGATGATATCATCCACGTATATTTGGACAAGGAGAGTGTCTTTGCCTTGCTTGAGGAGAAACAACGTCTTATCTACCGATCCCATTTTAAAACCCTTAGCAAGCAAGAAGGTTCGCAATCTATCATACCATGCTCTAGGGGCTTGTTTCAAACCATACAAAGCTTTGTGGAGTTTTAAAACATGGTTTGGAAACTTGGGATTTTCGAAACCGAGAGGTTGTTTAACATAAACTTCCTCCTCTATGTAGCCGTTTAAGAAGGCACTTTTAACGTCAATTTGAAAAAGTTTAAAACCCTTAGAAGCCACAAAAGCTAGAAGGATTCTAATGGCTTCTAAACGAGCTACGAGAGCAAAGGTTTCCTCATAGTCTATTCCTTCCTTTTGACAAAAGCCTTGAGCTACCAACCTAGCCTTGTTGCGCACTACCAACCCATCTTCACTTTGTTTATTTTTGAAAACCTTTTTGGTACCTATGGGGTGGCAACTAGGTGGTGGAGGAACTAAGACCCAAATGCGGTTTCGCTCAAAGTTTTCTAACTCCTCATGCATGGCATTAACCTAATTCGGATCCATTAAAGCGTGTCCAACATCTTGGGGCTCAAAAGAAGCAACAAAAGCCGAATGAGAAAAGTGAGACAAATAGGACCTAGACCGCGTGACTCGATGGTCGATGTCGCCGATGATGTTCTCCGACGGGTGCTGTCGCTAGATGTGGCGGGGGGCCTACCTGGACAAAGTGGCCTCCCCCTCGACAGCAGCAGGAGCTCCCTCAGGTGCAACAGGCACGGACTGAGGAAGCTGCTCGAACGAACCCCATGTAGAGGAAGTAGTCGGATCGGGACCGTGAGCCGAAGTGGACATCGCAGGGTCGACGGGGTCAACCAGTGGAGTTGGCTCGGGATCACCCCAATCGGCGTCGTCCTGCTCCTCCTCCACAAAGATGCTAGTGTTCACCTCATCATCACCTGCAAGCTTAAAAGCAGTGGAAACACAGGGCATAGCCTTATCGAAGGTAATCTCACAAGTCTACATCACTCGGTTAGTCTCAAGGTTAAGTGCACGATAAGCACGAGAGTAAGTAGAATAACCAAGAAAGATACTGTCAGAATTCCGTGATTCAAATTTATCCAACTTACCGCCCTTTTTGTGGGATGAAGCACCTGCACCCAAACACCCGTAGGTGACTTACCTTGTGTGGTCTACCAAATCGCAACTCATAAGAAGTCTTCTTCTTGAAAGCTCGGAGGAAAATGCGATTGGAAACATAGCAAGCAGAACTGAGTGCTTTGGCCCAATACCACCTAGGAGTCCTATGCTCATCGAGCATCATCCTGGCCATCTCAACAAAGTTCCGATTCTTGCGCTCAACAACACCGTTCTGCTGGGGAGTGTGAGGTGAGGAAAACTGGTGATTGAGACCCAAAGAAGAGCAAAGAGTTGCAAAGTGAGCATTCTTGAATTTTGTGCCATTGTCACTGTGGATAGCTCTCATGGCATTCTTAGGTAGCTGATTTTGCAATCTCAAAAACAGATCTCGAACAAGTGGCAAAGCCTCGTCCTTACTCTCCAAAAAGAACACTCAAGAGTATCCCGAGTAGTCATGAACGACTACAACCACATACCACTTCCCTCCTTCCGACCTAACCCGAGCTGGACCAAATGTGTCCATGTGTAAGAGCTCACTGGGTTGAGTGGTCATGACCTCAGTCATAGGAGGATGGGAAGCGGCAACCATCTTGCCATGCCAGAAAGGATGGCAAACCAAATCCTTCTCGAACTTTAGCTTTGGCAATCCTTGGATAAGGTCCATCGAGCTAAGCCTTGCAAGCAAGTCAAAACTCGAATGTCTCAATCTCCTATGCCACTTCCAAAGCTCAGAGGAAGAACCGGCAAGAAGACAACGAGAAGGTCCGAAAGAGAAAGAAAAATCCGCACGAAAAACCTTCCCGAAGGGCAAAATCCGGCAAACAAGATCACCTCCAGAGTCCAAAATCCGAGACAAGTTTGGCTTAAAGCTCACCTCAAAACCATCTTCAAGGAGTTGCGAAACCGAAAGAAGGTTAGAATGCAAATTCGCAACCAATGCAACATCCTTGAGGACAAAAGACGAATTGACTCGGATGGACCCCCGGGAGACAACCTCACTGTTGGCACAAATTATGACTAACTTTTACATAGCTAAAATGTTGCCACAAACCCAAGGATCAAGGATAAACAAACACATCATGAGCATAATTTATCAAATAACTAGTTCCACATGTCCATGAGAGTTTGAATGCAGGAATGAAGAAATGGAGCAAAAGAGAGCTAGTTGGGCCCACATAGGGGGTCGGCCGACCACCCTATGGGCCCACTAGCTCTCCCCTCTCAGCCATGATCCAAGAGAAGCATCCTAGAGTGATTTCCAACCCTTGGATCACTCTGTGCTTTCTCTCAACGGCTCACAAGCAAAGCACATGGATCCATGGGCCCACACCAAGGAGATAAACGTGACAACCATCTCAGAATCAACACCCAACATCCATGACAGGTGGGACCAGCAGCTGGGAAGACCGAGGTGGGCCAGACACCCCAAGGGGGGGTCGGCCGACCCCCCATCTTGGCCCACCAGGGTCCACTTGGTCCCTGACTAGTGGGACCACCACCAGGAGGCCAGGGGAGGGCCCACCGGCCATAGGGGCGGTCGGCCGACTGCCTCTAAGGGTCGGTTGGGTCCCTCCAACCTCCATACACCTTGGCACATGGTGGAAATCCAAACCATCCACCCCTTGGTCGGTTCTAAGGCGGTTTGATCCAAGGGTGGAGGATGGAAGGCCCTGGATCGCTGACGTGGCGATGGAGTAGCCCCTGCTCCACCCCCCTACTATAAATAGAGGGCTATACCCCCCTCTCTAAACATGAAGAAGAAGCCTACAAGCTCTATTCCTTAGATTGTTCTAGGAGTTAGTCTAGAGTGGGAGTTAGAGTTGAGTCGAGCTATGCTCGGGATTTCCGGAGTTGTCTTCTGGGAAGTCTGGTATAGCTCTTGTATCTTTCCTTCTTTGTAAGACTTTATCTTATTCAATATATATCTTTCTCTTTACTTTACTTAGTATTTACTTTGAGCATTTCTATACTAGATATAGTCTTGCTATATGCTTTTGCTCTTTAATAGCCTTTACATCCATAGTCTATGAACCTTGTGACCTTTCATGTATGCGATCATTGCCTATCATAGGGTACTTTGATTATAAATCGTAGTCAAAGTAATAAGTTGTGTGTAAGGGTGGTGCTTATACATCATCTTATCCTTGGTTATCGCTTGCTGCACGGATTGTTTGTGGTAGCTAGCAAGAGGTGACATCCTTGTCTAGTCGTTGTATTCCACCATGTGTTTATAGGCAAGTTCTTAAAAGGTAAGGCCCCCGTAAGAAGAGGGCGCGGTCCGGTAGGAGTTTTGTCCTCCTACTGATCTATCCCCTCGCCTAGCATACTTGTATTGAGGAGACAAACTATAGTGTTTAGACTAGTTAATTAGCTAAGTATATTGAAGTAAAGTGAAGTAGATAAGAGTCCCTATACTCTTCTCATTGTCCTCCCACCTAGCTAGTCTTTCTAGTCCGTTCTAAGTATCTTTTATGGTAGCTTCTTCATTCATCAACCCCCTTCCTATCATATTTATCGTTTACCCCTCTATACTAGTTGGTACTAAGTTGAGGTTCTCTCTAGGATCTCCCTCTAATTATCATTTCTAGCCAGCTTTCCCTTGGGATAATATAAATTATGATACCTTGGAATACTCCTTGGCGAAGTGCTACAGCGGTATAATTTGTGCGCTTGCGGATTTATCCAATAGTCATAAGAAATACCAACAAGCATTTCTGGCACCGTGGCTGGGGAAAGGTGAGCCAAGAAATTTTAATTAGATTGAATCCAGAGATTCTTGTTAACTTAGTTATCAATTAGTCATAGGGGCTTACCCCTGTCTGTGTCTTCCTTTCTTGTGAAGCCAGACAGTGTATGAGCAGTTTCCAACTGTTGGGAAATTATCTTGAAGATCCCGAGCAACTGTTGAGGGGGACTAGATTTTGTCAAGTTCCCCCTCAGAGGTTCCTCTCAAACTAGAATCCGTTCAAGGAAGGAGGCTCTACACCACCACTCAAGGAAGCTATGGCCCAGAAGGCGATCTCTGACTTCTCGACTCCGTCAGCTACCCACGTAGCTCAGGGTCCCGAGGTCAACTTCGGAGATGCCACCTTCGAGTTGAAGCCAGCCTTGATCCACATGGTGCAGGCCAATCCATTTTGCGGGAAGCTCCATGAGGATGCAAATGCTCATCGCCAGCACTTCATGGAGTTATGTAGCACATTTACCATCAAGGCAGTGGCGTCTAACGCTATTCGCCTTCGCGTTTTCCCAGTCTCGCTATTGGGAAAGGCGAAGCAATGGTTATACGCCCACAAAGAAGAGGCCACTACATGGGAGAGGTGTGCTAACGCATTCCTCAAGAAGTTCTTCCCGACGGGCAAAACCAATGCTCTTCATGGATAGATCTCAAGCTTCCAACAATAGTCTGACGAGATGATTCCCAAAGCATGGGAGCGTCTCCAGCAGTACATTCGAGCCTGTCCTCATCACGGGATAGACGACTGGCCCCTGATTCAAGGATTCTACCACTGGCTGTCTAGCATGGCCCGTAGTCACCTTGTTGCTGCTGCTGGAGGGGCGTTCCTTCAACACACAGTAAGGAATGCCAAGCACCTCATCGAAAAGATGGTGATCAACCAAGGATGGGGTGAGGAACGTCTCTAGCCAAAGAAGAGAGGTATGCACACCGTCAGTGAGGTGGACATGCTCTCTGCCAAGATGGACCTCCTAATGAAGAAGATGGAAGAAAGTTCCAAGAAGGAACGAGAGGCCATCTACCCAGTCGCTGCCGCACAAGCTATTGAAGACGATCCATGGTGCGAGGTGTGCGGAGGCAATGATCACTCGGGCAACAATTGCCCCGAGACGTCGAAGGAGGACATGAACTTCATTAGCAACAACAGCAACAAAAACAACAACAAACAACAATGGGTATCGACCCCAACAACAAGGAGGCTGGAATTCATGCCCCTTCTACCAAGGTAATGGAGGTAATGGTAATTACAATAATTACAATAACCAACCTTCATTAAAAGATCTTGTTCTTGTTCAATTAAAGATTAATGATGGAATAAATAAAAAGATGATTGCCACTGATAAAGTTCTTGAAAGCTTTGGTAAGAAAATGGATAGCTTTACAACTGCTATGAAAAATCAATTGAGTTTTAATAAAATGCTAGAAACCCAATTAACTTAATTAGCAGTAGCTATGCCATCCATGGAACAAGGTAAGATCCCTGGAAAACTAGAGGACTTAATTGAGCATGTGAACATGGTCACAACAAAGTTCGGTAAGCCTCCGCTTCACTCCTATTGGGGCTACCTTCTCGATCCTCCCTTCATCATGAAGAAGGAAGATCCAGGGCACCCGACGATCAAGTGCTCAATCGGGCAACAAACGTTCCACACCGCCTTCTGCAATCTTGGATCGGGCATCAACATCATGTCAAAGGTAACATATGTTAATCTCTTAGGAGGACCTATGGTCCCTACATGTGTTCGCCTATAGATGGCAGATCAAACCATAAGGTTTCCGGAGGGACTCGCAAGGGATATCTTTGTGAACATCTAAGATGAGTACATCCCCACCGACTTCATCATCCTAGACATGGGAGCCAACGTGGAAGTACCCATCATCCTAGGAAGGCCCTTCGTCAACATCATCAACGCAGTCATCTACGTTGGATCGGGCCAAATCTACTTTCAATTCTCGAGCCATAAGGTAAAATGTGCTTTCAATGGTTATAAACTTAACAAACAGGCAAAAGCACAACCACCAAAAAAAAGAGTTCAAGCTCCGCGACAAAGGAAGCAATATCCGGAGGCTAGGATCAAAGAACTCAAGAAGGACGAACCCGCTAATCCAAGGCAGGTTTGGAAATCAAAGGAGGTACACACTCCGTGGTATACGTCTCCGGAGCCATCAAGTGCACCCGAGGAATGAACAAGAAGGAGAGTGTCACTCCAAGGACTTAAAATCAAGGAGCCTTCGCCGAAAGGAAAATTGGTATTTATCTTTTATTTCCCTTCTTTCATTTAGCTCAAACCTTTACTTTCTTTCATGCTTAAAATTCAGAAAACTAAAGTTAGATTAAATAAAACTTGAGAATTAGATTAGCATTAAAATTTGACAAAAGATAGGGCCATAGGTGGGTCGGCCGACCACCCTATGTACCCTACCTTGGCTTATTTAATTAAGAAACACTTAGTTTATCTTTATAAAAGAAAAAATGGAGGACTAGGGTGGTCGGCCGACCACCCTAGGATCCCCTTATCCATCCATCTTTCTTCCCCATCATCCTTTGTCCAAGAATCTCATGATTTTGAGTAGAGAGACTTTCAAAAATTAGATTTATCTTTAGGGGACATCACTTTTGGTTAAAGCATGACACATCCTTGTCTCCCACTACTCCTTGTCCAAAGTGGGGAATCATGACACCTATCACTTTCACTTTGTCATGCTTTGAAAAAGAAAACACATCAATCACCTTGCATCAAAGCATGACATACCTTTGTCCCAGACTACTCTTTGTTTAAAGAGGAGAATCTTGACCACTTTAGCTCATCTTTTGATCACATCACATAGCATCTTTCACCTTTCACCAAGCACTAGACAAATCATGAGTGGAATCCCCACTTTAGGGGGTCGGCCGACCATACTTTGGTCACCTCCTCTCCCTCTTTTGCTTTGTGTAAGGCATCCAATAAAGTGAGTGATCATGGCACCCAAGGGCATGCCCAAGGGGTGGCCGGCCAACCACTCCATGGCACCCCCTTGGTGCCATCTCCATCCTCTGTAAAACCCCAAGCAAGGAGAGCTTCATCCCTCACACCTCCACCAGAATTTAGTTCCAGTTCAAGCCTCTCCTTGCCTTGCTCTCTCCTCTCTTCATTCAAGAGAAGTCCTTAGCTCTCAAGAGAAGTAGTGTTGCTCTCACTAGTCCACGAGAAGATCTCTTGTCTTCATCAAGCTTCTCTTAGCTCAAACATCTCCCCACAAGGCAAACTAGAAATCCACTCCACAACATCTCTTCATAGTATTGTCCTTGTGTCCATCTTCCTCTCAAGAAGATGAAGAACCCATTGACATCCGCATACAAGAAAATAAAGCAAGCTATTAGTGGGATCTCATCCCAATGCTCCCACCATTCCGAGGATAGTTCCCAAAGAAGAAGAAGGGGAGGTTCTGTCCGATACACTTGGGAGAACCCCCAAACTGAAGAACACCCTCATGAGGAAGAAGAAGTGCCGGAGGAGGTACCTCATGTGGAGGCATTCATGGTGCCCCCAATGATTACCTGTGATCAATAAAGTGGACTCTGGTTCGACCAACTAGAGTACCAACAATATCTCTCTCTTCGGGACCGATCTTTTGAGCATACAAGGATATTGGATCCGAGTCTTCTCTCCAACACAGGTATGACCACCGAGTTCGAAACTATCTTCTCTACTCTTGGGTGGTCTGGTTTTTGGCAAGTAGAAGATCTTGGAATTGAGTTGCTCACCTTAGAATTCCTATACTCTCTCCAAATCTCTAATGTTGGAATTAATTTTCACGTGTTTAATCAAAGCTATAGTCTAACATGGAATCATCTAAGTGTTGCTCTTGGTTTTGATAATTCATTCTTGATTGATTTAGACCTTGCCATGCATAGGTTTAACAAGAGGAAATTTTGGTTCTCTATATATGCTCTAAAAGATTGCTCAAATCCTACACCTGAGAAAATTCACAATCCAACCCTTTGTTTCATACTTCTTTGGATGAAAATGACTTTGTTTCCTAGAAGTAATGCCAGCTTGATAAGTGACATGGAATTAAAATTGCTTTATGCCATGGTAAACAAAATGCATATCTCTCCTGTGAAATACTTAGTGGAATTCTGGCAAGGTTGAATTGAGAGTAATGAATCTATCCAATTCACATGTTTAATTACTCGTATTGCTGAATCTATGAACTTGCTTAATGACGATCAACCCTTTGTATATAGCTGTAATCTCAGAAGCGTATCTCGCTGCTTGTCGAATGCTAAAAAGAGATGCCAATAATGAACTCAAAATGATTTAAAGTGGCCATACAATTGAGGTGCCTCTTCCAAATAGGCAACTTCAGTTGTATAGGACCCATAAGCTAACCCTTGATTTAGATACGGGAATGGGACAAAGAGGTTTTGCAGGTTCAGAAAGGAGAGCTCAGGAGGGACTATACTTTGTTCATCTTGAGCAAGGTGGTCCTTCCCGAGAAGCTTATGACGAGGAGGAAGACGATGCATCTTCCATGCACACTTCTAGTGGCATGCCTCCTCGACCATCACGTCCACAAAGACCACGGGCATCCTTCTTGTCCACACGAGACAGGGAGCATCGTGAATTGCGGCAACAATTTGATCATCTCACCAATACCTTTGGTGAGCTACGTGTTGAGCACGATGAGACAACACGCATCACCCAGCAAACTGCCGAAGAAATCTAAGCAATGCAAGAAGAACAACACCGGTATTGGGCTACGTGGAGGCAACTAAATCCATACCTGCCGCAGCAATGAGCAAAGGATAAGATTGGGGGAGGTTCCCCCCCCCCACTAAGGTAAGTTTTTAATTTAAGAATTTATATGCATACACGTTCTTACTTATCTTTGCTTTGTATTTAAAAATCTGCATATGAAAAAAAAAGACTTTCTCTAACCCACTCCCACATGTTCCATGAAAATTAATATCTTCTTTGGAAATGATGAATAGTTGCTCTGCTAAATGTTTCTCTAGTACTTAGTTTACATTTCCACATAGTTGATACTCCATACTCTAATAGAAAAACTCTCTCTAGTTTGTTTCTAGTAAATGAGACATAGACTATGCAAAATTTATGAGCAATCCAAAGCTCTCTAAAAAAACCATGACCATTTTCAAAGCTCATAGAAAAATTAAGAAGATAGCTATGTCTCAAAATAATAAGTTAGGAAAGAGAGATCATCCAAATATAGGAGTATCGATCATTTTCCATGTTTCCACACACTTGCACATATTGATTTAATAGTATGACACTTCTCTCCTTGGATCTGGAATTTGACTTTACAATATATGCAAGGTAAGTTTGCTACATATTTGATCCCTACCTATAGCTCCACAAAAGCTTTAGAGATAGGATGAAAGAAGGCAAACTTTGATATATGCCTTCGTGAGGAATCATACACATTATGAGCGACTCGAGAGTACCATTTGAGGAACATTAAGTTTTCTTTTACAAAATCTTGCAAAACCTCCGATTTGAAACTTGTGAAAGAATGAGAAAAATAGTGCTCAAGTCAAGTTGTTATATCTCTCAACCTCTCAAGACAAAGGATAAATCTATAAGCCCCATGAAGGACTAAGGTAATATGGGTGAGTCTTTATTGCTAACTTTTCCATTCAAAAGAGAAGTATGATTGTTGTACATTTAGTACTCTTGAAATATGAAGCATAGTAGCAACTCCTGATCCATCGAGCTAAGTTTGATTGTTTGCTTGGAACGAGCAAAGGTTAAGCTTGGGGGATCTTGTTCCCACAAATTATGACTAACTTTTACATAGCTAAAATGTTGCCACAAACCCAAGGATCAAGGATAAACAAACACATCATGAGCATAATTTATCAAATAACAAGTTCCACATGTCCATGAGTGTTTGAATGCAGGAATGAAGAAATGGAGCAAAGGAGAGCCAGTTGGGCCCACATAGGGGGTCGACCGACCACCCTATGGTCCCACTAGCTCTCCCCTCTCAGCCATGATCCAAGAGAAGCATCCCAGAGTGATTTCCAACCCTTGGATCACTCTATGCTTTCTCTCAACGGCTCACAAGCAAAGCACATGGATCCATGGGCCCACACCAAGGAGATAAACGTGACAACCATCTCAGAATCAACACCCAACATCCATGACAGGTGGCACCAGTAGCTGGGAAGACCGAGGTGGGCCAGACACCCCAAGGGGGGTCGGCCGACCCCCGATCTGGGCCCACCAGGGTCCACTTGGTCCCTGTCAACAAAATACACGTCGCAGTCTACCTAGGTGGTACCCCATGGTAGTAGATTGTAGGCGGAGGTGTGGCGACGACGATCAAGCATAACACAAAGAGCGTAGACACGGCGATTTAGTTAGGTTCCGGCCGGCAAATCGCCGTAATACCCTACGTCCTGTGTTTTGGTGGATGGATTGATGTGAGTATTAGGTTACAAGACCCGTAGATGTGATCTAGGGGATTGTACGAGAGATCTAAGAGATTGTTTTGGAGGGGCTCCCTGCTCGCCTTATATAGCCAGGAGCAGGGTTACAGTTTCAATATCCAAACAGATTACGATCGGTCCCTTTAGGTAAGGGATCCGAGTCTATCTATCAGGATCCTTCTTGGCGAGCAAGGCTTCTTCGGAGTCCTTGGCGAGCACGATGGGCTGGTCGCGTGCTACAAGGCCTCGTGGGCTGGGCCATCGTCTGGTCGACAGGCCCATCAGGTCCCTGGGGATATGCCGAGGTAATATCCTCAACAAGTCCCCGAGCACGTTATATCCTTCTGACGAGTCAGTAGCATCTTTTTTGGAGGTGTACACCTGGTCGACTTTGGTGGAAGTCATCGTTACAGAGTCCTGACCAGGCTAGCTGGTCGGGGCACCGCTTGGAGAAGCCTCTTGACCAGGCCAGATTGGTCGAGAGCGCTACAGCATGGTGTGTGAGCTGGTCGCCTTCGATGAATGTTGTGTCTACTCATCAGAGAATGTGGCGTTCTGAAGTAGAAAAAACTTTTGAATGGCTTGTTCCCTGGTGAAGTGTACCCACTTAAGCTCTGCAAGAAGACAATAGGAAACAACACAGGTTTGTCGAGAAGAAAATAAGTACATTCACCGCAAGGTGAAGTGTACCCACTTAGTCCCCGAGCTTGGTAGTAGGTGAAGTATGCACGTGGTGCCAAGCTTTATAAAGATAAAAAATGCATGGATAGGCGTAAATAACGAGTAGAGTATGAGTTTCACAAAAAACGACTGCGAATACCCGCAGTCCCCGAGCCTGATGTAAGAAGCTTGCAAAGTTCTTGTATCAGGATTTATAGAAAAAATGCTAAATTATGAGTTCGATAGAAACGACTGCGAATACCCGTAGTCCCGAGCCTGATGCGAGAAGGTGAAAAGTTCTTGTGTCAGGATGATGTTGCTTCATTCACAGTCCCCGAGTTGCAGTCCCCGGGTTCTTCGGTTTTCCTTGTCGTTGTTCCCGTGCTACTGTAGCAGTCCCCCAGCCCTACTCGGTGCGTTCCGGGACGGAGTCCCCAAGCTTGGTTGGGTCTTGCGAGTAGGTGGTTGAGTCGTCATCTACCATCGGCGAAGTTCCCGAGTAGTGATGTAGCAAATGTCCTGCAAGACTTGTTAACTGGTGTACTGTAGTTGGGGTTTTGTATTTGGCCATTGCGGTTTCCCAAAAACCCTGGGATTCCATGGGATGCGTTGCTTGGTAGAAAGGGGGAAGTTGGCGGCGGCGGCTGTGTTTTCCATTCCTCGATTGGGATTAGGCATTTCTTCCTCCACCATGGGTTGTTCGTCTCGTCTTTCATCTCCCTTTCGCCGATGTGCCCGATCTTTCTTTTTGAAGGTGATGGCGCCGAAGAATGCTCTCCGTCGTAGTGCTATGGCGACGCGGTCATCGTTATCGGTGGCCAAAGGAGGTTCTCTGTCGGCGCCCCCAAATGTTAGGGTTGATGAGATGGAGATTCCCTCCTGGGCGAGGCATTGGACGCGGAGCACACTGAAGGAGGAGGTTATCAATGCTATTGTGTTTGATGGTCTTCTTCCGGATAAGGAGGTCGGCGGGTGGCGATCGACCTTTGCCAAGTTGGTTCTGACGCCGAACATGGGTGAGCTTGTTGTGTTCGCGCCCTTCTTTTGGTGTGGTTTTCGAGTTCTTGTCCATCTGTTCCTTCGTGGTTTGCTGCGGTATTATGATATCGCGATCTGCAACCTGAATCCAAACTCGATTGTTCATATTGCGGTCTTTATCCATACGTGTGAGGCATTCATTGGGATTTATCCTTATTTTGACCTGTTCCGATACTTCTTTCGCCTAAACCTACATGGGACTAGGTCGTCGGATGTTATTAACTCTATGTATCTTCAACTCAGGGATGGTATGTTGAATGAATAAATCTCGATGCCTCTGCATAACAAGTTTGCTGGGCATAAATCGAGGTGGTTCTATATCCACCAGGAGAAACCATACGCACCGTTTGATCCTGCGAAGGTTCCCAAGGTGTTGGCGACGTGGTCGGAGCTGCCAACTCAGGTTGGTTTGGGTAAGGTGGAGCTGTTGCTAGGGTTGATGGATCGTTGTACTCTTGATGGTGTACGGGTGGCGTGCAGCTTTATTGCTAGGTGTTGTCAACCTTGTAGGGATAGGGAACGTCCTGCGTTTGAATATGCTGGTGGGGGTGACAGTACTCGGGAGGCGCCTGAGGGGATCAGCATGGCTGTTGCCGATAAGCGACTGCATTATATCTTTGATGTTGCGAAGCGCTCAGAGCCGGCTCACCCTAGGAAAGATTTCTGTCTTCGTCGCCGTCCTCCGCAGGTTTTGGCCATTTTTGTCCTTTGTTTTAGCCTTGATGGTGCTCGTTGTTCTCATACCCAGTTGGTGTGTGTAGGTTTGTGGCGTGGATCGTGCTACGTATTTTGCCCTGTCGCCGGCACTTGGTGCGCTTCCGGAATTTTGTGTTCCTCCAGCGCCTGTTGTGGGCGGTGATGGCTCTGATCGTCCTGACGAAGCCGAGTCGTCAAATAACACTGGGCCAGGGGCCATTGACAATGATCTGGTTGGAGAGAAGCCGGCTGTTATTGAGCCGGAGCCGTTGAGGTCGGAGCCCTGGGCTGCGGGTCATGCTGATGGTGATTTCAATTTGTCGAGGGACCCTAGTGTTGTTGGAGTTGATTCCGACGACGGTGATGTACCACTGTCATTTGGTTTGAGGAAGAGGCGGAGGAGGAAAGCTTTTGTTGGCGATGACTTTGGCGAACCGTCCCCTTTTGGGGAGGGTACTGATGCTGGTGATGGAGACTCGGATGGCGCCGAGGATGTGCTATGTCGCGTAGACCTAGGTACCTAGCCCCTTTCTTTTTGGTTGGTCAACCATCGGGCCATTTTTCTGGCCTTTTGATAAGTCGTTGTTTTGCAGGCGTTGTTTAAGATGAACCTGGAGCGCAGGCGTCAGTTTCTGTCTCTGGAGGCTTCCTTGGAGGCGGCTCGCATTCGCATGCATGATTTGGAAGGAGCTCTTCTGGAGAAGGTCCGTGATATCTCCGGGTTGCGCGACCAGATGTCGAAGATGTAGGGGGTTGGTGTTGGCACCTTTTCTGATCGTTTGAGTCATTGTCCTTGGTTTCTGTGGTTCTTGATGTTGTCTTGCTTCTTGTAGAGCGTGAGGCCATGGGCGCCGTTTGGCGTGATCGTTTTTGGAGCTTGGTGAGGGAGGTTGAATCTGTGATGGTGTATGTGGATAATGCCAACTTTACTCCTGTTTCCCCATGGGAAGAGGCCGTAGCTGGCGTGCTGTCGAGGGCGCGAGGCTTCGTTGACCGCTTCCGGTCATTTCTGTCGTTGGCGGAGAGGGAGACGCTTGCTTACGGATTTTCTATGCTCCGTTCGCATTACATGCATGTTGATCTTAAGAGGGTGCGGAGTGGGTATGCTGATGGTACTTCTGAGGCGGATATATCTCGTTTGACGGCGGAAGATCTTGTGTCTGACATGGAGTATTTTGCTTTGATGTAGCCGATGTTTTTGTACGATACTAGTGTTGCGCGGATGTGTAAGTGAAATGTGTCAAAGATTTGTTTATCGAGGCGGTGAGCTTTTATTTCTCTTGTATGTCCTTCTCGTGCCAACCGAGTCATGAGCCGTCGTGACGAATCGTTCGACCTTGGGTCTCAAATGGTCCATATCGTAGGGCTAGCGCCACTGCATGCGTAGGATACATAAGGACTCCCAAGGGGGCAAGCTACTAACAACCCACGGCGCAGCTGTCATCCTGTTGTTCTGGCGAGAGGGAGGCATCTACAGAAAGTTTAGACATAGATTAGATAGAAGCAAAGTTTTCACAATAGAATATAACCGAAGAAGCATTAAAACTTTTAGCAATTATCAAGACTTTAGTAGAAAGCATGAACAAGAGAAGAAGGACTTTAAAAGCAACCATTCTAACTAGGCTTGTATCCTACAAACAACACTTGCTCTGATACCAATTTGTCACACCCATTTTTAAGAACAAAAACAAGTGCATAAAAGGCTCATGTGCACCCCAGGAATAGTCGCACACATGAGTTGACAAATTACAAAAAGTACCATCACAGTGCTTGTTACATAGCGAATAAATATTCATTGCATAGTCTGAAACAAATGACTTTAACTAAACGAAGATATCTGCGGAAGCTCCAAAGGGACTGGTTGACTCCAAGACTAGTACTCATTGCGATATTCATCAACCCAATCTCCATCTGTGGTGTTTGAATGCAAGGGTGAGCACATACGTACTCAACAAATATAACACGGGGTTCATGAAGCTCAAAAGGATATGCATGGTTCATAGCGGTAAGCATTTTAAGTAGATCAAATTCATGTTAATGTCAACAATTGCCAGGGTAATTTGCATAAGCTCAAATATCCATGATCATAAAGTAAATGACAATGATACAATAAATAAATAACACTTGCATAAGCCACATAGAAATAAGAACCCAATAACTCCGTGAGTTTTCTGAGCCGCTCATGTCCGTGAGCACGGCTATCATGATAGTTTGTAACTCTGATCAGAGGTGTACAACTTTACCCACGAGTTGTGTTGCCCATTTGACCGGGATCATGACTCCCAAAACACTACCGAGGTGAGCGGGCAGGGTACACTATGAAACATTTTAAGGGTTCGTCTAACAAGTTAGGGTCGCAAGGTTTCCATGGCAGGGAGATATAGAGCCAACCTGTCCACGGTCACACTCCTTCGCAGCTATGCCCATAGATTAGGAACCACACTATACCCGTCTCGGCACACCCCTTTCGCGCCGTAAAGGTAACCACTGAACGAGCTAGAAAAGGTCTCCATACTGAGCTAAAGCCAGAGCCATATAGCCCTTGTGGTTGTACTGTATATCCCAGATTTTGCCGACAGATAAGCTTCTATAATCCATTGTTGCTAAAAAGCGAGTTTTACCATTATTGCATATAGTCATTAACAAATTAAGATCATGTACATCTGGTATGAGCGCTAGCAATGCTAAAATTATATGGTGGATCAAATCATAGGTGTCAAGGTATTCCGGTTAACAATCACTAGGATCAATCTATGGTAAAACAAGGAATATCATGCATATGAATTATATTAATTGTGAATAGGACAACAAGGATAATCCCATGTTATACTTGCCTTCTTCGAAGTACTCTTGCTGGTCTTGCTGATCTTGATCAAAGAAAAACTCCGGCTCTTCAATGGGTAGCTCAACGTCTATACCGACCAACAATCAACACCATTCAATCAACGGACAATCATACACGAAGCAAACAAAGCTATGATTAGAAAAGTACACCAACAGTAAGAAAATAAGATGAAAAGTTTATAAAACTAATCTACGCATTGCTACGATCACATCGACGCTTCGAGCACGAAAAACGGAGCTAAAACGGTGAAGATATGAATTTAACAAGGTTTCCTATTGAAAGATATTAAATTAAATCTAATCACGAAATTAAACTTTTTAAAATCTAACTAACAGTAATATTAACATAAAGATAATTTTATTATGAACCTAACGCAATTTGAACGGGTGAAAATGGATTTAAAATGAGCAAGTTATAGGGTTTTGAAATCGAGTGGCAATTCTATAAATAGAAATTTTCATTTATTTTCGAAATAAAAGAAATCCGACGGAGATTACGCTTTCCAGTGGCAAAGGCATAGTCCAAGATGGCGCCATGGACTGCGGGTTTAGACTTAGAGAACTGGAGGGACTCTTTAGCAAGTTAGCCAAGGCGAAGGGGTATTGGGTTATCAGATTCGTCCGATCGAGATTCGACGGATGAGATTAGAAAGGGGAGGGGAAGAACAGAGGCGTCGGCCGGACACAGTACTGGTGCGGTGGTTCACCATGGGCTCCGCCGTGGAGCTCGCCGGTGGAAGCGACTACGGCCCTACGGGCCTTCATACAACAAACCAAGGGGTTCCAGAGAAGGAGGTGAACAAGGCGGTCTCACCTAGGCCTTCAGTGCGGACAGAGGAGCCCTGGAGATGGCGGTCGACACGACGGGGCGGCTGGGTGGTCCCTGTTTGCGGTGACAAGGAGGTGAGGGCAACCTGAGGAAAAACTGAGCGGTGGGGGAGGTTCGAGGGACCCAGTACCTTGTCTCAATGGAAGGTGAGGGCCAACGGTTCGCAGAGGAGCTCGAGCGGCCGTTAATGGCGGCGGTGGTTCCTGGAACTTGCGAGCTGCGGCTCGGACAGCTTGGTCGCGAGGCGTAGGTGCCGAATAGAAGGGAACCGGGGACGGGAAGGTGTGCGGCGCCTTTTATGTAGCCAAACCCGCACGGGAAGGTAGCGAATCCCACAAAATCGGAGGGGAGGAGGATTCGGACGGTGAGTCCTCTGCCGACTCACAGAGAAGAAAGGAAAGGGGAGAGAAGGGACTGACGCGTGGGGACAAGCTGTCAGTGGGACAAGGAAGGAGGAGTGCGGGCTCACCCGCTCTGGGCCTTTGGCCGAGCCGGCCCAAGAAGGGGGAAGGAGGGAGAGGAGGGAGGCCTGCTTCGGCTGGGCCAGGAGAAAGGGAGAGAGGCCTGCGGAGGAAGGCAGTAGGCCAAAGGGTTGGGCCATCCGGGCCAGAAAAGGAGGCAGAGAGGATAGAGTAAAAAGAAATCCCTTTTCAATTTCCAAAACTTGATTTTCAAATGAATTTTCAAAAGCATTTTCAAACTCAGTTTTGGATACTTTTCAAAACCACTCAAAACAGGAACACAAATGCACCAGCATGTATGCACAACATGTATCTATATGGCATTTTTATTTTCACCAAACCATTATTTATTTTCACTAGATTAAATGCATAACAAGAGTTGCATAAAAGAGACATTTTCATGCTACTTCGAAATCATGCAAATTTTTGGGTGTTACACCGAGACAGAGCCCTTTTCTGAGAGGCTCGATCATGGCGTGACCAGGGCCTGTGGAGACCGTTCATGCAGACGCTAGGCAAAAAGTCATGCTGCTTGTAGAGTCGTCGGCCGTATCATGACCGTGTACAGATTCTAGGCGCGTAACCTCATGGCGCCCGACCCGAGTGGTGTCGCCAGACTTCTGTGGAAATACCGCTCGGGAGGGCTATCGACGTAATCATAGCGTTTAGGGTAGCTAATTCTATTTGTTGTGGCTAGTCGGCAGGCCAGCTTCGGGTGCTTTCTGGTTATGACCAGGTTGTTTGGAGAAATGCCGTATTGCGTTTTGGCGAGGTCGTCGAACAATGTGGGAGTGTTTGGATAGGTCGTCGAATGTTGTGTGCATTTTGTAGTGGTCGTCTGGATAAATATAACATACTGGAGGAATATCGATCTTTTATTGATACGGGAGAGAGACACAGTACAAGTGTTTTTAGGCATAGAAGCGCATCAGGTGTTCTATACTCCATGAGTTGCGGACGTTGAAGCCATTTTGGTCTGTGAGGCGATACGACCCTGGTCGGGTAACTTCCTTGACGATGTAAGGGCCTTCCCAGTGTGATGAGAGCTTGTGCATGCCTTCGGGCTTGAGCTTCCTCTTTAGGACGAGTTCACCGGTGGTGAACGATCTGGAGTGGATGTTGCGGTTGTAGTCTCGGCGGACGCCCTCCAAGTACTTTGCGGTTCGTATGCATGAGGTTTGCCTCTGCTCTTCGAGGCAATCAATGTCGTCGATCCGAGCTTGGTCGGATGTTGCTTCGTCATAGTGTTCTACCCGTGGAGAGCCGAAGGCGATATCAATTGGGATTATAGCTTCGGAGCCGAAGATCATGAAATACGGAGAGACGCCGGTGTTGCGACTGGGCTGGGTACGCAGTCCCCATAACGCCGCGGGTAACTCGCGTAGCCAGCGTCCTGGGTTCTTCTCCTCCTCCTAGTATAATCGCTTCATAAGTGCGTCAAGTATCATTCCATTGGCACGTTCGGCCTGGACGTTTGCTCTGGGATGAGCAACGAAGACATATTTGATCAATATTCCATTTTCTTCGCAAAAGTCCCAGAATAGGTTCCCCGTAAAGTTTGAGACCAGGTCGGTGATGATCGAATTTGGTATGCCGAACCGGTGTATGATTTCATCGATGAAGGCGACTGCGCTACCTGCTAAAGCTTTTGTGATTGGTTTGACCTCGATCCATTTGGAGAATTTGTCTACAGCTACAAATATCCACTTGAAGTTCGCTGGTGCTGGTCGGAAAGGGCCGAGCATATCGAGCCCCCAACAGGCGAACGGCCAAGAGGCTGGTATTACTTGAAGTTCTTGTGTGGGCGGTGAGCTTGTTTTGCGAAGAATTGACATCCTTTGTAGGTGCGTACCATTTGTTCTGCGTCGGCGACTGCTGTGGGCCAGTAGAATCTTGCTCAAAAGGGTTTTCGTACCAGTGTTTTTGCGGCGGCGTGGTTTCCGCAGGTGCCGGCGTGGATGTCTTGTAGAATTTTGGGGCTGTCTTCCCTGGAGACGCATTTCTATAACACTTCAAGTCTGGAATTTTTCCTCATTAGTACGCCGTCAATGAGAACATAGTTGTGAGATCGACGGGTTAACCGCTCGGCTTCCGTCTCGTCTGATGGAACTAGGTTGTTGGAGAGGTACTGGATGAAATCGTCCTGCCAGTCAACTGATTGGTTGCTGGTCGCAGTGACCATTATGTTAGCTTGAGGAGTTCGTGGTTCACTCGATGGAGTTTCTTGCTTGTCGGCGATTGATGGCTTAAGCATGTCTTGGACGAAGACTCCTACGGGGACGGGAGATTGCGACGATCCTAGCTTGGACATTTCATCTGCTTCTTTGTTTTGCTCACGCGGGACGTGGTAATATTCGATTCCGAAGAAATTTCCTTCTAACTTTCGGATGGCGATGCAATAGGCGTCCATCTTTTCGTTGGGGCAGTTCCACTGTTTGGTGAGCTGGTTGATCACTAGGGCGGAGTCGCCATTGACAATGATGTGTTTTATGCCGAGTTCACTGGCGATGCGTATCCCGTGTAGGGCTACCTCATATTCGGCGGCGTTGTTTGATGCCGGAAATAGTAGTCATAAGGCATAGCAGATCTTAGATCCGGATGGTGATATGAACAGTAGACCGGCGCCTGCTCCATGTATAGACAGGGAGCCGTCGAAGAACATGGTCCAGTGTTCTGGTGCCTCGGTGGCTACTGGGGCTTGAATATCAGTCCATTCGGCGATGAAATCGATGAGTGCGTGTGTGACATGATCGTGTGTGTCCTTGGAATGCGATGTTAAAGGTCCCAAGTTCGACTGCCCATTTGATTATTCACTCGGTGGCATCTTTGTTTCATAAGATATCACCAAACGGAAATTCTGTGACGACTATTACCTTCGTTTCCCGTTGAAAATAGTGCCAGAGTTTGCGTGCGGTGATGAGAAATGCGTATAACAGCTTTTGTACTTGGGGGTATCTTGTATTTGACTCATTGAGCACTTCCTTGTAAAGTAGCATGGTCACTGGACCGGATATGCGCGACCGCTTTCCTCACGTTCGACCACCATAACGGTTCTGACGACCCGATTAGTGGCGGCGATGTAAAGTAGCATTGGTTCTTCTTCCTTTGGTGCGACAAGGATGGGAGGTTCAGTGAGGTATTTATTTAGGTTGGCAAATGCTCGGTCTGCCTCATCAGTCCATGTGAACTTCTGACCACCCTTTAGGAGCCCGAAGAACGGGAGGCCTTTTTCGCCAAGGCGGGAGATGAAGCAGTTTAAGGCGGACATGCATCCGGCAAGTTTCTATACGTCTCTCACTTTAGAGGGAGGCTTCAGTTGGAGAACCGCCGCGGTTTTTTCTGGATTAGCTCAAATGCCGGACTTACTGACGATGTTGCCCAGCAAGTTTCCTGAAGATGCTCCGAAAATGCACTTTTTTGGGTTTAGGTTCCATCTAAACTCGTCGAGGGCCTTGAAGGTTTCCTCTATGTCGGCGACCAACGTCTCCTTGCGGTGAGTTTTTATGACTATGTCATCTACATAGGCCTCATCTTTCCCCGGAATAAGTTTCTTCAAGCACTCTTGTATGGCACGTTGATACGTGGCGCCAACGTTTTTTAGTCCGAAGGACATCGTCGTGTAGCAGTAGGCGCCGAAAGGAGTTATGAACGACGTTTTACTTGGTCCTCCGCCTTCAACGCTATTTGGTGATAGCCGGAGTAGCAGTCGAGGAAGGAGAGGAGTTCACATCCTGCGGTGGAGTCGACCACTTCGTCGATACGCGGGAGGGGGAATGGATCAGGAGGGCAGTGTTTGTTGAGACTCGTATAGTCGACACACATTCTCCATTCTTTATTCTTTTTTCTTACAAGCACTGGATTGGCAAGCCATTCGGGATGATTTACTTCTTTAATGAACCCGACAGCTAGGAGCCAGGCTATCTCAGCTTTAATAGCTTCCTTGCGATCTGGTGCAAACCTTCAAAGCTTCGGATGAGTTGGCTTAGCGCCTTTGTCTACATTCAGCGAGTGCTCGGCACAGTCACAGGGGACCCCTGGCATGTCAGCCGGTTTCCAGGCGAAGATGTTGATGTTGCGCCGCAGGAAGTTGACGAGGGTGTTTTCCTATTCGGGATCGAGGTCGGCGCCGATTACGACGGTCATTTCGGGGTTATCGTCGACCAGGGCCACCGTCTTCGTCTCTCTACATTTCTTCGAAGCACGTGTGGTCGGAGGCTCCGGAATGTCAAAGTCTTTCGCATGTGATTTGGCCGCCTCCGATAAACAAACCTAAGTGCGTTGTTGAAACCCCCACCTGGTCGCGTCCTCGATCGTCTCTTGCTCGCATTCATAGGCGATCTGTAGATCGGAGTGGATACTGATGACCCCTTGTGGTGCCGGTATCTTGAGCACCAAGTAGGTGTAGTGTGGTATTGCCATGAGCTTCGAGAGCGCGAGTCGTCCAAGGATGGCGTCGTATGGAGTATCGAAATCGGCGACCACGAAATTGATAAGTTCTTCACGTAGTAAACGATCAGACCCAAACCGTACTGACGGCTTCAAGCTTTCGCCGAGGATTACGCCATGGAGAGAGGAATTCGCCGGGTGGATGCTACTTTTATGGAACTTGAGTCGTCGGAGCGTTATTGGGAAGATGATGTCGAGTGAACTGCCGCCGTCGATGAGTACCTTTTTGAAGAGACCGTTCGAAATGGTCGCGGTGATGACCAGGGGGAAACGACCAGGGTAGTCATGACATATCTTGTGATCGTCCTGGAGAAGTCGATCCTACGCTTTGTCCAATCTGGGGGAGGGACATGAACGCTGTTGCAGTTAGTAAAAGCTCGGCAGCGCTGACCATTACCGCTTTGGTGTCCACCGAATATAGGGAAGATGCGCATGGCCCTTGTGAAGCTGACATCTGGAGCCTCCATCTTATCTCCCTTTGGCTTGTCCTCATCTGGTCGCTTGGCGTCTGCTTTGTCTTGGATGGCCTCTTTGAGGGAGATGCACTCCCACATGGCGTGTTTTCCTTGTCCATGGAGAGGACAGGGTCCGTCGAGGATTTCCTTGTAGGCGTTGTTGCGTCGGCGCTTCCGCCCGGGGCCGGGAGTAGTATGGTCGGATGTCAGGCGGCGCCGTGGGGATTCCGGGGTGACCTTCTTGCGGACAAACGACGCGTGGGAGTGGAGTCAGCGGCGAGCGGGTGTCGATGAGATCGATGCAGTCGGCAAGATCTTTGTCGATCTGGTCGGCGATGCTCACCGGGTCGTTGAGGTCGGTGTGATCTGGAGCCCTTCGAGTCATTCTGGTGGTTAGATCTTTGGTTGGGAGAGGGTTTGGCGCAGTGGGTCGCGCGGGTTCTGCGGTTTCCGAGACAGAGACGGTGCCATAGATAGTCCAAACTGTAGATCCGATCTAGAGGGTGGCGCCGCTCGGCGAGATGACCATGGATCCGGGAAAAGGACCCTCTTGATGAGTCATGGAGTCGACGCACACACCCCCAACCTGGCGTGCCAACTGTCAACGAAATACGCGCCACGGTCTACCTAGGGGGTACCCCACGGTAGTAGATTATAGGCGGAGGTGTGTGGCGACGGCTGAGAGTCCCCATGTGTTTTTGTTTTGAGTAAATGATGAAACCCAGCTAAGTACTAACCTTGATCTCTAAGTGTGAATCATGAGATAGGTTGGTACATACCATGTGATGGAGCAAGGTGGATCAAGTGTGGATGGCACAAGCTCTAGCATGGTGGTGGAAAGGAAAATGGTGTGAAGGCAAAGGTGATTGCTAGGAACCATTTTCGGTTTGGTGATCAAGACATTATAGAGGATGTGATCACATTTAGGATAGATAGCCATACTATCAAGGAGGGAGCTCTTAAGTATGATTACGGTTATCATTTGCCACTAGGTTCATATGCATTGCATTAAAATCATTTGAACTAGTGAAACAACCAACTTAATCCAAGATAATTGTGAACTAAAAGCTAACACATGTGCACAAGTGTAGGGATCACTTAGTGTTGGCTCTTGGAAGCTTCGAAGAAGTTGGAGAAGTGTTTGGGCAGCTGGAAGCAGTCCGGACGCAAGGGTTCTGGCCGACCGGACCAACGCGTGTGCGTCCGGTGGCAAACACTTGCTGGCTTGGCTGGTGAGAGGCATCCAGACATTGTTTGCCGTCCGGACGCAGAGCTCCAGACGTGCGCTCTCTGTAACTCTCTAGAAAAGATGGTCCCGACGCATGGTGATGGTCCGGACCATGAACTGGACTTGGGTCCGGAGGTGGTAAGGAGCTCCAGCGAGCTCTCGGGTGCGCTCGGGCGCCAGGGAAAATATTTCCGGATGCAAGGAGCAGTGACTCCGGACCCTGTGAACAGGTGCGTCTGAAGCCACGTGGCAAGCAGCGGCAAAGGCGCGAAGCGGCCGTTTTCAAATGGCAGGGGCACCGGACGCATGCGACTTAGTCCGGACAGCGCGTTGCGCACGTCTGGAGGTCGCGTCCGGAGCTTGCAAATAGAGGGTTTGCTCTCGGCTAGTGAAGGGTCCGGACGCTATTGATGGTCCGGACCCCATGTGTAAAGTGTGTCCGGAGGTCGCGCAGAGAGCTAGTTTTGGGGGTAAAATGGCTAGTTGTTGAGTGAGGGCTATATAAGTGATATGGCCGGCCCTTTGGGGCATCTCTTGCACATTCTACTCACTCACACGTTTGTGCTTGTTTGAGAAGCTTCCACCACTCATCCTCTAAACATATTTGACATATTCTAGAGAGATAGAGTGAATCCAAGTGGATTGCTTTATTGATTGCATACTAGTGGCACTTGGTGATCGTCGACATCGCGAAGCTCTTGTTATTCTTGGAGGTTGCCATCTCCTAGACGGCTTGGTGCAACGAGGATCGTTGAGCGGAGGAAGGTGATTGTCTCCGGCTCCGATCGGTGGATTGTGAGGGGTTCTTGAACCTACCCCGCGGGAGATTCGCGAAAGGTATCTCTAGTGGATTCCACGTAGCTTGGGGATCCACATCTTGTGTTGGTTGTGCGGCACCTTGAACGAGTTTGGCTTGGATTGCCAATTAGCGCGTGAACCTCCAAGTGGGTGTATCGTTACAACGAGGACTAGCTTGTTGGCAAACAAGTGGACCTCGGTAAAAAATATTGTCTCATTGTCTCTTTACCGAGGATTCAACTTGTGATTGATTGGTTATTTATTGGTTTATCGCTTCATGTTGGTATAACCATTCTATCTCTAGCTTTGCATTACATTCTTTACATTCTTGAAAAGTAAAGCCTCTAGCTTAGCTTGTGTAGCTTAGTCTAGCATTACTAGTTATCTAGCTCTTTTGTGTGACATAGGTCATCTTGCTAGTGACTAGAATTGGTAGGTGGCTTGCCAAACCTTAGTGCTAGTGCAAACTTGCTTATAGCCGTGTTTTATTCTAACAAGTTTGATAAGTGTTGTTGTAGAATTTTTAATTATTCTATTCACCCCGCCCCCCTTCTAGCCATACCTAGACCTTTCAAGTGGTATCAGAGCAAGTACACCGTACACAAAGGCTTAACATCCCACGGTGTTAAAATGGCTCAAATCAACAACACCAAGAGGGCACCTAAGTTTGATGGCACCAATTATAGCTATTGGAAGGCCTTGATGACCACCTATCTTAAATCAATCAACCGGAAGATATGGTTGGTGGTCGACAAGAAGTTTGAGGTGGTAAATGAAGAGGCACCCACCACGGCCGAAGAAGAGAAGCTCCAAAATAATGATATTGCCTTGAGTGCAATACATGAGGCAATCTCCAAGGAAGTCTTTGAGCAAATCAAAAACTTGGAGAGTGCTCATGAGGCTTGGAAGAAGCTATAAGAGTCATATGAAGGGACTCAATCCATGAAGGGAGCAAAGGCCTATATCTTGAAGGAGAAGTTTGCTAGCTTCAAGATGAAGGAAGATGAGAACGTGCCCGAGATGTTCAATAGGCTTGAGGTGCTTGTCAATGACCTTAAGTCACTTGGAGATAAGGTGGAGAACAAGGACTTCTCATTCAAGTTCCTAAGAAGTCTTCCCTCAAGATTTGAGATGCTAGTGACTCTATTGGTGAGAAGTGGATTGGACACAACTACACCAAACCAAATTATTGGTGAGGTGATGACCAATGACACCTTTAGAGAAGACAAGGACAAGATTAGAGAGAACAAGGAAAAGAAGGATGACAAGAAAGAAGACAAGAAGAAGAGTGTGGCATTCAAAGCCACATCATCATCTAAGGGCAAAGCAAAGTGTGATGAATCAAGCAATGATGAATGCTCAAGCATTGATGATAGTGAAGATGAAGAACAAATGGCCCTCTTTGTTAAGAAATTTGGCAAGTTCATGAAGAAGAAGGGATATATAGCTAGAAGGAAGAAGAACTCCTTCAAGAGCAAGAGCAATAACAAGAGGTGTTTCAAATTCAATAGCAAAGATCACTTCATTTCGGATTGCGCACATCATAGTTATGATGAAGATGAGAAGAAGGGCAAGAAGAAAGAAAAGAAAGAGAAAAAGATGTTTCTCAAGAAGAGCAAGAAGGGAGGCTCATATGTTGTCACTTGGGATAGTGATTCAAGTGAAGATGAGGACTCAAGTGATTATGAGAAGAGATCAAGCAAGAAGAAGGCTCTTGCTAGCATTGCTATGAAGAACAAGATCTCTCTCTTTGACAATCCATCGACATGCTTCATGGCTATGCCAACTAAGGTACAATCCGATGATGAGTGTGATTCTAGTGATGATGATGATGATGATGAACCCACTAAAGATGAATTAATTGCAATGTTGGAAGATGCTAAGACTCACTTCTTCCTCACAGGAAAGGAGTGCAAAGCATTGCGAAAAGAGAATCATTCTCTCAAGCAATCCTTTGATGAGCTCAACCTTACTCATGAGAGGCAAACGAATACCATGAGAAGCTTGGCAAAGCTCACTCTAAGCTTGAAAACGCTCACTCTAAGCTTGAAAAGGCTCATTCACTTCTTGTTGAGCAAAATGAGAAAGAGCATGTTCAAACAAGTAACATGGGTGTAACTTACGATATAATTGATGAATCATTCTATCAACCCATCATCATCCCCCCAACTAACCCTTCTAGTAGCACTTCTAACTCTATCTCTTCTACTAGTGATGTTGTCACTTGTGATGCTTCACTAAAGGTTGAGAATTAGAACCTTAAGAAGGAGGTTGGTAAGCTCACTCTAGCATTAGGCAATGCCTATGGTGGAGACGCCCGCTTGCTTAAGTGCTTAGGTAGCCAAAGGTTCTCCCTTTGCAAAGAGGGACTTGGCTATACCCCCAAGAAAGGCAAGGCGGCCTTTGCAACTCCGAAGCCTCGCTTTGTGAAGAGCAATGGTCGGTTTTGCAATAGTTGCAAGCAAGCAAGTAGGGCATGATGAGCAATATTGCAAACTAAACCAAAGCAAGATAAAATTTACAAATGCATCTATTCGCTTTGATTCTAGTTATGTGCTTACCAAAGGCAAGAAAGGTTTGATTGCTAGGTACATGGGTACTCCCAATGAGAGCTCAAAGAAGAAAGCTATTTGGGTACCTAAGTCCTTAGTCACTAACTTTGGAGGACCCAAACAACAATGGGTACCTAAGAAGAATTGAATCTTTTGTAGGTCAATTATAAAGCCGGAGGGAGGCATTGGGTGCTTGATAGTGGGTGCACTCAACATATGACCGAAGATTCAAGAATGTTCAACTCTATCAAGCCAAATGATTGCAATGGGATTGAATCTATCACATTTGGTGACAATGGCAAAGGGAAAGTCAAAGGGCTTGGTAAGATTGCTATATCAAATGACATGAGCATATCCAATGTGTTGCTAGTAGAGATCTTGAACTTCAACTTGCTATCCGTAGCTCAACTTTGTGATCTAGGCTTTAAATGCATCTTTGGAGTTGATGATGTAGAGATCATAAGTGTAGATGGCTCTAACTTGATATTCAAAGGATTTAGATATGAGAACCTATACTTAGTTGATTTCAATGCCAAAGAAACTCAATTTTCAACTTGCTTGCTATCCAAATCTAGCATGGGTTGGTTATGGCATAGAAGGCTTGGTCATGTTGGAATGAGGCAATTGAACAAATTAGTCAAACATGATCTAGTTAGAGGCTTGAAAGATGTAGTCTTTGAGAAAGATAAGCTATGTAGCTCTTGTCAATCCGACAAACAAGTTGGAAATACTCACCCTAGTAAGAGCATGATGAGTACTTGCAAAATATTTGAGCTCTTGCACATGGACTTGTTTGGACCAACCGCCTACACTAGCATTGGTGAAAACAAATATGGCTTTGTGATAGTTGATGATTTCACTAGATATACATGGGTATTCTTCTAGAGTGACAAGAGTGAAACATTTGATACATTCAAGATATTTGTCAAGAGATGCCAAAATGAATTTGAAACAACTATCAAGAGAGTGAGAAGTGACAATGGTAGTGAGTTCAAGAACACAAGAGTTTATGAGCTTTGTGATGAATATGGAATCAAACATCAATTCTCGGCCAAGTACACACCTCAATCAAATGGGCTTATTGAGAGGAAGAATAGGACACTCATTGATATGGCAAGATCTATGCTTAGTGAATACAATGTGAGTGATTTTTTTTGGGCCGAAGCTATCAACACGGCTTGCTATTATAGCAACCGACTCTATTGCCACAAGATGATTGAGAAGACACCCTATGAGCTATTGAATGGAAGAAAGCCAAATATTGCATACTTTAGAGTATTTGGATGCAAGTGCTATATCTTGAAGAAAGATGCAAGATTGAGTAAATTTGAGAAGAAATGTGATGAAGGCTTCCTACTTGGCTACTCAACTACAAGCAAAGCTTATAGAGTATGGAATCTTACTCATGGCATAGTTGAGGAAGTACATGATGTGGAGTTTGATGAAACAAATGGATCTCAAGATGAGAATGCCAACCATGATGATGTAAGAGGTGAACCATTGGCCAATGCAATGAAGAATATGGATATTGGGGACATTCGTCCAAGGCAAGTGGATGATGACCAAGATATTGAAGATCAAGTGAATCATCCATCCAATGTGCAACTAAATGACAATCAAGCTAGTTCATCCTCTCCAACTCAAGATCAAGAAGCTAGTTCATCTACTCTACTTAATGATCAACCAAGTACAAGCAATCAACTTCCAATACTCCAACCTACATCTATTGCAAGAGATCATCCTATAGATCATATTATTGGAGATATCACTAATGGTGTACAAACAAGATCAAGATTGGCTTCATTTTGTGAGCACTATTCTTTTGTATCATCTATTGAGCCAACCAAGATTGAAGAAGCTTTGCAAGATATTGATTGGGTGAATGCTATGCATGAAGAACTCAACAACTTCACAAGAAATCAAGTTTGGGAACTAGTTGAGAGACCAAAGAACCACAATGTCATTGGCACTAGATGGGTCTTTCGCAACAAGCAAGATCAAGATGGAATAGTGGTGAGAAACAAAGCAAGACTAGTTGCACAAGGCTACACTCAAGTAGAGGGTCTTGACTTTGGAGAAACATATGGACCGGTGGCAAGGCTAGAAGCAATAAGGATTCTATTGGCTTATGCTTGTGCTCACAACATCAAGCTCTATCAAATGGATGTGAAGAGTGCATTTCTCAATGGGTACATCAATGAATTAGTATTTGTTGAGCAACCACCCGGTTTTGAAGATGACAAGAAACCCAACCATGTGTACAAGCTAAGGAAGGCATTATATGGCTTGAAGCAAGCTCCAAGAGCATGGTAAGAGAGGTTGAGAGATTTACTCCTCTCTAGGGGATTCATTATGGGCAAGGTTGATACTACCCTATTCACCAAGAAAAATTGGGAAGGACTTGTTTGTGTTGCAAATCTATGTGGATGATATTATCTTCGGGTCAACCAATCAAGAGTTTTGTCAAGAATTTGGAAATATGATGGCAAATTAATTTGAGATGTCTATGCTTGGAGAGCTTAGTTACTTCCTTGGTCTTCAAGTCAAGCAAATGAAGAATGGGACTTTTGTTAGTCAAGGCAAGTACATCAAGGACATGCTCAAAAAGTTCAATCTAGATGAAGCAAAGTCTATTAGTACACCAATGGGAACAAATGGAAATTTGGATGGTGATGCTAGTGGCAACATGGTAGATCAAAAGCTATATAGATCAATAGTTAGTAGCTTGCTCTATGTGACCGCATCAAGACCGGATGTCATGTTTAGTGTATGCATGTGTGCAAGGTTTTAAGCTTCTCCTAGAGAGAGTCATTTGAAGGCCACAAAGAGGATATTGAGATATTTGAAGCATACACCTAATGTTGGGTTGTGATATCCTAAAGTATCAAACTTTGAGTTACTTGGATACTCCGACTCGGACTATGCGGGTTGCAAGATAGAAAGGAAAAGCACATCGGGCACTTGTCAATTGCTTGGAACATCACTAGTCTCATGGTCATCAAAGAAGAAAAATAGTGTGGCACTCTCTACCGCCGAAGCCGAGTATATTAGTGCGGGGATTTGTTGTGCACAAATACTTTGGATGAGAGCTACTTTGAATGATTTTGGAGTCAAATTCAAGCAAGTGCCTTTGCTATGTGACAATGAAAGTGCAATCAAGCTCACCAACAATCCGGTTCAACACCCAAGAACAAAGCATATTGATGTCCGCCATCATTTCGTTAGAGATCATCAATTGAAAAGGGGACATTTCTATTACTAGTGTTGGCGCCGAAGATCAATTGACCGATATCTTTACCAAGCTACTAGATGAGAAAAGGTTTTGCAAGCTAAGGAATGAGTTGAATATACTTGATTTCTCCAACATGAGTTGATGCACCCCCACTCATATGGCATGCCTCTACTCCAACAATGCAAGGTAAAAGTTGATTTGAGAGCATTCATGCATACCTTGTTAGGACTTGTGTAGAACATATAGACATAACTCATGCTTCTAGGCTCATTCATGAAAACTAAAATGTCTTTTATGCTTATATGGTGCCACTATAGCTTCTATGAGTTGATATTATCTAGTGGTGGCATATGACATGTTAATGTGCTTGCAATCCTAGTGTTTGCTCTTTGTCTATGAACTCAAAATGTTTAATTCAAAATAGGCAAGATAACCATCTTAGCATGTGTGAAGAAGCTTGTATATGGTTTAAACCGAATTAAATATCTTGGGCAAGTAGTTTAGATCAAGCTAAAGTTAAAAACAATCTTTCACCCTATCTCACACTTAGGGGGAGCTAAAACTTGAATATCTATAATTGGTCCCACCTTTTTTTGTCAATTGGATGACAAAGGGGGAGAAGTTATAAAAGATATCATGGGAAGATATCATGGGGGAGAAAAGATCAAGGGAAAAGTTGAAAAGATATAACATGGGAGAAAAATGAAAAATCAATTTTCAAAAGAGAACATACAAATAGGGGAGCAAGCTCATGAACACTATTGTTGCATTTGAATGTTTGCATCCTCATATGTATTGTTGCACAAGCACTTCAAATTCAAAATACATGCTTGTGTGATGCTTGCTAGTGATTCAAATTGAATGTTGATTGATCAACTAGCATGCATAGGTTGATCAGCTTTGACCCTTGTAGTTTCAAAGTATTCTCTAGAAACCTTGCTCTTAATGTTGATCTCACAAGGTTATCTAGTTGTTGTTGCAAGTGGTGTCTAGCTAATCAGGGTGCTAAGGGTGATTATAAATTTCGCACTCTGATGGTATCACGCTTCAAAGGTATAACTCTTACACCTTAGCATCATTTGGTAGCTATTTCCTCTCCCACAATGCCTATCTATACATATGTGCAAAACTTGAACCAAACTCATGAAGCACATATGTAGGGGGAGCTAATAACTACCAAAACTGAATTTGTGTAACTTGTCCAAATCTTGAATCTTTGATTAAAATGATTGGACAAGCAACTCAAGTTCAAAATGATTATATTTCATATCTTTTATGGAAGGGTTGTCATCAATTACCAAAAAGGGGGAGATTGAGAGTCCCCATGTGTTTTGGTTTTGAGTAATTGATGAAACCCACCTAAGTACTAACCTTGATCTCTAAGTGTGAATCATGAGATAGGTTGGTACATACCATGTGATGGAGCAAGGTGGATCAAGTGTGGATGGCACAAGCTCTAGCATGGTGGTGGAAAGGAAAATGGTGTGAAGGCAAAGGTGATTGCTAGGAACCATTTTCGGTTTGGTGATCAAGACATCATAGAGGATGTGATCACATTTAGGATAGATAGCCGTACTTTCAAGGAGGGAGCTCTTAAGTATGATTACGGTTATCATGTGCCACTAGGTTCATATGCATTGCATTAAAATCAATTGAACTAGTGAAACAACCAACTTAATCCAAGATAATTGTGAACTAAAAGATAACACACGTGCACAAGTGTAGGGACCACTTAGTGTTGTCTCTTGGAAGCTTGGAAGAAGTTGGAGAAGTGTTTGGGTAGCTGGAAGCAGTCCGAACGCAAGGTCCGGACGCAAGGGTTCTGGCCAACCAGACCAACGCGTGTGCGTCCGGTGGCAAACCCTTGCTGGCTCGGCTCGTGAGAGGCATCCGGACGCTGTTTGCCGTCCGGACGCAGAGCTCCGGATGCACGTCCGGAGCCTGGCGCTCTCTGTAACTCTCTGGAAAAGATGGTCCGGACGCAGGGTGATGGTCGAGACCATGAACCAGACTTGGGTCCGGAGGTGCTAAGGAGCTCAAGCGAGCTCTCGGGTGCGCTCGGGCACCCGGGAAAATATTTCCGGACGCAAGGAGCAGTGACTCCGGACCCTGTGAACAGGTGCGTCCGGAGCCACGTGGCAAGCAGCGGCAAAGGCGCAAAGCAGCACCAGACGCATGTGGCATAGTCTGGACGGCGCGTTGCGCACGTCCAGAGGTCGCGTCCGGAGCTTGCAAACAGAGGGTTTGCTCTCGGCTGGTGAAGGGTCCGGGCGCTGTTGATGGTCCGGACCCCATGTGTAAAGTGCGTCCGGAGGTCGCGCAGAGAGCCAGTTTTGGGGGCAAAACGGCTAGTTGTTGAGTGAGGGCTATATAAGTGATATGGCCAGCCCTTTGGGGCATCTCTTGCACATTCTACTCACTCACAAATTTGTGCTTGTTTGAGAAGCTTCCACCACTCATCCTCTAAACATATTTGACATATTCTAGAGAGATAGAGTAAATCTAGGTGCATTGCTTTATTGATTGCATACTAGTGGCACTTGGTGATCGTCGTCACCGCGGAGCTCTTGTTATTCTTGGAGGTTGCCACCTCCTAGACGGCATGGTGCGACGAGGATCGTTGAGCGGAGGAAGGTGATTGTCTCCGGCTCCGATCGGTGGATTGTGAGGGGTTCTTGAACCTACCCCGCGGGAGATTCACGAAAGGTATCTCTAGTGGATTACGCGTAGCTTGGGGATCCCGATCTTGTGTTGGTTGTGCGGCACCCTTGAACGGGTTTGGCTTGGATTGCCAATTAGCGCGTGAACCTCCAAGTGGGTGTATCGCTACAACAAGGAATAGTTTGTTGGCAAACAAGTGAACCTCGGTAAAAAAATATTGTGTCTCATTGTCTCTTTACCGAGGATTCATCTTGTGATTGATTGGTTATCTATTGGCTTATCGCTTCACGTTGGTATAGCCATTCTATCTCTAGCTTTGCATTACATTCTTGCAAAGTAGAGCCTCTAGCTTAGCTTGTGTAGCTTAGTCTAGCATTACTAGTATCTAGCTCTTGTGTGTGACATAGATCATCTTGCTAGTGACTAGAATTGGTAGGTGGCTTGCCTAACCTTAGTACTAGTGCAAACTTGCTTATAGTCGTGTTTTATTCTAACAAGTTTGCTAAGTGTTGTTGTAGAATTTTTAATTAGGATATTCACCCCCCCCCTTCTAGCCATACCTAGACCTTTCAACGGCGATCAAGCGTAACACAGAGAGCGTAGGCACGACGATTTAGATAGGTTCGGGCCGGCAAATCGCCATAATACCCTACGTTGTGTGTTTTGGTGGCTGGATTGATGTGAGTATTAGGTTACAAGACCCGTAGATGTGATCTAGGGGATTATACGAGAGATTTAAGAGATTGTTTTCAAGGGGGTCCCTGCTCGCCTTATATAGCCGGGGAGCAGGGTTACAGTTTCCATATCCTAACAGATTATGATCGGTCCCTTTAGGTAAGGGATCCGAGTCTATCTATCAGGATCCTTCTTGGCGAGCAAGGCTTCTTCGGAGTCCTTGGCAAGCACGACGGGCTGGTCACGTGCTGCAAGGCCTCGTGGGCTGGGTCGTCGTCTGGTCGGCAGGCCCATAAGGTCCCTGGGATATGCCGAGGTAATATCCCCAACAGTCCGTGACCAGTGGGACCACCACCAGGAGGTCAGGGGAGGGCCCACCGGCCATAGGGACAGTCGGCCGACCGCCTCTAAGGGTCGGTTGGGTCCCTCCAACCGCCATACCCCTTGGCACATGGTGGAAATCCAAACCATCCACCCCTTGGTCAGTTATAAGGCGGTTTGATCCAAGGGTGGAGGATGGAAGCCCCTACTCCACCACCCTACTATAAATAGAGGGCCATGCCCCCCTCTCTAAACATGGAGAAGAAGCCTACAAGCTCTATTCCTTAGATTGTTCTAGGAGTTAGTCTATAGTGGGAGTTAGAGTTGAGTCGAGCTGTGCCCGGGATTTCCGGAGTTGTCTTCTGGGAAGTCTGGTATAGCTCTTGTATCTTTCCTTCTTTGTAAGACTTTATCTTATTCAATATATATATTTCTCTTTACTTTACTTAGTATTTACTTTGAGCATTTTTATACTAGATATAGTCTTGCTATATGCTTTTGCTCTTTAATAGCCTTTACATCCATAGTTTGTGATCCTTGTGACCTTTCCTGTATGCGATCATTGCCTGTCATAGGGTGCTTTGATTATAGATCGTAGTCAAAGTAATAAGTTGTGTGTAAGCGTGGTGCTTATACATCATCTTATCCTTAGTTATCGCTTGTTTCACGAATTGTTTATGGTAGCTAGCAAGAGGTGACAACCTTGTCTAGTCGTTGTATTCCACCACGTGTTTATAAGAAAGTACATAGGAGTAAAGTGAAGTACATAGGAGTCCCTATACTCTTCTCGTTGTCCTCTCACCTAGCTAGTCTTTCTAGTCCATTCTAAGTGTCTTTTATGGTAGCTTCTTCATTCATCAACCCTCTTCCTATCATATTTATCGTTTACCCCTCTATACTAGTTGGTACTAAGTTGAGGTGCTCTCTAGGATCTCTCTCTAATTATCATTTCTAGCCAGGTTTCCCTTGGGATAATATAAATTACGATATCTTGGAATACTCCTTGGTGAAGTGCTACAGCGGTATAATTTGTGCGCTTGTGGATTTATTCAATAGTCATAAGAAATACGAACACTTACCTTTACTCTTGTCCCCGAATGTAATGAACTCGGTGTGGCGCACGGGGTCGAGGCTGGAGAACCACTTGGCACTTCCGGTCATATGGCGTGAACATCCGGAATCCACAAGCCAAGTCTCCTCCAGTCCTCCTTCCTACTTCAATAAAAGGACTTAGGGTGAGCAAACGGTGCAACACTGGGGTTAGTAAACTCTAAAGAATACCAGTGTTGTCCCACTTGCCCAAAGAAAGGGTTAGAAGAAAAACCAAACATCTCCTGCCCCACGCGGGAATATCGATCACCACGATAGGGAAAACATGGTCCGCTAGTGAAGGGTGGAGTAAAGCGACCGCCACGAGGCCCGTAGTCATATGGGTCACGACCGGTACCCCGTCGGGCACGAACACCACGTGGCCTCGCCTCCTGAGGCCTAGCACCTTGAGGCATTGTACCTCTAGGCCTAGAAGTGCACCTCTGAACTTCCGTTTCACGCACCCCAACTGGTGGGTGGTACATGTCTCGTTGTTCAACTCAGACTGCCTCCAAACATCTCTCTTCCTCCTAAAGCAAAACTCAGCCAAATGCCCATCCCGCTCACAATACTCACAATGGTACCTCACCACACTCTTGGTAGGCACTTTCTTGGTGGGTTGGGTGGCTCTAGCTTTCTTAGGAAGGGGATCACTAGAGATATCTGGCAGTGTGTCAAGTGGGTTGCGAAGATGATTCGGTTTGACAATCCACACTTGCTTTTGTGGAGTGGTTTTGGGTGGCTCTTCAAACACACCATCTCTCACAGGAAACTCAGAGAGGTTGGTAGGCTTAGGTGGAGTGAACTTGGTGAGCTTGAGAATTGTGGTGGGTTTCTCACTTTCACTCAACCCACTGCACTCACCGATCTTGCCAAACAAGCTATCGTTCTTCCCACCTATAGCAAAGCCTACTCCCGTGCTGCCAGCCCTTTTGCATTGGCTAAGCAACATCTCCAATTGTGGCTCTTGGCACGACCCCCAGCTCAAGATGGACCGAAGGTACGTGTTTTCCTCCTCGGTACGCATCTTGTTGTGTCTGCACGATGTGATCTCAAGCTCTAAAGCCTCAAAACGATACGACTCTCTAGTGCTATCTGAGCAAGCCTTCTCTAACACAACAATCCTAACATCCTTCTGTGCCAGCTCAGAATGCAAGCCTAATCAAACTCTAGCTCATGCAGCGCGCTAAGATACTTGCGAACACATGGTGGATAAGTACCCATGTATGTTCAGTTTTGTGATGAGTGATTGCCCAACACTTGAGCGTTTTAGCTTGAGTGGCTTACTACTAATCTTTGCGAAAGAAAATGTGTGCCTGTCTATCGGCTTGTGGTGTGCAGGTACTATGCCTAGTGACAGTGGTCAATGGCATGGAGAAGGTCGAGTAGAGGCTTGCCGTGCCGATGGAATAAGAGCGGTGAAGGGCGGAAGCGGGGCTCGGACTGAGGGACCATGGGCGTCGGCGGACTAGCTGTGGTGGCTAGTACTTGGCACCGGCGAGTGCGAGAAGACATGGAGGTAGACCGAGTCGACCAAGTCAAGACGGTGGACGCGTGAGTCGAGCGGAGGCTCAGGGGACTCGGAGTCCGACCGGGCGAAGACAAGGTGGCTCGCGTCGAGTGGTTTGGTGGTTTGGGCCTCAAAACCATCCGCGTTGGTTTCCGAGTTTGGGCCGCAAAACTCGGGGTTTGGTAGTTGAGCCCAAAGCTACCGGTGGCGGGTTTCCTGGGTTTGGGCCTCAAAACCTAGGCAGAGCTTCCGAGGAAGCGGGGATGGCACGTGGCGGAATCCTGGAGGTTGCGTCAAGGCGATGGCAACTCCTGGCAGGAAGCGGGGCCGTCCATTCAAATCGAGGGAGATATTTACCGGAGCTTGGACTGCAATGCTTAGTCTAGGTAGTTCACTCATTGTATCTAGGGGGATCTTTGGGAAATAGCCAAAGCTTCTGATAAATAGAGGATGAAGGGGTATCCTCATCCTATCTCTTGAACCCTAATCATTTTGCCCCAACTCTCTCTCTCTACCCTCTCTCTAGTTCATGATATCCCTAGGTTGCTTCCACCAACCTTTGTAAGAACTTGAGTTTGTGGCGAGGAATCGGAGGCCGTAACCTCCGTAAGCCATGGTGGCTTCGATTTTGTGATTGTGTCCTCATTTTTCTTGTGTTCTTCGCGTTTTGCTTTTGCTCCCTCTTTTTCCCAAGATGATTTCTCTTTGTAGGGAGTAGCTCATGCAAATCCGCTTCAACCAAGTTGTTCGTATTCGTGAGGAGCATCTTTGCACCGAAGGAATTCCCCTCAAACCTCACGAGTGCGTAGATCGGGTGAGTTCTTTGCGGTGTTCTTCGTTCTTGCCCGTTTTCCCCCAAATCCTCGTTTCCCCTTGATTCTCACCAAATTGAGCGATGATTTCTTCGGGATAGCTCCTCCATAGCACTAGAATCATGCCTACCAAGTTGGGTTGCTAGTGGAGAACATTTGGTCGAGTTTTGGGAAGATTTGGCGGAGAGAAAATCGCTTTTCGAGGCTTCTGCGTTTCTGTCGGGGGCGTCGGACGCTCCGAGGGTTTTGCGTCGGACGTTGGTACGTGCTGACGTCAGCGTCCGTCGCACGGTGTGTCTGCGTATTTTGATTTGGCATCGGACGCTCTTCAGAGTCCGTCGCCCAGCGTCCGTCACGTCTTGTGCGCTGTGCAGTTTTGTTTTGCTCTCGGGTAGGCCGACAGACAATCTACTCAGCGTCCGTCGCCGACCGTCCGTCGCCTCGGTAGTTTCTTAGTCTCTGTCAGGCTCTCTGGAAGGCCGACGGACGCTCGCCTAAGCGTCCGTTGCCAGCGTCCGACGCCCTGCCCTGGAGCATCCGTCGCACAGTCTTCCAGCGTTCGTCGCCCTGCTGTTCAGCGTCCGTCGCCTGTTTATCTGGCTGTTTTGCTTGGAATTCTTGCCTCTCTCACATAGGGGTTGAGAACTCTTCTTGGGGGCTTCCGGTGAGTTTTCCTCCACTCCCAGTGAGCTTTCCTTTGCTCGTTTTCGTCTGAATCCCCGCTCGCGTTGCTCGGGGGAGGTTGAGCACCCAGCAACTGGGTTTGGTTTTTGGGAAGAGTGGCCCGAATATTTCGAGAGAAATTTGAGGCTCCCATTCACCCCCCCCTCTGGTCGCCGTTCTCGGTCCTTCAATTGGTATCAAAGCCGGTTAAGGATCATTCCACCTTAAACGGTTCTTGACCTGCGAAGGTGAGATGGAGCAAGGTGTTGACAACCTCCGTTTTTCGATGAAACGAACTTCTCCTACTGGAAGGTGCGCATGTCCGCCTATCTACAAGGAGTTTATTCGAACATATGGGAGATCTGTGAGAATGAGGGCTATCGTGTTCTTGCGACTCATGTTGACCAACTCCAAATCACTCAACACAACGCAAACAGTCGAGCACGGAGTATCCTCTTCTTGAGTTTGTCACTTCCTGAGTTTGAGCGAGTCTCGAATCTCACTACGGTGCGAGAGATCTGGCAAACACTTGTGCGATATCATGAGGGTAATCCTCAGATCAAGTCCAGACTCTTCGACACATACCGTAGGGAGTACGAGAACTTCGTACCGTTGGCCAGAAAATCTATTGACAGGATGTTCACTCGCTTCAATTCTATCGTCAACAAGATGCGTGCTAATCGAGCCAACTTGCCCTATGATGATCATGAGATGGCTATCAAGCTTTTGCATGCTCTTGATCAGAGGGTGTGGGAGATGAAGGTGGCTGTCATTCAGGAGTCACCGGGCTATGATGCCCTGACCGTGGACGAGCTGTTCAGCAAGCTCAAGTCCTCGGAGATTGACCACTAGACCCGGGCCAAGCTTGAGAATCCGTCGAACCCATCCATGGCGTTGGTTTCTGGCCCCGGCGGTGTGTCTTCTTCTTCCTCTAACCCTTCACACTCTTTGTTTTCTTTGTCTTTGATGTCTGTTTCACTAAGTTCTCACGGTTTCACAACAACCGTTTGAACCGACGACGTGGTGGCTCGGCCAAGGGGTGCTACCGTTGCGGTGATGAGGATCACTTCATCACAAACTGCCCCAAGAAAGTTGCATGTGACTTCACCAAGCGCAAGGACAAGCGAGAGCACAGCTTCAAGGACAAGCATAAGGCCAAGGGCGGCCACAACCGGAGATCCTCGAAGAAGGTGATCGATAAGGTGAAGGCCAAGCACCGAGCCTTCCTCGCCTCCCTCAGCGTCATCGATGCCTCCTCCGACGGGGGTTCTTCCTCAAGCGATGAAGAGTCGAAGGGGAAGGTTGAGGACAAGCTCAACGGCCTCTGCTTCTACGCCGACGCCAAGCATGGTGGCTTTTGCACCATGGCGATTGAAGAAGGCAAGGTCGGGAAGCATAAGGATGGCCCCGACTACGACTACGACTCCAACACACCCGAGGTATCACCCACCATCGAATCCCTCTCTCTCGAGCTTGAGTCTCTGAACGATACCTTGCTTAGTCAGGATGCTTTGCTCAAGCGTGCCGCTTGTGAGAGAACAATTTCAAGGCGAAGTACCTTAGCACGCTTCATGAGCTAGAGTTTGCTAATGCACAAGTGGTGGTTACCGAGGAGGTGGAGTGTGATGCTTGCGCCATTCACATGTCTGATCTTGTCACTCTCCAGGATAAGTATGGCACTCTACTTGAGGAGGTCAGTGACCTGAAGGCTAGGCCTAGCTTACTTGGTGCGTGCAAGTCTTGCTTAGACTTGCATTCTGAGCTAGCAAAGAAGGATGCTAGGATCGCTGTGTTAGAGAAGGTCAGCTCAGATAGCACTAGAGAGTCGGATCGCTTTGAGGCTTTGGAGCTTGAGATCGTGTCGTGCAGACATGACAAGATGCGTACCGAGGAAGAAAACACATACCTTCGGTCCATCTTGAGCTGGGTGTCCTGCCGAGAGCCCCAGTTGGGGATGATGCTTAGCCAATGCAAAAGGGCTGGCAGCACAGGAGTAGGCTTTGCTATAGGTGGGAAGGACGATAGCTTGTTTGGTAAGATCGGTGAGTGCAATGGTTTGAGCGAGAATGAGAAACCCACCACAACACCCAAGCTTACCAAGATCACTCCACCTAAGCCTACCGACCCCTCCAAGTTTCCTGTGAGAGATGGTGTGTTTGAAGAGCCACCCAAATCCACTCCACAGAACCAAGTGTGCATTGCCAAACCAAACCACCTTCGCAACCCACTTGACACACTGCCAGGCATCTCTAGTGATCCCCTTCCTAAGAAAGCTAGAGCCCCCCAACCCAACAAGAGAGTGCCTACCAAGAGTGTGATGAGGTACCATTGTGAGTATTGTGAGCGGGATGGGCACTTGGCTGAGTTTTGCTTTAGGAGGAAGAGAGATGATCGGAGGCAGGTTGAGTTGAACAACCAGGACATGTACCACCCACGAGTTGGGGTGCGTGAACCGGAAGTTCAGAGGCGCACTTCTAGGCCTAGAGGTACAATGCCTCAAGGATATCTTGAAGAAGTTTGACATGGGCGAGGCAAAGCCCCTCTCAACGCCTATGTCAACTACTACTACCTTGGATGCGGATGAGGAAGGAGAAGCGGTGGACTAGATGGAGTACCGCAGCATGATCGGGTCGCTTCTGTACCTGACGGCGACTCGGCCGGACATTCAGTTCACCGTCTACCTGTGTGCTCGCTTTCAGGCGTCCCCACGGACATCGCACAAGCAGGCAGTGAAACGCATCATGAGGTATTTGCGCTTCACTCATGAATTTGGTCTTTGGTTTTCCGCCTCCTCCTCTCTTGTGCTTTGTGGTTATTCTGATGCCGACTTTGCCTGTTGCCGTCTTGATCGGAAGTCCACTTCAGGGACTTGCTAGTTTCTTGGGTCTTCTCATGTGTCTTGGTCTTCTCTCAAACAGTCTAGCCTGGCTCAGTCGACTTGCGAAGTTGAGTATGTTGTTGCCGCTAGCTGTTGCTCGCAGTTGCTTTGGATGATTGCGACTTTGAAAAAAATCGGTCTTGAGCTTACTAAGGTGCCTCTGCTTTGCGATAGCACAAGTGCAATTAGTGTGGCCAAAAATCCTGTGCTTCATTCTAAGACCAAACACATTGAGGTCCGCTTTCATTTGTGACATAGTTCATTTTAAGCTTCATATCTATAGCCGATATAATGAATATATGCTCTGTTTGGGGTGCTTTATGTGTCTATGGTGTTGCCTAACTTAGACTCTCTTTGATCTCTTGATATGCAATAGAGCTAAGTTAGAAAAGCTTTAAAACTGAATTTAATTCCCCATGTCACCTCTGAAATGGCACTAGCATGTGTAGGCTTTTGAAGATCCTTCTTGGCTTCCTTATATATAGCTTGTAACTATGGCTCTTTATTGTTTCATTCACTTCCATTGAGCACCATGCTTAAAATTGATCTAAAATGAAATTGCTCTCTGTTTTGTGCATTGGAAAGATCGAGTTGGGTTTGCATTGTGAGCACTTCACCGTGTGTTCGAGACTGCTTCCCATATGGGTTGATACTTGAGCGGTGTCGTGTATGACCAAAACCGGTTTGTTAAGTCCTTTGACTTTGCTCGGTTGGTAAGCAGTGGCATCACTTTGCTTACAACCACTCGCATACAACTTAAATGTGCCTAAAACTGAAATTTGGCTGCAAAACTCTGAAATTTGAAAAATTCATTCAGTTGGGTCATTGGCTTGTTGTATGAACTTTGCTAGGGATAGTTTTACTTGCTATACATGAGATTGCTTTGAGATAGGTCCTATCTTGTTTTCCATGTCTAGTTGTCTCTAGGAGGTGATACCCATTCCTTGCTCACACATGTAATGATCTCTAAAATAGCTTCTAAAGTGATCTTTAGCTCAACCTGCATCTTAGTTGGGCACATAGAGCTTTTCCTATTCTCACAGGATCATATCACTTAGAGCATCCTTTCATTGTCTTAGCTCTATGTATGAAGCTTGTTGCACTCATTTTGCATATCATGGCATTTGTGACCAGTTCTTGAGTTTTGAGCTTTGATGAGATTCATGTGTCAACAAGGGGGAGAGAGATGTGCATTTCACTCCATCTACACTTAAGGGGAAGAGTTGTGCATTGTGGGAAAAAGCATGGGGGAGAGATATGTGATCAAGGGGAAGAAATTGTGCATTTTGTGAAAATCTTGCATTTTTTACTCTTTTCACCCTTTCTTGGTACCTTGAGTATGCTTTCGCCCAGGGGGAGCTTTTGCTAGAAGTGTTGAGCCTTTGCCTCTTCTGGAGGGTCTAGCTTGTGTTTTAGCTCCGACAGGTTTCGATTGGCTTTTTGAGTTTCATGTGCGTTAATTGGTATCTTGAAGAATTTATTGCCTTAAGGTGTTTGATATCTTTGGCTTGCTAGCGGTGTTGAGCCCGTTTCTGCCTCTTCTTGAGGGCTAGCCTTGTTTTGCTTGGTTGCGTCGAGCTGTTGCCCATGTTTTTGGGAACCAAGTTTTGGATGTGTTTTGCTTCACTCAAGTGACCCCGTTTTGGCTTTCTTAGCTTTTGGTCATTTGGAGAGCTTTACCTTGTGGCTCAAATCTGAAATGCACTTGTGTTGACAATGCACTCATCGAGGGGGAGATTGCGAACACATGGTGGATAAGTACCCATGTGTGTTCAGTTTTGTGATGAGTGATTGCCCAACACTTGAGCGTTTCAGTTTGAGTGGCTTACTACTAATCTTTGTGAAAACAAATGTGTGTCTGTCTATCGGCTTGTGGTGTGCAGGTACTATGCCTAGTGACAGTGGTCAATGGCATGGAGAAGGTCGAGTAGAGGCTTGCCGTGCCGATGGACTGAGAGCGGTGAAGGGCGGAAGCGGGGCTCGGACTGAGGGACCATGGGTGCCGGCGGACTAGCTGTGGTGGCTAGTACTTGGCACCGGCGAGTGTGAGAAGACATGGAGGTAGACCGAGTCGACCAAGTCAAGACGGTGGACGCGCGAGTCGAGCGGAGGCTCAGGGGACTCGGAGTCCGACCGGGCGAAGACAAGGTGGCTCGCGTCGAGTGGTTTGGTGGTATTTTGCCCCAACTTCCTCTGATGGTTTTGAGGCCCAAACCACCAAACCACTCGACACGAGCCACTTTGTCCTTGCCCGGTCGGACTCCGAGTCCCATGAGCCTCCGCTCAACCCGCTCGTCCGCCGTCTTGACTTGGTCAACTCGGTCTACCTCCATGTCTTCTCGCACTTGCCGGTGCCAAGTACTAGCCACCACAGCTAGTCCGCCGGCGCCCATGGTCCCTCAGTCTGAGCCCCGCTTCCGCCCTTCACCACTCTCAGTCCATCGACACGGCAAGCCTCTACTCGACCTTCTTCATACCATTGACCACTGTCACTAGGCCTAGCACCTGCACACCACAAGCCAATAGACAGACACACATTTGCTTTCGCAAAGGGTTAGAATTGAGCCACTTAAACTGAAACACTCAAATGTTGGGCAATCACTCATCAAAAAACTGAACTACATGGGTACTTATCCACCATGTGTTCGCAATCTCCCCCTTGATGAGTGCATTGTCAACACAAGTGCATTTCAGATTTGAGCCACAAGGTAAAGTTCTCCAAATGACCAAAAAGTTAATAAAGCCAAAATGGGGTCACTTGAGAGAAGCAAAGACGAGTCCAAAAATTGGTTTCCAAAGACATGGGCAACGGCTCGACGCAACCAAGTAAATCAAAGCTAGCCCTCAAGAAGAGGCAGAAAAACGGGCTCAACACTGCTAGCAAGTCCAAGGTACCAATCAAAGCTCTCAAAGCTCAGAAAACCAATTGGAATACCAAGAGAAGCTCAAAGAAACCAATTAAACCTCATAAGGCTCAAGAAGCCAATCGAAACCTGTCGAAGCCAACAAAACAAGCTAGACCCTCCAGAAGAGGCAACGACTCAACACATCTAGCAAAAGCTCCCCCTGAGCAAGATACCAATTGAATACCTATCGAAGAGCCAAAACAAGATACCAAATGAACAACATTTAACAAGCTCAAAAACTCATTTTCTCCCCGTTGACTAGTGCAAGTATGAAAATGCAATGTTTTCTCCCCTTTGGATGAATATGAATGAAATGCACATTTCTCCCCCTTGGTGACACATGTAGCCCATCAAAGCTCAATACTCAAGAAACGACCTCAAATGCCATGATATGCAGAATGAGTGCAACAAGATTCATACATAGAGCTAAGACAATGAATATATGCTCTAAGTGTTGTGATCCTGTGAGAATAGGAAAAGATCTACGTGCCCAACAAAGGACTCAGGTTGAGCTAAAGATCACTTTAGAAGCCAAAATAGAGAAGATTACATGTGTGAGCAAGGAATGGGTATCACCTCCTAGAGACAACTAAACATGGCAAACAAGATAGGATCTATCTCAAATCAATCTCATGTATAGCAAGTAGAACTATCCCTAGCAAAGTTCATACAACAAGCCAATGACCCAAGTGAGTAAATTTTTCAAGTTTCACAGTTTCGCAGCCAAATTTCAGTTTAAGGTACATTTAAGTTGTATGCGAGTGTTTGTAAGAAAGGTGATGTCACTTACCAACCGGGCGAAGCCAAAGAGCTTGACACACCAGTTTCGGTCATGCACAACAACGCTCAAGTTCAACCCATATGGGAAGCAGTCTCGAACACATGGTGAAGTGCTCACAATGCAGACCCAACTCGATCTTTCCAATTCACAAATCAGAGAGCAATTTTAATCATGGTGCTCAATGGAAGTGAATAAAACAATGAAGAGCCATAGTTACAAGCTATATACAAAACAACCAAGAAGGATCTTCAAATGCCTACACATGCTAGTGCCATTTCAGAGGTGACATGGGGAATTAAATTCAGTTTTAAAGCTTTTCTAACTTAGCTCTATTGCATATCTATAGATCAAAAAGAGTCTAAGTTAGGCAACACCATAAACACATAAAGCAGCTCAAATAGAGCATAGATTCATTATATCGGCTATAGGTATGAAGCTTAGAATGAACTATGTCACAAATGCAAATGAGATGCAAAAAGTAATGACAACAATTGAAATCTAAACACACCAAAATAAAGAAAAATAAAAGTCAGATAAGAACCAAAAAGAACTATGATACACAAAGAGCTTCCCTCAACTAAAAGGGGAAGCAAACACTCAACTCGCCCCGAAGGCGTGAAAACGCAGCTTGATCCAACTGTTTTGTGAGAATGTCCGCAAGCTGGTTTTGGGTCTCGACATGCCGGAGGTCAATGTCGCCCTTCTCGTAGTGATCTCGCAAAAATTGAAAGCGGACCTCAATGTGCTTGGTCTTAGAGTAAAGCACGGGATTTTTGGCCACACTAATTGCACTCGTGCTATCGCAAAGCAGAGGCACCTTAGTAAGCACAAGACCAAAATCTTTCAAAGTGGCAATCATCCAAATCAACTGCGAGCAACAGCTAGCCGCGGCAACGTATTCAGCTTCACACGTCGACTATGCCACGCTAGACTGTCTGCGAGAAGACCAAGACACCAAAGAAGACCCGAGAAACTGACAAGTCCCAGAAGTGGACTTCTGATCAAGACGGCAACCGGCAAAGTCAGCATCAGAATAACCGCAAAGCACAAGAGAGGAAGAGGTGGAGAACCAAAGTCCAAATTCGGGAGTGAAGCATAAGTACCTAATGATGCGTTTCACTGCCTGCTTGTGCGAAGTCCGTGGGGATGCCTGAAAGCGTGCACACAGGCAGACGGCGAACTGAATGTCCGGCCGAGTCGCTGTCAAGTACAGAAGCGACCCGATCATGCTTCAGTACTCCGTTTAATCCACCGCCTCTCCTTTCTCGTCTGAAACCAAGGAAGTCATAGTTCACATGGGCGTCGAGAGGGGCTTTGCCTCACCCATGTCAAACTTCTTCAAGATATCCTTCGTGTACATGCCTTGGTGCACAAACGTCCCTTCCCAGGTTTGCTTGATTTGCAACCCGAGAAAGAAAGTCAACTCTCCCATCATGCTCATCTCAAATTCCTTGCTCATAAGATCTGGCAAACTTGGCAACAAGAGCATGAAAAGAACCACCAAAGAAGATATCATCCACGTATATTTGGATAAGGAGAGTTTCTTTGCCTTGCTTTAGGAGAAACAACGTCTTATCCACCGATCCCATTTTAAAACCTTTAGCAAGCAAGAAGGTTCGCAATCTATCATATTATGCTCTAGGGCTTGATTCAAACCATGCAAAGCTTTATGGAGTTTAAAAACATGGTTTGGAAACTTGGGATTTTCGAAACCGGGAGGTTGTTTAACATAAACTTTCTCCTCTATGTAGTCGTTTAAGAAGGCACTTTTAACGTCCATTTGAAAAAGTTTAAACCCCTTAGAAGACACAAAAGCTAGAAGGATTCTAATTGCTTCTAAATGAGCTACGGGAGCAAAGGTTTCCTCATAGTCTATTCCCTCCTTTTGACAAAAGCCTTGAGCTACCAACCTAGCCTTGTTGCGCACTACCACCCCATCTTCACTTTGTTTATTTTTTGAAAACCCATTTGGTACCTATGGGGTGGCAAGTAGGTGGTGGAGGAACTAAGACCCGAACGCGGTTTCGCTCAAACTTTTCTAACTCCTCATGCATGGCATTAACCCAATCCGGATCCATCAAAGCATGTCCAACATCTTAATTGTTCTTTTTGCCTGATTGACAAAGATTTTTTTTGTTTCTTGCATTTCTCTTAATTGTTCTTGTTTTTGTCTTTTGCAGATTCTCTTAATGTTGCAAATGTTGTAGACACTTCTGAGTTGGTTGGTGCTTGTCCTCCTGTTGGTGTGCCTCTTCTTGAGGTACCTGAGTTGAACATCTTGGCCAAAGCTCTGACTTCTTCTTCAGCAAAACCTTTACTCATGCAAGGGCCAGAGGTTCAACTGAGCCGAGTTGAGCAAGTTCAAAAACTTGTTTCTTCTTGGACGGATTTATCAGTATCATTTGGAGCTGAATTGAAGGTATTTATTTATGTCTCTCTTCTTTGGTCTATTTGTTTGTGCTTTATCTTGATTCTTGTCTTTTTCAGGATGTCTGTCGGGAGTTGACTGTCTCTTCCTCGGAAACTCAGTCGGTTGTTACTCTTCAAGCTGAACTTGACAGGGTTCAGGTTGAGTTGTCTCAAGCTTGGGTTGCTTTGGAGCAAGAAAAGACTCTCTGAGAAGTTGTTGATGCTTCTTTGTCTGATTTGAAAGAAAAGATGGCTGGTAATTATCTATTTTTTCCTTTTTTGTGGTTTTCTTGTTTGATATCTGACATATTTGCTTTTCTTGTAGCTGCTGATCAGGCTTCCATTGCTTGGAAAGAAAAAAGATTTATCTCTTTGTCTTGAATTATCGGAAAAAAGAGTTGAAACTATAAGTTGACTATATTTTTTGTCTTCTGATTTTCTTGTTGTTTTTCTTTTAGTCTTTCTGACTTCTTTGCTCTTTTCAGTCTTTGAAATCGGAGGGGGTTTTGAAAACTCAGCTTTCGGAGGTTCATGATCGATACAAGATTTTGTATGCTGCTGTGAAGCCTGTTGTGGCTGCCGTTTTTCATGAAGAGGATGCCAAAGGAGGCCTGAAGACTCTGATTCCTGCATTGCCTCTTCGGTTTAAGGAGTTTGTTGAAAATGGCTTTGATCGCTACATAAACAATGTTGTTTCTTTTATTCGAGCCCTTGCTCCTGACGTGCCTTTAGATCGAATTCTCGAAGATCCGATGGATGTCGATCTTTTGACAAGGTGGGAACAATCGAAGCCCGAGGTTCAAGAGCTTTGTCACCAAATATTTAGTCAGATGAATGTGATGCCGTCTTCTCCTTGATAACATTTATTTGTCCTTGAATGATGGTTCTTGTAATATACTATGAATGGTACTTTTAATATATTGTCAGGCTTCATCCTGATATTGTGATGCCTTAATCTTTGTTTTGCCAATGTTGTACAGTTTTGCTTTCTGATTGATATAGTTATCCTTCTGGTGAATACCTTATTTTCCAACACTTTATGAGTCATGTCGAGTTATTTTGATTGTTATCTGAGGTAGAGTGCCTTTGTATTAGGCTTTTGAAGATGTTTCTGAATTCCTGAGTTCTTACCAGGTGATATTATTGGCCTTCGAGCCTTGATGATTATACTGACAGTGTTGCCTGTAGAATGACTTGTGCCTCTGAATTTAGGCTTTATAGATCTCCTCCTTCGTGTCTTGTATAATGACCTCCGAGTAGTTTCGGGGTAATATTGTTGTTTTTTGACGAGTAGTTCTTGTTGTGGGGATGTCGTTTCTTGACGTGAGAACATTTGGCTTGCGTTTTCTTGCGCCGAGTTCATACTGCTCTTCAGGCATTTGATGTATTGTGTCAGTATGTACGAGTGACTGATTTTGGTGTCGTCGAGGTAAACTATTCTTCTTTGTTGCGCCGAGTAGTTTGATGTCATGCCGCCTCGCGAAACGGTAGACTTGTAGATATATGAACCAGACTGTGCCGCTCATGGTGCAAAGCAGTCGGTTTGTCAGGTTGCCTCACGAAACAACTGACTTATGGATGCTAGACAGATGCCGCTCATGGTGCAAAGCTGTCTGCTTGTCATGTCGCCTCATGAAACGGTAGACTTTATATATGAACCAGACTGTGTCGCTCATGGTGCAAAGCAGTCGGTTTGTCGAGTTGCCTCACCAAACAATCGACTTAAAAATGTTAGACAGTGCCGCTCATTGTGCAAAGCTTGTCAACTTGTTAGGCCGCCTCACGAAATAGTAGACTTTATATATATACCAGACTGTGTTGCTCATGGTGCAAAACAGTCGGTTTGTCGAGTTGCCTCACGAAATAATCAACTTAAAAATGCTAGACAGTGCCGCTCATGGTGCAAAACTGTTAGCTAGTCAGGCCACCTCACAAAACGGTAGACTTTATATATGAACCAGACTGTGCCACTCATGGTGCAAAGCAGTCGGTTTGTCAAGTTGCCTCATGAAACAACTGACTCCAGATGAAGGACCGAGAACGGCGACCAGAGGGGGGTGAAAGCCAGCCCTTTTGCATTGGCTAAGCATCATCCCCAACTGCGGCTCTCGGCAAGACACCCAGCTCAAGATGGACCGAAGGTATGTGTTTTCTTCCTCGGTTCGCATCTTGTCGTGTCTGCACAACGCGATCTCAACCTCCAAAGCCTCAAAGCGATCCGACTCTCTAGTGCTATCTGAGCTGACCTTCTCTAACACAGCGATCTTAGCATCCTTCTGTGCCAGCTCAGAACGCAAGCCTAAGCAAGACTTGCACGCACCAAGTAAGCTAGGCCTAGCCTTCAGCTCACTGACCTCCTCAAGTAGAGTGCCATACTTGTCCTGGAGAGTGACAAGATCAGACATGTGAATGGCACAAGCATCACACTCTACCTCCTCGGTAACCACCACTGACGCCTTAGCAAAATCTAGCTCATTAAGCGCGCTAAGGTACTTCGCCTTAAAGTCATTCCTCTCGACATCAGCACGCTTGAGCAATGCATCTTGACTCATCAAGGCGTCGTTCAGAGACTCAATCTCAAGAGAGAGGGACTCAACGGTGGGCGGTACCTCGGGTGTGTCGGAGTCGTAGTCGTAGTCGGGGCCATCCTTGCGCTTGCCGACCTTGCCTTCTTCAATCGCAAGGATGCAAAAGCCACTGTGCTTGGCGTCGGCATAGAAGCATAGGCCATTGAGCTTGTCCTCAACCTTTCCCTTGGACTCATCATCGCTCGAAGAAGCATCTCTGTCGGAGGAGGCATCGATGTCACTGAGGGAGGTGAGGAAGGCTCGGTGCTTGGCCTTCACCTTGTCGATCACCTTCTTGGAGGACCTTCTGGGGTAGCCACCCTTGGGCTTGTGCTTGTCCTCGAAGTGGTGCTCGCGCTTGTCCTTGCGCTTGGTGAAGTCGCCCGCAGCTTTCTTGGGGCAGTTTGCGATGAAGTGATCCTCATCACCGCAATAGTAGCACCCCTTGGCTGAGCCACCACGCCAACGGTTCAAACGGTTGTTGTGAAACCGTGAGAACTTGGTGATGACAAAAGCCAGCTCATCATCTCCAAGAGCCTCCACTTGCTCCTCTGTCACAGAAATCAAAGACAAAGCAAACAAGGAGTGTGAAGGGTTAGAGGAGGAAGAAGACGTACCGCCGGGCCAGAAACCAACGCCATAGATGGTTTCGACGGGTTTTCAGGCTTGGCCCGGGTCTGGTAGTCAATCTCCGAGGACTTGAGCTTGCTGAACAGCTCGTCCACGGTCAGGGCATCATAGCCCGGTGACTCCTGGATGGCAGCCACCTTCATCTCTCATACCTTCCGATCAAGAGTATGCAAAAGCTTGATAGCCATCTCATGATCATCATAAGGCAAGTTGGCTCGATTGGCACGCATCTTGTTGACGATAGATTGGAAGCAAGTGAACATCCCATCAACAGATTCGCCGGCCAACTGAGCAAAGTTCTCGTACTCTCTACGGTACGTGTCAAAGTGTCTGGACTTGATCTGAGGGTTGCCCTCATGATATCTCAAGAGTGTTTGCCAGATCTCCCGTGCCGTAGTGAGACTCGAAACCCGCTCAAACTCCGGAAGAGACAGACAAGAGAAGAGAATACTACGGGCTCTTGCATTAGATGCATGCTGCGTAACCTGGGCACGGTGATCTGAGCCTCAAGAATCACGTAGTTCTCATTCTCACAAATCTCCCAAAACTTTGTGTCAAGCCCTTGGAGGTAAGCCGACATGCGCACCTTCCAATAGGCAAAGTTGGTTCCATCGAAGTAGGGAGGTTTACCAGCACCTCGCTCCATGTCGCTTTCGCGGATCAAGAACCGTGTAAGGTGGATTGATCCTTAACCGGCACTGATACTAATTGAAGGACCGAGAACGACGACCAGAGGGGGGGTGAAAGGGAGCCTCAAATTTCTCTCGAAATACTCGGGCCACTCTTCCCAAAAGCCAAACCCAGTTGATGGGTGCTCAACCTCCCCCGAGCAATGCGAGCGTGGATTCAGATGAAAACGGAGAAAAGAGAGCTCACCGGTAGTGAAGGAAAATTACAGGAAACCCCAAAACACAGGTTCTCAACCCCTAGGGAAAAGAGGTAGGAACCTAGGCAAAACAGGCGCTAACAGTGACCGTCGGACAACTTGAGCAAGACCACCAGACCATAGCACAAGGTCCGGAGCCTTGGTCCGACGCTTCTGCAGGTGACCGCCGGACTGGTCCGACGCCCCCTTTCGAAAGTCCGATGCTCACACAGAAACTACACAGGGAGCACCCAAGCTCCGGACACTGGTCCGACGCACACCGTCGGACAATGGAGAGTTGTCCGGTGCTCACTCCAGCCACTAAGCCAAACAAAAACAGTAAGCTCCCCTGCTCCGGACACCTGGTCCGACGCTCACCGTCGGACTAATGAGCCTCGTCCGACGCCCCTTGCTGTTTGACACTTGAAAAGTCAAGACCACTAGACCACTTGTAATGGTTCGGAGCTTAGGGAAGAGTTGTCCGGAGGGTGGTCCGACGCTCACGAACAGAAAAGCTGAAACCCGCGAAAAAAGGATTCCACTCCGCCAAATCTTCTCAAAACTCAACCAAATGATCACCAACTGCAACCAAACTTTGTAGGCATGATCCTAGTGCAGTTGGGGAGCTATCCTGAAGAAATCATCGCTCAATTTGGAGAGGGTAAACGAGAACACTCGGATTTGGGGGCGAGAGAGGAAAACAAAGAACGCCACAAAGAAATCACCCGATCTACCTTTCATCTGCTCTGTCTTCCTCATTTATCTGGTCTATACGAGCGACCAAGGGAGATCTTCCCTGGTGCTGACGGGCGGCCCAATGAGGTCCTTCATGCACGAACGAGGGAGCTTTGGCTTGGATGAGCAGTGGCGCAGACAAGGGAGCTCCAGTGAGGACAAGCGGTAGCGCGGGAAATGGAGCATCAGCGTAAGCGAGGGAGCTCCAATGTGGATGAGCAGCGGCATGGGCAACAAAGCTCCGACGTGGATTAGTGGCGGTGCGGGCGAGGGAACTCCAATCCGGGTGGGCAGGGGCGTAGGATATTTCTTGGTCACTGATTTGATTTGCCATCTAGGCGCCATGTGTTTACCAAAATTAACTGTCACAAATTACATAATAAAAATAACATAAAGCCCAACAGTTTGGTTAACTCAATTTACATTAACACAAGTGTTCTAATCATCATAAAACTGAAGGAAACACGAAAATAAGTCCTTGTCAACCTTCACATCTACTACAATAGTATTCTAGATAGCCAATGCATCAGCTTGAATTTTTTCTATCCTTCAAAAAAATTTGTTGCATCAAGTTCTTGATCTCTGTACTTGTCTCCCTGAAAATTATACATGTGAAATATTAACTCACATTAGGCAAATTAAACCGTAGAGAAGGAACAAGGCATCAAGTCATGTATAATCAGTTGCCATTTCTACAAGTATGACATATATGATATGAGATTGCAGCTTTATTTATATTAACAGATAAAAAACATAATTACATATCATCACATTCCAGTTACGTTTCAGAATTTTTAGGTACCATACAGGCTCACATTTACCATTCAATTCAGAATAATATCATCACCATCACTGCAAATCGAAATATAGAATTCTGCATCAGGTTAGTCCTTTTTGCAATATACAATACACTGGTGTACAGTAGGTTCTTCACCAGAACCGTAGGACCACCGCCACCGCTGCATCACCGGGATTTGAGGAGCCATAGGACCGCTGCCGGGATCTAGAGAGGGTACACACAACGACACGAACTAAGAATCCGTGGGGCCGTTTCTGCTGGTGCCTCACGCCATTGAGAGAGAGGGGGTCATGAAGGGGAGGTGGAGAAAGAGAGGGATGGCGCTGGCCTGGGCTAGTGGGAAGAGAATGAGGGAGTCTAGGGTTTGGCCTATAGTGGGCTTAGGACAAGTACATTGGTGTTGTCTCATAGGTCGTCTCATATAATGTCACGTAATTTAAGACGACTTAACAGATCACATATACAATGGTTGATTTTTTGAGTTGACTCATAGTAACTCATGATTCCTTAATTTATGCATGGAATAAAAATTAATTTGTGAGGTGCATGGCAACACCAACTCATACAATAGTGTAATAGTTGTCTCATAGTTCTAAATCCTAGCTCATGAGGTGGTTGTTTCGCGAAATAAGACCTCCTTCTCTCTCACATTTCTCTTTCCTCCACCTAAGCAAAAATCCTACGTGGCATTGCATGAGATGGTGTATGAGACCGCTTAGGTGTAGCAATGTACCTGACCTTATAGTGGGCTCTGGGTTGTAGGGTGATGATTTCTTATACTTCATCTTTAATTCATCATGTTTAATCATATTTATTATAATGCTCCCTAGGCGAAACAGACAAGGCGCGAGGGAGGTCCTCCCCGATGGTGCAGACGAGGGAGCCCGATGACGTGGATTAAAGTCAAGATGGACGACGAAGAAGATAGAGTGCATGACATCTAGGGCCCCATGGCCAGATACATAATGGATTGAATCTAAATCAGTTAAAGTCTGCCTGACAGTTCCAACAAGTGGTTCCAGTTTTTGCGAGAAATGTTTCTTCGGAGAATTTTGATCTGAAATGTTTCTACGACAATCTGGATCCCTGCCCAACGGAACCATCCACCAACTATCCATACAACATTAAAAATTATTCCCGCAATAGTAAAAACACTTCCTCGTACTAAGATTTTATTTTGATCATATGAATTCACTCTCAAAATAAAAGATGTTGGCAATTAAGGAATTGGTGGAATTCATGAGTCAAAAGAGGAGAAAAAAAAGAAGAAATGTCCAAAGAGAGTAGCACATAAGACATGTGTTATTAGAGGGGTTTGATGATGGTTTAGGAGTTCATCATATGATATCATATCACTTGCTCTACTCACAATAGTATTTATTTTGATTTTAAGTACTCCCTCCATTTCAAATTATAAGATATTTTGACTTTTCTAAATTTAAAGTTTTTTCTACGTATCTAAATATATATTATGTTTAGATAAATAATGAAGTTATGAATGTAGAAATGATAAAAACTCTTATAATTTCGGATGGAGAAAGTGGTAATTATTTAAAATCGAGTAGCACTGCATTTATATTCTTGTATTGTTACTTATTTGAGACAAGTAGTAATGATACAAACTTACTGATTATATTTTGGATATGTTGTTATTCATCTCATGGCTATTCGGATTCATGCCAAAATACAATAAAACCATAAATTAATTGCTTCAATCCACTAAAAATAATCTACATGGCTTCAATACATTGATTCCCGTTAGTGAACATAGGGGTGGTGACATCGTGATTATTGATCTGCCATGGATCCAAAGGCTAGGGCAGACGGGGCACCAGTGTGCCATTGTTGACGTCAAAAATATGTTCTGACGTCAGCACTACGCAAGGCTCTGCAGAGACCGTCATGGAAGTAGAGTGCTGATCTCGTAAACCTCTGATTGGCAAGACCAATTTGGTTGATTCGATCTCAAGGCGTGCCAGTCAATTCGACCTACAATTGACAAGGAGATAAACTGTCAAATTATGAAATCTGCCAGTTGTTGCCAAACAATTCCATATGCTCTCAAATAGCCAATGGTCAAAGGAAATTGACTGGAGAGTCAACTACTAGCAGTGTAAAGCGTAGTAATAAGATTCAAATAGCTATTCATGATAATTGTGGTTTGGTGTTTTTGTCAAGAAAGTGCGAAATGAATCTGATTCGATTCCCAGCACTATGTGCCGTTTGGAACCGTTGCTCTCGATTCTCCCAAGAAATCGAAACGATTCTCTCAACCAAACGGGCTATAATAGGAATTTGTTGTGAGAAAGGACACCGGTCCTAGTTCACACGTTTGCACGCGTTTTCAATCTTTGAGTGGGTTATTATTAAGCTCATACATATCTGTGAGAGAGAACAAATTAAAACAAACTAACAAACTGAGAGTAGTTCAAACGAATAAGATCTACGCCTTGAGAAGGCACTTTTGTGCAATATAATACAATTAGAACATCTCCAGGAGCCTTCGTAAAATATACTCTCTAAATCAATTTGAGTAAAAATCGTTTTCTGTATCTTTATACTTTCCAATAGATTTTCTATATCTCATACATAATCTATAGAGTCATTCTTGTCTTTTGTATTTGGCTAGCGGAAAACTCAGAATAGAAAATAACTAGATTTACATAACATTTAGAAAAATTGTTGGAATGTGGTTTTTCAATAAAATCTCTATTTCTAGTATTTAGGAAAAATAGAGTCTTTTTAGGTGTTCTAAGAGCATCTCCAACGGTTTTATAAATGGGCTTGGCAGGTTTGCAAAAAAGTCTAAAAATCTTCTATCCAACGGTTTGACAAATGGGCTTGACATTTTTGTTAACTTGCCAAACACCAGGTGATATTTGACATATATGACAAACCGTAGTTCACTTGACAATCGCCCCACGCTCTACTCTCGCGTACAATTTTTAGTTTTGCCAAGTAAATAATGGGAAACATTTAGAGATGAAATCTTTTTACTTTTGTCATATTTATTTGAGACTTGACAAATTCCTAATTTCGCCAAACAAAAATACAAAACCGTTCGAGTATTAACTTTTGTTGCTATGACTAATAATTAATCCAAATAACTTAACCCGGAGCAGTTTGTTTGTTTCAACGGGAAATGAGGAAAGTTGCATTCCCCCGTGGCCCGTGGATCTAGTTGAGTTGGCGTGCAAGCCAGAAAGCACCAGAAGATCAGATACGCACGGTTCCTTTCCTTTACCGCCGCCGCCGCCGCCGCCGCCAACTCCTCCCCATTCCTGCTCCCTCTGCCGCCGCCCATCGCTGCGCCTCGTCGGCGGCCGCCTCACCGCCGGTTGGCGACGGTCAAGACAAACCGAGGGCCTCTCTTTCCAGTTTCCACCCAAGTTCCCTTTCCTCTCTGGTGTCTGGAGTGTTGTGCAGATCCACTCGGCCGGACCTGTTTCGACATCTCCGTTTGTTGGTAAGCAATCCTGACCTCTTTCCATTTTTTACTGTGATAGCAAGCAAGCAAGCAATCAAAAAATCCGAATCGTTGGAGGGTCAAACCTACACTACCATCCGTCCATGATGGTCCTTTTTCATCGCGCAAGGTCCGTGCCTAACTGCCAGTCCGGTAACTCTAGGATTTTTGCGCAACAATAACAACAACCATGTGGAGGCTCAAGCAGTTCATCCCCAAGGAGCAGCCCAGTGGCCTCGAGGGTCGGACCGTCGATGTCGGCATTGTCAAGGTGCACGTCCGGGAGGCCATTGCCGAGGGTGGGTTCTCATCTGTCTATGATGCCCGAGACCTGGTCAACCCAGCGAAGCACTACGCCCTCAAGCACGTGATCGTCCAGGACGAGGAGTCGCTGGGTCTGGTCAGGAAGGAGATCACGGTGTTGCGATCGCTCAAGGGACACCCTAATGTGGTCACACTGGCTGCACACGCCATACTGGACATGGGCCGGACGAGGGAGGCGCTGCTGCTTATGGAGTTCTGCGAGAAGTCGCTGGTTTCTGTGTTGGAGGGCAGAGGAGCGGGCTACTTTGATGAGGAGAAGATGGCGCTGATCTTCCGGGATGTTTGCAATGCTGTCTTCGCGATGCATTGCCAGACGCCGCCTCTTGCTCACAGGTGAGTCCACCACTTTTCTAGCCTGTGGATTGATTGGAGCCACTCTGCACAATGTTTCCACCAAGCAGTACTCACTGTTCTTATGTAGTTGCTGCTTTTTTGGTTGACTTTCCATGAAACTGTTGGCCACTATTAATCTACCTATTTCTCATCATGTGAAAACAAAAGAGATGCAGTTTGGTCTTTTGTACCTTGAACATAACATGACATCTATGTCACAGACTCACAGCAATGCTATACTGGATCAAGTAAAAAAGTGCCAAGCTTGCAAGTTGAATCAAGTAACTATAAAAAAGCACATTAAATCAACTTATTTTTGCTCTATAGCTGGCATCTTGGCCTGCAAATTAGACATTAATGCTCATTAGTTTTCACATTTATGGGTGTTGTTTTCATCGTTTTCCTTAGGGCACTCACAGTGCAGACTCTATCAATAGAGTCTATGTCTCTAAGACTCCATCCCAAGACTCTATACTCTCTAATGCAACGTTTGTAATAGCAGTTTCTATAGAATAAAAAATTTATTATGCAACACAAAGACAACTGATCAGCTGTGGCATATTCCATGTGACCAACCGTGGCATGTTGCCATCACCAAAAGCTTATACGCCAATCTAATAGACACATACATGATATATATCACCAGAAATTGAGCCGGCAAACACAATTCATATAGTATATATCACTGAACCGGCAAATATATTCCACATCGATGAAAGTTTAGATAATAGGCATGAATCATCCATTACAATATATATAGAACCAGAAACTTAGATAAGAATTGCCAACTAAATAATATTTAGATAATATTAAGCCATTCAACATTATCCCACACGCAGAACTAGATTGGCCGTCTTCGTGAGCTTCATGGCATACCTCTACTGTGTCATCCCCCAATCCATGGACCGATGCAGGGGCGGTGGTAGTAGACAGAGCAACCTCCGGTGGCCCCAAGCGTTGGGCGTCAGCAACATGACCCTCCTCTCCGCCGCGCACGGCCGCGCCAGGCTCCTCCATTGCGGCAGGAGGTCAGCAGGGACCTGTACGGATCGAGAACATCCAATGCCCGGTCAGCCCTCGCCCCGCCGCCGCCGCCGCACCCGATCACGCCGAAGCCCCGCCGCACCCGATCTCCAGCGCGGGAGATGGCGTGCGCGAGAAGAGAGCGCGCGAGCGGGAGGGGAGGAGTAGCAGCGGCGGCGTGAGAACCTGCACGGGCTCGAGCGCGGGAGATGCCCCGCGCGAAGCGCGCGAGCGAGCGGAGGATTTGCGGCGGCAGCGGAAGGAGGGCGCAGGGATCCGTCGACTCGACCGAATCTCCCCCAACGCGAGCACCCGCGAAGTCTTCCGGCCTCGAACGCATCGTAGACGCGGAGTCTAACTTAGACGTCGTGTCTTTGTTTTTCTCTCTCTCTCCTCAATAAATTACTTACCACATCATCAAATTGCTTACATGGCAGTGTATTTAATAGAGATAGACTCTATGGTGGAGTCTGCACTGTGAGTGCCCTTAGTTTAAGGCATTCAGGACTATCGTTGTTCAGTTCTGGACTTGTGGTTTGTAACAGATAATTCTGTGTGTTTTATTGGTTTCTTTGTTCTTATTGTTCTGTTTGAGTGAAGTTGTACCCTCAGGAAATTGCTATGCCAAGTTTAATTTCAGATCTGTATGATGGAAAATATAATTCATTTGCATTTGCAGGGACCTAAAGGCAGAAAATGTTCTTCTTGCTGCTGATGGGGCATGGAAACTATGCGATTTTGGTAGTGTGTCGACAAACCATAAATGCTTTGATAAACCTGAGGAGATGGGCATTGAAGAAGATAACATCAGGAAGCACACCACTCCTGCATATAGAGCTCCTGAGGTTTATATTGAAAATTTCAAGTTTGAGCCCTTTCTTAGTCTGTTGTACATATTTATTTACTAGTATATGCTTGTTTACTGATTGCAGATGTGGGACTTGTACAGGAGGGAGGTTATCAGTGAGAAAGTAGATATCTGGGTAAACCACCTCTAAAGCTATCATTTTGCATTCTGGTTTTATGCAAATGTTGCATATTATTGAATTGCATTTTTTTTTTGTGCCTGATCAATTACTAATTGATAGTGCCATCAGTTGAACGTTAGTATTTGTGGTTTTTTACAGGCTCTTGGGTGTCTCTTGTATAGAATCTGCTACTTCAAATCAGCATTTGATGGAGAATCAAAGCTTCAAATACTAAACGGGAACTATCGTCTCCCAGAATTGCCGAAGTACAGTTCTTCTATTACAACACTTATCAAAGACATGCTTAATTCTTCTCCAGTTGCCAGACCAGACATCACACAGGCAAGGGCTTTGCTTGATTGGCCATTCACTTCCATGAATTTAGGTTGGTCTTAATTAGTGCATACACCATGAAGCCAAGTAGCCAACACATAAAAGGTCCTCCGTTTGAGTGTTGTTGATAAATGTTCTGTTTTAGGTGTGGTTCCGTGTTAATGAGTTACTTCCATTGGAGCTGCAAAAGGATTTACCTGATGGATCTCCATCTGGATCAGCATTTGAATCTCATACTGCAATTGATGCAGGTTTGCTGCTACTATTTTTTTGGTAGATTTATCTAGATAAATATTAGTAAGTGTAAGAAACGCTGTTGCGTGAAATCTCATATATGTACTTTTGTGTGAATAGAAAACCGTCTGTTTTGTTGATCGTTCATATTTTTTCTCTGCATCTTAAATTTTTCTTTGCCTGAAAATATTTCTTCTTGTTTCTTCAATAACCTAAATTATTTGTTGCAGCATCAACGAAACCACAGCAAATGAGTACTTCTTCATCATCAAAAGAAAATATGAGTACCTCTCTTAGTGATTCTTCCAACGTGATGGCACAAGGTCCTCTGAAAGCTATGCACAACAGAGGTTCTATAGGTGCATTTTGGTCTACTCAACATGCTCAGGAGCTATCTTTTGCTTATGACAAGGGGCCAGCTTTTAATGAAGAGCCAAATAATCAAGTCACATCAAAGCAATCACAGGCTAAGAACCAGAGCACACCAGCTCACAATTCATCTCGGAAGTCTCTGTCTGCATCAGTTGATAGTTCCCCTGGGGATTTTGAAATTAGGTTTTCTGCAAATGGCTCGGAGTCTGGGCTGGAGAAAACTAAAACGTCAATAACAGAGAATAAAACAAAGATACAAGCTACTGTCTTCAACTCCTTTGTGGCAGACTTTGATAATATCAAAATGAACTCACGAAACAATACTGACAATGTAAACATGGCTAGCAAATTGAAAGAACGTCAATTGGAAGCAGAAGTAACTTTACTCAAGGAGCAATTAAAGATAGCAAACCTGGAGAAGGAAGAAATTTCGTTGAAGTTTGATAAGTTGTCTTCCATTTGCTCCTCTCAGAGGCGAGAGATACAAGTGCTTAAGCAAGCCTTAGCTGCAACTTCTGTTATACCACCAGCTAAACAGTTGAGAGAAAACTCAAATGTTGAACTCACCCCACCCAGCAAAAGCCACGATACTCCGGTATGAATACTGCTATGCCCTTAAATTTCCTTCTAGTCAGATGTACCCACTTTTAAGTTTCCACTTGGTCCAGATACCTGGCCAATGGGTGAAATCATTGAAGATAGAATTAGAAGTTGCTAGCTTGGCTAATTCTCAAAGTGTTTAGACTCAGTGATGGTGTGTGAAAGTTGGTGGGCCAATCTTGAACCTCTATTCTTTCCTGTCAATGTTTAGGATTAGCCCATCCTTTACCCTATCCTACCTCACATATGCCTAAATCTAATATCCTGTGAGGTCTAACTTAGCATGGTCTTGCCACTTTTCCTATTTGATATCACTGTTGACTTGTTTCTGTCTAGATAGCCTAAGTACCCTGAATGTAATATTTCATCTTGATATATATCAGGAGGCTGATATATTAATTGACTGGTTTTCACAGCCAAGGGAGAAGATTGAAGGAACCCCTCCAGAACTCCTGCAAGGCCTATTTACTTCAAGCCTGGGAACACCAAGCCCTGATCTGAAAACATGGTCAGCTTTCCCTGAAGAGCCAAAAGCTCAAGCAGCTGTGAAGAGTGTCCACCCCAGGTCAGTCCGAACTCTGCGCGCATCAAACAGCAGCAAAGCCAGCTCACTTGGACAGTCAAATCTAAGTTCTAGCACCGGTCCATTTGCCTTTGGTCAAGATAGCTTTAAGGCTGCTCCTTCTGGAACTGTACTTCCCCCATTATCAAACATGGGGAATAGTTCTCAGCTCAATAATCTGAATGTAGAAGAAAAGAAAGATGGATCCTACCAACCAGCTGGATGGACTGGGTTTTGATTGTGCTATAGCAATTTGCGGTGATACTATATATGCCAAAAGAGTCAAGAGAGAAAAATACATATGGTCTTGGTGGTCTGGCATACTGAAGATGCAGATAGGAATGCCTGAACTGATGTAGGTATGTGCGGCAACGCTTTTGTACAATTGTCCTGGTGCTGGGCTAGCATCATAATGCATCCAGTTGTAACTTTAGTGCAAATGTATGTTGCAACTTTCAAATAATTGCTAGATATTAGAAATAGATAGATATATTTTCCTTCTGTAGACAAGCTTGTGGTGTCATGTCAATAAACAACGAATTTTGGACACATGCTATATAGATATAGCCATCTATTGCCATGTTATGAATAAAAGGTTACCATTTAGTGGTAAATAGCTAATATACTCACTTTAATACTAATTATACATGTTGAGTCACACGAACACAATACTTTATGAATTCATTGTGATACATTTAGATTTTTGAATTGATTTGTTTTTACCGCCTAGGTTGGAGTGCCTTTGGTGTTCCAGCATAGCAGGTCCCAAGCCCTGGTAAAGGAGGAGGGTGTGATAGGCTTGGCGAGCCAACATCAAAACTTAGCCACTTTCATGGAAATGAGACCCAAAAGATTCCCGTTGGGGCGTAACCCTCTTAGCGACGCGCCATGCCGGAACCCGGGTATGGTGTTAAATGAGCAAGGGCCGGGTCGTCACCCCCGTGGCGTGCCGTGTCTTGATCTGGGCACGGTGTCAAGTGAGCAAGGATCGGGTCGTCGCATCCTTAGTGGCGCCCACATCGGCGCTCGGATGTGGTGCAAAATGAGCAAGGGTCTTCACACCTCCCTCGGCGGGTGCGAAGGGTAAGGAAGCTAGTCGAACCAACCAAGATCCGTTTAGGTAGCTGGAATGTTGGGTCCCTCACGGGTAGGTTAAGAGAGCTAGTTGACACTATGGTTAGGAGGCGTGTAAATATCTTGTGCGTTCAAGAGACCAAATGGAAGGGTCAAAAGGCGAAGGAGGTGGACAATACAGGCTTCAAGCTATGGTACACAGGGACAACTTCGAGTAGAAATGGAGTCGGAGTTTTGATCGATAAGAGCCTCCAAGGTGGTGTGGTGGAGGTGAAAAGGCAAGGAGATAGGATTATCTTAGTTAAACTTGTCATTAGTGATTTAGTCTTAAACGTTATTAGTGCGTATGCTCCCCAAGTAGGCCTTGATGAGTGTGCTAAGAGGCAATTTTGGGAGGATTTGGATGGCATAGTCAGGGCTGTACCAAGTAGCGAGAAGCTCTTCATTGGAGGGGACCTTAATGGCCATGTAGGAGCATCTAGTACAGGTTACGAGGCAGCACATGGAGGTTTTGGTTCCGGAAGAAGGAACCAGGAGGGAGAGGATATCCTAGACTTTGCTACAGCTTTTGATATGATGGTAGCAAACACTTTCTTCCAAAAGCGAGAGTCCCACTTAGTGACCTTTAGTAGTGGCTTGTCCTGCAGTCAGATTGACTTCGTCCTTGCAAGAAGGAGAGATAAACGTGCTTGCGTGGATTGTAAGGTGATACCTGGGGAATGTGTGGTGTCTCAGCACAAGCTAGTGGTGGCTGACTTCCGCTTTCTGATGCAAACTTGTAGGGCTAAACAAGCCAAGTTTGCAAGAACAAAGTGGTGGAATTTAGAAGGGGAGACATCAAAGATCTTCAAGGCAAGAGTTATTGAAGAGGGCCCGTGGAAGGACGAAGGTGACGCCAACAATATGTGGGAGAAGATGGCGACATACGTTCGAAAGGTTGTTGTAGAGGTGCTAGGTGTGACCAAAGGAAGTGGATGCGCTATGAAAGACACTTGGTGGTGGAATGAGGATGTTCAAACGGCAATTAAGGAGAAGAAGGAAGGCTATAAGAGCTTGTTCCAGGACCGGAGTGCAGATAACATAGAGAAGTATAAGGTGGCAAAGAAGGCTGCAAAACGGGCAGTGGCGGAGGCAAAGGGACGGGCTTATGAAGATTTGTACAAGCGTCTTGATACGAAGGAAGGAGAAAAGGACATCTATAGGATGGCTAGGACTCGTGAAAGGAAGACGAGGGACTTTACTCAAGTCAAGTGCATTAAGGATGAGAGGGAGCAACTCTTGGTGAAAGAGGATGAGATCAGACAAAGATGGCAAGAGTATTTTGACAAATTGTTCAATGGGGAGAACGAGAATTCCCCTGTTCAGTTGGACGACTTGTTTGATGACAACAATAGGTGCTTTGAGCGGAGGATTCAAGAATCGGAGGTCAGAGAAGCGTTGAAAAGGATGAAAGGGAGCAAAGCGATGGGCCCGGATGGTATCCCAATCAAGGTGTGGAGATGCCTTGGGGATATAGCTATAGTATGGCTAACCAAGATGTTCAATAATATCTTCCGATCGAACAAGATGCCTGAGGAGTGGAGAAGAAGCACTTTAGTACCAATCTACAAGAACAAGGGTGACATCCAGAGTTGTAATAACTACCGTGGGATTAAGTTGATGAGCCACACTATGAAGCTATGGGAGAGAGTCATTGAGTACCGCCTGCGAAGGACACGAGTATCTACCAACCAATTTGGTTTCATGCCTGGAATGTCAACCACAGAAGCAATCTTCTTGTTAAGACAAGTTATGGAGCGATTTAGAGAGCAGAAGAAGGACCTACATATGGTTTTCATTGACTTGGAGAAGGCTTATGACAAGATACCAAGAAATGTTATGTGGTGGGTTTTGGATAGACATAAAGTCCCAACAAAGTACGTGGCCCTCATCAAGGACATGTACAACAATGTTGTGACTAGCGTTCGAACCAACGATGGTAATACTGATTACTTCCCGATTAGAATTGGGCTTCATCAAGGGTCAGCCTTGAGCCCGTATCTCTTTGCCTTGGTAATGGACGAGATTACAAGGGACATTCAAGGGGACATCTCTTGGTGCATGCTCTTTGCCGATGATGTAGTGTTAGTTGATGAAAGCTTGGCGGGAGTAAATAGGAAACTTGAGCTGTGGCGGCAGACCCTTGAGTCTAAAGGTTTTAGACTAAGTCGGACTAAAACCGAGTATATGAAATGCGATTTTGGCACAACGGCTCAGGATGAGGGAGATGTGAGTTTGGAAGGTCAAGTCGTGCCTAAAAAGGACACCTTCCGATATCTGGGATCGATGCTACAAAGGGATGGAGATATTGATGCAGACGTTAGCCATAGAATCAAAGCAGGGTGGATCAAGTGGCGTCAAGCTTCTGGCATTCTATGTGACAAGAGGGTACCCCAAAAGCTAAAAGGCAAGTTCTATAGGACAGCAATTAGACCTGCGATGTTGTATGGAGCCGAATGTTGGCCCACAAAGGCTTGACATGTTCAACAAATGAGTGTTGCAAAAATGCGCATGTTGCGTTGGATCTGTGGTCACACAAGAATGGACCGAGTTCGGAATGATGATATACGTGATCGCCTAGGGGTGGCACCAATTGAAGAAAAGCTTGTCCAACATCGGTTGAGATGGTTTGGCCATGTCTAGAGGAGACCGCCAGATGCACCAGTGCGCTGTGGAGTCCCAAGCCAAGCTAATAATATAAGGAGAGGCAGAGGAAGGCCGAAGTTGACATGGGCGGAGGCGGTGAATAGGGATTTAAAAGCTTGGGATATATCTAGAGATCTATGTTTGGATAGGATTGCCTAGAAAGCGGCTATTGAAGTGCCGGAACCATGACTTGGGTATCTTGTTGGGTTTCAACTCTAGCCTACCCCAACTTGCTTGGGACTACAGGCTTTGTTGTTGGGACTACTTGCTTGGGACTACAGGCTTTGTTGCCCTTCATCTCCTTATGACACTTAGCCTATCATTCTAGGGTCTTCATCATGTCTCTTTGAAATCCGAAACGATATCCATCTTGGGGGCTAAGTGATAACCATTGATGCCCATTCATGTTGATCACTATGGCTAAGCTACGCATAGCCTCTGCAAAACACACATTAGCCATAATAATCTCTCTTTGTCGTTAATCACCGAAACCAATAGGGCCATGATTCTTCAATTTAACATGCGGCTGTGAGGTTCTATTCTATTTTGGTGTCAACACGTACATTTTGCAAGCATGAGAATCCACTATTTCCTCTAGTTCTCCTCGCACGGCTGGTATAATCCCATGTTTTTGAGGCGTTGCGGCGAGGCGCGGCGCCAGACCCCCTTCACAACGCCTAGGCGTTTGTGGCGGACGCCTAGGCGACGCCATACACACACCGTAAGGCGTTGTGAGCTAGAATTTTATATACTAGTGCAGCACATACATATCTCGTTTGTTGCCAATTCTTGAGCCCATGTTCTTGAGCAGAGTACATACAGGCACACACCATGAGCAAAAGCAGAGCAGATTGCAAAATAAATATGCAGAGCAAGGAAGGAGGCAGGGACAGGCATGCACATCAATAGCAGAGCACCAATATTCAGATCAAAACCAGAGCAGCAGAGCATGAGGCGTACTACATTCAGAGCAAAAGCAGAGCACGAAGAGCAGATAACACTACAAGAGTACTCGCCTAGGAGTTGGTCTTTTGGGACCAGAGACAGAGGAGGCAGGGGACATACAAAGCGGAGGCAAAGGGCCTATCTATTTCTCGCGCCCTCACAGTTCCCGCGCGGCAATTTCACGCGGGAGGCCGTGGTCTTTTGGCGCCCTTCCCCCGCGAACTTGCATCCGGCGTCCGCGGCGGGGCTGTAGGCGTCTGCCCGACGCCAATCCATTCCTAGGCGACACCTAACTCGATTAGGTGGACGCCATACAAGTGCAGGCCGTGGCGCTCCGGACGCCCAGGCCCTCTACCACGCCTTGTCACCTAGGCGACGACTAGGCGACGCCTCAAAAACATGGGTATAATCTCATCCTTCAAAACAAACAAAATCACAAACACAGGAATAAGTTAGAAAAACCAACTGCAATATGAAATATCAAGAAATATACACCCTCTGTTCACTTTATGTGTGTAGCTTGATTGCTCAAAATTGATCTTTAATGTAAGTTTCTCTTATAGTAGTATTTAACTATTTATTTATCGTTAGTTATACAATCTTAATCATTAGCCAGTGGTTGAAATACAAATCCGGAGTTATATAACTTTTATAGCATTCACATATTACTGGACTCAGTCAAACCATGAATTTGTATAGTCATACTGCACCTTACAAAAACAAATGGGAGGGTATGGTATTTTGACTTGTCTATGATAGATAAAAGGCATCCTTACTGTCCACAGATCATGAGCATCAACAACGGTAGATGCATCGAGTCCAATGCTGCTCCAGCTGCCAGTGATGGATGCTTGAGCAGACCCTCTGTTCCATAGAACAACTGCAAATCTCCCTCCAGTCAAGGGACCAGCCCATACCTAAGCACAAGGTTATGCTATATAAACAAGTGTTCGCATCAAAGCTTTTGCTTTCTTGTATAGTTCATCTTACTTCTTGGTCTGCATCTTGTTGCACTTTGTGCCCTTGTACTCCAAGCCCATCTGCTCATGAATCATTTTAGTTTAGTATAGTATCATTTCTAATTTGGAGAAACTAAGGAATGATCAGTGTACTTTCTTCACCTTGGTTAACTGCAATAACATTTCGATTGCTGAGGATTTCCTCGGTTTCATTGCTCATTGAGCGGATGTCACAACCAATCAAGAGAGGTGCCTGCATCAAGTTAAGTCAGCAGCATGGTCTTACAAATGTTAAAAATTATTCACAGTTTGTTGAATTATACTTTAGTGATACTTTTTCATCTGTAATGCTAAGACCCAAATTAAGCATCTTATTACCTTCACTAAGGCCCATATGCTGAAATGGGAGCGGTACTCTTCTGTTGTCATCCCCCCATTTCCAACTTCCAGCATGTCTGGGTCTGAAAGCAGAGACAGCAGCTCAAGACAAAGTGCTGGAAATGTTTAGAGATATGCAGGACTAACCATTCCATCCACCAGGCCCTGCATATGATGCCTACTTGTCGTCCTTATCGGCGTTAGCCGTCATTCTGAAACATTACATTTACAGGGCAACAAGATGTATCAGGCATATTTTGCCAGGGCAGTTGAATCCTGTCAGGATGTGAACTTTACCTTGCCCAAGTGTCCTTGATGTCACCAGTCGTTCTCCAACTGTTTCCTACACCACCTGCCCATGTTGCTGGATCATCCACACCCCTAGTGAACAATATTATTTTTAGGACAGAAGAATCGAATCTAAATCACCCATTTGAGTTGCTCAAATAAAAGGAATAAATACCATTCACAGAGGGAGAAGAAAATATTCCTCCCTGAATTCAGGAGCGCCTTGCTCATTGCATCATATCTGCATATGGTCATGAGCAAGTCAGTCTCCCAAGGTAGCATAAATAAGGGGAAACTGTTAAGAGCTCTTGTGCTTGCTGGTCACCTTGGCTGAGGGCTTATTCCCTGGTTGTTGCAGTTGTCATACTTCAAATAGTCGACTCTCTTCGAATCATTAAAAGCATTATTTCAGTTTTGGATGCATTAAAGAATGTTATGATCATGTCATGCTTAAAGTTCGTTCTAATTGATACATGATGATACCCAAGATGCAAAAGTTTTTGCGTCTTGATCTTCGTATCCGAGCGATCCGGGCATCAACTTGCCGCAAGTTCGTGTACTGAGGGAAAATGGTTGGTGTGATTTTATAGAGGAAAACAATCCAGAGCATGAAATTCTCTGAAACAAAGTGTACGAGTGTTTCTAGTTCTTCCATAAGCATCTTGATGAACATTTTTTCTGCGACTTTGTGTCTGTTCTTTTGTTAATTAATATAAGTAGGGTTACCCTGCGTCACTGTAGATCCCTAGTTTGAGCCCTTTTCCATGCACATAGTCTGCCAAGGCCGTTACTCCTGATGGGAATGTTGAAGCATTTGCAGCCAGATTGCCCTGTAGAAATACAGAAAAGCTAGATTACTAGTTCTTTTTGCTACTCTGCATATGTAACTGTACCACCATTTAATCACCTGGCAGTCCCTGTCATAGGCTGCCCAGTGATCATCTGCGGTTTCACAAATATTGAGTTGTCAGGAAGTTTCAACTGATCAAAAGAACAACAGGGTATTTAAGAAATCTCAAGAGGAGATACCTATGTTGATATATTCATATCCAAGCTTTGCTAGGCCAGTATCCACCATAGCATCAGCTGCACAGGCGAATCATCAACTTGTTTTCACCATGCTGTGATGCAGAATGCACCTGTTTTTTTTTTAAGTTAGAATGCACCTGTTTTGCGCCAAAACAAAAGTAGCCTTACCGATTTGTCGAATGATCTGTTCATTTATGTTCCGGTGGAAGTGATTCCAGCTATTCCACCTAAATTTTTTTCATGCACTTCCTTCAGCACTTGTTGGTTCAAAAGATGTCAATGCAAATCGGATGAAACGAAAACAGGAACATATTGCAGATTGGATGAAATCATGAAAAACAAATAAAATGGATAAAAAAATCCAAGAAGTCAAAATGGAAAATCAAATTTAATCACCGAACGATAATAAGAATTGAAAAGAACACAGGACGAAGGCTACAAGATCAATTACCCCATCTGGGGAGTCCGGCCAAGGTCATTCTCCAGCGTGGCTCTCGCCACGGCTGATGATGACCTTGGCGGCCGGATCGCAGCTGCCAACGTCCATAGCAAGACCAAGAGGAAAGCACAGAAGGTCAACTTTCCCGCCATGGCTGGGCAAAGATGTGTGTGTCTCAGTGCGGCAAGTGATGCTATCCTTACTGTTTCTGAGGGGCTACTATATATAGGAATTGGCCAGTGTTAGGACAAGAATGTGTTCACGAGTTTTGGATCCCACGGAGCAGGACAGCAAGGCCGGCAGAGGCCAATTTACTTTGGGTACTCCACACACTGATGCAACCTATATTGTCACCGATTGATAGGGGCCTGCACTTCTTGTCTTGCTATTAAAATCTGTGTGCAGACACAAAGGGCCACAGAGCTCTTATATTAAGCGTTTCTTGGCACAACACCAGATTTTCTAAATAAATGTAGGAATAATAAGGAGAACATGGGATTCGGGATCCCACTTAGGTTCTTACAAAACAGGAGTTACAGATGAAGCATTTGAATACAATATCAGGAAAAAAAATCAGAAATTTGAACGTGTTTGGGCATTTGAACAGTTTTAGTTAACATATTTACATATGAACATTTCCCCCCATCTTCTCATCAATATGTTGCGTTGACCAACAAAAGCCAGCGATTAGTGAATCCACGCATCGGAAATGCTGTAGTAATTTTAGCAATCACTTCTTGGAACTGTCTTAATTACAAGAATGGTTCCAGGTTCATACATCTGCACCTTGGTCAGCATACATTACATCCTTAGACAACGCTGGGATATGAGTTTTCTCTATCGCCTATAAATTAAAACTGGACCTAACAAACTATTTGTGAAAGGAATATTTAATTATATATAGAAGGATGAAGAGAATGCAAATGAAGAGCATTGCCTTTGCCAAACTGACCAACAGTTGCAAGGCCCAAAGATATTGGTGGTTTAGGGATTCCACACCTAGACAAATTTGGGACAGCCTTGCGTCTCCGTTTTTTATGGAAGGAATGGACCAACAATTCCAAAGCATGGGCTGGTTTGGAGCTGCCTTGCAATGACCGCCTACTCTTCAAAGCCTGAACAACAATCTCCATTGGTGATGGAGCAAAGGCCAGATTCTGGCACGACAACTAGCTTGACGGTGAGGCCTCCAGGAAATTTGCTCCACACCTATTTGAGTTGGTAAGGAGGAAAAACAAGTCGATTCAACAGGAGCTTTGAAACAACAACTGGATTCAACACCACCGAGCACCCAGAGGAATTTATCTCCCTTTAGATCAGAATCCAAGGTGTCCACCTGGCTGCTGACGGTTCTTATTCCACTTGCTTTGCCAACAGGATCCATCTCAAGGGTTCCTATGCTAGTTTCCAAAACAAGCTAATATGGGAAGCACCAGACGAAAAACAAATGCAAACTCTTTGCTTGGTTACTAGTACATGAGAAAAGTCTCACGACAGATATCTTGCAAAAAGTCTCAATAACACTCAAGAATCACCATTTCAGGTGGCTTCAAGAATTAAAGAAGACATTAAGCAGAGGAAGAGGGCATTCCATGGAGAGTGCTAGCAAGCCAATCATTCAGGTTGTATATGTGCTTTGGGGGATTTTTTACCCTGCTTGTTTGCACAACTTCTTGGGCTTTGATTGTATGTAAAACATATTTATTCCTTGCTTAATTGTGAGATAGAGTTCCTACCATTGGTTCAAAAAATAACTGTTTCATTAATTAGATCATTTTTTTGATGCCCTAATCTTTATATGTATGTGAATAATTTTTCACATTGTCGCAACATCAGGTAAGAGGTGTACTGGCTACAGCGAGGCATACATGGTTAGCCAGGTACTATTTATATTAGGTTCAAAGGAAGCATAGTTAGTTACCCTACAAGTCATACGGGTGAGAGCTTCTTTATGTATGTTGTGAAACATGTTGCCAACAGTTCGGACTGAAAGCATCAAGCCTCCTAGAGGTTTCAATGATTAACGACAATGCAAAATTATTATGTGTCACACCCGGTTTTAAGAACAAAACCAGATATACATCATATGTGAGCCCAGAAAGTCAAATCTCACATATAGCTACAAATTAAGGTGATATCAAAAGACAATACTTAAATATATAAACATATAAGATCAAAGGATAACCTCAACACAACAAACAACGGAAAGACAACTCCGAACTTCAGGTGAAGACTCCAACTCCACTGGGACCAACTGACTGGTTGATCACAAGCCTAACTTGTCCAAACTCTTGCAATTTGATACCTATCCGGGATTTTTATCCAAAAATTGAAAAAATAAACAAGCGTAAGTACATCTCGTACTCAACAAGTAAACATGGGGTTCATGAGGCTCAAAAGGTTGATACTGGTTTACTGCGATTAGCTTTTAATGAGTCATAGTTTTAGCATTAGTAGCAACAAATAAGCAATGCCCCAATTAATCACATGAAACTGATAACATGAATAAGGAATAGCATTAAAAAAATACAGTAGATCATTTATCAATGTTCAATTAATTTCCATTAGTCTGTGAGTTTTCCGGGCCGCTCGTATCCGTGAGCACGGCTGATATATCAGTTTTTAACACTCTGCAGAGGTTGTACATCTTTACCCACGAGTTGTGATTTACCCTTTCGCCCGAGGGGATCAGCCTCTTGACCCACTTCCAAGGAAGGTCGGCAGGGTTCACTATGAAGTTTTTCAAAGGGGCTCGCTGACAAACAATAGACATTACGGATCCACGGGCAAGGGGTATACGAGGTCTCCTCGATGGTACACACGCGCAGCGGTAGCTACTCTGGCCATACCCCGCAACCGCTCGTCAATGGCAACTTTCATGAACCATCACATGCGAGAGAGTGACCCTCATACTTAACTAAAGCTAGAACCATGTAGCCCTCATGGTTGTACTGTATGTCCCAGCTTTTGCTGACAGATAAGTTCTTAGATTCCATGTTGGTAAAAAGCATCTTTTATTTCTCGTTGCATATTCTATTAATCAAGTTATAGTTCATGATCATAATTACTTGAGCACTAGCATCAATTCTACCAATGCATAACCACATGATGACAAGGAATCAGGGTATCAATACAACTAGGATATATAACTATGGTTATCAAGGTAGACACATGCAGATGAATTAAATGACATTAAAGTGAATAGGACAACAAGTAAAATCCCATATAATACTTGCCTTAAACTCAACTCCTTTCTTCTATTTCTAGTCTTCAAAAGATCTTCTAGAAAACCAACTTCTTCTTGATTTCCAGCGTAAAACTCACCGATTGGACAAGTTCATAAACACCACTCAAGCATCTGATCAAACATACAAAACAATACAAACATATATATTTTATAACAATACACCAATCAGTTAAAAAGATTTTAAAAGAAAACTACGCATTTCTACGATCACATAGTCGTGAAGAACACACTAATTCGAAGCTACGATGATCGAGGTACATGTACCGAAAGGTTTGCTTTTATAAAAGAGAACTATGAGCTTTATTATTTTTAACTATATAAAAGAATGTATACAATATTTCAACAAAATACTTTGGTTAGATTAGGTCAAACTTGTATTTGTATTTCGAAAACGAGAATTGAAACTACCGATATTTTATGTATAAAACAAGTTGCATAGTTATTAATCAAGTTAGGAGTTAACCATAAAATTACAGAGCTATTAACATGGTATTAAAGATCACTAATGAAAAGGTTATGCCGATATGAAGCCAACGCAACTTGAATGGATCGAAACGGATTTGAAACGGAGAAGATATGATTTAAACAAGTTTTGTGTATTTAAAACACACATTTAAAACCATTTAATAAATAAATATTTTTCAAAGTTTCAAAACAGATTGATTATGGTTTTAACATGTATATAAAAACTCTATGAATCTAACGCAACTCGAATGGATCAAATCGGATTTGAAATGGATATTTTATAGGCATTTGAAAATTGGTGGCATTTCTGTAAATAGTGAATTGTTCTTTTTATTCGATTTAAAAGAAACCGGAAAGGAATACGCTTTTCAGCAGATGTAACACCCCAAATTTTTGCTTTTCGAAAATAGATTTAATTTGATTTAATTATGTTTTTGGTGCTCATGAAAACATAGGAGATAAAAACTTTTTATGAAATTAAAAGCTTCTTTTTAGAAACTTGTTTGAGCATACATGCCCTTGCATTTGTTTACTTGTTTTGTTTGGCAAGTTTCAAAATTTAATCTGGTTTTCAAAATGGGTTTGAAAATGCATTTGGAAATTTAGAAAATAAAAAGAAAAGCAAAAAAAAAACACTTCCCTTTGCTTCTGGCCCGAGAGGCCCAAGTCCCTCCCCCCCTCTCGGCCTTTCTCTTTCCCCCCCAGCAGGCCGGCCCAGCCCACCTACATGCGCAGGCCCGCGCGGACGACCCCCTCTCCTCCGCTCGCTGACAAGCCGGTCCCGCGCCGTCTCTTTCTCTCTGCTCGCTGACAGCCCGGTCCCGCCCGTCAGGGTCTTCTTCCTCCCCTTTCCTTTTCCTCTCTCCCCTTTCCTTTGCTCCGGCGCCGACTCTGCTTCCTCGGCCGAGCTCGATGCGGAGCAAGTAACCCTCTCTCTTTCCTTTTCCGAGGCGCCCGAACCGACCACCGCCACCCGCCGCCTTCCCTTTCCTCCTCTCCCTCTCTTTCCTTTCTCGCGCCGCCTTCCTTTTCTGCCGAGCGCGATGCCGCCGCCGAATCCTCCCTTCCTTCTCGGTGGGTCACCCTCGGGGCTATATAAGGCCTCGTACCCCGCCCTCCGCCTTCATACCACCCCCTCGAAGCTTCGCAGACGCTCAGAGCCACCGCAGAACACCGCCACAGCCGCGAGCCGCAAGCACCGACCACCGCCGCCGTCGTCCCGCCGCTGCAGGGTCTCTCTGCTCCATCCAACTGCGCTCCGAGCTCCGCAGCGTGGTAAGAAAGCTCCCCGAGGCTCCAGAACCCCATCCCGCCCTCTCTCTACCTCCGCGCAAGATCGCCGGCGACCAGAGCCGCTGTTTCGCGGTCACCACCTCGTCCGCCGCGCAATCGGTCCAACTGAGACCGCCGTCGAGCTCGCGTTGTCCCCCTCGTGCTTCCAGTGCCCTTCTCCCGCTCTCTCTCGCTCTCTCACACCTGCGCACGTTCACCCGAGCCGCTGAGCCGCCGCCGCGCGTGGACCGCCCTCTGGATCCCCTCTTAGCTTCAACCAATGCCCCAGACGTGCTCGCCGTCGTCTCCTCTCTCTTCCCGACCCTTCTGCATCGCGAACCATGCACCGTAGCAGTAGATAGCCTTGCGCCGCCGCGTCCCGGCCATGGCGCCGCCGCGGGAGCGCCGCCCCGACGACCAGAAGGCCGCGCTCCTTCTCCCTTTCGCTCTGCACCATCCGATCGACCGCAGACGGTTCAGATTAGAAGCCCTGAAGCGGTACGCTCCCTGGTCTACGGTGGACCGGTGGACCAACGCTCTGTGCACGGTCCACGGCCACGTGATACACCGCGCCAGTCACAACACGCCACGTGGCACCCGTCAGCCCCCACCGTGGATTCCTTGGCGTGTTCTCGGTTTACATTTTCCCTTTTTCCAAAACGCAAACGGTGTCTGTTTTGAGTAAAGTACATTTTCCCTTTCTGAAAACGAAAAGCTTCTCGGTTATTTCAAAAATACGTTTTCTCTCTATTTTCAGATCTGCCCCTCCTATTCAAATGTTTATATTTTCCCCGTTTCAACTCCGTTTTGACCCAAACGAGTTGCGTTAGATCCGTAATTTCATAATATATCTAACGGTACAGTTTTCATCTATGTTAATTACTTTTGAAAATCAAAGTTAATTAATTTGGTGATGCTTTAATCTTGTCTTTTCAAAATCTTGTTTTATCTCTAACTTTTCCGTTTCAAATCCGTTTTGTTCCGTTCAAGTTGCGTTGGCTTCGTATCGACGTAATCTTTTCGTTAGTGATCGTTAATACCATGTTAATAGCTCTGTATTTTCTTGATGCAAAACCCTAAATTGATTAACAACTATGCAATATATTTTACACATAAAATGACGATGCTTTTTGTTTTCGAAATCCAAATCCAAGTTTGACCTAATCTAACTAAAGTATTTCTTTGAAATACTTTATCCACTCTTTTATATAGTTATAAAATTGATAAAGTTCGTAGTTCTCTTTTATAAAAGCAAATCTTCCGTTAGTTGTTTCTCGATCATCGTAGCTCTGTTTAGTGTGATCTTCGCGACTGTGTGATCGTAGAGATGCGTAGATTTCTTTTTAAATCCTTTTTATTGGCTGGTGTATTGTTCTAATGTAGCCATGTTTGTATGCTATGTATGTTTGTCCAGCTGCTTGTGTGGTGATTTGTTAATTGTCGTCCAATCGGTGAGTTTTGCGTTGGTGATCAAGAAGAAGTCGTTTGAAGTTGAGAAGCAGTTGAGCAAAGGATCTAATCTTTTAAGGCAAGTATTATATGGGATCTTCCTTGTTGTCCTATTCATGATGTTTTAAATAAAATCATATGCATGTGCTAATCTTGTTGCCATACGGATCCCCTAGATTTGATTACCTTGATCCTTGAAATCCTATGGGTTATCTTTGCATATGGGTAGTTATTTCTAGTGCTCTTTTCAAATAATCATGATCCTTTAATCTTGATTAATGACTACTTGAGATGATAAAGTAAAACTTGACTTTTTAACAACATGGATTTATGACCCTATCTGTCAGCAAAAGCTGGGACATACAGTACAACCACGAGGGCTATAATGGCTCTGGCTTTAGTTCAGTATGAGGGCAACTCTCTCGCATGTGACAGTTCGCGAAAGTTGCCATTGCCGAGCGGTTGCGGAGCGGCTGGTGTGGGGACCGCTGCGTGTGTGTACCACCGACGGGCTCCTATATACCCCTTGCCCGTGGATCCGTAGTGTCTGTTGTTTGTCAGCGAGCCCCTTTGAAAGACTTCATAGTGAACCCTGCCGGCCTTCCTTGGAAGTGGGTAATGAGGGTCGCGTCCTCTGGCGAAAGGGTAAATCACGACTCGTGGGTAAAGTGTACAAACTCTGCAGAGTGTTAAAAACTATCATGATAGCCGTGCTCACGGACACGAGCGGCCCGGAAAACTCACAGACTCTTTGGTTACTTAATGGTTATCTTTATGAATCACTTTATCATGATGTTATGATGTTCATTCAATTGCTATATGATCATGTGGTTTAATTTGGGGGCTTAAGCATAACTTTGATCTACCATTTATAAAGTTTTGATGCAAATTAAAATGCTTACCGCAGTAAACCAGTGTCATACTTTTTGAGCCTCATGAACCCCATATATGCTTGTTGAGTACGAAAGTACTTACGCTTGTTTATTTTCTTTTCAATACTTTGGATAAAAATCCCGGATGGGTACCAGTTTGCAAGAGTTGGAAGAGTTAGGCTTGTGATCAACCAGTCAGTTGGTCCCTGTGGAGTGGTGTCTTCACCTGAAGATCGGAGTGTTTTTCCGCTGTTTGCTCTCTCAAGGTTATTCCTTTAACCATATATGTTATATAACTAAGTATTGTCTTTTGATATTACCTTGTTCTGTGACTATATGTGAGATTTGACTTCCTGGGCTCACATATAGGGTATATCTGGTTTTGTTCTTAAAACCGGGTGTGACAGCAGAGCAAGCGTAAAGATGAAACGACGCGCAGAGTTGTCGGGCGGGACTGGTCGGGTGCCACGTGTCGCGATGCGGTTGGTTGGGTCCACGGTGGACCGGCTGAGGTGGCCATGGACTCGGGTCTACCAGTCCATGGTGGACTGGTTACGAAAGGGGTATGCCTCGATCTAATCTAGGCCACAGGTTCCGGATCGGGCGGCTGTGATTAGATCTAGGGAGGGAGAGCGGAGGCGCCGGCTAGGACAGAGCACAGGGCGGCGGCGCCATGACTGGTGAAGGCGAGGTCTCGCCGGAAAATCATCGTCTCGTCGATTCTGGACATCAAAATCCGAACGGGAAGCCAAGGTAGGAAGAGAGGAGGGCGGAGAACTTGCTCCTACTTTCGGTTGGCGCTGGAGGGGATGGCCAGTGCGGTGGCACCATGGCCAGTGAGGCGAAAGCTCGCCGGCAATGACTGGTACGGCCCTACGGACCACCAAACGGGAAACCGGGGGCCGGGAGAGAGAGAGGAAGTGAAAACGACCTCACCTGTGTCGGTCGCGAGAACAGAGGGGTTGCGTAGGAGACCGTCGGCGTGACGAGGCGGCGCGGACTCCTCTGTGAACGATAGCAAGGCAGTGAGGATAGGGAAGGGAGAAATTGAGCGGAGGAGAAAGTTCACGGGGTACCAAACCTTTCTTCTGTGAGGGATGAGAGCTAGCGGTTGGCCGAGGAGCTCACATTGGCATCAATGGCGGCGGGTGGAGCTCTCGGCTTAAATAGCCCCGGGGCGCGCTGTGTGAAAAGGAAGGGGGAATTCGGGGTTCGATTGCGCCGACGGTAAGAAAGGAAAGGCGACGGCGCGAGGAACAGGAATGAGGGAGGAGGAAGAAGGAAATCGGTGGCGTCGGCGCTGCTCTTTCCATCCGGAGGGGGAAGATGGGTGGGCGGGATGACACGTGGGACCATCTCGTCAGGCGGAGTGGGAGGGGTGAGGAGCTGGGCCGATTTTGTGTGTTGGGGCGCTGAGCCGTCCTGCTGGGCTGCGCGGCCCAAGCGGGAGGGGGAGCGTGACTGCGCGGTGGTGGGGGGGGGGGAACTAGGCCTGCGGGAGGGAGAGGGTGCTGGGCTGGGTGGGAAGGCCTTCGGGCCAGAAAGGGAGAGGGGGAGGGTTTCCTATTTTTTCTCTTTTTTTTTTACTTCCAAAACATTTAAAAATCTATTTTCCAACCAACATTTGAAAATGGTTTTTGAGACCTTTTAATTTCTTTTGAATTTGCAACAAATTCACACGTACAATAAACCATATGCAAAGGCATGAGTGCACATTAACGTTGCTACCTCTAAGAAACTTTTAATTTGATAAAAGTTTTTAATTTCCTATATTTCATGAACACAAAATCACTATTAAATCATTTAAACTCTATTTTTCCAGAGAGCAAAATTTGGGGTGTTACATTATGACTCAATTTGAGTTAGGTCATAGTAATGGTGATTGATTGGGCAACCAATGGTTTTCATGCCCTTGGCGCTGGATACCATTTTAGTTTTCAAAAGATGGAGACAAGGCTAAGGACGATCTAGTTCTAAGTGTTGATTGGAGTTGAGTGACACTTCGAATAGATTAGGGCTTTATTTATCTTGTACCATACAATTAAGGGGGCATGAATGGGTAGCTTGACTTGGGTGAGTCTAATGTTTTAGGTGTGGTGCACACTTGTCAAACTTAGCCCTAAGTAGCATAAGATTGGCTCTAAGATCAGTTGGACAACTTTCATCTTTGACAAAATCCGATTCGTAGTTGTTTGGGGTATTTTTTAGTGCATTGGACGCTAGTGCACCTCGCACCGGACGTGTCTAGTGAGTACAATGTGGCTAGGGTATGCCACTGGACGCACCCCCGTGAGTCACCAGACGCGTCGGTGTACTCAGTTTGCTCTGCTCTTTGTATCGAACCCTGCACTGGACGTGCCTGTGCGCTACGTCTGGTCGTTTCCAGAGAGGTTCTAGAGAGGGCTCTATAACACCGAATGCTTGGGAACATCTGGTGACGTAGACAATAACTAGCTGTTGACAGTGACCGGATGTGTCACCACTTAAGCTGCGTGTTTTGATCTCAATGGGTATGTTTGTTGTTGGGGGTATTTATACTTTTTCTCTACCTCCATCATATTACCTTTTCTCATATGATCAGTTGAACAACACCTTGAGAGTGCAAGTGAGAGTAGTGGGCCTAGTGAGAAGTAGAGTTTTGCTAATCCAGAGATTAGACACCTCATTAGTGACTAGAGAGTAGCAAGTGTGCATCCACCCATCTCATTAGGCTTGTGTGAGTCAAGTGAGAGTTTGTCCTTATTATTCTTGGTGATCGATAGCACCAAGATGGTTTGGTGACGTTGGAGAGCTCAGTAATCATTCAGAGAGCTTGTGGATGACCCAAACCAAGTTGTGATTAGTTGTGGACGATTTACTTGAGTCAGAGCGATGAAGAATCAGTCCGAAGAGAGCACTTGGTCTTTGTGCGGACCAAGGGGGAGTTATACTCTTGCACGGATGCTCCAACAAGGACTAAAGGGAGTGTTGACTCCTCGATACCTTAGGATCACCTTGTCCCTTCCTTTGTTTTTCATTGTGCAATTTATTTTGCCATTTCAATTCCCGCATTTCCTTACTTAGAATTGAATTGCTAGCTTAGAAATGGAACTAGCTTGCTAAACTTTGTGTCGTAGACCATTAGAACACACTTCTAGGCAAAGGGGCTAATTGGCTTTTAGAATTATGATTTAATTCTTGCTTTATATTTTAGAAAATACCAATCCACCCCTCTCTTGGGCATCTTGATTCTTTCACGGACCATTCCCTCTATCTCTCATGATCAACATATAGTAGATTAAAGTAGAAGAACAAATAGACATAAGATCGAGAATATATTCTTCATTCCTCTAAATATTGGTAATTACATATAGCGCTCCCACGCATATATAGTCCTACAAAGGTCTAAGAATTTGGTAAGAGGCCACCTATAAACAGACTATGATTATCTTTTCCTTCTAAGATAGAGTCCTTATGTTTTACAACACTCCCTTGGACGATTACCACGATATGCATAGGCCTTATTAAAAACTCCATCTGAAAACCAAGTGGAAAAATCAGTTATTGGAGAAAAGAGTACATCACATTCATTAAATGTATTACACATGATGTCTCATTAAAAACCTTATATGAGAAACCTTCACGTAAAAACTTACATAGGGAAAAAAGAGTATAACATTTAACCTTCTTGATCATGTATTTTTTAGGATATTCTATTTTTCATGAATAGATATGATGCATAAACTTCAATATTTTAACAAATATGATCTACTTGATCGTTATAATTTTAGTGGTTCTGTTTACCTTCAAGGTATATTCAATCAAATTGCTCCCACTCATAAGCCATCGTTGAACTTTATTGTTCAAACCATACTTTTCATAAATGTGTGCATGATAATGGTATACAGTACCACAATCGTATATCATTCAAAAGTTGGCTCAAATTCTTCTATAAATTACAATATGGGTATAAATAAGAGCAATATGCTTCATGCAGAATGACCACTTGTTAGTTGTGCAAAACAAATAAAATTTTATCCTTCAGATAAATGTTTTTAGAGGATTACGGGGTAATAAGTTACAATATTTACTATCTTCTAGATAGTGCATCAAACTTATACTAGAGTTTGGATATTATAATTCTTCGTTAGTGGATTTTCAAATTATATGTTCTATAAATCTTTGAGATTTTGATTGTACCACTAAAGAGTAAATCTAGTCTTGTATTTTGCATTTAGAGGATAATTCAACTGCTAAAGTCACCATTATTTTTATACCTTTCGTGGTATTTAGAAGATATCAACACTTCATTGATATCTTTATAATATACACATTTATTGAGTGTTTGTATGACACCTTTATGGTGTTTACGATTCCTCATATTCTTTCTCTTAGGTCTACATTCTTGTTGACGCCAAAAATGGGGCTTCTGGCGTCAGCATTGCGTAGGGCCTGCGGAGATCGTGCAGCAGCAGAGCTTGATCTCCTAAACCCCTTAAGCGGCTTAGGACACTTCGATGATCGATTCCAGGCGTGCTAGTCAATTTGACATGTAATTGACAAGGAGATGAAACGTCAAATTATGGAACTTGTCGGTTGTTACCAGATAGTTCCATGAGTGTGCGGCTCTCATATAGCAGATGAATATAGGAGACTGACTAAAGAGTCAACTCCGAACAATAGAAAGCATTACAATGGTATATAAACAACTATCACAAGATATTAAACCCGAGGTACATAATTTAGCCGATTATATGATGATAACAAGGTAAAGATGCGATACATGTAACATTATCATCATCAAACTACCAAGTCTACCAATCATACCGGATAAAGATTGACCATCAATAGAGGTGTGTTCCCATACAGCCATGATGACAATTAACCCAATAACCTGATCGATTTACTAGCATTGGGGTGTTTCCATGTAGCCATAAAAGTAAACAAGCCAGACCACGCCCAGTACACTCAATAGATCTAGTAGATTCCGACGACAAAACACATGCATCATATGATTGAAGCATAACCATATCAGTTATGTTAGCCGATACGGGATCCATGAGGCTTGAACAAGATCCATGCATTCAACCTTAGATAAATCTAAGTCTGGACAAACATAACTCAACATACAATGGCAGTGGGGTCCGGTAGATGCAGCCGTACCACATATGTTAAACTAGATCCAACCACACTCAAATCAATCTAATAACTGAATACATGTCTCGAACCCGCAACATGTAACAAGCACAAATAATGGATTAGCCGATATGATCTTAGATCTATCACCCTTTTAAGTGTAATGATAGATGCATCGGAGGCAATAGATCTAGATGAAAAAATAAAAGCACAAGCCAATCCATTAGATGAGATTGTGTTGACACCGTTTTTTGGCACGTGTCAATATGATCTAAGGATTGTGCCGATCGGCAAAAGGCTAGTTGCCATTCCTTATCGGCATCGGGATATTACTGGTCAGATTGCCGATAAAAGCAAGAATGTTGCTGATAGAGGGAATATTGCCAATAAAGACGGAAAGCTGCCGATGAATGGTAGATGCTGCCGACGGAAGCAGGATGTGGCTGGCGTCAGCAGAGAGCTGCCGATGGCCATAGGAGAAGGTTGCAGATTGGGAGAAGTCTGCCGATGGAAGGTTTCATACCGTTTTTCAGCGTGTCAAAAGGGTTAAGACTCACTCTGATCGGTAGCCGTTTTCTATCGGCATCGGAAGGTCATCGGTCAAGGTTGCCGATGAGAATAAAACTAGGGCGCTAATGATAAAGCATGTAGGGATGTTGTCGATAAGGAGATGTTGCCGGTGAGTGCAGGATGACATGGCTAACGTGAGCATACAGTTGCCGTTGGCGCTGAAAGGAAGTTGCGGATCGGATGGATATGTCAATGGAAAGTTCCATCGAAGAGAAGACATAAGGAAACTGATGATCTTATACCAGTATTGTTATACAGTCTGAGTCTTGCATGAGTCATTTATTTCCTTTAAAATAGAAGGGTTTGTTTAGGAAAAGATTATTATTGTTTGAGTCCGGCTCCTACGCGAGTCAGTTGTTTCCATGAAAATAGGAATTTTTGTTTAGGAAGGTTTGAGTTGTATCTATCTACAACTCTCTCTGCCGGAGTATAAATAGGTACCCAGGGGTGCTGTAAACAGATATATCCAAGATCTCAAATGAATCTACTATTTTTATCTATCTTTCCAGCAATTTACCTTTTATCGCATTAGTATTAGTCTATCTACGAGTTCTTCAAGTTTCGACAGGCTATATCTCATCGGCCTTCGTCAACCCTTGCAAGTTCCGCGTTTGAGCAAACTGAGCCTTGATGTCCGGGCGCATCGCTGTCGTCTCGTTCAGCTCTACTCTAGTTATCCTGATCAGGTTTGAGCCTTGACATCTGGGCGCATCGCCGTTGTCTCGTTCAGATCTTGTTCTATTTATCGTCCTTGTCGATTAACTGGTCAAATCGACTGGCACACCCTCGAAGATCGATTTCGGGTATAAGCCCGAGGTGTTCGCAGATCCTGATGCTTTTTGTGTCAACACCTCTTTTGGCACACCTGGTGGGACAATATCACATCTTTTGGCCATGGTTTGGCCCATTACAAGCCTAATGGACAATACTGCTGGGATCAATCCGAAGAGTGTCATTGAAGTCTCCGAAGCAGATCCGAAAGATTATCAGAAGCAGGCTATGGAGCAGGCTATGGAGGAGTACAAACAGTTGTATCTGAAGTCCTTCAGCCTAAACAGGAGCGGCGAAGCTATCCAGAAGCAAGATCCACGACAGGTCACCTTCGACGCCAATCCTGGTAAATTACAAGAGATGGTTAATTCTGCATTAGATCATGTGTTAATTAGCCAATCCAATGTGCTGTCCAATACTGTATACAATGCTGTCAAGCAAACTTTAAAGGAAGGACAAGCACCATATTATGTTGGTCCGGTGTATCATCAACTCGGATCAGCATCTGTTACGATCCCATCGGCGGTTCCAAGGGTGTCTTCACCGATTATGAACCAATCTGCCGATGAGATCATGCCGCCAAGATCGAGCCCAACAAGCATCACTCAATTGAATACAAATCTGGTGGCATCAACAATGTCTGGACCTGTGACCCAGAGTCAGCCAACTTCCGCCAACTGGGGGGGATATGGTATGCCTCTAGATTCATTTGCTGCTAATCCTAGATTGTCCCCAAGGCAAGATGTAGCATGGAAGGCTCCCATGACATCGGTAGCGCCCGTACAGCCGATGATCCCGGTGACGCATTATACTGCAACGCCTTCAAATATGTAGTTGCCGTCAGGAGGGTTTCAGATGGTAGTACATGAAGTGTCCTACGCGAGGCCATCGGCAAATTCTTGGCTGATGCAACAAGGCATGACAATTGTTAATCAGCCTGTATCGGCAATGGCTGCTCAAGCTGGTTTGTGAAACTCTCCAACCATAGAGACGCTTACCGGGGAAACATTGGGTAGTGTGCCTCTTTCTTTGCCCCAGGCAGCTTGCTATTTCTGGTCCAATACTTGTGATACCTTCGTCTTCGGTTGCGAACTGATGACCTCTACTCCAGCCGATGTTCATATGTTGATTGGCCTCAAAATTACGGGAGATATACATCCTCGTTGCAACAACGTGTGATGTTGGCCAGGGTATTCCATATTCTTAGCCGATAATCCTTTGGTAGGATTATTTCACCAACTTGCAATTTCCAGGACACTTCCCTGAAAACCCATCAGCTGTTACTGCCTAGAAGCTGTTTCATCTGATCAGGTACAACACGAGATTGAATAACCCGCTGTGCAGTTTACTGACAATGATTTCCCAGGTGTCATCCGAGGAACAACCCTGTCATGTTTTGCCCCACTTTTCCTCTAGACGACCATGTCTTTTCTGAAAAAGCCAATACCTCCCAGCCGACACACGCTGTCTTACCCTGATGGCTCGAAGGCCGAACTTAGATCATTAGTTCTCCTCTTGTCAGTGAGTACATCATCTTTAGTATATGATGCAGAGGGAGTCTGGAAGATCCTCTACTCGGTTGTAGGTATTTTTCCACTCGACTTGAGGGATGTGTTGATCACCATTGCTTTCATAGGTCGTCACAAACCGACTTCCTCCAAGTTTGATTCAGCCTTGCAGACCATGAGGTTCAAATTGGCTTGTCTAACGAAGAACGATTTTGGCTTTTCTGATATGCTAGAAGAGAAGAGCACGAAAAACCAGCAAAAAGCCCTTCCTGATGGCATTAATTGTACCTGAGGGCTGGACGAAATAAGCTATTGTCCCGGCTCAAAACTGTTGACGCCTTCGCCCGAGACGAGGATAACTCGGCCATGATTCCCTCTGACCTGTATGGCCATCCACAGAAGATGAAGCTCCTTTTGTCAAAGCTAAATTCTCCGATCCAAGTAGCGCTTGGTGCCAGGTTCCGCAGAAGACAATCATCGAGTACTGGATGAGGTGGACCAATCCTGCCTAGATGCTCTGGAGGCTGTCAGACTGGCCTTGAATATGCAACTTCTCACATCGTGACTCTGGCGACCCTAAACAACTACTGACCGTTCCACAACATTTATTCGATGGTTGCACCATCCGCTTGAATAGCCGATTAATTATTCAGCCGTCTGTATATTAATTCCATCGGCCACTTTTAGCCGATTCACACTGTGGCAGACTTTACTTCAGCCCATCAAATCGCCACCCGCACACCTGTTAGCACTGGTGCTTTTAAATAGCGGCTGAGTTTCCCCAAGACGATAGTCAGTGTGTTTTGCACCTATTTCCCTCATCGCTTCGTCGACTGCCCCCTTGTCTACAGTAGCATTCCTATCTATGGTGGATTTCGGTCATCCCTTGGCGCTCAGCTCTGCTGATAGCGTCGCTCAACCATTATGGTGTCGTTTTCTGAGGTAAATGGCCATACGGCTCCTTTCTTGCATGGTTTGAACCGAGGAGAAATCTCTAACCAGTCTTTTCTGGCCCCTCCAGGGTAGCTGAGTGGAGTGTCAACTCACCGGCGGTTGATGGTGGTTCGAGGGGTACCTCCCATTTCGAGCGTCTCCTCCTGGAGGAACGCCGGGAACGTGCTCGCCTGGAGCAAGAACTGGCGGCGACACAGGGTTCTCTTCACCATGCCAAGGTGCTTCTTGGGCACTCTCTGGTCAGAGCTAACGGTGCGCTTCCTGATTTAGATTTGATTGATCTAGCCGATTAAACTTCTCTATCCGTCTCGGCTATCTTTACTGCCGCTCTGCGTTTTTTCTCTTCTGCTACTTGAATTTTCCTGTGTTTGGCAAAGCTTGCGTCTGTCATCACCATGGCGGCGGATCTACTTCATGCTCGGGGGTCAATGCCAGAGGAGTGCCTGAACGACATGCCAGCGCACATACGGGAGCCTCCTTTGCCTTGGCTGCTGTGGAGGTCGCCGGTGTGGAGTTCTATGACGTGATTACTTCCGGCTTCGTTAATGCTCGTACCAGGGACATCTTCCCTGATACCTTAGATAGTTTTGAGTCGATGGGGAAGGCAGTCGCCAGGGTGGTGCCTGCGGACGAGCTGCTGGCCCATTTGTCTTTGGAGTAAGACATGGTCCGCTTGTAGATAGATTCGGCCTTTGAATGACTCAGCCGGTTGCATTTGGCATTCGGAATTGCCGGCTTTTCTTTAGCTTTCGGTCATCCCTAATATATGCGAATATTCAAATGATGTATGCACATATATTTTTCCTTTTATTATTTTTTCTCTAAAGGCGATGTGTGTCAGATCGGCTATTGCCAACTGTTCGTGGGCTATTTTTCTACTAGAGGCGATGCGTATTACATCGGCTATCCGTTACCGTGCCCCTGGTGATACTAATTTACGCTTTTTGAGCTGATCACTTGAATCGGTTGTCGACCATCTTCGTTCATCTTGAAGACGTCCTCATCGTGCATCTTTCCAGAGAAGCATTCCATATCTTCGAAGCTCGAACCATTGCGCCCTGCGTAGGCGATGCTGGCCGACGAGTCGGCCAGTACTATCTCCACAGTATCTCCAATCCATTGGATCAGGCTTTGATGCATGGTGGATGGGATGCAGCAGTTGGCGTGGATCCAATCCCTTCCGAGGAGCAGACTGTACGTGCCCTTGGCGTCCACCATGAAGAAGGTAGTGAGCATGCTCTTTCTTCCAACGGTCAGTTCGACACATATGACTCCCTTCGTGGCCGATATGTTGCCGCTGAAATCCATTAACTCCATATCGGTGGGGCTTAGGTCTTCCATTCCTCTCCGCAACCTTCTAAATGTAGAGTATGGCATGAGGTTGACGACCGCTCCCCCATCGACCAACATCTTGGTTAAGGGTTTTCCATCCACGAACCCCTTCATGTAAGGGCCTTCAGATGCTGATGTTTTTCTGGCTTCTCAAAGGTAGCACTTTCTGTCTGATAGATCCATTAGGACACAACCAACTCCGTCTCCTTGTTGTCAGACCCGTCTTGCTGATAATCGGGTCTGAATTCGGCAGGCAACATGAATACGGCGGAGACGGATGCTGTCGTCTTGCCCTTCTCCTCGGTCTGCTTGACTCGCCACACCTTGGGCTTTTTCCCTTGTAACTCATTGTTTCTTAGGCATCGGACCCGACGCTTCTAGCTCTTGGTCAACCCTCCAGGACACCATTGGCCCTCCTGCGTGCGTACTCCTGGCCCGCGGTGCCTCCATCGGTCGATCCCTTAGACCGATTATGGAGGTATTCCATTTTTTGGCGCTAATCCATCTTGTAGCTCAACCTGTGATGTATGGATCAACGATTGTCTCTCGACTGCTGGTACCCTCGGTAATGACTACTGCACTCTGGACAACCGTTTGGGGAAGGAAGCCTGAGTCCAGCGTTCCAGCAATGCACGAAGAAAGGACAATCCCAATGATATCCATTTTACTCTTGGATCCTCCTATCCTCTTCTTGCTCGAGCAGCTCCTGACGCTCCCTCTCCTGTTGCTCTTCCTTTTTCTCTTTCTGGCACTCCCATTTGTTCAACAGGATTCTGACGGTGGGGCATCGTCGAATGGGAAGGTCTCGGCCCGCCTCGCCTTCCCGGTGCCTCTTAGCCGCTCATCTTTTTCGAGCGTCTTGGTCTTCGCCGTGACTATGTTCACCGGAAAGGATAGTGCCACCACGTTCCTAGGGAATGGGTTACCGTCTATGCCCATGGCCCACTTGGTCTTCTCCAGGCCAATCCTTCCTGAGGTGATGGCCTTCTGGATCATATCCTGGAATACCCTACAGTCATTGGTGCTGTGGGTATACGTACCATGGAACTTGTAGAACCTTTTGGACTTGATCTCATCAGTCGAGGGGATCTTGTAGCCTCCGATCAATTTAATCTGCCCCTTATCAAGCAGATAATCAAAGATCCAGCCAGCCTTTGTGACATCGAAACTGTACTTCTTCGCCCCCTCGACGACTTTGGCTTTCGCCCATGGCGTGTACTCTGAGTTCGTCTAGGCCCATTCCACGACGATGATCTCATTGGACTCGTCGTCGCTGTTGGCAGCTTCGGTAACATCTTCCATCGTGACCATCTCCACGCTGCCGGCCTTCTAAGCTTTACCGCTGTAACACAGATACCAGTAGCTGGCCTCGATGTTGGTGATCTTGCTGGCCAGCTCCGACAGGCTTGAGCAGTCCATCCCAATCTTCTCTCTGATCGTTGGGACCAGGCCCCGAATAGCAATGCTGACGACCTCCGTGTCAGATAGCGTTAGTCGATAGCATTGATTTCTCACCTATCTAAACCTCTGGAGGTAGCTGCCTCCCGGCTCATTGTTCCCTTGCCTGACGTTGACCATGTTCATGACCCCCTTTTCTGTGTTACCAGAGTCAAAGTACTGATGGAACTTATTCTGTAGGTCCTTCCACCTAGTGATGGATTGATATGGCAAGGAAGCAAACCAAGAAAAGGCCGAGCCGGACAGGGACAGTGGGAAGAAACAAACCTTGAGCACCTAGTCATCGGCTATTTCACCCAACTGTACCAGGTATTAACTGATGTGCTCCATGGTTGACACCTGGCTAGTCCCAATGAACTTAGTGAATTCAGGTACCCTATACGTGTATGGTAGAGCCACTCGGTCGTACCATTCTAGGTACGGCTTCCGGTAGGCGATGGACTGATTCCTGGGCTTCAAGCCGAACTGGCGTTGCACCATATCGGCTACCTGGTTCATTAGCTGGTCAATATGAGGTGGCATTTCTTGATGAATCGGGCCCCCGTGACCTTGCTGACTGCTGGGATATTCGAGAGGGTTCTGGTATCTCGGTCCTCCTTGGGCGACTGTCGTGTAGCGATGGTGATGTCCCGAAGGGATCTCGCCAAACGTTGTGCTTCCAGGGAATGGTGGTGCACTGAAATTTGGAGCCGGTGTTGCGCCGTAAGGGGTGTGCTGTGCAGCCGACGCACCTCCTTCAGGGTTTGCCATCGGCTGCTGTGATCCATTCTGCGGGTTGCCCCCTTCGCTAGTAGGTGCACTGCTAGCTTTGAGAGATCCAGAGAATGGACCTTCCGGGGCATTGCTCGTTGAAGCATGGTTCCCACCTTGCGGCACAGAGAAATCTTGACGTCTCCCTTGCAGATCGAGAGCCTCTGCTACGGTGTTCTGTAGGCAACCAGCAAGGAGCTCGCCATGGCTAGCGAATGTGGCTGACATGGCCTTGTGGATGGTCTCCTGCATGAGGCCGTGCTGAATGTCGACTCGCGGATCCTGTTCCCCATACATGAGTATGTACAGGTAAGGCCTGGTCTGCCTCGCGCCATCTCTGGTTTTGTTGAACGACTGCAGACACATGTCTTTGAAGGTGTTGAATGCCCTCTAGAGTGACAACTTATGTTCTTCGTTGAGCGCCTCCTCGGTCACATGGAATACGTGATCATCGCTCATGCTTGACGATTGTTGTCCCACTAGGCGTGCCAAAATGTGTTGACGCCAAAAATGGGGCTTCTGGCGTCAGCACTTCATAGGGCCTGCGGAGACCGTGCAGTAGTAGATCTTGATCTCCTAAACCCCTTAAGCGGCTTAGGCCACTTCAATGATCGATTCCAGGCATGCCAGTCAATTTGACCTGTAATTGACAAGGAGATGAAACGTCAAATTATGGAACCTGCTGGTTGTTAACAGACAGTTCCATGAGTGTCCGGCTCTCATATAGCCGATGAATATAGGAGACTGACTAAAGAGTCAACTCCGAAGAGTAGTAAGCATTATGATGGTATATAAACGACTATCGCAAGATATTAAACCCGAGGTACATAATTTAGCCGATTTTATGATGATACATAAAAAATTTTCCGGACTCTCATTGCATCACATATTAAGGATAAAGTATTCACTGACAAAGGAGAGACCAATGGTCTGAGTAGGGTTTCACATCATCGGGGAATAAAGCAGCATACGCTGGTTGTGAGGTATCGGCTCCTTTGGAAAGAGCATAATCTTCTAGAGGAAAAGGGGCCTGAAACGAATCCTATATCGTACCTGATCCTGGGAAGTAGTCTTTGGGGCGAGAACAACCGATGAGTCTTCAGGGAAGTATCCTGAAGATTATGCAAGTTAGTCAAATAATCCTGTTAAAGGGTTATCGGCTGATAATACAGGGTACCTTGGTTGGCATCGGATGATGTGTCATTAAATGAGAACATTGTTCCTATATCTACACCGAGATCATCTTGAAGGCGGTTGATTCTTTCCTCATCATCCTAAAGATCGGTTATGGTCTCAACGAAGAGATGAGCGGAAACAATGTACCTCTTCAGCGGCAGTATCAAAGTTCGTGATCGGACGACTCGATGGAAAGAGAGTTCTTTCAACCTGGAACGAGCTGGTTGAACCCCAATCCTGAAAGCATTGGTTCCCTTGTACGGAATTTGTCCGTAAAGAAAAGGTTTGGAGGTAATTATCTAGCATAGAACATTGGTCCGTATACCGCTCGGGAAATCTGAAGGTGCAAAGGAGTTCAAACGCAGAAACATCCAAGTAAGCAAACCTTTCCAAGATACCTGTAGAGAATCCTTTATAGCATAGCCCGAACAATTTCCCAGTGGTTTTGTTGATGATGGCGGCCGGAGCTACTTCGAAAAATAATACACATCGACCAGAATTTTCTGTCTTCGATAAACTCTTCTTCGTCGTCTTCCAAACAGGGCTTCGAAGGGAAGGATAAAGATGCCAGGTCTGGAGCAATTAAGGAGGGAGGCATTTGCAGTTTTAGGAACGAAACAATTAAGGAGGGAGGCATTTGCAGTTTTAGGAACGAAATGAATTTCGTCCCAAAACTAGGGGGCATGTTGTTGACGGTCCTTAAGTACCAATTTTATCCGTCAACTAAACATGAAAAAGGATCCAGATACAATTCACATCTAGATATAGGGGGGTTTACTAATTAAATTCCACAAGTTTTGGTGAATGACTGTTTCTGCAGGGGGTTATCAAGAAATACAAGGAAAGGCCTACATGTCATGTTTACATAGAGATAATTATCAACCGCACAATTTTCTATACTCTATAGGGTTCCAGAAGACGCGGGAAGAAACGAGCGAGCGAGCGGGCCTAGGGGTAGGGCGCGCCCTACCCCTTGGCCGACCGCCCTGGCTAGGCAGCCAATCAGGCTCTGCCTCGTAGATTAGGGTTCCACCGCCTTTGAGGAGCAATCTACACCACACAGTTAAGTCAGTTTGATCCGAGGACCGACATTCATTTCAGGGGGCTATATAAGGAGGACCCCTGCCCCCTAGCAAAGGGCAATCCATTATTCATTTACATATTTTCCAGAGAGGATTCGCCAGAGAGGATCCCTTATGGATCTATTCTCTAGGGCTTAGCATTCAAGAGAAACTATCTTTAGTTTCTATGTGAGATTAGAGTTTACTCTTCTAGATTGAGAGAGATAGAATGGAGGTGTGGATACCAGTGTCTCCTCTCCAGTTTGTATCTACAGGATCAAGTCTCCTAACCTGAGGCTTGCTCCTAGGATTTCTTCGGTATTTCGACTTCTAATTCTAGTAAGTTCTCTGTTTTATTATTCTTTGGTTTATGAGTTTACTTTATTCTCTTCGCGTAGAGAGTAGGTAATCATCTCTAGCGTAAACGTGGTGTTTGGGCTAAGATACTCATAGATATCCCCTGTCTAGCTGGACCTGTGGTAGTAACTCGGAACGTGACAATTCTGTTGATACCTTTGGATTCCACAATCCCGTTAGAAGGATCGGTAGGGTTTATAGGCTGCGGGCTAAGCATCCTCTGAGGTGTCTCTTATCTTGACGGTTCTCCCCAATAGAATAATAGCACATATCTTGCTTAGACTAGAACGAGAGTGTTGTCGCGGTCTTCTCTATATCGCTCATATCAAATCACCTTGTTTGTAGCCTAAAGGTTAATAGCAATAGATTTGGTTAGTCAGATGCACCCTTTCTCCCTGCGGAAAAACAAATTACTATACTCTAGATAATCTCCCAGGTGAAGTGCTCACCGATATCCGTGTGCTTGCAGATTATTTCCCAGTGATTCTTCTGTCTGCGTTAACAAATATCAAAAATCATTTCTAGCACCGTTGCTGGGGAGAAAGACGGTTTGCTAAGATAACTTCGAGTCTTGCTATTATCTTGTACCTATACTTTTATCTTTTCTTATCTTTTTCAATTTCTTTATTTCTTACCTTTTCTATCCTTATGGAATGTTGTGCTAGTTTTGAACTATGGTCATCCATTTACCTTTTTCCTTTTTTCCTTTTTACCATCTTTCTCACCTTACCATTTTCTTCTTACCACATATATAAATACTCTACTCCAAAGGGAGACTTGTTGGAGACTCCACCATCTTCACACCCCATTCTTACAAATGGCTATGAGCTTCGCCCTGCTTGTATAGCCATGGTTTGGGAGAAATCTTTCTCTAGTCTTGGTTTAGTTTTAACTCCATTTGAAAATATGAATTATCCAAGTATAGAGAAGGCCCCAAACAAGACCAATTTGAGAGTTACCAATCGAAGAGGAATTTTGAACTTACATGTAGAATCAACCATAGAGATTGGAGAGGAAGATGATATCAATGAGCATGAAATCTATTCCATAACTATCTCTTTAAATCCATGCTCATATGAGATATCTCCCATACGCATTCGTCTCTTTATCATTACCATTTATGACATCTTCAACACCCTCACTCTTTCTATTTACAAAAACTTTAAAAGGGTGGTTGTCGATGCATATGTCTATCATAAATATTGTAGATCTCGTTGTGTAAATCTTGAGATAGGTAAAGAAGGGCAAATTGTTTTTCTAAAAAGCACATCTTGAAAGGTTTCCCTAAGACAAGCTTAGTGTCCCAAAACAAGCATCTCTCAGAGCTTAACATGAGTGAAAGGATCAAGATTCCCAAGAGGGGGGGGTTGAATTGGGCTTATTTCAAATTTCTAAAGAAAATATGAAATCCTATCAAGTGCCAATCACCCCGTGCCTAACGATTCGTGTGCCTTAGACTGTGAAAGCGGTAGCAAGCCAAGGAAAGCGAAAACACCCTACACAATTCTAGTATGAATTGAAGAACAAGTGCGGAATGTAATGCGGTATGAAAGAGCTAGGGAAAGAGATTCTTGACACGGCGACGTTTTGTCGAGGTATCGAGGAGTCGACACTCCCCCCTAGTCCTCATTGGAGCACCTCACAAGGTATTGATCCCCCTCAATCCCGCGCAAGGGATGAGTGCTCTCTACGGGTTGGTTCTTCGCCACTCCGGCTCGGTGAACCGCCCACAACGGATCACAAGTCGATGGAGAAGGGCCACCGACAATCCTCCGGTGATCACCTTCCTCCCAAGCACCACCGGACCATCTAGGTGATGTCGATCACCAAGAGTAACAAGCCTTGATCTTCACTTGACTCACTCAAGCTTCACAACTAGAGTGGATGCACACTTGAACTCTTGGATGAACTAAAGGAGAGAAAGATGGATGGATTCGCAAATCACTCTCTCTCTAGGGCTCTTGCTCTCTTCCCAACCTTCTCAAAGAACACAACAACTCAAATGAGCAAAGGCAAGGTGGGAGAGAAAGGGAGGAGCTATAAATAGCCCTCACACAAAACTGCCTCGGGCTGAGAAAACTGTCTATTTTAAGTTGGCGACGGATGCTTCGTCGCTAGGCGATGGACGCTCTGACGCCCTGCCCAACGGCTAGTTCTTGTTCACATCAGCAGGAGATGGACGCTCCGACGCTTGGCGACGGACGCTGCGCCTCAACGTCCGGCGCCAACTAGCTGCTCTCGGGTTTCTGGGAAAATATTCCTGGACGCTCCACAGTGTCGGACGCCCATGCGACAGACGCGTCTGTCGTGAAATGGGCGTTTCTGGAGCTCTCTGCTGGCCCACCAGACGCTGCTAGGGTTTCACCCCAGCGTCTGGCGCGCCAGACAGCGTCCAATGCCTCTGGCCTTAGCGTCCGATGCCCAGAAACTGGCTCTCTCAACTTCGGGTTTCGTCGCAATGAATATGGAAGTTGTTCTAGGCTATCTTACGATCACCATAGGCTTGCTTATAGTTGAGGATGTCAAGTGTGCACCACACCTAAGTCATGAAGCTCTCCTAAGTCAAGCTACTAGTTTCAAACCCCTCTTAATAGTACGAACAAAGATCAAATAAATCCCTATCTAATTCTAAGTGCCCTTCATCTCCTTATGACACCTAGACCTATCATTCTAGGGTCTTCTTCACTTCGTCCTTGAAATCCGAAACAATATCCATCTTGGGGGCTAAGTGATAACCATTGATGCCCATTCATTTTGATCACTATGTCTAAGCTATGCATAGCCTTTGCAAAACACACATTAGCCATAATAATCCCTTACTTGTCGTTAATCACCGAAACCAATAGGGCTATGATTCTTCAATCTCCCCCTTTTTGGTGATTGACGACAATAATTCCTCGAGTATGGATATAAGAGTGAAAGGTTAGGATTTCAAGTGACTTGGGTAGGTTGAGCAAGGGTTAGTGAATAAGAGAGAACAATACTTGCTCATCCAATCCAAGCCACAAACATGGTACTCAAGAATATGAAATAGAATCGTAGTACCTCATGATATTTTCAGAAAAGTATTGGAGTATGACGCGGAAGCTCAATTATCATTAGATCATGGAGACATATCATGAAACAAGTGACAATTCACAGGATATATTAGTGAAAGCATAAGAGTTTGTCACACCCATCCATATATCACACAAGAATCAAACATATCATCTATCACACAACACAAGCATATAAGTGCATAAAAGTAGACATGATGCATGAGAACGGGGTAAGAAAAACACATATGTAAATCCAAATCCCTCCCCCTATCTCTGACACTACTCGACTACCCTCTCTCCCCCTTTGGCGCCAAGCACCAAAAAGACTCTAAGCATCTGGAGCATCTGGAGCTGAAGCACTTGGCTGACGAGCACGGAGGTCAAACTGAGAGTAGTCGGGGCTTGAGTCACTGTCCTCAGCTGCTACCTGACCCTCTGAAACTGGTGCTGTCTGTGTAGCGGTTTGGGTAGGCTCAACTGACACTGACTCGGTGACAAGCCGGGCTGACTCTAGAGCAACTACTGACTCTACAGGCTCCCCCTGAGGCTCAGCTGGTGCCTCTGACGGTCCTGCCTCGGTAGATGCGAGAACTGCGACCCGACGAGCGTAAACGCGAGGCTGAGGGGACGGAGTCACAACTAACTCGACAAGAGAAACTACTGCCACTAACTCAGCTGGCAGACCCTCTGACTGGGCTGGTGTCGCAGACTCAACTGCCTCTGCTGCTACTGAGGTGGCATCAGTCTGAACTGCAACAGGAGGAGTGGTGACTGTCTGAACTGACTGATCTGGTGCGATCTCCGATGAAGCTACTAAGGAGAGGTGTGTGCCCATCGCCGGAAGGTCACCCTGAGCCTCTGCTAGCTGAGTGCTAGGCTGAGCTACTACTACTGGAGAATCTTCACCCGTGATCTCTCTATAGGAAGCCATGACGTCTCGAGTCGCATCTGCAAGAGTGGTCCCCCAAGTAGGTGTGAAGCCAGTCTGGTACTCGCCGAGGGAGGCTAACCACGATGACACCTGGGTCATCGGTGTCTGGTACACTAGAGAAGCTGGTGCCTGACTCTGAAGTCCTCCGGATGGTAATGCTGGAGTAGGCACCACAACCACTAGGGTCTGCTGGGGCTGCGAGGTGAACTGCTGCTGCTGGGAGGTCTCTGGTAAAGCTAGCTGTGGTGTCAAGGATGGACCAGAGCTGGACTCGAGGAGATGACTGAGTAGCTCTGTCTGTTATCGCTGCACCTCGGCCTGCTGCCTCTAGAAGGCCAGGAACTGTAACTGAAACTCATCCTGTCGAGCATATGCCTGAGGCTGAGCTGCTAACTGCTGAGCTGTAAGCTTCCTGACCTCCTCAGCCTGCCTCCTCTGCTCCTCAGCCTGACGAGACTGCTCCTCCTGCATCCTCGTAAGGATGGTAAGTATGGTGGCCTCTGAAGAACCTGAGGCTGGAGCTGGAGCTGAACCTGACCCACTGGCCTCATGGTCGTGAGACCGGGGTGCGTACTCTGGAATAGGTCTATAGTCATCATCAGAGCTATCAGAAGGTAAGACATCCTAATAAGTATCATTTGTAGCAACATCAATCTGAGCATCCAACTCTGCAAGCTCGGCCTCTGCTAGGCCTTGAACAGTAGCATCCTGCTGCTCCTCTAACTGTGGCAGTACTCCTGTCTGGCGGGTATGAGGACCCTAATGCCTCAGACGACCTCTGCCACTGTGACTCACCAACTAACTCATGTTATACTCTGGAAACACTGTGTCAGAGCGAGTGAGTGTGGTGAGATATGACGCATAGCCACCACGAGACACAAGCAGAAAAGAAATCCAGTGTGCATACTGCAGCTGCCAGTTTCCTCTGAACCCTGAAGCTATTATGTCCTCCATCTCACTGATGATCAGATCCCACAAGTTAAACTTCTCCATCCTGACTAGATGAGCTAGAAGCCACAAATGAAGACAAGTGATGGTCTCACGGGCTCCAACTCTGGGAAGGATAGTCCACCTGATAACCTCGTTCAGGATCCGAGCAGTCGGCATGAGGTCACGGATGCTGCGACTAGAACCCTCTCCGAACAGCTCTCTAAAGCAAGGTGGGACAAAGTCAACTGAGGGCACATTCCCCTCGTGAGGACGTCGAGGGGCCTTCTGATCCCCGTAACAAGAGCTATGGATCCTCGTGTCAGACTACTCAGGGTGGAAGATCTCTCAGAACCGAGTGTCAAAAATCCTCACATCCTTGCCCTTGAAGGCAAAATGGATGAACTTGTGATCCGGAGAGACCCATAGAGATCCATAAAACTTTCTGACCCAATCCTCCTGATATGTCCCAATCCTACCAACCAATCCTGTCAGCCCCTGAAGATACTCGAGATACTGGGCTATCTCTGGACCACCGACCTCAATGATTGACTGAAGAGGGCACACGCGGTGAGCTCGAAGCGGTGCACGGGTCTGAACATTGTTGGCACAAATGATGACCATCTTTTACATAGCTAAAATGGTGCCACTAATCCAAGGATCAAGGATAAACAAACACATCATGAGCATTCTTTATCAAATAACTAGTTCCACATGTCCATTAGTGTTTGAGTGCAAGAATGAACAAATGGAGCAAAGGAAAGCCATATGGGACCACCATGCTCTCTCCTCTCGACCATGATCCAAGAGAGGCACTCTAGAGTGGAATCCATCCATTAGATCACTCTGTGTTTCCTCTCAATGGCTCACAAGCAAAGCACATGGATCCATGGGCCCACACCAGGGAAATAAACGTGACAAACACTACAGAACCAACAACCACGCAAATGACAAGTGGGACCAGCACCAGGGAGCGGAGGAGGGTCAGAATCCCCCAAGGAGGGATTCGACCGAATCCCCATCTGCTCCAAACAGGTCCCACTCAGTCCCTGACTGGTGGGACGTCATCCAAGGAGGCAAGGGAGGCCCCACTGACCATACGGTCATTCGGCCGAATGCCCCCTAAGTCGGTTGGGCTCCCCCCAACCTCCATAGCTCTTCCCAAGTGTTGGATCACCACCATCCATGCCTTGGTCAGTTCCAAGGTTGGTTGGATCCAAGGGTGGAGAATGGAAGGCCCTGGATCGCTGACGTGGCGCTGGAGTAGCCCCTACTCCACCTCCTACTATAAATAGAGGGTCATACCCCCCTCTCTAATCATGAAGAAGAAGCCTACAAGCTCTATTCCTTAGATTGTTCTAGGAGTTAGTCTAGAGTGGGAGTTAGAGTTGAGTCGAGCTATGCTCGGGATTTCCAGAGTCGTCTTCTGGAGAGTCTGGTATAGCTCTTGTATCTTTCCTTCTTTGTAAGACTTTACCTTTATCAATATATATCTTTCTCTTTACTTTACTTAGTATTTACTTTGAGCATTTCTATACTAGATATACTCTTGCTATATGCTTTTGCTCTTTAATAGCCTTCACACCCATAGTCTGTGATCCTTGTGACCTTTCCTGTATGCGATCATTGCCTATCATAGGGTACTTTGGTTATTGATCATAGTCAAAGTAGTAAGTTGTGTGTAAGCGTGGTGCTTATACATCATCTTATCCTTGGTTATCGCTTGCTGCACGGATTGTTTGTGGTAGCTAGCAAGAGGTGACAACCTTGTCTAGTCTTTGTATTCCACCATGTGTTTATAGGAAAGTTCTTAAAAGGTAAGGCCCCCGTAAGAAGAGGGCGCAGTCCGGTAGGAGTTTTGTACTTCTACTGATCTATCCCCTCGCCTAGCATACTTGTATTGAGGTGACAAACTATAGTGTCTAGACTAGTTATCTAGCTAAGTATATTGACGTAGAGAGAAGTACATAGGAGTCCTTGTTCTCTTCTCATTGTCCTCCCACCTAGCTAGTCTCTGAGGTCCGTTCTAAGTAACCTTTATCGTAGATTCTTCATTCATCAACCCCTTCCTATCACTTTTATCATTTACCCCCTATACTAGTTGGTACTAAGGTTGAGGTGCTCTCTAGGATCTCTCTCTAATTATCATTTCTAGCCAGCTTTCCCTTGGGATAATATAAATTACGATACCTCGGAGTACTCCTTGGTGAAGTGCTAGAGCGGTATAATCTGTGCGCTTGCGGATTTATCCAATAGTCATAAGAAATACTAACAAGCATTTCTGGCGCCGTTGCTGGGGAAAGCTTAGCCAAGAAATTTTAATTAGATTGAATCCAGAGATTCTTGTTAACTTAGTTATCAATTAGTCATAGGGGCTTACCCCTGTCTATGTCTTCCTTTCTTGTGAAGCCAGACAGTGTATGAGCGGTTTCCAACTGCCGGGAAACTATCTCGAAGATCTCGAGCAGCTGTTGAGGAGGACTAGACGTCGTCGAGTTCCCCCTCAGAGGTTCCTCTCGAACCAGGATCCATTCAAGGAAGGAGGCTCTACACCACCACTCAAGGAAGCTATGGCCCAGAAGGCAATCTCTGACTTCTCGGCTCTGTCAGCTACCCACGTAGCTTAGGGTGCCGAGGTCAACTTCGGAGATGCCACCTTCGAGCTAAATCCCGCCTTGATCCACATGGTGCAGGCCAATCCGTTTTGTGGAAAGCCCCATGAGTATGCAAATGCTCATCTCCAGCACTTCATGGAGTTATGTGGCACATTCACCATCAAGGGAGTGGCGTCTGACGCCATTCGCCTTCGTCCTTTTCCATTCTCACTATTGGGAAAGGCGAAGCAATGGTTCTACGCCCACAAAGAAGAGGCCACTACATGGGAGAGGTGTGCTAACACATTCCTCAAGAAGTTCTTCCCGACGGGAAAAACCAATGCTCTTCGCAGGAAGATCTCAAGCTTTCAACAACAATCTGACGAGACAATTCCCAAAGCATGGGAACGTCTCCAGGAGTACGTTCATGCCTGTCCTCATCATGGGATAGACATCTAGCTCCTGATCCAAGGTTTCTACTACGGGCTGACTAGCATGGCCCGTAGTCACCTTGACGCTGCCGCTGGAGGGGCATTTCTCCAACACACAGTGAGGAATGCCAAGGACCTCATCGAGAAAATGGTGATCAACCAAGGATGGGGTGACAAATGTCTCCAGCCAAAGAGGCGAGGTATGCACACCATTAATGAGGTGGACATGCTCTGCGCCAAGATGGACCTCTTGATGAAGAAGATAGAAGAAGGTTCCAAGAAGGAAGGAGAGTCCATCTACCCAGTCGCCGCCACACAAGCTATTGAAGCCGATCCATGGTGCGAGGTGTGCGGAGGAAATGATCACTCGGGCAACAATTGCCCCTAGACTTCGAAGGAGGACATGAACTTCATCAGCAACAACAGCAACAGTAACAGTAACAACGACAACAACAACGGGTATCGACCCCAACAACAAGGAAGCTGGAATTCACGCCCCTTCTACCAAGGTAATGGTAATTACAATAATTACAATTCTTACAATAACCAGCCTTCGTTAAAAGATCTTGTTCTTGGGCAATCAAAGATTAATGATGGAATAAATAAAAAGATGATTACCACTGATAATGTCCTTGAAAGCTTTGGTGAGAAAATGGATAGCTTTACAACTGCTATGAAAAATCAATTGAGCTTTAATAAAATGCTAGAAACCCAACTAGCTCAATTAGCAGCAGCTATGCCCTCCTTGGAACAAGGTAAAATTCCTGGGAAACCAGAAGATTCAATTGAGCATGTAAACATGGTTAACTTGAGGTTCGGTAAGCCTCCACTTCGCTCCAATTGGGGCTATCTTCTCGATCCTCCCTTCATCATGAAGAAGGAAGATCTAGGTCTCCCAACGATCAAGTGCTCAATCGGACAACAAACATTCCACACTGCCTTCTGCGATCTCGGATCGGGCGTCAACATCATGTCCAAGGTAATGTATGATAATCTGTTAGGAGGACCTTTGGTTCCCACATGTGTTCGCTTGCAGATGGCAGATCAAACAATACGGTTTCCTGAGGGACTCGCAAGGGATATCTTGGTGAACATCCAAGATGAGTACATCCCCACCGACTTCATCATCCTGGACATGGGAGCTAACACAGAAGTCCCTGTCATTTTGGGAAGGCCTTTCCTCAACACCACCAACGCGGTCATCTACGTAGGATCGGGCCAAATCCACTTCCAATTCCCAAGTCATAAGGTAAAATGTGCTTTCAATGGTTATAAGTTTAACAAACAAGCAAAAGCACAACCACCAAAAAGAAGAGTTCAAGTTGTGCGAAAGAAGAAGCAATATCCAGAGATCAAGATCGAAGAACTCAAGAAGGATGAACCCGCCAATCCAAGGCAGGTCTGGAAAACAAAAGAGGTGCACACATCACAATATCCGCCTCTCGAGACATCAAGTGCACCCGAAGAATGAACAAGAAGGAGAGTCCCACTCCGAGGACTTAAAATCAAGGAGCCTTCGCCGAAAGGTAAATCGGTAGTTATCTTTTATTTCCTTTCTTAAATTTAGTTCAAACCTTTAATTTCTTTCATACTTAAAATTCAGAAAACTAAAGTTAGATTAAATAAAACTTGATAATTAGTTTAGCACTAAAACTTGACAAAAATTAGGGACATAGCGGGTTTGGCCGAACACCCTATGTACCCTACTTTGGCTTATTTAATTAAAGGATCATTTAGAGACCTTTATAAAAGAAAAAGAAAAAAAATGGAGCACTAGGGGTTCAGCCGAATGCCCTAGAGACCCATCTTCATCCCTCTCTTCCTCTCCACCATCCTTTGTCCAAGCATCTCATGATTTGGGAGGTGGGCTTTTCAAAAATCAGATTCTTGCTTTGGGAGACATCTCTTTTGTCTTGTCATGTTTTAAAGTACATCATTCACTTTAAGCATGGCACATCCTTGTCTCCCACTACTCCTTGTCCAAAGTGGGGAATCATGACATCCATCACTTTCACATTGTCATGCTTTGAAAAAGAAAACACATCAATCACTTTCAATCAAAGCATCAATACCTTTGTCCCCCACTACTCTTTGTTTAAGAGGAGAATCTTGACTACTTTAGCTCAGCTTTTGATCACATCATATCACATCTTTCACCTTTCACCAAGCACTAGAAAAAGCATGAGTGGAATCTCTACTTTTAAGGGATGGTCAACCACTTTGTGTCACCTCCTTATCTCTCTCTTTTGCTTTGTGTAAGGCATCCACTAGACATGTGATCATGGCACCCAAGGGCATGCCCAAGGGGTGGTCGGCCGACCACTCCATAGCACCCCCTTGGTGCCACTTCCTTCCCCTATAAAACCCCATGCAAGGAGAGCTTCATTCCTCACACCTCCACAAGAATTTAGTTCTAGTTCAAGCCTCTCCTTGCCTTGCTCTCTCCTCTCTACATTCAAGAGAAGTTCTTAGCTCTCAAAGAGAAGTAGTGTTGCTCTCACTAGTCCACAAGAAGATCTCGTGTCTTCATCAAGCTTCTCTTAGCTCAAACTTCTCCCCACAAGGCAAACTGAAATCCACTCCACATACGCATATCCCTTTCTAGTCTTGCTCTTGTGTCCCTCTTCCTCTCTAGAAGATGAAGAACCCATTGACATCCACATTCAAGAAAATGAAGCAAGCTATGAGTGGGAGCTCATCCCGACGCTCCCACCAATCCGAGGATACTTCCCAAAGAAGAACAAGGGGAGGTTCGGCCCGATACACATGGGAGAATCTCCAAACCGAAGAACACCCTTAGGAGGAGGAACTACCAACAGAGGTACCACATGTCGAGGCATTATTGGTACCCCCGATGACAACCTATGATCAGCAAAGTGGACTCTGGTTCAACCGACTAGAGTATCAGAGGTACCTTTCTCTTCGGGATCGATCTTTTGAGCGCACATGGAGATTGGATCCGAGTCTTCTCTCCAACGCAGGTATGACCACCGAATTCAAAACTATCTTTACCTCTATTGGTTGGTCTAGCTTTTGGCAAATAGAAGAATCTGGAATTGAGTTGCTCACCGCAGAATTTCTAAGCTCTCTCCAAATCTCTAATGTTCGAATTTCCTTTCACATGTTTAATCAAAACCTTAGTCTATCTTGGAACCATCTAAGTGTTGCTCCGGGTTTTGATAATTCATGTTTGATTGATTTAGACCTTGCCATGCGTAGTTTCAACAAAAGGAAATTTTGGTTCTCTATATCTGCTTTAAAAGATTGCTCAAATCCTAAGTCTGAGGAAATTCACAACCCAACTCTTTGTTTCATGCTTCTTTGGATGAAAATGACTTTGTTTCCTAGAAGTAATGCTAACTTAATAAGTGACATGGAACTAAAATTGCTTTATGCCATGGTCAATAAAATGTGAATCTCTCCTGTGAAGTATTTAGTGGAATTTTGGCAAAGTTCAATTGAGAGTAATATATCTGTTCAATTCACATCTTTAATTACTCGTCTGGCCGAATCCATGAACCTGCTAATTGGCACAAACCCCTTTGTTTACATCTCTGCCCCTTTAGCAATGATCTCAGAACAATATCTTGCTCATATTCAAATGCTAAAAAGAGATGCCAACGGTAATCTTAAAATGGTTTACAGTGGCCATACAATTCAGGTGCCTCTTCCAAATAGGCAACTTCAATTGTATAGGACTCGCAAGCTAACCCTTGATTTAGATCAAGGAAGTGGGCAAAGAGATTTTGCAGGCTCAGACAGGAGAGCTCAGGAGGAGCTACACTTTGTTCATCTTGAGCAAGGTGGTCCTTCTCGAGGAGGGTGAGGAGGAAGACGATGCATCTTCCGATCCCATACACACTTCAAGTGGCATGCCTCCTCGACCATCACGCCCGCAACGAGCACGAGCATCCTTCTCGTCCACACGAGACAGGGAGCATCGTGGCCTGCGGCAAGAATTCGATCACCTCAACAACACCGTTGGTGAGTTGCATGATGAGCACGATGAAACAACACGCATCGTCCAACAAACCGCGGAGAACATTCAAGCAATACAAGAAGAACAATAGCGGTATTAGGACTTTTGGTGGCAACAACATCCACATCCGTCGCACTATTGAGCCAAAGACAAGCTTGGGGGAGATTCTCTCCCCCACTAAGGTAAGTTTTAATTTCAGCAGTGATATTTATGCATTTCCTTGCTTATCTTTTGCCTTCGCATTTAAAAAAAATCTGCATATGTTAAAATAAAATAAAAAGACTCTCTTACTCCACTCTCATATATTTCATGAAAATTAATATCTCCTATGGAAATGATGAATAGTTGCTCTACTAAGTGTTTCTCTAGAACTTAGTTTACAACTTGGTACTTCTTTATGTATGGATTACTTGGCTTAAAAGAAACCATCATGAACCTCAAACTTTTGTGGGTTGCAAATGCTGTAACTAATTCTAAGTTGTTGTGAGACATGATATGACCAGATAAGAGCTGCTATAATTTTGTTCTAAGCAAGAATGACTATCGGAGTCTTTTATTTATTAAAATGATAAAACACTTTGTTGTTCCTCAATGGTGAAAATCCCTACCAAAGCCATACATGCTCTTTCATGATATAAGCTTTCTACATAAGCTGCTTGCTTTGTGTTGAGTTTGGTCAAGTTTTGTGACCCTTGTCGAGAGATTTATCATGCTCCCAAGATCAAGATCACGTACGCGCCACATATACATGCTGCTTGTACACTGGAAGTACGCAGAAACATGCCTTACATCTCCACATAGTTCATACTCCCTGCTCAAAGTAGAAAAACTCTCTCTCTAGTTTGTTGTTAGTAAATGAGACATAGACTATGCAAAATTATGAAAAATCCAAGGGCATTCTAAATTCCTAATCTTTATGAGCATTTCCAAAGCTCTCTTGAAAAAAATGATGAAATGAATAAGCATCTTCAAAGCTCATAGAAAAAAAATGATGAAACAGATAACTATGTCTCAAAAATAATTTTAGGAAAAAGAGATTATCCACATATAGGAGTATTGATCATTTGCCATGTTTCCACACACTTGCGCATCTTGATCTAAGAGTATGACACCTCTCTCCTCGGGTCTGGAATTTGACTTTACAATATATGCAAGGTAAGTTTGCTACATCTTTGATCCCTACCTATAGCTCCACATAAGCTTTAGAGATAGGATGGAAGAAGGCAAACTTTGATATATGCCTTGGTGAGAAATCATACACCTTATGAGCGTCTCAAGAGTACCATTTGAGGAACACTAAGTTTTCTTTTACAAAACCTTACAAAACCTCCGATATGAAACTTGTGAAAGAATGAGAAAACTAGTGCTCAAGTCAAGTTGTTCTATCTCTCAACCTCTCAAGACAAAGGATAAAGCTATAAGCCCCATGAAGGACTAAGGTAATATGGGTGAGTCTTTATTGCTAACTTTTCCATTCAAAAGAGAAGTATGATTGTTGTAGACTTAGTACTCTTGAAATATGAAGCATAGTAGCAACTCATGATCCATCGAGCTAAGTTTGATTGTTTGCTCAGGACGAGAAAAGGTTAAGCTTGGGGATCTTGTTGGCACAAATTATGACCATCTTTTACATAGCTAAAATGGTGTCGCTAATCCAAGGATCAAGGATAAACAAACACATCATGAGCATTCTTTATCAAATAACTAGTTCCACATGTCCATGAGTGTTTGAGTGCAGGAATGAACAAATGGAGCAAAGGAAAGCCATATGGGACCACCATGCTCTCTCCTCTCGACCATGATCCAAGAGAGGAACTCTAGAGTGGAATCCATCCATTGGATCACTCTGTGTTTCCTCTCAACGGCTCACAAGCAAAGCACATGGATCCATGGGCCCACACCAAGGAAATAAATATGACAAACACTACAAAACCAACAACCAGCACAAATGACAAATGGGACCAGCACCAGGGAGCAGAGGAGGGCTAGAATCCCCCAAGGAGGGATTCAGCCGAATCCCCATCTGCTCTAAACAGGTCCCACTCAGTCCCTGACTGGTGGGACCTCATCCAAGGAGGCAAGGGAGGCCCCACTGACCATAGGGGCATTCGGCCGAATGCCCCCTAAGTCGGTTGGGCTCCCCCCAACCGCCATAGTTCTTTCCCACGTGTTGGATCACCACCATCCATGCCTTGGTCGGTTCCATGGTCGGTTGGATCCAAGGGTGGAGAATGGAAGGCCCTGGATCGGTGACGTGGCGCAGGAGTAGCCCCTACTCCACCTCCTACTATAAATAGAGGGTCACACCCCCCTCTCTAATCATGAAGAAGAAGCCTACAAGCTCTATTCCTTAGATTGTTCTTCGAGTTAGTCTAGAGTGGGAGTTAGAGTTGAGTTGAGCTGTGCTCGGGATTTCCGGAGTCGTCTTCTGGAGAGTCTGTCATAGGGTACTTTGGTTATTGATCATAGTCAAAGTAGTAAGTTGTGTGTAAGCGTGGTGCTTATACATCATCTTATCCTTGGTTATCGCTTGCTGCACGGATTGTTTGTGGTAGCTAGCAAGAGGTGACAACCTTGTCTAGTCTTTGTATTCCACCATGTGTTTATAGGAAAGTTCTTAAAAGGTAAGGCCCCCGTAAGAAGAGGGTGCGGTCCGGTAGGAGTTTTGTCCTTCTACTGATCTATCCCCTCGCCTAGCATACTTGTATTGAGGAGACAAACTATAGTGTCTAGACTAGTTATCTAGCTAAGTATATTGAAGTAGAGAGAAGTACATAGGAGTCCTTGTTCTCTTCTCGTTGTCCTCCCACCTAGCTAGTCTCTGAGGTCCGTTCTAAGTAACCTTTACCGTAGATTCTTCATTCATCAACCCCTTCCTATCACTTTTATCATTTACCCCCCTATACTAGTTGGTACTAAGGTTGAGGTGCTCTCTAGGATCTCTCTCTAATTATCATTTCTAGCCAGCTTTCCCTTGGGATAATATAAATTACGATACCTCGGAATACTCCTTGGTGAAGTGCTACAGCGGTATAATCTGTGCGCTTGCGGATTTATCCAATAGTCATAAGAAATACTAACAAGCATTTCTAGCGCCGTTGCTGGGGAAAGCTTAGCCAAGAAATTTTAATTAGATTGAATCCAGAGATTCTCGTTAACTTAGTTATCAATTAGTCATAGGGGCTTACCCCTGTCTGTGTCTTCCTTTCTTGTGAAGCCAGACAGTGCTACAACGGTATAATCTGTGCGCTTGCGGATTTATCCAATAGTCATAAGAAATACCAACAAGCATATCCTATATAGAAGTCCTCGTGCACTGTGGTATAGAAGTTTGGACTGGCACGGGGTCTCTAGCTGCTGGAAACCACGTCTGGAAATCGGCAACCTCATCTGCTGGATTTGCTTCACTGACAGTGTCGTAACCTGATGCCTCACTGGATCTGGCAAACTGGACCGAGGAGGAGGTCTATCGTTGCGCCGTGGACCATCAGGCCTAGGAGGAGGCTCAGAACCACGAGCGCAAGTAACACGACGAGCCATCAACTCTGGGATAGAAGAGTGTCCTGAAGTGTCTGCCTGTTCAGTGTCCTCTGTCTCTAGAGTCTCTGGGGACTCAACCTCTGGCTCTGCCTAAGAAGGGTACTCACAACGCGCTCCACGGAGAGGAGAGATCCTCAAACCGACGCGACGTCCACCCTGCTCGGCTATCTCAGCTGCCTCTGCTGCTGCTACAGATGCCACTGACGCTGGATCCATCAAGGGTCTCTTGCGCTTCCTTGAAACAAACTTCTTCTTGCCCGTGTCCCGGTTGGTGGGTGGATGCGGCAGAGGTGGAGGGTCACCACCACTACCAAGGATGGGGCCGACGTTCTTCATGCGTGCCATTGCTAGGCCTCAGAAGAACCACTGCCACTGACAAAGATCAAGTGCCAAGAGAATACCCAAACAAACACTGCCACTGATCAATTCCTGACAATCAACTGACCAACTGAAAAGAGTGGCTCGACGACCCTGGACTGTCCTCTCGAGGCTTTGCCTCGTTCTGTACTCGCGGGCTTTGCCCCGAGTTCACTGCCAACTACCCAAGCTGACACACTGTCACAGACCCTGCTCGTTTAGATTGAAAGAGTATATAACAGTAAGCATATAGCTAGGGTTAAGTGAATTCTACGTAGAAGCATGAATTAGGATAAGAAATAGATCGCTACTACCATGCCATACCTCACAACACTGTGACAAAAGTAATAGGAAGGAGAGCCTTAGTCAGTTACCAAACTCAACCCGCAACCTAAACAGGGGAAAAGCAATTTTAGGGTTGGGTGGAATAGGTATCAACTAGGTATGAGAGGATGGCCAGTTGATCAAGGAATCGAAGGAAAGGAATCACCTAGAACAGGAAATCAAAGACGATCCAAGCAACCATGGGGATCTTGGGGAAGATCCACACGGCTACCACACCTGTGCTCAGCTGAATCGCACACAATAGAGGAGAAAGAGAGAGGCACGGGCCCGCAGCACTGGCACAGGGCACGCCGACGACGGGAGTGCTCCAATGAGCAGCTGGCTGCGGCGATAGCGAGGGCGCGGCGGCGCTGGGAGGAGCGAGGGCGACGCGGCGGGTGAAAGCGATGGAGCAGAATAGAACGGCGGCGTACGAAGTGAGTGAGAAACTGACCGAGGAGAAGAGCGGTTTTCAAAAACATATGCGCTCTGCATGTTCGCGACGGACGCTCCGTCGTGACCGACAGACGCTAGGTTACAGCGTCCGGTGCTTATGCAGTAAGGGACCAGAGAGCTCCAGTTGGCGACGGATGTTGTGAAGCGTCTTTCGCTCGAATAGACAGTACTAGAGAGCTCTTGGACACGCCAGATGCGTCTGACGCCTCTGCGACGAACGCTAGGGAGCGTCTGACGCCCCTTAGGCGAGCGGCTTTAATCTCCGGACGATCGCGACGGACGCTGAGACATGGTGGGCCGAGCGTCCGTCGGCAGCGTCCGATGCCTTTTGAAATAGAGTTTTTCAAATCAGATTTTTGTATCTTTCTCCCAACCAAGTTCCAATCCCAACAAGAACCAAACAACACCAGATTGGACTTGATATGAGAACCATCCCTCAAACTCTCATTTGCATGTAGTTTGCCATAGGCTTTAACTTTAGTTTTAGCTCAAAATATTCGAATGGAAACTTGCAAGGAGACATCATATGGCCACAAGAGGGGTATATAAGTGACTTGAGCTTGGAATGCTCCCCCTAAGTGGACGAACACAGCGGATGCTCAAACTTAACCGAAAAGAAATGACAAACAACACACATGCACATGCAATGTATTGAGGAATTTGAATCTAGGTTGCTTGCAATTTTAAACGCGGTTAAGCTTTGTCACACGCTTTGAGGGCAGTTATCTCAACCGCGTTAGTCAAGCCTATGTGCATTACTAAATTAAACATGTTATATTACACATGAATGCAAGGTTGGTTCACACAAGATCATCTTTAGTGAAGTTAGAGAGATCAAGCACATTTAACTCGCTTCGCAACCTACAAAAGGTTGTTTCATCGAGTGGTTTTGTGAAGATATCTGACAATTGCTCTTCGCTTATAACTCCAACTAGTGTGATATCCTTCTTGGCAACATGATCTCTAAGAAAGTGATGGCGAATATCTATGTGATTGGTGCGAGAGTGTTGAACCGGGTTGTTTGCAAGCTTTACAGCGCTTTCATTATCACACAAGAGTGGAACACTTTTAAGGTTAACGCCGTAATCAAGCAGTGTTTGGGTCATGTATAAGATTTGTGCACAACATGCTCCCGCGGCAATGTATTCCGCCTTGACGGTAGATAATGCCACACTATTTTGCTTCTTAGAGGACCAAGAAACAAGTGATCTTCCTAGCATATGGCACCCTCCCGAGGTACTCTTCCTATCAACCTTACACCCGGCATAATCCGAATCGGAATATCCCACAAGATGGAAGGGAGCTCATTTGGGATACCAAAGGCCAATGCTAGGGGTGTGCCTTATGTACCTAAGGATTCTTTTAACCACACATAGATGCAACTCCTTAGGGTCTGCTGAGGGTTTGACCAAACCTTGCACACATACACACACTAAACATGATATCAGGCTAGATGCGCTGAGGTAAAGTAAACTACTGATCATAGAACGATAGAGAGTTTGGTCAATCGGTTTACCTCCCTCATCAAGATCGAGATGTCCATCAGTAGGCATTGGGATCTTGATTGGCTTGCAATCCTCCATCTTGAATTTCTTGAACACATCATGAGTGTACTTCTCTTGAGATATGAAGGTGCCCTCCCTCAATTGCTTCACTTGGAAGCCAAGGAAGAAGGTTAGCTCGCCAATCATCAACATCTCGAACTCCTTGGACATCAATGCACCAAATTCCTTGCAATGATCTTGGTTTGTTGATCCAAATATAATGTCATCGACATATACTTGGCAAACAAAGATCTCTCCATCTAGCACTTTGGTGAATAGTGTGGTATCCACTTTCCCGATCTTGAAGTCCTTCTTGATTAGGAAGTCCCTTAGCCTTTCATACCAAGCTCTTGGAGCTTGCTTCAATCCATAGAGCGCCTTGGACAACCTATACACATGATTAGGACAATTTGCGTCTTCAAACCCGGCAGGTTGTGAGACAAAGACAAGTTCATTAATGAAACCATTTAAGAAGGCGCTCTTCACATCCATTTGAAAGAGTTTCATCTTGTGATGTGAAGCATACGCCAAAAGGATATGAATGCCTTTTAGTCTTGCAACCGGTGCAAAGGTATCCCCAAAATCAAAGCCTTCAACTTGGGAGAACCCCTTTGCCACCAATCTTGCCTTGTTCCTCACAACCACGCCTTGATCATCTTGCTTGTTCCAAAACACCCACTTGGTGCCAATGATTCTTGCTCCTTTGGGTATCTCCACTAGCTTGAAGAATAGGTGTAGATCTTCTTGTAGTCTCTTGAGGAGGGGGGTGTGGTGCTTCAACATTTTGAGTTTCCGCCTCGGCTTGATCTTGAGGGATGAATGTATCTTCATGTGCTTCCCTCACTTGATCTTCCTCAACTTGAGGCATGCGGGGTGGATAAGGCTCTTGATTTGCACCATCTTCTCCTTCTTCCACCTCTTGTGGGTTGATAGCACCAATGGGCATGTTCTTCATAGCCTCCCTCAAGGGTTCGTCACCTACATCATCAAGATTCTCAAGCGCTCCTTGGGAGCCATTAGTTTTATCAAACTCCAAGTCATACGTTTCTTCAACTAAGACGGTGGCTTTGTTAAATACACGGTATGCCTTGGATTTAAGCGAATAACCAACAAGGAAACCAATGTCACAACACCTTTAGAACTTCCCCAAGTGTTGGCGCTTCTTGTAGATGTAGACTTTGCATCCAAACACCCGGAAGAATGAAATATCCAGTTTCTTCCCATTCACAAGCTCATAGTGGGTCTTCTTGAGAAGCCTTTGGACAAATAGCCGGTTGGCTGCGTAGCATGCAGTGTTGATTGCTTCGGCCCAAAACTTCTCGGGGGTGTTGTACTCATCAAGCATGGATCTAGCAAGAGTGATTAGAGTCCGGTTCTTCCTCTCAACTACACCATTTTGTTGTGGAGTATATGTGGCGAACACTTCATGCTTGATGCCAACTTCATCACAATAGTCTTCAATCTTAGTGTTCACAAACTCGGTCCCATTGTCACTTCTAATCTTCTCGATCTTCACATCAAAATCATTTTGGGCTCTAGTTGCAAACTTCTTGAATATGCCTTGTGTCTCTGTCTTGTCTTGAAGAAAGAATACCCAAGTGTACCAAGAGTAGTCATCAACCACCACCAAGCAAAAGAGATTGCCTCCAAGGCTAGCATAAGTAGTAGGTCCAAATAGATCCATGTGGAGTAGCTCTAGGACTCCTGAGGTTGACATGAAAGCTTTGGTTAGAGGAGTGTTTGCCACTTGCTTGCCAGCTTGACATGCACTACAAAGTTTGTCCTTCTCAAACACCACATCCTTAACCCCTCTAACCAATTCCTTCTTGACAAGTTTCTTCAAAGTTGACATTCCCACATGTGCAAGTCTTCTATGACATAGCCAACCCAAAGAACTCTTGGAGAATAGACATGTTTGCAAGCTAGCTTCATTTGAGGTGAAACCCACTAGATAGAGATTGTTGTGCCAAAACCCCTTGAATATTGATGATGAATCTTCAATCTTGGTCACAACTACCTCATTTGGAGTGAAGAGACATTGGAACTTGAGATCACAAAGTTGACCAACCGATGGCAAATTGAAGCTCAAAGATTGCACTAATAAGACATTTGAGATTGATTGATCATTGGAGATTGCCACTTTGCCAAGCCCTTGAACTTTTCCCTTTGAGTTGTCCCCAAATGTAATCTTGTCTTGATTTGCACAATCCTCATCAAGTGTGGTGAACATCCGGGGGTCGCCGGTCATATGTTGAGTGCAACCACTATCAATTACCCAATGGCTACCACCTGTCTTGTAGTTCACCTACACACAAGCAGCTTGGAGTTAAGCTTGTTGTTTGGGAACCCACACATTGTGGGGACCCATAGCCTTGTCAACCAACTCCTTAGCAACCCACAACACTTTAGGCTTGTTCTTCATGGGTGGACCAAGAAACACCACTAAAGGTCTACCCTTGGAATCCTTGTTGATGAAAAAGTGTGCATCATGAGCAAATGACCTTGTGTGCTTGGGCAAGGACTTGGGAGGTGGTGTCTTCCATTGGAACTCAAGGTGACCAACTTTTCCACATCCAAAGCATCTTCTCGGCTTGGGCTTTGGCTTGTCTTGATTGTAGCCATTGTACTTGTTCTTTTAGTAATTCTTTGCTTCAATCTTGACCTTGGCCTTCATCACTTGGTTCTCCTTGAACCCAATTCCCATCTTGTCATTCTTCATCATGGTGTTCATCAAGAGCTCACTTTGGAGGTTGTGGCCCTTGGTGATCTTCTCCAAACCACTTGCTAGCTTGATCTTCTCATTCTTGAGCTTTGCATTTTCTTCTCTAAGTGTGTTGATCAAGGTAGATGCATCCTTGTCATCTTCCTTGGCTGACTTGATAGTGAAGGGCTTGTTTGCCTTGAGGTTGTCACACCCGATTTTAAGGACAAAATCGAATGCACATCATATGTATGCCAGGATCAATTTATTCATACATATGACGACTTCATTACAGTATCCTAGAAATGCTATTACTTTAACGATAACATTATTACAAAATGACCCATATAGGTCTGAAACAAAATTACATAGACTTTATTTAACTCCAGCGGAAAAGGGACGCCATCTTCACAAGAAGCCAACCGGGGGAAGCACCAGCCTAGAACATGTCGGGGTCGAAGGCATCTTCCTCAACATACTCATCTTCATCTCCAACATCTATGGGGAGCAGGGGGACAAAGAGGAAGGGTGAGAACATCGAGATGTACTCCGCAAGTGTAGGAAAGTATGACATGAGGCTTGAGCAAGGATAGGCTTACTTTGGTTGACACAAGCACCTAAGCAACATCCTATATTACCTTAAAACTTAAGCACCTATTTAACTAGGTTATAACACCTTCTCCTCAGAAAAACCAAACCAACGCCCAGATTCGATCCGAGTTAACCAAACACTTGGATTCCATCCAAGCTCCCAACCATCACCTTTCCAAGGCAACCACCCAACCGAACGAGAGACATCTAATCAAGAAGAAGTCCAGGCCGCTCTTGACCGTGAGCACGGTTGATATATCAGGTTTACACTCTGCAGAGGTTGCACACTTTCACCATGAGTTGTGTTTCCCCATCACGCTTCACACTACCTAGGTGCTCAACGGGGTCACACTACAAAGCCTTTACAAAGCCTCTCCAAGCTTGATTTACACCTTCACTAAGGTTTCACCGCTAACAGTGGGTACCAAGACCACTGCAGAAGCCCCCTCTTGTGCCACACAAACTGTCAGTGTCTAAAATGGCGGGGTCTAGATGGCCAACGAGTAAATTTCTAAGAGTGTCGGAGATCGGATGGTTACGCCCAGAGAACACAAGATTTATACTGGTTCGGGCACGAACGCCCTACGTCCAGTTTGCTGCTGAGTCATGTTACCAAGCGTGGAGAGCTCATAGAGGGGAGCTACAAGCTTTGGTGAGAGAGGGAAGCGGATTCCCAGGTCTCGTGCGTATGAGGTTCGAGGTTCGTTGTGAGAGTTCGCGTGGATGCGAGTATGAGTGTTTGTGAATGAGTTCAGAGGGTCGAGAGCCCGGTGGTTGGAGACCCATTCCCCCCTTTATATGTAGGGAGAGATGGAGGAGTACAGTAGAGAGAGGGAGAGTGAATGTGGGCCCAGTATAGGCTGTTGACTTGGGGGACACTCCTTGCTTCCGTTCCCCTTCCTTCCCGGGGAAGGCTTCGCCTGTTGACACGCCGTGGGTCCTGTTCGTCCTTGATGCAACTGTAGCCACGTGCTTTGTACTTGGGGGTGCTCCTGTTGCCATATTTGGGCATGGGCAGAGGTTGGCAGAACAGGGCTCGGTACCCCTATGTTCCGTCATACAGGGACAAATACACCTTAATCCCTGTTCAACTGTCCGTCGGAGGGATGGTGGACGTCGATCGGTAGTACTAGAGCTTATACCGCAAGGATTCTACAGGGGAAGGCATGGCGTTCCATGCCTGTAACCCCCATCCCCACAGACGAGTCTGTACTGTGGACCTTTTGACTATGGGCTAAAGTGCACCATGTATCGGGGAAGCCTCCGAGGTCAGGTGACGTCACAGATGATGTTACCCCGGCTCGGACGAGGCGGAAGAGCCCCCGAGGGTGGGAGGTGTCACGGATGACGTCATCTAGGCTCGGACGGGGTGGAAGGTCCTCCGAGGGAGTGTTATTGCCTTAGCCGATTCGAGCGGGAAGCCCCCGAGGGCGGATTACATTACGGATGACATCACCTCCTCTCGGACGAGGCGGAGGAGCCCCTGATGAAGTGTCGTTGCCTTAGTCCTTTCGGGCAAGAATCCACCGAGGGTAGATGTCATCACGGATGACATCAACCCTGCTCAAACAAGGCGGAAGGCCCTCCGAGGGAGTACTCCCCTTTTGGTTTGGTTAAGGCGGCATGTCCTCGGGAGTGATGACGTCACCCTGGCTCGGGCGAGGCGGAGGAGCTCCTGGGGATGATTTTGTTTTTGCGGAGTAGCCCCCGAGCCTATGATGTAGTGAAGGACTACACTGGAGGCTTCCGAGAGAGCTTATGTGGTTTGGTTAGATTTTGGATTCCGGTGGATGCGCGCGAGCACACCTGCTGGGTGTAGCCCCCGAGCCTTAGGAGAAAGATTTTTTCTCCTAAGGGCTTATTCAGTAGACGTATACTGTGCCAGGGGTGTATTGTTGTACTCGGGCTGACGCGCTCTGAAGTGATGAATCGGGACTGCGCGGAGCTGTCTTTCGGTCTGAGCGTCTGTCTGACCGGTCGATGTCGGGCCTGTATCAGCCTAGTCAGACAGTGCCTCTCTTGGCCCGAAAGTAGGTCCTCCGTTCTCTCCCATTTGAGGGTACCGTGAAGGCAGCGCCCCTGTGTGGTCAAATTCTCGAATGACTCACTCCGCACCTGTCGTCTGCCTAGCCACTTATGGCTCTGCGGCACCCCTACTGAAACGGACACTGTTGTACAGTGCAATTTTAACTCGGGGAGGCGAAGCGCTGTGGCTTCACGAGTTAGCTATTGTATGAGTGCCCTGGCGGGCTATAAATAGGGGCTCCAGCCACGGGGTGAGATATACAATCCCCCAGCATGGTTTGCCCTTCCTTCTTCCTCTGAGGTCTTGTCGGGGATACCCTTGAGCTGCCCTGGCGAGTGGTCCTTTGAGAGTACACTGAACTCAGGGGAAGTTCTACGTTGGGGGGTGCGGGCATCCCTCTTCGCCCAGTGGCAGAACTCAACGGAAGCTCTACGAGATGCGCATAGCTTCGCCGGTTCCGTCCACTGGTTGGGCGAAGGGTTGTCACCACCCCTCCTACACGAATTGCTCTTTGGGGGCGGAAGGTGTGGAGTCCATCCTTTCACCGGATGGACCCTGTACCCTGCCTTCAAGGAGCGATGGCGTGTTGTCCCTTCCTTGGAGGGCAGTCAAGAATGTGTCCACTGGGAAAACCATAGCAGTTCGCCTGCATGGCCCCGGGAGTTGGCCCGTCCCTGGTTGTTGGTTGATGGCTATGTCTCCGTCGGCGAGATCAGTGGACTCGGGGCTGCCAATGTATGGCGGGCCCGAAGTTGCTCGCCGGCAGCGTCCTTGATTGCGGAGCAGCTGGGGCGACTTAGCTATAAAGTGCCCAACTGTCTCCAGAGGAGGGACACTGCCCGGGGCTTCCCGAAGATGAGGCAACTGCTGCTCTCCCACAGCTGCAACACGCTCTATCAGGGTGACCCACGGGACGTGGCACCGCCGTTCGACGTGGTCTCGTGCATTAGGCAGGTGTTTTCCGAGCCTCACGGCTGGGTTGCCTGACCTGGATATTGTTGGTATTTCTTATGACTATTGGATAAATCCACAAGCGCATAGATTATACCGTTGTAGCACTTCACCAAGGAGTATTCCAAGGTATCGTAATTTATATTATCCCAAGGGAAAGCTGGCCAGAAATGATAATTAGAGAGAGATCCTAGAGAGAACCTCAACCTTAGTACCAACTAGTATAGGGGGTAAATGATAAAAGTGATAGGAAGGGGTTGATGATTGAAGAATCTACGGTAAAGGATACTTAGAACGGACCTCAGAGACTAGCTAGGTGGGAGGACAACGAGAAGAAAACAGGGACTCCTATGTACTTCCCTCTACTTCAATATACTTAGCTAGATAACTAGTCTAGACACTATAGTTTGTCTCCTCAATACAAGTATGCTAGGCGAGGGGATAGATCAGTAGGAGGACAAAACTCCTACCGGACCACACCCTCTTCTTACGGGGGCCTTACCTTTTAAGAACTTGCCTATAAACATGTGGTGGAATACAAAGACTAGACAAGGTTGTCACCTCTTGCTAGCTACCACAAACAATCCGTGCAGCAAATGATAACCAAGGATAAGATGATGTATAAGCACCACGCTTACACAAAACTTACTACTTTGACTAAGATCTATAATCAAAGCACCCTATGACAGGCAATGATCGCATACAGGAAAGGTCACAAGGATCACAGACTATGGGTGTGAAGGCTATTAAAGAGCAAAATCATATAGCAAGACTATATCTAGTATAGAAATGCTCAAAGTAAATACTAAGTAAAGTAAAGAGAAAGATATATATTGATAAAGGTAAAGTCTTACAAAGAAGGAAAGATACAAGAGTTATTCTAGACTCTCCAGAAGACGACTCCGGAAATCCCGAGCACAGCTCGACTCAACTCTAACTCCCACTCTAGAGTAACTCCTAGAACAATCTAAGGAATAGAGCTTGTAGGCTTCTTCTTCATGATTAGAGTGGGGGGTGTGACCCTCTATTTATGGTATGAGGTGGAGTAGGGGCTACTCCAGCACCACGTCAGCGATCCAGGGCCATCCATTCTCCACCCTTGGATCCAACCGACCTTGGAACTGACCAAGGCATGGATGGTAGTGATCCAACACGTGGGGAAGAGCTATGGCGGTTGGGGGGAGCCCAACCGGCTTAGGGGGCATTCGGCTGAATGCCCCTATGGTCAGTGGGGCCTCCCTTGCCTCCTTGGATGAGGTCCCACCAGTCAGGGACTGAGTGGGGCCTGTTTGGGCCCAAAAAGGATTCGACCAAATCCCCTCTTGGGGGTTCTGGCCCTCCTCTGCTCCCTAGTGCTGGTCCCACTTGTCATTTGTGCTGGTTGTTGGTTCTATAGTGTTTGTCACGTTTATCTCCTTGGTGTGGGCCCATGGATCCATGTGCTTCGCTTGTGAGCCGTTGAGAGGAAACATAGAGTGATCCAATGGATGGATTCCACTCTAGAGTGCCTCTCTTGGATCATGGTCGAGAGGAGAGAGCATGGTGGTCCCATATGGTTCTCCTTTGCTCCATTTATTCATTCCTGCACTCAAACACTCATGGACATGTGGAACTAGTTATTTGATCAAGAATGCTCATGATGTGTTTGTTTATCCTTGATCCTTGGATTAGCAACACCATTTTAGTTATGTAAAAGATGGTCATAATTTGTGCCAACAAGATCCCCCAAGCTTAACCTTTGCTCGTCCCGAGCAAACAATCAAACTTAGCTCGATGGATCAGGAGTTGCTACTATGCTTCATATTTCAAGAGTACTAAGTCTACAACAATCATACTTCTCTTTTGAATGGAAAAGTTAGCAATAAAGATCACCCATATTACCTTAGTCCTTCATGGAGCTTATAGCTTTATCCTTTGTCTTGAGAGGTTGAGAGATAGAACAACTTGACTTGAGCACTAGTTTTCTCATTCTTTCACAAGTTTCATATCGGAGGTTTTGTAAGGTTTTGTAAAAGAAAACTTAGTGTTCCTCAAATGGTACTCTCGAGATGCTCATAAGGTGTATGATTCCTCACCAAGGCATATATCAAAGTTTGCCTTCTTCCATCCTATCTCTAAAGCTTATGTGGAGCTATAGGTAGGGATCAAAGATGTAGCAAAGTTACCTTGCATATATTGTAAAGTCAAATTCCAGACCCGAGGAGGGAAGTGTGATACTCTTAGATCAAGATGTGCAAGTGTGTGGAAACATGGTAAATAATCAATACTCCTATTTGTGGATCTCTCTTTCCTAAAATTATATTGAGACATAGCTATCTGTTTCATCATTTTTTTTCAAGAGAGCTTTGGAAATGCTCATAAAGATTAGGACTTTAGAATGCCCTTGGATTTTTCAAAATTTTGCATAGTCTATGTCTCATTTACTAACAACAAACTAGAGAGAGTTTTTCTACTTAGAGCTTGGAGTATGAACTATGTGGAAATGTAAGGCATGTTTCTGCGTACTTCCACTATAGAAGCAACATGTATATGTGGCGTGTACGTGATCTTGATTTGGGAGCATGATAAATCTCTCGACAAGGGTCACAAAAACTTGACCAAACTCAACACAAAGCAAGCAGCTTATGTAGAAAGCTTATATCATGAAAGAGCATGTATGGCTTTGGTAGGAGTTTTCACCATTGAGGAACATCAAAATGTTTTATCATTTTAATAAATAAATACCTCGATAGTCATTATTGCTTAGAACAAAATTATAGCAGCTCTTATCTTGTCATATCATGTCTCACAACAACTTAGACTTAGTTATGGCATTTTCAACCCACAAAAGTTTGAGGTTCATGATGGTTTCTTTTAAAGCCAAGTAATCCATACTTAGAGAAATATCAAGTTGTAAACTAAGTTCTAGAGAAACATTTAGTAGAGCAATTATTCATCATTTCCATAGGAGATATTAATTTTCATGAAACATGTGAGAGTGGAGTAAGAGAAAGTCTTTTTATTTTATTTTAACCTATGCAGATTTTTTAAATGCGAAGGCAAAAGATAAGCAAGGAAATGCATAAATATAACTGCTGAAATTAAAAACTTACCTTAGTGGGGGAGGGAATCTCCCCCAAGCTTGCCTTTTGCTCAATAGTGCGGCGGATGTGGATGTTGTTGCCACCAAAAGTCCAATACCGCTGTTGTTCTTCTTGTATTGCTTGAATGTTCTCGGCGGTTTGCTGGACGATGCGTGTTGTTTCATCGTGCTCATCACGCAACTCACCAACGGTGTTGTTGAGGTTATCGAATTCTTGCCGCAGCCCACGACGCTCCCTGTCTCGTGTGGACGAGAAGGATGCTCGTGCTCGTTGCGGGTGTGATGGTCGAGGAGGCATGCCACTTGAAGTGTGTATGGGATCAGAAGATGCATCGTCTTCCTCCTCACCAATAGCTCCTCGAGAAGGACCACCTTGCTCAAGATGAACAAAGTGTAGCCCCTCCTGAGCTCTCCTGTCTGAGCCTGCAAAATCTCTTTGCCCACTTCCTTGATCTAAATCAAGGGTTGGCTTGTGGGTCCTATACAATTGAAGTTGCCTATTTGGAAGAGACACCTCAATTGTATGGCCACTGTAAATCATTTTTAGATTACCCTTAGCATCTCTTTTTAGCATTTGAATATGAGCAAAATATTGTTCTGAGATCATTGCTAGAGGAGCAGAGATGTAAACAAAGAGGTTTGTGCCATCTAGCAGGTTTATGGATTCGGCAAGACGAGAAATTAAGGATGTGAATTGAACAGATATATTACTCTCAATTGAACTTTGCCAAAATTCCACTAAATACTTCACAGGCTAGATTCGCATTTTATTGACCATGGCATAAAGCAGTTTTAGTTCCATGTCACTTATTAAGTTAGCATTACTTCCAGGAAACAAAGTCATTTTCATCCAAAGAAGCATGAAACGAAGAGTTGGGTTGTGAATTTCCTCAGGCTTAGGATTTGAGCAATCTTTTAAAGCAGAGAGGGAGAACCAAAATTTCCGTTTGTTGAAACTACGCATGGCAAGGTCTAAATCAATCAAACATGAATTATGAAAACCCTGAGCAACACTTAGATGGTTCCAAGATAGACTAAGGTTTTGATTAAACATGTGAAAGGAAATTCCAACATTAGAGATTTGGAGAGAGCTTAGAAATTCTGCGGTGAGCAACTCAATTCCAGATTCTTCTATTTGCCAAAATCTAGACCAACCAATAGAGGTAAAGATAGTTTTGAATTCGGTGGTCATACCTGCGTTGGAGAGAAGACTCGGATCCAATCTCCATGTGTGCTCAAAAGATCGATCCCGAAGAGAAAGGTACCTCTGATACTCTAGTCGATTGAACCAGAGTCCACTTTGCTGATCATAGGTTGTCATCGGGGGTACCAATAATGCCTCGACATGTGGTACCTCTGTTGGTACTTCCTCCTCCTGAGGGTGTTCTTCGGTTTGGAGATTCTCCCATGTGTATCGGGCCGAACCTCCCCTTGTTCTTCTTTGGGAAGTATCCTCGGATTGGTGGGAGCGTCGGGATGAGATCCCACTCATAGCTTGCTTCATTTTCTTGAATGTAGATGTCAATGGGTTCTTCATCTTCTATAGAGGAAGAGGGACACAAGAGCAAGACTAGAAAGGGATATGTGTATGTGGAGTGGATTTCTATTTTTCCTTGTGGGGAGAAGTTTGAGCTAAGAGAAGCTTGATGAAGACACGGGATCTTCTTGTGGACTAGTGAGAGCAACACTACTTCTCTTTGAGGGCTAAGAACTTCTCTTGAATGTAGAGAGGAAAGAGCAAGGCAAGGAGAGGCTTGAACTAGAACTGAATTCTTGTGGAGGTGTGAGGAATGAAGCTCTCCTTGCATGGGTTTTATAGGGGAAGTGTGACAGAACCTCTTAAGAACTGGGCCCACTTGCCAGGATTAACGTCCATCAGACTTAATCCCAACAAATGATCCAAGTTTTGATTGGTCCGTCAGGTGTCGCCATTTTGCAATGGATCATCCACCTCTTTCCGAGCAGGATCCTCATTACAAATTTGCAGAAGTAATAGAATAATTTAATTTACATCAAAGTAGCGGAAGACATAAGTCATATTACAAACCATTAGTTTAGAAATATAACATATGTGTCATTAATACATCAAGCTATTGGTAAAGATTATAAGAGAATCAAACCAGGTACTCTGCCCAAGACTTATACCAGGACTGGTCTTCCACAACAACCAGTGCGGTCATACAACACGGAGTTGTACACACCGCACTCTGACCACCATCTGCAGCAAGGGTTAACAAACCCTGAGTACGGGAGTACTCAACGAGACTTATCCAACAAAGAAAAATATTTGGTGGACAAAAGATATGCAAGTCATAGGTATCAAGGTGGTGGTTTACAAGAATCAAGTGTTTTGCATAAATGAGCATTTATAAAAAGAATTGAAATTCATTTAATTTGTTTAAAAGATTACTCAAGTACCAATCTGAAATTATGATTGATGACAAGGTAATAACCATCCATGAAAGGAACCAACAAGTATCCAATTTAAGTTTCATTAACTACGATGTAAAAGGCAGGGTCATGTTTCCATATCCGAGGAACACAACGATTCGAACCGGTTTATCCCAGCTGGGGCTTCCCTATCACACGACATATACAACCTCTTAAAGCACGCATATGACTACTTTTCCCTGGATCCTCCATCCAAGAACGGGAGCCCGCCACCCGAGAGCACAGTACGCCTCCATCCAGTTCGCTAACTTGGAGGGTACACACTACTCTCGCCATCTCTCCACTCCCAGTGCGGGTCAATAGTCCTTTAGACTAGATTGGCCAGAGTCCAGCTTCCCCAAAGGTATATGATAAGTACTCCAAAGTCACAACCCTCTAACTTTTTACAACGGCAAGACCCCAACGACACAGGCGGAAAGAACCCGCTCACCAGACACCGTTGATGGCTCTCCAACACCGTGTCCGCCCGGTCCCGAAATATTACTTCCAACAACATCATCCCTTTCTTTAGAAAACATAACCATTTGCCGAAGCAATACGCTATGCGTAGGTGACCGGAAATCACCTACTATAAAAGTTCTAAGCATACTAAGAATTTTAGTAAAAGTTTTGCATCTTTAAACAAGTATCAAGTTTAAAGGTACAATTAAAACAAGGATAAGGCCATGCATCAAGTAGGAATTTAATAAAGTATCGTAATGCAATATTATAACCGTAAGTGTATTTAAAGAAAAACTTTGAAATACATGGAGAGGTTTGAATGCACTGGGGCTTGCCTTGATAAAAACACTAGTTAGTGTTTGTTAGATAATACTCACTTGGCGAGTATCGTTGATCGATATTAGAAAACCGAGATTAACCATCTTCTGGATTATGCACCAATACATCTTCGATAGATTCACCAATCACCGTCTTCGGGTTTGATATAAACCAGCACATACGGATCTATCGTTCCTTAATGAGATGTAAAGATGCAAATGTATAAATGCAAGGAAAAAGGGTAACACAAAGGTGCATCACAACAAACATTCAAGTGAACAAGAGGTTATACAAGATATAGGTATTTTTAGCTAATTAAGAAACACCATTTAAGTATAAAGGTTGGATATGCTAAGCACTTCAAACATGATACACAAGAATACTTAATTCAAGTTATGTGAAGCATAGAACAATCAAGACTAATTAATAAATTTAGTCAAGCAAGGACAGTTTAAAGCACTCAAGACATCACAACATTATAGAATGCATAGACATCTATAATTGATTAACTTAATCTTACCAAGCATGATATTTAGACATGAAACGAATCTAAAGTACACACAACTACTTGACAAGCATTCATTAATCAAGAGGTAATCATTAGATTAAACAACAAAAATAAAGTTAAACAATTAACTTACACATGCAGTTTTTTTTTTGGACAGCAAAACATCAGTCACCATTTTAATCATATCTAGAGATTTACAAATCAAAAGGACTAGCAACAAGACATTCTGGAAATTTTATGAAATTATCTACATTTCATTTCATACTAGCACAGCATGATTCACAAGTTAAATAAGTCGAAATTGTAAAGTTACAGAATCTGTCCCTGAAAAACAGAGAGCAACCATCTTTGATCTCCAACTTGAAACATCCATAAATCATAAACTACTTGGCCAATTGCCACCAAATTTTAACAGAATGTAGATACAAGAGTTATCTACAACTTTGGTATTCACAAGATTATCAGAAAACATCATTAACAAGGGGTAATTTGCATTGCCCCTAGAATAGTCCGAAAACTAGCAATTGCAATAAATAAATATTAACTTATGTTGCAAACATATAATTGGGAAACACCAAATTTACCAACATGTCACACATGACTAATGAACACTAGGAAACATAGTTCCCATTTCTAAATAAATTATTTACATACACTTTCTTAATTTATTTAGATAACTAGGTGTAATTATGAACACATATCAAACTTGCATAAACAATTCTACCAAAATTATAGAGGCCTACACATGCTTTCATTAGTCTACTGTATAAATTCCATGTAATTTAAACAAGTATATAAACCTCTATGAAAAAGAAAAAAGCGTTATTGCAAACAACTTTAAACAATAAGGCAGATTCTGCACTCAACTTTAAACAGTATAACCTGAGATCTAGACCACATCAAAATGTAAATCTCAACATTTTGGAAAGTTTATGAAATATACTTCAAATGTTTCCATAGTGACAAAGCATGAATCTAAAAGTAAATTGCCCAAACAACTCATTCTTATCAGCTTTGTCCAGAGAGTGAACAACAACTGCATTCCACTTGAAAAATTGATAAATCATAAACTATCGGATGTAAAATCATGAAATTTTAACACAAGACATATCATAAAATTATCTATCACTTTGGTATTCAACTTAACCACAGAAAACATTATCTTGACCACGAAATAAAATGTCTACAAACATCACAGCAGCAGTTTTAAACAGAGACATAGTAACTTTGCCATTTTGTAACTCAACAACCATAAAGACTAAAATCATGAAATAAATACTTGACATCAATCATATACTTGTACTTATCACATAAAAATTTCAGAATTATTGACATGTATAATAGTGGCTACGAAAATAACAAAAACATCTTAACAGAATTGACATGCTTGCACAAAATGATTTTTACAGTAACATCTATGAACTAAACCACCACATATTATGGATCTACTGCATATAAAACATCATGAGGATTCCAAAAAAGTCCAAAAACACATTCATACGATTTTTCTATGAATTACCATGGATTTTCAAGGATCAGCAAAAATCTGAGGAAAATAATTACGGGATTTTACTTAAGCACTAGGAATCCCAACTTTTCAAGAAATCAACCAAGCCCCTATTTGCAAATCTATGAGTCATGAAATATATGCATAAAAATCCAATAAAAATCATCCCTTACCAAACCATACCCATGTTCTTGATTTGACAGAGATTTTTCATGGGGATGAAGGATTAGAGCGTTGTTCTTATGATTGATTCAATGGAGACATCCAAAGAAAGGAGGGAGTAGTATCAATCAACAGGGAGGAAGGAAGGATCATCATTGGAATCATTGGAGCAGCAGGAAGGGAACAGAGAGGGAGGAGGCCGATGGAGGAGGAGGTTGGGCAGGGGAGGAGCCGTCGGTCCTCGGCGTCCTGCCGCTGAGGAGAGAACCGAGAGGGAGGGAGAGGATGAGAGAATGAGAGAGAGGGAGGAGACCCAGAGACAGTCGGTCCCTTTCAACCCTTACCGATGGACACGGCAGAGGGCAGCTATCGAGCAAAGGGCGACAGGGGAGGGAGGAGAGGACACGCACAGGCCAGGTGGCAATGGCCGGCCCTCCCCTGTCCAGCCAAGAAAAACTGCCCACGAAACTTGATTGAATTTACAGAATTGACATTCTCTTTAATTCCTTCTAAAATCAAAATCGTTTGTCGATTTGATCAACCGATTGGACCATCAGATAGAGCAAGAAAAGTAGATCAACATGGCATAAAGGAGTTTGATAGATTTCAAAAGGTTTGAAAAATTTTAGAGAACGCAGAATGCTAATGTCAAAGACTAGGAAAACCCAGATTTTGAAAGCGTGGAAGGCTTTAACAAAATTAATTTCTGGAGTCATTACTTGACAAGATTATAGGGAGATTTATAATTGGGTCATTAAACAAAGTTTAAATTAGGATCTATTTCCATAATTTGGAAATTAACACCTGGGGTGTTACAGGAAGGAAGTGGCACCAAGGGGGTGTCATGGAGTGGTCGGCCGACCACCCCTTGGGCATGGCCTTAGGTGCCATGATCACATGTCTAGTGGATGCCTTACACAAATAAAAAGAGAGAGAGAAGGAGGTGACACAAAGTGGTCGACCATCCCTTAAAAGTAGAAATTTCACTCATGCTTTTTCTAGTGCTTGGTGAAAGGTGAAAGATGTGATATGATGTGATCAAAAGCTGAGCTAAAGTAGTCAAGATTCTCCTCTTTAAAAAAAGAGTTGTGGGGGACAAAGTGAAAGTGATGGATGTCATGATTTCCCACTTTGGACAAGGAGTAGTGGGAGACAAGGATGTGCCATGCTTAAAGTGATTTGTACTTTAAAACATGACAAGACAAAAGAGATGTCTCCCAAAGAGAGAATCTGATTTTTGACAAGCCCACCTCCCAAATCATGAGATTCTTGGACAAAGGATGGTGGAGAGGAAGAGAGGGATGAAGATGGGGTCTCTAGGGCATTCGGCCGAACCCCTAGTGCTCCATTTTTTTTCTTTTTCTTTTATGAAGGTCTCTAAATGATCCTTTAATTACATAAGCCAAAGTAGGGTACATAGGGTGTTCGGCCGAACCACCTATGTCCCTAATTTTTGTCAAGTTTTAGTGCTAAACTAATTATCAAGTTTTATTTAATCTAACTTTAGTTTTCTGAATTTTAAGTATGAAAGAAATTAAAGGTTTGAACTAAATTTAAGAAAGGAAATAAAAGATAACTACCGATTTACCTTTCGGCAAAGGCTCCTTGATTTTAAGTCCTCGGAGTGGGACTCTCCTTCTTGTTCATTCCTCGGGTGCACTTGATGTCTCCGGAGGCAAAGATTGTGATGTGTGCACCTCTTTTGTTTTCCAAACTTGCCTTGGATTGGCGGGTTCGTCCTTCTTGAGTTCTTCGATCTTGATCTCTAGATATTGTTTCTTCTTCCGCGGAGCTTGAACTCTTCTTTTTGGTGGTTGTGCTTTTGCCTGTTTGTTAAACTTATAACCATTGAAAGCACATTTTACCTTATGACTTGGGAATTGGAAGTGGATTTGGCCCGATCCTACGTAGATGACCGCGTTGGTGGTGTTGAGGAAAGGCCTTCCCAAAATGACAGGGACTTTCGTGTTAGCTCCCATGTCCAGGATGATGAAGTCGGTGGGGATGTACTCATCTTGGATGTTCACCAAGATATCCCTTACGAGTCCCTTAAGAAACCGTATTGTTTGATCTGCCATTTGCAAGCGAACACATGTGGGGACCAAAGGTCCTCCTAACAGATTATCATACGTTACCTTGGACATGATGTTGACACCCGATCCGAGATCGCAGAAGGCGGTGTGGAATGTTTGTTGTCCGATTGAGCACTTGATCGTTGGGAGGCCTGGATCTTCCTTCTTCATGATGAAGGGAGGATCAAGAAGATAGCCCCAATAGGAGCGAAGTTGAGGCTTACCGAACCTCAAGTTAACCATGTTTACATGCTCAATTGAATCTTCTGGTTTCCCAGGAATTTTACCTTGTTCCAAGGAGGGCATAGCTGCTGCTAATTGAGCTAGTTGGGTTTCTAGCATTTTATTAAAGCTCAATTGATTTTTCATAGTAGTTGTAAAGCTATCCATTTTCTCACCAAAGGTTTCAAGAACTTTATCAGTGGCAATCATTTTTGTATTTATTCCATCATTAATCTTAGATTGACCAAGAACAAGATCTTTTAATGAAGGTTGGTTATTGTAAGAATTGTTGTAATTATTGTAATTACTATTACCTCCATTACCTTGGTAGAAAGGGCATGAATTCCAGCTTCCTTGTTGTTGGGGTCGAAACCCGTTGTTGTTGTTGTTGTTGTTGTTGTTGTTGTTGTTGTTGTTGTTGTTGTTGTTGTTGTTGTTGTTGTTGTTGTTGTTGTTGCTGATGAAGTTCACGTCCTCCTTTGATGTTTCAGGGCAGTTGTTGCTCGAATGATCATTGCCTCCGCACACCTCGCACCATGGATCGGCTTCAATAGCTTGTGTGGCGGCAATGGGGTAGATAGCCTCTTGTTCCTTCTTGGAACCTTCTTCTATCTTCTTCATCAAGGGTCCATCTTCCAGGTGGTGGCTTCTTCTTTGTGAGCGTAGAACCATTGCTTCGCCTTCCCCAACCATGAGAATGGTAAAAGGCGAAGACAAATGGTGACAAATGCCACTCCTTTGATCATGCCACACACCTCCATGAACTGTTTGAGATGGCAAGTAACATCCTTATGGGACTTCCCACTAAATGGGTTGGCGTGCACTAGGTTAGTCAAGGCTGGCTTCAGCTCGAGGGTAGCACTCCCTGTATTAACTTCAAGTCCTCACACCACGTGAGCGACTGATAGGACCGAAAAGTCGGAAATAGCCTCCTCAGCCATAGCTTGCTTGATAACCGAAGTGTAGCCTCCTTCCTTGAGTGGATCCAAATTCAAGATGAACTTTCGAGGGGACACTAGACGATGTCTAGAGTTCCTTCGGTAGTTCTCAAGATTTTCTAATGTGGTTGCTCGAAAGTGCAACTCACTCATACAATGCCTTGCTTCACAATTAAGAGAAACACAGGCAAGGGTAAACCCCTATAACTAATAGATAACTAAGTTAACGAGAATCTCTGGATTCAATCTAATTAAAATTTCTTGGCTAAGCTTTCCCCGGCAACGGCGCCAGAAATGCTTGTTGGTATTTCTTATGACTATTGGATAAATCCGCAAGCGCACAGATTATACCGCTGTAGCACTTCACCAAGGAGTATTCCGAGGTATCGTAGTTTATATTATCCAAGGGAAAGCTGGCTAGAAATGATAATTAGAGAGAGATCCTAGAGAGCACCTCAACCTTAGTACCAACTAGTATAGGGGGGTAAATGATAAAAGTGATAGGAAGGGGTTGATGAATGAAGAATCTACGGTAAAGGATATTAGAATGGACCTCAGAGACTAGCTAGGTGGGAGGACAACGAGAAGAGAACAGGGACTCCTATGTACTTCTCTCTACTTCAATATACTTAGCTAGATAACTAGTCTAGACACTATAGTTTGTCTCCTCAATACAAGTATGCTAGGCGAGGGGATAGATCAGTAGGAGGACAAAACTCCTACCGGACCGTGCCCTCTTCTTACAGGGGCCTTACCTTTTAAGAACTTGCCTATAAACATGTGGTGGAATACAAAGACTAGACAAGGCTGTCACCTCGTGCTAGCTACCACAAACAATCCATGCAACAAGCAATAACCAAGGATAAGATGATGTATAAGCACCACGCTTACACACAACTTACTACTTTGACTACGATCTATAATCAAAGCACCCTATGACAGATAATGATCGCATACAGGAAAGGTCACAAGGATCACAGACTATGGGTGTGAAGGCTATTAAAGAGCAAAAGCATATAGCAAGACTATATCTAGTATAGAAATGCTCAAAGTAAATGCTAAGTAAAGTAAAGAGAAAGATATATATTGATAAAGGTAAAGTCTTACAAAGAAGGAAAGATACAAGAGCTATACCAGACTCTCCAGAAGACGACTCTAGAAATCCTGAGCACAGCTCGACTCAACTCTAACTCCCACTATAGACTAACTCCTAGAACAATCTAAGGAATAGAGCTTGTAGGCTTCTTCATGATTAGAGTGGGAGGTGTGACCCTCTATTTATAGTAGGAGGTGGAGTAGGGGCTACTCCGGCGCCACGTCAGCGATCTAGGGCCATCCATTCTCCACCCTTGGATCCAACTGACCTTGGAACTGACCAAGGCATGGATGGTAGTGATCCAACACGTGGGGAAGAGCTATGGCGGTTGGGGGGAGCCCAACCGGCTTAGGGGGCATTCGTCCGAATGCCCCTATGGTCAGTGGGGCGTCCCTTGCCTCCTTGGATGAGGTCCCACCAGTCAGGGACTGAGTGGGGCCTGTTTGGGCCCAAAAGGATTCGGTCGAATCCCCCCTTGGGGGTTCTGGCCCTCCTCTACTCCCTGGTGCTGGTCCCACTTGTCATTTGTGCTGGTTGTTGGTTCTGTAGTGTTTGTCACATTTATCTCCTTGGTGTGGGCCCATGGATCCATGTGCTTCGCTTGTGAGCCGTTGAGAGGAAACACAGAGTGATCCAATGGATGGATTCCACTCTAGAGTGCCTCTCTTGGATCATGGTCGAGAGGAGAGAGCATGGTGGTCCCATATGGCTCTCCTTTGCTCCATTTATTCATTCCTACACTCAAACACTCATGGACATGTGGAACTAGTTATTTGATAAAGAATGCTCATGATGTGTTTGTTTATCCTTGATCCTTGGATTAGCGGCACCATTTTAGCTATGTAAAAGATGGTCATAATTTGTGCCAACAGATATGTAGATGCATCGGGCATTGGTTGTACACTTAGTACGGGTGCCATGGTTCGTCTTTTTGTTCGTTCCCCACGCATCTCTCCGCGAGAAGGGGGAATAGGAGCCGAACCATGCTATCCTCGGGGCGGATGAACCATGGTTGCTCGTCGAGTTAATAGCGGATAAATCTGAGTGGGGTGTTCGGTTCCCGTTCGCTAGGGTTCCGGCTTGTGGCCCATGTCGTGGCTCACCCCAAATCGGTTTCATCTAGTAGCCGGGTCCGTTCGATGGGTCTCGGGGGCCTGTTGCCTTCCTTCGATAAGAATACCATGAACCAATCACCCGTAAGCACCGACTCAAATACGAAATCTGGGAATGACCTTAGCATCCGATTGCCAGGCTTACGACTGCTAGGGTGTCCATTCCCTATTCGCCCCTCGCTCTATCATCCTGAGATGGCCGTTTCGACCCCCGCTGGGGTGGCCTCCGTATCTCTGGACCGTAGTGGGCCATCGAGGGCGTCTATAGCCCCGATCCCTTTTTTACTTACCTGGGCCGATGGGCCGTCGCCATTGGTTGCGCCACATGTGTGTCCCTCCGAGCTCTGCGTGTGTTGGTCGAGCTTGGACGAGTTGGAGGCTCTTCCGAGGCGAGTGCGCTTGGGAGATGTGTGCCTTGGCTGGGGACGCGTCAGAAAAATCTATGCACGTGGCGTGGTGGGCCCGGGGTGGATCCTGTAATGATGATAGATACAGGATGCGAATCGAAACGAGGATAACAAGGGCGAGCGGTGTCAGTTACCTATCGCGGTGCGTACGGCTCTCGGTATTCCCGCGAACAGTGGAAGCGACGCAGCCGAGCGGCCACATTTAATGTGACTTGAGACATGGGGTCGTGGCGTGAAGAGCCGGTGGCGCCGCTCCGACTTATGGGTCCCTATAAGTATCTGCCCACCGCGTCATCTCTCGTGAGCCTGCACTGTTCATCCTCTTTGCCTCCTTGTCCTGCTCACATCGCCTCCCTTCGCCTTCAGGGTTTGCGCCGCCATGTCCCCAACTTAGCCTCATCCCCCACCGCGCCGCCAGCCATTCCCGCCGGCATATCCTACATGGTAGAGGGACATCCTGAGAGGAGCTTGGCCCGGTGCAAGGCGGAGTATGGGCGGGCACTCGAGCTGGTGGCCGCGGGGTTGCTGCGCCTCGAGCTTTCCGCCGACAACGCCTGCGAGTGGATCATTCCCACTGGTGCCGACATGCCGGTCCCACCAAAGGGGTATGTGGTCTCTTTCCTCTCGTTCCATGAGCGTGGGTTTGGGACCCCGCCGACTCGCTTCTTCCGCGGGATTCTTAACCAATACAGGATCGAGCTCTATAACCTTAATCCCAACTCCGTCCTTCACCTTGCGGCCTTCGCGGCCATGTCAGAGGGGATGTTGGGGTGGAGCACAATTTCGTGTTGTGGAAGTTTTTCTTTAGAGCAATGGTGTACCTCGTCAACTCCGGCGGTGTGGAGGTCGGTGGCGTCGTGCGGGGGTTGCTCGATCATCCTCCGCCACACCAACTCGGGGTCCTATATGCCGGCGCGAGCGACCTCGTCCAACTGGGGGTGGCATTCGCAGTGGTTCTACATTCGAAACCACCCCGGGGCACCCCTACGCTTCGTGGAGGAGCTTCCTGGCTGGTACCATGGGCCGACCCCCCGTGAACTTGAGAGGATTCAGCCCTACCTCCGGAGTTTGGCATTGCTCCGGGACCAGGGGCTGAACCTTGCTGGGGTCATTGCACAGTTTCTCCAATGCCGGGTGTTGTCGCTCATGGTGCGAGTGCGGCCTCTGAACGATATGGTGTCCGAGGCACCGCGCGAGGGGACTGCAATGGCGGCCGAAGAGTTGAACTTCGACCGCACAATCGCCATCATGAGGGGGCTACTAGGGAACAAGTTCACCCCTGATGATATCATCCGCTGTCCCCTAATGCGCCCGGACCCAGCGTTTGTCCATCTGGTGAGCAAGGATGGCATGGTGCCAATTTTCTCCTTCGCATCGCCTTTTCTCGCTGATTCCATCCGTTGCATTTTCTCCATCTTCCCTTCGCAGGGGCCGCGCTCGACGACACATCACGTGGCTGCCCCTCTTCCTGTTCCGCCGGCTCAGCGGGCGGCAAGCATGGAGTGGAACGCGCGGAAATAGGCGGATGACGTCGAGAGGAGGAGTAGGAAAGCCGACAGGGCCCTGCGGCGCATATAGTTGGACCAGAGGTGGGCCCGACAGCGTCGCACTGGAGAAACGGAGGAGCAATCCCCCACCGAGTCGGACGAGGACGGTGAGGGCCTTAGTGGAGGTGGCGACGATGACGATGATGATGATGAGGAAAGGCGTCCTCGGTCTGAGGTGGTGACGATGCAGCAGGTGGTCGGGACCTTGCGCCACCCCGCGGGGGATGCGTCGATGGTGGAGGTGCCACCAGTGAGAACGCTCGGAGAGCACCTAGCCCCCGGGGGTTCCGAGAGCAGTGTCGCTGGTGACGCATCGGTCACTCCCCGTTCCACCCCGTCTGAAAGGGGCGGGCAGAGTGGAAACTCGGGTGCCGTCGGACGCAGCGAGTCAGCTTCGGGGCTAAAACGCGCCCGCGTCTTCTCCACCCGGTGAGTTTGTAGTTATCATTGTCTCTCTTCGCTCTATTTGTTGGAGAGAGTCTTAGCTCACATTCACCGGCGTGCCATGTTCGTTTCAGGATCGCTGGCAACTCCGCACACGCGGGGTTGAAATAAATTGCGCCGGGGGGGTGACATCTGCCGGCGAGGGGCAGAGCGACACTGTGACACCCTGTGTCAAGCTTGCATTAGGATCATCGTAAGCACTAAGCATAAGCATTGCAATTGCATTCATGTTGCATATGGCATCATTCATATGAATGTTTTGTTTCTTTTGAAACTAGAACTGAATAGGAGTTATATGCTCTTGTTTTATTAATGCTTGAATAATTAAGTTTAGTTTATTTATTAAAAGGTTAAAGTAATTTCTTGTCCCTTAATTTGTTTGATCAGCTTAGAACTGCAACCTTTGAAAATAAGGGTTTTCAGAAAATATGACCTACATGAAAAATGTAGAGAATATTATTCTGAGCAACTTTGGTTTACATTTCAAATCTTAGTTTTGTCTTTTTGAAATAGTTTTGAATCAATTTCAGTTTGAAGCAAATAAAAGAAAAATGGGCAGCGTCCACCCTTTCGGCCCGTTCGGCCTTGCCACCGGCCCACGCCCGCGCGCGCACGCCTGTGCTCCCGCGCACATGCAGCTCACGTGCCCCGCACGCGCAGCGCACGCACGCACGCACTCACCCGACATGGCCGCGCCGTACGCCGGCAATGCCACCACGTGGCCGCCGATGGCTGCCCACGGACGCCGGCAACCGCGTTGTGCAACTCACCTTGCACCGCATGATGCCACCCTGCGCCGACCAAGCAGCTTGCCCACTCGCCGCCTCTGCCCGCGCAGACGTGCAGTGCTGCGCCGTCGCCTCGCCATTACGCCACCGCAGCGCCTGTCTCCTACCAGCCGCTCGCCCCGTCTCACTCGCGATCGAGTGCCGAATCGCCCTTAATGGCGCTAGGACCAAGAGCACGCTCTGCCCCGCGCGCTACCGCCTCTGCCGCGTGCCGCAGACACGCCACCCACTGTCACCTGCCGCGTCGCGTCGCGTCCCATCCTCCACTGGCCACGCCGGTCGACCATGACCGCGCAGGAGGGAACACATACACCCCTGCGACCTCCCGCAACCGTAAACACTCACCCGCATTCGCCCTCTCGCTCGCTCTGCCTCTGCACTCGCCACGCCGAGCACTGAGAGCGCCAAAACGCCCCCTTCCTCGCTGCGCCACCATTCGAGCTCCTTTGCTCGATCCACTTCGCACACCGCTTCGCCTTCGCCTCGCACACGCCCTGCTCGCCTCGCCTTCGCCAGCCGAGCTCTGCTGTTGCCGGAACGCCGCCGCCGTTCTTCATCTCGCAGGCGCCACAGCAACGACCAAACCGCGTTTGCCTCTCCTCCGACCACCTCCATCGCCTCCATCTCTGTGGAAGCTTCATCGAAGGTAGTAGAGGTGAGAACAACCTTCCGCTATCACCCTTGCACAATGGAACGACCCAGCGCCATTGGTCGTGCGCCATTGTCACCGCTGCGGAGCTCGCACGTGGCCGGACCTCCTCGGAGCTCCTCCGACCTAACCAATTCTTGTGCTACACTCACCGCATCACTGTGGTGCTCACGCACCCACTAGCCAAGCCTATCGTCATCGGTGATAGCCCCGCCGCGTCGCACCGCCGCGTTGCGCCGCCACCGCACGTCGCCGGTCACTTTCACGGCCACGCTGGTTCAACCGACCCCACCAGCCACTTCGCGTCGTCACCACGAGCACGCTGAGCACCGCACCACCGTCGACAAGCTCACCGTCGGCGAGAACGCGCCGGTCAGCGCCTGTGCTCTGCCCTGGCTCGCTGACCAGTGGGCCAGTGTTGACCACCAAGGCCCCACCTGTCAGCCCAGCCTCCCGCGTGCACTGGGCCGAGTCCAGCACTATTCACCATGGGCCTGATTCAGAATTGCATTTCCTTTTTCCTATTTTCAGTAAATGTATTACTTCTTGTTTATTTAATATCTAGAGTTTGGTGAATCCTTAAATGGTGAAATAAATTGTGTTAGACTCTATAAATGAAGATCTTTCTGTTAAAAATATAAAAGTAATTTTTGGAGAACGTCTTCAGTACTAATGTTTAAATAGTTCCTTTCTGCATTTATCAAAGTTAAATGTGTTCCTACATTAAATGATCAAATAAAAATGTGAGGTTTTTATACTAGCTTTATCATCCTGTGTAGAAGCTAGGAAAAATATCTTATGCCATGTTTCTATGTAGAATTTATGTGTTAGCTATTAAAATGTGTTTCTACTGCTTTTTAGATTAATTCATGTGGTGAATCTGTGCATAGTTAAATCATGAAACTTTTTGTGTAGTATCTTGTAACATGGTCTATTTAGGAAAAATATAATATGTGGTATGTTGTATGGCAGAAAAGATACTTGTAGTTCAACTGTTCTTTTCTAGGGTTTTCTTTGGAAATCCATATAGAAAATAATCTGGTAGTGTTGATCATGGAACTTTGTTGATAAATATGTTTCTAAGTAAAGAACCTGTTAAAAATAAGTTATAGCATGTTTCACCATGTTAGCCAGTAGGTCTAGTTCTAAGTGCTTTTTCTGCATTTAAATTCATCTTTTTGTATCTGCTAGCTGGTAGCTTTGCTTTGGGTGAATTTTCTGCAGTAGCATCCAGTAGGCTTGTTCTGCCCTCTGTAATTTTTGTAGATTTTTCTGAACAGTTTATAATAGGCTTGCTGTGTAAAGTGGAACTAGCATGAATACTTAGGTGAATTCTAAAAATAATCTTTGAGTGTTTAATTCTTGTTCAAGCATCATCCCTGCACCATCAAGTTTACTTATATGCATTGCAAACATCTAGGATTAGTAGAGGAACCCCAAGTGCCACTTCTAGAGGAAGGAGTCCAGGAGGTGCAGGAGCTGAACAAGGAGTACCACGAGCTCGACACTAACCTCCCCGAGTGCCTTGACCATCAACCCTCTACTTTTACTCAAGGCAAGCCCCGGAGCATCTTTAAGACTCCCAACATTTTGCAAATTAATTTACTTGAGTATTTTATACTATGATGCATTAGGTGCTAGGAGTTAATTGAATCCCAATTGTTGTATTACCTTCCTTGATATTTCATTTAACTACCTTGTTAACCTGATAAATAAAAGTAAAAGCAACCGCTTAGCCTGCTGCTTAGATCAAATGGTTACATTTATATTTATTGTATTACCCCGAGGGGTCGTACCGATCACGGTTGGCTATATTTTGCTATCGTGGGACTGATGAAATGCGGTTAACTAGAAGGCAAGGGCACCAAGTGGTTTAGACTTGGGGGTAGTTCGTCCGTTGGATCGTATAGGTTTGTATACGATGGTGGCCCTCTTAAATCTTTGAATGCGCCCTTACACATAGGGGCCGTTGCGATCTTCGACCTTGAAGCTGAGTAAACACTGTCCGGGCCGACTCTCAATCTGCTGTTAGCACCCTCTAGTTTGTAGATACGATCTGCCCCGTGGTGGCCAACTGAATTCTACAATTGGGTGGAGCAATTTGAGCTCGCGACATACTACCTAGGCAGTGTTGAGCGGTGACCCAATGCATGGACCCGACAGGGAAAGTGTGGGCGTGTGTTAAAGGTAATCATGCCAACTGGTTGTATATCGATTCGAGTCGCCGCCTCCCACCCGATAGTGGGGGATTATGCTGAGCTTCACCACGGTACAACTCCATGCAACATCGATGATGGTTCTACTAAAATATTGACAATGAAATTTGATATGGTATTATTATATTGGTTGAGTAGATCAAGTGAGTGCTCTAGTATAGGTGCATAACCTAGATATAAATAATAGGACGGAAAATGGCTGCTCTCTAATATCTAAAGTTGTTTCATCTTTCTCGCGTTCCGTAAAAGCAAAGTTTATCCAGATCCACATAAATAGCCATGCATATCCTTGGAGTCTTTATTTTCAGTTAGACGGGTAAGTCTAGCTGAGTACATTCCCGTACTTAGGGTTTATCCCATTTGTTGCAGATGGCCATGTATACTTTGGCTATTGTAAGCACTGTCTCTATCTTGTCGAAGAAGAAGAGGAGTAGGCCTTGGGCAAGGTCTTCTATGAGCTCATCTTTTGCTGTTGTTGGACATGATCTCGTGGGCACCCTTATCTATTAATGGTACAAGTGTGGAGTAAAACTTTGGGTTCGAGTTTCAAAACAGTGTTTTATTTGGCCACGTGTGTTGTGGCGTGAGTACTACTTTATTTGGACAAAGTGTTGTAATAACTTTATTTCATACTTCAAGTATTTCATTTTAATTGTTGGGTCGTTCGAATGTGCATACCTGAGTTTGCGCGATCTTGGTTGGAGATACGATTGTTAGAAATCCTTCGAGATTTCCGGACTACCGGGATTATATGGGCTCAAGTGTTTAAAGTGATCGTTAAATCGGCTAGTTTGGTACTTGATCTCTTATAATTTGGGCGGTTCTGCCACAGTTGGTATCAGAGCTGAGTTCAGATATGCTCATTCGTTTGAGAAACTTTTAAACAAAATGGGTATTTCAAAACTATTTTTATAAACTAAGATTGAAAACTTAGGGTGTCCGAGTCTAGTCCTTGGCCCTATACTAGGAAATCAGGTGGCCTAGGAATACTAACTGGGTTCAGGGTTTTGCTCATGCTGAATCTTTAAAAGGTGTCGGGGTATCACTCTTTGGAAGCATGATACAAATTTCGAAAACTGCATCAAAAACTATTTGTGAGATGTGAGAGTATACCTTCCAACCGTTGGTCTAGGGAAGTGATATTGTTTACTGAAGGATATGCGAGCTTTTATGCAAACATATCTGAGAAGTATGAAATGTTGGGTGGGTTTTCCGAGCTTGGTGCACAAGGTTTTGGTAACTAACTGATGTGTACTTAGTGCGTATCAGGAAAGTGCTCAGTGATTTTCCACATTGGGATCTATTCTTTTGGGTTGAAATGAATTTTCTGTAGGTACACTAACTATGTGTCCGTGTAGAACGAATAACTGCATAATGAGAGATCGTCTTGCCACCGACTAGAATGTTAGGACTTGCGAGTCATTCTAGTTGAGTGAGAACGTAATTACGATCATGCATCATGTTTATATTCTTGCACCATGTCATACCTCCCCTTAAATTGTAAATTGTTCCTTTTCGATAAAATTTACCAACTTAATATCTGTCTCACGAGAGTTCGAAACCCCTTCTTCTACAAATGCCTCGCACCCGTCTGACCAACAGGAAGGCACTCGGAAGAGCAAGAGTTCCTCATTTCCCTTTGGCAAGGAAGATGACCAAGGGGATGTTTTGACGTACTTTAGGCTGCTGACTATCCTTTGGCGGGTTTTGCACACCATTGGGTATACCGAGGGCAGGGAGCCCAAGTACTCTTGGCAGAAGCAGCAGTATGGTCAGGATTCTCTAGTCCATGTTCAGGTCAAGGTGAAAGCTTTGGAAGGAAGGACGGATTGGTCTGGTTGGACAATCATCACCAAGGGAGCTTGTGCTAAGTATGGTGCCAACAGGGAAGCATACCTGGTGCTAAAGGAGATCATCGCTCGCTTCCCCACAGACCTTGCAATAGCTTGGCCTGGAGTGTTTCCCCGTGGATAGGCTTTTCCTGTGGACTGGACATAGGCCGAGGGGACAGCACTAGCAGGGGACGAGGAGGAGCTTTTCTACTGCGAGACCCCAGCCATGGGTGCCACTGGAGCGTTGCTTGGCACTTGTGAGAGTTTGGAGCACAGTCTTGCAGATGTGGCAAAGATCCACAACACCACTCTTGAGAGCAAGTGCCAGTTGTAGCAGGAGTTCGAGACAGCCGTCACACACCTTCAGGCAGAGTTGGCTCAGATGACTCTGGAGCGTGACCAGGCTCAGACCAGGGTGGGAGAGGAGTTCGCTGCTCGCGTGGTTGGTGAGCAGTTACTCCTTGATGCCACCAACTCCAGGAATGAAGCTTGGACCGAGTTAGAGGGCTCAGAGGAGAAGGTCATAGAGTTAGAGGGTCACCTCAATGAGCAGCAGGAGTACATCAACAACCTACACGAGGCTTTTCACGCTCTTCACTAGCAACTGCAGCACCTGCACCTGAGGAGCCCGAGCCATAGGACGGAGTGATCCTTGGTCCCGACCCACCGGAGGAGGACTTGGCTCCGAACGAGGCCTTCGCCGACGAGCCCTAACTCGACGACTCCGACGGAGAGCAGTACTTCTCCGATGTCGACTGAGCGCTAGATTAGGAGTTTGACCTTTCGTGCTGGGAGCTTTTGCATCATGTTGTTTAAAACTCCGCTTAGTTTGGATCTTTATTATGTGTAAGCCGAATTTGGATTTAAGTCTAGATGTTGTTCTGGCAAAGGATATGGAATGTTATTTGTATGCTTATGATGAGTAATTAATTATGTGATGTTATGTGGAAAGATGAGTAATTATATCTGGTTGTGTGCTTAATATTACATTTTGTACAACACGGTATTTATTCATTATTCGATGTAACATCACCTAATTGTTGCTTATCAATGGGATATACAGATGCCGGCTAACACTCGTCGCAACACTCGGGTGATGGCGAGGCAGCCAGGGAGGACCTGCCACCACCACCACCGCCTCCGATTACACCAGAGGCATTCTTTGGCTAGTTCTTGGGCAGCCAAAGAAGCATGGAGGAGATGCAGCGCCAGATGAATGAGACCTTGCGCAACAACGCCGCCAACACGGCTCAGCAGCACAGGCAGCAGCAAGGGGCTACACCTAATCAGTAAAACTCCTATAAGGATTTCATGGACACACGCCCCCTGTTCTTGAAGGAAGCAGCTGAACCGTTGGATGCAGATGAATGGCTGCACTCCATGACCCAGAAGTTTCGACTTCTGCGTCTGATAGAAGAGCTAAAAGCGGAGTATGCCGCACTCAGGTTGGAGGGGCCAGCAAGTATCTGGTGGGCCCAGTACCGTGACAACTTTCCTGCTAACACTGCTGTCATGTGGGAACTGTTTTCCACTGCTATGTATCACCACTACATCCCGGATGGGGTAATGGAGATGAAGCTCACTAAGTTCGTGCGGCTTGCTCAGGGTACCAGAACAGTGACAGAGTACCTCGCCAGTTTCAACCATCTGGCTCGCTATGCGCCTGACTTCGTCAACACGGACACCAAGAAGATCGCCAGCTTCAAGAGGGGCATGAATGCCACTCTTCTGTCCAAGATGGGCAACAACTACCGTCTCACCTTCAGCGACTTCGTCAGTGATTATCTGAACCAGGAGGCAAATGACAATAGGTTGCTTGCAGAGACTTGTCGTCGAGTCCCAGAGGGAGGATCCTACCAGAACAAGGGTCCTAATGCTTCAAGGCCAACGTTTCGTCCACCACAGGCTAGTGCACGATTCCGACCACCTCAAGGGAAGATGACCAATGCTCGCGCTCGTTCCGCCTATCAGAGGCCCTTCACTGCACCCCTACAGCAGAACAAGGATAAAGTCGCAGCACCTGGAGCTGGAGGGCAGAAGACGTCCTATGTGGTGGGGCCATGCTATAACTACGGTCAAGCTGGTCACCTGTCGCGTTTCTGCACAAAGCCGAGGAAGCAGTTCAACCAACAGCAGAAGCCTCGCACAGGAAACGTCCACCACACCACCTTGGAGGAAGTACCAGAGGAAGAACCCATCACAGCTGGTACATTCCTTGTTAATCAATGTCCTGCAGTTCTCTTATTTGATTCTGGAGCATCGCATTCATTCATTAATGGGAAGTTCGTGCTATGGAGTCAGCAGAAGGTGGTAGAGTTGGAAAAGGAGTATCAGATTAGTGCAGCGGGAGCTGTACTATATACTCGTAAAATGGTAAAGGATGTAGAGATTACCATGGGGACGGCATCGATCAATGTCAGCCTCATTGTAATACCTGAGCTAGGTCTAGATCTCATTTTTGGAATGGAATGGATGAAAGCTTGGAAAGTGCATCTAGATATAGCCCAATGTGCAATATCTATCACCAACCCCCGAGATGGATCCACTTTTGGAATCCTCTTACCTAAGAATTTGAATCAGTTGGGAGTCATGTTTGCCATCACTATAGAGTTGTTGGATAAGATTCTGGTAGTTTGTGAGTTTCCGGATGTGTTTCCTGTCGATCTTCTAGGGTTACCCCCGGACAGAGAGGTTGAGTTTGCTATAGAGTTGGCTCCAGGAACAACACCTATATCCAGGAGACCATATAGGATGCCACCCAACGAGTTAGCAGAACTCAAGAAACAACTCCAGGAGTTGCTGGAAAAGGGTTTGATCCGTCCAAGCTGTTCACCTTGGGGATGTCCCGCCATCTTTGTGAAAAAGAAGGATAAGACTTTAAGAATGTGCATGGACTATCGCCCTCTCAATGCAGTTACCATCAAAAACAAATATCCGTTGCCTCAGATTGATTTGTTGTTTGATCAGTTGTCTAAATCTAAGGTGTTCTCTAAGATAGACTTGAGGTCAGGTTATGATCAGATTAAGATCAGAAAAGAGGATGTACCTAAGACCGCTTTCTCCACCCAATACGGTCTGTATGAATACCTAGTAATGTCTCTTGGATTGACAAATGCGCCTGTGCATTTCATGTACTTGATGAACTCCGTGTTCATGCAAGAGCTGGATAAGTTTGTCGTGGTCTTCATCGACGACATCTTAGTATACTCGGAAAATGAGAAAGACCATGCCGAACACCTGAGAATAGTGATGAAACGGTTACGAGACCATAAACTTTATGCTAAGTTTAGAAAGTGTGAGTTTTGGTTGACCAAAGTACCTTTTCTGGGTCACATCTTGTCAGGAGAAGGTTTATCAGTAGATCCCTCGAAGGTGCAAGAGGTCATGAATTGGAAAGCACCCGTTAACGTGCACGAGGTTTGCAGCTTTTTAGGATTGGTCGGATACTACCGTCATTTTATCCTGGACTTTTCTAAGATAGCTAAGCCTAGGACAAGGTTAACTCAGAAAAATAAGAAGTTTGAATGGAGCCTAGAATGTGAAATAGCGTTCCGTACCTTGCGGACACTGTTAACTACTACACCAGTCTTGGCGCAACCAAATCTGGAGGAACCTTTTGATGTGTTTTGTGATGCATCAACCATTGGATTGGGATGTGTGTTGATGCAAAATGGAAGAGTCATTGCTTATGCCTCACGACAACTTCGACCTCATGCGGAGAATTACCGGACACATGACTTGGAACTAGCAGCAGTGGTGCATGCTTTAAAGATATGGAGACATTACCTAATGGGTAACTTGTGTCACATCTTCATTGATCATAAAAGTTTGAAGTACTTGTTTACCCAGTCTGAATTGAACATCAGACAACGGAGATGGCTAGAGTTAATCAAGAATTATAACTTGGAAGTGCATTACCATCCTAGAAAAGCAAATGTTGTAGAAAATGCTTTGAGCCGCAAATCTCATTGCAACTTGTTGCAACCTCTGTTAGAAGATGGATTTGATCTAATGCATCCTTTGGTGTTAAATAATATTGTTATCCAATGCACCTTGGATAGTGATATTATTGAGAGACAGAAATCAGACAAAGAGCTTATGCAAACCAAACAAAGGCTAGAAACCAGTGAGTCTTTGAATTTCAAAGTGGATGAGAAAGGAGTCCTTTGGTTCAATCAACGTTTGGTAGTTCCTAAAGATCAGGCTCTATGAGATAGGATTCTCAACGAAGCTCATAACTCAAAGCTATCAATTCACCCTGGCAGTAGTAAGATGTATCATGACCTCAGGACAAGGTATTGGTGGTCAAAGATGAAGTTGGATATTGCGGAATATGTCGCAAAATGTGACACCTGTTGTCGCATTAAGGCAGTACACATGAGACCTGCCGGTTTGCTACAACCTATATCTATACCTGAGTGGAAGTGGGAAGACATCAGTATGGACTTCATCACAGGGTTACCTACCTCGTCGAAAGGGAATGACTCAATATGGGTTATTGTTGATCGTTTAACCAAGGTAGCTCACTTCATACCAGTCAAGGTTACCCATTGACCGCATCAGTATGCAGAGTTATATGTTCAGAATATCCTAAGGCTACATGGTATTCCCAAAACCATCATATCAGACAGAGGATCTCAGTTCATTGCTCATTTTTTGGAACAGTTGCATAAGGAGTTGGGAACAAAGTTGATTCGGAGTTCCGCTTACCATCCTCAGACAGATGGACAAACAGAATGAGTGAATCAAGTGTTGGAAGACATGCTGAGAGCATGTGTTGTGTCAGGAAAAGGATTATGGGAGAAATGGTTACCGTTGGTGGAGTTCTCATATAACACGGTTACCAAGAAATCATTAAGATGGCACCGTTCGATGCCTTGTATGGACGCAAGTGTAGAACTCCTATCAATTGGGTTGAATCTGGAGATAAAGGATTCTATGGTATGGATTATGTGAAGGAAGCAGAAGAGATTGTGCGAGATGTTTGTAACACCCTAAAATTTGAATAGCAAAATAGATTTGAATTTGAGTTTAATTTGGTTTAATTTAAAGCATTTTGTGTGAAGCATAGAATTAAATATATAAAACTAAAATTAAATATCATGTTAGGGTTCAACTTGTGTGATGCATTTCATGCCTCTGCATTTTCTTGAATTGTTTGATGTTGCAAAACCCTAGAAATATATTCAAAATCCATTTTTGAAAATCAAATTTTGCAAAATCAAAAAGGAAAAGAAAAAGGAAAAATGAAAACCCTCCCTCTCTGTCTTTCAGCCCACAGGCCCGCTCTCCCTCTCCCTTTCTCTTTCTCCCGAGCAGGCCGGCACCCTCCCCGCGGCCCAGCTCCCTCGGCCCAGCCTGCACCGCGCTCCCTCCCTCTCTCCCACTGCCACCTCGGGCCCGCTTGTCGGCGCCTCTCTTCTCTCCCTCCTCTCTCTGACAGGGCGGACCCGCCTGTCAGCCCTCTCTTCTCCCTCCCGAGTCCGGAGCGGACTCTGCCGCGACGTCGCGCTGCGCCGCGTTTGTTCCGTGTCCACGCGTGTGGCCGCACGGGACTCTCCCCCTCGGTCCCATATATAGCGCCGACCCCCGCGCCATCTCTCCCATCGATCCTCGAGCTCTCGCCTCGCCTCGCAGACGCAACAGCGCCGCCGCAGAGCTCCGCCGATCCGCCAGCGAGCTGCCGCCGTTCCGCGCCTCTGGACGCCGCAAGCTCTCCATCGAGTCGCGCTTCGCCTTCGCGTAAGTGCAGAACGCCTTCTCCCTTCCTTTTCCCTCTCTTTCGTGCACTGATGGACCTCGCCGCCGTGTACGGGATAACCACCGCCGCGGCTTTCCGTCGGTGGTCCTCCTCCGTCCCGATCAAGCTCTGCTAGTGCCTGGAATAGCTTCGCCGTGTCACCCTCTTGCTCCTCGAGCCGTTTCCCCGCCGGATTGGCCACCCGAGTCCCTAACCGCCGTGCACCGAGCGTCCGCCACCGCCATGCTACGACGTCGGTGTTTTCCGTCGGTCCCCGAGCCTCGCCATAGCCCTAGATGGGTTTGCGGCGTCATTCTCTTTCTCCTGGTGTTTTTGTCTTGCGAAACCGAGCATCGCAGGGCCCTAATTCCATCGCGCGGCCGTGCGCCGCCGTCGGCCATGGCGTCCACCGTGCCGCGACGCTCTGCTCCGGTGGGGAACCGCCTTCTCCCTCCCCGGATCTAATCTGATCCATCCATCTCTAATCCTACGGCCCGGAAACAAAGATACCCCTTCGGGTGGTCACTTTGCTAAAGAACCCTCGGGCTTTTGATCCCTGAACCTGCAGTCCATAAGGCGCCTTTCAGCTTTGCGCTTTCCCCTCGGGAAAACGTAATTTCCTTTAATTCAGAGTTATTTCGAAAATAAAATAAAACCCTAATTTCCTATTTTTCCTCTAAACTTCAAATGTCTATATTTTGCTCGTTTTAAATCCAACTCGACTCGTTCGAGTTGCGTTAGATCCGTAATTTTATGTTCTATCCAGTAGTATAGATTTCACCTATGTTAATTACTTTTGAAAATCAGAGAAAATTACTTTGCCAAAGCTTTAATCCTGCCCTTTTCAAAATCCCGTTTAATCTATAACTTCTTCGTTTTAGATCCGAATAGTGTGATTCTCGCGTCTTTGTGATCGTAGTAAAGTTTAGATCTGTTTTATAACCTCTTCAAAGTCTCTTTATTGTTTATGGTGTAATGTTCTGATCATGTCTTTATTGCTTTGTGTATGATTGTTCGGATGATTGCGTGGTGATGTTGATCGAGTACAGCCGGTGAGATCTTCGTTGACCAAGAGTTCTTTGCAGCAGACCAGGATCACCACGAGCTTTGGGATCAAGACAAGTTTAACATGGGATCATCCTTGTTACCTATTCACCATAATTCAATCTAGTCATTATTGCATGTGTCTAATTTGATGCCTACTAGATCTATACCATAGCTTTGTTATCCTTTACCTTGTCACCATGGGTTTATATGCATATGGGTAGCTTTGCTATGCTTTACAATAATGGATCTGGAGATGAATCTTGATTAATGATATATGCAACAATGAGTTAAAACTGGCTTTTGTAGCAACATGGAATAGGACCCCACTGTAGGGCAAAAGCTGGGATTTCTAATACAACCACGAGTGCTATATGGCTCTGGCTTTAGTTGAGTATAAAGTTTGGACTAGCATGTGTTGACACCGTTTTTAATGTGTCAAATGGATTGAGGCTTGACTGGTCAGTGATCGTTCTCCATCGGCATCGGGAAAGTTTTGAGCCGATATTGCCGATGGGAGAGTGCTGAGGGAAGACCAAATGCGTTGCCGATGGAGGCTGGATGATCTTTGTCGACAAAGGTTAATTGGTGAAGTCTTGCTGAAGCTGATTGCCAATGAAGAGTCATTGTCGATGGCCGATGAAGAGTCATTGCCGATTGCCGATGAGGGGTCATTGCCGATTGCCGATGAAGAGTTATTGCTGATTGCCGATGAAGGATGATTGCCGATTGCCGATGAAGGGTGGTTGCCGATTGCCGATGGGGGATGATTGGTGAAGAGTTACCAGCACAAGGTCGCTAATCGGAAATGTTGCCGATTGCCGATCAGGAAAGTGTTGCCGATGCCGATGGGCGTAACTTCGCTTGGTGGCAGCAGAAGGTTACCGGGGGTCAAAAGAAGGAAGGCGCGGATTAAAGGGATCTGCCGATGGAAAGTTTTCATCGAAGAGGAGGATAAGGAAACTGGTGTTTTGTACCAGTATTATTATAGTAGTTTGAGTCTGACTCTTGCACGAGTCGTTTATTTTCCTTTAAAATAGGTGTGTTTGTTTAGGAAATAAATATTGTTATCTGGCTCCTGCGTGAGTCAGTTTCCTTTAAAGTAGGAGTTTGTTTTAGGAAGGATACGTGTCGTGTCTTTGTACAACTCTCCATGTGGGAGTATAAATATGTGCTCGAGGGCTATGGAATAAAAACAACCAATCCAATTCAAAACAAACCAATTTTATCTTATTCTACTTTTTATCGCAATTTACCCTTTTACTGCATTAGCTATAGTTTTCAACGAGTTCTTCAAGCTTTCGATGGGATGCATCATCCTGATCTCCGTTAGATCCTTGCTAGTTCCGCGTGGGAGTACCTCTGAGCTTTGGCAATCCGGGCGCATCGTTGTTTGCCTCGTTCAGCTCTGCTCTAGTTACCCTTGATCAATCTAAGCCTTGACGTCCGGGCGCATCGCTGTCGTCTCGTTCAGTTTGTTCTAGTTATCATCCTTGTCGATTGATTGGTCAAATCGACTGGCACGCCTCTGGAATACCGAGCTTTGGGTAATAGCCCGAGGTGTTCACAGATCTGACGCTTTTTGTGTCAATAGCATGCTTGTGGTTCATGAAAGGCACCTTTGCCGAGCTGGTTGTGGGGTGTAGCTTGTGTGGGGACTGCTGCGGGTGGTACCATCGGGGTGTCCCATATTCCCCTTTGCATTGGGCTCGTAGGGTCCGCTACATGTTAGAAAGAGCTTTTGAAAGACTTCATAGTGTTCCCTGCCCACTCACCTTGGAAGTGTTATGGGAGTAATTAACCCGAGCATATGGGTAACATGGCTTATGGGTAAAGTGTATAACCTCTGCAGAGTGTAAATCTATCATGATAGCCGTGCTCACGGTTACGAGCGGCCTAGAAAACTCACAGTGTAGATGATCATGTTGTTTAATTGTTAATGTGGTTTACTACTCTTATCATGTGGATATCAATTGGGTTATGCATAATTAAAGCTAAGTGTTGGTAAAACTTGACCAAGTTAAAAGCAACCGCAGTACAGACAGTGTCAACCTTTTGAGCTTCATAACCCTATGTTACTCTTGCTGAGTACGTAAGTGCTCACTCTTGCTTTCTCAACCCCTTCAGATGGCTATGAAGACTACCATGAGGAGTACTAGGCTAGTGGTCAACCAGTCGGCGTTCCCTGTGAAGTGGAGCTTCGTCGTGAGAGTTATCTTTATATTCCGCTGTTATGTTATTTAAATATTATTCGTTATGTAATAAGCACTCCGTGATGGTACTATTTAAAGATTTGTCGGCTTATGTGTGTGATTGATCTCTGGGCACACATGAGTTATTCATATTCAATTTTATCCTTAAAATTGGGTGTGACAAATTGGTATGAGAGCAAGTGTTGACTGTAGGACACAAGCCTAGTTAGAATGGTCTTCTTACCTTCTCTTTTCATGCATACATCCTTGCAGATATATTTGCTCAAACTGTTTATGCTACACTTGACTTATTCTATTGTGAAAATGTTGTTCTAATCTACCTCTATCTTTGTCATGGATAAAGATGCCTGCCCTTCGCTGATCAGCTCGTCTCAGTTTCAGTGAGCGTGTTCCTCCACAGCAGTTTGTACCTCCTGAACCACAAGCGACAATGGTGGAATCTCAGGAAGAACCAGAGGAGGAAGTCCAGGAAATCTCCAGCAGCGAAGAGTACCATGGGGAAGAGAGCCCCCATGCCCCAAGTGCTGATGTTAATTCCCCTACTTCCGATGCTACCTTTGAAAACTTGCCAGAAGAGCCAGGGTGGATTCGCACTAAGTATATCCGAGGAGGAGCGAACAGCAGTTACGCTCACTCCCAGCTAGTGGATCTTGTGGGAGAATGCCACCCAGGACCTGAAGTTGCAACAATGTACACCTACAAGGAATACAAGCACCCCCTCACCAATACCTATTGGAAGGCGAAAATCTACATCTGTGGAAGTGCTAGTGTGCAAGCAGCGGAACGAGTGGACTATACCTTTCATAGCTGCGTTGCACATCCAACCATAGAAGCAAGCATGAAGGACGCCGCATTCTATGCATACATGGCTATCCACAACAAGTTCAGAGAAAGGATTGCCAACACCCGACGTCGCTTCATCCCTCGCTTCGATGCGGAGCAATGTTGGATCACCGCCGACCCTAACGGTGAAGGTGGCCCCGTTCTCAATGAGCCCGTCGACTTCGTCCAAGAGATTATGAGTATGTATGGACATCTCTTAGTGGAAACAATGAAGCTGCGCAAGGAGCTCAAGCATAGTTACTAGCAACAAGATGAGCTTCGTGAAGAGTTTGGGTTGCCTCCGAACTTTAAGAAGATCAAGAAGTGTTAAGATTAGGAAATCCCTTTATGGTTTATACGTTAGTTCGTGAGTCGTGTGTGCTAGTGTTCTTCTAAGTGTTTAGTTGCTTGTGCTTTTGCTAATGTGTGAGTTGGTTCTTTGTAATGATTGTTGAGGTTGTGGGCCTGTACACAACACTCATAGCTTAGGTTGGGTTATCTGAAAGATAATAATAAAGTTGCAGTTTTCTTTAATCTGTCTTTTTCAGACCTCCCTGTCTTGTTAATTTTGCTCTTTTAAATCTGAACGTCCTAAAATCACCAAAAATTAACTTAAAACAGTAGACTTCCTTATATTTCCATGGCCGCAAGAAGCACCTTCATATCTGTTCGGAGTTAAGAGAAACAATTCTTGCAAGTTGATGTTTTTGCGCAGTTTGGTAATCTGGACAGATCTGGTTAAACGCAGTTTATGACTAAGTTAATATCAGAATCAGAAAAAGTCAGAATTACGAAAGTTGTAGATAATTTCTTTATCTTTCCAACCATGTAAGCTTTGCCTCTGTTGAATTCGGGAACTCCAGATATAACTGTTTTTCTAGACTGCTGTTGTGCTGAAAATCCAGAAAAGTTGCAGACTCGTCCCGTGTCAGGTTTTAAATTTGTTCTTATGTTCTATATGACAGATGCCTCGCACCAGGACTAACTCTGGATCCAACACCAGTGACAACAACAACGACAACAACAACTAGCACCCTCTACCTCCACCACCTGCGATGACCCCGGAACAGATGCAAGCTCAGATGATGCAGACAATGCAAGCCATGATGCAGTTCATGTAGAATCAACCCCATCAACCTGCTGGAGCTCCACCTGTCAACAAACGGAGGGAATTTCTGCAAGGACACCCTCCTGTCTTCTCTCATGCCAGTGATCCGTTGGAGGCGGATGATTGGTTGCGTGCGGTGGAGAAGCAACTCAACATCGCACAGTGCAATGACCAGGAGAAGGTTTTGTATGCTTCTGGTCAACTTCAAGGTGCAGCTCAGACTTGCTGGGAAACGTATCAAGATGCATGCCCCGGCAATGCCCCTGCCATCACTTGGGAAGAGTTTTCCCGAGACTTCAAGGCATGCCACATCCCAGAAGGAATCATAGAGCTGAAGCAAGAAGAATTCAGGAACCTTCGGTTGGGAGAGATGTCAGTCAGCGAGTACCATGACAAGTTCTCGTAGCTAGCTCGCTATGCTCCCAATGAAGTAAGGGATGATGCTGATAAGCAGCATCTCTTCTTGAAGGGAATCTACTATGAACTCCGGTTGCAGCTGAAGGGTAATACGTACCCGAATTTCCAATCTTTGGTGAACCGTGCCATCATCCTAGACAATGAACGCAGGGAGATGGACAAGAAGAGGAATCTTAGAGGACAAGCTTTTGGGAGTAACACTCGTCAGCGTCCCAACTATCCTCAGCAGGGTTACCAGTAGAGGTACCAAGGCACTTCCAACTTTGGGAACCGTAACCCGAACCAGCAACGTCCGCCATTCCAACAACAAGGTGGTTACTCAGCACCTCGTCAAGGCTCATCCAGCAATACCCCAGCAAAGACGAATGTCCCCAACACCCCACCAAGTGTTTTTCTTGTGGTGAACCCAGACATCTTTCTTATAACTGCCCTAGGAAGCAAAACACACCAAACCCTCCAAGTCAGAATAGCAACAACCAGAAAGGAAGGTACCAGCCACCCCCTCATAATAGGAGCGTGAACCACGTCTCTGCAGAAGCAGCTCAGGAAGCACCAGAAGTGATGATGGGTACGTTCCTTGTCAACTCCATCCCTGCTACTGTTCTTTTCGATTCCGGAGCATCGCATTCTTTCATATCGCAAGCTTTTGTTAGAATGCATGGAACATCTTTAGAAGCAATGCAAAATCCTATAATCATAAATTCACCGGGTGGGGTTATGAGAACCGATTGTTATTGCCCATCAGTTACTGTTACCCTAAGGGGGGTAGACTTCAAAGCTCAGCTTACAGTTTTGAGGACAGCTGGAATCGATGTTATTTTGGGTTTGGACTGGATGAGAAAGCAAGATGCAGTGATCAAGTGTGATAAGAAGATAGTTGAACTGTCTACACCTACAGGAAACCGGATCAGTGTTGAAGTGGTTATGCAACCTCCACCGACAGCCGCCATCAATGAGCTTGAGGAGAATGACAACCGAGCAGATAGGGTTGTGGATGAATTTCCAGATGTATTCCCAGAAGATTTGCCAGGTATGCCTCCTGATCGTGACATTGAGTTTATAATTGAGTTAATACCTGGAACTGCACCGATAGCTAAAAGACCATATAGGATGGGAATAAAAGAATTAGAAGAACTTAAGAAACAAATTAAAGAGTTGTCGGATAAAGGTTTTATTCATCCTAGTTCTTCACCTTGGGGTGCACCGGTTATCTTCGTTGACAAGAAAGATGGCAGTCAGCGGATGTGTGTTGATTATCGGTCACTCAATGAGGTAACTATCAAGAACAAGTACCCTTTGCCTAGAATCGATGATCTGTTTGATCAGTTGAAAGGTGCTTGTGTGTTCTCCAAGATTGATCTTCGGTCTGGTTATCATCAGTTGAAGATCCGTGCTTCAGATGTTCCTAAGACAGCATTCACTACGAGGTATGGATTGTATGAATATACGGTGATGTCATTCGGTCTTACCAATGCACCTGCATACTTCATGTATTTGATGAACAAGGTCTTTATGGAGTATCTGGATAAATTTGTGGTGGTATTTATTGATGATATTCTGATCTACTCCAAGGACGATGATGAACATGCTGAACACTTGAGATTGGTATTACAGAAGCTTCGAGAGCACCAGTTGTATGCTAAAAGAAGCAAGTGTGAATTTTGGTTGAAAGAAGTCTCTTTTCTTGGTCATGTTGTGTCCAATGGAGGTATATCAGTTGATCCTAGTAAGGTGGAAGATGTACTGAATTGGAAACCCTCAACCAATGTCAGCGAGATTCGCAGTTTTCTTGGTTTAGCTAGATACTATAGAAGGTTCATTGAAGGATTCTCTAAGCTAGCTAAACCTATGACCGCGTTGCTTGAGAAGGATGTCAAGTTTGTCTGGTCAGAGAAGTGTTAGACTAACTTTGAAGAATTGAAAAAGAGATTGACTACAGCTCCTGTGTTGACCTTGTCAGACTTGAGTCAGAAGTTCTCTATCTATTGTGATGCCTCTCGTCTTGGTTTGGGTTGTGTGCTTATGCAAGAAGGAAAAGTTGTTGCGTATGCTTCGCGACAACTGAGGAAACATGAGTTGAATTATCCGACTCATGAGTTGGAGTTAGCAGCTGTGGTTCATGCATTGAAGATATGGAGACACTATCTTATTGGTCATAAGTGTGACATCTACACCGACCAAAAGAGCTTGAAGTATATATTTACTCAATCAGATATGAATTTGAGGCAACGCCGTTGGTTGGAGCGGATCAAGGATTATGACTTAGATGTTCACTATCATCCTGGCAAAGCCAATGTTGTGGCCGATGCTCTTAGCAGAAAAAGTTATGCTAATGAGATTCGGACAATACCTATGCCTGAAGAGTTGTGTGCCGAACTCGAGCGTCTCAACTTGAGCATTGTTGCTAATGCTATGGAGATGGTAGTGGAGCCCACTCTAGAAAAGGAGATCCGTGAAGGTCAGTTGCAGGATAAGAATCTGCAGTTGATAGTTGAGAACTTCAAGGAAGGAAAATCACCAGGTTTTCGGTTAGATGATAATGGTACACTGTGGTATGGAAAGAGGATCTGTGTCCCCGACATCAAGTCTATTCGACAGACGATTCTGCGAGAAGCGCATGAGTCAACCTATTCAATCCATCCCGGAAGCGCTAAGATGTACTTAGATCTTAAAGAGAAGTACTGGTGGGTTGGATTGAAACGTGACGTGGCAGAGTATGTAGCAATATGTGATACATGTCAGAGGGTTAAAGTAGAACATCAGAGACCTGCTGGACTGTTGCAACCGATGAAGATACCTGAATGGAAGTGGGATGAAGTCGGTATGGATTTCATAGTTGGGTTACCGCATACTCAGAAAGGTTATGACTCAATCTGGGTCATAGTGGATCGCTTGACTAAGGTAGCTCACTTCTTGCCACTTCGAACCACTTATACGGGAGCACAGTTAGTAGAGTTGTACATGGAAAGAATAGTATGCCAGCATGGAGTTCCAAAGAAGATCGTGTCAGATAGAGGAACCCAGTTCACTTCGCATTTTTGGAGGAAAGTGCATGATTCCCTTGGGACGGTGTTGAATTTCAGCTCAGCCTATCACCCTCAGACAGATGGACAGACAGAAAGAACTAATCAAGTGCTAGAAGATATGTTGAGAGCTTATGCTTTGCAGTATGGTACCAGTTGGGACAAGAATTTGCCCTATGCAGAGTTCTCATATAATAACAGTTATCAGGAAAGTCTTAAGATGGCACCGTTTGAAGCTTTGTATGGACGGAAGTGTAGAACTCCATTGTTCTGGAATCAAACGGGAGAAACCCAAGTGTTTGGACCATATGTTCTGAGAGATGCAGAAGAACAAGTCCGAGTAATCAGAGATAATCTGAAGATAGCACAGTCGCAACAGAAGAGTTACGCTGATAACCGAAGAAGAGATTTGTCTTTTGAGATCGGTGATTATGTTTACTTGAAAGTATCACCTATGAGAAGTGTGAAACGGTTCACTATGCAAGGAAAGTTAGCACCCAGATATATTGGTCCGTTCAAGATTCTTGAGAGATGTGGAGAAGTTGCTTATCGGTTAGAGTTACCAGAAAGTTTGTCAGGAGTTCACGATGTGTTCCACGTATCTCAACTCAAGAAGTGTTTGCGAGTACCTGAAGAACAGTTACTGTTGAAAGAACTAACAGTTAAGGAAGATTTGACCTATGAGGAATATCCGGTTAAGGTTTTGGAAACAGCTGAAAGGATTACAAGGAGTAAAGTCATCAAGATGTGCAAAGTGCAGTGGAATCGATAGGCCACTTGGGAAAGAGAGGAAGATCTAAGAAAAACCTACCCTCAACTCTTTAAGTAAGTAAAATCTAGGAATCTCGGGGCGAGATTCTTTTAAGGGGGGTAGATTTGTAACACCCTAAAATTTGAATAGCAAAATAGATTTGAATTTGAGTTTAATTTGGTTTAATTTAAAGCATTTTGTGTGAAGCATAGAATTAAATATATAAAACTAAAATTAAATACCATGTTAGGGTTCAACTTGTGTGATGCATTTCATGCCTCTGCATTTTCTTGAATTGTTTGATGTTGCAAAACCCTAGAAATATATTCAAAATCTATTTTTGAAAATCAAATTTTGCAAAATCAAAAACGAAAAGAAAAAGGAAAAATGAAAACCCTCCCTCTCTGTCTTTCAGCCCACAGGCCCGCTCTCCCTCTCCCTTTCTCTTTCTCCCGAGCAGGCCGGCACCCTCCCCGCGGCCCAGCTCCCTCGGCCCAGCCTGCACCGCGCTCCCTCCCTCTCTCCCACTGCCACCTCGGGCCCGCTTGTCGGCGCCTCTCTTCTCTCCCTCCTCTCTCTGACAGGGCGGACCCGCCTGTCAGCCCTCTCTTCTCCCTCCCGAGTCCGGAGCGGACTCTGCCGCGACGTCGCGCCGCGCCGCGTTCGTTCCGCGTCCGCGCGCGTGGCCGCACGGGACTCTCCCCCTCGGTCCCATATATAGCGCCGACCCCCGCGCCGTCTCTCCCATCGATCCTCGAGCTCTCCCCTCACCTCGAACACGCAACAGCGCCGCCGCAGAGCTCCGCCGATCCGCCAGCGAGCCGCCGCCGTTCCGCGCCTCTAGACGCCGCAGGCTCTCCATCGAGTCGCGCTTCGCCTTCGCGTAAGTGCAGAACGCCTTCTCCCTTCCTTTTCCCTCTCTTTCGTGCACTGGTGGACCTCGCCGCCGTGTACGGGATAACCGCCGCCGCGGCTTTCCGTCGGTGGTCCTCCTCCGTCCCGATCAAGCTCTGCTAGTGCCTGGAATAGCTTCGCCGTGTCACCCTCTTGCTCCTCGAGCCGTTTCCCGGCCGGATTGGCCACCCGAGTCCCTAACCACCGTGCACCGAGTGTCCGCCGCCGCCGTGCTACGACGTCGGTGTTTTCTGTCGGTCCCGAGCCTCGCCATAGCCCTAGATGGGTTCGCGGCGTCATTCTCTTTCTCCTGGTGTGTTTGTCTTGCGAAACCGAGCACCGCAGGGCCCTAATTCCATCGCGCGGCCGTGCGCCGCCGTCGGCCATGGCATCCGCCGTGCCGCGCCGCTCTGCTCCGGTGGGGAACCGCCTTCTCCCTCCCCGGATCTAATCTGATCCATCCATCTCTAATCCTACGGCCCAGAAACAAAGATACCCCTTCGGGTGGTCACTTTGCTAAAGAACCCTCGGGCTTTTGATCCCTGAACCCGCAGTCCATAAGGCGCCTTTCAGCTTTGCGCTTTCCCCTCGGGAAAACGTAATTTCCTTTAATTCAGAGTTATTTCGAAAATAAAATAAAACCCTAATTTCCTATTTTTCCTCTAAACTTCAAATGTCTATATTTTGCTCGTTTTAAATCCAAATCGACTCGTTCGAGTTGCGTTAGATCCGTAATTTTATGTTCTATCCAGTAGTATAGATTTCACCGATGTTAATTACTTTTGAAAATCAGAGAAAATTACTTTGCCAAAGCTTTAATCCTGCCCTTTTCAAAATCCCGTTTAATCTATAACTTCTTCGTTTTAGATCCGAATAGTGTGATTCTCGCGTCTTTGTGATCGTAGTAAAGTTTATATCTGTTTCATAACCTCTTCAAGGTCTCTTTATTTTTTATGGTGTAATGTTCTGATCATGTCTTTATTGCTTCGTGTATGATTGTTCAGATGATTGTGTGGTGATGTTGATCGAGTACAGCCGGTGAGACCTTCGTTGACCAAGAGTTCTTTGCAGCAGACCAGGATCACCACGAGCTTTGGCATCAAGGCAAGTTTAACATGGGATCATCCTTGTTACCTATTCACCATAATTCAATCTAGTCATTATTGCATGTGTCTAATTTGATGCCTATTAGATCTATACCATAGCTTTGTTATCCTTTACCTTGTCACCATGGGTTTATATGCATATGGGTAGCTTTGCTATGCTTTACAATAATGGATCTGGAGATGAATCTTGATTAATGATATATGCAACAATGAGTTAAAACTGGCTTTTGTAGCAACATGGAATAGGACCCCACTATAGGGCAAAAGCTGGGATTTCTAATACAACCACGAGTGTTATATGGCTCTGGCTTTAGTTGAGTATAAAGTTTGGACTAGCATGCTTGTGGTTCGTGAAAGGCACCTTTGCCGAGCTGGTTATGGGGTATAGCTTGTGTGGGGACTGCTGCGGGTGGTACCATCGGGGTGTCCCATATTCCCCTTTGCATTGGGCTCGTAGTGATGAGGACATCACCGGCTTAGATATGACCATGCCAACCACTTCTATACCAAAGGTGAAACCATTCTATATGAGGTTTATCATTGTTACATTTGATGAATGGGTGCTGCACTATGAAGTGTGTATGTTTTCATTTTCAAAATTGCTTACATGGATCAAGGAAGGGTTAGATTGCATATGGAAAGCATGGATGGTCAATGAAGTTGATTGGGGACCAAATCCAAGTGTTCCTAACGTTCTCCACCAGGCCACCACGTCACATTGGATCCAAGGAAACAAAGAGTCCAAGTCCAACACATTTTGGAAAGTTCAATTCGGACTGCACAAGAGTCCAAACTTGCGACGGTTGCCACGACTTCATACGGACTCCGATTGGGACGTTCTAGCACTTTTTGGAAAGCTTATCAAGTCTACTTTCCAAAGGGTCCGGACTCATACCTATATCCTATCAGATGCGTGCGCAGTAGATAATTTAATACCGAGATCTTTTCTGCCAACGGTGCTGCATCACCCTATTTTAGGCCGATGGCCCGTGTATCAAGTTGAGTCCATTAGGGATTCATCCTATGGTTGTAGGACGACACTAGGACCCTTGTGGTCGTCCTCCCTCCTCCTTATATCCCCTAGAGCCGCCACAAACAGATTGGGTTTTGTTTAGATGAAAGTTTAGCTGCTGCTACTTCCTTGTAGACGCGTGTGTCGACTAGATCATCCGTTCTACTTGATTCGGAACCCACCTTCATGTGTATCACATCTGATCTTTCATCTCATATTTGCAATTGAGTGCTTGTTCTACTTGTTCTTGCTTGTTCTTCGATTGCTTGCAGGAATAACCCTAGTGGTTTGGTTGGTTGTGATCCGCAAGATCGTGAGCAACCGCTGGATTTGGTGTATCGATCGCTAAGGCGCAGCGTCCTTGGATGGTTGTAGTCGGATCGTGAACGTCTCTCCAGTCAAATCGTAGTTATCTATCTCCACCGAAAGATCGGGACACCCATACCCTCATCACGTAGGGTCCGCTACATGTTAGAAAGAGCTTTTGAAAGACTTCATAGTGTTCCCTGCCCACTCACCTTGGAAGTGTTATGGGAGTAATTAACCCGGGCATATGGGTAACATGGCTTGTGGGTAAAGTGTATAACCTCTACAGAGTGTAAATCTATCATGATAGCCGTGCTCACAGTTACGAGCGGCCTGGAAAACTCACAGTGTAGATGATCATGTTGTTTAATTGTTAATGTGGTTTACTACTCTTATCATGTGGATATCAATTGGGTTATGCATAATTAAAGCTAAGTGTTGGTAAAACTTGACCAAGTTAAAAGTAACCGCAGTACAGACAGTGTCAACCTTTTGAGCTTCATAACCCTATGTTACTCTTGCTGAGTACGTAAGTGCTCACTCTTGCTTTCTCAACCCCTTTAGATGGCTATGAAGACTACCGTGAGTACTAGGCTAGTGGTCAACTAGTCGGCGTTCCCTGTGAAGTGGAGCTTCGTCGCGAGAGTTATCTTTATATTCCGCTGTTATGTTATTTAAATATTATTCGTTATGTAATAAGCACTCCGTGATGGTACTATTTAAAGATTTGTCGGCTTATGTGTGTGATTGATCTCGTGGCACACATGAGTTATTCATATTCAATTTTATCCTTAAAATTGGGTGTGACAATGTTCAACACCATATCCGTGCAGCTCAATCTCGACAGAAAGGGTATGCCGATAAAAGGAGGAGACCTTTGGAGTTTCAAGTTGGTGACTATGTGTGTCCTAAGGTGTCACCAATGAAAGGTGTCCGTCGTTTTGGAATTAAGAAGAAGTTAGCACCCCGATATGTTGGACCTTATCGGATCATTGCCAAGAAAGGCAAAGTCGCTTACCAAGTACAGTTACCCCAGAGATGAGTATTATCTTTCCAGTGTTCCATGTATCTCAGTTCAAGAAGTGTCTTCGAGTTCAGGAAGAGAAAGCCGTTCAGAGCTCCGACATAGTGATCAGATCAGACTTGGAGTACAACGAGAAGCCCACAGAGATCTTGGACACCAAGACCAGAGTCACCAGAAACTGAGAAGTGAAGACTTTCAAGGTTCTTTGGAGTAATCATGGTCCCAATGATGCAACCTGGGAGACCGAGGTCTACCTAAGCGCAAACTATCCCGTCTTTTATAATAAATTGTAAAGATCCCAAATCTCGGGACGAGATTTCTTTAAGGAGGGAAGGGCTGTGACACCCTGTGTCAAGCTTGCATTAGGATCATCATTAGCTCTAAGCATAAGCATTGCAATTGCATTCATGTTTCATATGACATCATTCATATGAATGTTTTGTTGCTTTTGAAACTAGAACTGAATAGGAGTTATATGCTCTTATTTTATTAATGCTTGAATAATTAAGTTTAGTTTATTTATTAAAAGGTTAAAGTAATTTCTTGTCCCTTAATTTGTTTGATCAACTTAGAACTGCAACCTTTAAAAATAAGGGTTTTCAGAAAATATGACCTACATGAAAAATGTAGAGAATATTATTCTGAACAACTTTGGTTTACATTTCAAATCTTAGTTGTCCTTTTGAAATAGTTTTGAATCAATTTCAGTTTGAAGAAAATAAAAGAAAAATGGGAAAAGGAAACAAACCTGAGATGGGCCGCGTCCATCCTTTCGGCCCACTCGGCCTTGCCACCGGCCCACGCCCGCGCGCACACCTGCGCTCCCGCGCACGCGCAGCGCACGCATGCACGCACTCACCAGACACGGTCGCATCGTACGCCGGCGATGCCACCACGTGGCCACCGATGCATGCCCGCGGACGCCGACAGCCGCGCTGCGTCACTCGCCTTGCGCCGCACGCTGCCACCCTACGCCAACCAAGCAGCTCGCCCACTTGCCGCCTCTGCCCGCCGTCGCCTCGTCGTCGCAGCGCCTGTCTCCGGCCAGCCGCTCGCCCCGTCTCACTCGCGATCGAGTGCCGAATCTCCCTTAACAGTGCTAGGACCAAGAGCACGCTCTGCCCCGCGTGCTGCCGCCTCTGCCGCACGCCGCAGACATGCCACCCGCTGTCACCCGCTGCGTCGCGTCGCATCCCAGCCCCCACTGGTCGCGCCGGTCGGCCATGACCGCGCAGGAGGGAACGCATACACCCCCGCGACCTCCCGCAACCGCAAACACTCACCCACATTCGCCCTCTCGCTTGCTCTGCCTCCGCACTCGCCACGCCGAGCACTGAGAGCGCCTAAACGCCTCGGAGCATCTTTAAGACTCCCAGCATTTTGCAAATTAATTTACTTGAGTATTTTATAGTGTGATGCATTAGGTGTTAGGAGTTGATTGAATCCCAATTGTTGCATTACCTTCCTTGATATTTCATTTACCTACCTTGTTAACCTGATAAATAAAAGTAAAAGCAACCGCTTAGCCTGCTGCTTAGATCAAATGGTTACATTTATATTTATTGTATTACCCCAAGGGGTAGTACCGATCACAGTTGGCTATATTTTGCTATCGTGGGAAAGAACCAATGGTAGTGATGAAATGCGGTCAACTGGAAGGCAAGGGAACCAAGTGGTTTAGACTTGGGGGCAGTCCGTCCGTTGGATCGTATAGGTTTGTATACGATGGTGGCCCTCTTACATCATTGAATGCGCCCTTTCACATAGGGGCCGTTGCGATCTTTGACCCTGAAGCTGAGTAAACACTGTCCAGGCCGACTCTCAGTCTGCTGTTAGCACCCTCTAGATTGAAGATACGATCTGCCCGTTGTGGCCAACTGATTTCTACAATTGGGTGGACCAATTTGAGCTCGCCACGTACTACCTGGGCAGTGTTGAGCGGTGACCCAATGCATGGACCCGATGGGGAAAGTGTGGGCGTGTGTTAAAGGTAATCTTGCAACTGGTTGTATATCGATTCGAGTCGCCGCCTCCCACCGGATAGTGGGGGATTATGCTGAGCTTCACCACGGTACAACTCCATGCAACATCGATGATGATTCTACTAAAATATTGACAATGAAATTTGATATGGTATTATTATATTGGTTGAGTAGATCAAGTGAGTGCTCTAGTACATGTGCATAACCTAGATATAAATAATAGGATGGAAAATGGCTGCTCTCTAATATCTAAAGTTGTTTCATCTTTCTCGCGTTCCGCAAAAGAAAAGTTTATCCAGATCCACATAAATAGCCATGCATATCCTTGGAGTCTTTATTTTCAGTTAGACAGGTAAGTCTAGCTGAGTACATTCCAATACTCAGAGTTTATCCCGTTTGTTGTAGATGGCCAAGTATACTTTGGCTATTGTAAGCACTGTCTCTATCCTGTCGAAGGAGAAGAGGAGTAGGCCTTGGGCAAGGTCTTCTACGAGCTCATCTTTTGCTGTTGTTGGACATGATCTCGTGGGCACCCCTATCTATTAATGGTACTACTGTGGAGTAAAACTTTGGGTTCGAGTTTCAAAACAGTGTTTTATTTGGCCAGGTGTGTTGTGCGTGAGTACTATTTTATTTGGACAAAGTGTTGTAATAACTTTATTTCGTACTTCAAGTATTTCGTTTTAATTGTTGGTTCGTTCGAATGTGCATACCTGAGTTTGCGCGATCTTGGTTGGAGATACGATAGATAGAAATCCTTCAAGATTTCTGTACTATCGGGATTATATGGGCTCAAGTGTTTAAAGTGGTCATTAAATCGGCTACTTTGGTACTTGATCTCTTATAATTTGGGCGGTTCTGCCACAGACACCGCCCCGTTCCTTAGTCTGGCGAGCTCCGCCGTGACCGGGAGCGAGCCGGCCCCGGGCGGCGCCGCCGTCACTGGCGTGACTCCGCCGACCCCTCCCCCCGGATGCCAGACCCACAGCCGTCGCGTCGCCCCCTCCCCGGAGGCGGTAGTGGCGGATGACCCGGGGAGGGGGACAGCCTAGGTGGCATCGCGGCCATGGATGTCGAGGAGGCTCCGCCAACCGCGGTGACGGAAAATGCTGCGGTGATGATCACGGCGGGCGAGACCGTTGAGGGTGGTCTCGACAGGGTGGACGGCATCGCAGGCGTCACGGCCGCCGCGACGTCAGAGGGTGAGGTACCGGTGTCTAGGGCGAGCGAGGAGAGACCCCTGGACAGCCCCCTTCCTCCCAACATGTCGGTCCGAGGCACGGCGGCTCCTTGGTCCTTCACGGAGGAGGAGGTGACGGCCACGTGTGTGGCAAAGGTCATTCTCTCCCAGTCTAGCGCGACCTCGCCAAGCGAGGTGCCTGACGCTTGGGGAGAGGCTGCTCCTGGGACCCTGCGCCGTCTCCGCCCCGATCGTCGCTCATTCGGGGACGGTGACCGGCTTGTCTGGGTTGACCAGGAGAACTTGGGAAACCCTGTGTTCGTGTTGGACGACCGGCGTGAGCTTCACCACTGGAATCGCGTGGCGGACTCGCGCCAGGAGCATGACCTCCTTATCGCGCGAGGCTTGGGGCTCATTCAGCGGGCGGTCGAGTCGCTCTCTGATGACTTCTCACATCATGGCAATGTGAGAGGCCGCTTGATTGTAAGTGTTTGTTTTTCGCTCCTTTTTGTCAATTTCTTGACCTATCCCTTTGTGTAGATCTTGATGGCGACGAGCATTGAGAAGTCGGAGTTCATCCATCGCGAGGCCGGACGGTGGGCTCCCGGGCGGTGGACGTCCGTCGGAGGGGCCGCCGTGGCCGAGGACCTCGTCGTAGCTTGACGTCGTGTGGTGGAGTTGGAGGAGCTGTTGAGTGCTTCGGAATCGGGGGCGGTGGATGCACAGATGCTAGCGCAGGAGAGCACCGCCGCGGTCGACCGAGTCGAGAAAGCGCAGAATGTGGCTCGTGCAGACGCCGAGGCGGCTCGCCAGGCGCTGGTAGATGAGCGCGCGGCGCGTCAGGTTGAAGTGGAGCGCCTGACTGCCGAGCGTGATGTTGAAGCGGAGGCACGACGCCGAGCCGTCTCGGCTCTGCACTCCATGGAGGAAGAGCGCAGCGCCATGTGGAGTCAGCGTGATGCCCACCGTCGAGAGCGCGATGACGCCGTGGATCATTTTGAGGCCCTGTCAGACCGGGCTCGGGAGCGCAGCGTTGACGTCGACCGGAGGATTCTGGAGTTCTCCGCCCGGGTTGGCGAGCTGACGACGACGGTCGCACAGCTCCGTGCGACAGTCCATGGTCTGGAGAGGGAAAATGGAGGTACGCCGCCTTCCTTTGCCTGTTTGTCTTGGTGTGATGTGCCCTTTTGCTTGGAGGTTGAGTTTCCCTTCTTGTCACCCAGAGCTGCATGCTGGTGCGCAGGAGTCGCAGGCGTTGCGCGAGGCCGTGCACGGCGCGTGAGACATCTTCGGCGTGCCGGCCGTCGAGGGTGGTCCGGAAGCGGTCGGGACCCGTGTCGGCCTGCAATGGGAGCGTGGCCAAGCGCATCGGGGTCCACCGCACGATGGCTATCGCCGCGTGCCTCTACAACGTAGTGGATCCAACGCTCATCAGTGAGGGTTATCCCTCGGACGCCCCGGAGGATCTGCTCGACCCGATTGAAGCTGCCGCGGAGGAGCCCGCGACAACCCTGGCCGCCCAGCTTGAAGACAAGGTGTTCGCACCGCCAGAGGATTGACCCTGCGTGGTTAGTGATCAGGGCCGAGGGCCCCTGTAACAAACAATTTAAGTTGACCTTTTCATGTGCTCGCGGAGGGCTTTGGACAAGTTCTTATTGCTCCTTAGCGAGCTTGCCTTAAGTTTTCTTGTTTTCTAGTTTCCGCGTTTTTTCTGTTTTGTCCTAATTGCTTTGCCATTCCTGATAAGAGATTTGATCTGCCCGGATGGGCAGTCGGGTGGAAGTACTTGGCTCCGGGGAGTCGGAGTACTTCGCAGCCCGTTGTCGCGGTCCGGTGAGATTTTCTCCCTTGGTCGGCAGAAGACGAAGCTTTCGTTCGGCGGGAAGAAGTGTGGATGTTTTGCGTGCAAAAATGTTTGGAGAGAAAAAGTAGGGGGTTCCCCCCTTCCCAGCCCCCGAGCGAGGTGTGCTCTGGCGCGCGCCGGGAGTGCACCTTGCTAAGCGATTGGTCCGAGGGTTCCCCAATTTTTATTCCTCGAACTATTTGCTTATAGAAGATTACATGCGTATGTACAATGTGCTAGAGTACATATAGAAAGTAGGTAAACGACATAGCTGTTGGTGTTGTGGGCGTCCGAGCTCTTCGCGCTCTAGGGGCGACGTCCATCTTTTCAACGGCTTCAATCGCCGCCACCAGCTCCTCGCTGCGCACCTCGGCCATGGCGTTCTCGTAGCAGTCCACCTCGCACTAGTACACCATCTTAATGTTGGAGGTGACCGTGATGATGCCGCACGGCCCCGGCATCTTGAGCTTAAGGTAGGTGTAGTTGGGGATGGCCATGAACTTCGCGTAGTACGGCCTCCCCAAAACCGCGTGGTAGGTCCCTCGGTAAGCCACAACTTCGAAGGTGAGGTACTCGCTCCGAAAGTTTTCCGGCTCCCCGAACATGACGGGCAGGACGATCTGCCCCACGGGTATCGTTTGTCTTCCGGGGACGATTCCCTGAAAGGGAGACCCTGAGGATTGAAGCTTTTCCCTACGCAGGCCGAGGGCCTCGAAGGTGTTGTAGTACATGATGTTGACGCTACTGCCTCCTTCCATCAGCACCTTGGTGAAGCGCACGTTCCCTATGACCGGGCCCACGACAAGTGGATAACGACCCAGATGGGGAACGTGGCTCGGGTGATCACCTCGACCGAAGGTGATGTCGGGCTCTGACCAGTCGAGGATAGCCGGAGTCGCTGGGGAGACCGCAAAGACCTCGTGCCGCTCCTTCTCCTGTCGGCGTTTGCAGCCGTAGGCCTCCGAGCCTCCGAAGATCATGAGGCACTTGCTTACGTGGGGGTAGGAGTCATCGTGACCCCTGTCCCCGTCTTGGCCCTCCGACTGCTTTGACTCATCCTTGTCAGGGATGACCTTGAAGTATCTGGCCATCATGTCACACTGCTGGAGTGTTTGCTTGACCGGGCCATTGTGGTACGGGCACGGCTTGGTGAGCATGTCATTGAACTTGCCCACCTTCTTCCCGCCCTGAGAACGAGGGGGCTTGCGGTGTGCTGCCGCGACGAAGTTGTCGCCACCGCCACGCTGCGGCTTGCCCTCTTCTTGCTCATGTTCTGGGCGCGGTTCGAGCCGCCTTCGCCGGCGGTCTCTACTTCCTAGCCCTTACCCTTGTCGGGGTGGAAGATTGCACCGACCGCCTCTTCGCCCGAAGCGTAGATCGTGGTGATGTCGAGGAGTCTCTCGGTGGTGCGAGGGTTGGTGTGGCCCAGCTCGTGGACTAGCTTTTTGCCGGTGGTGCCTGCGAGAAAAGCCCCGACTATGTCTGGGTGGGCCGCAGTCGGGAGATTGGTGCATTGCTTGGAAAAACGACGAATGTAATCCCGGAGGGACTCGTCGACGTTATACCTACAGCTGCGGAGGTCTCAGGGGTTCCTTGGGCGCGTCTAGGTGCCTTGGAAATTCCCGACAAAGGCTTGTCGCAGGGAATCCCACCCGTTGATGGTGTGGGGAGGCAGGTGCTCGAGCCACGTGCGGGTCGAGTCTGAGAGGTGGAGAGGCAAGTTGCGGATGATGAAGTCATCATCGTCCGCATCGCCGACCTGATAGGCAAGGTGGTAGTCGTCGAGCCAAAGCCCGAGGTTCGTTTCCCCGGAGTACCGGACGATGTTGGTTGGTTGCCGGAACGGTTGCGGCAATGGTGCGCGGCGGATGCAGCGAATGAACGCCAAGGGGCCCGATGGCTCCGGCGTGGGAGGCCGGTCCTCGTCGCTATCATATCGTCCTCCATGACGGACGTGGTAGCCTCTGCTGGCACCGTCCTACTAGGTGTGCTTGCGCGCGTTAAGCGTGTCACGCACGTCACGCTTTTCGCCTACGCGAGCATGCACTGTCGGACGCCGGCGTTCAGCTGGTGTAGGATCCGGGTGGACCGACCACTCGCGGTCGTTGGGTGCCGGGCCGGTTGGATGGACAGTGCTGAGCCCATGGCTCCACAACGTGGAGCTCTCGGCCTGTTATGTCGCGGCTCGCTCCAGAAGGGTCTTCAGCTCCTCATGAGTGAGTTTGCCATCGGGAGCATCGGGCACCGGAAGGTTGCGGAGGAGCATCCTTGTTGCCGCGATGTTCTGGCTGGCCCGCATAAACTATGGCGTGTCGTATTCATCGTTGATGATGTGCTGGTATACCGCTCGGGCGTCCCTGCGAGCGCGTGGCTCTGCGGGATCCCTGGCGGCTTCGCACTCGAGCTTCTCGCGCTCGAATATCACCTTTTGCTGGCGCTCCACGAGCTACTGCTCTATGTCGTGGAGGTCGCAAAGCTGCTCCTACCAGGCCTCCGAGGCCTGTGGATCAGGCCGAGGTGGAGGTACCGGAACGCCCGTCTGGTGCACGGGCGTGTGGTTGACGTCGCCGTCGTCCCCCTCATCGATGAGGGTGGGGTCGACAGCGTCTCCGGGTGGCGGTGCATCACACATGAAACACTCGCGGCCGTAGTCCTCGCTGCGGTCACTCGAGCTCAAGTCGAGCAGGTAATCGCTGGCGCGAAGAAAACCATAGAAGGCCTCCTTATCCCCCAGACCGTCAAAGTCCAGGGGATCCCAGGGATCAACGCTCCCACGGCTGGAGTCGGCGTAGGAGGTGGTCTCAGAGCTTGTGAGGAGGTCTAAGCCGGACCGGGGGTGGTGGGACGCCAGTCCGATGTCTATCCCTTCTGCAGGTCAGCGTGGAACCATGCGGCCACCATCTCCGAATACAACGCGGTGGAATTTCTCATGCCGAATGGTAGTGCCTCTGGGACGGGCGCTTCGATGCGTCCGGAAGAGAGCGACTGCCTTCCCGCGAGCTGTGCCGTCACGTTGGCGAATGAGGAGTAGAGGTTGTGTAGGGACTCCTACTCGGCTGGGGTCCCATCAACGTGTTGAGCTAGCGCTCGAACTGAGGGTAGTCGGCCCGCGGGGCGGCTGTCCCGCGAGCGGTTTGCTCCCCGGGGGGAAGCAGGCTAAGGTGGGCCATGGAGGTCGTGATGGCGTCCACGGCTACCTCGGAGGAGGCCGTGGGGCGACGGAGGACCAGATCGGCCTCTTGCCTGTGGCACTGGAAGTCCAGGCTACCAAAACGAACAATGGAGCCCAGAGCAAAATTAGCGTGGCGGTTAGCCATCCGAAACTCGAAAATACGGGTGACACGCAAAGTCCCTACCTGGCGCGCCAACTGTCGGTGCCTAAAATGGCGGAGTCTAGACGACCAACGAGTAAATTTCTAAGCGTGTTGGAGATCGAATGGTTACGCCCGGAGAACACAAGATTTATACTGGTTAGGGCACGGACACCCTACGTCCAGTTTGCTGCTGAGTCGTGTTACCGAGCGCGGAGAGCTCGTAGATGGGAGCTACAAGCTTTGGTGAGAGAGGGAAGCAGATTCCCAGGTCTCGTGCGTATGAGGTTCGAGGTTCGTTATGAGAGTTCGCGTGGATGCGAGTATGAGTGTGTGTGAATGAGTTCAGAGGGTCGAGAGCCCGGTGGTTGGAGACCCATTCGCCCCCTTTATACGTAGGGAGAGATGGAGGAGTACAATAGAGAGAGGGAGAGTGAACGTGGGCTCGGTATAGGTTGTTGACTTGGGGGACGCTCTTGGCTTTTGTTCCTTTCCTTCCCGGGGAAGGCTTCGCTTGTTGACACGCCGTGGATCCTGTTCGTCCTTGATGCAACTATAGCCACGTGCTTTGTACTTGGGGGCGCTCCTGTTGCCATATTTGGGCATGGGCAGAGGTTGGCAGAACAGGACTCGGTACCCTACGTTCCGTCATACAAGGACGAATACACCTTAATCCCTGTTCAACTGTCCGTCGGAGGGATGGTGGACATTGATCGGTAGTACTAGAGCTTGTACTGCAAGGATTCTACAGGGGAAGCCATGGCGTTCCATGCCTGTAACCCCCATCCCCAAGGACGAGTCTATACTGTGGACCTTTTGACTATGGGCTAAAGTGCACCATGGATCGGGGAAGCCTCCGAGGTCAGGTGACGTCACAGATGACGTTACCCCGGCTCGGACGAGGCGGAAGAGCCCCCGAGGGTGGGCGGCGTCACGGATGACGTCATTCAGGCTCGGACGGGGCGGAAGATCTTCGAGGGAGTGTTATTGCCTTAGCCGGTTTGAGCGGGGAAGCCCCGAAGGCGGATTACATTACAGATGACGTCACCTCCGCTCAGACGAGGCGGAGGAGCCCCGATGAAGTGTCGTTGCCTTAGTCCTTTCGGGCGAGAAGCCCCGAGGATAGATGTCGTCACAGATCACGTCAACCCTGCACGGACGAGGCGGAAGACCCTCCAAGGGAGTACTCCCCTTTTGGTTTGGTTAAGGCGGCAAGTCCCCGGGAGTGATGATGTCACCCTGGCTCGGGCGAGGCGGAGGAGCTCCCGAGGATGATTTTATTTTTGCGAAGTGCGGTAAATTGGGTACCCTATTTCTAGGTATCCGATACAAACCAACCCGATGTAAACCATTACTTGGAGGAAGCTAATTAATTAGTCAGGTCCAGCCCACCCAGCTCTCATGGTTGCGCTGTTAAGCCAGGTTACATGCTTCGAGAACCGGGTCCTAGGGATCCAAGCAGGATACTAGCACAAAACCAAACCACCAACATCAGCACCATACCATGGCATAAACCAACCTCAACCAAACGGTCCATCCTGCCGGATTTGGTTACTCACCATGTTACTACCATCAACAGTTACCAAACCACATAAAAGTTGCATATATCATTAGTCAAAATTAATAACTAAACTCTCCCAACCCAAAACTGCAAGCTAAGCATGACACCTACCCAAACCAACAATAATTAACCGGGTTTCAAGGATGATATCACAAAACTAGTAAACCCTAACATAGGTTTCATATTAAGACTGCATACATCTAAGATCTAACTAAGCTAGTAAAATAAAATAACATAGGAGCAAATACGAAGGACACTTGCCTTCGAACTGGGTGGGTTCAGATAAATCAAACTCTTGCTCTTGGAAGTTTTTGAAAATCAGCACCTTCTGCAAAGAATACAACAAACATGGCCCACAAAAATAAATAAGAACAGTACACCAAGCTTTGATAAATATACTATACTGAATACTAACGTGTAGTACTCGCTGATATAAACTCGAGAGCGAAAGAACCACCTAAAACGGAGCTACGATTTAAAAGTTATGAGCTTTTGAAGTCGTAGGTTTTTTTTAAATAAAAGGAAATATTTATAAATATTTTCTAAACTAGGGATTAAAATGTAAAATATTTGGACCTGAATTATTGCATCAACAGAAATTAAATAATTCATTTTGTAAAGTAAAAAAAAATATGACTGAGGGATAAGAAAATGATAGGGTATAAATTGCATGAACGCGTGCACTATATGTTGCGCACACGGTTCATGGACTATAGATCGGGAAACAGCTGTGAGAGCAACCATCGTGAACCATGTCAATGATGAAGTGTATTTGGAGTAGTATTTCTGGATTTATTTTTCTAAAAGAAAACGGCCATAAAACGAGCATGATGTCAGCGTAACATCATCAGCTAATAAGCACAGGGGGAGCAAGCAGAGTACAACACACACCCGGCGTGCTGCTGTGCAACACATCTTGTGCATGCGCGCGTGTGCATGGAGGGATCGGAGCGCAGGGGCACCGATCGGAGCACAGGGGCACCGCGCTCGGCTCCGCCATGCACAGGACCTCGCGGTCGCCGGAGTTGTCGGCAATGCCGCACATGGCGGTAGTTCTACTGGTCGGATTTGGCAAAAGCACATACTCGAAGCCAGCGAATGTATTTGAGTAGCTAGAGAGATGAGGGCGAGGTATGCTGAAGCTCACCCTGCGGACATGGCGAGACGAAGGAGTGCTCGAGAGGTGGGGGTGATTCGTCACCACCGATTTAACGCCAATAAACACATTCATTTTTTTCATGAGAACCCATAGAGCCCGATAATGGAGGCAGAGGTGACCGGTCGAGGGAGGGTCGAAAATGAGGCGGCGGTGACAGCAAGTGCGCTCCAGCGGGATCGGCGAGAGGTCGCCACGGTGCACGGATCGATGCCGGGAAGCGGTGCCATGTGGCCTTGGCATGCTACTGTAATGCCGGCGAAGAAAAATGGTTGGAGGTGGCTGGATTAGGGAGATTATGTGCGGCACCATGGACTCGAACATGGCGTTGCGGCAGCGCTTGGTGGCAATTGGAGACGGTGGATCGATGTGGATGCCAGTGACATGTGAAAGCTGCGTGTGCACGTAAGGCCTCAGAGCCAGCTTTTATAGGGGCCGAGAGGGAGCGCAGGGGCCAGATGGTAGAGCTGGGCCATTAGTGGAGATAATGCCATTAAAAGCACAGAGGAGTGAAGATAGGGATTTAAGAGGAGTAACAGAGGGTACTGATGCAGACCGTTATTGCTAGTGGCTTGATGGAGCATTTCAATGGCATTATATAGAGCAGCCCTTGCCGGTCGCAAGCCATGGAAGTTTTTGAAAATCAGCACCTTCTGCAAACAATATAGCAAACATGACCCACAAAAATAAATAAGAACAGTACACGAAGCTTTGGAAAATATACTATATTGACTACTAACGTGTAATACTCGCTGATACAAACTCGAGAGCGAAAGAAACAACTAAAACAGAGCTACGATTTAAAAGTTATGAGCTTTTGAAGTTGTAGGGTATTTTTTTAAATAAAAGGAAATATTTATAAATATTTTCTAACCAGGGATTAAAATGTAAAATATTTGGACCTGAATTATTGCATCAACAAAAATTAAATAATTTATTTTGTAAAGTAAAAAAAATATGACTGAGGGATAAAAAATGATAGGGTATACATTGCATGAACGCGTGCACTATATGTTGCGCACACGCTTCATAGACTATAGATCGGGAAACAGCTCAATGATGAAGTGTATTTGGAGTAGTATTTCTGGATTTATTTTTCTAAAAGAAAACGGCCATAAAACGAGCATGATGTCAGCGTGACATCATCAAACTAATAAGCACCGGGGGCAGGGGGGAGCCAGAACATAGGGGGCCGTGCGAACATAGGGGGGGCGTGCAAACCAAAAATGTGTGTCAAAATATATATACGCTAAAAATTTATACATAACACCCAAATAAATGTTTGTGTTTGTGTGTAGGATATTTTAGAGAAACCAGAAAACTAAAATGAAGGGAAATTAATTAGCCTCAGGCCTCGGGAAAAAAATTACAGTAATAATAAGTAGTTAAATATGGTCAATATTCAAAAGCACTAGTTTCTAAATGTTAAACGGCAAACAATTGATCACTTGTGGTTTAGCCTCGGCCAAAGCAGTCATTTAATCGGGAAAATAGTCATTTAAACGGATGATTATCTCGAACCATCATGTAGTGTTTAAATGTTGTGTACACATGCTGTTGCTAAATAATATATATTTCATTGGAGATCAATTCACAAGGATTAAACAAGGAATATGCATAAATTTTCAATTAACTAGCTAATTAGAGTGTGTGCAATGGGGACAAATTAATTTTTGATAGGCTATAATAGAAACAAAATATATGGAGAAAATATTAAAATGACCAATTTTCTATTTATATAAGATACTATTAGAGATTATTAGAGATTAATATAGAGAAAGAAAAAAATCATAATAGCAATAGTACAATTAGCTAGCTAATTAAATAATTAAACACTTAATTTATATAATGTAGTGTGGGAGTCATGGAAAGGTTGGGGGGTGTCAGGCCCCCCTCTGCCCCCCCCCCCCCCCCCCCTTCCCTCCGCCACTGCCGGGGGAGCAAGCAGAGTACAACACACACCCCGTGTGGCAGGGGGCTGCTTCACGGCCACATGCCGTCTTTGGCGCTGCTGTGCAACACGTGTTGTGCATGCGCGCGTGTGTAGGGAGGGATCGGAGCGCAGGGGCACCGCGCTCGGCTCCGCCATGCACAGGACCTCGCGGTCGCCGGAGTTGTCGGCAATGCCCCACATGGCGGTAGTTCTACTGGTCGGATTTGGCAAAAGCACATACTCGAAGCCAGCGAACGTATTTGAGTAGCTAGAGAGATGAGGGCGAGGTATGTTGAAGCTCACCCTGCGGACATGGCGAGACCAAGGAGCGCTCGAGAGTTGGGGGTGATTCGTCACCACCGATTTAACGCCAATGAACACAGTGACGAACTCATTTTGTTCCTGAGAAACCATAGAGCCCGATAATGGAGGCAGAGGTGACCGGTCGAGGGAGGGTCGAAAATGGGCGGCGGTGACAGGCAAGTGCGCTCCAGCGGGATCGGCGAGAGGTCGCCACGGTGCATGGATCGATGCCGGGAAGCGGTGCCATGTGGCCTTGGCATGCTACTGTAATGCCGGCGAAGAAAAATTAGAGGTTGGAGGTGGCTGGATTAGGGAGATTATGTGCGGCACCATGAAATCGAACATGGCGTTGCGGTACCGCTTGCTGGCAATTGGAGATGCTGGATCGATGTGGATGCCAGTGACATGTGAAAGCTGCGTGTGCACGTGAGGCTTCAGAGCCAGCTTTTATAGGTGCCGAGAGGGAGCGGAGGGGCCAGATGGTAGAGCCGGGCCATTAGTGGAGATAATGCCATTAAAAGCACAGATGAGTGAAGATAGGGATTTAAGAGGAGTAACAAAGGGTACTGCCGTTAGTGCTAGTGGCTTGATGGAGCATTTCAATGGCATTATATAGAGCAGCCCTTGCCGGTAGCAAGCTCATGGAAGTTTTTGAAAATCATCACCTTCTGCAAACAATACAAGAAACATGGTCCACAAAAATAAATAAGAATAGTACATGAAGCTTTGGAAACTATACTATACTGACTACTAACGTGTAGTACTCGCTGTCGAGAGTGAAAGAACCACCTAAAATAGAGCTACAATTTAAAAGTTATGAACTTTTGAAGTCGTAGGGTATTTTTGTAAATAAAAGGAAATATTTATAAATATTTTCTAAACCAGGGATTAAAATGTAAAATATTTGGACTTGAATTATTGCATCAACAGAAATTAAATAATTCATTTTGTAAAGTAAAAAAATATGACTGAGGGATAAAAAATGATAGGGTATAAATTGCATGAACGCGTGCACTATATGTTGCGCACACGGTTCATGGACTATAGATCGGGAAACAGCTGTGAGAGCAGCCATCGTGAACCATGTCAATGATGAAGTGTATTTGGAGTAGTATTTCTGGATTTATTTTTCTAAAAGAAAACGGCCATAAAATGAGCATGATGTCAGCGTGACATCATCAAACTAATAAGAAACGGGGGCAGGGGCGGAGCCAGAACATAGGGGGGCCGTGCGAACATAGGGCGGGCGTGCAAACCAACAATGTGTGTCAAAATATATATACGCTAAAAATTTATACATAACACCCAAATAAATATTTGTGTTTGTGTGTAGGATATTTTAGAGAAACCAGAAAACTAAAATGAAGGGAAATTAATTAGCCTCAGGCCTCTAACCTTCATCCGATCAATATAATTCTTTGGCGGGAAAAAAATTACAGTAATAATAAGTAGTTAAATATGGCCAATATTAATAAGCACTAGTTTCTAAATGTTAAATGGCAAACATTTGATCACTTGTGGTTTAGGCTCGGCCAACACGGTCATTTAAACGGGAAAATAGTCATTTAAACAGATGATTATCTCGAACCATCATGTAGTGTTTAAATGTTATGTACACATGCTATTGCTAAATAATATATATTTCATTTGAGATCAATTCACAAGGATTAAACAAGGAATATGCATCAATTTTCAATTAACTAGCTAATTAGAGTGTGTGCTAAGGGGACAAATTAATTTTTGATAGGCTATAATAGAAACAAAATATATGGAGAAAATATTAAAATGACCAATTTTCTATTTATATAAGATACTATTAGATATTATTAGAGATTAATATAGAGCAAGAAAAAAATCATAATAGAAATAGTACAATTAGCTAGCTAATTAAATAATTAAACACTTAATTTATAGAATGTAGTGTGGGAGTCATGGGAAGGTTGGGGGGTGCCAAGCCCCCCTTCCCTCCGCCACTGCCGGGGGGAGCAAACAGAGTACAACACACACCCGGCGTGCAGGGGGCTGCTTCACGGCCACATGCCGTCTTTGGCGCTGCTGTGCAACATGTCTTGTGCATGTGCGCGTGTGCAGGGAGGGATCGGAGCGCAGGGGCACCGCGCTCGGCTCCGCCATGCACAGGACCTCGCGGTCGCCGGAGTTGTCGGCAATGCCGCACATGGCGGTAGTTCTATTGGTCGGATTTGGCAAAAGCACATACTCGAAGCCAGCAAACGTATTTGAGTAGCTAGAGAGATGAGGGCGAGGTATGCTGAAGCTCACCCTGCGGACATGGCGAGACGAAGGAGCGCTCGAGAGGTGGGGGTGATTCGTCACCACCGATTTAACGCCAATGAACACAATGACGAACTCATTTTGTTCCTGAGAACCCATAGAGCCCGATAATGGAGGCAGAGATGACCGGTCGAGGGAGGGAAAATGGGCGGCGGTAACAGGCAAGTGCGTTCCAACGGGATCGGCGAGAGGTCGCCACGGTGCACGGATCGATGCGGGGAAGCGGTGCCATGTGGCCTTGGCATGCTACTGTAATGCCGGCGAAGAAAAATTAGAGGTTGGAGGTGGCTGGATTAGGGAGATTATGTGCGGCACCATGAACTCGAACATGGAGTTGCGGCAGCGCTTGGTGGCAATTGGTGACGCTGGATCGATGTGGATGCCAGTGACATGTGAAAGCTGCGTGTGCACGTAAGGCCTCAGAGCCAGCTTTTATAGGGACCGAGAGGGAGCGGAGGGGCCAGATGGTAGAGCCGGGCCATTAGTGGAGATAATGTCATTAAAAGCACAGAGGAGTGAAGATAGGGATTTAAGAGGTGTAACAGAGGGTACTGATGCAGACCGTTATTGCTAGTAGCTTGATGGAGCATTTCAATGTCATTATGTAGAGCAGCCCTTGCCGGTCGCAAGCTCATGGCTCAGCTTCTGTAGTCAGCGCAGAGAGGAAGGCAGGAAGCTGGAGGTGGGAGATGACGTGTGGGGCCATGTTGGAAGTGAGAGGGGTCAAGAAGGTCTCGCGTGCTGACATCCTGTGGTGGTGGGGTGATTTGCTGATTAAAGAAAACGAATATACGGAAGACACAGTTTTTGTCAACTTGCTAGTTGAATACGTGATGATTTATGGCATGGCTATTCCTTCCTGCATGGATTAAAACACATGCAAAGAATAAGAGGCGAAGGGGAAAAGAAAGACCGGATAAAAAGCGAAAGCATTTCTTGTAGAGAAAAAGAATGAAAAAGATTAGGATGGACTTGATGATCTTAATAAATAGAATAAAGATTGGATCGGACCATGAAAAGATTTGATAAATAATTGACGTGAAACATTTTTCTTTTAATAACAAATAAATTTTGAAATATTTTATAATTCATTTCTATGAAATGTAAATAAAACTTTGAACTTGTTTTCGTATTAAACTCTCTTTTCTTTAAGAATTTTTATTTACTTTGTAAATAGAACAAAAATCGATTCGAACCTAAATCGAGTTTTACTAAATTATTTTTCAGTCAATAAAATATAATGCAAATGACATGAATGCAACACCCCTTTCATATTATATTAAAAACAATTTTAAAATTCACGTTTTGCACATTCTTCGTTGCTAAAAGCCTAATTAAATCTTATAATTTTTAAGAAAATCATAAATCCTCTTATTTTATTTAGTGTTTTCTATTCACAACCCAAAATAGAAATTTTGGGGTGTGACAGAGGTTGATTAGCTCTTCCTTGAGTTTTGAGTTCTCTTCCATCATCTTCACATAGTCATCATACTTGTCGGCTTCAACTATCTTCTTACCCTTGCACTTAGCTTTCTGCTCACTAGCAACTTCATCAAGCAAGTCCTCACAAGAAGTAGCACTATCACACTTAACAACCGGGTTAATAACAACATATGTAGCAAGATCATGTGTGCCATGTTCATTTTTCACTTGGTTGTAGTCATCTTTTACCAAGTTATACCTTGTTTGGAGCTCTTGTGTTGACCTCTCAAGCTTATCATCTTTCTCATTACCTTGCTTAAGAGAGACTTTGAACTCCCTAGTGCTAGATGTGACAGAACCTCTTAAAATCAGGGCCCACTTGCCAAGATTAACGTCCATCCGACTTAATCCCAACAAATGATCCAAGTCTTAATTGGTCCGTCAGGTGTCGTCGTTTTGCAATGGGTCATCCACCTCTTTCCGAGCAGGATCCTCATTATAATCATTGCAGAAGTAATACAATAATTTAATTTACATCAAAGTAGCGGAATAAATAAGAGTCATATTACAACACATAAATTTAGAAATATAACATAAGTGTTATTACTACATCAAGCCAAGCGGTAAGGATTATAAGACAACAACCATGTACCCTGCCCAAGGGTCACACAACATCTATTCTTCATCATCAACATTAACTACGGTCATACAACGCGAAGTTGTACACACAGCACTCTGACCATCATCTGCAACAAGGGTTAACAAACCCTGAGTACGTGAGTACTCAACAAGACTTATCCGACAAATAAAATATTTGGTGGACAAAAGATATGCAAGTCATAGGTATCAAGGTGGGGTTTTACAAGAATCAAGTGTTTTGCATAAATGAGCATTTATAAAAAAGAATTGAAATCAATTTAGTTCTCATAAAAGTTACTCAAGTACCGATCTGAATGTTTTGATCCATCACGAGGCAACAACCATCCCAAAAGGAAACCATCAAGTATCCAGTTTAAGTTTCATTAACTACATTGATAAGAACAGGGTTATGTTTCCATATCCGAGGAACACGACGATTCGAACCGGTTTATCCCAGCTGAGGCTTCCCAATCACACGACATATACAACACTAAAGCACGCATATGACTACCTTTCCCTGGATCCTCTATCCGAGAACGGGCTTCCGCTACCCGAGAGCACAGTACGCCTCCATCCAGTTCCTCGAACTTGGAGGGTACACACTACTCTCGCCATCTCTCCACTCCCAGTGCGGTTTAACCGTCCTTTAGACTAGATTAGCCAGAGTCCGACTTCCCCAAGGTATGTGATAAGTACTCCAAAGTCACAACCCATGGACTTTAACAACAGCAAGGCACTAATGACACAGGCGGAGAGAACCCGCTCACTAGATATCCACATCTGGTGGCTCACCAACACCGAGTCCGCCCGGTCCCGATTATTACTTCCAACAAACCATCATATCCTTTTTAAGACAAGCAATCCGCTATTCTTCTAAAAAACCAGAACCATTGCCGAAGCAATCATGTTATCACCTATTCTCGCAGATGACAGTAATCATCCGACTCTATCGGTCTTAACATTGCTAAGTAGCATAAAGCATCATTCGTATTTTAAAATAGCATCAAGGTACAGGGAATAAATAATTCAAGGTAAGGCTATGCATCAAGTAGGAATTTATTTGAATAGTAACAATGCAATAATTAACCATAAGTGTATTTAAAGAAAACATTTTTAAATACAAGGTAGGGTTTGAATGCACCGGGGCTTGCCTAGGTAAGAACACTGGTCAGTGGTTTGTTAGATGATACATGCTTGTCAAGTATCATAGATCGACATTAGAATTCCAAGATTAACCATCTTCTGAACTTGGTCATCAACATATCTTTGATTACATCCACCAATCACCGTCTTCGGGTTCGATACTAACCATCATGTATGAATCTATCGTACCTTAATGAGATGAAAATGTATAAATGCAATTAATTGATAACACAAAGATACATCACAACAGACATTCAAGTGAATAAGAGTTAATATATGACATAGGCACTTTTAGCTAATTAAGCAATATCATTTAAGCATAAAGGTTGGACATGCTAAGCACTTTAAATATGACACACCATAAGACTTGATTCCAATCATGTCAAGTATAGAGCAATCAAGATTAACTAACAAGTTTAGTCAAGCAAAGATAAATTAAAACACTTAAGGCATCACAAGACTATACAATGCATAGGCATTCATAGTTGATTAATTTAACCTTACCAAGCATGATATTTGGATATAAAAAGAAACTCAAGCATAACACACAACTGAACTTAGCTTAATACTTGCCTAAGTACTCATTAACCAAGAGGTAAACATTAGATTAAACAACCAAAATAGAATAGAACAATTAACTTATGCATGTAGTTTTTTTTGGACAGCAATACAACAGTCACCATTTTAAACATATCTAGAGTTTTACAAATCCAAAGGACTTGCAACAAGACATTATGGAAATCTTATTAAATTATCTACATTTCATTCCATACTAGCACAGCATGATTCACAAGTTAAATAAGTCGAAAATGCAAAGTCACAGAATCTGTTTCAGAAAAACAGAGAGTAGCGATCTCTGATTCCCAACTTAAAACATGAATAAATCATAAACTACTTGGCCAAATGCCACCAAATTTTAACATCAGGTAGATACATGAGTTATCTACAACTTTGGTATTCACGAGATTCTCAGAAAACATCATTAACATGTGGTAATTTACATTGCCCCCAAAACTGTCTAGAAACTAACAATTGCAATAAATAAATATTAACTTATGGTGAAAACACATAACTTGACAAGACCAACTTTACCAACATGTCACACCTGATAAATGAACACTAGAAAACATAATGTACATTACTAAAAAAATTCTTTTAATACATTTTCTTAATTTATTTAGATAACTAGGTGTAATTATGAGCACATATCAAACATGCATAAACAATTCTACCAAAATTACAGAGGCTTACACATTCTTTTATTAGTCTACTGTATAAGTTTCAGATTATTTAAGCAAGTGTAAAAACCTCTATGAAATAGACAAAAGTTCTATTGAAAGCATCTTAAACAAAACAACAGATTTTCATACTTAACTTAGAACAACCATAACCTGAGATCTACACCACATAAAAATCTAAATCTTAACATTTTGGAAAGCTTATGAAATATAATTCAATTGTTTCCACAGTGACAAAGCATGAATCTAAAAGTAAAATGCTAAAACAACTCATTCTTATCAGCTCTATCCAGAAAGTGAACAACAACTACATTCAACTTGAAAAATTAATAAATCCTAAACTATCAGATGTAAAATCATGAAATCTTAACAAAAGATAGATCATAAAATTAGCTATCACTTTGGTATTCAACTCATCCACAGAAAATATCGTCTTGCCCACGAAATAAATTGCTTAAGAAACATTACAGCAGCAGCCTTAAACAGAGACATAGTCACTTTGCCATTTTTATAACTCTAAAACCATCAAACATAAAATCATAAAATTTTTACCAGGAATCAAGCATAAACTTTTAAACATACCATAAAAATTTCAGATTTATTTGATGAACAGAACAGTGGGTACGAAAATGACAAAAACATCTTAACAGATTTGACATGCTTGCACAAAATGATTTTTACAGGAAAGTAATAAACTAAAACATGCCATATGATAGATCTACTACACAGAGCACTTCATGAGGATTCCATAAAGTTCAGAAACACATTCAAATGATGTTTCTATGAATTAACACGAATTTCCAAAGTTCAACAAAATCATGAGAAAATAATTACGGGCTTTTCTTTTTCATCATAACCCTAACTTATCATGAAAACAATTAAGCCCTTAAATGTAAATCCATGAGTCATGATAAAATTGCATAAAAATCCAACAAAAAGCATCCCTTACCAAACCAACCTTTCTCCAACCTTTTACTGAAGAAATTCATGGGAACCATGGATTTGAGCTTGATTTCATGGCCGAGTTAGTTTAAGGGAAGTGAAATAGAAGAATCAAAGGAGGGAGGAGGATTGGAGTAGTAGCACAAGGAGGGAGGGAGGCCAATGGACAGGAGGGGGCTCGGGCGAGCAGAGCAGTGGCCGGCGTTGGGCAGGCCGTTGGCCTCCTGCCGGTGGAACCGAGAGGGAGAAAGAACAGAGAGAGGGAGGAGGCGAGTGAAAGGGAGAGAGGAAGAGCAGAGACCGAGAGCTGGAGACCGGTCTCCAATTTCTTTCCCCCTCCACTCGACACGGCACAGGGCACGCGTCGGCCAGGCGAGTGTGGGTGATGGGAGGAGAGGACACGCACAGTCCCTGCTGGCCATGGCCGGTCCCCAACCCTAAATATTGCCCAAGATTTTAGAATTATTTACAGAATTGCCACTGACTTAAATTGCTTTTAAAAACTAAACCAAAAGTCAATTTGAATAACCAAAAGCACTGTCATGAAGAACAACAAAAGTAAAGCAACAAGGTATAAAGGAGTTTGACATATTTCAAAAGGTTTGATAAATTTTTAGAGAACACGGTATGCTAATGTCAAAGAATAGGAATTCCAGATTTTGAAAGCGTTGAACACTTTGACAAAATTAATTTCTGGAGCCATTACTTGACAGGCTTAGAGGGAGATTTATACTTGGGTCATTAAACAAAGTTTAAATTAGGATTTATTTCCATAATCTGGAAATTAACACCTGGGGTGTTACAATCTACCACCCTTAAAAAGAATCTCGCCCCGAGATTCGGTGTGAAAGATTGCTCCTTATCAAAAACTTTGTTTGAAGAATTTCCTTCATTGATTCCCATGAAACATTGTTACTTTGGGATGAATCCAAGGAGTTAGGTGAGAGATAACCTTCAAAGCTATCAAAGAGTCGTCACTGTTTATGTTCGTGACTTGTTCTTCAAAGGTCATCCTCTTTGCAACTTTAGAAAGAATCTTGATTACACCAAGACTGATGTAGGGATCTTTAGATAAGATATGTGGAGATAAACAAGGAAACGCGCACATGAAGATATCATAGTGATGTTGTTCCATAATGGATCATGGCTAGTAATCACGATACCGGCACATGGAGGCTCTCTGTTTTGTCGCGACACCATAAGTACTAATCGTGACACCATTACCAAACACTTAACCAAGGTGAAATTTCAAGTGACACTGATTGAGTTGTAAGAACAAATGCTATACAACGGAAGTATAGCAATCAAGGTAGTCACAAGGATTGGAGTAAGGAAGAGTGTTTCAAGGTAAAGATAACAAGGCGAGTGACTCAAGTGATGTAAACCGATGCTCCTCAAGAACATGAAAGATAACAACTATGATTATACAAAATAGCCATGCATGCTTATCATTAGAATATGGATAAGAGTATGGATAAGAGTATGCTTATACAAAATAACTATGCTTATCATTAGAATATGGATAAGAGTAGAAACATACAAAATGTAACAATCATTATCATGCATGCTCTATTCGTCCTAATACGAACTATCATAAGGATTATATACTATAAGTATATATAGGTATACATATACATATTTATAGGGCTATATTAATATACCATATTGTATACCACTATATAAGCTTGATATCCTAAAAGTTACTTTTCACAATGAGAAAGGGAAGTTAAAGAAATTTTTGGACTGAAATCTCGTTTTAATTTAAGATCCAAAACATTTTGAAAATTTTACAATTGGAAGATCTATAATGAGATGCTTTGATACCAACTGTGATAAAACCTCTTAAAATCAGGGCCCACTTGCCAAGATTAACGTCCATCCGACTTAATCCCAACAAATGATCCAAATCTTAATTGATCCGTCAGGTGTCGCCGTTTCGCAACGGGTCATCCACCTCTTTCCGAGCAGAATCCTCATTATAATCATTGCAGAAGTAATACAATAATTTAATTTACATCAAAGTAGTGGAATAAATAAGAGTCATATTACAACACATAAGTTTAGAAATATAACATAAGTGTTATTACTACATCAATCCAAGTGGTAAGGATTATAAGACAACCAACCATGTACCCTGCCCAAGGGTCACACAACATCTATTCTTCATCATCAACATTAACTACGGTCATACAACGCGAAGTTGTACACACCGCATGTGGCAGAACCGCCCAAATTATAAGAGATCAAGTACCAAAGTAGCCGATTTAAAGACCACTTTAAACACTTGAGACCATATAATCCTAGTAGTCCGGAAATCTCGAAGGATTTCTAACAATCGTATCTGCAACCAAGATCACGCAAACTCAGGTATGCACATTCGAATGAACCAACAATTAAACGAAAAACTTGAAGTACGAAATAAAGTTATTACAACACTTTGTCCCAAATAAAGTAGTACTCATGCCACAACACATGTGGCCAAATAAAACATTGTTTTAAAACTCGAACCCAAAGTCTTACTCCACGCTAGTACCATTAATAAATAGGGGTGTCCACGAGATCACGTCCAACAACAACAAAAGATGAGCTCGTAGAAGACCTTGCCCAAAGCCTACTCCTCTTCTCCTTCGACAGGATAGAGACAGTGCTTACAATAGCCAAAGTATACTTGGCCATCTCCAACAAACGGGATAAACCCTGAGTACGGGAATGTACTCAGCTAGACTTAGCCATCTAACTAAAAATAAAGACTCCAAGGATATGCATGGCTATTAATGTGGATCTGGATAAACTTTGCTTTTGCGGAAACGCGAGAAAGATGAAACAACTAAGATTATAAGAGAGCAGCCATTTTCCATCCTATTATTTATCTTTAGGTTTTGCACCTGTACTAGAGCACTCACTTGATCTACTCAAACAATAAGATAATACCATATCCAGTTCATTTGTCCATATTTTAGTAGAACCATTATCGATGTCACATGGAGTTGTACCGTGGTGAAGCTCAGCATAATCCCCCACTATCCGGTGGGAGGCGGCGACTCGAATCGATATACAACCAGCTGGCAAGATTACCTTTAACACACGCCCACACTTTCCCTATCGGGTCCATGCATTGGGTTACCGCTCAACATTGTCCAGGTAGTAACGTCGCGAGCTCAGCGTAATCCACCCAATTGGAGAAATCAGTTGGCCACCACGGGGCGGGTCGTATCTCCAAGCTAGAGGGAGCCAAAAGTAGACTGAGAGTCGGCCCAGACAGTGTTTACTCGGCTTCGGGTCGATACTCGCAACGGCCCTATGTGAAAGGGCGCATTCAAAGATGTAAGAGGGCCACCATCGGGTACAAACCTATACGATCCAACGGACGGACTGCCCCCAAGTCTTAACCACTTGGTTCCCTTGCCTTCCAGTTGACCGCATTTTCATTACTACCATAGGTTCTTTCCACGATAGCAAAATATAGCCAACCGTGATCGGTATTACCCCCATGGGATAATACTATAAATATAAATGTAACCATTTATTCTAAGAAGGCTAAACGGTTGCTTTTACTTTTATTAACAGGGTAACAAGGTAGGTAAATTAAATATCAAGGAAGGTAATGCATCAACTGAGATTCAATCAACTCCTGTCACCTAATGCATCATAGTATAAAATACTCAAGTATATTAATTGTAAATACTGGGAGGCTTAAGGATGCTCCGGGGCTTGTCTTGAGTGAAGGTAGAGGGCTGGTGGTCAGGGCACTCAGGGAGGTTAGTGTCGAGCTCGTGGTACTCCTCGTTCAGCTCCTACACCTCCTGGACTCCTTCCTCCGGAAGTGGCACCTGGGGTTCCTCTACTGATCCTGGATGTTTGCAATGCATATAAGTAAACTTGATGGTGCAGGGATGATGCTTGAACAAGAATTAAACACTCAAGGATTGCTTTTAAAATTAATCCTAAGTATTCATGCTAGTTCCACTTTACACAGCAAGCCTAATATAAACTGTTCAAAAAAATCTACAAAAATTACAGAGGACAGAACAAGCCTACTGGATGCTACTACAGAGAATTCATCCAAAGCAAAGCTACCAGCTAGTAGATACAAAAGGATGAATTTAAATGTAGAAAAAACACTTAGAACTAGACCTACTGGCTAACAGGGTGAAACATGCTATATCTTATTTTTAACAGGTTCTTTACTTGGAAACATATTTATCTAGAAAGTTCCATGATCAACACTACTAGATTATTTTCTATAGGAATTTCCAAAGGAAACCCTAGAAAAGAACACTTGAACTACAAGTATCTTTTCTGCCATAAAACATACCACATATTATATTTTTCCTAGATAGATCACGGTATACAGAGACTACACAAAAAGTTTCATGATTTATCTATGCACAGATTTAACACAGGAATTAATCTAAGAAAACAGCAGAAACACATTTTTCGTAGCTTCTACACAGGATTAGAAAGCTAGCATAAAAACTTCACATTTTTATTTGACCATTTCAAGTAGGAACACAATTAATTTTGATAAATGTATAAAAGAACTATTTAAACATTAGCACTAAAGACATTCTCCAAAAATTATTTTTATATTTTTAACAGAAAGATCTACATTTATAGAGTCTAACACAAATTATTTCACCATTTTAGGATTCACCAAACTCTTGATATGAAATAAACAAGCATTATCACAAAATTAATTTCTGGAGTCATTACTTGACAGGCTTAGAGGGAGATTTATACTTGCGTCATTAAAAAAAGTTTAAATTAGGATTTATTTCCATAAGCTGGAAATTAACACCTGGGTTGTTAGACTAGATGTGAGAGTGTTAGTCTCAAGCTTCAAAACATCATTAGCACTAGACAAAGCATCAAGCTTAGCATGTAAGTTTTCTTGTATCATAAGAAGTTTGTCATTTTTAGCTTTGTACTTCCTTATGATGTTCGAGTATTTGTTGCAAATTTTAATTAGTTCATCATAGGAAGGTGCTTCTTCATCATCACTCTCATCAATAGAGGAAACATCACCATCATCCTCCTTTTGTACCTTCTTGTCACCTTTAGCCATGAGGCATAAGTGTGTAGAGGATGAGCCCGGTGATCAAAGAGGAGGTGCCGATGGAGTAGAAGAACCAATCACCAATGCGGCCACCTTCTCTTCTTCACTCTCATCATCGGAGGAGTCACTTGAGTCCTCAATGTCGGTGAGCCAATCACCAACAATATAAGCCTTGCCATCCTTCTTCTTCTTGTGGAAGTTGAAGTTCTTCTTCTTCTTGTAAGGCTTATCTTCCTTCTTGTCATCTTCACTTGAATCATCTTATGCACCCTTTTTGTTCTTGTAGTTCTTGAACTTCTTGTTCTTGAACTTGTCTTTCTTCTCTTCGGTGCATGTATGCACTAGATGACCAAGAATGCCAAAATTGTAGCACTTCATTTGGGAGATTGGCTTCCTTGAAGAGCTTGTGAAGAATTTCTTCTTCTTTGAGTCAAACTTGACTCCATTCTTGTTTAGCCTCTTCAACATCTTGGTGGTCTTCTTCACCATGAGAGCAATGTTGTCTTCATCATCTTCATCACTTGAGTCCTCAACCACCAATTGGATCTTGCACTTCTCTTTGGTGGAAGCTTTGAGGGCCAAGTCTTTTTTCTCCTCTTTCTCTTTGTCTTTCTTCTTGGAGGAGGATGAAGAACCACCATCACCGATCTTCATGTACATTTCATGAGCGTTGATCTTGCCCAACACTTGTGTTGGTGTAGAAGCGAAGAGATCCCCTTGGTGAAGAACGGTGATGATGTGGCCATACTTGTCAAACGGCAAGACACAAAGAATCTTGCGCACCACATCGGCGGGTTGCATTTGGCTGATCCTAAGTCCATTCAACTCCTCTACAAGAATATTGAGACGTGAGTACATTTCATTTGCATTCTCATTAGCAAGCATAGCAAAGGAGTTCAACTTAGCCATGACCAAATGGTAGCATTCCTCATGCTCACATTTGGTCCCTTTGTGTAGCGCACAAATGTTTGTCCAAACATCGTATGCGGTTTTGCAATTCCGCACACGGTTGAACACATCCTTGCCAATGCCACGGAAAAGAATGTTCTTTGCCTTGGAATTGTTCTTCTCAAAGAAGGGATCCTCGGTGAACACAGTGCCACGTATGGTAGCGGCTTTGTGCACACCGATATCCACGGCCTCAGGGTAGGCCTCCATCCGCACTTTCCAATAAGGAAAATTATCCCCATAAAACATGGGTGGCGGTCCATCCCCATGGGACATCTTGCTCTAGGCGGTGAAGCCTAATTTGGAGCAACAAGGTTTTGATATCAATTGAAAGGATCTCAAGATGCCCAAGAGGGGGGGTGAATTGGGCTTATTTCAAATTTCTAAAGCAAATATGAAATCCTATCAATTGCTAATCACCCCGTGCCTAACGATTCGTGTGCCTTAAACTATGAAAGCGGTAGCAAGCCAAGGAAAGCGAAAACACCCTACACAATTCTAGTATGAATTGAAGAACAAGTGCGGAATGTAATGCAGTATGAAAGAGCTAGGGAAAGAGATTCTTGACATGGCGATGTTTTGATGAGGTATCAAGGAGTCGACACTCCCCTCTAGTCCTCGTTGGAGCACCTCGCAAGGTATTGATCCCCCTCAATCCCGCGCAAGGGATGAGTGCTCTCTACGAGCTGGTTCTTCGCCACTCTGGCTCGGTAAACCTCCCACAACCGATCACAAGTCGATGGAGAAGGGCCGCCGACAATCCTCCGGCGATCACCTTCCTCCTAAGCACCACCGGACAATCTAGGTGATGTCGATCACCAAGAGTAACAAGCCTTGATCTTCACTTGACTCACTCAAGCTTCACAACTAGAGTGGATGGACACTTGAACTCTTGGATGAACTAGAGGAGAGAAAGATGGATGGATTCACAAATCACTCTCTCTCTCTAGGGCTCTTGCTCTCTTCCCAACCTTCTCAAAGAACACAACAACTCAAATGAGCAAAGGCAAGGTGGGAGAGAAAGGGAGGAGCTATAAATAGCCCTCACACAAAACTGCTTCGGGCTGAGAAAATTGTCTGTTTTAAGTTGGCCACGGACGCTCCGTCGCTAGGCGATGGACGCTTCGATGCCCTGCCCAACGGCTAGTTCTTGTTCACGTCAGCAGACGACGGACGCTCCGACGCTTGACGGACGCTGCGCCTCAGCGTCCGGTGCCAACTAGCTGCTCTCGGGTTTCTGGGAAAATATTCCTGGACGATCCATAGCGTCCGATGCCCATGCGACAGACGCGTCTGTCGCAAAATGGGTGCTTCTGGAGCTCTCTGCTGGCCCGTCAGACGCTGCTAGAGTTTCACCCCATCCTCCGACGCCAGCGTCTGGCGCGCTAGACAGCGTCCGACACCTCTGGCCTTAGCGTCTGACGCCCAGAAACTGGCTCTCTCAACTTCGGTTTTTGTCACGATGAATATTGAAGTTGTTCTAGGTTATCTTACGGTCACCAGAGGCTTGCTTAGAGCTAAGGATGTCAAGTGTGCACCACACCTAAGTCATGAAGCTCTCCTAAGTCAAGGTACTAGTCTCAAACCCCTCTTAATAGTACGGCCAAAGATCAAATAAAGCTCTATCTAATTCTAAGTGCCCTTCATCTCCTTATGGCACCTAGACCTATCATTCTAGGGTCTTCTTCACTTCGTCCTTGAAATCCGAAACGATATCCATCTTGGGGCTAAGTGATAACCATTGATGCCCATTCATTTTGATCACTATGTCTAAGCTACGCATAGCCTTTGCAAAACACACATTAGCCATAATAATCCCTTACTTGTCGTTAATCATCGAAACCAATAGGGCCATGATTCTTCAATGAGTATTCACCCTTTTTGTTGCCTACCTTGTGAAACAAGCATAGAAATATATGATTATATTCCCTCGGGTATTTTTTTGTCACTAACCTTTTGAGGTACAAAACAGAAAGAATGAAGGAATAACAAGCATAAGGTATGTCCAACCAATCATCATGCAACATTGAATTACATTCATCCAATCTTGATTTTTGCAAAATTCAAGCTTGGGGGATAACCCATCATACAAACATCTTTTGCCATGTTGCTACAATATATTAGTTGTACCTACCTTTAAGGCATGCTCAACTACTAAAAAAAATCATCCTACTCTTTCATCTTCACATGAGTAAGTCTCCATAATACTTTCATGCTACCTTTGTTTGCTATAGTATATGTTTAAGTTTTGAAGAATTTTCATATATCTTTTAAATTATGCATGGTTCTTAGTTTAAATCAAAGGTACTTGGATATTACTTCGATAGGCTTTTAAATTAAGCGTGGTGCTCAGGTTAAAATGTCTTCCTAAGTCAAATTAGACATGGTGTCTAGGTTGATTTTTGAACTGATAGCATGTTGTAGTAGATATCGGATATTTTGTTGGACTAACCCCTGTAGGAAAACTTTCAATATCAAATTGGGAAAGTCCTGAGAGAAACGCACATTGGAGATGAAGAGAGACACATGAACTTCAACAACTTTCACAAGAGAGACACAACTAATTCATCAATAGATGAATTCCATGGAGCGAGGAGAAGACAAGGATAACCTTAAACCACTCAATCCATGGAAGAGAAGGTGAACAAACTTCAAGACAAGACAATGAAAAGACCAACAAGATCAGAGAAACAAGGATGAGGAGTGGAACAAAGGAGAAAAGCTATTAATGCTCAACCAGCCGATCAAAGGAAGCTTTCATGAGGTGTTATAGGGCCATCATTCTTCAAAGTTAAATTTAAGTAATCATCACTCTAAAAGCATTTTTTTATTCTGGTATTCACTTAAATAAATATCTAAAACATGTTGAGCTACAACATTATTTGATCCAACCTCATAAACTCAACATGTTAGTTCTTTAAAGCTTGTTCCTAGTACCACATTCTTGTTCTCACAAATTTAACCATATGGGCTAAAAAAGTGCTACACTCATACTTATCTTTTGATTTTTTTCACCCATGTTATGGTTAAACAAATATTGAATTTTGCTCGATGTATTTAGGCTAGAAAAGAATGAATAAAACTTTGGTTCTGTTGGTGTTTTCCCACCAACAGAGCCCATGCACTTTATCTCTGCCTTGTTTATTTGAGCAGGATATCTTCCTCCTTTAGGGTGCACCTGGCCGAATCCCTGGTCCAATCTGGAAGCACATCCTCCATTTTCCTTGTGGACTTGCCTGCCTTCTTTGCCGACGAACGAGTGTTTGGTCTTTTCCGGTGAGCCATCTACATATCCAAGCGAAAGAGGTCTAGGGTTTCCGGTGGCGCACGAGGGGGAGGGGGACAGACGAAAAAGGATGGAAGAATACAAAGCGCCCTAACGCGGAGCAAGGATGTGAAAACCACCACCGCCACTAAGTCTGCCATTTATACCAAATGGCGCGGTGCCACGCCTCCCAGGGTTTTTGGGAAACCACAACGACCAAATACGGAGCCGCCACGACGCTCACTTTCGGTGCCGTAACTTGGGCCGCAAACTGCACGGTTAAATCGGCCCACTTACTTATCTTCCCCTTATTTTGTATTTACTTCCAGTTAATTTCCCCAAATTACGGTTAATGATTTCCGAAATACCACTAACACTACAGTTCCAGAGACTAGACGTGCAACCTTGTTATAATCTCTTTTCTGCAGCTACAATAACATGGCTACAGTAGTCTGGTCGGCAACCACCACAAAATTGGCTGCCAACAAGGATACCCGAGGACTCCGCCAATAGTAACCACGATTCGGCTGCCTAGTCGCGTGCCCGACCGGGCTTGGGGACTTCGTCCAACGTCACATCGAGCAAGGCTCGGGGACTACACCCACGGTACAGAAGGGCAGCGTGAAGCAGGACAACACCCGGGGACTGAAGCTCGGGGACTGCGAATTAAACAATATGACCTCGATGCAAGAACCTCCTAGCTCCTTACATCAGGCTTGGGGACTACGGGTATTTGCAGTCGTTTCTTACTAAACTCATATTTCAGTTTTTCAATTTCCAATATATGATCCTGATACAAGAAGCTTCCAGTTTCTTACATCAGGCTCGGAGACTACGGGTATTCGCAGTCATTTTATGTAAAACTCATGCTTCCGTCCTTAGTTACATACCTTATGCATCTTTTTATAAAGCATGGCACCACGTGCATTCTTCACCTGTTACCATGCTCGGGGACTAAGTGGGTACACTTCACCTTGCGGTGAATGTACTGATTTTCTTCTCGTCAAAGCTCTGCTATTCTTATGTTGTTTTTTGCAGAGCCTAAGTGGGTATACTTCACTAGGGAATGACTTTTCAAAAGTTTTTTCTTCTTCAGCACGTCACATCCCTCTAACAAGCACCTGCAACATCCGACAAGGCGACCTGCTCGCATATCAAGCTACGACGTTCTCGACCAGCATGACCTGGTCGGGAGGCCTCTCTAGCAGCGCCTCGACCAGCCAACCTGGTCGGAACTCTACAACGACGACTTCGCATGATAGCGACCAGACGGACATCTCCAAGGGAAACGTTGCAGACTCGCCAGATAGAATATAATGTGCTCGAGGACTTGTTAGGGATATTACTTTGGCATATCTCTAGGGACCTTATGGGCCTGCAGACCGGAAGACGGCCTAGCTCGCGAGGCCCTGCGGCATGCGACCAGCCCGTCATGCTCGCCAGGGACTCCGAAGAAGTCTTGCTCGCCAAGGAAGATCCTAGTAGATGGACGCGGATCTCTTGCCTAGAGGGACCGATCATAATCTGTTAGGATATGGAAACTATAACCCTGCTCCCCGGGTATATAAGGCGAGCAGGGACCCCCTCGAAAACCATCCCTCACAACCTCTTAGATCTCATCTACACCTCTTGTAACCTAATACAACATAGGACGTAGGGTATTACAGCGATTTGCCGGCCTGAACCTGTATAAATCGCCGTGTCTACGCTCTCTGTGTTACGCTTGATTGCCGTCGCCACACCTCCGCCTACAATCTACTACCGTAGGATACCCAATAGGTAGACTGCGATGCATATTTTGTCGACAACAATATCTTGCCCAGTCTCATCTAATGGACTAGCCTGTGCTTTACTTCTCATCTAGATCTATTGACTCTGATGCATCTATCGTTACACTTGAAGGGGCAATAGATCTAAGATCATATCGGCTAATCCATTGGTTGTGATTGTTACATGTTGTAGGTTCGAGACATGTGCTCGGTTATTAGATTGGTTTGAGTGTGGTTGGATCTGGCTCAATATATGTGGTACGGCTGCATCTACCGGACCCCACTACCATTGCATGTTGGGTTATGTCTATCTAGACTTAGATCTATCTGAGATTGAATGCATGCATCTTCTTCAAGCCTCATGGATCCCATATCGGCTAACACAACTGATCTGGTTACGCTTCAATCATACGATGCATGTACGTTGTCATCTTAATCTATCGGATCTGTCAAGTGTACTAGACGTGGCTCTGCCTATTTACTTTTATGACTGTATGGAAACACCCCAATGCTAGTAAATCGGTCGGGTTATCAGGTTAATTGTCATCATGGCTGCATGGGAACACACCTCTATTGATGATTAATCTTTATTTGGTATGCTTGGTAGATCTGATGGTTTGATGATGATAATGTTACATGTATCACATCTTTACCTTGTTATCATCATATGATTAGCTCAATTATGTACCTCGGGTTTAATATCTTGCGATAGCCATTTATATACCATCATAACGCTTTCCACTATTTGGAGTTGACTCTCTAGTCAGTCTCGTATATTCATCGGCTATATGAGAGCCGCACACTCATGGAATTGTCTGGCAACAACCGGTAGGTTCCATAATTTGACGTTTCATCTCCTTGTCAATTACATGTCAAATTGGCTGGCACGCCTGAAATCTATCATCGAAGTGGCCTAAGCCGCTTAAGGGGTTTAGGAGATCAAGCTCTGCTGCCGCACGGTCTCCGCAGGCCCTACGTAGTGCTGACGCCAGGAGCCCCATTTTTGGCGTCAATAGATTGATGGTGTTTATTGAAGAATTGACCGATAAATTCTCCATGGATTAACTCCTTTAAAGATATTCTAATTTTCAGTGAATAACATTTCTCTTCTATAAGATATATTTTGTACTACATGAGAGATTATTATGTGATATATACAATGAGATATTGTTATTCACTACAAAGTCATTTGATAACTATTCCTTTTTAAGGCGTGCTCTTTTTGAGACTTCAATATTCATTCAGCAATATGTTATACCTTATCTTCAAAAACTTTCAAGACAAAACATGGTTAGCTCTAAATTGTACTACTACATGTAAGCTACCATAATGACATCTTGACTAACTCTTAAATAGTACCATCTAAACTTCTCAAGCTAACAGTCTGTATGCCACAGGTTGAGATTGCTTTCCCCTCATCCAGGGGCGTGAGTTGCTACAGTCGCCTCCACCACCATTGCCCCCCCTCCTTTCCCTCCGGCATCTCACCGGGGATTGAAGGGAGTGGGAATCCATTGATTTTAATATGTTTCTCTAGTAGATTTAGTTATTAGGGTTAGGGTTTTCATATCAAAGTTCTTGGTATTGGAGTTTTATCTCCTCCTCTTCGGCAATGGTGAAGAAGGGTGAAATCGTCTTCTTCATGTCAGCTTCGTTGAAGACGAGGACTACAACTTCGACGTCACCATCTTCATCGACATGATGACATTATTGATGATAATTAACTCATATTATAAACCATCAATTAAACCATGAAAAGGGATATAAAAGCAATCACCACAATAGAATAACGTTTAAACTGACAATATTCCACAGTTTTGGTGAATTGTGATTTCCCATGGATTGAATAGAAAAAATAGTAGTTGGAATCTATTGGCACCAAGAATGATATACTTTTACTTAACCAAATTGCGACCAACAAACTCAGGATTAAGGATAAACAAACACATCATGAGCATACTTTATCAAATAACAAGTTCCACATGTCCATGGAGTGTTTGATTGCAGGATTGAAGAAATGGAGCAAAGGAGAGCCAGTGGGACCACCATGCTCTCTCCTCTCGACCATGATCCAAGAGAGGCACTCTAGAGTGGAATCCATCCATTGGATCACTCTGTGTTTCCTCTCAACGGCTCACAAGCAAAGCACATGGATCCCCCCTCTCAGCCATGATCCAGGAGAAGCACCTTAGTGTGAATTCCAACCCTTGGATCACTCCGTGCTTTCCCCCAATGGCTCACAAGCAAAAGCACATGGATCCATGGACCCACACCAAGGAGATAAACATGACAACTACCTCAGGATCAACATCCAACACCTATGACAAGTGGGACCAGCACCTGGATGGCTCAGGTAGGCCAGAACCTCCAAGCGGGGGGTTGACCGACCTTCTGCTAGGCCCACAAGGCTCCCACTTGGTCCTTGACTAGTGGGGCTGTATCTAGAAGACCAGAGGAGGGCCCACAAGCCATAGGGGGGGGGGTCGGCCGACCACCCCCTAGGTCGGTTCACCTCCTGCCAACCGCCATACTCACTCACACATGTTGGAAATCACAACCATACATCCAAAGGCGGTTTAAGGTCGGTTGGATCCAAGGGTGGAGGATTGAAGCCCCCTGGATCGCTGATGTCGCGATGGAGTAGCCCCTACTCAACCTCCCACTATAAATAGAGGCTCATATCCCCTCTCTACACATGGTGAAGAAGCCTACAAGCTCTATTCCTTAGATTGTTCTAGTAGTTAGTCTAGAGTGGGAGTTAGAATTGAGTCGAGCTGCGCTTGGGATTTCTGGAGTTGTCTTCTGGAAAGTCTGGTATAGCTCTTGTATCTTTCCTTCTTTGTAAGACTTTACCTTTATCAATATATTACTTTTCTATCTACTTTACTTAATATTTACTTTGAGCATTACTATACTAGATATAGTATTGTTATATGCTTTTGCTCTTTAATAGTCTTTACATCAATAGCCAGTGATCCTTGTGGCCTTTCCCGTATGCGATCATTGTCTGTCATAGGGTGCTTTGATTATAGATCGTAGTCAAAGTAATAAGTTATGTGTAAGCATGGTGCTTATACATCACCTTATCCTTGGTTACCGCTTGTTGCACGGATAGTTGTGGTAGCTAGCAAGAGAGTGACAGCCTTGTCTAGCCTTTGTATTCCACCATGTTTTTTAGGCAAGTTCTTAAAAGGTAGGGCCCCCGTAAGAAGAGGGCACGGTCCGGTAGGAGTTTTGTCCTCCTACTGATGTATCCCCTCACCTAGCATACTTGTATTGAGGAGGCAAACTATAGTGTTTAGGCTAGTTAATTGGCTATGTATATTGAAGTAGAGTGAATTACACAGGAGTCCCTTTACTCTCTCATTGTCCTCCCACCTAGCTATTCTATCTAGTCCGTTCTAGGTATCATTTACCTTGGCTTATTCATTCATCAACCCTTCCTATCACATATATCATTTACCCCCTGTACTAGTTGGTACTAAGTTGAGGTCCTCTCTAGGATCTCTCTCTAATTATCATTTCTAGCCTAGCTTTCCCTTGGGAAAATATAAATTACGATACCTTGGAATACTCCTAGGTGAAGTGCTACAACGGTATAATTTGTGCGCTTGCGGATTTATCCAATAGTCATAAGAAATACCAACAAGCATTTCTGGCGCCGTTGCCGGGGAAAGCATAGCCTAGAAATTTTAATTAGATTGAATCCAAAGATTATCATTAACTTAGTTATCAATTAGTCATAGGGGCTTACCCCTGTCTGTGTCTTCCTTTCTTGTGAAGCCAAATAGTGTATGAGCGGTTTCCAACTACCGAGAAACTATCTAGAAGATCCCGAGAAGCTGTTGAGGAGAACTAGACGTCGTCAAGTTCCCCCCTCAAAGGTTCATCTCGACCCTGAATCCGTTCGAGGAAGGAGGCTCTACACCACCACTCAAGGAAGCTATGGCCTAGAAGGCGATCTCTGACTTCTCGGCTCCATCCGCTACCCACGTAGCTCAGGGTCCCGAGATCAACTTCGGGGATGCCACCTTCGAGCTGAAGTTAGCTGTAACGATCCACAATTTCCTCGAAGGGAAATCCACATAATGTGATAGTCCTAGGAATACCAAGCTATCACATTATTATTATACAGCTGATACCACCGTCATACATCGTAGATTACAAATATTACAACTTATTCACACCCTACTACAACATGATTATAGCGGAAGACGCACGCGAAACGATATCAAAGTAGACACAGCGCGCCAGCGGGTGAAGGCTCCTCCTTCACAGGCAACCTTGAGCGTAGGACAAGACCCCCTAAACCTCCGGATCCTTGCTGTTGTCGTCGAAGATGGCATCCAACCTGATAAATAACTTTCAGTATGATTTGTACTGGCCACTATTTCCCACCCTATGCTTTTGCGTTCGCTTTGTGGTAAGTGGAAATGCAAGGATATAGCAAAAGACCTATTTATGGCTGTAGTTTTCCTATGCATATAATAATCAATATTTTAATAATTAATAGTAATGGTTCAAGTTTTAACACATTTCCATCCATCCATCCCATCCACACACATCTCACCACACTCTCACTCTCTAGGCGACAAGGACAACTCCCTCTCATCCTTGTCTCAGCGGCTCACAACCGGATCCTGCAAAACCCAGGGGGAGAGAAGAAAAGGACTTATGTAACTACTCAAGAGAAGCGTAGGTCAAGGGAATGTCCATATCCGGGGACACGGCTATACGTATAGATCGATCAACTCTGCAGAGTGTGTACACCTATACCCACAAGAGCGCCATCATCGACGTTGCACAACGCCTAGGCCGATAACGGGCTATCTCCTGATCCGGAACGATACCATCCCGCCACTCAGCCCTGGGGCTCCCCGGCGCACCGGCAAACTGAGACCGAGAGACGCAACACTTGGCCACCGTGGTACTGCGTATCTAGGAAGGTACGGGTCTCAACACCGGTACCACCCACCCTTATCACCTAACAACCTAGCAGCAATGGCATCGCCCAAACCGACCGACATCCGCACCCCTCCCATTCAGGGACGAGTGGTGTGCACGAAAGTTCCCAAGGTTCCGGTCCACTCGATATCAGTTTCCTAGAAGGGATCAGACATGTCATCTCCTCAATTGGGGTACTCCCCCGTGCCATCAACATTCTGTTGCTGCTCCTGTCTCCTGCCTCCAATGGATCACCTGTCTGATCAACATCCCCTGCGATACAACTACCTCGGCATAGTGACAAGCAAGGCAGAAAACAATCAAATCCTTACCTAAGATCCACATCAAAAGGCAGCGACATACAAAGAGCAGCTAACAACACAAGGCACCAAAAGACTTAGCCCTCGCGGTGGTTGTCCGCTTTCCTCGAGCTCAAAATAAAACACGAGTGGTTGTCTGTTAAGCGTAAGCTCGAGTCACAAGCCCAAAATAGCCACACTTCCCGGGTTGATGGTGTCAACCTATATGACTTCAAGAGAAAGGGACTTAGACTGTAGCTTAACTTAGACACACACCACGGCTTGCGGTCTTTCGATCCAGGTGTCATGGAAATTGACAGGAACCAAAAGATTGCAAGCAAGAGAGGAAGACAAACACAACAAGGTTCGGCCTTTGTAGCCTTAAACCGCACAAGTCACAACTAAGCATGAACAACATCACAAATCACAAGAGTTGTGACTTGGCCTACAATACTTCGGCTTGCATGCCATTGAAATTGGCACAAGAAAAAGGGAATAGGAGAAGAGAAATAGGCGAAGCGTTGGCTAGGCTGTCCATATCACGTTCTCAGTAAAGATGGTTTTCTGACGATCGACCAAGCCGACTCGCATGGACCCAAGAACATGAAATAGACCATAGCTTCGCTAACCAAAAGAGAGGTTGGAACGGTGAATAAAGAAAAGGGAAGCGGTCTATGTGGCAGAACCGCCCAAATTATAAGAGATCAAGTACCAAAGTAGCCGATTTAACGACCGCTTTAAAAACTTGAGCCCATATAATCCCGGTAGTCCGGAAATCTCGAAGGATTTCTAACAATCGTATCTCCAACCAAGATCGCGCAAACTCAAGTATGCACATTCGAACAAACCAACAATTAAACGAAAAACTTGAAGTACGAAATAAAGTTATTACAACACTTTGTCCCAAATAAAGTAGTACTCATGCCACAACACATGTGGCCAAATAAAACATTGTTTTAAAACTTGAACCCAAAGTTTTAACTCTACACTAGTACCATTAATAAATAGGGGTGTCCACGAGATCACGTCCAACAACAGCAAAAGATGAGGTCGTAAAAGACCTTGCGCAAGGCCTACTCCTCTTCTCCTTCGACAGGATAGAGACAATGCTTACAGTAGCCAAAGTATACTTGGCCATCTGAACAAACGGGATAAACCCTGAGTACGGGAATGTACTCAGCTAGACTTACCCGTCTAACTGAAAATAAAGACTCCAAGGATATGCATGGCTATTTATGTGAATCTGGATAAACTTTGCTTTTGCGGAAACGCGAGAAAGATGAAACAACTAAGATTATTAGATAGTAGCCATTTTAATCCTAGTAATTATTTCTAGGTTTTGAACCTGTACTAGAACACTCACTTGATCTAATCAAACAATAAGATAATACCATATCCAGTTCACTTGATCAATATTTTAGTAGCTCAGCATAATCCCCCACTATCCAGTGGGAGGCGCCGACTCGAATCGATATACAACCAGCTGGCAAGATTACCTTTAACACACGCCCACAGTTTCCCCGTCGGGTCCATGCATTGGGTTACCGCACAACACTGCCCAGGTAGTAACGTCACGAGCTCAGCGTAATCCACCCAATTGGAGAAATCAATTGGCCACCACGGGGCAGGTCGTATCTCCAAACTAGAGGGAGCCAAAAGTAGACTGAGAGTCGGCAAGGACAGTGTTTACTCAGCTTCGGGATCGATGCTCGCAACGGTCCCTATGTGAAAGGGCGCATTCAAAGATGTAAGAGGGCCACCATCGGGTACAAACCTATACGATCCAACGAACAGACTGCCCCAAGTCTTAACCACTTGGTGCCCTTGCCTTCTAGTTGACCGCATTTTTATTACTACCATAGTTTCTTTCCACGATAGCAAAATATAGCCAACCGTGATCGGTATTACCCCCATGGGATAATACTATAAATATAAATGTAACCATTTATTCTAAGTAGGCTAAGCGGTTACTTTTACTTTTGTTAACAGGGTAACAAGGTAGGTAAATTCAATATCAAGGAAGGTAATGCATCAACTGAGATTCAATCAACTCCTGTCACCTAATGCATCACAGTATAAAATACTCAAGTAGATTAATTGTAAATACTGGGAGGCTTAAGGATGCTCCGGGGCTTGCCTTGAGTGAAGGTAGAGGGCTGGTGGTCAGGGCACTCAGGGAGGTTAGTGTTGAGCTCGTGGTACTCCTCATTCAGCTCCTGCACCTCCTGGACTCCTTCCTCTGGAAGTGACACCTGGGCTTCCTCTACTGATCCTGGATGTTTGCAATGCATATAAGTAAACATGATGGTGCAGGGATGATGTGTGAAACATGCTATATCTTATTTTTAACAGGTTATTTACTTGGAAACATATTTAACCAAAAAGTTCCATGATCAACACTACTAGATTATTTTCTATAGGAATTTCCAAAGGAAACTCTATAAAAGAACACTTGAACTACATGTATCTTTTCTGCCATACAACATACCACATATTATATTTTTCCTAGATAGAACATGGTATACAGAGACTACACAAAAAGTTTCATGATTTATCTATGCATAGATTTACCACAGGAATTAATCTAAGAAAAAAGCATAAACACATTTTAATAGGTAATAATTAAAACTTACACAGAAACATGGCATGTTATATTTTTCCTAGCTTCTACACAAGATAACAAAGCTAGAATAAAAACTTCATATTTTTATTTGACCATTTCAAGCAGGAACACAATTAATTTTGATAAATCCTGAAAAGAACTATTTAAACATTAGCACTGAAGACATTCTCCAAAAATTATTTTTATAATTTTAACAGAAACATCTACATTTAAAGAGTCTAAAAAAATTGATTTCACCAAATTAGGATTTACCAAACTCCAGATATGAAATAAACAAGCATTAACCGATTTACTGAAAATGGAAAAAGGAAATGCATCCACTGAATTCGGCCCATGGTGAACAGTGTGTGGGCTTGGCCCAGTGCGCGTGAGAGGCCGAGCTGATAGGTGGGACCCCGTGGTCAACTCGGGTCCACATGTCAGTGAGTGCGAAGCAGAGCATGACGCTGACCGGCGCGTTCTCGGCGGCGGTGAGCTTGTCGGTGGCGGTGCGATGCTTGGCGTGCTCGGGGTGACGACGCGAAGCGTCTTGTTGTGTTGGATGAACCAGCGCGGCCGTGAAAATGGCCGGCGACGTGAGGTGGTGGTGCGGTGCGGCGGTGTGGACGCGACAAGGCTCTCACAGGCGCGGTGTTGCCCGACGAGCGGGTGTGTGAGCACCACGGTGATGCGGTAAGTGCAACGCAAGTGTCGGTTGACCCGGAGGAGCTCCGAGGAGGTCCGGCCATGTGCGAGCTCCGCGGCGGCGGCAATGGCGCACGGCCAACGACGCTTTGTCGTTTCAGTGTGCGAGGGTGCTGGCGGAAGGGTGTTCTCACCTCTTCTACCTTCGGTGAAGCTTCCACGGAGGTGGAAGTAATGGAGGTGGCTGAGAGGGAGGTGAACGTCGTTTGGTCGTAGCGGTGGCGACTGCGCGTCGAGGAATAGCGACGGCATTCTGGCGTGAGCGAGGCTCGGCTAGCGAAGGCGAGGCGAGCAGCACGTGTGCGAGGCGAAGGTGAGTGGTGTGTGCGAGAGGGATCGAGCAGAGGCACTCGGATGGCGGCAAACGGGTGAAGGGGCGCTGCTGTGCTCTCGGTGCGCGGTGCGGTGAGAGCAGAGGCAGAGTGAGCGAGAGAGTGAATGCGGGTGAGTACTGGCGAGTGCGAGAGGGAGAGGGGGTGTAGGAGCTCCCTTTTGCGCGGTCATGGCCGACCGGCGCGGCCGGTGGGGGCCGTGACGCGACGACGCGGCGGTCGGCAGCGGGGAGGCGTGTCTACGGCACGCGGGGCACGGGCGGCAGCGCGCGGGGCAGGGCACTACATGGTCCTAGCGCCGTTAGGGCGGATTCGACACTTGATCGCGAGCGAGACGGGGCGAAAGGGTGACCGGACGTGGCACTGTGTAACACCCAAAAATTTGAATTTTTAAAATAAATTGAAATTGGGTTAATTTTGAATTTTGTGCTCATGAAAATGCAGGAAAATAAAAATGTTTTCATCAAATTAAAAATTGACCTAGGGTTTAGCAACCTTTGCTTGAGCATTCATGCCTCTACATTATCCTTTTTGTGATGCTTGGTTTTGCAAAACTCAATGCTTTTCAAAACGGTTTAGAAAATAGTTTTCGAAAAGGATTTAAGAAAAGCTTTGAAAACAAAAAGAAAAGGAATAGGATCAAATCCTCTCTTCCTCACCTTCCGGCTCAAACCGCCCACGCCGGCGTGGAGCAGAGCTCCCATCCATGGCGTTCACCGCCGGGCCACTGTTCCCCCGGTGGGGAATCCATCTCCCTCTCCCTCTATCTAATCGGTGCCATTGGCCTTAGATCCAACGATCCCTAATCCAAGATACCCCTTCGGCCGGTTATCTTGCTAAAGAGCCCTTGATATCTTAAGTATTTAACCCACAGTCCACGGCTGGGTTTAAAATCCGATTTTCTCTTTTGTTTTATTCCGAAACTAGATCCACCTAATTTACACGTTTACCTCTATCCAGCATGTCTCCGTCTTTTCTATCATCAAATTCATTGTTCCCTAACTCCATCCTCTTGTTTGGAGTTTCCCAAGAATTCTTTTATTTTGACCCTAAATCATTCTCTTGAGTCCATCATTCATAAAGATATCTCTAAAATCTTCCGGGGAATTTTTCTGGCTTTTTTAGAACCTTTTCTCATTTTTCTATGAGCTTAATCTAATTTTTAGATGCTCCAAAATATCTTTTCGTGAGCTCCAAATACTCTATTTGGGTTCATAATATTCCAAAGTGTCTCCGAGAATTTTCCCAGAATTTTTGGAGACTTCGGAGTATTTTTCGTGATTTAAATATTAGTTCTAGACTTTTCTGGAATTATTTTATTCACGAAAATAATTTATTCCGAAAATATATAATAAATATATCAATTTCCCACCGGTCCTCAAAGCCCATGTGCAACAATCCTAATAAATGTCAAAAGTCCATGCATTTATTTACTAATGGGCTTTTATGTCTAATTGGCCCATTAGTAAATGTGAAAGTGCACCATCAATTAGTACCATATCGCCAGTTGATGAACATGTAGGGAGTTTTTCTCCCTATATATATCTATCAGCTTCTTACCAAAGCACACCACAACTACCGCAAGAGGAGCCCCTAGTTTGGGAAATCTCTCGTGTAGTAAATTATAGTTTTCTCTCTTCCTATCATATCATTGGCGGTCAACTCCGGCGAACTCTCCGGCGAGCTTTTCTGGTGCTACAAGGTTCGTCTTGTTTTTCTCTTCGTCGTAGTGTATCCCTTCCATCCAAAGCGGTTTTCACGTTTACGTTTTCCCCTTTGGAAAGCGTATTCTCTTTTTAGATCTGTTTAATTCGGTTTTAAATGAAAATCCCTATTTACAGATTTGCCATCCGATTTCAAAACCCTATAACTTCTTTGTTTTTAATCCAAATCGATCCGTTCAAGTTGCGTTAGATTCGTAGTTTTATGCTCTATCTAGTAGTATAGTTTTCATCTATGTTAATTACTTTTGAAAATCAAAGTAAATTAATTTGTTAATGTTTTAATCTTGCCCTCTTCAAAATCTTGTTTAATTTATAACTCTCTCGTTCTAGATCCGTTTTGTCCCGTTCGAGTTGCGTTGGTTTCATAACGATAAGATCTATCTGTTAGTATCTATATTAAATATGTTTTATTCTTTCAAGTAAAATGATAATTGATTAATCTATAAGCAATGGTTTTCCAATTAAAACAAATTAGGGTTTCCACCTCGGCCTTTCATAAAATAATATATACCTAGTTTAATCTTGTTTTCCAAGAAAATATAATGCGAATTAATTCAGTTTGGGTATTTCTCTGAAATATCCAATACATGCTTTTTATATAGATAAAATAAATGAAGCCTAGTTTCTTTTTAAAAGCTAATCTTTCGGTAGCTGTTTCTTTTCCGCTATAGATCCGATTAGTGTGTTTCTCGCGTCTGTGTGATCGTAGAAAGATGTAGTTTTCTTTTAAAACTCTTTTCATTGATTGGTGTATTGCTCTAAATAGATCCATTATATGTTATGTATGTTTGTTTAGCTGCTTGTGTGGTGTTTACTATCTTGTCCAATCGGTGAGTGTTACGTGGAGATCAAGAAGAAGCCATCTGAAGTTGAGAATCAGTTGAGGAAAGGATCTAAGCGTTTAAGGAAAGTATAGCATGGGATCTTCCTTGTTGTCCTATTCACCTTAAATACTTAATTCATATGCATATGTCTACCTTGTTACCCGTAAGGATTACCTAGATTTGATATCCTGTACCTTGTCACCTTTGAGGGTTTGCATATGGGTAGCTTATGCTAGTGCTCATAAAGAATAGCCATGATCTTGTAACTTGACTAATGATATATGCAATAACGATAAAAGATGACTTTTTAGCAACGTGGACTATAGGTGGAACATCAGGAACTCACACCTGTGTTCTCACTCATAGGGATATTTCTGTAAGAGATTACCCCGAGAAAATAGTACTACCATAAGCTAATGGGCTCTGGCTTGACTCAGTATTAGACTTTTGCTAGTTTGTGGCAACTTACCTGAGAGGGCGCAAGAAGGGCTCTGAGAAAGTGGGGACTTGGTCTGCCAGAAGGTGCGCTGCGGTGACTTCTGGGAGGGGAGTTCTTACGATCTCGTTAAAGGGAACTTGTAGCGGGTTGTTACCTATTAGTGGAATCTGTGAACGGTCTCGTAGTGAACCCTGCCGACCTTCCTTGGTAGAGGGTTAAGAGGCTGATCTCCTCGGGCGAAAGGGCAATTCACGACTTGTGGGTAAAGATGTACACCTCTGCGCAGAGTTAAAAACTATCATGACAGCCGTGCTCACGGTTACGAGTGGCTTGGGCTCCTTACTGTGTGATGTCCTTATGTCATGGCTCATTAGTTGTTATTTGTTATTGATTATTGTGACTTGTTCATATAAGCATTATATCTTGTTCACCTGATCATGTGGTTATTTGGGCTTATGTTGAATTTGATGCTACTCAACTGCTAAAACTATGATTCACTTAAAAGCTGATGCAGTTAAATCGTGTCTATCCTTTTTGAGCCTCATGAACCCCATGTTATCTTGTTGAGTACGACATGTACTTACGCTTGCTTTATTTTCAATACTTGGATAAAAATACCGGATAGGTACCAGTTTGCAAGAGTTGGAAGAGATAGGCTTGTGGTCAACCAGTCAGTTGGTCCCTATGGAAGTGGAGTCTTCACCCGAAGTTCGGAGACGTCTTTCCGCTTTTTGCTGTGCTAAGGTTATCCTTTGACCTTATATGTTATATATTTAAGTATTGTCTTTTGATATCACCTTAATTTGTGGCTATATGTGAGATTTGACTTCCTGGGCTCACATATGGTGTATATCTGGTTTTGTTCTTAAAACCGGGTGTTACAGATTGGTATCAGAGCAATGCTGACTGTAGGACGCAAGCCTAGATAGAACTGGTCATCGTAGCAAGCTCTTAACCTTGTATAGCTCTTGTGCTTCCTCTAACCTTGATATTTTCTTAAAATTATGCTCCCTCTTTCTCCATTCTTTTAAAACCCCTTGTCTCAAGTCTAAATCCTTTCTCTCTCTTAGATGGATCATAACAAGAAGTTAGCGAGCCCTAGAGATCTGAAAGACCAAGCAATGCCACCTTTGATCACGTTTGACAAGGAGAAGCTATCAACTATGCAGAATCAAGTACCTAAAGAAACAACTCAACAACAACACTTACCTCCAGGACAGATCAATGTGCCAAGGTCCCATAGGGAACAGGCGCAAGGAAGTAAAATACAGCGGAACTACAGTGAAGGTAAGTTGTACCATGTGGATATGTCTACAATTCCTGGAGCAAAGAAGGTCGTGTATGGTTTGATTCGAGTAGGCTCAGCAAATGCCATGGTTCTATTTGACCCAAGAGCCACGCATTCGTTCATCTCTACGAAGTTGGTAGAGGATCAAAAGATAGTGCCATTGTCAATGAAGAAACCAGTGATAGTTCAATCCCCAATTGGAGAAATGACGACAAACCATATATGCCCAAAGGTTAGACTTAATATAAGAGGTGTGGACCTTGCAACGAATCTTATTGTTTTGAAGCTCTCAGAGATCGATGTTATCCTCGGAATGGGATGGTTCTCTGCTCATAGGGGGGGTGATCAACTATGCCCAGCATGTCTTGCTGAGAGCCGCAGATGGGGATGATGCTTAGCCAATGCAAAAGGGCTGGCAACACGGGAGTAGGCTTTGCTGTAGGTGGGAAGGACGATAGCATGTTCGGTAAGATCGGTGAGTGTAGTGTTTTGAGCGAGGGTGAGAAACCTACCACAACTCCCAAGCTTACCAAGTTTACTTCACCTAAGCCTACCAACCCCTCTGAGTTTCCTGTGAGAGACGGTGTGTTTTGAAGAACCACCCAAAACCACTCCACAGAAGCAAGTGTGGATTGCCAAACCAAACCATCTTCGCAACCCACTTGACACACTGCCAGATATCTCTAGTGATCCCCTCCCTAAGAAAGCTAGAGCCACCCAACTCACCAGGAAAGTGCCTACCAAGAGTGTGGTGAGATACCATTGTAAGTATTCTGAGCGAGATGGGCATTTGGCTGAGTTTTGTTTTAGGAGGAAGAGAGATGTTCAGAGGCAGTCTGAGTTGAAAAACCGGGACATGTACCACCCACCAGTTGGGGTCCGTGAACCGGAAGTTCGGAGGCGCACTACTAGGCCTAGAGGTACAATTCCTCAAGGTGCTAGGCCTCAGGAGGAGAGACCACGTGGTGGTCGTGCCCGGCGGGGTACCGGTCGTGACCCATACGACTACGGGCCTCGTGGCGGTGGCTTTACTCTACCCTTCGTTAGTGGACCATGTTTTCCCTATCGTGGTGATCGCTATTCCCCCATGGGGCAGGAGATGTTTGGTTTTTCTCCTAACCCATTCTTTGGGCAAGTGGGACAGCACTGGTATCCTTCATAGTTTACTAACCCCAGTGTTGGTCCATTTGCTCACCCTATGTCGTTTTATTGATGTAGGAAGGAGGACTGGAGGAAACTTGGCTTGTGGATTCCGGATGTTCTTGCCATATGACCGGAAGTGCCAAGTGGTTCTCCAGCCTAGACCCCATGTTCCACACCGAGTATATCACATTCGGGGACAAGAGTAAAGGTAAGGTTGTCTCCCGGGGGTCCATCCGAGTCAATTCGTCTTTTGTTCTCAAGGATGTTTCTTTGGTTGCAAATTTGCATTTCAATCTTCTCTCGGTTTCGCAACTCCTTGAATACGGTTTTGAAGTGAGTTTTAAGCCAAACTTGTCTCGGATTTTGGACTCTCGTGGTGAGCTTGTTTGCCGGATTTTACCCTTCGGGAAGGTTTTTCATCCGGATTTTTCTATCTCTTCCGGGCCTTCTTGTTGTCTTCTTGCCGATTCCTCTTCCGAGCTTTGGAAGTGGCATAGGATATTGGGACATTTGAGTTTTGACTTGCTTGCAAGGCTTAGCTAAATGGACCTTATCCAAGGATTGCCAAAGTTGAAGTTCGAGAAGGATTTGGTTTGCCATCCTTGCAGACATGGCAAGATGGTTGCTGCTTCCCATCCTCCCGTAACTCAAATTATGACCTCACAACCCGGCGAGCTCTTAGACATGGACACAATGGGTCCAGCTCGGGTTAGGTCGGAAGGAGGGAAGTGATATGTGGTTGTAGTCGTTGATGACTACTCGAGGTACTCTTGGGTCTTCTTTTTGGAGAGTAAGGATGAGGCTTTTGAGAATGTGCGTGATCTGATTTTGAGATTGCAAAATGAGCTACCTAAGAATGCCATGAGAGCTATCCACAGTGACAATGGCATAGAATTCAAAAATACTCACTTTGCAACTCTTTGCTCTTCTTTGGGTCTCGATCACCAGTTTTCCTCACTTCACATTCCCCAGTAGAATGGTGTTGTTGAGCGCAAGAATCGGACCCTTGTTGAGATGGCTAGGACGATGCTCGATGAGCATAGGACTCCTAGGCGGTATTGGGCCGAAGCACTCAGTTCTGCTTGCTATGTTTCCAATCGCATTTTTCTCTGAGCTTTCAAGAAAAAGACTTCTTATGAGCTGCGATTTGGGTGACCACCCAAGGTAAGTCACCTACGGGTGTTTGGGTGCAGGTGCTTCATCCTCAAAAAGGGTGGTAAGTTGGATAAATTTGAATCATGGTCTTCTGACAGTATTTTTCTTGGTTATTCTACTCACTCTCGTGCTTATCGTGCACTCAACCTTGAGACTAACCAGTGATGGAGACTTGTGAGATTACCTTCGATGAGACTATGCCCTGTATTTCCACTGCTTTTGAGCTTGCTGGTGATGATGAGGTGAACACTAGCATCTTTGTGGAGGAGGAGCAGGACGATGCCGATTGGGGTGATCCCGAGCCAACTCAACTGGCTGCCCCTGTCGACCCTGCGACATCTACTTCGGCTCACGGTCCTGATCCGACTACTTCCTCTACATGGGGGTCGTTCAAGAAGCTTCCTCAATCGGTGCCCGTTGCACCTGAGGGAGCTCCAGCTGCTGTCGTGGGGGAGGCCACTTCTTCCAGGCAGGCTCCCCGTCACATCCAGCGGCAGCACCCGCCGGAGAACATCATCGGTGACATCGACCGTCGAGTCACGCGGTCCAGATCCTATCTCTCTCACTTTGCTCATTCGGCTTTTGTCTCTTCTTTTGAGCCCCGAGATGTTGGACATGCTTTGATGGATCCGGATTGGGTTAATGCCATGCATGAGGAGTTAGAAAACTTTGAGCGAAACCGCGTTTGGGTCTTAGTTCCTCCTCCACCTAGTTGCCGCCCCATAGGTACCAAATGGGTTTTCAAAAATAAACAAAGTGAGGATGGGGTGGTAGTGCGCAACAAGGCTAGGTTGGTAGCGCAAGGCTTTTGTCAAAAGGAGGGAATAGACTATGAGGAAACCTTTGCTCCCGTAGCTCGTTTAGAAGCCATTAGAATCCTTTTAGCTTTTGCGGCTTCTAAGGGTTTTAAACTTTTTCAAATGGATGTTAAAAGTGCTTTCTTAAACGGCTACATAGAGGAGGAAGTTTATGTTAAACAACCTCCCGGTTTCGAAAATCCCAAGTTTCCAAACCATGTTTTAAACTTCACAAAGCTTTGTATGGTTTGAAACAGGCCCCTAGAGCATGGTATGATAGGTTGAAAACGTTTTTTCTTGCTAAGGGTTTTTAAATGGAATCGGTAGATAAGACGCTTTTTCTCCTCAAGCAAGGCAAAGACACTCTCCTTGTCCAAATTTACGTGGATGATATCATGTTTGGTGGTTCTTCTCATGCTCTTGTTGCCAAGTTTGCAGATATTATGAGCAGGGAATTTGAGATGAGTATGATGGGAGAGTTGACCTTCTTTCTCGGGTTGCAAATCAAGCAAACCCGGGAAGGGACGTTTGTGCACCAAGGCAAGTACACGAAGGATATCTTGAAGAAGTTTGACATGGGCGAGGAAAAGCACCTCTCGATGCCCATGTCGACTACGACTGCCCTGGATGCGGACGAGGAAGGAGAGGCGGTGGATCAGATGGAGTACCGAAGCATGATCGGGTCGCTTCTGTACATGACAGCGACTCGGTCGGACATTCAGTTCACCGTCTGCTTGTGTGCACGCTTTCAGGCGTCCCGACGGACTTCTCACAAGAAGGCGGTGAAATGCATCATGAGGTATTTGCGCTTCACTCCCAAATTTGTACTTTTTTATTCCACCTCTTATTCTCTTGAGCTTTGTGGTTATTCTGATGCTGACTTTGCCGGATGTCGTCTTGATCAGAAGTCCACTTCTGGGATTTGCCAGTTTCTTGGGTCTTCCTTGGTGTCTTGGTCTTCTCACAAATAGTCTAGCGTGGCATAGTCGACATGCGAAGCTGAGTACGTTGCTGCGGCTAGTTGTTGCTCTTAGTTGATTTGGATGATTGCCACTTTGAAAGATTTTGGTCTTGTGCTTACTAAGGTGTCTTTGCTTTGTGATAGCACGAGTGCAATTAGTGTGGCCAAAAATCCCGTGCTTCACTCTAAGACCAAGCACATTGAGGTCCGCTTCCACTTCTTGCGTGATCACTATGAGAAGGGCGACATTGACCTCTGGCATGTCGAGACCCAAAACTAGCTTGCGGATATTCTCACAAAATCTTTGGATCAAGTTGTGTTTTCTCGCCTTTGGGGCGAGTTGGGTGTGTGTTTCCCCTTTTAGTTGAGGGAAACCTTTTGTGTATCATAGTTATTTTTGGTTCCTATTTGTCTGATACCTAGGATTAGGGTACCCTAACTTCACACTTCCCAAAAACAAAAACGATCCCCGGTAGCTGCTCCGCCTCGCCCAAGCCAGGGCGACATCATCACTCCCGGGGATTCAACGCCTTAACCAAACCGAAAGGGAAATACTCTCTCGGAGGCCCTTCCGCCTCGTCCTAGCAGGGGTGACGTCATCAGTGATGACATCTACCCTCAGGGACTTCTCCGCCTCGCCCGAACCGGAGAAGCGACCGCCCCAAAACTAGCTAAGGCAACAACATACCCTCAGAGGATATTTCGTCCCGTCCGAGCAAGGCATGGCGTCGTCCGTGACGCCCTCTATCCTCGGAGGTTCTTCCGCCTCGTCCGAGCTAAGGCAACGTCATACATGACATCACCCGCCCTCGGAGGATCCTCCAACCCACTGTGCACTTTAACCCATAGTCAAAGGGTCCATAGTACCTGATCGTCCTTAGGGATAGGGGTTCAAGGCATGGAGTGCCATGACTACCTTTGTAGAATCTCTGTGGGACACGCTCTAGTACCGACCGGGCCACCGATTGACTCTTCCCATCCTTCTGTAGGACATCCGAACAGGGATCAGGGTGTACTCGGTCCTGTCTGACGGAACACAGGGATTGTCGGTCCCTGTTCGGCCAACCTCCTCCCATGCCCAAATATGGCAACAGGGACACCACCAAGTAAAAGGCGCGTGGCTACAGTTGTACCAAGGACGAACAAGAACCGGATGACGTGCCAACAAGCGCAACCTTCTCTGGGAAGGAAGGCGAACAGGAGCCAAGGGTGTTCCCCAAGCCAATAGCCTATACCAGGCCCACATTTCCTCTCTCCCTCTACTGTACTCCCCATCTCTCCCTACGTATAAAGGGGGAGAATGGACCTCCAATCTGGCTCTCTCGACACTCTGAACTCATTCACACACACATATACTCGCATCCACGCGAGCTCTCACAACGAACCTCGAACCTCATACGCAAGAGACCTGGGAACCAGATTCCCTCTCTCACCAAAGCTTGTAGCTCCCCTCTACGAGCTCTCCATGCTCAGTATAGGACTCAGCAGCAAACTGGACATAGGGCGTTCGTGCCCGAACCAGTATTCGTCCCTATATGATGGAACGTGGGGGTACCGTGCCCTATTCTGCCAACCTCTGCCCATGCCCAAATATGGCAACATGAGCACCACCAAGTACAAGGCGCGTGGCTACAGTTGCATCAAGGACCAACAGGACCAGCGGCGTGCCAACAGGCGAAGCCTTCCTTAGGAATGAAGAAGAACAGAAGCCAGGAGCGTCCCCCAAGTCAATAGCCTATACCGGGCCCACGTTCACTCTCCCTCTCTCTACTGTACTCCTCCATCTCTCCCTACGTATAAAGGGGGAGAATGGATCTCCAACCACCTCTCTCGACTCTCGGAACTCATTCACACACACTCATACTCGCATCCACGCGAACTCTCACAAGGAACCTCCAACCTCATACGCACGAGACCTGGGAACCGGCTTCCCTCTCTCACCAAAGCTTGTAGCTCCCCTCTACGAGCTCTCTGCACTCGGTAACATGACATAGCAGCAAACTAGATGTAGGGTGTTCATGCTCGAACCAGTATAAACCTTGTGTTCTCCGGGCGTAACCATCCGATCTCCGACACGCTTAGAAATTTACTCATTGGCCGTCTAGACCCCTCCATTTTAGACACCGACAGTTGGCGCGCCAGGTAGGGGACTTTGCGTGTCACCAGTATTTTCAAGTATCGGATGGCTTCTCTCCACGTTGATTTTTCTCTAGGCTCCATTGTTCCTTTTGGTAGCCTGGACTTCCAGTGCCATGGGCAGGAGGCCAACCCGGTCCTCCATCGCCCCACGGCCTCCTCCGAGGTAGCCGTGGACACCATCTCGGCATCCATGGCCCACCTCAACCTGCCTCCCCCCGGGGATCAAGTTGCTCGAGGGGCAACCATCCCACGGGCCGACTATGCTCAGTTCTAGCGCCATCTCAACACTCTGATGGGGCCCTAGCCGACCCAGGAGTCCCTGCACAACCTCTACTTCGCGTTCGCCAACATGAAGGCGCAGCTCACAGGAAGGAGCCGCTCTCTCCTGGGCTCATCAACGCGCCTGTCCCGAAGGTGCTGCCACACGGCCTTCAAAATGCCGCCGCGTCATATTCAGAGATGGTGGTTGCAGGTTTCCATGCTGACCCCGCGGACGGGACATGCATCGGCTCGCCTCCCACCACCTTTGGTCTGTCTCCGACCTCCTCACGAACTCTGAGGCCACCTCTTATGCCGACTCCAGCCGTGGGAGCGTCGACCCCTGGGATCCCCTGGACTTCGAAGGTTTGGGGGATAAGGAGGCTTTCTACGGTTTCCTCCGCGCCAGTGATTACCTGCTCGACTCCGGCTCAAGCGACTGCAGCGAGGGTCGTGGCCGCGAGTGCTTCATGTGCGACGCGCCGCCACACGGAGCCACAGTGGACCCCACCCTAATCGACGAAGGGGACGGCGACGGCGACGGCGACCACATGCCCGTGCACCAGACGGGTGTTCCGGCACCCCTACCACGGCCCGATCCACAGCCTTCGGATGCCTGGCAGCAGCAGATTCATGACCTCCACGATATGGAACAGCAGCTCGCGGAGCATCAACGAAAGGTGACATTTGAGCGCGAAAAGCTCGAGCGCGAAGCCGCTAGGGATCCCACGGAGCCTCGCGCTCATAGGGAGGCCCGAGCGGTATCATCAACGACGGCGAACATGGCATGTCGCAGTTCACGTGGGCAAGCCAAAACATCGCGGCAGCAAGGATGCTACTCCGCAACCTTCCGGTCCCAGATGCTCCCGACGGCAAGCTCGCTCATGACGAGCTAAAGACCCTTCTAGAGCGGGCCATGGCACACCAAGCCGAGAGCTCCGCATCGCGGAGGCGCGGGCTCAGCACCGACCATCCAGCCGGGGCGGCGCCCAACGACCGCGAAGGGTCGGTCCACCCGGATCCCACACCGGCTGAATGCCGGCGTCCAACGGTGCATGCTCACATAGGCAAAAAGCGCGACGTCTGCGACGCTCTTAACGCGCGCAAGCACGCCAAGCAGGACGGCGCAAGCAGAGGCTACCACATCCGTCGTGGAGGCCGATACGACAGCGATGAAGACCATCCTCCCACGCAGGAGCCATCGGGCCCCTTGGCGTTCATTCGTTGCATCCGCAGCGCACCGTTCCCGCTACCGTTCCGGCAACCAACCAACATCGTCCGGTATTCCGGGGAAACGAACCCCGGGCTCTGGCTCGATGACTACCGCCTCGCATGTTAGGCCGGCAGCGCGGACGATGACGATTTCATCATCCGCAACTTGCCTCTCCACCTCTCAGAATCGACCCGCACGTGGCTCGAGCATCTACCTCCCAACACCATTGATGGGTGGAGTTCCTTACGACAGGCCTTTGTCGGGAATTTTCAAGGCACCTACACACGCCCAGGAAACCCTGGGACCTCCGCAGCTGCAGGCAAAAGGACGATGAGTCCCTCCGCGATTACATTCGTCGCTTCTCCCAACAGTACACCAAACTCCCGACCACGGCCGACGCGGACGTGGTTGGGGCGTTTCTCGCAGGTACCACCTGCAAAAAGCTGGTCCACGAGCTGGGCCACAGCAACCCTCGCACCACTGAGAGACTCCTCAACATCGCCACGAGCTATGCCTCGGGTGAGGAGGTAGTCGGAGCAATCTTCCATCCCGACAAAGGAAAGGGCAAGGAAGTCGAGACCGCTAGCAAGGGTGGCTCAAACCGCGCCAGAACAGGAACAAGAAGAGGGGCAAGCAGTAGCGCGGCGATGGAGACAACATCGTCGCGGCAGCAGACCGCAAAGCTCCCCGCCCCCAGGGTGGAAAGAAAGTGGGCAAGTTCGACGACATGCTCACCAAGCCATGCCCGTACCACTATGGGCCGATCAAGCACACACTCCAGGAGTGTGAAATGATGGCCTGGTACTTCAAGGCCATCCCTGACAAGGACGAGCCAAAGCAGTCGGGAGCCCAGGACGGGGACAAGGGCCACGAGGACTCCTACCCCCATGTCAACAAGTGCCTCATGATCTTCGGGGGCTCGGAGGCCTACTGCTGCAAACGCCAGCAGAAGAAGGAGCGGCGCGAGGTTTTCGCGGTCGCCCCAGCAACTTCGGCCTTCCTCGACTGGTCGGAGCCCGACAGCACCTTCGGTCGAGATGATCACCCGAGCCACGTTCCCCATCCGGGTCGTCACCCACTCGTCATGGACCCGGTCATAGGCAACGTGCGCTTCACCAAAGTACTGATGGACGGGAGCAGTAGCCTCAACATCATGTACTACAATGCCTTCGAGGCCCTCGGCCTGCGCCGGGAGAAATTTCGATCCTCGGGGGCTCCCTTTCAGGGAATCATCCCCAGAAGACAAACTATACCCCTGGGGCAGATCATCCTACCCGTCACGTTCGGGGAGCCGGACAACTTCCGGAGCGAGTACCTCACTTTCGAGGTTGTGGCTTACCGAGGGACTTACCACATGGTATTGGGGAGGCCATGTTATGCAAAGTTCATGGCCATCCCCAACTACACTTATCTCAAGCTCAAGATGTCGGGGCCATACGACATCATCACAGTCACCTCCGACGTCAAGGTAGCATACCAGTGCGAGGTGGACTGCTGCAAGAACACCATGGCCAAGGTGCGCAGCCAGGAGCTGGTGGCGGCGATCGAGGCCGCTGACAAGATGGACATCAACCCCTAGAGCACGAAGAGCTCGGACGCCCACTGCACCAACAGCTATGTCATTTATTTACTTTTGTTAGGTACTCTAGCGCACTGTACATACGTATGTAATCTTTCTTAAGCAAAAAGTTTGAGGAATAAAACGTGGGAACTCTCGGACCAATCGCTCAGCAAGGTGCACTTCCGACGCGCGCCAGAGCACACCTCGCTCGGGGGCTGGAAGGGGGGAACCCCCTGTTTTTCTCTCCAAAATGCTTTTTTGCGCAACAACTCGCATCCTTTTCCCCTCTGAATGAAAACTTCGCCTTCCCTAGCCAAGGGAGAAAATCTCTCAGGACCGCGGCAACGGGCCGCAAGGTACTCCGACTCCCCCGGAGCCAAGTACTTCGACCCGAACGCCCATCTAAGCAGATCAGATCCCTTATCAAGAAAGGAAAAGCAAGTAGAATGAGGCAGAAAGGACGCAGAAACCAGAAAACAAAAGAACTTAAAACAATCTCACTAAGGAGCTATAAAAAAATTTCCAAAGCCCACCAGGGCGCATCGTACCGAAGGATAAAATTAAAACTGCTTTTTATAAGGGCCCTTGGCCCTCATCACTGACCATGCAGGGTCACTCTTCCGGTGGCGGAGGGAACACTTCTTCTTTGAGCTTGGCGGCCAGGGTCATCACAGGATCCTCCGCGGCAGCTTCAACCTGGTCGAGTAGGTCCTCCGGGGCATCCAAGGGACAACCCTCGCTGACAAGCGTAGGAGTCACCGCATCGTAGAGGCAGGCGGCGATAGCCATCGTGCGGTGGACCCCGATGTGCAACGCCTCCCGGATCTGCGCTTGGCCTCGCTCCCAGAGCAGGCCGACAAAGGTCCTGGCCACGTCCGGACCACAATCGACGGCTAGCACGCCGAAGAGGTCGCACACGCCGTGCACGGCCTCGCGCAACACCAGTGACTCCTACGCACCAACACGCAGCTCTAGGGCGACAAGAAGGCAGACTCAGCCTCCAAGGGAAAATATACATCATACCAAGACAAACGAGCAAAGAAAGGCAAAGTACCTCCATTTTCCCTCTCCAGGCCGTGAATCGTCGCACGGAGCTGTGAGGCGGCCGCCGTCAATTCGTTGACCTGGGTGGAGAACGCCAGGATCCTCTGATCATGTTCGGCGCTGCCCTCCTGCTCCCTAGCCGAGAAGTCCTCGAGGCGGGTCACGGCGTCGTCGCGTTCCCGGTGGTTGTTGTCGTGTGGGAACCAAATGGTGTTGCGCTCCTCCTCCACGGAGTTCAGCGCCGAGACGGCCCAGTGCCGCGCCTCAACTTTAGCCTGACGCGCCGCGCGCTCATCCGCGAGCATCTTGCGAACCGCCTCAGCATCGGTACGGGCCTCCCCCCGTTACCGCTCAAGCCGCTCGGCGTCGGCAGCACTCTGGCGCGCCAGCGCCTGGGCGCCCGCCACCCTTGACTCCGAGGCGGCCAGCTGCTCCTGTAGCTCTGTCGCGCGGTGGCGAGTCGCTACCAGCTCTTCAGCGGCATCAGCCTCCCCGGCGAATGACCATGACCCGGGGTCCCACCGTCAGAGTTCGCGACGGAGGAACTCGGACTTCCCGGCGCTCATCGCCATCAGGATCTGCATGGATGGAAACGTCAGATAATCGACAACAGCAAACAATCAACACTCACGGTTGGGCAGCCCCCTATGTTGCCATGGTGGGTGAAGTCCTCGCAAACGCCGCGACCGCCCTCTAGATCAGCTCCACCGCGCGTGCCATGAGTTGGTCATGCTCCTGACAGGAGGCTGCCACGCGGTTCTAGTGCCGGAGCTCGCGCTGGTCATCCAGCACGAACACCGGCTCCCCCTGGTTCTCCCAGTTGACCCACGCGATCGGGTCGCTATCCCCAAAGGCACGGCGATCGGTACCCAACCGACGCAGCGCGCACAGGGCAACGTTACCCCCAGCACCAGCCGCCTCGCCCAGTGAGGTCGCACTAGACTGGGAGAGAACGACATTCGATGCGCGGGCCGCGACCATCTCCTCTTCGGTGAAGGACCGGGGGACACCGTGTCCCGGGCCGGCATGTTGGGAGGAGGGGGGCTGCTCAGGGGCTCCTCCTCGCTCGTACCGATCGCCGCCATCTCGCTCTCTGGCACAGCGGCCGCGACGTCTGCGGTCACGTCTGCGTCGTCAAGGGCGCCCTCATCGGCCCTCCCGCCACGGTCACCACCGCAGTGCCCTCCGTATCCGCGGCCGGCAGAGCCTCCCCAACATCCACGACCATAATGTCAACCAGGCCGTCCTCCTCCCCGGAGTCATCAACGACTACCACCTCCGGGGGGAGGGCGGCGCTATAGCCGCAGGGCCGGCGCCCGCGGGGGTTGGCCGAGTCACGCCAACGACGGCGGCGTCGACCCGACCGGGTTCGCCTCCGGTCTCGGTGCCACTCGTCAGGTCAGGAACCGGGGTGGTGCCGCTCTGTCCCTCGCCGGCAGTCGACGCCCCCCGGTGTAACTTCTTCTAGCCCACATGAGCGGTGCCTCCAACCCTGAGATGCCCATCACACACGGTCAAGCGCAAGCTAACCCTTTTCTTCATCAAAGAACTAAGAAGGACATCAAATATCACAGACTTACCGCGGGGAGAAGACGCTGACGCGTTTCCGCTTCGGCTCCACCACGCCGCGACCAACGGCGTCCGAACCATCGCTCCTCGCGCTCCCCTCGGAAGGGATGGAACGGGGAGTATCCGGGGCGCCCCGCGCAACGCTACTCCCAGAACCCCCGGGGGCACCTCCATCGTCGGCATCACCCCGGCAGGATGACGCAGTGCCCCGGCTATCGAGAGTGCCGGCAACACCTCAGACAAAGGACGTCTGTCCTCGTCGTCCTTGTTGACACAAAAAGCGTTAGGATCTGCGAACACCTCGGGCTTATACCCGAATTTGATGTCCAAAGGTGTGCCAGCCGATTTGACCAGTTAATCGACAAGGACGATAACTAGAACAAGATATGAACGAGACAACGGCGATGCGCCCGGATGTCAAGGCTCAAACTTGATCAGGATAACTAGAGTAGAGCTGAACGAGACGACAGCGATGCGCCCGGACATCAAAGCTCAGGTTGCTCAAACGCAGAACTTGCAAGGGTTGACAGAGATCGAGGAGACGCAGCCCGTCGAAACTTGAAGAACTCATAGATAGACTAATACTAATACGATAAAAGGTAAATTGCTGCAAAGATAGATAAAAATAGTAGATTCATTTGATATGCTTGGATATATCTATTTAAAGCACCCCTGGGCACCTATTTATATTCCGGCAGAGGGAGTTGTAGATAGATACGACTCAAACCTTCCTAAACAAAAATCCCTATTTTCAAGGAAACAACTGACTCGCGCAAGAGCCGGACTCAAACAATAATAATCTTTTACTAAACAAACTCTTCTATTTTAAAGGAAATAAATGACTCGTACAAGAGTCGGACTCTATAATAATACTGGTATAAGATCACTAGTTTCCTTATGTCTTCTCTTCGATGCAACTTTCCATTGACATATCCTTCCGATCCACAACTTCCTTTTAGCGTCATCGGCAATTGTATGCTCACGTTAGCCATGTCATCCTGCACTCACCGGCAACATCTCCTTATCGGCAACATCCCTGCATGCTTTATCATTAGCGCCCTAGTTTTATTCTCATCGGCAACCTTGACCGATGACCTTTCGACACCGATAGAAAACAGCTACCGATCAGAGTGAGTCTTAACCCTTTTGACACCCTAAAAAATGGTATGAAACCTTCCATCGGCAGACTTCTCCCAATCTGCAACCTTCTCCTATGGCCATCGATAGCTCTCTGCTGACGCCAGCCACATCCTGCTTCCGTCGACAGCATCTACCATTCATCGGCAGCTTTCCGTCTTTATTGGCAATATTCCCTCTAGCAGCAACAGCCTTTGGTTCTCATCATCAATGCTTCCTTGCCTTCATCGGCAACATCTTGCCTCCATCAGCAACATTGTTGTCTTCATCACATCGGTAATGAGCTTCCGTTCTTATTGGCAATGTTCTTTTTGCTTCTATCAGCAACAAACTCCCATCCTCATCGGCAATGCCTTCCTGCCTCCATCGGCAACTTCGCTTATTTTTAGTCAGTGATGTTCTGATGCCAATAAGAAACAATCACCTTGCCGATCGACACAATCCTTATATTATATTGACACGTGCCAAAAAACGGTGTCAACACATGCCCCCCAATTTCAGAGTATAAGATATCTTATGCACCGAAATTTCTTCTACTGCATCTCCTCCAAAATACCTGCACCACTTCCTTGACTATTGTACGTAAGCATTGCAGAGCCACTCTCACAATCCTTCGACTTGTATCGAACATTTCCTTTTGTAGCCAACAAACTCATCAGCAGCTGTTCCCAGTGCACAAACTCTTCATGCTCAGCCTGCCGATGCCCCCCAAGTGTCACAGTTGAAACTCCAGGGCTCATCAAGCACTGCTCCTAGGCCAAAATGCCCGAGGCCATCGACCCTAGTTATGCCATCGGCAACATATTGACATCTGTCGATGGATTCCCATTTTTGCGCTTTGGCCTTCATCGCTTGTCTCAAGATTCCCCTTTGGAAGGATTTTCATCGTGACACAAATCTTCTTGGCGTTCGTGCTGCATCCTCCTTCTTTGAGTCTTCATCAGACCCTTAGGACACCATTGAGGAAGCTTAGTCTTCCAAACAGGCTGATACTGTTTCTCATTGCTTGTATTCGCACCACCTCTTATGTTTGGATCTCTGGAGAATATTTCTTCATCGGGCACTCTTGCATCAGCCATCTCCTCAAGCTCCTCCTGATCAACACGTCTGCCAAGCCTGTCATGTGCACTGAGCTTGCCCCCCAACCGATCATGTGCTGATCTCTTTTCTCTGAGCGGCCTAGCATATCTGGGTTCCCGATCGTCAAAGCAAGGCTTCTTTTCTGACCGATCAGCAGGGTAGCACCCATTGCACTCAGGGCAATTATCAGCAGTCGGCAGCTTGATGCCCTCTTCCCAGCAATGAACAAAGAAGGGACACTTTCAGTGGTCCTTATGCCGAAGCCACTCTTGGCGCCTTTCTTCCTCTTGCAGCCGATATCGCTCCTCTCGTGACAGCCGATACTCTTGCCTTGGTCACCTATGCGAGATTATAACACCAGGAGCCCTCTTGTCATTGCTGCTTTCATCGGCAGATCCTCTTTCCTTTACCTCATGCGTAGCTATTTGATGTTCAGGATCCACCGATGCACTTTTCTTGGCAGCTTCCGATGTCAGCACTTTAGTTTTTCCACTAGTTTCCACCATGTTAGCCTGAAACGGGTACTGGTCAATCTTCATCGGCCTCTGGGATTTAGAATTTTCAAACTTGATTTGCCCAGATTCGATTTCTGACTACAACTGCTGCCTAAATATTTTGCATTCATTGGTACTATGCAAAGTCGCATTGTGCCACATGCAATACCTGATCCTCCTGAGCTCTTTGGCTGATGGAATTACCTGATTAGGCGCCAACATGATCCGCCCTTCTTGAAGCAATAGATCCAACATCCTATCGGCCTTGGTGATATCAAAGGTGAACCTTTCATCTTTCTCCTGACCGAACGGACAAGATACCGGTTTTTTGTTCTCTACCCATTCAACTAAACCGATACTCGCTTCTTCGTCCGAATCTGTTTTCTTAGTTAAAGACACCTCTTCATCCCAATTTCCTCTAGGCTCAAAAACTTTGGTGCCTTGATCAGCAACCCTTTGCACAAGATGGCTTAATCTTTCGAACTCTTGAGACGCGTATTTGTCCCTGACGTGCGGCAGTAATCCATGGAAGGCCAAATCCGCCAATTGTCGATCATCAAGTACCAAGCTATAGCACTTGTTCTTCACGTCTCGTATTCTTTGCACGAAGCTTTCTATCGATTCATCATTACGCTGCTTCAATTTGACCAAATCGGTAATCTTCTTTTCATGTACGCCAGCAAAGAAGTATTTGTGAAACTGTTTTTCTAGATCGGCCCAAGTGATCACAGAATTTGGAGACAGTGAAATAAACCATGTAAATACCGATCCAAATAACGATAACAAGAACAATCTCACCCTCAGTTCATCCCTATTGGCTGCCTCTCCATATTGGATAATAAATCAGTTAATGTGCTCTATTGTTGATATATCATCTTGACCAGAAAATTTGGTGAAATCTGGCACTTTGTACCGATTTAGGAGAGGGATCAAATCATACGTAGGAGGGTACGGCATCTGATAAGAATATGTATTAACCTTAGGCTTGATACCGAATTGTTCTTTCATCACTTCGGTAATCTTATCGGCCGAGTACGCATCTTGATCCTACCGATGCACTGGCTGGATGTTGACTGGTTGAACAGATTGATGTACCTTCTCATCTCTTTGTGGTAAATAGGCCGAACCGGTTGGTGCAGAGGCAACATCAATTCACTAAACATCAGGCATCGACTGATTTGCCGATGGGCCACCTTGAATGCCTTCTGGAATGTATTGCGGGAATAGAGGGTTTACCGGCTGGTACACTGATGTATCATTATATAATCCCGATGGTAAGTGATGGTGCTGGACCCCTGCCACTTGATATCCAGGTTGCGTCACTTGTTGTTGAACATTATGCATCGGCTGAGTTGCCGATGGGCAATCTTGAACATCCACTGGGTTGTATTGTGACATTGTATTCATCGGCTGATATGTCGATGTCTCATTGTGCACGTTCACTTGCGAGTACTGCAGCAAAGTAGTACTTATCGGCTGATGTACCGATCTTTCATTCTCAAGACTCGCTGGCGGATGATACTATGGAGCTCTTGCCACCTGGTATCCAGGCTGCACAACTTGCTGCTGAATCGGTAATTGACCGATCCAACTTACATTACATGTCATCGGCATATGACTTGCCGATGGCTGATAACCAGCTGGCGCTTGCTGCTTTTGTACCCTCGGATGATTGCCTTGATTTGCGGGTACCATAGCTTGAGCAGCCATTGCCGATACAGGCTGATTACCACAGTTGCCATGCCTTGTTGCATCGGCAAAGAACCTGCCGATGGTTGTGCATACGCTACTCTGGGTATCGCCATTTGAAGATTTCCTGATGACAACTGCACCGTTGGAGAGGATGTAGCGTAATGCATTACTGGAATCATCGGCTATGCACGTGTTGTTGATGTCACGGGAATCTTCCACCCTCCATTGCTATCTTGGACCAGTTTGGATTCAGCAGATGAACTTGGAGGCATACCGTATCCCCACCTGCTGGCGGAAGTTGGCTGACTCTGGGTCACAGGTCCAGACATTGTTGACGCCACCAAATTTGCATTCAATTGAGTAATGTTTGCTGGGGTCGATCTTGGCGGCATGATCTCATCGGCAGATCGGTTCATAATCGGTGAAGACACCCTTGGAACCGCCGATGGGATCGTAACAGATGCCGATCCGAGTTGATGATACGCCGGACCAACATAATATGGTGCTTGTCTTTCCTTGAAAGTTTGCTTGACAGCATTATAGATAGTATTGGACAACACATTAGATTGGCTAATTAACACATGATTTAATGCAGAATTAACCATCTCTTGTAATTTACCTGGATTGGCGTCGAAGGTGACCTGCCATGGATCTTGCTTCTGGATAACTTCGCCGCTCCTGTTTAGGCTGAAGGACTTCAGATACAACATTTGTATTCCTCCATAGCCCGCTCCATAGCCTGCTTCTGATAATCTTTCAGATCTGCTTTGGACACTTCAATGACACTCTTCGGATTGATCCCAGCAGTATTGTCCATTAAGCTTGTAATGGGCTAAACCGTGGCCAAAAGATGTGATATTGTCCCACTGGGTGTGCCAAAAGAGGTGTTGACGTAAAAAGCGTCGGGATCTGCGAACACCTCAGTCTTATACCTGAATTTGATGTACAAAGGTGTGTCAGTCGATTTGACCAGTTAATCGACAAGGACGATAACTAGAACAAGATCTGAACGAGACAACGGCGAAGCGCCCGGATGTCAAGGCTCAAACTTGATCAGGATAACTAGAGTAGAGCTGAATGAGAAGAAAGCGATGCGCCCGGACGTCAAAGCTCAGGTTGCTCAAACGCGGAACTTGCAAGGGTTGACGGAGATCGAGGAGATGCAGCCCGTCGAAACTTGAAGAACTCGTAGATAGACTAATACTAATGCGATAAAAGGTAAATTGCTGGAAAGATAGATAAAAATAGTAGATTCATTTGATATGCTTGGATATATCCGTTTACAGCACCCTTGGGTACCTATTTATATTCCGCAGAGGGAATTGTAGATAGATACGACTCAAACCTTCCTAAACAAAAATTCCTATTTTCAAGGAAACAACTGACTCGCGTAGGAGCCGGACTCAAACAGTAATTATCTTTTCCTAAACAAACTCTTCTATTTTAAAGGAAATAAATGACTCGTGCAAGACTCGGACTCTATAACAATACTGGTATAAGATCACCAGTTTCCTTATGTCTTCTCTTCGATGCAACTTTCCATTGACATATCCTTCTGATCCGCAACTTCCTTTTAGCGCCATCGGCAACTGTATGCTCACGTTAGCCATGTCATCCTGCACTCACCGGCAACATCTCCTTATCGGCAACATCCCTGCATGCTTTATCATTAGCGCCCTAGTTTTATTATCATCGGCAACCTTGACCGATGACCTTCCGATGCCGATAGAAAATAGCTACCGATCAGAGTGAGTCTTAACCCTTTTGACACACTGAAAAACAGTATGAAACCTTCCATCGGTAGACTTCTCCCAATCTGCAACCTTCTCCTATGGCCATCGGCAGCTCTCTGCTGACGCCAGCCACATCCTGCTTCCATCGGCAGCATCTACCATTTATCGGCAGCTTTCCGTCTTTATTGGCAATATTCCCTCTATCAGCAACAGCCTTTGGCTCTCATCAGCAATGCGTCCTTGCCTTCATCGGCAACGTCTTGCCTCCATCAGCAACATTGTTGTCTTCATCACATCGGTAATGAGCTTCCGTTCTTATCGGCAATGTTCTTTCTGCTTCTATCAGCAACAAACTCCCATCCTCATCGGCAATGTCTTCCTGCCTCCATCGGGAACTTCGCTTATTTTTAATCAATGGCGTTCTAATGCCAATAAGAAACAATCACCTTGCCGATCGACACAATCCTTAGATTATATTGACACGTGCCAAAAGACGGTGTCAACAGTCATCATCATCGCCGTCATTGTCACCAAGGCCCTCACAGTCCACATCCGCCCGCTGCTGCGGAATCCAACCCGTGTTCGCCGCACCTTGCTCGAGCGGAGCGGGAAGAGGGGCGGCCACATGGCGAGCCATCGAACGGCGTCCCTGCAAAGGAGAGATGTGGGTCACACGAGTCGGTACCACCGAATGAGGAAAGCGTGAGGACGAGCGATACAGCGCGGTCCGGACTCACCAGCTCGACGGAGTTGAGGTCTGGGCGCATCGGCGGACAACGATAGACGTCGTCCTTATTTAGGGCATCACCCAACAACCTCCGCGCGAAGCTAACCACATCCTCGAGGCTCAGGTCTACCTCGGCCATGGCAGACCCCGTGCGCGACGCTCCGGGCACCATCTCGTGCAGCTGGCGCTCCAAATCCATGAGCGGGAGCACCCAACGCTGCAAGAATTGTGAGGTGACCCCCGAAAGGTTCAGCTCCTGGTCACGGAGCCGCATCAAGCTACGGAGATAGGGCTTTATCCCCGTAAGTTCCTACAGGTTGGGGTCTTCGTTCCAGCTGGTGAGCTCTACGGCAACACGCCGGCCTGTTTAGACCGGAAGCGGCATGTCGGGGTGATTCCGAATGTAGAACCATTGCGAGTGCCATCCCCGGTTGGACGAAATCACCCGCGCCAACATGTAGAGATGTGAGTTGGCAGAGTGGAGGCTGATGGCGCATCCCCCGCTCGGCGCCACCCATCTCGTGCCACCAGAATAGAGAAGGAACACCGTCGCCTTGAAGAAGAACTTCCACAAGGCGAAGTCCGGCTCTGATGCTAGCATCCCTTCCGACATGGCCGCGAAGGCCGCGAGGTGGAGGACAGAGGTGGGATTGAGATTGTGGATCTCAATCCCATAGTGGTGAAGAATCCCTCGGAAGAAGCGGGACGGTGGCGTCCCGAATCCGTTCTCGTGGAACGGAAGGAAGGAGACCACATACCCCTCCGGCGGGTCCGGCATATCGGCGCCGATGGGAACGATCCACTCCACGTGGTTGTTGGCAGAGAGCTCGGGGCACAGTAGCCCCGCATCTACCAGCTCGAGCGCCCGCCCATACTCGGCCTCACATTGGGGCCAACTCCTCTCCGGATGCTCTCCGGCCATGAGGGGCACCCTTGAAGAACAAATGGTGGCAAGGCAGAGGGCGAGGCTAGGGTGGAAGCGCAGCGGCACAAACCCTAGGTGCAAAGGGAGGCGACACGAATAAGAGCAGGAGACAAAGGAGGCAAACAGTACGAGTTATGCCAATACACGCGAAGGTCGGAGAGACGCACACGTGGCGCAACCAGTGGCGACGGGCCATGGGCCCAGGTAAGACACAAGGATCGGGGCTATAGACGCCCCCGACGGCCCATTACGGTCCAGAGATACGGAGGCCACCCCAGCGGGGTCGAAACGGCCAACTCAGGACATCAGAGCGAGGGGCAAATAGGGAATGGACACGCTAGCGGTCATTAACCTGGCAATCGAATGCTAAGGTCATTCCCAGATTTCGTATTTGAGTCCGTTCTTACGGATGATTGGTTCATGGTATTCCTATCGAAGGAAGGCAACAGGCCCCCGGGACCCATCGAACGGACCCGGCTACTATATGAAACCGATTTGGGGTGAGCCACGACATGGGCCACGAGCCAGAACCCTAGCGAACATGAACCAAACACCCCACTCAGATTTGCCCGCTATTAACTCGACGAGCTGCCATGGTTCATCCGCCTGGAAGATAGCATGGTTCGGCTCATATTCCCCCTTCTCGCGGAGAGATGCGCGGGGACGAACAAAAAGACGAAACAGATCCGAGATGATTTTATTTACATCGAGTAAAGACTCGGGGGATGGCGCCGCACCCCGGGGCAAGCCTCATGCGTCAGAGGTCCGCACAGGTGAACACACCAATGCTTTTCATTTTATATACAAATGTTCTTATATTAATCCTTGCAGGAGTTAAACGCTCTTTAAGGGCCATGGGAGCTAATCCCAATCGTCAGACACCAAAGAAAACGGAAACGTTTACAAGATGGACTGAAGGGAAATCCCGGGCCGAAAGCCCAAAAGCTAGGGGTGCCGTAACGCCACCCATACTAAGCATATGACCACAGTCCGACGCATCTGCGTATCCAGGTCAGGCAATCCAGCTGCGAGGCTCGGGAAACGTCTGCCTGATGCACAAGACCACGTCGGACGGCGGTGCCACGTCCCATGGGTCACCCTGACAGAGCGTGCTACAGCTGTGGGAGAACAGTAGCTGCCTCATCTTCAGGAAGCCCCGGGCCGTGTCCCTCCCCCTGAGTTGGTTGGGCGCTTTACAGCTAAGTCGCCCCAGCTGCTCCGCGATCAAGAGCGCCATCGGCGAGCGACTCCAGGCCCGCCATACATTGGACGCCCCGAGTCCGCCGATCTCACCGACAGCGACATAGCCATCAACCAACAGCCAAGGATGAGCCGACTCTAGGGGCCATGCAGGCGAACTGCTATGGTTTTCCTAGTGGACACATCCTTGGCTGCCCTCTGGGGAGGGATAGCACGCAACCACTCCCCCGGGGAAGAGCGCGAGGGCCATTCCACAAAAGGGATGGATCCTACACCTCCTGCCCCGTGGAAGCGATTCGTGCAGGGGGTGGTGACAACCCTTCACCCAACTAGTGGCCAGAATCAGCGGAGCTATGCGCACCTCGCAGAGCTTCCGTTGAGTTCTGCCACTGGGCGAAACGGGACGCCTGCACCCCTAATGCCGAATTTTCCCTGAGTTCGGTGTATTCTCAAAGGGCCGCTCGCTAGGGCGGCTCAAGGGTATCTCCGACGAGGCCTCGGAGGAAGAAGGAAGGGCAAACCATGTTGTGGGATTGTATGTTTTATCCTGCGGCTGGCAGCCCCTATTTATAGCCCGCCAGGGCACTCACGCAATAAGCCAACCCGTGAAGCCACAGCGCTCCACCTCCACCCAATCGAACCGCACTGGGTGACAGTGTCCATTTCTGAGGGGGCACGGCAGAGCCATAAATGGCCAAGCAAACGGCAGACTCGGGGTGCACTGTTCCAAAAACTCGACCACACGAGGGCGTTGTATGTGCAACGTCCTCAAACGGGAGAGCCCGCTGCACCCACTTCTGGGTCAACGAAGGCGCAGTCAGACCAGACCAATGTCGACCCGACATCGACTGGTCAGGCAGACGCTTCGACCGAAAGACAGCACAGCGCAGCCCCGATTCGTCACTTCATAGCGCGTTAGCCCAAGTACAACAGTACGCCCTTGCCAGGGCTGGCGTGCAAGCGAAGCTCTGACCCCGTACGAGCGGGGCAGTCCTCTTCTGCTCCTCACCTCTCGAAAGGGGCGAAGGTCCAAACACTGTACATATCTACCGAATAAACCCTTAGGAGGAAATATCATCCTCCTAAGGCCTCGAGGGTACACCCGGCAGGTGCGCTAGCGCGCACCCACCGGAATCCAAAGTCTAACCAAACCACAAAAGCACTCTCGGAAGCCTCCGGTGTAGTCCATCACTACGCCGTAGGCTCGGGGGCTACTGTCGGATACCTAGGAATAGGGTACCCTAACTTCACACTTCGCAAAAACAAAAACCATCCCCGGGAGCTCCTCCGCCTCGCCCAAGCCAGGGCGACCTCATCACTCCCGGGGATTCATCGCCTTATCCAAACCGAAAGGGCAATACACTCTTGCAGGCTCTTCTGCCTCGTCCGAGGAGGGGTGACGTCATCCGTGACGACATCTACCCTCGGGGACTTCTCCGCCTCGCCCGAGATGGAGAAGCGACCACCCCCAAACTAGCTAAGGCAACAGCATACCCTCTGAGGATATTTCGTCCCGTCCGAGCAAGGGATGGCATCGTCCGTGACGCCCTCTATCCTCGGAGGTTCTTCCGCCTCGTCCGAGCTAAGGCAACGTCATACGTGACATCACCCGCCCTCGGAGGCTCCTCCGACCCACTGTGCACTTTAACCCATAGTCAAAGGGTCCACAATACAGGATTGTCCTCTGGGATGGGGGTTGAAGGCATGGAGCGCCATGACTACCTCTGTAGAATACCTGTGGGACATGCTCCAGTACCGACCGGACCACCGATTGACTCTTCCCATGCCCAAACATTGGAACAGGGATCAGGGTGTACTCGGTCCTGTCCGACGGAACACAGGGATTGTCGGTCCCTATTCGGCCAACCTCCGCCCATGCCCAAATATGGCAACAGGGACACCACCAAGTACAATCCGCATGGCTACAGTTGTACCAAGGACGAACAGAAACCGAACGACGTGCCAACAGGCGCAACCTTCTCCAGGAAGGAAGGCGAACAGGAGCCAAGGGTGTTCCCCAAGCCAACAGCCTATACCAGGCCCACGTTTCCTCTCTCCCTCTACTGTACTCCCCATCTCTCCCTACGTATAAAGGAGGAGAATGGACCTCCAATCTAGCTCTATCGACACTCTAAACTCATTCACACACACAAATACTCGCATCCACGCGAACTCTCACAACGAACCTCGAACCTCATACGCACGAGACCTAGGAACCGGCTTCCCTCTCTCACCAAAGCTTGTAGCTCCCCTCTACAAGCTCTCCACGCTCGGTAACACGACTCAGCAGCAAATTGGACATAGGTCGTTTGTGCCCGAACCAGTATAAATCTTGTGTTCTCCGGGCGTAACCATCCGATCTCCGACGCGCTTAGAAATTTACTCGTTGGCTGTCTAGACCCCGCCATTTTAGACACCGACACTATTTGTCTTTTCTTTCTTTCTTTGGTGTCTTTTTAGTTAGTAATTGGTGTCATTGCATTTTGCATCGCATTTGCATTTGTGACATAGTTCATTTTAAGCTTCATACCTATAGCCGATATAATGAATCTATGGTCTATTTGAGGTGCTTTATGTGTCTATGGTGCTGCCTAACTTAGACTCTCTTTGATCTCTAGATATGCAATAGAGCTAAGTTAGAAAAGATTTAAAACTGAACTTAATTCCCCATGTCACCTCTGAAATGGCACTAGCATGTGTAGGCTTTTGAAGATCCTTCTTGGTTGCCTTGTATATAGCTTGTAACTATAGCTCTTCATTGTTTCATTCACTTCCATTGAGCACCATGCTTAAAATTGAACTAAAATGAAATTGCTCTCTGTTTTGTGAATTGACAAGATCGAGTTGGGTTTGCATTGTGAGCACTTCACCCGTGTGTTTGAGACTGCTTCCCATATGGGTGGAACTTAAGCGGTGTCATGTATGACCAAAACCGGTGTGTCAAGTCCTTTGACTGTGCCCAGTTGGTAAGCAGTGGCATCACCTAGCTTACAACCACTCGCATACAACTTAAATGTGCCTAAAACTAAAATTTTGGCTGCGAAACTCTGAAACTTGAAAACTTTATTCAGTTGGGTCATTGGCTTGTTGTATGAACTTTGTTAGGGATAGTTCTACTTGCTATACATGAGATTGCTTTGAGATAGATCCTATCTTGTTTGCCATGTTTAGTTGTCTCTAGGAGGTGATACCCATTCCTTGCTCACACATGTAATCTTATCTACCTTGGCTTCTAAAGTGATCTTTAGCTCAACCTGAGTCTTTGTTGGGCACGTAGAGCTTTTCCTATTCTCACAGGATCACATCACTTAGAGCATATTTTATTTGTCTTAGCTCTATGTATGAAGCTTGTTGCACTCATTATTGCATATCATGGCATTTGTGGCCGGTTCTTGAGTATTGAGCTTTGATGAGTTACATGTGTCAACAAGGGGGAGAGGATGTGCATTTCACTCCATTTTCAGCTATTCTCTACAAAGGGGGAGAGATGGGCATTTCATTCCATTTTCAGCCATCCACTTCCAAGGAGGAGATAGGATGCATCTCATTGGTTTCATTGGTTTAGAGCTTCTTTGTTCGAGGGGGAGTTTTTGTGCTTCTTTTGCCTTAAGGTGTTCAAATTGGTATCTTGTTTTTGGTTCTTCAATAGGTGTTCAATTGGTATCTTGCTCAGTGGGAGCTTTTGCTAGATGTTGGTATCTTGCTCAGTGGGAGCTTTTTCTAGATGTGTTGAGCATTTGCCTCTTCTGGAGGGTCTAGCTTGCTTTGTTGGCTTCGATAGGTTTCGATTGGCTTCTTGAACCTTATGAGGTTTAATTGGTATCTATGAGCTCCCTTAGTGCTTCAATCGGTATTCTAAGCTTTGAGAGCTTTGATTGGTATCTTGGACTTTTTAGCCGTGTTGAGCCCGTTTTCTGCCTCTTCTTGAGGGCTAGCTTTGTTTTGCTTGGTTGCGTCGAGCCGTTGCCCATGTCTCTGGGAACCAAGTTTCGGACGTGTTTTTGCTTCTCTCAAGTGACCCCATTTTGGCTTTCTTAGCTTTTGGTCATTTGGAGAGATTTACCTTGTGGCTCAAATCTGAAATGCACTTGTGTTGACAATGCACTCATCAAGGGGGAGATTGCGAACACATGGTGTATAAGTACCCATGTAGTTCAATTTTGTGATGAGTGGTTGTCCAACACTTGAGCGTTTCAGTTTGAGTGGCTTAATTCTAACCTTTGCAAAATCAAATGTGTGCCTGTCTATCGGCTTGTGGTGTGCAGGCGCTATGCCTACTGATAGTGGTCAATGGCGTGGAGAAGGTCGAGTAGAGGCTTGCCATGCCGATGGACTGAGAGCAGTGAAGGGCGGAAGCGGGGCTCGGGCCGAGGGACCATGGGCGTCGGCGGACTAGCTGTGGTGGCTAGTACTTGGCACCGGCGATTGCGAGAATACATGGAGGTAGACCGAGTTGACCAAGTCAAGACGGCGGACGAGCGGGTCGAGCGGAGGCTGATGGGACTCGGAGTCCGACCGGGCGAAGACAAGGTGGCTCGAGTTGAGCGGTTTGGTGGTTTGGGCCTCAAAACCATCCAAGGACGGTTTCCGAGTTTGGGCCTCAAAACTCGGGATTCGGTAGTTGAGCCCAAAGCTACCAGTGGCGGGTTTCCTGGGTTTGGGCCTCGAAACCTAGGCAGAGCTTCCGAGGAAGCGGGGATGGCACGTGGCGGAACCTCTGTAAGAACTTGAGTTTGTTGCGAGGAATCAGAGGCCGTAACCTCCATAAGCCATGGTGGCTTCGAGTTCTTGATCGTGTCCCTGTTTTGCTTGTGTTCTTCGCGTTTTGCTTTTGCTCCCTCTTTGTTCCCGAGATGATTTCTCTTTGTAGGGAGTAGATTTTGCAAATCCGTTTGAACTAAGTTGTTTGTGCTTGCAAGGAGCATCTTTGCACCGAAGGATTTATCCTTAAACCTTGTGATCACACAGATCGGGCTGTTTCTTTGTGGTGTTCTTCGTTCTTGAGCTTTTCCCCAAATTTCTTCTCCTCCCCTTGCTCTAAGCCAAACTGAGCAATGATTTCTTCGGGATAGCTCCCCAACTGCACTAGGATCATGCCTACAAAGTTTGGTTGCAGTTGGTGATCATTTGGTTGGGTTTTGGGAAGATTTGGCGGAGTGAAAACCGTTTTCGCGGGGTTCAGAGTTTCTACTCGAGAGCGTCGCACCAGGCATCAGGACGACTTTCCCTTAGCTCCGGACCATAGAAAGTGGTCTGGTGGTCTTGACCAGTAAACATGTCGAGCAGCGAAGGGCATCGGACCACCCTAAGGACCACTCGCTTTTGAGGCTCTGGACCATACCCCATTGGTCCGGTGGTCTCTGTCTGAGAGTCGGCCATGCGTCGGACGAGTCGTTTTAGTTCGATGGTGTAGTCCAACGGACTAGTCCGGAGCAGGGTTGCTTACTGCGTAATTTTGGTTGAGGCGAGGAAGAGCTCCGGACCTTTGCGCCTTAGTCCGAAGGTACCACCGGACTAGTCGGAGTAGGTCGTCCGGAGCTAGGGTGCGTACTATGTTGTTTTGAGGTCTGCTGGGAAGGCGTCGGACCAATCCGACGGTCTGCTGAAGGAGCGTCAGACCAAGGCTCCGGACCTTGTGCTATGGTCCGGAGGTCCTGACAAGTGGTCCGATGGTTGCTGTTTTTGCGTGTTTTGCTTAGGTTTTTGCCTCTTTTCTGTAGAGGTTGAGAACATGGTTTTGTAGTTTCCGGTGAGTTTTCCTCCACTGCCGGTGAGCTCTCTTTTCTCCGATTTTGTCTGAATCCCCGCTCGCATTGCTCTGGGGAGGTTGAGCACCCAGCAACTGGGTTTGGTTTTTGGGAAGAGTGGCCTGAATATTTCGAGAGAAATTTGAGGCTCCCATTCACCCCCCCCCCCCTCTGGTCGCCGTTCTCAGTCCTTCACTACTTCCTGGCAGTATGTTAGGATTTCTCTTCTTTGAAGCGAGAGTTTTCCTTGTACCCCTAGTAGGATACTGTGCAAAAAAAAAGTCAGCCATGTGCAATATTAAGCAAGACCATATATTAATTATCGGTATGAAATAAACAAGATGAATCTGAAAGCAGGATCATATATTAAAGATCGGATTGAAAACATTCAAATGCAATTCAAATATTCCCCATCCACTACTTGAAAGGTTAAAAAAGCATCATAATTGTCAGGGGTTGTGGCTGCTCATCAGATTCAGTGTCATCATCATCATCATCACTATCTCCTTGATCATCATCGCCAAGGAGATACTCTGATGACTCTGAATCTGAACTGTTGGTTTTCTTGTTTCCTGATTTTTTCCCCCTTTGTTGATGAAGGTTGCGGTACAGAATTATTAACCTCAGCAGCTAGATGGTGCAATCCCATTGCTTGCATTTTTCTTTAAATTACCCGCCACACGACTATCCCGCAGCCTCTCGTATTCGGTTATTGGAGGTAGTATTACTTGTAAGATAGCACAATGTGTGTTTATTAGTTCATAAAAAGGAGTTTACTAAGAACTAGGAGGTCATACTAATTGGATACATAAGAGGGAAGGAGTTTACTAAGAAAGAGAGGTGATAGGTTTTTTTTAGAAAAGGGACTATATTAATATCACAGCTTCTGCATTGACTAATGCATATGGCTGTTCAATATTACAAACAAATTAGAGCGAAGAAAGACTACATGTGATATGTGAAGTAACAGTACTTCATGAATTACTACTTTGAAGTAAGATTGGGGGCATAGATATTCCAAATGTGTATATAAATTATTAATTTGCACGACCTATGCAAACCTAAGGGGAGTAGGAAATGTACGAATGAGAGAAAACTGAATTTGTGAACAGTGGAGGTGTATTACATTCTTCTTGTGCAGGTTGCTTTTTGCATTGCCCCCTAGTTGCAACCATCGAGGTCCTCAAAGGGGAAACAGAGCTGGTGCGGTGAACCCTTGTCGACGACGAAGCAGATCTAGTGCGAAGTCCTCGGCGATGACCTAAATCCTACGATGGTTAGGGTTACGTCATTGCGAGTGAAATGCGAATGGGGCCAGAATATTCTTGGGACGAGATAGAAAGGAATCCGACGACCAAAGTAGTCGGCGACGACGCAACTCGTCGCCGGCTGTGGTAGGCAACGAAGTAGTCTGCCGCTTTGGTGGGGTGGAAGATAGGTGGAAAGGGGGATGGGAACAACTCGTCGACGGCGGTTGTGTTCCAGCTGGGCGATGAGGTACCTGGTCGTCATGGTCGAGCAAGCAGCTCGTCGATGGCGGTTGACTGCAGGCGGCGGCTGCGGCGGCTAGGGTATGACAAATGGGTGGAATGACAGGAATGAAACGAATTAAGGGGATAAATGGGTGATTAGTGGCAGGATAAATTTTCGGTACAATAAGCTGGGGACTAATTAGTGGCGGGATAAATTAAGGGGACTAATTTTTTTGGCGCTCTTTTTTTGGGCACAAGCTGGGGTATGTCATAGTTAACTAAAACCGCATTAAAATAATGCTAAAATCACTTCGATATGTCAGTGGTAAGGCATGTTGATTTTGGTGCCATGCTCCTGGGTTCAAACCCTTTGTGACACTACTTTTTATTTTTTCTAATATTTTTGTGATCTTCACTATTTTTGTTTTTCCTATGTCTTTTTTTTGGATCCACGTAGATTTTGGTTTAGCACTAACATGTTATGGTGTATGATCATTCCAAAAAAGTTTGAAATGATTCGGAGAAATTGGTACTACACATTCCCCGCAACGATGAACATCTCTTGTTGAGTGACAAGGGTATGTGTGAGCTATGGATGACTCTATGAGGATGTGCATCAACACTTTCTCAGAATGATTTGAAATTTTTTTTACAAAATTATACACCACAATGAAGTGTCTATGCAAGTTTTCAGAATTTTCTACTTACCTTAGGGATTTTTTTCATTTATTCTTGAGAAAATAAAAATAAAATCACATTAATAGGTAAACTAGTTCTAAAAATTGCACAAATGCACACAACATCATGGGACACCTCCATAATCATCCCAAAAAGTTTCAAATGAATCGGTTTGTTAGGGTCGAATTGAAATTGTGGTTTCAATTGGTTTGGGTTTAATTTGAGATTTTGTACATTATTAGTAGAATGCTGATGAAGTTAGTGTTGTTAATTAGGGTTTGTTAGGGTTCAAATTGAAATTGGGGTTTCTATTAGGACGATTGTGTTTAATTTGAGATTCAGTAGATTAGTACATTAATTCCTGATGTTGTTTAGTGTTGTTATATATTCTGTTCATTAGTAGTATGTATTACTTATTATTCAGGGGCCAGTGAGTCTATTTATTTTGGTTACTGTCCTGATGTTTAATTTTTTGGTTTATATCATTGATGCTTTATATATTGGATTAGTTTACATTGCTCTGATGCTTTATATAACTGTCATCTTCATCAGTAGTAGTATATAATTTCCATGATGCTTTGGAAAATGATCTGGGATATATATATAGTGATCCAGCATATGAACATCACCCTGTTGTTGTTGTTGTTGTGATCTTCAATATTGTCTATATTTATATACTCCTGAATTATTAATGGAAATAAATTAAGTGAGTTTAGTTTTTTGCTCCATTAATGAAATGTTATTAATGGAAAAAATATGTGAGTTCAGTTAAGTAGATAAATACAATGTTATAAATTTGATCATATGTTAAATGCATGTCAGTTTTGTATGTTTGTAGGGTATGAACAGTACATTTTATGTTGACAGTAGTACTCTTATTGTACAGACAAAGAAAGAAAAATGTGATGAAGTTGTGTCCTATTGGGTTAACACTACAAAGCAGCAGATGGAAGAAGAGATTGAGGAGATGTTTGACAAGATGAAAGGAAAGGCCAAGAAGAAACTCTCAAAGATGATGGAGGACTTCTACTTCAAGCTGACCTGAGACTCTAACATATAGCCAATATAATGAATCTATGCTCTGTTTGATGTGTTTTATGTGTCTATGGTGGTGCCTAACTTAGACTCTCTTTGACCTCTTGATATGCAATAGAGCTAAGTTAGAAAAGCTTTAAAACTGAATTTAATTCCTCATGTCACCTCTGAAATGACACTAGTATGTGTAGGCTTTTGAAGATCCTTCTTGGTTGTTTTGTATATAGCTTGTAACTATGGCTCTTCATTGTTTCATTCACTTCCATTGAGCACCATGATTAAAATTAATCTAAAATGAAATTGCTCTCTGTTTGGTGAATTGGAAAGATCGAGTTGGGTCTGCATTGTGAGCACTTCACCGTGTGTTCGAGACTGCTTCCCATTTGGGTGGGACTTGAGCGATGTCGTGTATGACTAAAACCGGTGTAACAAGTCCTTTGTCTTCGCCCGGTTGGTAAGCAGTGGCATCACTTTGCTTACAACCACTCGCATACAACTTAAATGTGCCTAAAACTGAAATTTGGCTGCGAAACTCTAAAATAAAAATTTATTCAGTTGGGTCATTGGCTTGTTATATGAACTTTGCTAGGGATAGTTTTACTTGCTATACATGAGATTTCTTTGAGATAGATCCTATCTTGTTTGCCATGTTTAGTTGTCTCTAGGAGGTGATACCCATTCCTTGCTCTCACATGTAATCTTCTCTATTTTGGCTTCTAAAGTGATCTTTAGCTAAACCTGAGTCTTTGTTGGGCACATAGAGCTTTTCCTATTCTCACAGGATCACATCACTTAGAGCATCCTTTCATTGTCTTAGCTCTAAGTATGAAGCTTGTTGCACTCATTTTGCATATCATGGCATTTGTGGCATGTCTTGAGTTTTGAGCTTTGATGAGCTACATGTGTCAACAAGGGGGAGAAAGCATGCATTTCACACCTACCTACTTTGGTAAAGGGGGAGAGATGTGCATTTCATTTGTATTTTTAGCCATCTACTTCCAAGGGGGAGATAGAGTGCATCTCATTGGTTTCATTGGTTTAGAGCTTCTTCAGGCAAGGGGGAGTTTTTATGCTTCTTTTGCCTTAAGGCGTTCAATTGGTATCTTGTTTTGGCTCTTCTATAGGTTTCCAATTGGTATCTTGCTCAGGGGGAGCTTTTGATAGATGTGTTGAGCCGTTGCCTCTTCTGGAGGGTCTAGCTTACTTTGTTGGCTCAAACAGGTTTCGATTGGCTTCTTGAACCTTATGAGGTTTAATTGGTATTTTTGAGCTCCCTTAGTGCTTCAATTGGTATTTTGAGCTTTGAGAGCTTTGATTGGTTTCTTGGACTTGCTAGCGGTGTTGAGCCCATTTATGCCTCTTCTTGAGGGCTAGCTTTGATTTGCTTGGTTGCGTCGAGCCATTGCCCATGTCTTTGGGAACCAAGTTTTGGACTCGTTTTGCTTCTCTCAATTGACCCCGTTTTGGCTTTCTTAGCTTTTTGGTCATTTGGAGCGCTTTACCTTGTGGCTCAAATCTGAAATGCACTTGTGTTGACAATGCACTCATCAAGGGGGAGACTGCGAACACATGGTGGATAAGTACCCATGTAGTTCAGTTTTTTGATGAGCGTTTGTCCAACACTTGAGCGTTTTAGTTTGAGTGGCTTACTTCTAACCTCTTGCGAAAACAAATGTGTGCTTGTCTATCGGCTTGTGGTGTGTAGGTGCTATGCCTAGTGACAGTGGTCAATGGCGTAGAGAAGGTCGAGTAGAGGCTTTCCGTGCCGATGGACTGAGAGCGGTGAAGGGCGGAAGTGGGGCTCGGACTAAGGGACCATGGGCGCCGGCGGACTAGCTGTGGTGGCTAGTACTTCGCACCGGCGAGTGCGAGAAGACATGGAGGTAGACCGAGTTGACCAAGTCAATACGGTGGACGAGCGGGTCGAGCGGAGGCTCATGGGACTCGGACGCCGACCGGGCGAGGACAAGGTGGCTCGAGTCGAGTGGTTTGGTGGTTTGGGCCTCAAAACCATCCGAGGACGGTTTCCGAGTTTGGGCTTCAAAACTCGTGGTTCGGTAGTTGAGCTGAAAGCTACCGGTGGCGGATTTCGCGGGTTTGGGCCTCAAACCCCGGGCAGAGCTTCCAAGGAAGCGGGGATGGTACGTGGCGGAATCCTGGAGGTTGCGTCGAGGCGACAACAACTCCTAGCAGGAAGCGGGTCGTCCATTCAAATCGAGGGAGATATTTACCGGAGCTTGGACTGCAATGCTTAGGCTAGGTAGTTCACTCATGTATCTAGGGGGGTCTTTGGGAAATAGCCAAAGCCCTGTTAAATAGGGGATGAAGGGGTATCCTCATCCTATCTCTTGAACAACTTTCATTTTGCACTACCTCTCTCTCCCTACCCTCTCTCTAGTTCATGAGGTCCCTAGGTTGATCTCTCCAACCTTTGTAAGGATTTGCACTTTGTTTTCGGATGGAATCGGAGTCCTTACCCTCCGTAAGCCATGGCGGCTTTGATTACTTGATCACGTCTCTCATTTTGCTTGTGTTCTTCGCGTTTTGCTTTTGCTCCCTCTTTGTTCCCGAGATGATTTCTCTTTGTAGGGAGTAGCTCTTGCAAATCCGTTTGAACCAAGTTGTTCGTAATCGTGAGGAGCATCTTTGCACCGAAGGGTTTCTCCTCAATCCTCACGAGTACGTAGATCGGGCGATTTCTTTGCGGTGTTCTTCGTTCTTGAGAATTCCCCAAATCTCTTCTCCTCCCGTTGTTCTAAGCAAAATTGAGCGATGATTTCTTTGGGATAGCTCCCCAACTGTACAAGGATCATTCCTACAAAGTTTGGTTGCAGTTGGAGTTCATTTGGTTGAGTTTTGGGAAGATTTGGCGCAGTGAAATCGGGTTTCGCGGGTTTTCTGCACTCTGTTCGTGAGCTCCGGACCACCCTCCGGACCTTACCTCCGGACCATAGCGAGTGGTCCCGTGGTCTTGTCAAAAGATAACAGCATAGCCCCTAGCTCCGGACCATACCTCCGGACCACTTGGCATAGTCCTGTGGTACATCAGACCACTAGTCCGGAGGTTGGGAGCTCACTGAGTTGGCTGTTTTTTCCGTCGGACTACCCTCCGGACCACCCTGCGGACCATACCTCCGGACCATAGCGAGTGGTCCTGTGGTCTGGCCGAAAATCAGCAGTACAGCCCCTAGCTTTGGTCCTTAGCTTCGAACCACTCGTCACTAGTCGTGTGGTCACTGACAGAAGTAGTCTTGTGCTCGTTTCTCTCTCGTCCGGACTCCGAATCAAGTTCCGTTTGTTGCGTTGGATTCGTATTCACGTAAGGAACATGATTAGGTACTTTTGAGACCATTTCTCACAAGTATTTTTGGGTGTGTTCTTGCCTCTTCTCTCTAGGGGTTGAGAGTACCGCTCTCGGTGTATCGGTTTCGAGTTCGTGGCTTCGTTCGTTCTCCATCTTCTCCGACCGCTCCGCTGCACCTTTAGGGGTCTTCCTAAGGTGTCCACCTACTTGTTAGGTCATGTGCGAGTTGTTTCTTCCGAGGTCAAGTTTTGGGTGTGAGTTTGGGACAAGGGCCAAGTCTTTGAGTTGGATTTTATTTGGCTCCCGTTCACCCCCCCCCCCCTCTGGTCGCCGTTCTCGGTCCTTCAGACGTAATTAATTTTTACCTTTTAAGTCAATTTGAAGGCCCAATCACTTTATCTTTACATTTCTGGGCCATGCATATGTTTTTCGATATAGAGAACCTTCTAGAAATGAGTGCGCAGAAGAGGCCCGGCAACAGAGCCCAAGCTAGGGTGGGCGCCCTAGGGTGTAGGGCGGCCGCCCCACCCTGTCACCTCTCGCCGCCGCCTTTTGCACTCCCGAACCATCTATCCTTTCTTATCTGATAAACCTTGCAGAACACTTATCCAACCATTTCTCCGCGAGATTTGCTTCGTAGATGCTTCTAGAGGTTGTTTTCCACCCCTATATAAAGAACCCCTGACGTCAGCCATCATCATCTTTCAATCTTTCCTTTAGCTCTCGCTTGCTAGATCTCCTTGCTCCAATGGCCAGCAACAACAACGCCGATACAAGGATGGTCCCTATGGATCCATCCCCGACCAGCTCCCCAAAGAAGATCCTGATTCCAAGGCCTTAGTCTTAGTCCACAATGAGCTCCCGCTAACCACCATTCTACCAAAGCAGCAGCGCTATAGAAAATCTTTCTACGCTTAGCCTGTCCTCGTTGCACCACCGCAACCGCTCTTGCTCAAAGGGCCAAAGGAAGAGCCCATCATCGAGGTACCTATCGGCACCAAGGTTCTCCCACCAAGACCCAAGGAGAGGGTCGTAGGAGTGAAGACCCATCAAAATGGAGAGCTCAACCACATCAACTACACCACCAAGGAAGAATGTCCCTACTTCAAGGGAATCCGGGCACCCAAAGTCAAATTTGTGCCGCCAAAGGAAGCCCCGAAGCACTCCCTCAATTCCTTCGAGTCATCTCCCAAACGCCGCAAGACCATAGCGGATTTAGAAAAAAGACTTACATGCTAGAGATGACACGATCATCAATCTACAAAGCTCTCTAGACTTCTACACTAGGCAGGTCTCGAACCTAAACACCATAGTAGGTGGCCTTAGGCGTGATGTAGATGAGCTTAAGAAGAATATGAAGTTTTTAGAACGTCGCTAGATGCCTTAGCGAGTTAAACAGTCCTTGAGGCATGATTAGATCCATTAGCTAGAAGTTAGCTTGTTTCCATTTTCCCTTTGTATGCATGCCTCAGAATAAATAATAAATAAAGATCATTTTCTATTATTATTGTACCTTGCTTGTCTCCACTGTGTTGTTATCAAAAGAAAACAGGAAACAAGTATGGGGGAGACCCCCAATGACGAGACGAACAGATTCAACCGCAACGAGCAAACATTTCGGAAACAAATAGAGCAACAACCACACACGCCGAAGCAGAGGCCGAGGGGCCACCCCAGCTAGGTGGCCGCCCCGCTACCCAGGGCACCCGCCCTGGGCATTGCACCCCCTGCTCCATCCTTCGACCATGGTCAGGTTTGCACCCTGCATGTTACATTTTTTCAAACACATATCTAAATTTCAATTCGTGCAATGAGTTTCCATAAATAAATGCTTTAAACATGATAAAATGATAAAATGTTTCCTTAAAACATCTTCATGGAATAGACTCTCTGTATGAAGTTTTCTAGAGTCCTGCTAATGCTGGGAATTAAGTTAGAGTCTCCATGTTGCTTAAGTCGTTGTGGAATATAAGATGGTAGAATATGAGAACTTAATTCTTGATAATCTCTATCACTTAGAGAATTTCTTTAAAATAAATAACTACCATCTCCTATATGTTTTACACTTACCAATCAAAAGCCAAAAGGCTACTTATTTTGTATTGAGTTTGTTTGAATTGTGTGGATCCTTGTTAGAATTTTATCATACTCTGAAGGTCAAGGTTTCATTCATACATTACAAACACAAAAGATTCTCTCTTCAGAAGTAGTGTTGCATTAGAGGCATGGGCTATGCAAAAATAATTAATTCGAGGAAATAAAAATGGGCAAAAAGGTCGACAACCTCGTAGTAGAATTAGGGGTACTTCATACACCCACTCAAATATATATATATATATATATATATATACAAAGATAGCCCATGGTTCCTCTAATAGCAATGCACCAGCAAGAGATGACATTATAATAAAACTTGACCAACAAGTCTTGATCTAAGAGTACGGCATTATTCTCCTCGGATCCTGGTTTGACCAGGCAATACATGCAAGGTAAGTATGCTACATCTACCTACTTTTTTTCAAGATTCATAAGTGATCTGAGAGCACCAGTAAGAGGAAAGAAGTAAGCTAAACATGCAAAAAATCCAAGTGACAAGATTGATTGATGAAGGGTCTCTTCTTCTAGCTACTTTATTCCTCAATTACTCATAGCTTTATGGTGACTCTACTGAGAACTCCTGCAGTACAGGTAAAAAGGAATCTTTCTACTTTTGATGTCTAAACCTTAAGCTTATGTTTTCACCATCCTTTTCTCGAGGACGAGTAAAAGCCTAAGTATGGGGGAGCTTGTTGACACCTCTTAAGTATCAATTCTAAGTGTCAACTAAGCAGAAGAAAGGATATATTTGCAACACACCACCTAGACATAGGGTTTTAACTGATAGAATTCCACGAGTTTTGGTGTTTATCTGTTTCTGCAGGGAGACAACTGCAAAAGAGCAAAAGAGGCCCATAAGTAAGGATTACATAGACACATAACACCTCCGCACGAAAAAGAATACTCTAGAAGGGTCAAGAAGGCTCGGGAAGGAACCAGAGGCCAAGCGGGCCCAGGGGTAGGGTGCCTGCCCTAACCCCTAGGGCGGCCGCCCTAGGGCAAGGCCCAATGAGGGTCTGTATTATGGACCCTCTCTCCACCGCCTTTGAGATCACATCTACACCATCCATTAAGGTCGGTTTGATCCGATGGCTGACGATCATTTGAGGGGGCTATATAAGGAGGACCCCTGCCCCCTGGCAAAGAGTAATCCATTATTCATTTACATATTTTCCAGAGAGGATTGGCCAGAGAGGATCCCTTATGGATCTATTCTCTAGGGCTTAGCATACATGTGAGATTAGATTGAGAGAGTTAGAGTGGAGGTGTGGATTGAAGGAAGCCCGACCTGTTGGTGTCTCTTCTCCAGTTTGTATCGACGGGATCAAGTCTCCTAACCCGTGGCTTGCTCCTAGGATTTCTTCGGTAATTCGACTTCTAATTCTAGTAAGTTCCCTATTTATTAATTCTTTGGTTTGTGAGTTTATTTTATTCTCTTCACGTAGAGAGTAGGGTAATCGTCTCTAGCGTAAACATGGTGTTTGGGCTAGGATACTCATAAATATCCCCTGTCTAGCCGGATCTGTGGTAGTAGCTCGGAAAGTGACAATGCCGTAGATACATTTGGAACCCACAATCTCGTTAGAAGGACTGGTAGGGTTTTATAGGCCGTGTGGTAAGCATTCTCTGAGGTGTCTCTTATCACGACGGTTCTCCCCAATAGAATAATAACTCATATCTTATCTAGACTAGAAAGAGACTACAGTCGCGATCTTCTCTAATCGCCCATATCAAGATCACCTTGTTAATAGCCTGAAGGTTAATAGCATAGATTGGTTAGTCAGATGCACCCTTTCTCCCTGTGGAAATATAAATTATGATACTCTGGATAACCTCCCGGGTGAAGTGCTCACCGGTATCCATGCACTTGCGGATTAATTTCAAGTGATTTCTCTGTTTGCGTTAACAAATATTAACAACGACGCCCACCTTCTGCGCCGCGACTTGGGCCGCTAACTGCGCGGTTAAATCGGCCCACTTACTTATTGTCCCCTTATTTCGTATTCACTTCATATTTAATTTCCCCGGTTTACGGTTAATGATTTCCGAAACACTACTAACATTACAGTCCCGGCGACTGGACGTGCAACATTGTTATGATCTCTTTTCTGCAGCTATAGTAACATGGCTACAGTAGTCTAGTCGGCAAGCCCCACAAAACTTGTGGTACAGCGATCCTCGGGGACTTCGTCGACAGCAACCACGACTCAGCTGCTTGGTCGCATACTCGACCAGGCTCGGGGACTTGTCCAAAATGACACCGAGCAAGGCTTGGGAACTACGGACACGGCACAAGGATACGACAGTACGGAATAGCACAACACCCGAAGACTGAAACTCAAGGACTGCGAACCAAGCAATATGACCCCGATGTGAGAACCTCTTAGCTTCTCACATCAGGCTCGGGGACTACGGATATTCACGGTCATTTCTTACTAAACTCATCTTCAGTTTTCAATATATGATCCTGATACAAGAAGCTTCCAGTTTCTTACATCAGGCTCAGGGACTACGTGTATTCGCAGTCGTTTTATGTAAAACTCATGCTTTAGTTTTTAGTTACATACCTTACGCATCCTTTTTATAAAGCGTGGCACCACGTGCATACTTCACCTACTACCACGCTCGGGGACTAAGTGGGTACACTTCACCTAGCGGTGGTGAATGTACTGATTTTTTTCTCGACCAAGCTCTGCTGTTGTTGTGTTGTTTTTGCAGAGCCTAAGTGGGTATACTTCACCAGGAAAGGACTTTTCAAAAGTTTTTTCTTCTTCAGCACGTCACATCCTTCTGACAAGCACCTGCAGCATCCGACAAGGTGACCTGCTCGTGCATCAAGCTACGACGTTCTCGACCAGCCCGACCTGGTCGGGAAGCCTCTCCAAGGAGCGCCTCGACCAACCAACCTAGTCGGTACTCTGCAACGACGACTTCGCATGATGGCGACCAGATGAACACCTCCGAGGGCAACATTGCGGGCTCGCCAGAAAGAATATAACGTGCTCGGGAACCTTTTGGGGATATTACCTCAGCATATCCCCAGGGACCTCATGGGTCTACCGACTGGAAGACGGCCCAACTCGCGAGGCCCTGCGGCACGCGACCAGCCCGTCATGCTCGCTAGGGACTTCGAAGAAGTCTTGCTCGCCAAGGAAGATCCTAGTAGATAGACTCGGATCCCTTGCCTTGAGGGACCGACCGTAATCTGTTAGGATATGGAAACTGTAATCATGCTCCCCGGCTATATAAGGCGAGTAGGGACCCCCTCCAAAACTCTCTCTTACATCTCATCTACACCTCGTGTAACCTAATACTCATATCAATCCAGCCCCCAAAACACAGGACGTAGGGTATTACGGCGATTTGTCGGCCTGAACCTATATAAATCGCCGTGTCTACGCTCTCTGTGTTATGCTTGATCGCCGTCACCACACCTCCGCCTACAATCTACTATCGTAGGGTACCCCCTAGGTAGATTACGACGCATATTTCGTCAACAGAAAGACTACGGAGAATAATTTTCAAATCAATCTTCCTGATACTTCGGTTACAGAAAGAACAAGAAGACACCAGAAAGAAGAAAAAGATCCTCGATTTCACCTATAGGAATGTTCGCCACCGTTCGTTGGGTAGTTGTTTTCAGGCCATTTACCGAGTGTTTGTTTGCCTATACGGTCATCCACACTGTAAAACGATTAACATGTTAAGTTTTGAGTTGTACTATTCACAACCTGAGTACTATTTTGTATTTCAAAGTGCTCGTAATGTATTGATATACTCAGGTCTCATATAATATAATTCTTCATTTGTCGAAAAAAAAGAAAAAAACCAACAGTCTGTATTCAAGCACCTACCATGGTGGACACAGGGTCTCACACTCTTATAGGCTTATGCATGCAAGGCCTTCTTGAGCTAGCTAGTCACAATGGTGAGATTTCTGTTGGCAGGGCCACTCGGCGATGTGAGTGACTACATGATGGAGATGAGCAGCTGGCAGGGCATCAAGGAATGCTCATTTGAGGTTGGTTTTAACTGTTTTGTTGTGGGAGAAAAACATTGTTTTGGTGGCTGATAAGCCGGCTGAAGCTCGGTAGAGCTGCTGCTCGCTTTTCACAATCACACATGAATTTACATTCAACGGCCACACCAGAATATGCTTGCTTCTTTTACTCCTATCCTATTTCTTTAGGCTAATATTAGGTCGTACAACTAACCGTCTTTTATGAATTTCTTATCATTCTCCCTCTTAGGGACACCTGAATTTGATGATTTCGACATGTACACGCACCGGGGAGAATAGGTTCTAGCTACTTTGGAGTCAACACATACATCTTGCAAGCATGAGTATCTACTGTCTCCTTCAGCTCTCCTTGCACCGGTGACGTAACCTCGCCCTGCAACCAAAACAAAAAATCACACACACAAAACAAGCTTGAGAAGTCCTTGCAATAAAATGAAAAAAAAAGATGTATGCTATGGTAGAACTTGTCTATGATTAGAGAAAATGCAAGCTTACGGTCCACAAATCATGAGCATCGACGACGGTGGATTCATTAAGACCAATGCTGCTCCAGCTGGCAGTGACGGATGCTTCATCAGACCCTCTGTTCCATAGAACAACTGCAACTCTCCCTCCACTTAATGGACCAGCCCAGACCTGATGACAAACAAGATCATGAATGCATGACAAGCCAGCTAGTTCGCTGTTAATCCTGGCATTCTGCAAGCTTGTTCTGCTTACTTCTTGGTCTCCATCTTGTAGCAATTTGCGCCCTTGCAACCCAAGCACATCTGAACAGTTCACCAATCGTTGAAGCTAACTATCATGGCCAGTTCATCTCATATTTCATAATTGGAGAAATGAATAAATGAATGAACAGTTGTTATTTCCTTTACCTTGATTAACTGCGATGACATTTTGGTTGCTGAGGATTTTCTTGGTATCGTTGCTCATCGAGCGGACGTCGCAGCCAATCAGAAGAGGTGCCTGCATCACGGTGGTTCAGCGCCATGGTCATGAAAAACGAGCAGTCCTATTGTACTGATGGCTACAAATGTCATTACCTTCACTAGAGCCCATATGCTGAAATGGGAGCGGTACTCCTCTGTTGACATTCCCCCGTTTCCGACTTCCAGCATGTCCGGGTCTGAAACCATAAGTAAGTTGCATCTCATTGTCCATTCAAGAAAAGACAAGCCCAAAGTCTCTAAACCTCGAGGGCTAGACTAACCATTCCATCCACCAGGCCGTGCATATGATGCCTTTTTGTCATTAGCATCGGCAATGTCTGTCATGCTGAAACATTATTACAAGGGGAAAAGATGTATTAGATATTGATATGGACAACATGAGTAGTGGTTAGTGCATGGTCATGCTGACAAATGAATGGTAAACTGTCCTAAATGTGTCAAGTAAATGACATTAAGATCCTAGTGCCTTCACCAAAATCTTGAATATATCATTGATGGCATAGTTTTAGCTTGTCAAGGTATAATGTACTAATGTTCACTGTTCTAAAAAGAAAGGGTGTATGTAATGCTGACCTTCCCCAGTTGTCCTGGATGTCACCGGTTGTTCTCCAACTGTTTCCTACACCACTTGCCCATGTTGCTGGGTCATTGACACCCCTACACAACAACAATTTAAAACCAAACAACTGAATGCAATGTTCAAACACGAAATTTGGTCATATGTTAAAAAGAAAAAGAGCAAGAGTTACCATTCACAAAGGGAGAAGAAAATATTCCTCCCAGAATTCAGAAGTGCTTTGCTCATGTTGGCATATCTGAATTTTGTCGCAAAGTAGCATCACAAGGAGGAACTTGTAAAATCTATTTATAGTCGATGCTCACCTTGGCTGCGGACTCAATCCCTGGTCGTTGCAGTTGTCATACTTCAAGTAGTCAACTCCCTTAGATCATTAAGATAAAAAAAAAAGAAAAAAATCAGTTGAGGCAAGAAAGAAAGGCTTTGGTTTCAATTTGCACACGTTTAGAAAGTTTCAATCTAGATGGCACAAACTGTACCCAAGACGCGAAGGTTTTTGCATCTTGCTCTTCATATCCGAGCGAACCAGGCATCTGATTGCTGCAAGTTCGTGATCTGAAAGGATAAAGCATGTGTGATTTGAGAGGGAAAACCAAAACACAAAGCACGGAAATCCATTGGACTGAAGTGTATGAATTTTTTTCATCGAGTTCCTATCTCTGTCAGCTAATGTTATTTGTCCTTCAGCTTTGTGGTTCTTAATTATATTTATTCATGCGTACCCTGCATCACTGTAGACTCCGAGCTTGAGCCCTTTCCCGTGCACATAGTCTGCCAAGGCCTTTATTCCTGATGGGAATGTTGATGGATTTGAGGCAAGATCACCCTGGAAAGTAACAAAGTTGTTCAGTTTACCAATGGAGCAGAGTCTAGCCATTTCAGCAATGTCGCGTTGATCTATTTAGTTTTACTTTGCTATAAGCTCTTATGTACTCTTTATTCAGCATATATAAATCTACATTAATGCCGTGCACTCCTGGGAGTCCCTATCATAGGCTGCCCAACAATCATCTGCAACGTCACAACACAAATGTAGAATTCTCAACAAAAAAAAAATCAATTGAGAAACAGATTAAATGAAAGAGACAAGATAATGAATCTCAAGAGACTACCTATGTTTATATAGTCATAACCAAGCTTTGCAAGGCCAGTATCCACCATCGCATCAGCTACATATGCATATCATGATTTACGCAGGATTTTGTGATACAACCCAATTGGTTCACTGCGGGAGGAGTGTAGCCTTACCGATTTGTCGAATTATGTCTTCGTTTATATTGCAGGCGAAGTGATTCCAACTGTTCCACCTGAATTTGCCATATATAGTTAAGATACGTTTCTTTAATAATAAAAGACTTCATTAAAAGGTTGTCGATACATAGTATTGGAAGACGCTTCTAGCTCTCCATAACAAGAAGCTGGTCAAAACTAACAGATAAATAATTTCCAGCACTTGTATGTTCAGTCTAACTGGTGTCTACTGTGGTGCACTACTACAGAATCGGCAATCACTGTCGGTCCATCACTGTCGGTTGTATTTGGGCCGGCAGTGATGCCTCTTCACTGTCGGTTCTGTCTCTGACAGACCCCCAATTATCAGGGGCTGGGGCAGAACCAGTAGTGAATTTCAACATCACTGCCGGTTCGTGGCTTGAACCGGCAGTGATGTCTCTCTGTCGTATCACTGTCGGTTCAAGCCACGAACCGGTAGTGATAAGGCGATTCACTGCCGGTTCGTGGCTTGAACCGGCAGTGATACGCTAGGTTTTTATTTAAGTAGACACCGGCGCGCTCCGAAATGTTCAGACGCGCGCAGTGCCCACTCAGCCGCCGCTCCACGCCCTCCACGCCGCCGCCGCCGCCGCGCCTCTTCCTCCACGCCGCTACAGCACGCCGCCTCCGCTCCACGCCGCCGCCGCGTGAAGGCCGTAGGAGGACGGCGCTCCATGCCACGTCCTCGCCACGGTGAAGGCGCAGGAGTACGGACCTTCCTCCACGACACTCGTCCACCTCCCTCCACGGTACCATGGTGTTCGACGAAATGCCTATTTGATATGTTATTTGATATGTTATATGAAATTTAATATGGATAATATATAGATTTGATAGATAGATAGGTAGAGAGGGGTAGATAATCTTAGTATATGCTATTTGATATGTGATATGAAATTTAATATAGATATAGATAGATAGGTAGAGATAGATAGATAGATAGATAGATAGATAGATAGAGAGGGATAGATAATCTTAGTATATGTTATTTGATATGTGATATGAAATTTAATATAGATATAGATAGATAGGTAGAGATAGATAGATAGATAGATAGATAGATAGATAGATGAAATATAATCTGAGTATATGTGATTTAATATATAGATGGCTGGACGTCGTAATCTCCCACCATCAGAGAAAATTGGTTGGAATGGTTATTGTACTTGGATGGGTTTCGATCCGGTATTCCCGGTAACCCCACGAAATTTTCCAAACATAGTAAGTTTGTCAAAATATGTTTCATATGTACGACTAGATCATCCAAGTTATTAATTAGCATGTCTTATATGTAATGTAGATGATTGATCCAGTTGTTTGGCTTAAATCAACACTTGCCTATTTTGGGGTTGACAATGTGGATGTTCAGATTAATCATGTAAACAATGGTCCAGAACTCCAATGTTGTATTTCATTTTCAATTGCCGTTAGGATGGGTCATGGTCGTGGTCGTGGTCGTGGTAGTGGTCGTGGCCGCGGTGGTGTTGGCGGGCGCAATGTGTTACAAATCTCAGAGGTGGGAATACAGACAGGTCAGCGGGGTGTTGCTATTAAGTATGTCGTATATGCTTGTGCTGTCACGTTCTCAAGAAATGGGATCACACTTCCTACTCTATCTTCAGTGAAGATTGAAGCTATTAATCGCAACATGTATCCTGATATTCGGGGTTTATGTACACGAATGGCTCAGAACTCGCCAAAGATAAGTTTAAGACTCATAACTTATACCTAGATTTGTTATTATATGTTGTCAATATTGCTCTCATAATTAACCCTATATTTATAGGTAGGGGAGTATGACATGACCTACGCAGGGTGTAGTTTTGAAGTCATTCTGAACCAAGTAATGGATGCATTGGATTATGACTGGCAATATGCTGATGAAGAGCCAACACTAACTACTGCAGGCTTTCAAGCAAAGTTGGTTACGACTAATAAGGGAAACCGGCAGTGATGCTTAAGCCGTCACTGTCGGTTTGGCATAACTGGCAGTGATGGCTTGGCCTCATCACTGCCGAATTGCCAGTGCCGGTTCAAAAACCGCCACTGAAGGGGGTTTTGAACCGGCACTGTTTTGATGGTGTTTTGCACTTGGAGCTGAAGGCCTGAAACTGAGTACTGCATTTCTAGTGCTGAGTGCTGACGGAACTCTGTTTGAGAATGCATATTCCAAACCAATGCACACATGCTTTCTAACGCCAATCAAGGAAACAAGGGCGAAAGAGAGATTTATACAAAAAAAAGGATGTGTGTGCATCTTACATATTTTTCAACACACTGCAAATTAAAAGAAACAGACCTTTGATCTTTGAAAGTACTAGAGGAGTGAAAATGAACAGAGAGACAACGGGGAAATATAATCCAGATATTTCATAGAAAAAAGAACTTGTTACCAAATGGACGCATACATGTCCATGTACTTGGAAAAGCAATCCCTGAAAAATAACCGCACACAACTTATAATAAGGATAAAAGATCGGTTACCCCATCTGTGGAGTCCATCCAAGACCATTCTCCAGGGTGGCTCTCCTCGCCACCGGCACTGGCGACCTCTCTGGCCGGATCGCCACCACCGACGTCGACAGCAAGATGAAGACGAGAGCACGGAGGAGTGCTTTCTCTTCCATGACAAAGAGGTGGGCAGGTAGCTGCTGCAAGAGTAGTGATGATGTGGTATTAATGTCTCCTTGCTAGTTTCCATGTCCTTATGTGTATATATATAGCAATGGGCCAGCATCAGGACAACACTTCGTCACGAGCTTAGGTTTCCATGGATTGTTTGCCGTCTAAACTAAGTTCTTGTTGTTAACATTTTTTGTAGCTAATAGGTTGATGAGTTCAACGGCTGTTAGTAAGTGTATCCTTTTTCTTTTTCTTTTAATTTTTGCATTGATTATAGCTGTTACAATTGATGCAACTTAACGTGTAAAAAGTTCGCCTGCAAATTTGGGACAACCTTCTAAACTAAAATGTTTTTACTAACGTTAGAAAAGGAAGACGTAGACCCTACGACTACGACAGAGAGCGAGACAGAGTAAGAAATGGTGCTTCTATATAAATTAAAGATAAAAACTGCGGCATCAAGCACACAGACATTAATCTATCCGTAGTTATGACGTTACCTAAGAACACTAACCCAGTACCAAAGGTCAAGACTGGCATATGTCATATAAAATAAAATAAAACTTAATGAACATACATTTTTAATGGATAGTTTCATTCTATACTTTCATAAGCATTTAATTTGAGAGAAAATTGATTCTTGGACACTAAAAGTGACCGCTCTTTGTTGTCTTTGGTTTTTGGCAAATTTGCTGATGGACACCGTACCCAATAACATATTTTAATAAAATAGATATAAAATCGTAATTGCCCAAAAATTATACTATAAAAAATTTATATGCTTCACCTGATGAGAACTATATAGTAAAAATATTGTTTTGTACTGAAATTATCATTTTACACCTTCATAAATAGATAAAGTTAACCGTAGTTAATTTTTTCATATATTTGTAGGACACTAAAAATCTTGAAAACCCACACAATGCTTACACCACCAAATTATGACTATGATGAAAAATTTTAGCTCGAAATAATAAAGTTTAATATATCAGTTAATCTTAACAGGAGATAAATTTATAACTCAATCATGCTAAATATACCATTATAAATTTTATTATAATATTTTTAGCATAGCCAAATTTGGTGACATACATATTCTGGGGTTTTTCCAAGATTTTTAGTGTCCTACAAATATATGAGCAAATTCACTATGGTTAACGTTGTCTATTTATGAAGAGGGGTGAAATGACTATTTTAGTGTAAAACAATATTTTTACTTATAGTTCTCATCATGTACAGCCTAGTAGATTTTATAGTACAATTTTCCAGCACTTATACGATTTTATATCTATTTTGTTAAAATATTTTATTGGGTACGGTGTTCACGGTAAATTTGTCCAAAACCAGAGTGTCCTCTAACGAATCGCTTTATTTTAGGTGTCCAACAGCAAAGGGTGATCACTTTAATGTCTACGAGCCAATTTTTCTTTAATTTTATGACTTATAGAAAATTAGTATTTGTGCGATGAGAGTTTTATCATTTCTTCTCTCTTTTTCAATACACTATCATGTCATAAAAAATATATATGTAACGACATATTTAATGCGAATGAAACTCTGATTAAGACTGACCTTAAACATGATTGCCTAATTACTGGTACTAATCGAGACTTATTTCAGCTGTCCCTGGCCATCAGCAATGACTTTGTAACTAAATACCTATGATGAAGAGGTAAAACAAAAAGGATGAATGACTTTGTAACTAAATACCTATGATGAAGAGGTAAAACAAAAAGGATGAGGTTGTAAATCTCTAAAAATTATGCGACTTAAACTTCTAAGGGACTCGTATACGATTATCTTGAAAATTATATTTTTTTAGATGAACATAAAATGTTCTTTCTCTACCTCAAATCATACATCGGATATGTTAGAATTGGTATTATCTTAGATGTAATGTTGGAGTATGATATCAATTCTAATGTGAGTCCTGCGGGGACGTCTAAAGGACCCGTGGTTCGGGTTATTAGTTATTGGATTTGTTTCCATATTAGACTGCACTTAGTCCGTCCTATAAATACATTTTGTAAGCCGCACGGGAAGAGTTAAGAGAGAAATACATCTCATTAGATTCCTTGCGTTCTATAAACTCTCGTCATATAGTAAAGATCGTTGGTTGGCGCCCGTGGTTTTTTTCCGCAATGGTTTTCCACGTAAAAATTTGTGTCTCGTGTTCGATCTTGATTGCATTATTTTCTAGCAAATGGTATCGGAGCCAGACACGAGATTGAAAAAGAATTAGGGTTCAAGTCCTTGTTCTTCTATTGCCGTCATCGACGGGATCCATCTATTGTTCGGTGTGAGCGTGTGGTTGTCATATCCACGTCGTTAATTGGCGTGTTCTTGCTATGTTGTTCCCACCGCGTCGTTCTGTTGGACGTATGTTGTTGACATTAGATAGCGTCGCACCAAAAATAGAGATTACTCCCTATCCTCAGAACGACGTCATAAATGCATGATATGTAATTAACGGGGTGCGCCTCCCGAGGAGGGGGAGGCGCCGCCGCCGCCGTTCGCCCGTGGGCCGTGGTGGCTGTTCTCCATCGCCGGGACGCGTCCGTTCGCGCGCGGACTTGTCGATGCGCGTGCTGATGGGCCGTGCGGCACAGAGATCCAGGTGCACCGCACCGTCCGGCTCACCACCTGGTCAGCGACGTTGACGCCGGAGGAGTGGATGGAGGTGGTGGTGTTGGTGCCTGCAGAGCCAGGTCGACGATCTCGCCGGCGTTTGCAGAGAAGAGGCGAAGTGGTGTTGCAGACCTCCGTGCAGCAAGGGTGCACGGCCGTAGCGGTGTCGGAGACGGAGTCGCTGTAGTAGCGGTTTCGTTGGCCAACGTCGGTGAGGAGCAGCCGAAGATGGACCAGCACCGCTCAAGGATGATGCTCCAGCGACGCCATCGGCACCCAGCCAGGGGGTCCCTGCGCCAGCGCCACGGGAGCAAATACTCATGCTCCATGGAGGCGACGGTGTCGGCGACGAGTAGGGCCAACCCTAGCGCCCCCATGACCCTCACCCATGAGGTTCCTCAGGGCGTTGAGGAGGGAGTCGCGGATCGTGTCGTCGTCGAAGGGACTCCGATGCGGCGTGCTCGATAGTAGATCATGAAGACGAGGCGCAGAACGAGCGCCGCAGAAGGTATGTAGTGGTCGGAGGCATCTTCTACCTTGATTGGTGTTTCGGCCTTCTCGCTCAGCAGTAGAACGCTGATAACATGTTATATTCTAGCATAGAATAGAGGTAGAAGAAGAACAGTAAAAAGGAACAATTAACTCTTTATTGATGGACAGTAATATATATGGGTGAGTTTTTCCTACACGCGTGTGTAGTTACTCCCGCTTCAAACTACACATGGACTCTAGTCCGGCATGGATGTAGCTAACGGGCCGGTGACCACTTCACGGGTTCTGATAGAATCTAATTGTATATACTTGAATTAAAAAATGCAACCATACGGTGTTAACAAATCCGTGACTTACGGCAAGCCGGCCGCGGATTGGGACTAATCTCTTGGGGTTGCCTTCTACGGATTGTTTCCATCATAAACATGACATAATTACATTTTTTTTTACTAATCTAGTTGGGTTACTAACATACTTTTTCATAGAGTATGAGTACATACCTACATATGTGATTATGTGCATATACATATAGTAGTATGCGATTATACTTTTGCTGATAAAGAGAGTACTAATAACCTACGTATGTGTAAATACTTTTTTTATAAGAGTATTAGTACTAGTACATACCTACATACATTTTTATGAAGGGTATGAGTACATACTTTTCTGATATAGTGTATGGATACCTACATATTTTATAAGTATATTAGTATGAAGTATGAGTACATACATATTAGTATGAAGTATGAGTACATACGTATTTATAAGTATATTAGTTCGTCGTGTTCATACATACATATTTATGAGTACATACAGATTGGGGGCGGAGCAGGCATTGTTGTTCGTCGTGTTGTCGTCGTCGTTTGTCGAGGTGGAGAACGTCTTTGAGAGCCCTCGTCATGACGAACAGCAGCGCCAACTCGGGTGGTGTGCCGTCGTCGAGCTCGGCGTTGTCCTCCCCGCCTTTCCTTGGTGTCGATCCGTCCTCTCCGCCTTCATGGCCCGCGGCCACGGCCACGGTTGCATAGCCATATCTGTGGATGGAGATCCAGCAGGAACGGTAGCACAGCAGGCTCCCGCGCGATAGCATGTCGAGGTCGTCGGTGCTGATGAAGCTGTTGCAAACTATGCTACTTCCTTGGCTCAAATTGGTTGGGAGCAACACCAAGCAACCCACAGAGCCATAGAGCAGACAAGGAAGAAGCACAGGAGTAGAAGGGGGCTTTATTGTAGTACTCACTATGCTGCTATGGAGGAAGCTAACTCCGGCCACCATAGCCGCAAGAAGCCTGCCCGCCTCCAAAAGGACGAAGGTGAGGAGGATTGCTGTCCTCAAAACACCCATCCGAGCGGATGTAGCTAGAACTAAAAAATAGAACTGGAACACTACTAAACTAGTACACAAAAGGTGAGCGGGGACCCCTCCCTCACGCCGCCGGCAGACTCGCCGGAGAGGGAAGGGAGAGGGCCCGAACTAGAGGAGCAGGGACGAGCAGGAAGGGGGTCAGAGAAGGGAAGCAGGCATACGCCTCTCTACCACTCAGGGCCGAAAATCCAACAAAGATCACTCACAAAGCAATTTAGCGAAGTCCACAATTTTAATGGCATTGCAGCGAAGTCCACTCCTAATGAGTGCAGAATTCCCATTTTCTCGCTGGTGAGTATGCTCAGATAGGTAACCTTTGTAAGAGTATATATATAGTATATGTATATTTAATTTTGTGATTATATTCAGCGTGGTAGGTACGGGCATACTTGTAGTTTGGAAGTATCTTCGTATACTCATCAGAGTATGTATATATGCAAACTATAATATTAGAGTATGTATATACTAGTTTTTAGAAGAGCGTATGCATTCATACTAAGTATATGTATATACTTTTTCTTTTTACCACAGATTGAGGATGTACATATACTTTAAGAAACAAAATGGGTATATTTAGTATGTGAATACTATTTTTTTTAATATAAAATATTTGAAGTATGTGTACATACGCGGTTTTTGGGCTGAAGGGATGCATACATGTTTTTCTAAAAGAAGTATATTATATTGTATTCCACATACTATTTTTAAAAATAAAATACCGAAGTATGTGTACATACATCAGTAGAATTAATTAATGAGCATGGTAGGTATACGTACATACTTATAGTTTGGAAGATAAAATATCTTGAGCAGTCTTTAATATTGACGGGCACCTGGCTGCAAATAGAGTTCAAAAGAAATTAGATCATCTAAATAAATGACTCTAGGTGAGCCGGCCAGATCCGGAAAATAGGACTGATTTGTTTTTACCCATCAGTTAACATATCCATTCACACCCGTTAAACTACTTGACACCGTTACGGTCTCGTGTGCAAGAGAAAACAGAGGCTGGAGTAGCGCGTCGTAGGAACAAGTAAGAATTAGGTAGGAGTACATACACACATGAGTAAAAAGGAATTTATATATATATAACCCCACTATTTAGCAACCCTATTGTTGAATATTATTTAGCACTTCATAATAGTATTTTATTTCTAGTGAACCTAGCAGTAATAATTTATTAACACTCCAATACAGTATTTTATTCCGGTGAGTCCAGCAGTAATAAATTATTACTGTTGTTTAACAACCTCACTGCAGCATTTTATTTTGATGAATCCAGCAGTAATAATTTATTACTCATGTATAAATTTTTATTACCGCTGGTCTCACTGGAATACATGGACAGTTGGGAGGCGTGGGAGAGCCTCGCTCCCACGTCCTCACCCACACACACGCTCTTGTGGAGATGCAACAAGAAGAAGTTGCTCCCTTTCTTTTAGTTGAGTATTAGGAATCTTAAGAATATTCTCAACACTTTCTTTTCAATGGAGATTACACACGATTTTTGTGGCTGCGACCTCCACGCGCCGCTCTCAGCAGCCATGGCCCGCCCTCTGCTGTGAACTTGCGAGGATGAGGAGTGTCTGTTGGCGCTGCAGTAGGGAGAACCGGATTGGGAGACAAAGTAATTAGCTATGGTTTGTGAGGGAGGTCATGTTAGCCATCCAGTTCTAGATGAACGGCTAAGGTAGAGCGAATGTAGTTGGGTCTATCAAAATTATTGGGCCGATTGCATATATACAGTCCAAGTTGGCTCAGCCCGATGTGGTTTAATATTTTTTTAATTAGCACACAAAAAGTTCCTACATGAAAACTCCAAACTCGTAATTATACCAAAGCTTACTATAAATCACCGCATAAATCAGATTAGCGTCAGGGACACGGCGACATGCCACGGTGTGTTTTGGGCCAGACTACTATTAGCAATTAAGAATTGTAGTAGTATACAGTATCATGCATTCATGCCGAGGGAGGGGCTCATCTGATTTTCGGCCTAGAGCGACGTCTCCAGGACCAACACTATATAAAATAAAAAAATAAAATACCTAAATAGATTTGAAAATAGTAATGATTCCATTAGAAAATTATTTATTAGCTTTTACTATTTTAAAATGATCAAATCATATAAACTTATAAAATCAATAATAAATAACACAAGTGTTGGGTTTCTATAAACTAACTTGTACAACATATATGATAAAGATCTTGAAATGAACTTTATATCTTCCTATAATTAGATTTGTAGATTTCTTAACATGTTTAGCGGAGCCGCAACCACGAGTCTTGCAATAGGCTTGGAGAAAAATTCACAACTCCGCGCAACACATGAGCATATGTTGAGCATCTCCAAGAGTTTGTCAAATATGACTTGTAAATTTTGTGTTTTGCCAACTCCTAAAACAAATATGCCAAGTCAAAATACAGGATCTTTCCAATAATTTCTTATTTCTCACTTGCTAAAACAAAAAAACATAAAGGCTACTCCCTCCATTCCATATTAAATCCATGTTTACGATTTAATTTTTTCACCAAAATAAACAGTCATGTTAGGGTTTCATATCAATCCGTACAAAGAGCAGTAGTCGACATTTGCAACCGGTTGTGGAACCGATAAAATAAAAAATTGACAAAAAAAAATCAAAAAAATTATCTCGTCCAGTAGGCAAATACAGTATTGTCCTGTAAGCATATGTCATGCAGCGCAGATTATCCAATCGTTCTCTGCTCTGCCAAAAGCATACTGTATTGAAATAAAAAAAAGCATACTGTATTGTCCACTCGTTCACCAGCTCTATTATGCTCTGTCAGCCTGGGCACATTTAAACCGTAAAACAAAAACCGACCCGAACTGAACCGAAATATTGGTTTTTTCGGTTTTCGGTTTCGGTTTCTGGATCCTAGAACTTCGGTCTACGGCTTCGGCTTCGGTTTATGCATCAAACTGAACCGAACATAAATGGAAACCGAACAGGGACAACCGCACAAGCACATCCGCCCTTGCCACTTTGCCAGCCCAAGGCTAGAGCCCAACTCGGCAACTCGCCTCGGCCCAGGCCCACTCTGTGACTCCGCATATCCTCTCCCCCCGGCCACACCCCCACTCGGTTGCGGCCCGCAGCCCCACGGCTCCCGGCCTCCCACAGTCCCGCCTCCCACCCAAACCCTAACCTACGTGGCTACGCGCGCGGCGGTTGCGCGCACCGAGCGTCCGAGCAGGCGGCTGCGAGCATCGAGCGTTCCGAGCAGGAGCAGGCGAGCGGCGCCGGCGCTGCGCGGCTGCGCAAGCGCGAGCGGACAAGCGTCGTTGTGCCGAGTGGGGTGACGCCGTTGCGGGCGACAGGTGATGGGCGACGGCGCATCCGGCTGTGGGCTTGTGGTGGCATCCGAGCATGTGGATTTTATTCTTCTCCGTTATGCTGTTTTGGTGTTCATCTCCCTTCGATTTGTTCTTCTTCCCTACCTATCGATCTCACCTGTGTGCTAGCTTCGGTGTATTCGGTGGAAACCGAAAACCGAACCGAGCAAACCGACACCGAATTCGTCGGTTTTGGTTTCTATAGGAAACTGATCGGTTGGTGATCCGTGGAAACCAAAATTTGTAGCAATGGAACAAACCGAACCGATTTACCAGTTTAAACCGAATGCCCAGGCTGACTGCTCTGCCAATTTGTTCACTCGTTCACCTGCATGCACCGGCCAAAAGCAGCGCCCTTGCGATGCGCAGGAGATGTGCGCATGGAGGGCACGTATAGTAAGTTGTTAAAATTGTCAATCTCATTTGCCAATCTATTTTGGAGACTAAAATTTTTTGTTTTATCAATTTATTAAGGATAGCAACCTCATTTGTCAAACTCTTGGAGATGCTCTTAGAGCATTGCTCTTAAGTTATCAATAATTTATGATAACTACAAAGTTGCATGTTATGATGGACACAAATCATCACAAACAAACCACTTTTATAGTTTATGACGGCTTGCACTGCATCTTAATGATGAACACATATTTTTCGTCAAAAAGTTGTTCTCTTCCTCAAAGTCGTCATAAAATAGAATGTCTTATTGACAAATTGTCTCATTGTCACAAAAAATTGTCATAGATCCTAAGATTTTTTGTAGCGGGTCTTAAAATTTATTTGACTTGACTGAACTAAAATAATCTAACCCCTGATTATTATAATCCCTAGATATTTCCATTTAATGCGAAGAGGAGACAAATCAAAACAGGGATATATATATATATATATATATATATATATATATATACATACATACTAGTTAAATACCCGTTGCAACACATTATATCATATCATGATATAAAAGATATATATATATATATATATATATATATATATATATATATATATATATATATATATATATATATATATATAACCTCGTGTTATACTGTAACTAAAATTGATAATGTAATCGTGATGTTTAATAAGGCACAATACCGGACATTCCTTGAGGGTCGTCTGACATGATTTATTGTGCAAAGGTAATATAAAATATTATCACATCATAAGTTTGTGCCATAAAAAAATATGAAATAAAATAGTTCTTCTTAATCATAAACTATGTCTCCCCATACAATTGTTGACCACAATTCATAAAATATTAACATATTGTCTCACCATACAATTGCTGACCACAATTCATTATTGAAAGCAAAATGCACAATATACACGATCCAATATTTAGGTTAGACAATATCAAGTTGAATAAACACCTGGTACCTTAGTAGATATGTTTTCTACATCAACATAATGGGGTTGATATGAATTGTTCCTATGGAGCCAATCATCAACAAAATAGAATTGAATGAAAATTAATTGTAAAACTGGTCATTTTTTTTTGGGGGAGTAAAACTGGTCATTAATCAGTATGCGGGTAGACTGCTTGTTGGGGATATAAGAGCACCTCAGCTTGTTGGTGCCTACTGGACGACGTGACCTTATCACCAGAATCGGATTGACTCAATCCGATTGAGTGCTTCACAAATCACCGTGAGCGTTGGTCACAAATTGCCGTTCTTGCAGACTTTGGCGTGGCGCGGCCGTCAATGAAGCGAGCAGGCAGACGTCGCAAATCAACACACTGCAACCTATTTTTAGTTACTGAATAGGTTAACGCACAATAATAATTGCTCCCTGCATCATTATGATGATGATAATGATACATTGAAATTAAAGTATCTAATCTAATAACAAAATCACTGAACAAAGCATCAAACTGCTTACCTAGAAAGTCATGGTTACACAAACTAACAAGTGATCGATCCAGAATGTCAAGAGCGTCGAACCCTTGACTCGCCGGACCTCGGCTACGCAACTCGTAGCCTTCGGCCGTCTTCTCCGGTGGGGTTATTCCTCCCAACCGCAGGCTTAGGGAAGAGAGAGAGGTAGGAGATAACTTGATTCTTGATTAATTCCAATAGTGCTGAGTACATGGAAATATAAGGCCATCGGCCAACACAAATGGAGCAAGCTCCTTAATTCTCTAGCCTGACAAATTGCTACCTTCCTAAACTTAGCCACTTGCTATCTGTGGCTGGCCGGCGCCATGCGCTGCTGCATGCTCGGCTTGCTCTCTGGCCGCACGTTCAGCTGCCCGCCGAACATCACGCGCGCGCCTGCGCCTGGTGTACGACTTACCGTACATGACATCTCTCCCGGCCTCGAAAGCCAGCTCGTCCTCGAGCTGGAACATTGGGAAGCTGGCTTTGAAGTCAGCGAAATCCTCCCAGGTTGCAGACGACGCCGGCTCATCTTGCCACTGGACCAGGACTTGTTGAACGCCGCGAGCTAGATGACCTGCCAGGACACGAGCAGGCGCAGACACCACCGCGCCATTGAGTGTGGCCGGCAGCACCGGTGGATCAGCCGGTGGCGCTCCCACGAACTTCTTAAGGACGCCCACATGGAAGACGTCGTGAATTCTGGCACCGGCCGGGAGCTGCAGCCGTACGGCCACGTCGTTGATGACCTCCTCAACGCGGTAGGGGCCGACGTAGCGGGGCTTGAGCTTGCCGGCGGACGATCGTGGCAGTGTTGCCGAAGGCCGTTGTCGGAGGCGAAGGAGGGCCCAGTCACCGACTTGGTAGGTGACCTGCCGGTGATGCTGATCATAGGAACGTTTCTGGGATTCCTGTGCCTGGTGAAGACGGAAGCGGACGTCGTCGAGGAAGGCCTTTCGGTCCGCCATCGCCTGTGCCACCGCGGGCACGCGCGCGTCTCCCGGCTCGTAGGACCTGATGGACGGCGGATCACGGCCGTAGACCACCCGGAACGGCGTCTCCCGAAGCGAAGACTGGTATGCGGTGTTGTAGGTGTACTCCGCCCAAGGAAGCCACCGGAGCCACTGCCGGGGGCGATCGCCGGTGAAGCAGCGAAGGTACATGGCGATGACGCGGTTGGCTGCCTCTGATTGGCCGTCGGTTTGCGGGTGGAAGGCGGAGGACATGAACAGCTTGGTGCCCGTGAGCGCCATCAGTTCTGTCCAGAATGCCGACGTGAAGACAGGGTCGCGGTCCGAGACGATGGACTGCGGAACGCCGTGCAGCCGCACCACCTCGGCGAAGAACGCGTGTGCCACCGACTCCGCCGTGTACGGGTGTGCCAGCGGAATGAAGTGGCAGTACTTGCTGAAGCGGTCGACGACGGTGAGGATGACGGTCTTGCCGTGGATGCGGGGCAGAGCTTCGATGAAGTCGATGCTGATGTCCGACCAGACCCCTGATGGGATCGGCAAGGGCTGTAGCAGACCAGCCGGCCGTAGGTGGTCGGACTTGAACTTTTGGCACGTGCCGCACGCCCTGACGAAATCCTGCACAACACGCCGCATGTTGGGGAAATGGAAATCTCGCCGTAGGCGATGGAGGGTGCGGAGGACGCCTTCGTGGCCATCATCATGAACAGCAGCCACGATCTCCTGCAGCAGTGGCGAAGAGGCCGGGATGTAGAGGCGCCCCTCCATGGCGACCATCCCGCCCACAATGGACCACGGTGCTGTACGCGTGCCGGCGCGGATTTCGTCGTAGATGGCGACAAGAGCCGGGTCGGTCGCCTGTGCTTGCCGTAGACGCTCGACGAAGTCGAAGCGGGGCGCTGAGATGGCCAGCAGCGCGCCCTCCTCGGTGTCCCGTCTGGACAGTGCGTCTGCGACGGTGTTCGTGGCGCCCGAGCGGTACTCCACCTCAAAATCGAAGCCCAGAAGCTTGCCAACCCAATGATGTTGGGGTATCGTGGCCAGTCGCTGGTCGAGGAGGTACTTGAGACTGAAATGATCAGTCTTGACGATGAAGTGCCGTCCCCAGAGGTACGGCCTCCAGTGCCGGACGGCCTGTACCAAGCCGATGAGTTCGCGCTCGTAGGCGGCGAGCGCGCGATGTCGGGGCGCGATCGGCCGGCTGAAGAAGGCGACCGGGTGCCCCTCCTGGACAAGCACCGCGCCGAAACCTGTGGAGGACGCGTCGCACTCAACCACGAACAGCTTGCTGAAGTCAGGCATGGCGAGGACGGGAGCAGACGACACAGCTGCCTTGAGCGCCCCAAAGGCCGCCATGGCCGCGTCATCCCAGGCGAAGCCATCCTTCTTTAGGAGGGCCGTCAAGGGGGCAGCCACCGTGCCGTAGTTGTGGACGAAGCGGCGGTAGTACCCGGCGAGGCCGAGGAAGCCCCGAACAGCCCGAACCGAGCGAGGCGGCGGCCAGTCGTGAATGGCAGCCACCTTGGCCGGGTCCATGGCTACCCCGGCGGCTGAGATGACGTGGCCGAGGTAGGCGACGGATGGCGCGCCGAACGAGCACTTCGAGCGCTTGACGAATAGGTGATGGCGTTGCAGTTCGTCGAGGACGGCCCGTAGATGGCGGAGGTGGTCTGCCCATGTCTTGCTGTAAATTAATATGTCATCAAAAAATACTAGGACGAACCGACGGAGGAACGGCCGGAGCACGTCGTTCATCAGCGCCTGGAACGTAGCGGGGGCGTTGCAGAGCCCGAACGCCATGACGAGGAACTCGTACAAGCCGTCGTGGGTGCGGAACGCGGTCTTGTGCACGTCCTCAGGCCGCATCCGCACCTGGTGGTAGCCCGACCGAAGATCAAGCTTGGTGAAGAACTTGGCGCCGTGGAGCTCGTCGAGCAGCTCCTCCACCACTGGTATCGGGAACGCGTCCTTGATGGTGAGGGCGTTCAGGGCTCTGTAGTCGATGCAGAAACGCCAGGAGCCATCGGGCTTCTTCACCAGGAGGACCGGCGACGAGAACGAGGAGTCGCTGCGGCGCACGATCCCCTGGTCGATCATCGCGGTGCACTGCCGCTCCAGCTCGTCCTTGTGGGCAGCCGGGTAACGGTACGGACGGACAGCCACAGGCGACGCGTCGGGCTTGAGGAGGATGCGATGGTCGTGGGCGCGCTTGGGGGGCAGGCCTGTAGGAGCCACGAAGAGCCCCCCAAACGAGTCCAGGAGGGCCGCCAGGAGCGCGTCCCCCCCTGTCATGGTGCGCACTGCTGGTACCGTGGCGCTGGGCGTGCCTGTCCACGAGATGCAGCGCCCCGGGCGCTGGAACGTCATGCGGCGACTGGTTAGGTCCCACACGATCGGTCCCAGGGCCCCGAGCCAGCGTGTGCCGAGGACGACGTCGTACCCGGCCAATGGCATGACGAAGAGATCGGCCGGGTAGGGCTCGCCCTCGACGTGGAGCGGCACGTTGCGAAGGACGCCGGCGCAGGTGATCCGTTCGCCGTTGGCCACCATGGCTGTGAGGCGGGGTCGGCGCTGGATGGGGATGCCCGACTGGTGCGCTGCCGTCGCCGAGATGAAGTTGTGGGTGCTCCCCGAGTCAAGCAGCGCCACCAGGGAGGCCGGCCCAAGGGTGACGGTGATCTGCATGGTGTCCGCCGGCGCAACTCCGGCCACGGCCTGCAGGGAGAAACAGGGAGCATCGGAGTCGGTTCCTCCTGTGTCCGCTGCATCGTCGGCCGTATCTATCTCCACTCCATCCATGAAGAAAATGCGCCTGCAAAAACGGTTGTGGCCACGAGAATACTTCTCGTTACAGTTAAAACACAGGCCTTGACGGCGCCGATCAGCCATCTCCTCGGGGGACAGGCGCCTGGGGCCCGCGCCACGGGCCGGTGCTGCACCCACCGGCGGCGCAGGCAGCGCCAACGGGGCCGGCTGAGCCGGCAGTGCTTGGAACGCTGGTCGGGGCGGCGGAGGCGGTAGAAGGCCGCGCGCCCCTGGCTTGGCCTGCGCTTGGAGTTTGGCGATCTCCATCTGCTCCACCTGCCGCGCCAGGCTCATAGCGTGGTTGAGGGTACCGGGGTTGAGGATCCGCACCGCGTCGCTGAGCGGCGGCAGCAACCCGCCGGTGTAAAGTTGGACACGTTGCGCCTCATCCAGCCGGCCTGCTCGTGGGAGGAGCTCCTGGAATCGGTTGGAGTACTCCTCAACCGTGCCGGTACGGCGACACTCGGCGAGCTCGAAGAGTGGCGCGGAACGGAGGGTTGGCCCGAAACGCAGGTCGAGCAGCTCCTTGAATCGGCGCCACGACGGAGTGCCCTCGTCGTCCTGGAGTTGCATGTACCACTGTTGTGCGATGCCCTCGAGGTTGTACGAGGCCATCCCCACTTGCTCCTCTGCCAACGTGCGCTGTTGGCGAAAATACGACTCGCATTTGTTGATGAAGAGGAGAGGATCGGTCTTGCCATCAAACCGCGGAAATTCCCACTTCTGGAACTTTGGCGGGCGATCGAAGTCGCGAGGACGCTCTGGGTGGCCGCCGCTGGAGGACTCCGATTCGGACTTCTCCTTCAGCCGGGCGATGTCGGCCTGCATGGTCTTCATCATTTCCATGACGTCGGCGAGGGTGGGCTCTGACATGTTGATGGAGGGGGCGGAACTGGTGGTGGATGCGGTGTGGGATGGTAGTGTGGCTGGTGGACTGGTGGGCAGGACTGCGTGAGGCGAAGATCGCCGGACTCGTGATACCACGCTGTCAAGAGCGTCGAACCCTTGACTCGCCGGACCTCGGCTACGCAACTCGTAGCCTTCGGCCGTCTTCTCCGGTGGGGTTATTCCTCCCAACCGCAGGCTTAGGGAAGAGAGAGAGGTAGGAGATAACTTGATTCTTGATTAATTCCAATAGTGCTGAGTACATGGAAATATAAGGCCATCGGCCAACACAAATGGAGCAAGCTCCTTAATTCTCTAGCCTGACAAATTGCTACCTTCCTAAACTTAGCCACTTGCTATCTGTGGCTGGCCGGCGCCATGCGCTGCTGCATGCTCGGCTTGCTCTCTGGCCGCACGTTCAGCTGCCCGCCGAACATCACGCGCGCGCCTGCGCCTGGTGTACGACTTACCGTACATGACACAGAACCAGTGAAAGACATTAAAATCAGGAGAAATTCAGAAGTTGGACAGACCAATTTTGATCGATAGAGACCAAGCAAATTTGCTGAGACAATATGTCGACCAGCCTGGTTATGTTGATCTGCATTGGGTACGTCTACACTATCCATTGGTTATGATCTACAGTAATTTTGATAGCAAACAATCACAGAAAATCCATGCCATGGAAGGAAGAACATATAGTTTGCCACTGGCTTACAAGTTCCAAATAATTGGGTGCTATGCTCAGACGGAACTTGGTCACGGCTCAAACGTTCAGGGCCTTGAAACAACTGCTACATTCGATCCAAAGACTGATGAGTTTGTCATCCACAATCCAACTCTCACGTCCAGCAAAGTAAAGTTCTATGAATCAATCAAATGCCACCTTATTGATTTGTTTAAAAACATTTGCCCTTTTCCCTTTTTAAAAATTATTCAAAATTACTTTAGTAGTTTAGCCATTTGTAGTAATAAACTGTTAATTAAAGATGCTGACCTGCAATTCATTACATGTTTCTAGCTGGCAGTGGTGGCTTGGGAAAAGCTTCCACCCATGCAGTGGTGTACGCTCGGTTGATAACTGAAGGAAAGGACTATGGCATACATGGTAGTGTTTTGCTTTTGGGAAGCATTTATTGATGCACTCTCTTTCTCTGTGACTTATGCATGCCCATGTTCCAGGTTTCATTGTGCAACTGCGAAGCTTAGAGGATCACTCCCCACTTCCTGGTGTTACCCTCGGTGATATTGGTGGAAAGTTTGGTAGTGGTGCTTATAACAGTATGGATAATGGTGTTCTGCGATTTGACCATGTGCACATCCCAAGGGATCAAATGTTGATGAGGTGTCCATTTGGATCATCATACTTCACTATCCTTTTTCTTTTGTCTTAACCTTCCTTAAACTTGACATTGTTATTCTTGCTTTCTAGGCTTTCACAAGTTACAAGGGAGGGGAAATATGTTCACTCAAATGTTCCAAAACAGCTGTTGTATGGGACAATGGTTTATGTTCGTCAGTCAATTGTTGCAGATGGTTATAAGGCTTTGTCCCGTGCAGTTTGCATTGCTGTTCGATACAGCGCAGTCCGAAAGCAGTTTGGCTCTCAAGATGGTGGCCCTGATATTCAGGTACTTCTCTGTTTAATATTTGAATAAATTTGTTCATTTTTCTGTTAATTCTGAAGAAACTTTGCAAAACAAACAAACAAACTATGCTCTCAACCATAAATTGAACTGACCATATGAAATTAACCAAAAAATGAGATCTAACCACTAAGGCGGACATCGAAGGGATTTGGACATTAAGATCTGGTTGCTATTAGCAACTTGCTGACTGTTGACACCATGTGATTTTATTTCCACCCATATGCGCCTTAAAAGACCACTTACAAATTACTATGTCATAAGAATAAGCAGCTCAGTTGATACTGATTGTTTTTCACCTGTATCATGCAACTGCATCGATAAACTATCCATAGGGGTATAGGGCTCTCTAAGGTTTTTGCAGCATATGCTGCTGATTCTTCATGAAATAACTTGCCTGTTAAAGCATACATGATATATGTCATATTTGTGAATGCCTGACCCGGTATTGTGAAATTGATAGTGAAAGATCCAAAGACAGTTGTGAATGCATACAGAAAATTTTGACTTGCGCTGGCCACTTAAAGAGACATTTCGTCAAACACCATGAGAGTGTACCTCGAGCCGTTGCGGACGTCGGGGAGGAATCGCCAGCAGCAGTGCTGAGGTACGCGGCGTCCAGGCGAGAAGACTGCGCGGCGGCGTCCGGCGGAGTCGGCTGCGCGGCGGCGGCGTCGTCCGTCCGTCGGGCGGAGCAGGCGGCGGGGGCGGGTGCGCTTGGCAACTGCGCGGCGGCGGCAGCGGCCGTCGGCCGTCCGTCCGTTGGGCGGAGCAGGCGGCGGGGGCGGGGGCGCTTCTATTTTGGGAGGCCGGCGGGGTGGGAGTAGGCATCGGTAGTTTATGTTTTTGTTTTTTTTTTCGCCTAGCGGTAAGAGCAGACGTCGGGATTTTGAGGAGGCCGGGCGGATTTATTTTTTCGCAGATTCACCGCGACCAGGCGGGACTTTTTTTTTAGGCTTCACCACGCTCGGCTACACGGGTCATCTTTGTATTTTTTAGTTATATATATATATATAATAACTAATTGAATGCTCATACTTTGCTACGGGTAACAAAAATTTGTAAACAAATACATAGATCATATGATAATATAACAATGTTTTCGATGAGAGTAGGATTATGTTTTCGATAAGAGTAAGGATCATTGATTCATGTAAATGTAAACGTGTTACATGTCAATTGTTGATATTAGAATCAAACATGTACAAATAGTTTTTCAGTAGACATGTAGTGTGTATACATCATGTCCATGTAGAGCTCGATAAAATACATTAAAATATCTAGAAATGGTAACAAGTATAACGTTACACAAATAATATTTATTATACAATACAAATGGAATGAAAAATGCATTATATTAGTGAAATGTTATATTACCTCGTCTATAGCGTTAGAACCTCCTTAAATACAATATTCTTCGTGAAAATTCCTGGGATCATTTGAGTCTTCTCATCCTTAACTTTTTTTATTTGATGTATTTTTTTTGTATTCTTTCGAGCCTTTTTCGTTGTCTTCTTGTTCGCCTCCTCCTTCACCACCTCCACATCAGGAGGTAGGGCAAGGACCTTGATATTCGTTCTTTAAACATCGCAACATACAACTGTCCATGAGAGAACACCGGCGCGGGCAGGTACACACCGACTTTCGGGGTAGTCTGGCCCTGTGACTTGTTTACCGTCATGGCAAAGATCAACCTGATAGGAAACTGCTTCCTCTTAAATTGAAACAGAAACATCTCATCATCCGACGGGCATAGCGGTATTCAAGGAAGGAATACCCGCTTTCCACCATGTTGTCCCACTACGATTTCCGCGTCGATGGTATTTCTTCGGAACCCCCGCACTACCAGCCTTGTACCATTGCATAGCCCGTTTGCAGGGTCAAGATTTCTAAGCAATATGACAGGACACTCGAGCTTAAGTTTCAAGACATATGGAGGCAGTCCGTTAGGTGTCAGACTATTAAGAAACTCTGATGGATAGTAGTTATGTGGATCATCTACCGCAGCGTCAAAACTATGATACACTGTCTCTCCACCCTTGAACATATCAATCATTTTCATATTAACCATGTCCACCCAATCATTACGTATAGATAAAATAGCTCTAGTGGTGATGTAGTCTTTGTCGGCCATGTTTGCATTTAGATCTGGGAAGATGGTGTCGATTAATGTATGGAGATCTTTCCGGACATCGCCAGAGTACGGGACACAGATCTCGTCTGGAATACGAACATTGTCATCTTCGTTAACCTCTTCGTCTGGAATATATAGTAGATAGATATATTCTTGTCTTTTCCCCACACTCAAAAACACATCACATACTCCCTTCGTATCCTAATTAGATGACGTTTTAAACCAGCTTTGAGTCAAACATTAGGATAAAAATCATCAATAACTTTTAAATTGTTGAGATTTTAAATGTGAAAATTATATAAATAGATTTGTATTAAAAATATTTAAATAAGACACTAGTACAGAACCGGCTTTTAACCCCGGTCTGCAAGGGCCTTTAGCTCCGGTGCCTGAACCGGGGCTAAAGGGTGCGCCAGGTGGCGCAGGCGGGCCACTCGTGGCAGCACCCTTTAGCCCCAGTTGGTATTACCAACCGGGGCTAAAGACCCTTTTTTCTGATTTTGGTATTTCTTATTTTGATTTTCCAATTAGATTAGGTATTCACATGTGTGTATTCTACGCTTCTAATACATGTATTCGCTGCTAATACATGTATTCACACACTTATAAGTTAGTTTCAAGCATTAAACATAAATAAACTATGAAACTCTATAAGTATAATATATATGCACATAAAATTTACATCATTATCCATTATTACTTGACTTAAGACACAAACACTCTCGCCACTTAAATATCATACAAATGTTCGTCTTGATTTGGCTTGAGTGGTTCGGCCGGGTCGTAATAGTACCCACCTTTAGGGTTGACCACTTTGTTAAGAAAAAATCCACCAAATGTCTCTTGAATTCCTTTGAGGCGGTCTTCTTGCAACACTTGTTGCTGCAACCATAGCGTCTTCAATTTGCATTATAAATAAACAAGTGTTAATATACATAAGATTTAGTTAACAGCAACAAATAAATAAAATCGATGTATTATATATACATATCACATACTCTTAGATTCTCTGTAAGATTTCTTCTTGCATACACCGTGAGGTACTCGCAAACGTAGTATCCACACAGATTGTTGCCTTGTGGCTGCCTTAGAATCCACTATAAGATATGAAAAGATTATCATCGTCATCATACGCATATGTTAAAGCATGATAAGGTAACAGATTACGAGAGCTAGTAGAACTTACATGTAACATACGAGAACCCTGTAGTGCCTCTTCTAGTTTCAGACGGTGTTTCGGGACGAACCAAGCCCAAACCCTGCTCAATAATTGGATCATTAGTTAATTAACTTTTGCAATGTAGTTAAAGAGCAGGAAACCATATTTAAAGATCAAAGTTACCCCTTGATAATGTCTATCATATCTTGGTAATCTCCCACTGGTTTTCTCAATGAGTCAAAGATTATCAATTGACTTCTTCTCATATCGATGACTATGAGTATCCAGTGAAAACTACATTTGTTTATAGAGTCAACATATATATCTTTATGCGGAATTGAGTAATAAGTAAGACAATTTGTGCAAACGATAACAACACTCACCCAAAGTTGTAGGGGAAGAGTATATATTGTCTAGTCTTTTGGTTGACCAATTACCTCCGTAAATTCCTCTCCGTTTCAGGTATCCATTGATCGCAAGGAGTGTTTGGATCCGAGAATATGATTGATGGATCAATGAAACCAATTTTCGTGTCTCCCTTACGTTTGAGCATTGACATCAAGAATTTGCATATATATGTTTGAGGATAGTTAGTTACTATACATATACATATGCTATAGTCCGATTACTAAAAGAAATGATCACTTACAGACAGTAGCAGCTCATCAGAGATTTGTCTAGAGCGTCCATGTGGCATAGTTGGTGGAGCTCACTATACGGAAAAAATATAAGGTCATTGCCCCGGAAGTAATGTTATTGTCTAATTCTGACGCAAATGCAGTCGTCATCTGGGTTTTTGGTACATGCCTCCATGTACCACGAGTTTAACCTGCGCATTTGCGTACCAAGATCCCTGAGGGCCGATGGGTTGTACAGACTTCTGCCACGTACATAAGTTCTCTTAAACTCATCGACTACAGTGGCATTTGCAACTAGTGCATTTTCGTAAAATTGAGTCGCGGTTATATTAGCTCCTTTCAAGAAATCTTCCAATCCATCATAATTGACCCTGGGGCCATTGTAGTCTTCTAGCACGCTCATGTTTGAACCATATTCATACCCAACAACTAGTGGGGCCACTGATTGCTTCGATTGTTCCCCGAGTTGTGGGACACCTTCCCTGCTCTTTTCTTCTCGATAATTGCCTTTTCGAGAGTGCGGTCATAGTCCGATATTGGAGAACTCTTTTGAGCATCACGTAGCTTTCTCTTCTTTGCTTCCAACTCTTGCCTTAGAGCTGATTGATGTAAGTAGAACGGCTTTTTAGCTTCTTTCCTTGCTTTGATTGTCGTCTTTAATTTTTTGGAAATGTGCGTCCACTGAGGTCTTTACTGAAGCGTCTATTTCTTCTTCAGTCTTCTCATATAGAAGTTTCTGAGGAATCCTAACTTTCCTTGTAGCTTGCCTCTTTGGTTTTGGTTGGGCGGCCGACACCTTTGCTTTTGTGGCGGTCCTCTTCTTTGGCGATGGGGCGGCAGGTGTCGGCGTTGGAGACCGTCGTGGAGGGGATGGGGCCGGTGTCGGTGTTGGAGAACGTCGTGGAGGTTCTGGGGCCGGTTTCGGCGATGGAGACCGCCTTTGAGGTTCTGGGGAGGAAGCCATGTCGTGCATTTCACCATCATCATCCCTCGCAACACTATGACCAGCAGGTGATGAATGCTGACTTAGGTCTCTAGGTGAGGTCCTACAGCGAAAACAACGAGTGTGAATAAAGTATCTCTATTTAAGCCCCAATACAAAGTTAGTAAAAAAGAGATAGGTATGATTCACTTTCATTCACACCTAGGATGAGGAGATAGAGGCAGCGACGTTACAATAGGAGGTGATGCCCTAGGAATAATGATATAGCGCTTGCGCCAACAAATAAATGTCTTCTCTGTTTGTCCTAAAGTCGTCTCCCCATCACCTCCTTTAATGTCAAGCTTAACATCGCGATGACCTTTTTCAACTCTATCCACCGAGACATGAGCATATCCAGCTGGTGTCTTCGTAGGGTCGATAGGAGATACAATATCGGTAGCCACTATGATTGTGGTAGCCCCCTCTGGAATGTGCAGCTCACATGGTGTATTCGGTTCTGTGATGTCATCCACGGGGAAGCGTAGCTTTGCGTCATCACCAGGTTGAGGCACTTCCGTGGAAGCACAACTGCTTTTCAACTGAGCTGATGGGCTGATGTTGACTTGCGGTACTGATCCAGTACTTTGCATTTGGCTGATTGCTAACTCCACTTGCCTTTTGATTTCCCCGCTCATTCTCACTTCAAGATTCTCTTCTTGCTCTTTTGCTTGGGGCTGCTTCGCGTGCTCCAGTAAGCATTTGCGACATGCTAAGTTTCATAGCTTCCTCCTCCTTCTTCTTTCTGTGGCGACTTCTATATGTATCTTTGTCTTGAGGGAAGGCATGCTTCCATGGCACCGCGCCATAACCTCTCGTTCGCCCACCGTGTTCTGCAGTCCCCAGGGCATATGTCAGCTCATGCCTATCTCTATCTGGTGATCATACTCCTTTTTCCCTCATAGATTGAGCGTAAACCAGTTTCCTTGCTGCTTCTGTGAGTCCTTCGGTATACGTTAATCTCCCGGTCTGAGGGTCAAGGCCTCCCCTGTGACCAAAAAACCACCACTTACCGCGGTCACCCCAGTTACCTAATTCTGGTTGGATTCCCCTAGCTTCAAGGTCCTCTTCTGATTTTTCCCACTTAGGAATGGCAGTAATGTAGCCACCTGATCCCAAGTGATGGTGGTATTGCTTTTCTCGGGCATTCTGTTGGTTCTGTATCCCTCGTGCTGGGGCCTATTCGGATGTCTTGTAAGCTACAAAGTCATCCCAAAATGGTCTTAACTTGACGTAGGCCTTATTGTTGAAATCTGGAGTCAGGTTCTTCTTGATAAAATCAGTATGCAATTTTTTCTTCTAGGCCTGGAAATATGTTGCCATCTTCTTCATAGCACAGTCCCTAACTCTCCCCTTTAAAGCTTCATCTTCTGTATCGAGCGAGAAATGTTGAAGGACTTCTTGCCAAATTAGTTCCTTGTCACGATCAGAGACAAAACTAATTTTAGGATGTCCTGTCCTTTGCCGCCATTCACGAGCACTGATCGGAAGCCTATCCCTTACAAGGTAACCACAGTGGTTGTAAAATCTATGTGCATTTTGTCAAAGTACTGCCCCTATTTCCTCATCGAATTCCATGATAATGTACCGACCCTCCAATGGCTTCTTCGGCCTCGTACATTTTTACTCTTCCTCGTAGTTGTCATTGATGCAGACGACTATGTATGTAGACACACAAAACTTAGTGTAATTATTTTGATTTTCATGTATACACAAGAGATTGTAGACATATATATACCTCGGTAACATTGTCTTGCACGATATTTTCTTGCTCAACATCTTGCGCTAAGTACTAACTTTCGTCATCTACTTGATTTGTGTCGTCATCTACTTGATTGGTGCCATCTACTACTTGATTAGTGCCATCGTTGATCATTGAAAACAAGAATTCCTCCATGTCATTCGGGTCATCCATTTCTGCAACTATATATACAGTAAAAGGGTTTAGACACTTAGTGTGTGTGTGTGTACACCGTAAACAAGCTAAGTGTGTAACACTTAGAGTAACCACTTAGGGGTAGACACTTAGGGGTTTAGGCACACTTGGGGTAGACACTTAGTCTTTGTGTGACTAATAAAAGGGTTTAGGCCGAGTAGACACTTAGAGTTAGGCACACTTGGGGTAGACACAATGTCTTTGTGTGACTAATAAAAGGGTTTAGGGTAGACACTTAGGGGTTTATGAACACTTGGGGTAGACACTTAGTCTTTTTGTGACTAATAAAAGGGTTTAGGGTAGGGTAGACACTTAGAGTTAGGCACACTTAGGGTAGACACAGTGTCTTTGTGTGACTAATAAAAGGGTTTAGGGTATGACACTTAGGGGTTTATAGGCACACTTGGGGTAGCACTTAGTCTTTGTGTGACTAATAAAAGGGTTTAGGGTAGGCACACTTAGAGTGTGTGTAAACCCTAAACAAATGAAAAGTCTAACAAATGAAAGATCTATACAATTAGGGTTTGGGGTAGACACTTAGAGTTTTGCACTCTAACAAATGAAAGATCTATATAATTAACTACAAATAATGAAACGTATCTATTTCTCTAACAAATAAGAGGGCTCTATACATATTTTATTAGCAATATAATGAAGAGATACACTTAGTGTGTGTGACCCTCAACAAGTTTGTAACACTTTCTTAGAGTAACCAAAAGGGTAGACACTTAGTGTAGGCACTAGAGTAGACACTTAGAGTTAGGCACACACTTGGGGTATACACTTAGTTTGTGTGTGTGATTTGTGTGTAAACCCTAAACAAGTGTGTGTATGTGTGTGTAAACCCTAAACATAGATCAATTTCTCTAACAATACATATATCAAAAGCATGAATGTGGTCCACACATAATATACATTACTAAAACTAAATCAATTTCCTAAAACTAAAATACAAACAAAATCATCAATTTCCTAAAACTAAAATACATTACTAACATAAATTAAATTCCTAAAACTAAAATACATTACTAATATAAATTAATTTCCTAAAACTAAAATATATTACTAAACCTAAATCAACTTCCTAAAACTAAAATATATTACTAACATAGATCAATTTCATTCCTAAAACTAAAATATATTACTAATATAATTAACAATCACCACTTCATTTTTTTGCACAAATTAAATCGAATAATACCCTAGCTTCTTTCTTTCTCTCCTTCTTTCTTTCTCTCCTTCTTCCTTCCTCATGTCTTCCTTCTTTCTTTTTCCCTTTCTTTCTTTCTTTCTTCTTTTCTGTCCGGCCTTCAATGGCGATAGCCGTGGGCCGGCGGGCTCGGGCGCGGCAGTGTGGGCTCTGGCGCTGGCTCGGGCGCGACGGGAGCCGACGGCGGCGGCGATGGAGGAAGAGTGTGGCGCCACTGTACGTGCGGGCGCGAGCCGAGGCGAGGACAGCCGGCGGTGGCGCAGGTGGCGTGCGGGGCTAGTGCGGAGGCGGAGGTGGCGGCCGGCGGTGGCACAGGGGGCGTCCGGCGCTGGCGCAGAGGTTGGCGACGGCGGAGATGGAGCTCAATCGACGTCGAGTTGAGGCACTTAGACAGATGAGGGAGGAGAGAGGCAGCTGCGGCTTATATAGGAAGCCACCCCTTTAGCCGCGGTTGGTAAGACCAACCGCGGCTAAAGGCCTGTTTAGGCGCCAAACGAAATTTCTAGTGGGATCTTTTATATGTTTTGGTATTGTATATAGTTTAATATATCTATAAATTGTTCTAGTTCTTGTTAATCGCATAATAAATTAAATACATGCCACAAATTTTTTAAAAAATAACCATTAAATTTCCTTTTGCTTTATTATACACTAGAAAAATGTATAACATAAAATCTTTTACCTTTTTTATAATATCAAATATAAATGTAACTAACCATTAGAATTTGGTTAATGCAAAAGTATATTGTTCAATTAAAAAAATAAAATGCTTGGTTACCAACAGGAAATTAGTTTATGCATTATTTTAACGTTAAACTATTTGTGTTTCACCATTCATTATCCAATTATGCGACAAATAAGTGTACCCTTAAAAAGAAAATTGTTAATGAGACACTAAATGACCCTATATGAATACAAAGGTTTTATAATTCATCAAGATCATTCATTTTAGAACTAAACTTTTTCACTTACAAATGTAGATCTTCATTAGTCACTAAATGACTACAAAATGACCAATACACATGTCACTTGATCGACATGACTGCTAAGCTATAGCTACACCAAGCGGGCACAATAGTGATCTTCTTCTTGACATATGTCCCTTGGTCATGATCATGCCGTAACCATGGAGTGTCCTTGGCATTTAGAAGGATGCTTGGGTCTTTGGTCACACTGAATGGCGCAATTTGGTCATCCCTTTCGTAAAGTTCTGACATGTCTGAGTTGTTCTCAATTCCCAAAATGTTTCTTTTCCCTGAAAGAACTATGTGACGCTTGGGCTCATTGATGCTTGATTTGTCATCGTTTTTTCCTTTCTTTGGTTTTGTAGACATGTCTTTTACATAGAACACCTGATTCACATCAGCAGCCAGGACGAATGGTTCGTCTTTGTACCCAATAGTGTCGAGGTCCACTGTTGTCATCCCATAATCCTTGTCAAGTGTTACCCCGGCTCCGGTCATCTTCACCCATTGGCACTTAAACAAAGGGACTTTAAAATTAGGTGCATAGTATAGTTCCCAAATCTCAACTATGCGGCCATAATATGTTTGCCTTTTTCCATTTGGGTCAATGGCATCTATGTGGACACCACTGTTCTGGTTGGTGCACCTTTTATCTTGGTCTACCGTGTAAAATGTATTTCTATTTATCTCGTAGGATTTGTACGTGAGGATATGCCATGATGGTTGTCTAGCCAACAAATACAGTTGGTCATCAATACTGTTATCACCAAGAAATTTTTTCGCAACCAATAGCCGAAAGTTTTCATGTGTTCACGCATAATCCAAGCTTCATTCTTCCATGAAAACTCAGATCGTAGGAACTTCTTGTGTACCTCGACATACAGCTCCACCACGGAGGAGTTTTGAAGAACTGTGTAGTGTGCTTTGTTGAAATAATCATCCCCCGTGTCGATATATGTTTTCTTCCCTAGTGTTCCTTTCCCACTAAGTCTCCCCTCGTGTCTTGATTCAGGAACACCAATCGGGTCAAGGTCGGGAATATAGTCAACACAGAACTCAATGACCTCCTCTGTCCCGTAGCCCTTGGCGATGCTTCCTTCTGGGCGAGCACATTGGTGAACATATTTTTTCAGGACTCCCATGAACCTTTCAAAGGGGAACATGTTGTGTAGGAACACATGACCGAGAATACTAATCTCCTTGACCAGGTGAACTAGGAGGTGTTCCATGATATTAAAGAAGTATGGAGGGAAAACCAACTCAAAGCTAACAAGGCACTGAACCACATCATTCTGTAGAGCAGCTAGTTCCATTGGATCGATTGCCTTATGAGAAATTGCATTGAGGAATGCACATAGCTTCACAGTGGCTAGACGTAAATGTGGAGGTAGAATTCCTCTTAACACAACCGGAAGCAATTGCGTCATAAGCATATGGCAGTCATGAGACTTTAAGTTTAGGAATTTCTTCTCTGACACATTTATTATATTCTTTATATTGGAGGAAAATCTAGATGGGACCTTGATGCTGCTTAGACATTGAAACATGATTTCCTTCTCTTATTTCCTAAGAGTGTAGCTAGCAGGCCTTAAATAATGTCGTCCATCTTCTGTCTTCTCTGGATGCAGGTTGTCTCGTTCTTTCATGTCTTACAAGTCCTGTCGTGCTTCAAGTGTATCTTTGTCTTTTCCATACACACCCATGAATCCTACCAGGTTCACACAAAGATTCTTTGTCAAGTGCATCACGCCGATCGCATGACGGACCTCTAGGACATGCCAATAGGGTGGCTCCCAAAATATGGACTTCTTCTTCCACATGGGTGCGCGTCCATCAGCATCTCTTGGAACTGGTACGGCCCCTTCTCCCTTTCCAAAGACTACTTGCATAGCCTTGACCATATCAAGTACCTCCTCTCCAGTTTGGTTGTGAGGCTTGGTTCGTTTCACTTCTTCTTTACAATGCTTGCCTTTCTTTCTGGCTTGGTGATTCTTAGGAAGAAAACGATGATGGCCAAGGTACACGACCTTTCGACATTTTTTTAGAAATACACAGTCAAGGTCACCAAAACAGTGTGTGCATGCATTATATCCCTTGTTTGTCTGTCCTGAAAGATTACTTAGGACAGGCCAATCATTGATTGTTACGTACAACAATGCTCGCAGGTCGAAGTGTTCCTGTTTGTAGTCATCCCACACATGTGCACCTAGTTTGCTCCATAAAAGCAGGAGTTCCTCAACTAAGGGCCTTAGGAAGACATCGATGTCGTTGCCAGGTTGCTTCGAGCCTTGGATCAGCACCGGCATCATAATGAACTTCCGCTTCATGCATAACCATGAAGGAAGGTTGTAGATACATAGAGTAACAGGCCAAGTGCTATGACTACTGCTCTGCTCCCCAAAAGGATTCATACCATCCGTGCTCAAACCGAACCTTAAGTTTCTTGCGTCTTCTGCAAACTCCGAGAATTCCCTGTCAATTGTTCTCCACTGGGACCCATCAGCAGGGTGTCTCAACATGTTGTCTGACTTACGGTCTTATTTGTGCCATCGCAACAACTTTACATGGTCCTTGTTTCTGAACATACGTTTCAGGCGTGGTATTATAGGAGCATACCACATAGCTTTGGCAGGGATTTTCTTCCTAGGACGCTCTTCGGGCTCAACATCGCCAGGGTCATCTCGCCTGATCTTATACCGCGACGCTTTACATTTGGAGCATTCATCCAAAGTCTCGTAGTCCATGCCACGGTATAGAATGCAGTCATTAGGACATGCATGTATCTTCTGGATTTCTAATCCTAGAGGGCACACTACCTGTTTTGCTTCATACGTAGTGGCAGACAATTCGTTAGGCTTTGGAAGCATCTTTTTTTGGATCTTGAGTAATTGCCCAAATGACTTGTCGTATATGCCATTTTGTGCCTTTCATTGTAGCAACTCCAGTGTTGTACCCAACTTATTTTGTCAATCTTCGGCGTTCGGGTATAGTAGTTTCTTGTGATCCTCTAGCATGCGGTCAAACTTAGCTTTCTCTTTGTCACTTTCACAATCTCTTTGTGCATCATGAATGACTTCACCAAGACCATCATCTTCAGAGAGTGTGTCCTCTACCCCTGCCTCTTCTTCTGCTTCCACCATTGGAGTATCATTGAAGTCACCATATTGAGCAATAATGTCGTCAGGGTCCAATTGCTCTTCTTCGTCTTCTTCCATCATAATTCTGGTTTCTCCATGCTTGGTCCAACAAATATAGTTTGACATGAAACCCGACTTCAACAAGTGTGGGTGAAGAGTCCTTGAGCTAGAATATTCCTTCAAATTCTCGCACAAGGTGCATGGACAACACATGAAACTACCATCCCGCTTGTTTGCCTCAACCGCTCTTAAGAAATCATGTACGCCATCAATGAACTCTTTGAAGCGGCGATCTACATTGTACATCCAATCGCGTGTCATCGTCTACATTATATGACCCAAAACATAATTAGATTTCTCATTTTGGTCAAAAAAATGAAATTATAAAATATCGAACGAAAGGTCTACATTAAAAATAACATGATCAAGATGGAACACCATCATGTGTCATTTCCGAGTCATACAAATACTAATGTATGCTCTATGAAAGCCTTGACATAGCGTATGCTAAGACCACTAGCACAATACACAGAAAACCTAAAATGCACTTCAGTAGCATAATGATCTCCCGACCAATCCCAACTAAAGCAGACAAATCATCATTCGTCTGCTCAGCATCGACAGACTTCTTGAGCTGGCTCACTGCCTCATCAGCCTTTGTAGCCTTCGTGACATGTGTAACATACTCTTCCTCCCAGTACCAGCCGCGACATCCAGTGCCATCCCACTGAAAATAGAAATAAAAAATCAACACTTGAATCAAAATCATCATGAAATATAGGTACAAATTAACCATAAATATGACAAAATATATAACTCACATTGCGATCTGGACACCTAGAAGATCCGATCGTTGTTGGGACCCGGCTTCCCCACTCGGTACTCTTTCACAGTCTTTTGCATACACTTGCCACAGGTAATGAGAGGGAGGTCTGGCCTTAGTCGCTTTGGAACCCGATCAGAGGTCGAGTGTCCCGAAGCAGTTGTCATCTACTCTCTATACTCATTTTTCAAACTAGATATTATAAATTTCTTATATTCTAAAAAAAGAAAATAAAACAACTAAAATTTACATTTCTCTAAAATCATCAAATGTGCCATGTATACAACTAAAGTATTCTAGGTAGCTACCTTCTTCATCTAAATATATAATTATTTTGAGCTCAAGTGGCACATATATAAATCAAGAACAATCCACCATAAATTCATCATTTAATAATATCCTAAGAATCTATATTTCTCAAACTAACCTAAACTAATCTTGAAATGTGGAACATATAATACCCTAGAAATGAAAGGTGTATACTTAGAATACTAGTTTTAGTTGCCTTGCTTGTTCAAAATATTCAAACAATCTCAAGTGAATGAAGCATAAAATGGCAAAAAAGAGGAATCATAAAGGAAAATCACATATAGAACAAGAAACAATATATGTTGCCGCTAAAACATGAGAGGTTGAAGATAGTAACCTTTCAACGAGTCGATGGAGGCATAGAAATGATCAAATGAAATAATGACCTAAGAGGAGATGAAGAACAATGAAGAACACCAAGAACAAGAGCAAGAACAGAGAGGGGAAGAAATGAGCTCTCGGGCTCGGGCAGGGGAGGAAGAGAGTTCAAATAGGGGGGGGGGCTTTAGTACCGGTCCATAGAATCAGCCGGGACTAAAGGCCCAGAATTAGCCTCGGTTTGTGCCTTTAACCGGGGCTAAAAGACCCCCTGACAATGTCTGACCAGGGTCAGACCAACGAGCCGTTGGGAGGGGACTTTTAGTCCCGGTTGGTGTTACCAACCGGGACTAAATGTGCCTTTAGCCCCGGGCGCAACTTTCACCGGGGCTAAAGCCGATTTTAGAAATCAGCCAAAGGTGTGTTCTGTAGTAGTGAGAGTATGCATATATCATTATTTTATAATTAGTTTTATACTCCCTCCATTCCAAATTGTAAGTCATTCCAAAAATCTTGGAGAGTCAAAGTATTCTAAGTTTGACCAAAGATTATAGAGAGAAACATAAAGATTTTATGACATCAAATAGATATAGTATGAAAATATAACTAATAAAGAATCTAATGATATTTAGTTGATATCCAATATGTTATTATCATATTATATAAATTTGGTCAAACTTTATAAACTTTGACTCTCCAAGATTCTTGGAATGACTTACAATTTGGGATGAAGGGAGTAAAAAATAAGAGATCAAAGTTGTGTTTGGGAGACTATGTCGATATCCAAAACGTTATCTAATCTAATTAATTAGGATACAGAGGGAGTATATATACATGCAAATGCATACTGCAATTAACTCTTGATGCATGAAAGCATGCAATCACGAGGGATTTCAAATCTCGGTTTCTTGCGGCATGCATTTATCTTCCTTGAAGTACCAAAATAAAGTGTGCCCTAAAATTTGACCTCTTTCAAGATTCACGCGCCTTCATATTCGCACACAAAAATGAACTTTTCTTTTTTCCTAGCATCTATGCATGGTAATTAATATGATTCATAGCATCATTTCATACTTCCTCGTTCTGGCATGAACAATACGTAGAAAATTAACTTGAAAACAAACTCTACATATGACGCAGCTGTCATCAACGTGGAAAAGGTTATAATTATTGATATTTTTTAGCACTATAATTATTGATATTGAGAGACTGCCAAAATCTACAGAACATAAATATTATTTTAACATAACCGGATCCGAATTGATACGATAATGGAAATATTCTAATTAAGCCCGTCCAAAACTCTTGTCTTGTTGGTGGCCCGTTCCTTATATATATAGATCGACGTAGAAATTCGAATCGAAGAACACATCGCATTAAGGCACCCTACCTACTTACACTTGCACACCACTTTAGATTGTCATGGGAGCCAAGGCGCTCTTGTGGGCTTTCTTCTTCCTTCTGCCGTCAGCAGTGGTGGCGAAGAGACCAACGCTGCAGAATGGCCTTGGCCGAACACCACAAATGGGGTAATGTATTATATCTCTCCTCCTGAATTATATAAGGTTTCGGCTTTTCTAGCTGTGTAATTAGATATCTAGAGACGGTATAGACGACACACAACACTATCGCCCGTCGATCAGGCCCTTTCCTTGCTCTCGCTCGCCGCTCTATCACCAGAGCAGGTAGTCGGAGATCCATACAACCATGAGGACAGCTACACCAGGGCCTCTTTCCTCTCTCCACGGGCGTTCTTCTGCGGAGAGATGACATTGAACCGATGACGACAGTCCAAATCCCAGGGTCCCTTCGCTGGATCCGCGGGCTCCATGACCAGATTTTCTGGATCTATAGCCGAACTAGAGTCTACATTTCAGCTTTGGGGTTTTTTTCTTTGTGTTCCTGACATCAGCTTTCCCATGTTTAAGTCTAAAAACCATAAACCCCTAATTTCTCGTATTTAGTCAAGTGACATCCTCGTGGGCAAATGTGTGTCATATGAAAGCTATGTGGTGGCAGTGCGGTTGTTTGCTAGTAGAGGGCAAAAAGAGCGTCGTGGCCCGTGGGGGCTAGATCATGGCTTCCGACATCCTTATGTCCAAATGTGGTGCTATCTAGGAAAGTTGTGCGCTTGGGGCTGCTTCATTAAAGAGGATGGTACAGACGAATTTGAAGGCATATACATTCAAGCCAGCAACAAGCAGAAGACATAAAACATGGTACGCCGGTGAGGTTCTATGTCGTAGCTCGAGGTTGGCTCTGCCATGGCCTTGAAGCAAGGTGCAAAACTGCCAATATTTTATGGCGGACATGTCATAGTCCAAGAGTGGCTATGCCATCATGACCTCAGGTTGATATGTGAACTCTCAACATGTTATTTGCGTAAAGGTGCTGGTGAATGCCTCAATGGTCTTGAATACGGAGGCGCCTTTAAACATCATTCACCTTTTTGAAGGTGCGTTATGGCACTTCATAATCCTCTTAACCATCGATCACCAAGTGAAAACCTTGGTTGTCCAGGTGTGCAGCGTCAACGACTCTTGTCGTTTTCCCCTTAGAGGTGTTGCATGGGAGATCCATCTTTAGTTCTTCACAAAATGTCAATTGGTGGGTTCATAGAAAATGAGCAACCCCAACCCCTTAGCGGTCGTCATCGAGTTTATGCAAGATACATTGCATGCTGTATGAAAATTGCATGTTGTTTTAACAAGAGGAATGCAGACTTTATATGTAAGTCATGTTGTTTGAATTTGTCAGCAAGTTTGAATGACAAAGTCAGATTAGGATAAGAATTTGAGCCTAGTTCTTTTGTTTCATGTCTTAATTAACTTTGTATCACCCTAGGTAAAGTATTGTTCGATGGCTATACTCATTAATTTGTGAATGTTGGTGGAATGTTATTTTCCTTAATCTCTATATATAAGCCAAGATGTGGGCAAGTATGGTGCGGAGGTGGCGTAGGTGATCGGCCTAGGTCCTACTGTATATGAGAATGTCGTCAAAGAAAACCAAGACTAACTGGAAGGGGCGGAGCACGTCGTTCATGAGCACTGGAATGTCGCAGGGGCATTGCACAACCCAAACGGAATCACCAAGAACTCGTAGAGGCCGTCATGGGTGCGCAATGTCGTCTTGTGGATGTTCTCTAAACGTATCTGAACTTGGTGGCAACCCGAGCGCAAGTCCAGCTTGCTGAAGAATCTCGCGTCGTGAAGTTCGTCAAGCAGTTCGTCCACCACGGGAATGGGGAACGCGTCCTTGACGGTGAGGGCGTTGAGGGTGTGGTAATCGACGTAGAAGCGCCATGTCCCGTCTGCCTTCTTGACGAGGAGGACCGGCGATGAGAATGTCGACGTGCTGCGGCGGACGATGCCTTGCTCTATCATAGCGGCACACTGCCGCTCTAGCTCATCCTTGTGGGGCGACGAGTAGCAATAGGGTCGAACCACAACTGGTCGTGAGTCCGATGTTAGGATGATGGTATGCTCGCGGCCCTGCGGCGGCGGCAAGCCCACAGGGTCGGTGAAGACATCGTTGAATGAAGATAGCAACTCGTCCAGGAGGGAGGGACTAGCCGCGATAGAGTGAAGGTTGGGTACATCGGCCGTGGGCACACCCAGCCAGCGGACCATGCGGCCATGGCACTAGAAAGATAGCGTGTAGGCGGTGAAGTCCCACATGATCGATCCCAGGGTCTCCATCCAGTGCGTCCCCAGGACCATGTCATAGCCTGCCAGCATCATCATGAAGAGATCAACGCGGAAGGAGTCGCTGTGGATGGTGATCGGCGCCTGACGCAACACCTCGGGGCAGGAGACCTGCTCGCCATTTACCACGGTGACCGTGAGCTGGGGGCTACACTGTAGAGGCAGACCGGTATGAAGAGCAATCGCCTCAGCGATGAAGTTATGTGTGGAGCCGGTGTCGAGGAGGGTACTGAAGACTTCGGCGCCCAACTGGACACAGACTTGAATCGTATTGCCGATGCGGATGCCAGCCACCGCATGCAGGGAGAAGACCGGCGTGTCCCTCGTGATCTGCGCGTCGTCCCCCACTCATCATCGACGGCCTCGTCTTTCTCCACGCTGCCGAGGAGGAACAACCATTTGCAAACCCGGTTGTGCTCGCGTCCATATTTCTCATCGCAATTATAGAACAAGCCAAGGCGATGTCACTCCTCCTGTTCCGCCAGTGTGAGGTGCTTGACCGGATGACCTTCGATGGTGACTGTGGGTGTGGCAGCCTTGGTGACTGCTGGTAGCTGGAGGGCTTGGCGCGGGGGAGCCGGTAGGATGCCATATGGGGAGCGGCCTTGGGCTGAGCGATGTTGTACTGCTCCATCAACTCCATCTGTCGGGCCAGGCTCATAGCGGCCGCAAGATATTGTGGGTTTTGGATTTGCACGGTGAGGCTGAGCGGGGACAGGAGACCGCCCGTGAACAACTGCACCCACTGCGCTTGAAAACGGTCCTGGTACTCTGCAATTGGCGAGCTCGAAGATGATGGCGGTGCGGAGGGGCGGCCCGTAGCGAAGATTCAGGAGCTCCTTGAAGCGACGCCACGACGGATGTACCACATCTGCACCCCTTCCTCGAGGTTGTAGGACGCCATCCACACCTTCTCCTCCTCCATTATCCGCTGGTGGTGGAAGTAGGATTCGCAGCGGTTGATGAAGATCAGTGGGTCGGTCTGGCCATCGTACCGCGGAAAGTCTATCTTCTGGAACTTTGGCAGCCGGTCATTGTGGTGCTCACCAGAGCCCGGCTTGGTGTCCGAGGATGACGTGCGGTCAGAGGTGAGGGAGGCGATGGCCTTGGCGTTGGCCTCGACCGTGCCCTGCAGCATCTTGAGGGCGCTGGTGAGGGACTCGACGGTGGCCTTGAGGTCGGCGGTGTCACCCATGGCGGTGGTGCACGACACGACGGACGACGATGCTGATGATGGCAGCGCGGCGGCTGGAGGTGGTGGTGGGGTGGCGGTTGCTGGTGGTGAGGTGGATCGGGACGGCGAAGATCACGGGAACGTGATACCAGGTTGTCAAGGGCGTCGAAACCTAGGGTAGGTGGCCCTCGGCTACGGAGTTCGTAGCCTTGGTCCGTCGTCGCCGGCGAGGTTTTGCCCTTCAGCCGTCGGCTTGGTTTTGGAGAAAGAGATTAGATTGGTAACGTCTTGCCTCACCCGAACCAACGTGCGGTACAATATTATATGGCCAATAGGCCTCAACTAACCGGAGCCTAATACTCATTGAATTAAGGGAACTGAAAAACAGAAAATATCTCAGCCTTACTAACTTAGCTACCGAGCGTGGCCTGGTCGTGCGCGTCGCCCAGCGTGTCCTCCGTGCACGCGGCGCGTTCTTTGCCCGGCGCACGTCGCGGGCCCTGTGACGCCTGGAGTAGCTGCACCCATACATGACAAGATGACATATAATTTAGAACGAAGCGAGTACTATTAATTTATTGTTTTTTCTTCTTTCCCAATGGACTTGCATGTGACCACTGACCAAGCCTATTTTTTTTTGTAGTGTAGTTGCAAAATGTAAGCTGGTGCATCTCTGAACTGACTGTAGGACAATTTCAGGTGGAATAGTTGGAATCACTTCGCCTGCAACATAAGCGAACAGACAATTCGACAAATCGGTAAGGTTACACTGCATTCTCACAATCAGTTCCAGCTGCGCCACAAAATGCAACAGATTGAAAAGGAAAGTTTTGTTTGTGTAGCTGATGCGATGGTAGATACTGGACTTGCAAAGCTTGGTTATGAGTATATCAACATAGGTTTCTCTCGATCTTGACCTGTTCTTTCCTCCTCCATTCATTTAATTTGCTTGTTGTTCAGTTGAGAATTGAGACAAGCAGGATCTGAACATTTATTATACTACAGATGATTGTTGGGCAGCCTATAATAGGGATTCCCAGGTGTGTATTTATATAGAATTGTACATAGAGAGAGAGAGACAGGGAGAGACAAGGTTAACAGGAGAGTGCTGAATGGAATATATAGACTGATCGACCAGCAAGATTGATATATTTTTATTTTCTTTTATCACAGGGTAATTTAGTACCAAAGTCATCAACATTCCCATCTGGAATGAAGACCCTCTCGGACTATGTGCACGGAAAAGGGCTGAAGCTCGGAATCTATAGTGATGCAGGGTATGCACAGTTGACAAAAGAAAAAACACAAAGTCGCACAAAAAATACATTAAGGAAAATATGAAGCAGAATGAAAAACTCCACGCATTTCAGTCCAATGGATTATGTTTAAGCTGTTATTTTCTCTATGAAGTCACACCCACCGTTCTTTCAGTTCGCAAACTTGCAGCCAACAAATGCCAGGTTCACTTGGACACGAAGAGGAAGATGCAAAAACTTTCGCATCTTGGGTAACTTTTGTGTCTTTTGAATCAGAACTTTTAGACGTGTGACAATAATTATGCTTTTCTCTCTGGCTTCAATTGATTTTTCCTGTATTTTCTTTCGTTAAAATTAATAGGGGATTGACTACTTGAAGTATGACAACTGCAACTACCAGGGATTGAGCCCACAACCAAGGTGCTCATATACTCACTAGATTTTAAATCTTTTCACGCTATTTTGAGAGACTGAGACCTGCACTGCGACAAAATCCAGATATGGCACCATGAGTAGGGCGCTTCTGAATTCTGGGAGGAATATTTTCTTCTCCATCTGTGAATGGTAATCGTTGCTTTTTTAAAAAACCATGATCGAATTTCGTGTTTTAAACTGTGAATTCAGTTTTTGTTTCAACTTCGTTATGCAGGGGTGTAGATAGCCCAGCAACATGGGCAAGCGGTTTAGGAAACAGTTGGAGAACAGCTGGTGACATCAAGGACAATTGGGGAAGGTGAGCAACTAATGTGCCCTTATGCTAACAAAATGTTTTGGGTGAAGTTTGCAAGGAACTATTAGCCACTTATCTGACACGTTAGGCAGTCTAGAATTAGCATATTTGGCAACCTGAAACAGAACATTGTTTCCATGTCAGCATGACAAGCAACGCCGACAGTAATGACTATTGGGCACAATATGCTGGGCCTGGTGGATGGAATGGTAAGTCTAGTCCTTGAGGCCTTAAAATGTCAGCTTGGATAGTTTCTCCCCATTGCTGTACGGCCTGCTAGTACATACTGTTTTCGTTCAGACCCAGACATGCTGGAAGTCGGCAACGGAGGAATGACAATGGAGGAATACCGCTCCCATTTCAGCATTTGGGCTCTAGCCAAGGTAATAGGAAGCATTCAGCAACACTGTGTAGATTTCTTCATTCTGCATTTAGCAAGAAAGGCCATGGTGCCTGAGCTGACTTGATGATGCAGGCACCTCTCTTGACTGGCTGTGACATCCGCTCTATGAGCAAGGATACCAAGGATATCCTCAGCAATCAAAATGTCATTGCAGTCAATCAAGGTTAATAAAAACACAGTGACTATTCCTCCATTTTTCTAAACTAACAATTAAAGATGATGACTGAGTAAAATAAAACTATTCATGGGCAGATGAGCTTGGGGTGCAAGGGCACAAAGTGCAAAAAAATGGAGACCAAGAAGTAAGTACTGGAAAATTCATTAGAATCTATATATGATTGGCTTGGCACAATTAATTCTTTGAGTACTTCCTAAACCATGATAGGTCTGGGCTGGTCCATTAAGTGGAGGGAGAGTTGCAGTTGTTCTATGGAATAGAGGGCCTACTCAAGCATCCATCACTGCCAGCTGGAGCAGCATTGGTCTTAGCACTTCCGCTGTCGTCAACGCTGATGATCTGTGGACAGTAAGTATGCATATTCTTTTCCCCTTGATCATATATATATATATATATATATATATATATATATATATATATATATATATATATATATATTTTGTAGTTGCAGAAAAATTGTGATTCTTGTCAACTTTCTTATGTGTGTCTGATTTTATTATGTTTTTAATTAGGGTGAGGTTACATCATCTGTGCAAGGAGAGATGAAGGCGACAGTGGAAACCCACGCCTGCAAGATGTATGTGTTGACCCCAAAATAGACGGGGGGTTATTCTCACCGTTGTCTCTTGTCTGTACTCGTCAAACTTATAAAAAATCAACTAAATATATATATATATTCCGGAGAACTGGTGCGGGCAACCAGAGGAAGGTGAAGATGAGCTTGAAATGTTCCTATTTTCCAGAATGAACTGCCTATATCCCGAGACAACGAACATACACTCATGGAACAGTAGCAAGATTAGCTGCAAGCCAGGATCTTCTAGTAGCAGTTGACCTACGTACCCTAGAAACTAGGCTAAAAAGATGCAAAAGCGATCAAAGTTGAAAATGGAGAATTTGAACACGCTGCCCAACAGCAATCGGCTTACCCTAAATCCAAAACCAGTTTCGGCTTATTTCACAGATTGCAGCCTTCCACATCAAAACAAATAAAATGTCTAAATGCAATCAAATGACCTAAATTTGTGTTTTTTTTTTGCAGAGTTCATAATATAATTGAGAATGTGTCCGTAAAATACCACATCAACTAGAGCAAGTCCGTAAAAGTGGCTTGGCTAGTTTTGCGAAAAACGGTGGCTGGTTTTGGAAACCACTTTGAGCTGTTTTTTCTGTTTTCAATCAACTTCACTCTAAGAAAAATCCGAAATCAATTCAAATGAGATTAAAAATAACGAAACTTTACACACATCTTTATCAACCCATTTTGAATCTACCCCGATTATATCTTGCCAAAAAGATCAATGTTTGGAGAAGTGTCAAAATGAAGATAATGTTGGAAATAATTGCAATTTAGCAATGCATAAATTAATTTCGACAATAATAAAAGGAACAACCACATGTATCATCAAAATACTATCTGCTACTAGTACTACGATCCAGAGACAAAATCATAGCTTCTAGTGCTAGTAACATAGTGAAGACAAGAGCGAAGAAGGAAGAGAGAGGAGACATTATTACAGCGGGGTTTCGACGGTGTCGACGACGGTGTCGACGACGGTGCGGACCGGACGACGGTGCGGATCGGCGGCGTTGATGGAAGAAGACGGCGTCGGTGGCGTAGAGGGAAGAAAACGTCCAGCGAGCAGTCGTGATGACGCTTCCCAAAAATCTGATACGTCCCCTACCCCGTGCAGGGACGCGAGGAGACACCGGCTCCGGAGCCTGCTCTCCCGGCGTCGATGGCACGTCGGCGACGGGATGGGAAGAACGGCAGCAGCGCAGTGTAGTGGACAGGATGAGAATTAACTCGTACTGAGGGCGACGTCTCGTCCTTTATTTATACACGCGTCACGACTAAAGAAAGCAAATAGCCGTTCAATCACAACATTACGGTAATTGATCTGCCATTAGTGCAATTACCATAATACGAGATTAATTGCTTGTCAAAATTGGCCAGCGCAATTTTCTCCATGCATGCAAAAATTTAGAGCAGCAAAAGGAAGCTACGCACCCGCAAGATCGGGATGGGAAATTGCCAGACCATTCACGCGCATGTCATGCGTACGCGCCCATTGGCACCGCACCGCCCGACCCGATGTGCCATTTGTAGTGATGGAGTCCATTTCACTTCGGACCGCATCCTTCCAATATTCAGCATCGGGTGATGCATACGCTTCTGCAATGGTTGTGGGAGTATCATCCACGAGATAAACAGTGAAGTCTTCACCAAAAGATTTTGCAACCCTTTGTCTCTTACTCCTTCTCGGAGCTACAACACTATTATCCATTTCAATATCCTGTGAGTTCATTATTGGCTCAAAAGTGGGAGTGAGCGTGGGTTCAGGAATAAACTCATTCGACGAGCTTGGTAAAGAATAAGCAACTTTCATCAGGAATATATTCTCAAAAAAATGTAACATCCCGTGACTCCAAAAGTGAATCAACTGCAACATCAGACGCTTCAGATTTGATCACTAAGAACTTATATGCTGTGCTGTGGTACGCATATCCCAAAAAGATACAATCAACTATTTTCGGTCCAAGCTTGCATTTCTTATTAATTGGTACGCTAACCATGGCCAAACAGCCCCACGCACGCAAATAATGAAGTGAAGGTTTCCTTCCTTTCCATCCTTCAAACGGAGTCACATCATTATTTTAGTAGGAACTCTATTTAGAACATGACATGCTGTTAACACAGCCTCCTCCCACCATGCCTTAGCCATACCGGATGTTCCTAACATGACATTCACCAAGTCCATTAACTCCCGGTTCTTTCTTTCGGCAACCCCATTAAATTGAGGCGAATATGGAAGTGTCCTTTCATGAATTATTCCATCCTCCGCACAGAAGAGATCAAACTCATTGGAAAAGTACTCCCCATCGCGATCAGACCTAACACGTTTTATTTTCTTTTCCAATTGATTCTCTACCTCCGCCTTATAAGTCTTAAAACATTCTAGCGCCTCATATTTTGTTTTTAGAAGAAACACATAGCAATATTTAGTTGCATCATCAATCAAGGTTATAAAATATATTTTTCCTCCTTTTGTCAACACATCATTCATTTCATAGATATCAAAATGTATGAGCTCTAATAATGTCGTGCACCTCTCGTCTACAGCCTTGTGTGGCTTACGAGGTTGTTTAACTTCCACACATGCTTGACATTTTGAGCCTTTGATAGTAGAAAAATTCGGAATTAAATTCATATTGGATATACGCGACATACAACCAAAATTAATGTGACACAAACGTGAATGCCATATATCAGCCACAAAATTGTTTGAATCACACACATGGTTCACAACTTTATTACAGAAATCAGAGAGTGAAAAGCGGAACAAGCCTCCGCTGTCATAACCCTTGCCAATGAATTGGCCATATCTCAAAATGACTACTTTATTCAATTCAAATACCAGTTTGAACCCATCTCGACACAAGAGGGATCCACTAACGAGGTTCTTCTTTATTGAGGGCGCATATTGTACGTTCTTGAGCCGCACGATCTTTCCCGAAGTGAACTTCAGATTGACCGAACCAACACCAAGAACAGAAGCATGCGAGCCGTTCCCCATCATGATGGATGAACCTCCTGCTGCCTGGTAAGATGAAAACATAGAGATATCAGTACATACGTAAATATTCGCTCCTGTATCTATCCACCAATCATTAGATTGACATACAGAAAATACACTAGGTAAGGAATTACCGTACCCAGATCCAATCGGATCCCCAATAGTGACGTTGGCAGATTTCTGCCCCTGCTGATTCTTCTTGCCCTTGCGGTTCTTGCATTTTTTTGGCAAAGTGCCCATTCTCACCGCAAACAAAGCACACAACCGCATCCATGTTCATCTTCTTCTTCTTGAATTGAGTAGTCTGAGCAGCCTTATGCTTGTTCTTACTAGCATGCTGCATTACATTAGCACTGGACTGCCCTTCAGGTGCTTTTGGTGGAGCATCCTTTGCCCGAGCTTTCTCTTCAATATCAAGACCAGCCAACAAATCTTCAATGGAGATTTTCTGTCTTTTATGTTTCAGAGTTGTGGCAAAATTACTCCATGATGGAGGTAATTTGGCAATGATGCCACCAGCCACAAACTTATCAGGCAAGACATGTCCGAGCTGTTCGGGTTCCCTCACAATAAGTCAACTCATGAGCTTGTTCCACGACCGAACGATTTTTAACCATTTTGAAGTCGTGGTACTGCTCCATCACATACAGCTCGCGCCCAGCGTCAGCGGTAGAGAACTTGTGTTCAAGTGCTTCCCATAGTTCAACCACACTTTTGATGTTCATGTAAACATCACACAGCTGGTCAGAGAGCACGTTGAGGACACATCCGACAAAAATCATTGTAGCCGCAGTAAACTCATGCACCTCTTTCTCAGATCCGAGAGGTAGTGCTGGAGGATTACTCACGACCCAAAACACGCCCACAGCCGAGAGCCAAAGTTGCGCCCTCGTCTGCCATCTCTTGAAACTAGGTGGATACCCCACGCCTTGCTGCGGGTATTCCAGAGCCACGGCGGGCCACGGGCCAACCACGTCGGCTGGGGGAGTGATCGATCTTCGGTCTAGCCTCGTTAGAGGGTCATCGTAAACCTTAGTAGTTTTGAAGCATTTCACCCGAGGTCTCATTCAACCGAACCCTCTCCTCCTAATATACCGGAGGGGCATCTCCCCTACCAAGATTTCTAAAAGTTCTGTGTATGGATCATTCAGGCGTTTTGAAGGACCTCAGAAAATCCATGTGATATGCAGTATTGCCACGTTTTTCTCAGAAACACTGATTTCGGGTATTCCAAAGCCATGGCGGGCCACGGGCCAACTACGGCGACCGAGAGAGTGACAAACTTTCGGTGGAGCCTAGTTAGAGGGTCATTGTAAACTTTAGTGGTTTTGAAGCATTTCACCCCCAAAGTTTCACTCAAACAAACCCTCTTCCCATAATATACCCGAGGGGCATCACCCCTCCCAAGAGTTCTAGTAGTTTTGTGTATGGTTCCTTGAGGCATTTTGGAGGACCTCAGAAAATCCATGTGATATGTAGTTTTACCAAATTTTTGCTCAGGGTTTCGGCCCTGGAGGCGTACGAAAGAGTTATCGAAATATATCTTATCAAAATATATCCATGTGGGGTCTTGTTTTGAAGAGTTTCTTGCGAGGAACACCATGATGTAATTGGATTTTAATTATGATACTTGGTTTAGGTGCTATGGCTTTTTTCCTATTTCAAAATGAAATAGCTAGTGGGGAGATAAATGAGGGTTAGTGGGTTGATGACATCACCTAATGTAAGATGACATCACTTTTTCGAAATACTCTAACCTGATTGGAGGGGACCCTCTGAGTGGGTCTTTGCAATATAGGAGTATAGAGATTCACACCAGTGAACTTCTCCGGTTTCATCGCATCAGTATATCCCTTCATCGCTAAATGCCTATCAGGTTTTTGGATTGTTGAAAATAATTGCAATTTAGCGATGCATAAATTAATTTCGACAATAATAAAAGGAACAACAACATGTATCATGAAAATACGATCTGCTACTAGCACTACGATCCGAGACAAAATCATAGCTTCTAGTGCTAGTAACATAGTGAAGACAAGAGCGAAGAAGGAAGAGAGGGGAGACATTATTACAGCGGGGTTTCGACGGTGTCGACGGCGGTTGTTGATATTTGTTAACGCAGTTCTGCCATACATAAGTACCCCCATTTTTGGCTGAGTAGGATTCGACAATTGCTGAGTAGGATTTGACAATGGGCCTGAGTTAGTGATTCGAAAACTTAATTTACTCCCTTTCCTCAATCTCAATCTGGATTTGCGCGGCAAAAAAGATGGTACTAGCGAAATGAGAATGCCCAGAGAAATCACTAGGAAGTAATCCGCAAGCGCACGGATATCGGTGAGCACTTCACCTGGGAGATTATCTAGAGTATCATAATTTATTTTTCTACAGGGAGAAAGGGTGTATCTGACTAACCAAATCTACGCTATTAACCTTTAGGCTACAAACAAGGTGATTTTGATATGAGCGATTAGAGAAGACTGCGACTACACTCTCGTTCTAGTCTATATAAGATATGAGTTATTATTCTATTGGGGAGAACCGTCGAGATAAGAGACACCTCAGAGGATGCCTAGCATGCGGCCTATAAAACCCTATCGATCCTTCTAACGGGATTGTGGGTTCCAAAGGTATCTACGGAATTGTCACTTTCTTAGCTACTACTGTTGGGGATATTACCTCGGCATATCCCCAGGGACCTTATGGGCCTACCGACCAGAAGACGGCTCAGCCCGCGAGGCCTTGTGGCACGCGACCAACCCTTCGTGCTCGCCAAGGACTCCGAAGAAGTCTTGTTCGCCAAGGAAGATCCTAGTAGATATGTTGACACCGTTTTTCGACACGTGTCAAGTGGGCTAAGGCTTGATTGGTCAATGGCCGTTCTCCATCGGCATCGGGAAAATTCTGAGCCAATGTTGCCGATAAGACTGCTGCAGAGGGCCAAGTGCGTTGCCGATGAAGGCTAGATGATCTTTGCCGACAAAGGTTAATTGGTGAAGTTTTACTGAAGCTGATTCCCGGTGAAGAGTCATTGCCGATGGCTGATGAAGAGTCATTGCCGATTGCTGATGAGATCATTGCCGATTGCCGATGAAGGGTGGTTGCCGATTGCCGACGGGGATGATTGGTGGAGTTACCAGCACAAGGACGCTAATCGGAAATGTTGCCGATCAGGGAAGTGTTGCCGATGCCGATGGGCGCAATTTAGCGCTTGGTAGCAGCAAAAGGTTACCGGTGGTCAAAAGAAGGAAGGCGCGGATTAAAAGGATCTGCCGATGGAAAGTTTTCATCGAAGAAAAGAATAAGGAAACTGGTGTTTTGTACCAGTATTATTATAGTAATTTGAGTCCGACTCTTGCATGAGTCGTTTACTTTCCTTTAAAATAGGTGTGTTTGTTTAGGAAATAAATATTGTTATCCGGCTCCTGCGTGAGTCAGTTTCCTTTAAAGTAGGAGTTTGTTTTAGGAAGGATATGTGTCATGTCTTTGTACAACTCTCCATGCGGGAGTATAAATATGTGCCCGAAGGCTATGAAAAAAGGAATCAATCCAATTCAAAACAAACCAATTTTATCTTATTCTACTTTTTATCGCAATTTACCCTTTTTACTGCATTAGCTGTAGTTTTCAACGAGTTCTTCAAGCTTTCGACGGGCTGCATCATCCTGATCTCCATCAAATCCTTGCTAGTTCCGCATGGGAGTACCTCTGAGCTTTGGCAATCCGGGCGAATCGCTGTTTGCCTCGTTCAGCTCTGCTCTAGTTATCCTTGATCAATCTGAGCCTTGATGTCCAGGCGCATCGCTGTCGTCTCGTTCAGTTTGTTCTAGTTATCATCCTTGTCGATTGATTGGTCAAATCGACTAGCACGCCTCCGGAATTCCGAGCTTTGGGTAATAGCCCGAGGTGTTCACAGATCTGACGTTTTTTGTGTCAACACCTCTTTTGGCACGCTCGGTGGGACCCGATTATATAAATATATTTATCATGACTAATCCAAGGAGTGTCATTGAAGTCTCCACAGCAGATCTGACAGGTCATCAGAAACAGGCTCTGGAGCAGGCAATGGAGGAATACAAGCGCTCATATCTTAGATCCTTCAGCCTAAATGAGATCGGCGAAGCGGTACAGAGGCAAGATCCGCCGTCGCCACGACATACTATTTTGTACGCCGATCCTGGTAAAGTTCAAGATACGGTTAATTATGCATTAAATAATGTATTAATTAGCCAATCCAACGTGCTGTCCGATACCGTGTGCAATGCTGTCAAGCAAGCTTTCAAGGGACAGGCGCCATATTATGTTGGTCCAGAGCATCGTCAACTCGGATCGGCATCTGTTGCGACTCCATCGGCGGTTCCAAGGGTGTCCACACCAGTTACGAGCCGATCTGCCGATGAGATCGCGCCACCAAGATTGAGCCCAATGAGCATTACTCAGATGAACGCAAATCTGGTGGCTTCAACAATGTCTGGATCTGTAATCTAGAGTCAGCCAACTTCTGCCAACTGCCGGGGATATGGTATGTCTCCAAGTCTATCTGCTGATTCCAGATTGGTCCAAAATAATCATGCAGGGTGGAAGGCTCCCATGGCATCGGCAACATCTGTACAACCGATGGTTCCAGTGATGCATTATGCTACATCTTCAACGGTGCAGTCGCCAACAGGGAATCTGCAAACGGCAATGCCCAGAGTGCCATATGCCCAACCATCAGCAAATCACTTGCTGACACAACAAAGCCCAGCAGTTGCAAGTCAACCCATGGCGGCAATGGTTCTTCAAACTGAGACACCTGCTAATCAAAGTAGCTATGTTATTAAATATCCGGCGCCACAAGGGCAACAGGCACCAACCGGCTATCAGCCATCGACAACTTTTTGGCCGATGCAACAAGGTACGCCGATTGTCAATCAACCTGTATCGGCAATAGCTACTCAAGCTGCGGTACCCGTGAGTCCAAACGGTCAATCAAGGGTACAACAAGGAAAAACACCCGCCGGTTATCGGTTATCGGCGAATGCTTGGCCGATGCAACAAGACGCGCCGATAGTTAATCAGCCTACATCGGTAAATTCTTGGCCGATGCGATCAACCATGTCGAGCGTCAGTCAGCCTGCATTGGTCGTGGCTGTTCAACCCACGGTGGCTACAAATCAAAGTTATCATCCCAGGATACAAGAGTTGCAAGCCTCAGCTGGCTATCAGTCACCGGCAGCTGCTTGGCCGATGCAACAAGGTGTGCCGATTGCCAATCAATCTGCATCGGCAATGACCGCTCAGGATGTGGTACCCACAGGTCAAGGTGATCATTCAAGGGTACAAGAACGACAGATCTCAGCTGGCGATCAACCGATGGTGAATTCCTGGCCGATGCAAAGCGTGTTACATGCCAGTCAACCTGCATCGGCAATAGTTGCTCAGCCTATGTTGCTTGCAGATCAACGCTGTCATCCGAAGGCACAAGGGTGGCAAGGGTCAGTTGGCTGTCAGCCGTCGGCAAATCTTTGGTCGATGCAACAAAACATGCCGAGTGTCAATCAGTCTGCATCGGCAATAGCTGCTCAGCCTATGGCACCCGCAAGTCGAGGCTATCATCCGAATGTACAAGGGCTGCGGGAGTCAGCTAGTTATCAGCCATCGGTAAGTTATGAGCCGATGATGCCTAATGCAGGTTGGATCGGTCAATTGCCGATTCCGAGGCAATATGTGCAGCCTGAATACCAAGTGGCAGAAGTTCCCCAGCATCGCCCAGCGAATCTTTCGAATGAAGTATCGATACATCAACCGATAAGTACTACACTGCAATGCTCGCAGGGAAGAGTGTACAATGAGACATCGGTACAACAACCGATGAATGCAATAAATATAACGCCGCAGCGCAAGCTAGAAACGGTGCAAAATTACTTATCGGCACTACAGCCGATACATGGTGTTATCATGACTGGTGTTGTGCACGCGCCAATCATCCCAAGTGCTTTGACGTCAAGATCTAGAGAGAGAGATCAGCATACTCAGCCGGCAGGCATCTAGAATTGCTCATCGATTAATCAGCCGACGCACAATATTCAGCAAATTGGTGTTACTAATGTATCGGTTGCCCCGATTTGCTCGCCACAGGGGTATGAAGTACATCAACTAGTGGACATCCAGAATGGCCCATCGGTCAATCAACCGATGCACGATATTCAACAGGTTGGTGCTGAGCCGATCACTCCGGCCTATTTAACGCAAAGGTGTGAAGAGATACATCAATCTACTCAGACAATAGACGTCCAGAATTCCTCATCGGTTAGGCGGCCGATGCATGATGTTCAACAGGATGGTGCTACTAATGTATCAATTGATCCGGTTTGCTCACCACGGAAACATGAAGAAGCGCATCCATCTGCCCCACTAGAGAACGAATCTGCGCATCGGCAAGGTCCAGATACAAAGGTGTTTTTGACCGAGAAGATAGAATACTCAGAGCTGGACGAAGAGCCAAGCCTTGACACTGCCGAATTGGAGAAATTCGCCTTTAATATCATCAAAGCCGATCAGGATGTTGAATCATTTGAGCCCAGGGAGATTTGGGGCGCAAAGGTGCTCTTCGTTGGACAAGGGGGCTCTGAATCAGATGACGAGATGAATGTCGACACTATTGAATGGGTAAACGATGGGGAGCCGATGCCTCGTGCGCTCAGCCAGAATAGGGCTGGAAAGTTCACCTTCGATGTCACGAAGGCCGATGGGATATTTGACTTATTGCTTCAGGAAGGGCGAATTAAGCTAGCCCCTAATCAGGTAATTCCATCGGCCGAGGAGCTCAAGGATACCAGGTACTGCAAGTGGCACAATACAACTTCTCACAGTACCGACGACTGCAAAGTGTTCAGGCAGCAGCTGCAGTCAGAAATTAACTCTGGGCGGATCCAATTTGGAAGTCCAAGAACCGATGGCAATTGATCAACGCCCGTTTCCAAATAATATGGTGGAAGCCGGTGGAAAAACTAAGGTGCTGACATTGGATGCTGCTAGAAAGAGTGCATCGGTAGATCCTGATCATCGAGTGGCTGAACGTGACGTCGGAAAGTTTGCCGATGACAGGAAAGACGAGAGAATTGCCGATAGAGATGCCTGTGTCAGCAGGGCTCCTGGTATAGTAATCACGCACAAGCTACCAAGGCGGAACTATCGGCAATCACGAGATGAACGATATCGGCAGGAAGAAAAAGAACATCGGGAGTGGCTTTGCCGAAAAAATCATTGGAAGTGTCCCTTCTTCATTCACTGTTGGGAAGAAGGCATTAAGCTACCCACTGCCGATGACTGTCCTGAATGCAACGGGTATCACACTGCCGATCAGTCAAGTAAGCCTTGTTTGGATGATCGGGTATCTAGGTGCGCCAAGCTGCTCAGAGAGAGGAGATCGGTACATGACCAACTGTGGGGCAAGCTTATCGCCCATAGCAGGCTTGGCGGGCAGGTTGATCAAGGGGAGAGCAAGGAGCAGACCAAGATAAAAACACCCGATGAAGAAGTGCTCTCCAGAAATTCCAACATTGGAAGCAATACCGATGTAAGTAATGAAAGGCAGCACCAGCCTGTCTGGAAAACCAAACTCCCTCAGTGGTGCCCTAAGGGTTTAACAAAAACCCAGAAAAGAAGAATTCAGCGCCAACGCCGCAATGACCTGTACGATGATGCAGAGCTCCCAAGGGAGAAGCAGTGGAGGCCAAAGCGCAAAGATGGAGATCCATCGGCAAACAACGATATTTTGCCGGTGGCCTAGGTCAATCATGGACTTGTTGACTTGAAGGCTGCAATCGGCAAACTGGCGATTTCAATTATTATACTTGGGGGCACCTACTGGTGGTTTGTGTATGGGACGCCGTATTGTCGATAGGTTCGTTAACTGCCGGAAGATGGTTGTAAGGATGGTTCTGCTACGCTTGCGATGACTAAGTGTGCGGTGCACGCATTCTGGGGTTACTCGTACTCTTTTGTGGGTCTGTCGGCATTGTTCTAATTCTGATCCGATGGAAGTATGGAGCCTCATTGCCGGTTGTTGTTACAGTGTCGCTAAATGCTAGGGCCTGTTAATAAGTTCGGATTAATCAGGATTTTAGCCGGCTTGATGGGTTATGGTATCGGTGATGATTGCCGATGATTGGGTGAACAAGTTTGCCGATGGTACTCTAGCGTGGAGATTGATTTTACCGATCAGGATTGAATTCTAGGCCTGGAGTGGTTTCCTAATCAAGTTCCTATCGGATAAGACAGTCTGCCTCCAGCAAAGCATACATTCCAGGAACTCTCGAAGGAGTTGACTTATGACGTGCTCGTTTGGATGCCGAGGAAAGGGAAAATTATAATACATCGGTAAAAACATGTAAACATTATATTACAAGGCCCAGAATTAAGTATCGGGGTTACATTTTTGCCGATATGATAAATAAATTACAGCAGGGAATGAATAACCGATATCGCACGCAGGCGAATCTGTTCTATCTCGTTCATCTCCTTGGCGTCGGCATCGGCAGAGCCCTCGACCGGCTTGATCTTCTTCTTCCACGAGATGGCTTGTCGGGCGTTCTGGTCCCTCTCTTGCCGCAGAACCCTGATGGCATCGGATAATTAGGTTCTCTGCTAGTTGGCTGCGGTCAGGTCCCCTTCAACCTTTTGTAACTCGGCCAACAGCTTTTCTTTTTTGGCCGATAGCCGAGTGATTTCTTGATTAAGGCCGTTGATGGAGGCTTCTGCCCGGCCGATGCCCTTGTGCTTTTCATCGGCAATATTCTTGAACTTAAGCTTCTCTTCCTCGCTCTTAGATTGAGCGACCCTATCGGCAATGCGACGGGAAAGCCGCTGGTATTGAATTTGTTTGATGTTGAGGAAGGTTGCCTGGAGAAGGGTTTCTGCCATATCGGCAGGGAGATGACTTCGGATGTCTTTGAAAGCAATCCTTGCTGCCGATGAGTCTTGAATGAGCTGGGATGTGTCTTGTAGCAACAAGGAAAGCAGTGCCTCAAGCTTGGTCTTGATCTCTGCCGATAGAGCTGGGACAGAGCTCTCTTCCTCCTCGTCATCGGGTATGTCAACCGAGAAGGAAAACAGGCTGTCTGCTTGGAGGGGGCCTTGGCGTCTATCTTCATCCTGCGGGTTGAGGCTGAAGGAGAAAAGACTATCTGGAGAATCTTGGGCCTGAACACAGAGGAGTTAAAATATGCTGATCGAAAGATTATATTAGAATTTTCAAGTGATTAACTTACCATCTTGAAGCAGATTTCTTGCCCAGGACTTGGTATATTAGATGCCCCAGCCTCGTCTTGGACATCGGCGGCGGTTGCCGATGACTGAGCTTCTGCCAGAGGAGCAGTCGACACTGTTGGTGATGGTGGTGTTGTCGTTGGAGTTGCTTCCGGCGTGATACTTGGTTGTGGCAGTGATGCCACTCCTTCATCGGGATCTTTGGTTGGTACCGATGCCGATGTTGCCCTTGCCTCTACGACGGGCGGAGCTGTCTCATCAGCAAGTTCGGCTGCTGGTATCGATACTGGTGTTGCTTCGGCTGCTGCAGTGGGTGCAGTCGCCTCATCAGGGACATCGGCTGATGGTGCCGATGCCGATGCCGCTTCCACCGCCATTAAGGGTGTTTCTTCATTAGGGACTTCAGCTGATGGTGCCGATGCCGACGTGACTTCCGCTGTCATTGCGGGTGTTTCTTCATTGGGAGCTTCGGCTGACGGTGCCAGTGTCGATACCGCTTCCGCTTCTGTAGCGGATGGAACTGCCTCCTGACCAAGGACGTCGTCCATCGGCTGGTCTGGGGTAGGAGCCGTTGGAGTTTCTGCCGATGACGTGCCGACAGTTGGTGGTGCGGCTTGTGCCGATGACGAAGATGGGCTAGCCAGCCTCAAACGCCTTCTCTTCCTTGGCGCGGCAGCGGAAGAAGATCCAACCCGTTTCAATGACTGGGGGGCATCGGCAGCCAAACTTGGAGATGCTTGTTTGCTTGGAGCAGTTGCCGATGACCTCATAGCCTGAAAATATTCAATACAAATTATACAAGGTAAATGTTGCCGATTAAGCAGTATATAATCGGTATGGGTGAAGATGAGTTTACTGCAAACACCCGCGTCAGGGCAGCAGCAGTGGCCGATGTAGCCTTGGCTTTTGCAGGTGTCGGTGTGGGTACCTGTCGAGGAATGAAGGCAGCTAACGAGGGAGCTTTATTGCCGATGAGTGATACGGGACTCATCATTCGAAGCTTGAAGGGCTTGCCGCTCTTACTCATCGGGGGAATTGGGTCATCAACCTGTCAAACGCAAGAAGGTTAAATACCGATGGCGAAGGTAAAAGTAAGGAATGCATCGGAATGAGGACTTACTGCGTCGTCAGGGATGATATGATTGGCATCGATCATGTGCCGATAGTAGTGTGACGATTTGGCGAACAGTTGACACCTCCATTCTTGCCACCAAGACTTGTACTCATTTGTAATAAAGGAGTTTGGTGACCAGGAGGATAAGTCAAGATCTGATACATCGACATCGGCAGGAAGGTTGACAACCTTGTTCCAGTCCAAAGCACTGGAGAATGTCTGCCTGGGCTTCACTACCTTGGAGTAACAAAGCTTAATCGGCAGTTGGCCGAACGCCAGTTGTCTTGCCGCTACCGATGGGTAGTAAAACTCAAATGATGGAGGGGCATTCTTTCCCGATCCAAAGATGTTCATTGGGATAGCTCGAGGAGTGATGCTGGCCTTCATGATTATCTGGTTTTCGGGTACATTCCCATCGGTAAGGTTAAACAATAGTGGGAACTGGCTGTCTTCATCGGCATATGGCCACCAGAGCCGTTCTGTGGCAGGAATTCCGTTGTAAAACTTCTGAAAAAATAGACCGAATTGCTCCGCATCGGCATCGGTCCCTGGCAGCACTATAGTGGCTTCTCCAAAGTTGAGTGGAGGGCGAGTTGCCGATTCATCCTCCCCACACTGGTGGTCTTCTGGTATGTCTCTCGGGAAACGTTGGGCGAACAAGTCAAGTTGAAGTGCTTTCTGCATATGTGCGTTCAACCACATGTTGACGAACCACCAGGGGCCTCCAAGGTTGCCGATGTGCTCACCTAGCAGTAACTTCTGGGATACTTGATGGAGAAGACGATATACCGATCCTAGAAGATATCTGCCCAGGGGAAGTCTTGTCCCATCGGCAAGCAGCTCAGCTGTTGGAAGATACATGGTCGTAGGTCCAACTGCCCTACCACAAAAGATGAATTTATCCAGCCACATGTTCAGGAAGGTAGCATGCTCTCTCTGGTTTACTGATCCCGTTTTCTGGTATTCCTGAATGTAACCCGTCCAACCGCCGATGTTCCGAGTGTTTACTCTGTGCTCAGCTTTCCTATTGAATAAGGAGAAGGTGTCGGCAGAGGAGATGTCTAGGCCGGTCAGCATGTGAACATCGGCAAGAGTGGGGGTGGCTGGTCCATGTCGGAATAAGAAAGCATTCAAGGTGTCTGACCAGAAGTAAGAAGCAGCTATTAACATGTTCTCGTTCTTCTCTATATCGGCAACGTAAAGCCTGATACATTGGTCCAAGCTGCGCTCTTGCCAGTAAACTTGTTGCGCCCTGGTGACCCTAAGATACCAGTTCTTCCACCCCTTAGTGGGCTTGGGCCATGATCGGAAAACATCCTTCCACAGTTCTAAACCGAAAAATTCAGATCTGAAGGGGATTCGGTTGGTTTCTGCGTTGATTATGTAGCTGGGATCCGGATTGCCCATGGGGCCTAAACAGCTAAAGGTGGAACCAGTAAGTGGGATTACTACCTTGTTGTATAGCTCCTAGAGTTCGAAGGAAAGAAGGAAAAAAAATCAGAAAAGGAACGAGGGTAAATCCAGATTTGTGCGAGAAAAAGTACCAGCAGAAGGTTGGATTGGGAAGGAAATAGGTCTCACCTTGGGGATGTCAACTTGGATTGCCATCAGAGTCGAGGGAGTGCTTGCAGTTCGTCCTTGGATTGCGAAGAGTACTATTGCTCGAGTTCGTGTTCTTCGGAGCGGCTGGAGGTTGAAGACGATGGCAAGGAGATGAAAGTGAAAATGGACTCAGGGTGAAAAGTAGTGTGGACCCCGGTAACTTTTTATAAGCCTGCTCAGGGGCATTTTAGGGTTCTGTTTCATATTGTGCAGGAATGTGGAGAATCCCGCGGTAGATACGCGCGGTGATCGAGGTGGTCTGTAACTGTTTGTGCTACAATCGAGGGATTTTATTATTAAATTGCAGTTCCACACACGGGGATCGAGGAAACCGTACGCCTATCTCGGGGTAACGGCTACAACAACGGCTACAGCAACGGCTACAATGGAGAGAATTTCGGCACGTAAAGTTATACGCTCCGAAACTGGGGGGCATGTGTTGACACCGTTTTTCGACACGTGTCAAGTGGGCTAAGGCTTGACTGGTCAATGGCCGTTCTCCATCGGCATCGGGAAAATTCTGAGCCAATGTTGCCGATAAGACTGCTGCAGAGGGCCAAGTGCGTTGCCGATGAAGACTAGATGATCTTTGCCGACAAAGGTTAATTGGTGAAGTTTTACTGAAGCTGATTCCCGGTGAAGAGTCATTGTCGATGGCTGATGAAGAGTCATTGCCGATTGCCGATGAGATCATTGCCAATTGCCGATGAAGGGTGGTTGCCGATTGCCGACAGGGATGATTGGTGGACTTACCAGCACAAGGACGCTAATCGGAAATGTTGCCGATCAGGGAAGTGTTGCCGATGCCGATGGGCGCAATTTAGCGCTTGGTAGCAGCAAAAGGTTACCGGTGGTCAAAAGAAGGAAGGCGCGGATTAAAAGGATCTGCCGATGGAAAGTTTTCATTAAAGAAAAGAATAAGGAAACTGGTGTTTTGTACCAGTATTATTATAGTAATTTGAGTCTGACTCTTGCATGAGTCGTTTACTTTCCTTTAAAATAGGTGTGTTTGTTTAGGAAATAAATATTGTTATCCGGCTCCTGCGTGAGTCAGTTTCCTTTAAAGTAGGAGTTTGTTTTAGGAAGGATATGTGTCGTGTCTTTGTACAACTCTCCATACGGGAGTATAAATATGTGCGTGAGGGCTATGAAAAAAAGGAATCAATCCAATTCAAAAAAAACCAATTTTATCTTATTCTACTTTTTATCGCAATTTACCCTTTTTACTGCATTAGCTGTAGTTTTCAACGAGTTCTTCAAGCTTTCGACGGGCTGCAGCATCCTGATCTCTGTCAAATCCTTGCTAGTTCCGCGTGGGAGTACCTCTGAGCTTTGGCAATCCGGGTGCATCGCTGTTTGCCTCGTTCAACTCTGCTCTAGTTATCCTTGATCAATCTGAGCCTTGACGTCTGGGCGCATCGCTGTCGTCTCGTTCAGTTTGTTCTAGTTATCATCCTTGTCGATTGATTGGTCAGATCGACTGGCACGCCTTCGGAATACCGAGCTTTGGGTAATAGCCCGAGGTGTTCATAGATCTGACGTTTTTTGTGTCAACAAGATAGTCTCGGATCCCCTGCCTAAAGGGACCGATCGTAATCTGTTAGGATATGGAAACTGTAACCCTGCTCACCGGCTATATAAGGCGAGCAGGGACCCCCTCCAAAAACTCTCTCTCAGATCATCTACAGATCTTGTAACCTAATACTCAGATCAATCTAGCCACCAAAACACAGGACGTAGGGTATTACGACGATTTGCCAGCCCGAACCTGTCTAAATCGCCGTGTCTATGCTCTCTGTGTTACGCTTGATCGTCGTCGCCACACCTACGCCTACAATCTACTACCATAGGGTACCACCTAGGTAGACTGCGACGCATATTTCGTTGATATTTGGCGCGCAAGGTAAGGGGTGTGTGCATCGACTCCATGGCTCGTCAAGTGATTCGATGGTCCTCCCAGCGACCGGCACTGTGCTCCAGATCGGATCTATGTCCTGGACCGTCGGATCTACTCCACGTGGCGCGAACGCGCCACCGCCCGTACGTCGTTCCGCTGCGCCGATATCTCACCCGCGAAAGAAGATCGACATCAACGATCTGGTCGACGCCATCGATTGCTCCAGCAACGGTATCATGGATCGCCTCGACCTCGTGCACGTGGCACGACGCCGACTGTCCGGACACCACGGACGCCGACCACGCCGCCGCCGATCCCCGCCGAAGACGACGACCGCGATGACTAGGGACATCTACCCTCCTCTGACAATGCCTCATGGACTCAGCAACCATGCGGCAGCTTTCTAGCGTCAAATGTAGCGAACGATCTTGACAGCCCCAATCATAAACACCGTCGTCATCTCCACGATCCCCAGTGACTCCGACTAGGCAGTTTCCCTCAACGACACGATATCATCGGGTCTAGCCACCTCCGCAGGGACGGAGGTTTCCGATTCCTCCGGATTGACCAGCAGTTTGCCAGAATTCCCTCCAGGCTTCGGAGGATTAATTTTTCAAGTCTCCACAGACAGCGTCACGCCCGACAACGAGACGGACGCCGAACGCGTCGCAAGAGAGCAACAAAACGCCGAGCGTGCGCGGAGGCGTGAACTAGAGCGCCGTGAGCAAGAGAAGCGCGACGAGGAGCGCCGTGAGCAGGAACGACTCGCACATGAACAATGTGAGCAGGCTCAGAGGAATCGTGAAGGCCCGCCTCGACGCAACCTCCAACAAGATTTCAACAAGGTGGGTGACGTTCCGGTCTACCGGACGCCCAGTGCCAATCTAGTGGTAGTTGCCTGCAAGCTGTCTAAGCTCCCTTCCACGCCCATGATCGAGAAGATAGAAGCCCACATCGTGGCATCGGTGGTACAGGTTAACAAAGTAGGTCCTCCGCCCGAATTCTCCGCCCAATCCCATAGTAGAAACCACCGACAAAGCCCACTGAGGGAGCCCAGGCGAGGATCCCCACCCCGCGATGATGAAGAACTCGACGGGCCCCGACGCGACCGAGAACCCGCACCGCCGCGCCAAAGCCCTCTGAGGGAGCAAAGGCGAGGATCGCCACCTCACAACGACAGCGAGCGTGAAAGACCCCGGCATGATAGATCACCTCCACCGGCGCGCCGAAGCCCTCCAAGGGAACGTCAGCACAGATCCCCACGGTACGATGATGGTAACTCCCAACGTGGTCGGACACCACCACTGGCGCCAAGAGCAATCGGGGGCCTGCGCCCCTTCTCCGCACGTCTGCGTACCATCTAGTGGCCCCCGAATTTCAGGGTCACGTCGGTGGAAAAATATGATGGCAAGGCAAACCCAGAGCAATGGGCGTCCACCTACGAGATAGCTGTCTACGCCGCTGGAGGAAATCAAGACGTGATGGCTAACTACCTCCCGGTGATGTTGTCGACCTCCACCAATAGTTGGCTCCAAAAGATCCCAGAAGGCTCCATCGACACCTGGGAACAACTCAAGGAAATCTTACTCAAGACGTACAAGGCCACGTGTGTCCAGCCCGGGATGAGGTACGACTTGGAGAGCATCCACCAGAGGAGCAACGAGAGCCTCCGGGAGTACATCAGGCGTTTCTCCACGGATGAACATCGCAGAGATCTCCGACATAGAGGCCATCGCCATCTTCTCCAACGACCTCCGGACGGACGACCTCCGAAACAAGTTGCGAACACATGGTGGACAAGTACCCATGGATGTTCAGTTTTGATGATGAGTGATTGACCAACATGTGAGTGTTTCAGTTTGAGTGGCTTACCCTAACCTCTGCGAAAGCAGGAACATGTGCTTGTCTATCGGCTTGTGGTGTGCAGGTGCTATGTCTAGTGACAGTTGTCAATGGCGTGGAGAAGGTCGAGTAGAGGCTTGCCGTGCCGATGGACTGAGAGTGGTGAAGGGCGGAAGCAGGGCTCGGACTAAGGGACCATGGGTGCCGACAGACTAGCTGTGGTGGCTAGTACTTGGCAACGGCGAGTGCGAGAAGACATGGAGGTAGACCGACTCAAGACGGTGGACGTGCGAGTTGAGCAGAGGCTCAGGGGACTCGGAGTCCGACCGGGCGAGGACAAGGTGGCTCGAGTCGAGCGGTTTGGTGGTTTGGGCCTCAAAACAATCCGTGTCGGTTTCCGAGTTTGGGCCGCAAAACTCGGGGTTCGGTAGTTGAGCCTAAAGCTACCGGTGGCGGGTTTCCTGGGTTTGGGCCTCAAAACCTAAGCGGAGCTTCCGAGGAAGCGGGGATGGCACGTGGCGGAATCCTAGAGGTTGCGTCGAGGCGACGCCAACTCCTGGCAGGAAGCGGGGCCGTCCATTCAAATCGAGGAAGATATTTTCTGGAGCTAGGACTGCAATGCTTAGGCTAGGTAGTTCACTCATGTATCTAGGGGGGTCTTTGGGAAATAGCCAAAGCCCCGTTAAATAGAGGATGAAGGGGTATCCTCATCCTCATCTCTTGCATTACTCTTTCTCCCACCTATCCCTAGGTTTTCCCTTCCCTAGTTTCTTCTTGCTTGAGATCCACCGCGTCACCGGTGTCAGAACTTGTGATTGTTGTGAGGAATCGGAGGCCGTAACCTCCGTAAGCCATGGTGGCTTCGATTTTGTGATCGTGTCCTCGTTTTGCTTGTGTTCTTCGCGTTTTGTTTTTTGCTCCCTCTTTTCCCGAGATGATTTCTCTTTTTAGGGAGTAGACCTTGCAAATCCGTTTGAACCAAGTTGTTCGTATTCGTGAGCAACATCTTTGCACCGAAGGAATTTCCCTCAAACCTCACGAGTGCGTAGATCGGGCATTTTCCTTGAGGAGTTCTTTGCTTTGCTCCCTTTCCCCTCAAATCCAAGTTTCCCGTGAATCCAAGTTTTGGTGAAGAGAAAAACGATTTTCGCGTTTCTACGCTCTGTTCCAGGGCGTCGGACGCTCTAGGGTTTGGCGTCGGACACTCCGAGGGTTTTGCGTCAGACGCTGGTACATGCTGATGTCAGCGTCCGTCGCTCGCTTTGTCTGCGTCTTTTGGTTTGGCGTCGGACGCTCTTCAGAGTCCGTCGCCCGGCGTCCGTCGCGTATTGAGCGCTGTGCAGTTTTGTTTTGCTCTCTGGAAGGCCGACGGATGATCTTCTCAGCGTCCGTCGCGCAGCGTCCGATGCCAACAGACGCTCACCCAAGCGTCCGTCGCCCAGCATCTGACGGTCTGCTATCTACTTCTTCTCTGCAAGGCTTTCTGGAAGGTCGACGGACGATCTCTCAGCGTCCGACGCCTAGCGTCTTTCGCCATGTTGTCCAGCGTCCGTCCCCTCTGCTGCTCGCTGCGAGTTTCCGTTTTCGTCATGGTTTGTCTCATTGAGTTCGTGGCTAGCTCCGCTGTGTTCCTAGGACATCTCTTAGAACATCCACCCACTTGTGGGTCATGAGCCTAGCTTTTTCTTTGGGAAGTGTTTGGGACAAGGGTCTAGATCTTTCGAAAGGAATTTTTATTTGGCTCCCATTCACCCCCCCTCTGGTCGCGGTTTCCGGTCCTTTAATTGGTATCAGAGCTGGTTAAGGATCAATCCACCTTACACGGTTCTTGATCCGCGAAGGCGACATGGAGCGAGGTGCTAGTAAACCTCCCTACTTCGATGGAACCAACTTTGCCTATTGGAAGGTGCGCGGCTTACCTCCAAGGGCTTGACACAAAGTTTTGGGAGATTTGTGAGAATGAGAACTACGTGGTTCTTGAGGCTCGGATCACCGATGCCCAGGTTACGCAGCATGCATCTAATGCAAGAGCCTGTAGCATTCTCTTCTCTTGTCTGTCTCTTCCGGAGTTCGAGCGAGTTTCGAGTCTCACTACGGCACGGGAGATTTGGCAAACACTCTTGAGATATCATGAGGGCAACTCCCAGATCAAGTCCAGACTCTTCGACATGTACCGTAGAGAGTACAAGAACTTTTCTCAGTTGGCCGGTGAATCTATTGACGGGATGTTCACTCGCTTCCAATCTATCGTCAACAAGATGCGTGCTAATCGAGCCAATTTGCCTTATGATGATCATGAGATGGCTATCAAGCTTTTGCATGCTCTTGATCGGAAGGTGTGGGAGATGAAGGTGGCTGCCATTCAGGAGTCACCGGGCTATGATGCCCTGACCGTGGACGAGCTGTTCAGCAAGCTCAAGTCCTCGGAGATTGACTACCAGACCCGAGCCAAGCTTGAAAACCCGTCGAAACCATCTATGGCGTTGGTTTCTGGCCCTGGTGGTACGTCTTCTTCCTCCTCTGACCCTTCACACTCCTTGTTTGCTTTGTCTTTGATTTCTGTGACAGAGGAGCAAGTGGAGGCTCTTGGAGATGATGTGCTGGCTTTGGTCATCACCAAGTTCTCACGGTTTCACAACAACCGTTTGAACCGTCGGCGTGGTGGCTTAGCCAAGGGGTGCTACTGTTGTGGTGATGAGGATCACTTTATCGCAAACTGCCCCAAGAAAGCTACGGGTGACTTCACCAAGCGCAAGGATAAGCGCGAGCACCACTTCGAGGACAACCACAAGCCCAAGGGTGGCTACCACCGAAGGTCCTCCAAGAAGGTGATCGACAAGGTGAAGGCTAAGCACCGAGCCTTCCTCGCCTCCCTCAGTGACATGGATGCCTCCTCCGACGGAGGTGCTTCTTTGAGCGATGATGAGTCCAAGGGAAAGGTTGAGGACAAGCTCAACGGCCTATGCTTCTACGCTGACGCCAAGCACGGTGGCTTTTGCACCATGGCGATTGAAGAAGGCAAGGTCGGCAAGTGCAAGGAAGGTCCCGACTACGACTACGACTCCGACACACCCGAGGTACCACCCACCATCGTATGCCTCTCTCTCGAGATTGAGTCTTTGAACGATAGCTTGATGAGTCAGGATGCTTTGCTCAAGTGTGCCGCGTGCGAGAGGAACGATTTCAAGGCTAAGTATCTTAGCACGCTACATGAGCTAGAGTTTGCTAAGGCGTCAGTGGTGGTTACCGAGGAGGTAGAGTGTGATGCTTGCGCCATTCACATGTCTGATCTTGTCACTCTCCAGGACAAGTATGGCACTCTACTTGAGGAGGTCAGTGAGCTGAAGGCTAGGCCTAGCTTACTTGGTGCGTGCAAGTCTTGCTTACGCTTGCGTTCTGAGCTGGCATAAAGAGATGCTAGGATTGTTGTGCTAGAGAAGGTTAGCTCGGATAGCACTAGAGAGTCAGAGCGCTTTGAGGCGTTGGAGCATGAGATTGCGTCGTGCAGACATGACAAGGTGTGTACCGAGGAAGAAAACACATACCTTTGGTCCATCTTGAGCTGGGTGTCTTGCCGAGAGCCGCAGTTGGGGATGATGCTTAGCCAATGCAAAAGGGCTGGTAGCACGGGAGTAGGCTTTGCTATAGGTGGGAAGGACGATAGCATGTTCGGTAAGATCGGTGAGTGTTGTGGTTTGAGAAAGAATGAGAAACCCACCACAACTCCCAAGCTTACCAAGATCATTCCACCTAAGCCTACCAACCCCTCTGAGTTTCCTATGAGAGATGGTGTGTTTGAAGAACCACCCAAAACCACTCCACAGAAGCAAGTGTGGATTGCAAAACCGAACCATCTTCGCAACCCACTTGACACACTGCCAGACATCTCTAGTGATCCCCTTCCTAAGAAAGCTAGAGCCACCCGACCCAACAAGAAAGTGCCTACTAAGAGTGTGGTGAGGTACCATTGTGAGTATTGTGAGCGGGATGGGCATTTGGCTGAGTTTTGCTATAGGAGGAAGAGAGATGATCGAAGGCAGGTTGAGTTGAACAACCGGGACATGTACCACCCACAAGTTGGGGTGCATGAACCGGAAGTTCGGAGGCGCACTACTAGGCCTAGAGGTACAATGCCTCAAGGTGCTAGGCCTCAGGAGGTGAGACCACGCGGTGGTCGTGCCCGGCGGGGTACCGGTCATGACCCATACGGCTATGGCCCTCGTGGCGGTGGCTTCACTCCACCCTTCTGCGAACACATGGTGGATAAGTACCCATGTAGTTCAGTTTTGTGATGAATGATTGCCCAACACTTGAGCGGTTCAGTTTGAGTGGCTTGATTCTAACCCTTTGCGAAAGCAAATGTGTGCCTGTCTATCGGCTTGTGGTGTGCAGGTGCCATGCCTAGTGACAGTGGTCAATGGTGTGGAGAAGGTCGAGTAGAGGCTTGCCGTGCCGATGGACTGAGAGCGGTGAAGGGCGGAAGCGGGGCTCAGACTGAGTGACCATGGGCGCCGGGGGACTAGCTGTGGTGGCTAGTACTTGGCACCGGCGAGTCTTTGCTGGGCACGTAGAGTTTTTCCTATTCTCACAGGATCACATCACTTAGAGCATCTATTCATTGTCTTAGCTCTAAGTATGAAGCTTTTGCACTCATTTTGCATTTCATGGCATTTGTTGCTGGATCTTGAGTTGTTGATGTTTGATGAGCTATATGTGTCAACAAGGGGGAGAGATGTGCATTTCATTCCATTTTCAGCCATCTACCTCCAAGGGGAAGAAAGAGTGTATTTCATTTGTTTAGAGCTCATTTGGTATCTTGAGTGTGCTTTTGCCCAGGGGGAGCTTTTGCTAGATGTGTTGAGCCTTTGCCTCTTCTGGAGGGTCTAGCTTGCTTTGTTGGCTCCGACAGGTTTCGATTGTTTCTTTAGCATTAAGGGACGTAAGTGGTTTCAATTGGTATCTTTTTAGCTCCCATAGTGCTTAAATTGGTTTTCTGAGTTTTGAGAGTTTGTGATTGGTATCTTGGACTTGCTAGCGGTGTTGAGCCCGTTTCTGCCTCTTCTTGAGGGCTAGCTTTGTTTTGCTTGGTTGCGTCGAGCCGTTGCCCATGTCTTTGGGAACCAAGTTTTGGATTCGCCTTGCTTCTCTCAAGTGATCTCGTTTTGGCTTTCTTAGCTTTTTGATCATTTGGAGAGCTTTACCTTGTGACTCAAATCTGAAATGCACTTGTGTTGACAATGCACTCATCAAGGGGGAGATTGCGAACACATGGTGGATAAGTACCCATGTAGTTCAGTTTTGTGATGAGTGATTGCCCAACACTTGAGCGGTTCAGTTTGAGTGGCTTGATTATAACCCTTTGCGAAAGCAAATGTGTGCCTGTCTATCGGCTTGTGGTGTGCAGGTGCTATGCCTAGTGACAGTGGTCAATGGCGTGGAGAAGGTCGACTAGAGGCTTGCCGTGCTGATGGACTGAGAGCGGTGAAGGGCGGAAGCGGGGCTCGGACTGAGGGACCATGGGCGTCGGTGGACTAGCTGTGGTGGCTAGTACTTGGCACCGGCGAGTGCGAGAAGACATGGAGGTAGACCAAGTCGGCCGAGTCAAGACGGTGGACGCGCGAGTCGAGCGGAGGCTCAGGGGACTCGGAGTCCGACCGGGCGAAGACAAGGTGGCTCGCGTCGAGTGGTTTGGTGGTTTGGGCCTCAAAACCATCCGCGTCGGTTTCTGAGTTTGGGCCGCAAAACTCGGGGTTCGGTAGTTGAGCCCAAAGCTACCAGTGGCGGGTTTCCTGGGTTTGGGCCTCAAAACCTAGGCGGAGCTTCCAAGGAAGCGGGGATGGCACGTGGCAGAATCCTGGAGGTTGCGTTGAGGCGACGGCAACTCCCGGCAGGAAGCGGGGCCGTCCATTCAAAATGCGGGAGATATTTTCCAGAGCTTGGTTTGCAATGCTTAGGCTAGGTAGTTCACTCATTGTATCTAGGGGGTCTTTGTGAAATAGCCAAAGCCCGATAAGTAGGGGGTGAACTGGTATCCCTCATCCCATCTCTTGGACCCTAATCATTTTGCCCCAACTCTCTCTCTCTACTCTCTCTCTCTAGTTCATGAGATCCCTAGGTTGATTTCACCAACCTCTGTAAGAACTTGAGTTTGTTGCGAGGAATCGGAGGTCGTAACCTCCGTAATCCATGGTGGCTTCCACTTCTTGATCGTGTCCCCGTTTTGCTTGTGTTCTTCGCGTTTTGCTTTTGCTCCCTCTTTTTCCCGAGATGATTTCTCTTTGTAGGGAGTAGCTCATGCAAATCCGTTTGAACCAAGTTGTTCGTATTCGTGAGGACCATATTTGCACTGAAGGAATTCCCCTCAAACCTCACGAGTGCGTAGATCGGGTGATTTCTTTGCGGTGTTCTTCGTTCTTGCCCCTTTTCCCCCAAATCCTCGTTTCCCTTTAATTCTCACCAAATTGAGCAATGGTTTCTTAGGATTAGCTCCCCAACTGTACAAGGATCATGCCTACAAAGTTTGGTTGTGGTTGGAGTTCATTTGGTTGAGTTTTGGAGGAGAGAAAACAATTTTCGGGATCGCTGTGCAGATTTCGGGGGCGTAGGACGCTCCAGAGTTTGGCGTCGGACGGTCCGTCGGAGGCGCCAGACGCTACGTAGTGCTGACGACAGCGTCCGTCGCAATCGTCCGTCACTGGGGCTGTTTTCGGGCTGTTTTTTGAGCGTCGGACGCTCCTGACAGAGCAGCGTTCGTTGCCCGTCGGACTCAGTCCGTCGCCCTCTGCAGCGTCTGTCGTCCTTCCAGCAAGGTTTTCAGAATTTTCTTCGTCGCTGTTTTGGCCGTTTCTCTCTCGTCCGGACTCTGAATCAAGTTCTGTTTGTTGCGTTGGATTCGTATTCATGTAAGGAACCTGATTAGGTACTTTTGAGACCAGTTCTCATAAGTATTTTTGGGTGTGCTCTTGCCTCTTCTCTCTAGGGGTTGAGAGTACCGCTCTTGGTGTATCGGTTTCGAGTTTGTGGCTTTGATCGTTCTCCATCTTCTCTGACTGCTCCGCTGCACCTTTAGGGGTCTTCCTAAGGTGTCCACCTACTTGTTAGGTCATGTGCGAGTCGGTTCTTCGGAGGTCAAGTTTAGGGTGTGAGTTTGGGACAAGGGCCAAGTCTTTGAGTTGAATTTTATTTGGCTCCCATTCACCCCCCCTCTGATCACCGTTCTCGGTCCTTCACCTTCTTTAGCAGACCACGTTTTCTCTATCATGGTGATCGCTATTCCCCCGTGGGGTAGGAGATGTTTGGTTTTTCTCCTAACCCATTCTTTGGGAAAGCGGGACAACACTGGTATCCTTCACAGTTTACTAACCCCAGTGTTGGTCCCTTTGCTGACCCTATGTCTTTTTATTGATGTAGGAAGGAGGACTGGAGGAGACTTGGCTTGTGGATTCCGGATGCTCATGCCATATGACCGGAAGTTCCAAGTGGTTCTCCAGCCTCGACCCCGTGCGCCACACCGAGTATATCACATTCGGGGACAAGAGTAAAGGTAAGGTTGTGTCCCGAGGGTCGATCCGAGTCAATTCGTCTTTTGTCCTGAAGGATGTTGCTTTGGTTGCAAATTTGCAGTTTAACCTCCTGTCAGTTTCGCAACTCCTTGAAGACGGTTTTGAAGTGAGCTTTAAACCAAATTTGTCTCGGATTTGGGACTCTCGTGGTGAGCTTGTTTGCCGGATTTTACCCTTCGGGGAGGTTTTTCTTGCGGATTTTTCTATCTCTTCTGGACCTTCTCGTTGTCTTCTTGCCGGATCTTCTTCCGAGCTTTGGAAGTGGCATAGGAGATTGGGATAGTTGAGTTTTGACTTGCTTGCAAGGGTTAGCTCAATGGACCTTATCCAAGGATTGCCAAAGCTAAAGTTCGAGAAGGATTTGGTTTGCCATCCTTGCAGACATGGCAAGATGGTTGCTGCTTCCCATCCTCCTATGACTGAGATCATGACCAGTCGACCCGGCGAGCTCTTACACATGGACACAGTTGGTCCAGCTCGGGTCAGGTCGAAAGGAGGGAAGTCGTATGTGGTTGTAGTCGTTGATGACTACTCGAGATACTCTTGGGTGTTCTTTTTGGAGAGTAAGGATGAGGCTTTTCCACTTGTTCGAGATCTGATTTTGTGATTGCAAAATGAGCTACCTAAGAATGCCATGAGAGATATCCGCAGTGACAATGGCACAGAATTCAAGAATGCTCAATTTGCAACTCTTTGCTCTTCTTTGGGTCTCGATCACCAGTTTTCCTCACCTCACACTCCCCAGCAGAACGGTGTTGTTGAGCACAAGAATCGGACCCTTGTTGAGCATAGGACTCCTAGGCGCTATTGGGCCGAAGCACTCAGTTCTGCTTGCTATGTTTCCAATCGCATTTTTCTTCGAGCTTTCAAGAAAAAGACCTCTTATGAACTGCGATTTGGGAGACCACCCAAGGTAAGTCACCTACGGGTGTTTGGGTGCAGGTGTTTCATCCTCAAAAAGGGCGGTAAGTTGGATAAATTTGAATCACGGTCTTCTGACGGTATTGGTTATTCTACTCACTCTCGAGCTTATCGTGCACTTAACCTTGAGACTAACCGAGTGATGGAGACTTGTGAAATTACCTTCGATGGAACTATGCTCTGTGTTTCCACTGCTTTTTAACTTGCAGGTGATGATAAGGTGAACACTAGCATCTTTGTGGAGGAGGAGCAGGACGACGCCGATTGGGGTGATCCCGAGCCGACTCCACCGGCTGCCCCCGTCAACCCTGCGACGTCCACTTCGGCTCACGGTCCTGATCCGACTACTTCATATACATGGGGGCCGTTCGAGCAGATTCCTCAGTCCGTGCCCGTTGCACCTGAGGGAGCTCCAGCTGCTGTTGAGGGGGAGGCCACTTCTTCTAGGCAGGCTCCCCGCCACATCCAGCGGCAACACCCGCCGGAGAACATCATCGGCGACATTGACCGTTGAGTCACACGGTCCAGGTCCTATATCTCTCACTTTGCTCATTCGGCTTTTGTCGCTTCTTTTGAGCCCCGAGATGTTGGACACGCTTTGATGGATCTGGATTGGGTTAATACCATGCATGAGGAGTTAGAAAACTTTGAGCAAAACCGCGTTTGGGTCTTAGTTCCTCCACCACCTAGTTGCCACCCCATAGGTACCAAATGGGTTTTCAAAAATAAACAAAGTGAAGATGGGGTGGTAGTGCGCAACAAGGCTAGGTTGGTAGCTCAAGGATGTTGTCAAAAGGAGGGATATGACTACAAGGAAACCTTTGCTCCTGTAGCTCATTTAGAAGCCATTAGAATCCTCCTAGCTTTTGCGGCTTGTAAGGGTTTTAAACTTTTTCAAATGGACGTTAAAACTGCTTTCTTAAATGACTACTTAGAGGAGGAAGTTTATGTTAAACAACCTCCCGGTTTCGAAAATCCCAAGTTTCCAAGCCATGTTTTTAAACTTCACAAAGCTTTGTATGGTTTGAAACAAGCACCTAGAGCATGGTATGATAGGCTAAAAACCTTTTTGCTTGCTAAGGGCTTTAAAATGGGATCGGTAGATAAGACGTTGTTCCTCCTCAAGCAAGGCAAAGACACTCTCCTAGTCCAAATATACGTGGATGATATCATCTTTGGTGGTTTTTCTCATGCTCTTGTTGCCAAGTTTGCAGATCTTATGAGCAGGGAATTTGAGATGAGCATGATGGGAGAGTTGACTTTCTTTCTCGGGTTGCAAATCAAGCAAACCCGGGAAGGGACGTTTGTGCACCAAGGCAAGTACACAAAGGATATCTTGAAGAAGTTTGACATGGGCGAGAAAAATCCCCTCTCGATGCCTATGTCAACCACTACTGCCTTGGATGCGGACGAGGAAGGAGACGCAGTGGACCAGACCGAGTACCAAAGCATGATCGGGTTGCTTCTGTACCTAACGGCGACCCGGTCGGACATTCAGTTCGCTGTCTACCTGTGTGCTCGCTTTCAGATGTCCCCACGGACTTCGCACAAGCAAGCGGTGAAACGCATCATGAGGTACTTGCGCTTCACTCCCGAATTTGGTCTTTGGTTCTCCACCTCTTCCTCTCTTGTGCTTTGTGGTTATTCTAACGCCGACGTTGCTGGATGCCATCTTGATCGGAAGTCCACTTCTGGGACTTGCCAGTTTCTCGGGTCTTCATTGGTTTCTTGGTCTTCTCGCAAACAATCTAGAGTGGCACAGTCGACGTGCGAAGCTGAGTACATTGCCATTGCTAGTTGTTGCTCTCAGTTGATTTGGATGATTGCCACTTTGAGAGATTTTGGTCTGGAGCTTACTAAGGTGCCTCTGCTTTGTGACAACACGAGTGCAATTAGTGTGGCTAAAAATCTCGTGCTTCATTCGAAGACCAAGCACATTGAGGTCCGCTTTCATTTCTTGCGAGATCATTTTGAGAAGGGCGACATTGACCTCCGGCATGTCGAGACCCAAAACCAGCTTGTGGATATTCTCACAAAGCCTTTGGATCAAGCTACGTTTTCTCGCCTTCGGGGTGAGTTGGGTGTTTGCTTTCCTTTTTAAATGAGGAAAGTTTTGTGTATCATAAGTTCCTTTTTGTTTCTTTAGTCTTTTCCTTGTCCTTTTTCCCTTTTGGTGTCTTGTTAATGTTAATAGTGTCATTACATTTTGCATCTCATTTACATTTGTGACATAGTTCTTTTTAAGCTTCATATCTATAGCCGATATAATGAATCTATGCTCTGTTTGAGGTGTTTTATGTGTCTATGGTGTTGTCTAACTTAGACTCTTTTTAATCTTTATGATATGCACTAGAGCTAAGTTAGAAAAGCCTTAAAACTGAATTTAAATTCCCCATGTCACCTCTGAAATGGCACTAGCATGTGTAGGCTTTTCAAGATCCTTCTTGGCTGCTTTGTATATAGCTTGTAACTATGGCTCTTCATTGCTTCATTCACTACCTTTGAGTACCATGATTAATATCTAAAATGAAATTGCTCTCTATTTTGTGAATTGGAAAGATCGAGTTGGGTCTACATTGTGAGCACTTCACCATGTGTTCGAGACTGCTTCCCATATGGGTCGATACTTGAGCGGTGTCGTGTATGACCAAAACCGGTGTGTCAAATCCTTTGACTTTGCCTGGTTGGTAAGAAGTGGCATCACTTTGCAGACAACCACTCGCATACAACTTAAATGTGACTAAACTGAAAATTGGCTGCAAAACTCTGAAATTTGGAAAATTCATTCAGTTGGGTCATTGACTTGTTGTATGAACTTTGCTAAGGGATAGTTTTACTTTCTATACATAAGATTGCTTTGAGATAGATTCTATCTTGCTTGCCATGTCCAGCTGTCTCTAGGAGGTGATACCCTTTCCTTGCTCTCACATGCTATGCTCTCTAAAATAGCTTCAAAAGTGATCTTAAGCTCAACTTGAGCCTTTGTTGGGCACATAGAGCTTTTCCTATTCTCACATGATCACATCACTTAGAGCATCTATTCATTGTCTTAGCTCTAAGTATGAAGCTTTTGCACTCATTTTTGCATTTCATGGCATTTGTAGCCTGTTCTTGTGTTGTTGACGTTTGATGAGCTACATGTGTCAACAAGAGGGAGAGATGTGCATTTCATTCCATTTTCAGCCATCTACTTCCAAGGGGGAGCAAATGTGCTTTTTGAGCTTAAGTGGTATGCTTAATTGGTATCTTTTTGACTTGGCTCTTTTCACCCCTTCTTGTATCTTGAGAGTGCTTTCTCTTAATTTTTCCAATTGGTATCTTGCTCAGGGGGAGCTTTTGCTAGATGTGTTGAGCCTTTTGCCTCTTCTGGAGGATCTAGCTTGTTTTGCTAACTTTGACAGGTTTGGATTGCTTCTTGAGCATTAGGGGACATAAGTGGTTTCAATCGGTATATTTTGAGCTCCCCTAGTGTTTACATTGGAAGTTTGAGCTTTGAGAGCTGTGATTGGTATCTTGGACTTGCTAGCGGTGTTGAGCCCGTTTTCTGCCTCTTCTTAAGGGCTAGCTTTGATTGCCCATATGCTTTTGTTTGGCATCAGTAAGTGGCTTTGTCATGAGGTGTTTTGAAGGATGCTTTTCAATTGGTATCATTTTTGTGCCTCTCACCTTTTTAATTGGTATCGCGTTTGCTTCTCTCAAGTGACCCCGTTTTGGCTTTGGTAGCTTTTTGGTCATTTGGAGAGCTTTACCTTGTAGCTCAAATCTGAAATGCACTTGTGTTGACAATGCACTCATCAAGGGGGAGATTGCGAACACATGGTGGACAAGTACCCATGGATGTTCAGTTTTGATGATGAGTGATTGACCAACACGTGAGTGTTTCAGTTTGAGTGGCTTACCCTAACCTCTGGGAAAGCAGGAACGTGTGCTTGTCTATCGGCTTGTGGTGTGCAGGTTCTATGCCTAGTGATAGTGGTAAATGGCGTGGAGAAGGTCAAGTAGAGGCTTGCCGTGCCGATGGACTGAGAGTGGTGAAGGGCGGAAGCGGGGCTCGGACTGAGGGACCATGGGCGCCAGCGGACTAGCTGTGGTGGCTAGTACTTGGCACCGGCGAGTGCGAGAAGACATGGAGGTAGACCGAGTCGACCGAGTCAAGACGGTGAACGCGCAAGTCGAGCGGAGGCTCAGGGGACTCGGAGTCCGACCAGGCAAGGACAAGGTGGCTCGAGTCGAGCGGTTTGGTGGTTTGGGCCTCAAAACCATCCGCGTCGGTTTCTGAGTTTGGGACGCAAAACTCGGGGTTCGGTAGTTGAGCCTAAAGCTACCGGTGGCGGGTTTCCTGGGTTTGGACCTCAAAACCTAGGCGGAGCTTCCGAGGAAGCGGGGATGGCACATGGTGGAATCCTGGAGGTTGTGTCGAGGCTACGACAACTCCTGGCACGAAGCGGGGCCGTCCATTCAAATCGAGGAAGATATTTTCTGGAGCTTGGACTGCAATGCTTAGGCTAGGTAGTTCACTCATGTATCTAGGGGGTCTTTGGGAAATAGCCAAAGCCCCATTAAATAGAGGATGAAGGGGTATCCTCATCCTCATCTCTTGCATTACTCTTTCTCCCACTTATCCCTAGGTTTTCCCTTCCCTAGTTTCTTCTTGCTTGAGATCCACCGCGTCACCGGTGTAAGAACTTGTGATTGTTGCAAGGAATCGGAGGCCGTAACCTCCATAAGCCATGGTGGCTTCGATTTTGTGATCGTGTCCTCGTTTTGCTTGTGTTCTTCGCGTTTTATTTTTTTCTCCCTCTTTTCCTGAGATGATTTCTCTTTGTAGGGAGTAGCTCATGCAAATCCGTTTGAACCAAGTTGTTCGTATTTATGAGGAGCATCTTTGCACCGAAGGAATTTCCCTCAAACCTCACGAGTGAGTAGATCGGGCGTTTTCCTTGAGAAGTTCTTCATTTTGCTCCCTTTTTCCCCAAATCCAAGTTTCCCGTGAATCCTCTCCAAATTGAGCAATGATTTCTTCGGGATAGCTCCCCAACTGTACAAGGATCATGCCTACAAAGTTTGATTGCAGTTGGTGATCATTTGGATCGAATTTGGAAAGTTTTGGTGAAGAGAAAAACGATTTTCGCGTTTCTGCGCTCTGTTCGAGGGCGTCGGACGCTCTAGGGTTTGGCGTCGGATGCTCCGAGGGTTTTGCGTCGGACGCTGGTACATGTTGATGTCAGTGTCCGTTGCTCGCATTGTCTGCGTCTTTTGTTTTGGCGTCAGACGCTCTTCAGAGTCCGTCGCCCAGCGTGCGTCGCGTATTGTGCGCTGTGCAGTTTTGTTTTGCTCTCTAGAAGGCCGACGGACGATCTTCTCAGCGTCCGTCGCCCAGCGTCCGACGGTCTGCTTTCTGCTTCTCCTCTGCAAGGCTTTCTGGAAGGTCAACGGACGATCTCTCAGCGTCCGACGCCTAGCGTCCGTCGCCTTGTTGTCCAGCGTCCGTCGCCTCTGCTGCTCGCTGCGAGTTTCCGTTTTCGCTGTGATTTGTCTCGTTGGGTTCGTATCTAGCTCCATTGTGTTCCTAGGACTTCTCCTAGAACATCCACCCACTTGTGGGTCGTGAGTCTAGCTTGCTCTTTGGGAAGTGTTTGGGACAAGGGTCAAGATCTTCCAAAAGGAATTTTTTTTGGCTCCCATTCACCCCCCCCCCCCTCTGGTCGCCGTTTCCGGTCCTTCACAAGTTGGCGCGGAAGAGCATAACAACCATAGAAGAGCTCATGACGATCGCGAATCCTTACGCCAATCAAGACAATGCCACCCACAGTAGGGAGAACAGGCAGCGCTACTCTCGATCTCTAGAACGTACAAGGGACAACGACCGCCGACCAGACTACCACAACGAAGGAAGGCCCGACGACCACCGGGACTACCAATCGGGCAACTCCAACCGCTACCGCAGAGGTACGATTACAAGCGCGACAACCGCTACATCGCCAACACAAACGCCCGACCAAAGAAGAACTACGGCGCTAGCTACGAGAAGATCCTCAATGGCCGATGCCCTATACACAAAAACGCCAAACACTCCATGCGCAATTGTGATCTACTTGAGTCAGTAGTGAAGGAAAGAAGTGACAAGAGAGCAAAGAAGGATGACTCCGACAAGGGTAAAGATCAAGAACCGCCGGCCCCGGAGTTCCGACCAGCTTCAATGACGTACTCCATCTTCGGGGGCAGCGTGGTCATTGAAGGAGAAAGGAGGCATCATCAAGTTCACAAGGCTGTCTACTCGGTCACAGCAACATGAGACGATTCAGCCAACGCTCGCTACCTCGACTGGTTGGAACAACCAATTAGCTTCTCCGGAGAAGACGAGTGGACGGATTATAGATACCTCGGCCGCTTCCCGCTCATCGTTGATCCAACCATCGCCACGTGCCGCTTCAGGAAGGTGTTGGTCGACGACGGCAGTGCCCTCAACATCATATTCGCCGACGCATTCCGCCAACTCGACTATTCCAAGAAGGACCTCCTGCCCGCGAATTTCTCCTTCTAGGGGGGTCATCCCCAATAAGGCATCAACACCTATAGGCCGGATCACCCTGCCTGTGCAGTTTGGCGACCAAAACCACTTTAGGGTGGAGAACATTAACTTCATCATCGCAGACTTCGAGACAGCCTACCACGCGATGCTCGGTCGACCAGCACTCGCCAAACTCATGGCAGTCCCGCACTACACATACATGGTACTCAAGATCCCGATGCAACAAGACATCCTCACCCTTCGTACCAACCTGAAGATCGCATACGAGTGCGAGCAGCAGACGATAAACATCGTCGAGAGGCCCCGTATCCAGGATACGTACAATTCCAAAGCCAACGACAACCCCGCCACAAAGAAGCAGAAGGAAACAGAACAAGCAGCGACCACCGCCGACCCCCCCTATGAGTAGGCATAGAAGACTATCTGCCCCGGGCGATGAGAGACGATGCCCTAGCATAAACATAGTCCAATAAAAGCTTGTATTGTGCGTTCTTCCAATAATGAATAAAGGCTTCTCGGTTCACGTATATTTTCTGTTTTCTAACAAAACCTGTTGAGCAAGCAAAACGCTCATGGCGTACGACGACATCTGCAAAACGCTCACGGCGTACGACAACATCTGCAAAACGCTAACGGCGTACGACGACACCTGCAAAACGCTCCCAGCGCAAAAAGGCCACTTCAACAACCACCGCGGCGTATGGCGACCAGGACAATGCAGCTACTAAACGATCGACGACCTCTCCAAAACACTCCCACAGTGTTCGACGACCTCTCCAAAATGCAATAGGGCATTTCTCCAAATAGCGTGGTCCTAACCAGAAAACACCCGAAGTTGGCCCGCCAATGAACCATAGCGAATAGAAGTAGCAACCCTAAGCACTATGACTTCATTGACAGGACTCCCAAGTGACATTTCCCCAGAAGCCGGGCGATGTCACTTGGGTCGGGAGCCATGAGGTTGTGTGCCCAGAATCTGTATACGACCATGATACGGTCGACGACTCTACAAGCACCATGGCTTTTCGCCCAACGTCTGCAGGAACGGTCTCCACAGGCCCTAGTCATGCCACGATCGAGCCTCTCGGAAAAAGGACCTATCACTGGCATCTCCCTAAGCGTGCATGAGCTGTTTTCCCTCTGCGCCACGGGTTGCCAGCAGCGTGCCTCCTTGGGAGTCCTTATGTATCATACGCGTGAAGTGGCGCTAGCCCTACGATCGGGACCATTTGAGACCCAAGTGAAAGGTCCTAGATGGCTAGAAGGGGGGTGAATAGCCTAATAAAAATTCTACAAATCACTAGAGCAAAAGGTTAGATAACACTTAAGCGAAGCTTTTTGCTCTAGCTCTACTTGGGGTGCAAAACCACCTATCCAATGCAATTCTAGTTATCTAAGTGCTTAACAATCAATAGCAAGAACCTAAAGCACTTAGCACAAGCTAGCAAGAACAACTACTAAAGAAACTAACTAGCAAGCTAACTAGACAACATAAGAAACAGTAAATACAAGGGAGGAGGTGATTGCTTATACCGATGCCTTGTGTAGAGAATATACCAATGAAGAGCCAAACACAATATGAACACCAAAGAGTATCCGGGACACAAGATGACAATTGATTTTTCTCCCGAGGTTCACTTGGTTGCCACCAAGCTAGTCCCCGTTGTGTCGACTACTCAAGTGGTGATTTGGTGGCTAATAGGAAATGACAAGCCTAGCCCACTAACTCGGACGCCACAAGAATCCACCCAAATGAGAGTAACTCAATGACACGAGCAATCCACTAGAGTTACCCTTTGGCACTCCGCCGAGGTGGGTAGAAGCCCTCTCACAATCGTCGAAGCCGGCCGCCAATAATCACCAATTGCGCCGAAGCTTCCTTAATCGCCCAAGCCATCTAGGTGTTGGCAAACACCAAGAATAACAAGAAATCCCACGGCGATGACGATGACCAAGTGCCACTAAGATGCAATGCAATGATCAATGCACTTGGTTCACTCAAACTCTCACAAGAATGCAATTGAAGCAAAGAGAGATGAGTTGGGGGCTATCTCAAGCAAGCACAAGTGTATCAAATGAATGAGAGGTGCAAGAGAGTGCCCTTGGAGACAGCCACACCACTTAAATAGCAGCTCAAACCGAGCTAGCTGTTTTGCTCCACTTTCACGCTTTTCTGTAGAGCTCCGGACAAAGAAAGCATAAGGGGTCCGGACCATCGCGCATGCGTCTGGACCCTCTGCCGATTTTGAATTCGCCCGTTGGCACCCTTTCGACGCTGACGTGTCGACTCCGGTCGCAAGGAATAGTACGCGTCCGGACTCGCTTTCTCCTATGTCTGGAATCAACTCAGAGAGCATCCAGAGAGCGCAAATCCTCCGGACACGCGTCTGGTGCTCTGCGTTCGGATGGCGCTTAGCGTCCGGTCGCCACGCAGAGAGCTCCCCGAGGGCTCCAAACCTCCGGACCCGAGTCCGGTGCCTGCATCCGGACTATCTTTAGCATCCGGTTCCTCTGTCCAGTGAGACCCAGGGCTAGAGTATGCCTCTGGTCGCAAGACCAATGGTCCGGACGGCCTCTTGCCTGCGTCCGGACCCTGCGTTCGGAGCCCCTCTGAGTTCCAGACCGAGCTGCTTCTTCTTATCCAAGCTTCCATGTGCTAACACCTTGTGATCTATCACTTGGTTACCTGTGTTAGCTTTTTACAACATATATTCTTGGATTTAGTTTTGTTTGTGTCACTTAGGTTCATTTTATACTAATGAAATGCAAACCTAGTGGCACATGATAACCACAATCGAAACGAGTTTTCCCTTCTTAATAGTACGGCTATCTATCCTAAAGGTGATCACACTCTCTATAGTGTCTTGATCACTAAACCAAAAATGGCCTTATGATATACCTTTGCCTTGAGCCCATTTTTGTTTTTCTCTTTCTTCTTTTCCTTAGTCCATGGAGCACTTGAACCATCATTGTCATCCATCTAGCTCCATAGATCAAGGTGAACCACCCTATATTTATCATACACTTAGTTCAAGGGTTAGTCCACAGGTTTCATCAATTAACCAAAACCAAACAAGGTCTTTCAATCTCCCCCTTTTTGGTAATTGATGACAACCTTTCACAAATAAATATATATGATGAAAATTTCCACTTTGGTAGTATTAGCTCCCCCTACATATGTGATATATGAGTTTGGTTCATTTTGATCACATATGCATGAATAAGAATTGTGGGAGAGTAAATGCTACCAAATGATGCTAAGGTGTGTAGGATGGACCTTTGAAGCGTGATACCAATCAGAGTGCAATATTATACCATCCTTAGCACCATGAATTCCTAGAAACCACTTGACAAGCAACTTGAAAACACTTTGAGAGGCAAACTTAAGAGAACTAGATACCACATGAAAGACGCCTAGTCATGCTAGTTCTTCAAGCACCATATCGTTTAGATTTCTAGCATTCACCACACAAGCATATCATGAATATAAGTACATATGCAAGCAAGCACTCATGAATGCACAAAGATATGCAACAACTTTATTCATAGGCTTGCTCCCCCTACTTGTGTGCTTTCATTTTCAAAAATAATTTTTCTTTGTCTTACTACTTACTTCTCCCACTTTGTCATCTATTATCATAAAATATGTGCTCAAAAGCATTGATTATTGGAGAGAAGCTTAGTTGTGGTTCAATCTAGATTACTTGCCCCAAGATATTTAACTCAGTTTAAACCATGGACAAGCTTGTTCACACATCCTAGAATGGTTATCTTGCCCATGTTGAGCTAAACATTTGAAGTTCATGATCTAGATCAAACTCTAGGATTGCAAGCCCACAAATATGTCATATGCTACCACTAGATCAAATCAAGCATAAAGGCGATAGTGGTACCATATAAGCATCAAATCATTTGATTTTCATGAATGAGCCTAATGAATTGATGTCTAGATGCACTAACAAGTCCTAATAAGGATGAATGACATGTCAATTAACTTGTACCTTGCATAGCTTGAAGGAGAGGCGTGTCATATATGGGGGTGCATCAACACATATTTGAGAAGTCAAGAATGTTCAACTCATTTCTTAGCTTGCAAAACCTCTTCTCATCAAGTGGCTTGGTGAATATGTCGGTAAGTTGATCATCGGTGCCAACACTTGTGATTTTGATATCACCCTTTAGTTGATGGTCTCTTATGAAGTGGTGCCTCACATCAATGTGCTTGGTTCTTGAATGTTGAACCGGATTGTTGGTTAGCTTCACCGCACTTTCATTGTCACATAGCAATGGCACTTGCTTGAATTTGATTCCAAAGTCATCCAAGGTTGCTTTCATCCAAAGCAATTGCACACAACAACTACCCACACTTATGTATTCGGCTTCGGCGGTACAAAGTGCAATGCTATTTTGCTTCTTTGATGACCAAGATACAAGTGACATGAGAACACATGGTGGATAAGTACCCATGTAGTTCAGTTTTGTGATGAGTGATTGCCCAACACCTGAGCATTTCAGTTTGAGTGGCTTACACTAACCTCTTTGCGAAAGCAAATGTGTGCCTATCTATCGGCTTGTGGTGAGCCGGTGTTATGCCTAGTGACACTGGTCAATGGTGTGGAGAAGGTTGAGTAGAGGCTTGCCGTGCCGATGGACTGAGAGCGGTGAAGGGCGGAAGCAGGGCTCGGACTGAGGGACCATGGGTGCCGGCGGACTAGCTGTGGTGGCTAGTACTTGGCACCGGCGAGTGCGAGAAGACATGGAGGTAGACCGAGTCGACCAAGTCAAGACGGTGGACGAGCGGAGGCTCATGGGACTCAGAGTCCGACCGAGCGAGGACAAGGTGGCTCGAGTCGAGTGGTTTGGTCCTCAAAACCATCCGAGGACGGTTTCCAAGTTTGGGCATCAAAACTCGGGGTTCAGTAGTTGAGCCCAAAGCTACCGGTGGCGGGTTTCCTGGGTTTGGGCCTCAAAACCTAGGCAGAGCTTCCGAGGAAGCGGGGATGGCACGTGGCGGAATCCTAGAGGTTGCGTCGAGGCGACGGCAACTCCCGGCAGGAAGCGGGGCTGTCCATTCAAAATGCGGGAGATATTTTCCGGAGCGGGGCTGTTCACTCAATGTATCTAGGGGGTATTTGGGAAATAGCCAAAGCCCGATAAGTAGGGGGTCAAGGGGTATCCCTCATCCCATCTCTTGAACCCTAATCACTTGCCCCCCTCTCTCTCTCTAGTTCATGAGATCCCTGGGTTGTTTCTACCAACCTTTGTAAGAACTTGGGTTTGTTGCGAGGAATCGGTGGCCATAACCTCTGTAAGCCATGGTGGCTTCGATTTCATGATTGTGTCCCCGTTTTGCTTGTGTTCTTCGCGTTTTTCTTTTGCTCTCTCTTTTTCCCGAAATGATTTCTCTTTGTAGTGAGTAGCTTTGCAAAATCCGTTTGAACCAAGTTGTTCGTATTCGTGAAGAGCTTCTTTGCACCGAAGGAATTCTCCTCAAACCTCACGAGTGCGTAGATCGGGCGTTTTCTTTGTGGAGTTCTTTGTTCTTGAGCTTTTCCCCAAATCTCTTCTCCTCCCTCTGCTCTAAGCCAAATTGAGCGATGATTTCTTCGGGATAGCTCCCCAACTATACTAGGATCATGCCTACAAAGTTTGGTTGCAGTTGGTGATCATTTGGTTGAGTTTTGGGAAGATTTGGCGGAGTGGAAACGTTTTTCACGAGCCTCAACTTTCTGAGCGTGAGCTCCGGACTAACCTCCGGACCACTTTGACTAGGCTCCGGACCATAGGCCACTGGTCCGGTGGTCAAGTCCAGGGTGACCGTCTGACTGCTCAGAGCGTTAGACCAAATTCATTGGTCCGACGGTGAGCGTCAGACGAGTTGTTCAAAGCCTGGTTGCTTACTGTTTTCGTGAGTCATTTTTCTCAGTGAGCGTCAGACTAGGTGCGTTAGTCCGACGATGTGCGTCGGACCAGAGTCCAGGGCTAGGGAGCTCCCTACATGTTTTCTATGTGACCGTCGAACTTCCAAAAGTGATCGTCGGACTAGTCTAGAGGTGCTTTGCTAAGCACCAGACCAAAGGCTCCGGACCACTTCCATTGGTCCGGAGGTCTTGACTGAACTGGTCCGGAGCTTCCTGTTGGTTGTTGTTTTCGTGCGTTTTTGCCTAGGTTCTTGCCTCTTTTCCCTAGGGGTTGAGAACCTGTGTTTTGGGGTTTCTGGTGACTTTCTCTCCACTGCTGGTAAGCTCTCATTTCTCTGTTTTCGTCTGAATCCCCGCTCGCGTTGCTCGGGGGAGGTTGAGCAACCAGCAACTGGGTTTGGTTTTTGGGATGAGTGGCTCGAACATTTTGAGAGAAATTTGAGGCTCCCATTCACCCCCCTTCTGGTCGCCGTTCTCGGTCCTCCATGACATGCCTAGCATTTGACATGTACCTAATGTGCTCTTTCTATCAATCTTGCATCCCGCATAGTCGGAGTCCGAATATCCAAGTAACTCAAAGTTTGACCCCTTGGGATACCACAATCCAACATCTTGTGTATGCTTCAAGTATCTCAATATCCTCTTTGTAGCCTTCAAGTGACTTTCTTGGAGAGGCTTGGAATCTTGCACACATGCATACACTAAACATCACATCCGGCCTAGAAGCAGTCACATAGAGTAGGCTTCCAATCATAGACCGATATAACTTTTGATCCACCATATTGCCATTAGCATCACTATCCAAGTGTCCATTTGTGCCCATTAGTGTGCTAATGCCTTTAGAATCTTCTAAGCCAAACTTCTTCATCATATCCTTGATGTACTTGCCTTGACTCACAAAGGTGTCATTCTTCAATTGCTTGATTTGAAGACCAAGGAAGTAACTAATTTCACCAATCATTGACATTTCAAACTCATTTGCCATCATCTTGCCAAATTCTTCACAAAATTATTGATTGGTTGAACCGAATATGATGTCATCCACATATATTTGGAGCACAAATAGATCCTTGCCAACCTTCTTGGTGAAGAGAGTAGTGTCAACCTTCCCCATGATAAATCCTTTTGATAGAAGGAAGTCCCTCAATCTTTCATACCATGCTCTAGGTGCTTGCTTCAAGCCATATAAATCCTTCCTCAACTTGTACGAATGGTTGGGCTTCTTGTCATCTTCAAATCCGGGAGGTTGCTCAACATATACTAGCTCATTGATGTATCCATTCAAGAAAGCACTCTTCACATCCATTTGGTATATCTTGATGTTGTGTGCACATGCATAGGCCAATAGAATCCTTATTGCCTCTAATCTTGCAACCGGTGCATAAGTTTCTCCAAAGTCAAGACACTCAACTTGAGTGTATCCTTGAGCTACTAATCTTGCTTTGTTCCTCACAACTATACCATCTTGATCTTGCTTGTTTCTAAATACCCATCTTGTGCCAATCACATTGTAGTTCTTGGGTCTTTCAACTAGTTCCCAAACATGGTTCCTAGTGAAATTGTTGAGCTCTTCATGCATAGCATTGACCCAATCAACATCTTGTAGGGCTTCATCTATCTTGGTTGGATCTATGGATGATACAAAGGAGTAGTGCTCGCAAAAAGATATCAATCTTGATCTTGTTTGAACACCACTAGTAATGTCACCAACAATTTGATCAATGGGGTGATCTCTTGCAATGTTAGTTGGTTGAAGCATAGGGACTTGATTGCTTGAGCTTGGTTGAGATGAACTAGCAACTTGTTGATCTTGCACTTGAGAACTACTAGCTTGCACATTAGGTGAGTTGAGCACTTGATCTTTGTCATCTTCAATGTCAATCACTTGTCTTGGCCTAATATCACCAATATCCATACTTTTCATAGCACTTGCCAATTGAGGACCACTCACATCTTCTAGGTTCTCATTTTCAACTTGAGAGCCATTGGTTTCATCAAATTCAACATCATGAACCTCCTCAAGTATACCACTAGCCGAATTCCACTCTATAGGCTTTGCTTGTGGTTGAGTAACCACGTAAGAACCCTTCATCACACTTCTTGTCAAACTTCCCAAGTCTTGTGCCTTTATTCAAGATGTAGCATTTGCACCCAAAGACTCTAAAGTATGCAATGTTGGGCTTTCTTCCATTTAATAGCTCATCTGGAGTCTTCTCCATCAATGGGTGACAATATAACCGATTGCTAGAGTAGCAGGCGGTGTTGATAGCTTCGGCCCAAAAGGATTGACTCACATTGTACTCACTAAGCATAGATATTGCCATGTCAATCAAGGTTCTATTCTTCCTCTCAACAAGGCCATTTGATTGTGGAGTGTACTTGGCCGGGAATTGATGCTTGATTCCTAGCTCATCACATAGCTCTTCAACTCTTGTATTCTTGAATTCACTTCCATTGTCACTTCTCACTTTCTTGATGGTAGTTTCAAACTCATTGTGACATCTCTTGACAAAAGACTTGAATGTGGCAAATGTATCACTCTTGTCATTGAGACAGAATACCCAAGTATATCTTGTAAGATCATCCACTATGACAAATCCATACTTGTTGTCTCCAATACAAGTGTATGTTGTTGGTCCAAATAGATCCATGTGCAATAACTCAAATGCTCTACTAGTGCTCATCATGCCCTTCTTTGGATGGGTGTTACCAACTTGTTTGTCGGCTTGACAAGAGCTACAAAGTTTGTCCTTCTCAAACACAACATCTTTCAAGCCTCTTACTAAGTCATGCTTGATTAATCTATTCAATTGCTCCATCCCAATATGACCAAGCCTTCTATGCCATAACCAACCCATACTTGATTTAGTGAGCAAGCAAGTTGACAATTGAGCTTCACTAGCATTGAAATCGACTAGGTAGAGGTTCTCATATCTAAAGCCTTTGAAGATAAAGTTTGAACCATCTACACTAATGATCTCAACATCATCTATTCCAAATATTCATTTGAATCCAAGATCACACAATTGAGCTACCGATAGCAAATTGAAGTTCAAGCTCTCAACTAGCAAGACATTTGATATGCTCAAGTCATTGGATATTGCAATCTTACCAATACCCTTGACCTTGACTGTGCCATTATCACCAAAAGTAATACTATCAATGCCATCATTGGTGTTGGAGTTGATTGATTTGAACATTCTAGAATCCCCGGTCATGTGTTGAGTGCACCCACTATCAAGCACCCAGTGCCTTCCTCCGGCTTTGTAATTGACCTAAAAAACAAATTAGTTCTTCTTAGGTTCCCATACTTTTTTGGGTCCTCCAAAGTTAGTGACCAAGGATTTTGGCACCCAAATAGCCTTCTTCTTTGGGCCAACAATGGATGTGCCAACATACTTAGCCATGATACCTTTTGCACTTTTGGTAAGCATATAACATGAATCAAAGTGCATAGAGGTAGCTTTAGCAAATTTGGTTTGGCTCATGTTAAGTTTGCAATATTGGTCAACATGCCCCACTTGCTTGCATTTGTTGCAAAACCGACCATTGCTCCTCACAAAGCTAGGCTTAGGAGTTACAAAAGCTGATTTGCCCTTCTTGGGGGTATAGCCCAATCCCTCTTTGCAAAGGGAGAATCTTTGGCTACCCAAGCACTTTAGCAAGTGAGCATCTCCACCATATGCCTTACCCAAAGCATGAGTGAGTTCATTAACATCATGTTTCAATTTTTCATTTTCAATCACTAGTGTAGCATCATCCTTTGAGCTATCACCAGTAGATGTGCAAGTGGAGGTGCTACATTGTGTTTCGGTTGGGGCAACAATGATAGGAGTGAAAAATGATTCATCTAGAATATCACAAGTTACTCCAATGTTACATGATGCAACAACCTTATCCTTGTTTTGATCAAGGAGAGAGGAGTGAGACTTTTCAAGCTTGTAGTGAGTCCTATCAAGCTTCTCATGGGCTTCCCTTATCCTCTCATGAGAGCCATTGAGCTCATCAAAGGATTGTTCAAGAGCCTTAAGCTTCTTGCTCAATTCTTTGCACTCCTTCCTCTTTGTCTCAAAGCAATCATACGTTTGCTTCATCATATCAACTAGTTCCTCCTTGGAGTACTCCTCCTCATCATCACTACTATCATCATCACTATCACTATCATCATGAGATTGTACCTTAGTTGGCTTAGCCATGAAGCATGATGGAGTGTCGAAGATGGATGGCTTGTTGTTGATAGCAATGCTTGCCAAAACCTTCTTTTTGGACTTCTTCCTCTCATCATCACTAGAGTCATCATTGGAAGAGTCACTATCATCCCAAGTCACCACATAGGATGCACCCTTCTTCTTCTTGGTGAAGGATAGCTTCTTCTCCTTCTTGTCATGCTTTCTCTTCTTCTTCTCATCATCAGCACTATGATTGGGACAATCCGCAATCATGTGACCGGTGCTCTTGCACTTGTAGCATTTCTTCTCATATTCTTTGCCCTTGAAGTTATCTCTTCTCTTTCTAGCACCATAGCCCTTCTTCTTCATGAACTTTCCACACTTGTGCACAAAGAGGGCCATCATCTCATCATCATCATCACTAGCTTCTTCATCGTCACTAGATTCTTGCTTCTTTGCTTTGCCCTTGCTCTTGGATGATGAAACTTTGAATGCTAAGCCCTTCTTTTCTTTCTTTTCTTCCTTGTCCTCTTCTTCTTCACTTTCTTCATTGTATTGCTCTTCGTTCATGATCTCATCAAGTACTTCATTGGGAGTGATCTTGTCCAAACCATCTCTCCTAATTATTTGCCTCAAGGTTTTGTATCTCTTGGGAAAACAACCAAGAAAGCGGTTTGAGAAGTTGAAGGACCGAGAACGGCGACCAGAGGGGGGGTGAATGGGAGCCTCAAATTTCTCTCGAAATATTCGGGCCACTCTTCCCAAAAACCAAACCCAGTTAATGGGTGGGGGATTCAGACGAAAATAGAGAAATGAAAGCTCACCGGCAGTGGAAGAAAACTCACCGGAAACCCCTAAGAATGAGTTTTCAACCCCTATGGGAAAGAGGCAAGAATTCCAAGCAAATCAGTCAAAAAGACAAGCGACGGACACTGGACAGCAGGGCGACGGACGCTAGAAAACAGCGTGACGGACGCTGGAAGATAGCGCGACGGACACTGGAAGATAGCGCAATAGACGCTGGCGACGGACGCTTAGACGAGCGTCTGTCGGCCTTCCAGAGAGCCTGACAGAACCTGAAAGACTGCAGAGGCGACGGACGGTCGGCGACGGACGCTGAGAAGATCATCCGTCGGCCTACTCGAGAGCAAAACAGAGCTGCACAGCGCACAAAATGCGACGGACGCTGGGCGACGGACTCTGAAGAGCGTCCGACGCCAAAACCAAAAGCCGCAGACGAGCCGAGCGACGGACGCTGACGTCAGCACGTACCAGCGTCCGACGCAAAACCCTTGGAGCGTCGGACGCCCCCGACAGAAACGCAGAAACCTCGAAAAGCAATTTTCTCTTCGTCAAAACTTCCCAAATCCTAACCAAATGATCTCCACTAGTAACCCAACTTGGTAGGCATGTTTCTAGTGCTATGGAGGAGCTATCCCAAAGAAATCATTGCTCAATTTGGAGAGGATTGAAGGGAAACGGGGATTTTGGGGAAAAGGGACAAGAACGAAGAACTCCGCAAAGAAATCACCCAAACTATGTGCTCGTGAGGTTTTAGGAAAATTCCTTCGGTGCAAAGATGCTCCTCACTAGTACCAAGAACTTGGTTCAAACGGATTTGCAAGAGCTACTCCCTACAAAGAGAAATAATCTCGAGAAAAGAGGGAGCAAAAAGCAAAACATGAAGAACACAAGCAAACCGGGGACACGATCAAGAAATCGAAGCCACCATGGCTTACGGAGGTTACGGCCTCCGATTCCTCGCAACAATCACAAGTTCTTACACCGGTGACGCGATGGATCTCAAGCAAGAAGAAACTAGGGAAGGGAAAACCTAGGAATAGGTGGGAGAAGAAGTAATGCAAGAGATGAGGATGAGGATACCCCTTCATCCTCTATTTAACGAGGCTTTGGCTATTTCCCAAATAACCCCCTAGATACAAGACCGAATTACCTAGCCCTAAGACATTGTAATCCAAGTCGGTAACTCTCAGCCACACGTTTGAATGGACGGCCCCGCTTCCTGCCGGGAATTGCTGTCGCCTTGACGCAACCTCCAGGATTCCGCCACGTGCCATCCCCGCTTCCTCAGAAGCTCCGCCTAGGTTTTGAGGCCCCAACCCAGGAAATCCTCCACCAATAGCTTTGGGCTCAATTACCGAACCCCGAGGTTTGCGGCCCAAACTCGGAAACTGACGTGGATGGTTTTGAGGCCCAAAACACCAAACCACCAAACCACTCGACGCGAGCCACCTTGTCTTCGCCCGGTCGGACTCTGAGTCCCCTGAGCCTCCGCTCGACTCACGCGTCCACCGTCTTGACTCGGCCGACTCGGTCTACCTCCATGTCTTCTTTCACTCGCGGGTGCCAAGTACTAGCCACCACAGCTACTCCACTGGCGCCCATGGTCCCTCAGTCCGAGCCCCGCTTCCGCCCTTCACCACTCTTAGTCCATCGGCACCGCAAGCCACTACTCGACCTTCTCCACGCCATTGACCACTGTCACTAGGCATAGCACCTGCACACCACAAGCTGATAGACAAGCACACATTTCTGCTTTCGCAGAGGTGGTTAGGATAAGCCACTCAAACTGAAACACTTACGTGTTGGTCAATCACTCATGATCAAAGCTGAACATCCATGGGTACTTATCCACCATGTGTTCGCAATCCCCCCCTTGATGAGTGCATTGTCAACACAAGTGCATTTCAGATTTTAGCCACATGGTAAAGCTCTCCAAATGACCAAAAAGCTACCAAAGCCAAAACGGGGTCACTTGAGAGAAGCAAACACGATACCAATTAAAAGAGAGAGGCAAAAACGATACCAATTGAAAGCATCCTTCAAACCACCTCATGACAAAGCCACTTACTGATGCCAAACAAAAGCATATGGGCAATCAAAGTTAGCCCTCAAGAAGAGGCAGAAAACGGGCTCAACACCGCTAGCAAGTCCAAGATACCAATCACAGCTCTCAAAGCTCAAACTTCCAATTTAAACACTAGGGGAGCTCAAAAGATACCAATAGAAACCACTTACGTCCCCTAATGCTCAAGAAGCAATCAAAACCTGTCGAAGTCAACAAAACAAGCTAGATCCTCCAGAAGAGGCAAAGGCTCAACACATCTAGCAAAAACTCCCCCTGGGAACTAGCATTCTCAAGATACCAGGAAGGGGTGAAAAGAGCCAAGTCAAAAAGATACCAATTAAGCTCAAAAAGCACATTTGCTCCCCCTTGGAAGTATATGGTAGAAAATGGAATGAAATGCACATCTCTCCCCCTTGTTGACACATGTAGCTCATCAAACATCAACAACTCAAGATCTGGCTACAAATGCCATGAAGTGTAACAAGAGTGCAAAAGCTTCATACTTAGAGCTAAGACAATGAAAAGATGCTCTAAGTGATGTGATCCTGTGATAATAGGAAAAGCTCTACGTGCCCAACAAAGACTCAAGTTGAGCTTAGGATCACTTTAGAGGCTATTTTAGAGAGCATATCATGTGAGAGCAGAGAAAGGGTATCACCTCCTAGAGATAGCTAGACATGGTAAACAAGATAGGATCTATCTCAAAGAAATCTCATGTATAGCAAGTAAAACTATCCCTTAGTAAAGTTCATACAACAAGCCAATGACCCAACTGAATGAATTTTCCAAATTTCAAAGTTTTGCAGCCAATTTTTAGTTTTAGGCACATTTAAGTTGTATGCGAGTGGTTGTCTGCAAAGTGATGCCACTGCTTACCAACCGGGCAAAGTCAAAGGACTTGACACACCGGTTTTGGTCTTACACGACACCGCTCAGGTATCGACCCATATGGGAAGCAGTCTCGAACACACGGTGAAGTGCTCACAAAGCAGACCCAACTCGATCTTTCCAATTCACAAAACAGAGAGCAATTTCATTTTAGATATTAATCATGGTGCTCAAAGGTACTGAATGAAACAAAGAAGAGCCATAGATACAAGCTATATACAGGACAGCCAAGAAGGATCTTCAAAAGCCTACACAAGCTAGTGCCATTTCAGAGGGGACATGGGGAATTTAAATTCAGTTTTAAAGCTCTTCTAAATTAGCTCTAGCATATCATAAAGATCAAAAAGAGTCTAAGTTAGCCAACACCATAGACACATAAAGCACCTCAAACAGAGCATAGATTCATTATATTGGCTATAGATATGAAGCTTAAAATGAACTATGTCACAAATGCAAATGAGATGCAGAATGCAATGACACCAACTAACACAAACAAGACACCAAGAGAGAAGGACAAAGAAAAGACAAAAAGAACCAGAAAGAACTATGATACACAAAACTTTCCTCCTCTAAAAATAAAAGCAAACACCCAACTCACCCCGAAGGCGAGAAAACGCAGCTTGAACCAAAGGCTTAGTGAGAATATCCGCAAGCTGGTTTTGGGTCTCGACATGCCGGAGGTCAATGTCGCCCTTCTCATATTGATCATGCAAAAAGTGAAAGCGGACCTCAATGTGCTTGGTCTTCGAATGAAGCACGGGATTTTTAGCCACACTGATTGCACTCGTGCTATCACAAAGCAAAGGCACCTTAGTAAGCTCAAGACCGAAATCTCTCAAAGTGGAAATCATCCAAAGCAACTGAGAGCAACAACTAGCCGCGGCAACGTACTCAGCTTCGCACGTCGACTGTGCCACGCTAGACTGCTTGCGAGAAGACCAAGAAACCAAAGAAGACCCGAGAAACCGGCAAGTCCCAGAAGTGACTTCCGATCAAGTCAGCATCCAGCAAAGTTGGCGTCAGAATAACCGCAAAGCACAAGAGAGGAAGAGGTGGAGAACCAAAGACCAAATTCGGAAGTGAAGCACAAGTACCTCATGATGTGTTTCACCGCCTGCTTGTGCGAAGTCCATGGGGACGCCTGAAAGCGTGCACACAGGCAGACGGCGAACTGAATGTCCGGCCGGGTCGCCGTCAGGTACAGAAGCGACCCGATCATTCTTCGGTACTCGGTCTGGTCCACCGCCTCTCCTTCCTCGTCCGCATCCAAGGCAGTAGTGGTTGACTTAGGCGTCGAGAGGGGCTTTGCCTTGCTCATGTCAAACTTCTTCAAGATATCCTTCGTGTACTTTCCTTGGTGCACAAACGTCCCTTCCCGGGTTTGCTTGATTTGCAACCTGAGAAAGAAGGTCAACTCTCCCATCATGCTCATCTCAAATTCCCTGCTCATAAGATCTGCAAACTTAGCAACAAGAGCATGAGAAGAATCACCAAAGATGATATCATCCACGTATATTTAGACTAGGAGACTATCTTTGCCTTGCTTGAGGAGAAACAACGTCTTATCTACCGATCCCATTTTAAAGCCCTTAGCAAATAAAAAGGTTTTTATCCTATCATACCATGCTCTAGGTGCTTGTTTCAAACCATACAAAGCTTTGTGAAGTTTAAAAACATGGCTTGGAAACTTGGGATTTTCAAAACCAGGAGGTTGTTTAACATAAACTTCCTCCTATATGTAGCCATTTAAGAAAGCACTTTTAACGTCCATTTGAAAAAGTTTGAAACCTTTAGAAGCCGCAAAAGCTAGAAGGATTCTAATGGCTTCTAAACGAGCTACGGGAGCAAAGGTTTCCTCATAGTCTACTCCCTCCTTTTGACAAAAGCCTTGAGCTACCAACCTAGCCTTGTTGTGCACTACCACCCCATCTTCACTTTGTTTATTTTTGTAAACCCATTTGGTACCTATGAGGTGGCAACTAGGTGGTGGAGGAACTAAGACCCAAATGCGGTTTCGCTCAAAGTTTTCTAACTCCTCATGCATGGCATTAACCCAATCCAGATCCATCAAGGCGTGTCCAACATCTCAGGGCTCAAAAGAAGCGACCAAAGCCGAATGAGCAAAGTGAGAGATATAGGACCTGGACCGCGTGACTCAACGGTCAATGTCACCGATGATGTTCTCCGGCGGGTGCTGCCGCTGGATGTGGCGGGGAGCCTGCCTGGACGAAGTGGCCTCCCCCTCAACAGCAGCTGGAGCTCCCTCAGGTGCAACGGGCACCGACTGAGGAAGCTGCTCGAACAGCCCCCATGTCGAGGTAGTAGGATCGGGACCGTGAGCCGAAGTGGACATCGCAGGGTCGACGGGGGCAGCCGGTGGAGTCATCTCGGGATCACCCCAATCGGCGTCGTCCTGCTCCTCCTCCACAAAGATGCTAGTGTTCACCTCATCATCACCTGCAAGCTCAAAAGAAGTGGAAACACAGGGCATAGTTTCATCGAAAGTAATTTCACAAGTCTCCATCACTCGGTTAGTCTCAAGGTTAAGTGCACGATAAGCACGAGAGTGAGTAGAATAACCCAGAAAGATACCGTCAGAAGACCTTGATTCAAATTTATCCAACTTACCGCCCTTTTTGAGGATGAAGCACCTGCACCCAAACACCCGTAGGTGACTTACCTTGGGTGGTCTCCCAAATCGTAGCTCATAAGACGTATTTTTCTTGAAAGCTTGGAGAAAAATGCGATTGGAAACATAGCAAGCTGAACTAAGTGCTTCGGCCCAATACCGCCTAGGAATCCTATGCTCATCGAGCATCGTCCTGGCCATCTCAACTAGGGTCTGATTCTTGCGCTCAACAACACCGTTCTGCTGGGGAGTGTGAGGTGAGGAAAACTGGTGATCGATACCCAAAGAAGAGCAAAGAGTTGCAAATTGAGCATTCTTGAATTATGTGCCATTGTCATTGTGGATAGCTCTCATGGCATTCTTATGTAGCTCATTTTGCAATCTCAAAATCAGATCTCGAACAAGTGGAAAAGCCTCATCCTTACTCTCCAAAAAGAACACCCAAGAGTATCTCGAGTAGTCATCAACGACTACAACCACATACCACTTCCCTCCTTCCGACCTGACCCGAGCTGGACCAACTGTGTCCATGTATAAGAGCTCGCCGGGTCGAGTGGTCATGATCTCAGTCACAGGAGGATGGGAAGCAACAACCATCTTGCCATGCCTGCAAGGATGGCAAACCAAATCCTTCTTGAACTTTAGCTTTGGCAATCCTTGGATAAGGTCCATTGAGCTAAGCCTTGCAAGCAAGTCAAAACTCAAATGTCCCAATCTCCTATGCCACTTCCAAAGCTCGGAAGAAGAACCGGCAAGAAGACAACGAGAAGGTCCGGAAGAGATAGTAAAATCCGCACGAAAAACCTTCCCGAAGGGTAAAATCCGGCAAACAAGCTCACCACAAGAGTCCAAAATCCGAGAGAGATTAGGCTTGAAACTCACTTCAGAACCGTCATCAAGGAGTTGCGAAACCGAAAGAAGGTTAAAATGCAAGTTCGCAACCAAAGCAACATCCTTGAGGACAAAAGAAGAGTTCACTAGGATGGACCCCCGGGAGACAACCTTACCTTTACTCTTGTCCCCGAATGTGATATACTCGGTGTGGTGCACGGGGTCGAGGCTGGAGAACCACTTGGCACTTCCGGTCATATGGCGTGAACATCCGGAATCCACAAGCCAAGTCTCCTCTAGTCCTCCTTCCTACATCAATAAAAAGACATAGGGTGAGCAAACGGTCCAACACTGGGGTTAGTAAACTGTGAAGGATACCAGTGTTGTCCCACTTTCCCAAAGAATGGGTTAGGAGAAAAACCAAACATCTCCTGCCCCACGGAAGGATAGCGATCACCACGATAGGGAAAACGTGGTCCGTTAGAGAAGGGTGGAGTAAGGCCACCGCCACGATGCCCACAGTCGTATGGGTCACGACCGGTACCCCGCCAGGCACGACCACCACGTGGTCTCGCCTCCTGAGGCCTAGCACCTTGAGGCATTGTACCTCTAGGCCTAGTAGTGCGCCTCCGAACTTTCGGTTCACGCACCCCAACTCGTGGGTGGTACATGTCCCGGTTGTTCAACTCAACCTGCCTCTGATCATCTCTCTTCCTCCTAAAGAAAAACTCAGCCAAGTGCCCATCCCGCTCACAATACTCACAATGGTACCTCACCACACTCTTGGTAGGCACTCTCTTGTTGGGTTGGGTGGCTCTAGCTTTCTTAGGAAGGGGATCACTAGAGATGTCTGGCAATGTGTCAAGTGGGTTGCGAAGATGGTTCGGTTTTGCAATCCACACTTGCTTCTGTGAAGTGGTTTTGGGTGGCTCTTCAAACATGGCATCTCTCACAGGAAACTCAGAGGGGTCGGTAGGCTTAGGTGGAGTGATCTTGCTAAGCTTGGGAGTTGTGGTGGGTTTCTCATTCTCGCTCAAACCACTGCACTCACCGATCTTACCGAACATGCTATCGTCCTTCCCACCTATAGCAAAGTCTACTCCCGTGTTGCCAGCCCTTTTGCATTGGCTGAGCATCATCCCCAACTGCGGCTCTCGGCAAGACGCCCAGCTCAAGATGGACCGAAGGTATGTGTTTTCTTCCTCGGTACGCACCTTGTCGTGTCTACACGACGCGATCTCAAGATCCAAAGCCTCAAAGCGTTCCGACTCTCTAGTGCTATCTAAGCTGACATTCTCTAGCATAGCAATCCTAGCATCTCTTTGTGTCAGCTCAGAATGCAAGCCTAAGCAAGACTTGCACGCACCAAGTAAGCTAGGCCTAGCCTTCAGCTCACTGACCTCCTCAAGTAGAGTGTCATACTTGTCCTGGAGAGTGACAAGACTAGACATGTGGATGGCACAAGCATCACACTCTACCTCCTCGGTAACCACCACTAATGCCTTAGCAAACTCTAGCTCATGCAGCGTGCTAAGATACTTAGCCTTGAAATCGTTCCTCTCGCACGTGGAACGCTTGAGCAAAGCATCCTGACTCATCAAGGTGTCATTCAAAGACTCAATATCGAGAGAGAGAGAGAGAGATGCGATGGTGGGTGGTACCTCGGTGTGTCGGAGTCGTAGTCATAGTCGGGGCCATCCTTGCGCTTGCCAACCTTGCCTTCTTCTCAATCGCCATGGTGCAAAAACCACCGTGCATGGCGTCGGGGTCCGTTGAGCTTGTCCTCAACCTTTCCCTTGGACTCATCATCGCTCGAAGAAGCACCTCCGTCGGAGGAGGCATCGATGTCACTGAGGGAGGCGAGGAAGGCTTGGTGCTTGGCCTTCACCTTGTCGATCACCTTCTTGGAGGACCTTCCATGGTAGCCACCCTTGGGCTTGTGCTTATCCTCGAAGTGATGCTCGCACTTGTCCTTGCGCTTGGTGAAGTCACCCACAGCTTTCTTGGGGCAATTTGCGATGAAGTGATCATCATCACCACAACGGTAGCACCCCTTGGCTGAGCCACCACACCGACGGTTCAAACGGTTGTTGTGAAACCATGAGAACTTGGTGATGACCAAAGCCAACTCATCATCTCCAAGAGCCTCCACTTGCTCCTCTGTCACAGAAATCAAAGACAAAGCAAACAAAGAGTGTGAAGGGTTAGAGGAGGAAGAAGACGTACCGTTGGGGCCAGAAACCAACGCCACAGATGGTTTCGACGGGTTTTCAAGCTTGGCCCGGGTCTGGTAGTCAATCTCCGAGGACTTGAGCTTGCTGAACAACTCATCCACGGTCAGGGCATCATAGCCCGGTGACTCCTGAATGGCAGCCACCTTCATCTCCCACACCTTCCGATCAAGAGCATGCAAAAGCTTGATAGCCATCTCATGATCATCATAAGGAAAGTTGGCTCGATTAACACACATCTTGTTGACGATAGATTGGAAGCGAGTGAACATCCCGTCAACAGATTCGTCGGCCAACTGAGAAAAGTTCTTGTACTCTCTACGGTACGTGTCGAAGAGTCTGGACTTGATCTGGGTGTTACCCTCATGATATCGCACAAGTGTTTGCCAGATCTCTCGTGCCGTAGTGAGACTTGAAACTCTCTCGAACTCCGGAAGAGACAGACAAGAGAAGAGAATGCTACGGGCTCTTGCATTAGATGCATGCTGCGTAACCTGCGCATCGGTGATCCGAGCCTCAAGAACCACGTAGTTCTCATTCTCACAATTCTCCCAAAACTTTGTGTCAAGCCCTTGGAGGTAAGCTGACATGCGCACCTTCCAATAGGCAAAGTTGGTTCCATCGAAGTAAGGAGGTTTACCAGCACCTCGCTCCTTAACCGGCTCTGATACCAATTGAAGAACCGAGAACAGCGACTAGAGGGGGGGTGAATGGGAGCCTCAAATTTCTCTTGAAATATTCGGGCCACTCTTCCCAAAAACCAAACCCAGTTAATGGGTGGGGGATTCAGTTGAAAATGGAGAAATGAAAGCTCATCGGCAGTGGAGGAAAACTCACCGGAAACCCCTAAGAATGAGTTCTCAACCCCTATGGGAAAGAGGCAAGAATTCCAAGAAAATCAGCCAAAAAGACAAGCGACGGACACTGGACAGCAGGGCAACGGACGCTGGAAAACAGCGCGACGGACGCTGGAAGATAGTGTGACGGACGCTGGCAACGGACGCTTAGGCGAGCGTCCGTCGGCCTTCCAGAGAGCCTGACAGAAGCTGAGAGACTGCAGAGGCGACGGGCGGTCGGCGACGGACGCTGAGAAGATCGTCCGTCGGCCTACCCGAGAGCAAAACAGAGTTGCACAGTGCACAAAATGCGACGGACGCTGGGTGACGGACTCTGAAGAGCATCCGATGCCAAAACCGAAAGATGCAGACAAGCCGAGCGACAGACGCTGACGTCGGCACGTACCAGCATCCAACGCCAAACCCTTGGAGCGTCCGACACCCCCGACAGAAATGTAGAAACCTCGAAAAGCGATTTTCTCTTCGTCAAAACTTCCCAAATCCTAACCAAATGATCTCCACTAGCAACCCAACTTGGTAGGCATGTTTCTAGTGCTATGGAGGAGCTATCCCGAAGAAATCATTGCTCAATTTGGAGAGGGTTGAAGGGAAATGAGGATTTTGGGGAAAAGGGGCATGAACGAAGAACTCCGCAAAGAAATCGCCCGAACTATGTGCTCATGAGGTTTTAGGAAAACTCCTTCCGTGCAAAGATGCTCCTCACTAGTACCAAGAACTTGGTTCAAACGGATTTGCAAGAGCTACTCCCTACAAAGAGAAATAATCTCGGGAAAAGAGGGAGCAAAAAGCAAAACGCGAAGAACACAAGCAAACCGGGGACACGATCAAGAAATCGAAGCCACCATGGCTTATGGAGGTTACGGCCTCCGATTCCTCGCAACAATCACAAGTTCTTACACCAGTGATGCGGTGGATCTCAAGCCCGAAGAAACTAGGGAAGGGAAAACCTAGGAATAGGTGGGAGAAGAAGTAATGCAAGAGATGAGGATGAGGATACCCCTTCATCCTCTATTTAACGAGGCTTTGGCTATTTCCCAAACAACCCCCTAGATACAAGACCGAATTACCTAGCCCTAAGACATTGTAATCCAAGTCGGTAACTCTCAGCCACACGTTTGAATGGACGGCCCCGCTTCCTGCCAGGAGTTGCCATCGCCTTGACGCAACCTCCAGGATTCCGCCACGTGCCATCCCCGCTTCCTCGGAAGCTCCGCCTAGGTTTTGAGGCCCAAACCCAGGAAACCCGCCACCGGTAGCTTTGGGCTCAACTACCAAACCCCGAGTTTTGCGGCCCAAACTCGGAAACCAACGCGGATGGTTTTGAGGCCCAAACCACCAAACCACTCGACGCGAGCCACCTTGTCTTCGCCCGGTCGGACTCCGAGTCCCCTGAGCCTCCGCTCGACTCACGCGTCCACCGTCTTGACTTGGTCGACTCGGTCTACCTCCATGTCTTCTTTCACTCGCCGGTGCCAAGTACTAGCCACCAGAGCTAGTCCGCCGGCGCCCATGGTCCCTCAGTCCGAGCCGCTCTTCCGCCCTTCACCACTCTTAGTCCATCGGCATGGCAAGCCTCTACTCGACCTTCTCCACGCCATTGACCACTGTCACTAGGCATAGCACCTGCACACCACAAGCCGATAGACAAGCACACATTTCTACTTTCGCAGAGGTTAGGGTAAGCCACTCAAACTGAAACACTCACGTGTTGGTCAATCACTCATCATCAAAGCTGAACATCCATGGGTACTTATCCACCATGTGTTCGCAGAAGTCTTCATCTTTGACCTTCTCACCCAAGCTCTTGAGATCATTGATGATCACTTGGAGCCTATGGAACATCTCCGGGATGGACTCATCATCCTTAATCTTGAAGTGAGATAGCTTGTCCTTGAGCATGTACAACTTGGCATTCTTTACCGTTGAAGTGCCTTCATATGTATCTTCTAGTCTCTTCCACACTTCACTTGCCTTCTCAAGATCTTTGATTTGTTCAAACACCTTGGAGTCAATGCCATTGTAAATCACATTGAGTGCCATGGTGTTGCATTGTCGGTTCTCTTGCTCTCTAGGTGTGGGATCGGCTTCATCAAGAATGACAAAGTCATGTTCGGTCACACTCCACACCTTCTCATGTATTTAGCCTAAATGCATCTTCATCTTCCTCTTCCAATAATCAAATGAGGTGCCATCAAACATTGGCGGTTTGCTCCCCACATGGTTGACTGATATTTGAGCCATCACTAACACCAAAGGTTGTTAAGCCTTGATAATAGCGGTGACCATGGTTCTGATACCACTTGAAAGGTCCTAGATGGCTAGAGGGGGGTGAATAGCCTCATAAAAATTCTACAAATCACTAGAGCAAAAGGTTAGATAACACTTAAGTAAAGCTTTTTGATCTAGCTCTACTTGGGGTGCAAATCCACCTATCTAATGCAATTCTAGTTATCTAAGTGCTTAACAATCAATAGCAAGAACCTAAAGCACTTAGCACAAGCTAGCAAGAACAACTACTAAAGAAACTAACTAGCAAGCTAACTAGACAAGATAAGAAAGAGTAAATACAAGGGAGGAGGTGATTGCTTATACCGATGCCTTGTGTAGAGAATATACCAATGAAGAGCCAAACACAATATGAACACCAAAGAGTATCCGGGAGACAAGATGACAATTGATTTTTCTCCTGAGGTTCACTTGGTTGCCACCAAGCTAGTCCCCGTTGTGTCGACTACTCAAGTGGTGATTCGGTGGCTAATAGGCAATGACAAGCCTAACCCACTAACTCGGACACCACAAGAATCCACCCAAATGAGAGTAACTCAATGACACGAGCAATCCACTAGAGTTACCCTTTGGCGCTCCGCCGAGGTGGGTACAAGCCCTTTCACAATCGTCGAAGCCGACCGCAAACAATAACCAATTGCGCCGAAGCTTCCTCAATCGCCCAAGCCATCTAGGTGTTGGCAAACACCAAGAAGAACAAGAAATCCCACGGCGATGACGATGACCAAGTGCCACTAAGATGCAATGCAATGATCAATGCACTTGGTTCACTCAAACTCTCACAAGAATGCAATTGAAGCAAAGAGAGATGAGTTGGGGGCTATCTCAAGCAAGCACAAGTGTATCAAATGAATGAGAGGTGCAAGAGAGTGCCCTTGGAGCCGGCCACAACACTTAAATAGCAACCCAAACCGAGCTAGCCGTTTTGCTCCACTTTCATGATTTTCTGCATCCAGACGGCGCTTAGCGTCCGGTCGCCACGCAGAGAGCTCCCCGAGGACTCCAAACCTCCGGACCCAAGTCCGGTGCCTGCGTCCGGACTGTCTTTAGCGTCCGGTTCCTCTGTCCAGTGAGCCCAAGGGCTAGGGTATGCCTCCGGTCGCAAGACCAATGGTCCGGACGGCCTCTTGCCTGCGTCCGGACCCTGCGTCCGGAGCCCCTCTGAGTTCCAGATCGAGCTGCTTCTTCTTCTCCAAGCTTCTATGTGCTAACACCTTGTGACCCATCACTTGGTTACCTATGTTAGCTTTTTACAACATATATTCTTGGATTTAGTTTTGTTTGTGTCACTTAGGTTCATTTTATATGGATGAAATGCAAACCTAGTGGCACATGATAACCGCAATCGAAACGACTTTTCCCTTCTTAATAGTACGGCTATCTATGCTAAAGGTGATCACACTCTCTATAGTGTCTTGATCACTAAACCAAAAATGGCCCTATGATATACCTTTGCTTTGAGCCCATTTTTGTTTTTTCTCTTTCTTCTTTTCCTTAGTCCATGGAGCACTTGAACCATCATGGTCATCCATCTAGCTCCATAGATCAAGGTGAACCACCCTATCTTGATCATACACTTAGTTCAAGGGTTAGTCCATAGGTTTGATCAATTAACCAAAACCAAACAAGGTCTTTCACCAAGGCCGAACGATTCATCGCTACGGCTCATGACTTAGCAGGCACGTCAGGACATACAAGTGAAACAAAAGCTCACCGCCCCGAATATTATACAACTTTGTAGTTTTCACTTAGACGTCTGAACACTTGTATCCAAGATACAAATTACCGCTGTCCCACAGCAAAATAGAGCATGACAATAAAGTTGACACTCCCAAACAGAAGAAAGCACGACTAAAGATCAGTCACTACAATGATTACAACTTCATTCTACTGATGCGATAACCAACGACCTCACTAATATGCCTAGTCCAGAGATCAAACTCATGTTGAAGTTGACATTGCCAGCTATAGTACATGATGATCCTAGGCATATTGTTGCCTGGTGGACCAAAACGGCGGCACTCGTTCCAGATGCACAGATGAGGACCGGCGACGACGACTAAATCCGGCACATCCTCCGGGGCATGAATCCACCGCCGCCGCCGCCAGATGATGTGAATATTGTCACAAGATCGCTCCCGAAGACTACGCAAACCTCGATCACAAAACTGACCATCTGGAAGGGCACCTCCATTGAGACGTTCGATGATAGCAAGCTTCTCCGAGTTCGCCGAATTAGCATAATACAACATCATGGCTCTGAAATACATCGCAACCTCATCCCCAGCAGCCACCGCTCGCTTGATAAGCAACTGCCCATCAGGATCTGTCCCCCACAACATCAATCTCTCCAAACCACAAAAAAACAACGCTTCGGGGTGATCAGCCTCAAGAAAGCGCTGCTCGAAGGCAGTCTCCAAACAAGGGAAGTAGGGCCGGCAATAATCCTGGACACGCCGAAAGGACAAGAGCCGAATCGTCGAAGCATCATCGCAAAAGTCACAGAAGAGATGACAGACCGAGCGAATCTTCACATACTCACGCACATTGTCGCCGTCATCGATCGCACGAAGAAGAATCCGGAAGATCAGGTCCTCCGGCAGAGCCAGCAAGGCAGTGAAACCCACCGCAGGGCGCGCACCGCCACCCTCCATCTCCATCGACAAAAACCCTAGTACCGACGAATCCCCTATACTCTTCGATCACCCTTCGCGGCCAGCAAGCGTGGAGATTTGGATGGAAATCCTCTCAAGATCACAAGAATAAATAGCACAGAATCGTTGGCGCACTCTGTAAGGCAATCAGACGCGACCCTTCCCGTTCTCCTTTATACCGAGTGGCGCGGAGCTTCACCTTCCAGGATTTTTGGGAAACTGCAACGATCGAATACGGAACCGCCATGATGCCCACTCTGTGCGCCTCAAACACGGGCCAGTAACTGCGTGGTTAATTCGGCCCATTTACTCCCTTTCCATTCTCCCTTATATATTTACTTCTAGATAATTCCCCCAATTTACGGCTAATGGTTTTTTGAATATCACCAGAGGACTGGACCGCAACTTTGTTATAATCTGTTTTTGTGCAGCCACAGTAACATGGCTATAGTATCCTGGTCGGCGAGACCCGTAAAGCTTGCGGTGTGACCACACTCGGGGACTCCGTCGACAGCAACCATGACTCGGCTGCCTAGTCGCATTCCCGACCAGGCTCGGGGACTTTGTCCAAAGTCACACCGAGCAAGGCTCGGGGACTGTGGCCATGGCACAGAAGGGCGGCGAAAAAGAAGGACAACACCCGGGGACTATGAATCAAGCAACATGATCCTACTACAAGAAAGCCTCCAGCTCCTCACATCAGGCTCGGGGACTACGGGCATTCGCAGTCATTTCTCACTAAACTCACATTTCAGTTTTTCAATTTTCAAGTATCTGATCCCGATACAAGAAGCTTCTAGTTTCTTACATCAGGCTCGGGGACTACGGGTATTCGCTGTCGTTTTTCAAACTCTTGCTTCATTTTACATACCTTATGCATCTTTTTATAAAGCATGTGACCACGTGCATACTTCACCTGCTACTTTTTGTATTGTCCTTGTAGAGCCTAAGTGGGTACACTTCACCTCGCGGTGAATGTACTGATTTTATTCTCGACAAAGCTTTGCTATTTTTTGTATTGTCCTTGCAGAGCCTAAGTGGGTACACTTCACTAGGGAAGGACTTTTCAAAAGTTCTTTCTTCTTCAGCACGTCACATCCTCCTAACAAGCAACCGCAGCACCCGACGAGGCGACCAGCTCGCCCATCACGCTACGACGATCTCGACCAGCCCGCCCTGGTCGGGAGGCTTCTCCGATCAGCACCTCGACCAGGGAGCCTGGTCGGGGCTTCACGACGACCACGACGCATGATGGCGACCAGCTGAACACCTCCAAGGACAATATTGCAGGCTCGCCCGAAGAATATAACGTGCTCGGGGACTTGTTGGGGATATTACCTCGGCATATCCCCAGGGATCTTATGGGCCTACCAACTAGAAGACGGCCCAGCCCACGAGACCTTGCGGCACGCGACCAGCTCGTCGTGCTCGCCAAGGACTCCGAAGAAGTCTTGTTCGCCAAGGAAGATCCTAGTAGATAGGCTCGGATCCCTTGCCTAAAGGGACCGATCGTAATCTGTTAGGATATGGAAACTGTAACCCTGCTCACTGGCTATATAAGGAGAGCGGGGCCCCCCTCCAAAAACTCTCTCTCAGATCATCTATAGATCTTGTAACCTAATACTCAGATCAATCTAGCCATCAAAACATAGGACGTAGGGTATGACGGTGATTTGTCGGCCCGAACCTGTCTAAATCGCCGTGTCTACGCTCTCTGTGTTACGCTTGATCATCGTCGCCACACCTCCACCTACAATCTACTACTGTAGGGTACCCCCTAGGTAGACTGCGACGCATATTCCGTCGACAACTACCACAAATCTGGCTAGACAGGGGATATCTATGAGTATCCTAGCCCAAACACCACGTTTACGCTAGAGATGATTACCCTACTCTCTACGCGAAGAGAATAAAGTAAACTCACAAACCAAAGAATAATACAACAGTGAACTTACTAGAATTAGAAGTCAAAATACCGAAGAAATCCTAGGAGCAAGCCTCGGGTTAGAAGACTTGATCCCGCAGGTACAAACCGGAGAGGAGACATCGACAGGCTGGACTTCCTCCAATCCACACCTCCACTCTAACTCTCTCAATCTAGAAGAGTAAACTCTAATCGCACATAGAAACTAAGGATAGTTTCTCTTGATTGCTAATCCCTAGAGAATAGATCCATAAGGGATCCTCTCTGGCGAATTCTCTCTGGAAAATATGCAAATGAATAATGGATTGCCTTTAGCTAGGGGGCAGGGGTCCTCCTTATATAGCCCCCTCAAATGATTGTCAGTCGTCGGATCAAACTGACCTTAATGAAGGGTTTAGATTAAACCTCAAAGGTGGTGGAACCCTAATCCACGAGGCGGAGCCTGCGTGGCTCTGAGCCTTGGGCGGCCGCCCTACCCTGCTGACAGGTGGACCCCTCCTTCCTAGGGGTTGGTTCTGGAGTCTTCTAGATTGCTCTTTTTCGTTCGAAGGTGTTATGTGTCTATGTAATCCTTACTTGTGGGCCTCTTTTGCTCTTTTGTAGTTGTCTCCCTGCAGAAACAGATAAACACCAAAACTCGTGGAATTCTGTTAGTTAAAACCCTATGTCTAGGTGGTGTGTTGCAAATATATCCTTTCTTCTGTTTAGTTGACACTTAGAATTGATACTTAAGAGGTGTCAATAGAGGTGCAGATCGATGGCGTCGAGGGAAAAAGACGACGTCGGTGGCGTCGATGGAAGAAGACGGCGTCGACGACGTAGAGGGAAGAAGACATCCAGCGAGCAGTCGCGACGGCGCTTCCCAAAAACCTGATACGTCCCCTACCCCATGTAGGGATGCGAGACACCGGCTCCGGAGCCTGCTCTCCCGGTGCCGATGGCACGTCGGCGACGGGATTGGGAAGAATGGCAGCAGCGCAGTGTAGTGGACAGGATGAGAATCAACTCGTACTGAGGGCGACGTCTCGCCCTTTATTTATACACGGGGGCACGACTAAGGGAAGCAATTAGCCGCTCAATCACAGCATTACGGTAATTGACCTGCCATTAGTGCAATTACCATAATATGAGATTAATTGCTTGCCAAAATTGGCCAGCGCAATTTTCTCCATGCATGCAAAAATTTAGAGCAGCAAAAGGAAGTCGCGCACCCGCAAGATCGGGACGGGAAATTGTCGGACCATTCACGCGCATGTCGTGTGTACGTGCCCATTGGCACTGCACCGCCCGGCCCGACGAGGCGAGGCGAGCAAGCGCGCGCGTGTGTTTCTTCCTTTCCTCTCCTCATTCATTGCTCAACTAGAAGAAGTGAGCTCACCTCTTTAAGGAGGTCTCACTCCTTCTAGATAGGCAATGTGGGACTAAAGTCCCCCCACCATGCCATACATGTGTGAGTGGGCCTTTGAGATTTATTTAGAATCGTTATTTGGGCCTTAGCCCAAAACCTCTAATTGATAATTAGGTGCTCCTAGAAAATATCTATTCAAGGAGGTGTCTATGTATGTTCCAAATGCCTCATAGAACATAAAAACAAATCAAGAACATAAAAAACTACAACACAAAGATCTTCAAGAAATTGACCAAAAGAAACTAGGAATGGGCATTTTTTGAGAGAGGAACTAAAGAGATGAGAGCTAAGCTTCAAGCAAAGATTTGGCCAAGTTCCAAGGACCCCAAAACCAATCAAAATGACTTTAGGAAATCATACATCACATAGATCCAAAAATCACAAAAGAAAAATGACAAAAATTCACAAAAAGAACAAAATTAGGGATTCAGGAGGTGACAAGAGAGGTGAATTCACATGAATTTTTTCTAGATTAAACAACCATGAATTGACCTATATATCATATTAGCATAACTCTAAACATTTTCCCACTCATCTCTACTATAATGGATCAATCAAAATTATACTAGGTCCTCCTAGGAAAATGTCACCCGAGGAGAGCCTTCAAGCATTGTGCACCCAAAAAATACATAGACAATGGACCAATCAAAATTACATTAGGTCCTCCCAAGAAAATGCCCCTCGTTGAGAGCCTTCAAGTATTGTGCACCCAAAAGATACAAAAAACATTTGTCTCCATTAAAATCAAGGGTTAATGAAACACAAAATCTTATCCGACGACCAATTTATCATGATTGATGACAGGCTTCTCACCTCTCCATCCCACGCATGCGGGCTTGAAATGTGCCCCACACACGTGGTGACTTGGTGCGAACACATGGTTGATAAGTGCCCATGATGTTCAGTTTTTATGATGAGTGATTGCCAACATGAAGCATTTCAGATGGAGCATGTTACATCTAACCTACTGCGAAAGCAGGAGTGTGTATGTTCTTGGCTTGTGTTGTGCTGGTGTCGAGTCTGGAGGTGGTAGTCAATGGCAAGGTGAAGTTCAAGTAGAGACGTGTCGTGCCAATGGACCGGGAGTGGAGAAGGGCGGACATGAGGCATGTACTGACGGACCGGAGGGCTGAAGGACTAGCCATGGTGGCTGGAACTTGGCATCAACAAGTGCAAGAGTACATGGAGGTAGACCATGTTGACCAAGTCAAGATAGCGAGCAAGCAAGTCGAGCGGGAAGGTTCCAGAGGACTTGGTGCTCGGGAAGTTCAGGACGCAGTGACACGTGTCGAAGTGGGGGACGTGTATGGAGTACGCTACTCACAAGCGGTTTGACAGTTCAGGCCTCAAAACCATCGGGACGACGGTTTGCGGGTTTGTGCCTCAAAACCGGGGTTTCGTGGTTTGGGCTCAAAACCATCGGTGGCGGTTTTACGGGTTTGGGCCTCAAAACCCGGGCGGAACTTCCGAGGAAGCAGGGATGGCACGTGGAAAAATCTTGAAGGTTGCATTGAGGCAACAACAAGTGCAAAGAGGAAGTGGGGTCGTCCGATCAAGATGAAGGAGAAGGTTTTGGAGAGTTGGATGACAATGTCTTAGGCCTAGGTGGTTTTCTCATGTATAAGGGGGCTATTTGAAAATGTCCAATAGACCCGTTAAATAAGAATGAAGGTGTATCCTCATTCTTATCTCTTGCATTTTCAATCTCCCACCTATTTTCCTAGGTTTTCCCTTTCCTTATCCTCATCCTCAACTAGTTTATCTTGCTACTTGAAAGCCCGTATTTGATTTTGTGTAATTAATGAAACCTATGCTACTAACCTATTGTCTCTAGAGGGATAATATGAGATAGGTTGGTACACTTCGAGTTGTGGAGCAAAGATGGAAAGTGATGGATCCAGTGCACAACTTGAAGAAAAGAAAGAGAGAAACACAAGGATGAATCAACGCAAAGGTATAAAGCTATATGTTCTTTTGTTTTGGCACTAAAGACACCATAGAGGGTGTAAGTGCATTTAGGATTGATAGCCGTACTGTTAAGATAGGAGAAATGCTTAGTGACTCGGTTGTCAAGTGTCACTAGGTGATCTATACATGTGCATTGTGTTTAAGCATATAGTGGCACTTGGGCTTGCATTGTTGTGGATTTCTCTTGTTATTCTTGGAGTTTGTTGACTCCTAGATGACTTGGAGCAGCAGGATCGTTGAGCGGAGGTTTGGTGATTGTCTCCGGCTCTGATCATTGGATTGTGAGGGGTTCTTGAGCCTTCCCCATGGGAGATTCACGAAAGACGTCTCTAGTGGATTGCTTGTAGCTTGTGGATCTCTATCTTGTGTTGATTGAGTGGCACCTGGTAGCGGGTTAGGTATCTCAAGCCTATTAGCACATGAATCACCAAGTAGGTGTATCGCTACAACGAGGGCTAGCTTGCCGACAAGCAAGTTAACCTCGGTAAAAATCATTGTGTCAACCTTCTTGCTGAGGATTTCATTTGTGCTATTGGTATATTGGTTATATTCTCTCTTTGCATTGGTATAACCCTCCCAACTCTCCTCTTTGCTATTATTTGATTACATTCTTGCAAAGTAGAGTACCATAGTTATCTTGTATATCATCTTGCCTAGTTTAGCCTTGTTTATCAATTTATCTATCTAGCTTTCTCTTGTGTGATATCCTTTAGCTAGTAACTAGAATTGTGGGTAGGTGGCTTGCAACTTTTGGTAGTGCTAGCGCAAAATTTGTATTTATCCTTTTTGTTATACTAATCACTTTTGGGAGGGAGAAAATGAGGGAATGAAAGAGGTGAGGGTGCTAAGCGCCCCATCATCCTTATTTAACAGCGCATTTGGACATTTCCAAAACACCGCCTAGATACATGAGCGAATTACCTAGTCCCGAGACACTCCAATCCAACTCAGCAGATATTTATTTTGACTTGATCGTACGACTCCGCTTCCTGCCCGAACTTGTCATCGCCTCGACGCAACCTTCAGGATTCTGCCACGTGCCGCCCCTGCTTCCTCCGAAGCTCCACCCAGGTTTGAGGCCCAAACCCGTAAACCGGTCCACCGGTGGCTTTCGACTCAACCATCGAACCCCGAGTTTTGAGGCCCAAACTCGGAAATCGTCTGCCGGTGGTTTTGGGGCTCAACCACCAAACTCCGAGTTTTGAGGCCCAAACTAGAAAACCTCCCGTTGGTGGTTTTGGGGCTCAACCACCAAACTTCGAGTTTTGAGGCCCAAACTCGGAAACCGCTCGACACGTGCCACCGCGTCCTCGCTTGGTCGGTTGCCAAGTCTTGAGCTAAGTATCGTACTCCATACGAGTCCCTCGCGCTCTACTTGCACGTCCGCCATCTTGACTTGGTCAACACAGTCTACCTCCATGTCTTCTTGCACTTGTCGATGTCAAGTGCTAGCCACCACAGCTAGTCCTTCGGCCCTCCGATCCGTCGGTGTCACACCCGGTTTTAAGAACAAAACCAGGCTCGCCATATGTGTGCCCAGGAAGTCCACACATACAACAACAGAATAGGAGAATATCAGAATAAATGTTATATAGCGGAAAACATATATATATATTAACACTTACATCAGAGTATAGCGGAATCATTACTAAACTTTCTTGAAGCTCCAACTTCACAGGGATAGTTGACTGGGGGTTGCATATGCCTAGCACTCCTTAGCAAACTCACTATTCCATCTTCTGTTACCCATCCGAGATTTTTATCCAATATTGAAAAGTAAAGCAAGTGTAAGTACATGTCGTACTCAGCAATATAACACAGGGTTATGAAGCTCAAAATGCTAACACTGTCTTACTGCGGTTGCTTTTAACTTGGTCAAGTTTTAACAACAATTAGCTTTAGTTATGCTTAACCCAGTTGGTAACCACATGATCATTAATGAAACAATCTCTTATCTCATATCTCCAAACTTACCATCATAAGTTGTTATAACAATAGGAGTAACTAACACTGTGAGTTTCTCGAGCCGCTCGTGACCGTGAGCACGGCTATCATGATAGATTTACACTTTGCAGAGGTTACACACTTTACCCACAAGCTGTGTTGCCCTTTCGCCCGAGGTGATCAACCTCTTAACCCACTTCCAAGGAAGGTCGGCAGGGTACACTACGAAGTCTTTCAAAAAGTCTTTCTAGCATGTAGTAGACCCTACGGACCCAATGCAAAGGGGTATGTAAAGCCCTACTCGATGGTACCCTCCCGGAGCGGTAACCACCCTAGGCCATGCCCTACAACCAGCTCGGCAAAGGTGCCTTTCACGAACTACAATCATGCTAGTCTGAACTCCCATACTTGACTAAAGCCAAAGCCATATAGCACTCATGGGTGCATTTAAGTCTCAGCTTTTGCCCTACAGTGGGGTCCTATTCCATGTTGCTATAAAAGTCAGTTTTAACTCATCGTTGCATATATCATTAATCAAGATTCATCTCATAATTCATTATTGTAAAGCATAGCAAAGCTACCCATATGCATAGAAACCCATTGGTGACAAGGTAAAAGGATAACAAAGCTATGATAAATCTAATAGGAATCAAATTAGACACATGCAATATGACTAGATAAATTATGGTGAATAGGACAACAAGGAAGATCACATGCTATACTTTCCTTAAACACTTGCTCAACTCTCATACCATCAGCTTCGGGGTTATAATCTTCCGATCTTCAGCACTCACAAGCGGTTCTCGTTCTACTCGTAGCAAACACCACAAATAGACAACATACAAGCAAATAAAAGAGACAACTAAGAACAATACACCACACAAAGAAAACAACATATTGAAAAAGAGCTCGCTGCTACGGTCGAGAGAACGCAATAGACGCCGATAACAGAACTATTGGTATAAGAAACAACTATCGAAAGATTTACTATGTTATGACAGAAAACAGGCATGTTTGATTTAACTTTAATAGATTAGAACTATGTTAAAGTGACTAATATCAGATAAGCCATAACATACTTTAATTTAAAAGCTTGGTTGAAACTACTCTTGTTTCATTTATAAACAACACCACATAATTTTAATCAAGTTAAACTTTACATTTGCAAATGAAAAGTATATATAAAAGCATCCAGGCAAGTTTATCATGTATGCGATATGTTTAAACTAATAAGGCACAATTAAAAGTATATTTAAGTTAATTATATTTTATCTTATTATCACATAATTATTATAAGCGAGTTAAACCTTACTTTTGCAAAAGAAATATTTTTGTGAGAGCATCTGCTCGAAATATATGATGAATATTTGAACTAACTAAATTATATTTCAGAAGCATATTTAGCAATTGAGCATATAAATATTTCTATACAAAAGACCGGAGCATAAAACATCTATTTAGATTTAGTTATTGAACTAGTTACAGACATATATAGAAGAGCATGTGGCATGAAACATATAAAATTAATATTTTAGAAGCATATATGACATCGAAGTGTAATAGCCATATTAACTTCAATTATATATCTAGTTACAAGCATATTCAATCAATTGAATATTTAACTATATATAGAACCATATATGACATGAAAAACATCAACACTAACATAAAGATCATATCAATATGAATAAAACACAACTTAAACGGAGTGAAATAGAATTAAACTTAAATTGCTTTCAATTAAATTGTTATGAATAAACTTAATCTAAATTAATATTTAGATTAACAAAATTTATAATTAGATTACAGAAAAATTTTAGCATTACGATATAGAACAAACCGACACAATTCTAACGCAGCTGAAACGAAGCAAAACGGATCTAAAACGAGCAAACCGCGGAGATAACAAGATGATGACAAACTTGTAACTAAAAGCATCTTCTATCTTGCTCTTCTTCTTCCCTGGAAGGTCACGTACAGAGAAGGGCTGTGGCCATGGTGCTGCTTCTGATGTCCTTCACGTGGGAGAGGAGGGCCTGCACCGAAAGCTTGGCTGGCCTGGCTGTGACGGTCGACGGAACGTGGGGTGCTTGGGCCATGGAGCCGTGGCCGGTGCAGTGGCACCAGTGGCACGTACTGCCGCCGTGCACCACTGTCTGCTGCTGTGCACCCGCTGTGAGGACGCGACGGAGACGGGGTGGCACAGGCTGGGTGAGAGGTGGGGCTCGAGGGTGCGAATCCAGCCCTAGGGGGCGCACTGCTGTCCGGAAAACAAAGAACAACACGATGTTAAAGGAGGCTTCGCCGGAAAGTTCATCGGCGCGCAGGACAGAGGCAAGAGCTAGCTTATGGTAGATCAGTAGGTCAGAGACAGGAACATATGTACTGAATGTATATAAGATTGATCTGCATGTACCGCCAAAGATGAAGTTGCTAGCAACTGATGGATCTCCCCATGATTGTGGTGCTCAATGGACAACACGGACGTGTCGCCGGCCGCGCTAGCTACTAGCTCGGTTAATAAAAAACTCAGCAGCATTGACAATTATGAGGGTTTTGGTTATATATAGGGAGGAAGACCCACACCTCAACATCAACTAGCGATATGATACTAATTGATGTTTCACCACCCGTGTATATTTACTAAGGGCCAAAATTAATCATTAAAGTCCATTAAAAATAAATGCATGGACTTTTGAAATTTATTATTGAGGATTATTGCATATGGGCTTCGAGGGCCGATGGAAAATTGAGAAATTTATTATTTATTTTCGGAATAAATATTTTCATGAATAAAATAATTCCAGAAAGTCCAGAATTAATAATTAAGTCACGGAAAATACTCCGAAGGCTCCAAAAATCTGGGGAAAATTCCTGAGACACTTTGGAACATGATGAACTCAAATAAAATATTTGGAGCTCATCAAGAAGTATTTTGAAGCATATAAAAATTAGAATATGCTCACAGATAAATAAGAAAAAGATCCAAAAAAGCCAGGAAAATTCCCGAAAGGAATTTATAGACATATTGATGCATGATGAACTCAAAAGAATGATTTGGATCAAGAGACAAAGGGTCTTGGGAATGTACAAAACAAAGATTAAGATCGAGAGAGCTTGAATTTGATTATAGAAAAAGATAGAGGCGAGCCGGAGACCGATAAACGACTTACTAATCGCATTTTAAAAACTTTAAACACTCACATGCATCAAGACAAGCAACGAACAACCACCACAACAAATAAAGCCTATCAAATTGATTTCGAAAAGTTTATAAATTCACTTTTCCTATACTAAATTTGTACAAACTCAAACTAATCTTGAAAAATTTTATATCAATATAGAAATCATTTATTTTATTTAGTGTTTTCTAAGCACAATCCAAAATTAGAAATTTTGGAGTGTGACAGTCAGAGCCTCGCTTCTGCCCTTCACCGCTCTCAGTCCATTGGCACGGCAAGCCTCTACTCGACCTTCACCTCGCCATTGACTACCGTCTCCGGGCTCAGCTCCTACACACCACAAGTCGATAAACAAAAACATTTCTGCTTTTGTAGTGGATTAGTAGAACACGCTCAAACTGAAATACTCACATGTTGAGCAATCATTCATCACTAAAACTAAACATCATGGGCACATATCAACCATGTATTCGCACATGTACATCTTGATCTAAGAGTATGACACTTCTCTCCTTGGATCCGGGATTTGGCTTTACAATACATGCAAAGTAAGTATGCTACATTTTTCATCCCTATCTGAGCTACACATAAGCCTTATAGAAGTAGGATGAAAAATAGAGACAATCTTAATATGTGCCTTGGTGAGGAATCATACACCATTTGAGTGACATGAGAGTACCATATGAGGAAAATTAAGTTTTCTTTTGAAAATTTTGCAAAACCTTTGATGTGAAACTTGTGAAGAATAAGAAAAGTAGTGCTCAAGTCAATATTTGTTCTATTTCTCAACCACAAGATAGAGGAAAGTCCATAAGCCCCTTGGAGAACTAAGGTAATATAGGTGAGTTTTAAATGCTAAGTTTTTCATTCAAAAGAGAAGTATGTTGTTGTATACTTAATACTCTTGAAATGTGAAGCATAGTAGCAACTCCTGATCCACCAAGGTTGAGTTTAATTCTTTGCTCAGGACTAGCAAAGGTTAAGCTTGGGGGACCTTGTTGACGGTGCTAATGACCTACTTTTACACCATCAACAAGCTCAGTTTGGAAGGAAGAATAACATATCATGAACATATTTTATCAAATACCTAGTTCCACATGTCCCTTGAGCATTTCTATGTAGGTTATGGCAATAGGGGGACATGGGAGCCTGTGGACCCACTTAGGGGGTCGGCCGACCCCTCTAAGGGCTCACCAGGGGCTCCCATGCCCCCAAGATCCATGTGACATCTCCTAGAGTGAAGATCCACCCTTGGATTCACTCTAGGCTTTCTCTCAACGGTCCAAGATCAAAGCACATGGATTCATGGACCCATAAGGAACTAATTCAATGTGACAACTCCAGAGTGTGTCACAAACATGTGGACCGTGCTGCACGCGAAGGAGGAACCTTAGAGGAGCTAGGGCTAGGTCGGTCGACCTGGCCAAGGAGCCAAGTACCCACCATTGCACTCTCTGACATGTGGGGACACCTTATAGAAGTTTGGGAGGTCCCACATTCATATGTGCTTCCAGGCCTCTCTGAGGCTTCCACGACCTCTCTACATGCCTCCATGCACTTGATGATCTCCACCCTTGATCAAAGTCAGTTGCAATGACGGTTTGATCCAAGGGATGGCATGAAGAAGCACGTAGATCACTAACGTGGCATTAGAGTAGCCCCACTCCACCTCCACTATAAATAGAGGGTCACACCCCCTCTCACAACATGAAGAATCAAGGCTCAAGTGAAGATTAGTGTAGTTCTACTCTTTAGTAGTGTAGTCTAGTGTGGGAGTTAGAGTCGAGTCGAGCTTGCTCGGGGTCTCTGGAGTCGTCTCTAGAGAGTCTAGTATAACTCTTGTACTTTTCCCTTTTTAGTAAGACTATTTGCTTATTTATAAATATATATACTTTCTTTACTTTACTTATCTTGTGCAATAGTATACTTGTTATAGTATTGTTGTGTCTTATCTTAGTATATAGAGTTGTTACAGTGTAGATTATTATCCTATGATTCCACACTTGGGTACGATCAACACATGTTATAGGGTGCTCTAGTTGGCTTGAGATCTCAATTAGAGTAGTAAGAGAGGGTGTAAGGGTGGTGCTTATACACTAGCTTGCCTTTGGTTGCGGCGTGTCACACGGTTCGAGTAGATGCTAGCAGGAAGTGACAACCCTGTCTATGCCTTTGATCCTCATCACGTGTTGTAGGCACGTTCTTAAAAGGTAATACTCTCGTAAAATAGTGGCCACTTCGGATAGGGATTTTGTCTTCTATTGTTTGTCTGCTGCCTAGTACTTTCAGGATGTGTGGATGCAATCTATAATATATCATCTTTGTGTCTAAGTTAAGTCATAAGAGTAAAGGCTGGATCTTAGGAGTCCTATACTCACTCGTTGTCCTCCCACCTAGCTATACTTACTAGTTATCTTTTATTTATCTCTGTTTGACCTGTTCTTCATCACCTTCCTATATATATATCGTTTACCCCCTAGCACAAGTCGATAGCTAAGTTAGGGTGACTATAAAGATCTCCTCTTTATTAAACATTTCTAGCTACCGCTTTCCCATAGACTAAATATAAATTACGATACCTTAGAATACTCCCAGGTGAAGTGTTACATCGGTACATTCTGTGCGCTTACAGAATTATCCAATAGACATAAGAAATACCCTAGGAGGCATTTCTAGCGCCGTTGCTGAGGATGAGGTCTAGCTCCATTCTTAGTGGTGATGTTTAGAAATGCCAACAATTTTTCAAATCAAAGGCACTGGGAGGACAAAGGGAGGGCGACGAACTCACTTAGGGGATTGAATTGATCTTGAGGTGAGTAGGGGCGTGGGATGGCTTGGTGAGGCGAAAAAACCGTCCATGTGAACACTAACGAGCATGGGTAAGAGACCAAAGGTGAAAATCAAGAGCACGGGGTCCTTGCGGAGCTCACTAGGGACGATGTGGGGCTAAGAAGCCGGTTCGAGGCGGCACTGGTGCTCCCGAATGCGGTAGAGGCGGGGGTGGCTGGGCGACGAGCTCGGGGACCCTCAAATTGAGGAGGAAAAAGGCCACATGCTTCTGTATTTAAAGGGGGAGATCAATGTGGAACTGGGATGCGTGTTGGAGGCGAACTCGCGCGAGGGAAGGAGTCCACGAAGAGCACGGCGCACGCGGCTCAGTGTCCGGGTTGTGTCCGTCTTAGGGAAGAAGAAGGGGGAGAGGAAGAGGAGACGGGCGAGGGAGAAGGTGAGCGCCCCCGTGCGGCCATGGGCCTATGACAAAGCTGAGCCTAAGTGGAATTGGCCCAGGCGGAAGGAAGAGTGGGGAGGGGGAAGAAATAGAGCAGCCGACTGGCTGGGCCAAATAGAGAAAGGGAGAGCTAGGCTGGGCTGGATGGCCTCTTGAGCTAGGGGGAGAGGGGGAGTTTTGACCCTTTTCTTTATCTTTTGTTTTGTTTTGTTTTTTTTTCTAAGAACCTTTTTCCAAAACCATTTCCAAAGCATTTGCAAATTCTTTTCTTTGAGTTTTTGAACAAAGCCGGTCAATACAATAAACCCAATGCAAAGGAATGAATGCACAACCATGTTGCTAACTCTAGGGAAAATTTTAATTTGATGAATATGTTTTTTATTTTCCTATATTTTCATGAGCACAAAATTCAAAATTAAATCAATTTCAATCTATTTTCAAAATTTGAATTTTCGGGTGTTACAAGGGTCATGATCTTACGGTGCTCATGTGCTTGCTTGTTGGGGCTGTTTTTGGGAAGAGTGACCCGAATATTTTCACGAGAAATTTGAGACTCTCATTCACCTTCTGTGGTTGCCGTTTTGGTCCTTCAGCTGATGATTACCTAATACAACACTCGAACAAAGCGGAAAGTGCACAGATGGTGAGCAACGCTAGCTTTGGATTTCTGGAGAGTGCATTTGACGGGATAGCGGATGGGGTAATTTAGAGGGCGAGAAAGAAAAGTTGTTGAAAATAGCTAAATCAGGTTTTACGGAGGGTAATAGCCATTCTCTTGGAGTGCTCTTATATCATAGAGTTCTATAGAACTCTTGAGTATTCGAAGGAAATTTTAAGATTCTTAATCGGATCCTGCCGAAGAGCATCTTGAATAGACTCTCTATATTTTTTCTAAATACCTAAAATAGAGATTTTATAAAAAAATACATACTCTAACAACTTTTCTAAATAGTTATACAAATATAATGACCCTATAAACTACGTATAAAATATAGAAAAACTATTGAAGAGTATAAAAATATATAAAATAATAATTTTACTCAAATAACTCTACTCTCTTTGTCTCTAAATAATTGTCTTTCTCACTTCCCAAGAAATAATTTAGATTAATTTTATTTAAAAAAATTATTAATACTTATGTAATTGACACTATTAGATAGATTTTTTGATCTAGTTTTCTAATAAATTTATTTAGAGACACAAATATTACACATATTTTATATAAATCTAATCAAAGTTGTGACACGAAAACCCAAAACGTCACTTAATAAGAGACGTAGAGAGTATCATTTAGACCCTGTTTGGATCTTCCCCTCTAAACTTTAGAGCTAAAGCTCCAAACAGGTAGTCTAAAATTAACTCTAAACTTTAGTCCACCTCAAATTAGAACTTTAGAGATAAAAAGTGAACTAAAATGTTCTAAAGTTTAGAGGCCTCTAAAGTTTAGAGATAGGGATCAAAGAGGCCCTTAGACTCACGGAAGTGCTGTGGTCACGTGGTTCGGCCACATTTAGGCCCCGTTTAGTTGCCAAAATTTTTTGCATAGTAACTGTCACATCGAATCTTGCGGCATATGTATGGAGTACTAAATGTAGACGAAAAAAAAACTAATTACATAGTTGGTCGAGAAATCGCGAGACGAAACTTTTAAACCTAATTAGTCCATAATTAAACACTAATTACTAAATACAAACGAAATGTTACAGTGAGCCAAAATCCAAAATTTTTTGGATCTAAACGTACCCTTACAATGTGTACCCGCAGGCTGCAGTACTGGCAATCCACGGTTATAAAATCCGCTTCAAGTCCGTCGGCTCGTTCTTTTCTCTCTCCTCCGTTTGTCTCGCTAGCCCGAAATCGAAGTGCCCGATACCATACCAGCACTCGAGCAGTAGCAGCACAGCTAGGGAGCACTCTTCCTCTCCCCAAGCTCTCCGCCTCCTCCAAATCTCGCCGGATTCCGCCTCACCGCCTCGCCCCCGCATCCACCGCAGGTGAGCGCGCGCTGACCCTTGGCTGCCACGGTGGCGGCCTTGGGGTGGCAGCCGGAGCCCCGGCGTGGTGGAGGGAGCTGACCCCTGTTCGTTGGGCGCTTTCAGGTTTGCGCCTGTTGCACCACCGCCGGTGGTGTGTGTGTGTGGTTGGCGGAGTCGCCCCAGAGGGTTGGCCATGGAGTACCGGTCCTCCGACAGCAGCGGTGAGTGCGGGGGAGCTGAAGGCTAGGGTTCGCCTCCTTTCCTAGGGTTTGGATTCCATCCCTAGGGTATTGCTTGCAGGTCCTTCCTAGAGAATGCCAGGTCCTTGGATCTGAACATGAGGGGGTTACAAGGTCGCGTCCTCAGGGTGGTTGGTTGGATTTGGGAGCTAGGGTTTGAGCTTGCCTGACGGGAGCAGGGCTTTGGGTTAGAATTATCTGAAATCCATCAGTTTTTGGGAATAATCAAACATCTTGGCAATTTGGGTGTTGTGAATTCGTGCTCATGAATATTGGTTTCTGCATTAGTGAATTGAGTTTCTCATGGTGGATTTTGGGGTTTCTGTATAATTTGTAGTTTTGGGGATCAGGAAAATACAACCCGCGAAATAAAAGTGCAGACATTCCTTCATATGGAGTGAATTTGGCTGTTTCAGCCTCATTTCTCATTTTCTTTGCTTCACGGTTTGGATTTTCTTATTATAAACATTGAATTGTTCTGGACAGCTAGAGAATTAATGGGGTTCTTCTCTCTTGGTTTCCATAACTTGCTGCTGTACGATACCTGCTTTTTGTGCGCTCAGATAGTGTTGGCTTTATTTCACAAAAAAAGAAGATAGGGTTGGCTTTGTATGCGCTGATAGTAGTGTCTGTAATATATATGATGCTGAAATACCTATGCAGTTATGTTTATGAAATTGGGTGCGATGTAGAATGAGTGTTATGGGCTTGACTCGATTAAGGATTTACTACCTTAGTATTAGGGTTTGGAAACTAGCAATGTTTTAGCTAAACCATGCTTGCATAATCTTTAGATGTTTGTAACAACTTAAGAGGCTAGGGTCGTAAATGCCATGTCCCAAGCTTAGAGCCTGTTTCTTTAGCTTTCACATTCTGGAGCGATTGATAAGTGCATATCATGATGTCATCTCCTAATAGCCAGTGTAATAAAGGGATTGCAGATGAAATTGGTGAAGTACCTGAAGTTGCCAATCTGGTAACTGATGATGTCCTCTTGTGATATTGCTTATTATTGCTCTATATTGTGAGAATTTGTTTGTGATTCTCACTGCTTTGCTTAATCTTAGCATATCCTATATACAAGAGTTTAAGATCTCTGGCAAGGAATGCCAGATGGATTTTAGTAGTTACATCAATGTATTGATTGAGGCTCTGAGAATAATTCTTGTTTAGGCAGCTAGCAGTTTACATTCCAACCTTGCCCAAGTGTTTTGGTGTAAGTATTATGTAGGGGCCAACCAACTTGATTTCGATGGCCTATCTTGTTCCTCATGTTTGTTAGATTCTTGATCTATTTAATAAAATGTGTACAGCCTTTTAGCATATTTATTGTTGCGAGTTGTGTCCAATCTGTCATGTAAGCTGAACTACTCTGTTAAAAATATGTGGCCTTTTTAATTTTCTAAGCTTTTTTGGAGGCCTTGACTGGTAGAAATTGCACCTCTCTGCTATCTTAGAGATTTCTTCTCTTATTTGTTTAATTGACCGCAGTGATTCTCAGTCCTTGGATATTGCATGAGTCCTGATTCATGAAAAGTTTCTTTTTCTGTGTTAAAATTGTTATAATTTAATTTGGTTTTGGGAACTGTGATAAGGTTGAATGGTTTGGTGTGTAAATATTATACAGTATGCTTCTCGTGCAGGTGGGCAGTGTGTTTAGGGAACTTGTGAACCATATCAATATTAGTTTCCTCAAAAGTTAATGATGTGTATTCAAAAGGAGTTTCCCTCTAGAACTGCTAAATATTCTTGTTATGAACAATATAATTACTATTTCTGTAATCATCGAAGTGTATCTGTCTTGTTCGCTAGACCATTTTGAAAAGTGATGTATTTGTGTATTCTGCTGGCACTGTAGGTATTTTTTCAAGAGCTTCTGTTGTCAGTAAATGTTGCATCCTTAATTCTATATTGGTTGCAGGAACTGATGATGATCTTCCACAATTTCCACATAGTAGGGGTATTAGAGGCAGCGGACGTGTCAGTGGTAATGGGAGAGCTCTTGTTCCTGCCAGTTCATACGCTAGGGCACCGACAGATATGGAAGCACAAATTCAACAACTTGAGCAAGAAGCATATTGCTCAGTCCTTCGTGCATTCAAAGCCCAGTCTGATGCCATTACATGGGTTGAGACCTTTAAACTGCTCACTGTTCATTTGATGTCTGATGATTTTAGATGTCATTTCAGTTGACTGAACTCTAACCTTCTCAGGAGAAGGAAGGTCTCATGACTGAACTTAGGAAGGAGCTAAGAGTATCTGACAAAGCACACAGGGAGCTGTTAAATAGAGTGAACAACGATAATATTATATGTAGCATAAGGTAGCAAATGAATATTATTTGTTGTAGTAACAGTATGCACATTATCTTGGTTTTCAGCATATACTAAACCTGTGATGCCTTTTTATTTAAGGGAATGGAGATCAACAGGAGGGTTTCAGGCAAACTTGTCGAATAACCCACAACCCATTCATGACCCTGTTCCCAGTCCTACCACCTCTGGCCGTAAGAGGCAAAAGACATCTCAATCTGTTCCTGCTTTACCTGCACCGCCTCCTGCACTGCATTCACAGCAGCTGGCTACACCAACACAGCCATCATCTTCAACTGCTAGGAAAACAGTCCCCCCAGGCCCTAAAGGCAAAAAGACGAAACCAGTAAGCAGATCATTTGAATTAGTTCTTTTTTCCTATAAATCTTGTTTTTGTTCTTTGGTATAAGTTCATGCACTTTCAGGGTCAGAAGGTACCAGGTGGCTCTGGAGCCAAGCCCATGTCATCTTCAGCAGGTCCTAGTGGAAGAGGACCGCACATGAATAGGAATTTTCCAGGTGGTTCTGCTCCTGAAGCTCAAGCACAGAATGTTGATCCATTGGTTGGTCGCAAAGTGATGAGTCGGTGGCCTGAAGATAATAGTTTCTATGAAGCAGTCATATCTGATTATAATTCTGACACGGTGTGTTTTTACTAGACCGGGTTAGTTACTTTTGATTCAAGCCTCCAGCTCTTTCTTAGGAAATTCATTGCAGGGACTTTATGCGCTGGTTTATGACATCAATACGGCAAATGAAACCTGGGAGTGGGTTGATCTTAAAGAGGTACATAGATGCTATTTGTAATTCGAATACTCTTATCACATGACATTTTCATGTCTTTCTGATATTCTTTTTATTTAATCTGACATTGGTTGAGCAAGATGTAGTTTAGGATCACTTGGTTTCACACCACTAGCTTTCAGAAAGTCATTTCTGTAGATGGTGGTCACTCCAATTGTGAAGGTGAAGGTAAATTTGACTTCGATGAAATTTGCCAGACTTAAATCAAATCACACACATCCATATGCTGTGTCAGCATGGACTTGTGCTGATGTACAGTTAAAACTGATCTATAAAGAAAAGTACACAAGCTGGGCAGCAGAATATATATTTAAATCTCTATAAAATTCATGTAAGCATATTCTCATGCAAGGGGCTCTTAATTATAGAATGATATACTAGACTGATATGCTTTCGATATGGTTGGTGTTCATCCAAATTAGCATACTTTTGGGTTCTGTTGTTGCAAAACATTTTTAATGTAGTTTTCCTCAACAACATTTTACAATGGGTACGGCAATGTTGACATAATAATATGCAGCTGATTGTGGTGTCAATATCTCGTGAAAATGTGTGGCTGATGGCCGGTCTTGTAGCCTTTTAATCTGAAGTGAGCTCGTTGAAATTCCAGTAGCAACTTTGTTAGCTTGCATTGGTTTACTTGCTGATTGATATCTAGTTAGGATTAGTAGTGATTGGCTGATTCCTATTGAGCTCATTGATTTTCTCATAATTGAGTAATAAAATAAGACAGTAATTACGCATCTCAGAAATTGATAATAGGGTTTATATTATTAAGCAAACATTGATCTCTCCTATCTTGTTTACTTCTAGGAAATGCATTGGATCTGTATCTGACCATGTATTCTGTGTGTTCAGAAGTATCTGTTACCGCCCACCAATACCTTTAATTTGTTGGAATTATGGTGAAAGTACAGATGGGACCTGAAGACATTAGATGGCAAGAGGATGACTCTGGGATAGACCCTGTGACATATCTGCGCAGCCAAGGTGCCCCAACTAGTGGGGTTAGGAAGCCAACAGGTCGCAGTGGGCCCATGCCAGGTCCTGGAAGAGGAAGAGGATTACAGAAGAACATGTCTAAGAAAGATTTTCCACCTCCACAAAATGGTGTTGGCAAGAGAAGTTCCGATGACATTGATATCCTTCATACCGAGACCCTAATAAAAGAGGTTGGATTGAGTGAACTCTGAATATTTATGATTACAAACAACTGCAGACCTTGTGCACTTCATTTTACTTTTCTTTTGCTATATCTGCTCATGTAGGTGGAGAAAGTTTTTAGCGTTAGCAATCCTGATCCACAGGAAGTAGAAAAGGCAAAGAAAGCACTGAAGGTAAACCAGAATGCACAAGTGAACTTATCAACAAGCATTCATTTTGTTTTAACTGTCAATTTCCTGCAGGAGCAAGAACAGTCGCTGATTGATGCGATAGCAAGGCTCGCTGAGGCATCAGATGGTGAAAGTGGTAAATACTAATCCATTTGACCTTTATTTAACCATATGTTTATGGACCTTTGTGCAATGTTGCAGAAAACATTCATTTCTGCTTCCAGTTTAGGATGGATGGTTGCCCCCAAACAAGGGGAGTGATTTCAGATATACAATTGTTGTGCAATGCTTCTCTGCATGCTGTATATTAGCGTATTGTAATACAATGGACATTTGCCCTTGTAATTTTAGTCAACCTTAATGAAATGCACATGATAGTTGGCGGCCCTGTTTTGCATGGACACATGCCCTCATTCTCATATTTTATGTCCATACAGTACAGGTCATGATAGTGCCATGAGGTCAACATTTTACATATGAAAATCTTGTTGATTCCTGTGAAGCTTTTAACGCCCCTTTCTTTTGGTGGGAACAGATGGACACAACCGTGGGCGAAGGAACTTGTATGCTGGTAACCAGCATCAAGCAAACTACGTTGATGCCATGCCCGTTGGTGACCAAGCTGATGCCATGTAAACACTGCATGAACATGTATACACAACATAAGATAACTGTCTGTTGTACCAATCCATTGCTAATATTTGTTTTGGATTTAGGTCTCTGTAGGCTAAGTATCTTTTGTTTTGGGTCACTTGAATATTTTTTAGTAGAAATGTAATCTAGAATACTGACCAAGTAAAGCGTGTAGATGTGTGTTTCTTTCTCTAGCTTTTTGTTGGTGTGGTCTCAGCTAATGCGTAATAAAAGGAAAAGATCACCTTTGTAAAATACTAAGTTTACCATTCAACATTTTAATGCAGCAGTTATTCTTCATGACCATGAATGCGCACATAAATAGGGCAGCTGAGTGAATGGAATTGTAACTTATCACGACTGCAATCAAACTGTGTTGAAGCAACCCGTTGAAACAAATAGACAGTAGCAAAAAAATTAAAATAAAATAATAATAATAATAAAATGGACCATTAGGAACACGGGTCTGAAAAGCGAAAACAGGAACCAACTTTTCAAAGTAGCCTTATTGCAGTGAGCTCTACGATATAAAAAAAGCAGGAGAGTGCCGTATTCATTGTTTCAACTAGTTATGTGTCTGCATTGCTACGTGTATGCAAAACATCTCATAACATACATAATTCTTATCTCAGATGTAATACAATGCAACTTATAGGTCATACAACTATAATAATAATTAAGCAACCAATTAGAGTGGGTACTATTCACAACTTGATATGACTAAACATTACTCTATTTGTCCCTAAATAGATGTCATTCTTACTGTCTGAGAACTTAAATATTTCAAACTTTTACTAATTATATATAAAAAATTATTAATATTTATAATATATATTAGTACCATTAGATAGATCGTTGAATATATTTTTATAATAAATTTGTTTGGAATTATAAATGTTGCACGTATTTTCTACAAACTTAGTCAAAGTTAAGAATGTTTGACCTGCACGTATCTCATACGTTATTTTTTTGGGATGGAGGGAGTACATGTCAACTCTATGATACTGCAAGAAAACGACAAGAAATGCAATATTTATGTGTGTGTTGCAACAGAAATAGAAATGATATCACAATAATTTGAAGTTTCAATGTGTGTACTTACCATAAAAAAACAATACTTTTAAGCATGTTGTTTTGCAACAATACTCGTCACTGTTACATGAGTTTTCTCAAAGCATAAGTAAGTAGAATAAAAGAAATATAATTAAGTTTTTGATATAAAATCAAAACAATCTACTTCGTACCGTAACAATCATGCTCATTACGACTATTTATTCTACAAGGCATTGTCCGTGATACACTTAAGATAAGATAATTTTGTGGCTCTAGATGAGTTGAAATTCTCCTAGAATTCCCATCATAAGACAACAAGTGGATTACAATGTCCATTCGTAGCCTTCCACCATCTTGTGCAAAGTCACATATAGTATTATGGATTGATGACCAACATATTAGGTTTCAGACTAAACTATGGTAGACAGAAACATGCAAGACTGAGAGGAATATGTTCAAACAAAAAAAATGCAAAATAGATTTTGCCGGATAGTGAACAGTGGCCGACAAAGGCCTAAAAGTAAACTTACTCTGTAACACAAGACTAAACTGATCCTATATAGTCTTGTACAGTAAACTTACTCTGTAACACAAGAATCAGTAATTACAACTATCGGCATGACAGGTCCAGGTTCTCAACCTGTTGTTGGATTTTCTTCACATAAACAAGCAGTACGTAACCCTGTTTTTTGAATTAATCGTGAAGTTAAACCAGCTTGATAAATCAGCTGCAAGATGAATGAAAGAGTTGAACCTTGAAACTGAAAAATTCAATCATAGGGCAAAGATCGTGTCAGAAAAAAATCCAACATAATTATGTTGAGGCGATAGCTGGGATATGTGTTCTTGACTTCTTGTGTGATGTTACATGGCACAAAAAGTCTGATTCTCTTGTGTGGTTTGTGTTTCATCTACTGATGATAGGTTGGTTACTTCCTACCTACAGGTAGATTTATTAGGCGTCCCTGTTATTAAACCAACTGACATGGAGACCATCAGACCACACCCATAGGACCAACGCAAGGCTTCTATTCTATCTTATTAAATCCATTTTTTGCAGTATATTATAAATATAGAATATTTATTTGCATCGGAGTTCCTAAGCCAGAGGAGGCTGGAAAATCAGATGCATGCAGTCCTATTCACTATAGGGTCTGATTGGTTGTCTGCATAACTCCTTCTCCAGGCTCCAACAACGCAAGTTGAATCTGTTTGGTTAGTTGTACATAGTCTTATGCAGACTAGCACTATCCTCAAAGCAGCTTGAACTTGCTTCCCACTAATCCCTCAAAATTGGTCGTATCCACTGTACAAGAATTGCATTGCAACCACTATGCAGGAGTGTTGCATCCGCTCTACCCCTAACCGCACCCGCTCTGCAGGAGCGTGCGTGCCTGTACTTGCTGCTACAACCAAGTGCGAGCGTGCTGCTGCCTGTAGTGCGTGCCTCTAGAGATGGTGATGACTAATGCAACCAACCAATCACAACCAACTGTGTATTGCACTATTTAATGCGGGCAACCAAACACAATTTTATGTTATGTAAAGCAGAAACATAAGACAACCAAACACTGCTTTAAAGCATAGCACTATGCTGGATTGGATATCTAATACTAAACCCTTATGCTAGCTGCCACAATGCGAGCAACCAATCAGTATAACTCTTTCTCTAGGATAGGGGAATGCAAGTTAGAGCTGTTTCGTTGACTGCATATTGCCTTATGCGGGCTAGCACTATCCTCGAAGCAGGCTAGACTTGTCGACGAAATACGCGTCGCAGTCTACCCAGGGGTACCCCACGGTAGTAGATTGTAGGCGGAGGTGTGGCGACGGCGATCAAGCGTAACACAAAGAGCGTAGACACGGCGATTTAGACAGGTTCGGGCCGGCAAATCACCATAATACCCTACGTCCTGTGTTTTGGTGGCTGGATTGATGTGTATATTAGGTTACAAGACCCGTAGATGCGATCTAGGGGATTGTGTAGAGGTTGTTTCGGAGGGGGTCCCTGCTCGCCTTATATAGCCGGGGAGCAGGGTTACAGTTTCCATATCCTAATAGATTAAGATCGGTCCCTTTAGGTAAGAGGTCCGAGTCTATCTTCTAGGATCCTTCTTGGCGAGCAAGGCTTCTTCGGAGTCCCTGGCGAGCACGACGAGATGGTCGCGTGCCGCAAGGCCTCATGGGCTGGGCGTCTTCTGGTCGGCAGGCCAAAAAGGTCCCTGGGGATATGCCGAGGTATATATCCCCAACAAGTCCCCGAGCACGTTGCGTCCTTCTAGCGAGTCAGCAGCGTAATCCTTGAAGAAGTCCACCTGGTCGCCCTTTGCGTGAGGTCGTCGTTGCGGGGCTCCGACCAGGTCAGCTGGTCGGGGCGATGGTCGGAGAAGCCTCCTGACCAGGTAGATCTGGTCGAGAACGTAGTGGCCTGATGCGCGAGCAGGTCACCTTCATTGGATGTTGAGGCTACTTCGTCAGGAGGATGTGGCGTGCTGAAGAAAAAACTTTTTGACTGGTCTGTTCCCCGGTGAAGTGTACCCACTTAAGCTCTGCAAAACAGACCACAGGGAATAGCAGAGGTTTGTCGAGAAAAAATAAGTATATTCACCGCGAGGTGAAGTGTACCCACTTAGTCCCCGAGCTTAGTAGCAGGTGAAGTATGCATGTGGTGCCAAGCTTTATAACAATGAAGGATGTATTTGTAAGTATAGGTAATGAGTGAAGCATGAGTTTTGCAAAAAATGACTGCGAATACCCACATTCCCCGAGCCTGATATAAGGATCTGCTGGGTTCTTATATTAGGATGTATATAAAAACTGCTGAAAAAATGAATTTAGTAAAGACGACTGCGAATACCCGTAGTCCCGAGCCTGAGGCGAGGAGGTGGAATGTTCTTGCGTCGAGGTCTTTATTCGCAATCTTCGGGTTGCAGTCCCCGGGTGTTGTGCTGTCTGGTGGTGCCGCTGCTTCGTAGGGGGGGGGGGGGCGATCCTTGAACCTTGCTCGACGTGTTTCTAGACGGAGTCCCCGAGCCTGGTCGAGTCTGCGAACAGATGGCGGAGTCATCGTTTCTCGTCAGCGAGTCCCCGAGAATTGCTGACCTGTGTGTTTGCAACTGTGCTAATGTTCCTGTTTAGAAAGAAATCATAACAAAATCGGTGTGCCCAGTCCCCGGGACTGTGATGTCAATAGTATAAAAAGGTATTGACCGAAAATCATTATCGCGGAGAAAAAAGAGGTAAGTAAAGTAAAGGGAGGTATTGGGCCGAATTAACCGTTCGGTTTAACGGCCCAAATCACAGTGTGGGGGACTGGTGTCGTGGCGGTTCCGTATTTGGCCGTTGAGTCCCCAAAAACCCTGGGAGACGAAACACCACGCTGTTTGTATAAAGGTTGGGGTTGGCGGCGGCGGCTTCAGTCTCTGACTGTGGTGAGGCTTTTTCTTTTTCTGCCTTAGTTTTCTCGTGTTTTTGTCAGGCTTCGTGGCCGCAGCATTTTTGTAGATCTGTGTGGTGGTAATGGCGCCGAAGAAAGTTGGCCGTCGGGGTGCTGTTAAATTGTCAGCTGATGTTAGGGAAACGTATTTGTCGCCCCCCCAAATGTTAGGGGGTGAGGAAGTGGAAACGCCGCCCTGGGCGGGGCATTGGATGCGGAGTACTCTGAAAGGGGATAGTATCGATGCTCTGGTGTTTGATGGTCTTCTTCTAGATAAGGAGGTCGGTGGGTGGAGATCTGCGTTTGGTGAATTATTCCCGATGCCGAACACCTGTGAGCTTGTTGTATTTGAACCTTTCTTTCGATGCGGCTTTGGAATTCCTGTCCACCCCTTCCTTCACAGTTTGTTGCGGTACTATGATATCTCACTTTGCAATCTGGATTCCAATTCGATTGTGCATATTGCGGTCTTTATCCATATGTGCGAGGCGTATATTGGGATCCATCCTCATTTTGATTTGTTTCGATACTTCTTTCGTCTGGATCTGAATGGGGCCGAGTCGTCAGGCATTATTAGCTCTGTGTGCCTTCGGCTTAGGGATGATGTGTCAAGCGAATATATTTCGATGCCACTGCATTCCAGATTTGCTGGGCACAAGTCGAGGTGGTTTTATATCCATCGGGAGGAGCCTTTCGCGCCGTGTGACCCTGCGAAGGTGCCCAAGGTTTTGGCATCGTGGTCGGAGCCGCTGTCCTCGGCTGGTTTGGATAAGTTGAGATTGTTGCTGAGTTTGATGGACCGTCGTACTCTTGATGGGGTGCGGGTAGCGTGCAACTTCATTGCCAGGCGTTGCCAGCCTTGCAAGGATAGAGAGCATCCTGTGTTCGAATATCCTGGTGGGGGTGACAATACTCGGGAGGCACCTAAGGCAATCAGCGCACCTGTTGCTGATAAGCGGTTGCGCTACATCTTTGATGTTGCGCAACGCTCGGCGCCGACTCATCCTAGGAAAGATTTTAGTCTTCTTCGTCTCCCTCCGCAGGTTTGTCTATGTTATGCCTTTGTCCTTTATTGTGGTACGGTATTGTTTGGTGTTCTCATCCTTGCTGGTTTTATGCAGATTTGTGGCATAGATCGTGCTACGTATTTTGCTTTGTCGCTGACCGTTGGTGTACTTCCAGAGTTTTGTGTTCCTCTAGCGCCTGCTAAGGTGTCGCATGATGTTGGGTCGGAGGCTATTGATACTGTTCTGGTTGGAGGGACGACGACTGTTATGGAGCCGACACCACTGAGATCGGAGCCCTGGGTTGTGGATAATGCCGGGGGTACTCTGGATTCCTCGAGTGGTCCTAGTGTTGCCATGGTTGGTTCTGATGATGATATGTCATTGTCCTTTGGCCCTTGTTTGAGGAAAAGGCAGAGGAGAAAAGTCTTTGTTGATGGTGATTCTGGCAAACCGTCCTCCTGCGGGGGGAATGTTGGTGCTGGTGATGGGGAATCTGACGGCACCGAGGATGTGCTGGATCACGTGAATGTGCTTATCTGACCTCTTTCCTGTTGGTTGAACAACAGTTGGTTTGTTGGCTGATTGGCTTATTGTCTCTTTTGCAGGCTTTGTTCAGGTTGAATCGGGATCGTAGGTGTCAGATTCTGACTCTGGAGGCGTTTCTGGATGCGGCTCGCATGCGTGTGCGTGATTTGGAGGGGGCTCTTTTGGAGAAGGATCGTGTTATCTCTGGGGTTCATGACCGAATGTCTAAGGTGCAGAGAGGTTTGTTTCTGTGTTCCTCTTTTGGCTGACGGCGCTGTCTTGTTGACTTTTTGGAGGTTCTTGATGTTTCTTTCTTTTTCTGCAGAGCTGGAGGCCGCCTGTGTTGTTTGGCGCGACCGTTTTTGGATTTTGGTGAGGGAAATTGGGCCAGTTATGGCCTGTGTGGACAACGTCATCTCTGCTTCTGTTCCCCCGTCGGAGGAGGCTGCAACTAGCGTGTTGTCGAGGGTGCGAAGCTTTACTACTCGTTTTAAGTCATTTGTGTTGTTGGCGGGGAAGGAGACTCTTGCTTATGGGTTTGGCGTGCTTCGGTCGCACTATAGGCATGTCGATCTCAAGAGGGTGCAGACTGGTTACGCCGAGGGTACTTCTGGTGCTGATATGTCTCGTTTGGAGGTGGAGGCTAGCGTGGCTGCCGGAGATCTTGTGTCTGACATTGAGTTTTTTGCTATGATGTAACCACTTTTCTACGGTGCTGATGTTTCACGGACGTGTAAGTGAAATCTGTCAAAACTTTTTATCGATGCGGTGAGCTTTTATTTCACTTGTATGTCCTTTTCATGCCAACTAAGTCATGAGCTGTAGCGATGAATCGTTCGGCCTTGGGTCTCAAATGGTCCATATCGTAGGGCTGGCGCCTGTGACACCCTGTGTCAAGCTTGCATTAGGATCATCATTAGCCACTAAGCACATCATGTCATTGCATTCATGTTTGCATATGCTATCATTCCATGTGTGTGTTTATATGCTTTGAAACTAGAATTGAATAGGTGTTTTGTGCTTAATCTTGTGTTTAATCTGTTTAGTTACCCTGCTTAGTTTTATCAAATAAAAGAACATGGAAAAGGAAATCAGAATCGAGACAGGCCGAGAACCACCCCTCGACCTCGACCCCATCGCTCAATGACGGACCGGGTCTGAGCGAACGACCCCGGGCCAGAGGCTCGACCGAACCAGAGGCTCGATCGGTCAGTCGATCGACGCCCTACCCCTCGATTTCTACCCCTCGACTTCGACCCCTCGAAGTTACGGACCGAGGCTTGGAACGAACGACCCCGCACGGAAGGCTCGACCGAGTCGGAGGCTCGATCCGCTGATCGACCCTACCCTCGATATCGACCCTCTCCCGCATGCTCGACTGCACACACGTGTCGCGCACGCTCGCGCGCACTCACCCGACCGCGGCTGAGCCGTACGTCGGAGTCATCCGCCACGTGGCCGCCGATGCCTGACCTCGGAAGTGGAACACGCCATCGCCGCCGCTTCGGCTCTGAGCCGACATCGCTGTCGCCGATCGCCCTGTCTCACTCAAATCCGAGTTAATGGCGTAGGACCAAGTTGGCTCCGCTTTTCCGCCGCTGACGCTCTGCTTCGCCGCCGCAGACCTGCCAGCCGCCCTGCCGTGTGTCGCGCCGTCGTTTCGCAGTAACGCCGCCGCCGTGCCGCGTCCGATCAGCGCCCCGCCTTGTCTCTTTCGCATTCAAGCGCGAATCCGCGCTAACGGCGCGACGACCAAGTCTTGCTCTGCTCCGCTCACCGCAAGCACACCAGCGCCGCTGCCACCGCCACGCCATCGCATCACGTCCCTTCTAGCAGCGCTGGTCGGCCATGACCAAGCAAGGAGGAGTGCCTATACCTCCTCCACCTCCCGCACTCATCCACACTCATCCGCACTCGTTCAATCGCTCGTAGTTCTCTTTTCTTCTTCGCACCGAGAGCTCCGAGCACCGCAAGCGCCCCTTTCTCAAATCCACCACCACCCAAGCTCCTTTGCTCAATCCCTCTCGTTCTAGCCTTCTCTTTTGCCCCGCACCCACGCTGATCGCCTTTGTTTCACCAGCCGTGGACTCCAGTCGCCGGAACGTTCTCGCTGTTCTTCGACTCCGAGTCGCCACCGCACCGATCAACCAGCGTTCGCCGTTCACCGTCTCGTCTCCGACGCCTCCATCTTCGTGGAAGCTTCACTAGAGATAGCCGAGGTGAGAACGCCGTTCCTCTAGCTTCAGTCCGATCCGTGTCGTCACAGCACCGTTGGCCGTGCGCCATTGCCGCCGCTGCGGAGCTTGCACGTGGACAGGTTTCCACAGAGCCTCTCTGGCTCAGCTAGCCCTCGAGCCGCACTCACCACATCACCACGATGCTCACGCACCACGGCGCCGAGCTTCGCATCGCCGGTGATCACCTCGCCATGTCGCACCGTCGTGGTGCACCGCCACCGCACACCGTCGACCTCTCTTCACGGTCGCGTCAGTTCAACCAACACCGCCAGTGGATGCGCGTAAGTCATCCCGAGCCTAGCACAACCAACCCCACCGCCGAAGACTTCACTATCGGCAAGAACACGTCGATCAGCACCGTTCTCTGTTCCGCTCGACGGTAGATGGACCTCGAGTAATCGAGGGTCATGCCCGTCGGTTGCCTCGAGTGCCTCTGCGTGTCTCGAGCCCGTTCCCGAAATGATTTCCTATTCTGTTTTCAGTAGTATGCCATGCTTGTTTGTTATATCTAGAGTTGGTAAAGTCTTGTTGCTAGTCTCTGTTAAGTTTAAGTTATGGCCTGTTTTATCCTTCTAGCTAGTAGCTCTAGCCCTAGTAGCTTTGTGGTAGTTCTTTTGGGTATATGCTTAGAATCTCTGTTTGTGTGTTAAATCTTGTTCAAGAATCATCCCTGCACCATTCAGTTATTTATTTATGCATTGCAATCATTTAGGATCCGTGGAGGAACATCAGGAGCCCACAAAGACAGAAGTCTAGAAGGTACAGGAGCTGTACGAGGAGTACCACGAGCTCGACACTAACCTTCCTGAGTGCCCTGACCACCAACCCTCCACCTTCTCTCAAGGCAAGCACCGGAGCATTCTTAAGCCTCCCAGTTTTTACAATTTAATCTACTTGAGTATTTTATACTATGATGCATTAGGTGATAGGAGTTGTTTTGAATCCCAAATTGATGCATTACCTTCCTTGATTATTGTTTTACCTACCTTGTTACCCTGTTTATAAGAAATAAAAGCAACCGCTTAGCATGCTTAGAAATAATGGTTACCTTTCTTTTTATGTTTCGTATTATCCCTTGTGGGTAATACTATCACGGTTGGCTATATTTGCTATCGTGGAAAGAACCAATGGTAGTAATGAAATACGGTCAACTGGAAGGCAAGTGCACCAAGTGGTTTAGACTTGGGGGCAGTCCGTCCGTTGGATCGTGTAGGTTTGTACACGATGGTGGCCCTCTTACATCTTTGAATGCGCCCTTTCACATAGGGGCCGTTGTGAGTATCGACCCCAAAGCCGAGTAAACACTATCCGGGCCGGAGCTCGCTCTGCTGTGAGCACCCCTCTAGACTGTAGGCATGATCTGCCCCATGGTGGCCATCTATTTTCTACAATTGGGGTGGACCAATGCAAGCCCGCGTCGATTACCACCTGGACTTTGTTGAGCGGTAACCTAATGCTGACCCGACGGGGTAAAGCATGGGCGTGTGTTAAAGGTAATCTTACCAGCTGGTGTATATAGATTCGAATTGCCGCCCCCCATTGGATATGGGGGATTATGCTGAGCTTCACCACAGTACAACTCCATGTGACATCATAATGGTTCTACTAAAATATTGCTGAAGGAACTGGATATATGTTACTATGTTGTTTGAGTAGATCAAGTGTGTGCTCTAGTATAGATGCAATAACCTAGAGATAATTAGTAGGATAAAAGATGACTGCTCACCGCATCATTAAAGTAACTTCTTTAATTTAAGCATTTCTGCAAAATAAAGCTTACCCAACTCCAGATACAGCCATGCATATCCTTGGAGTCTTTATTTTCAATTAGACGGGTAAGTCTAGCTGAGTACATTCCCGTACTCAGGGTTTATTCCGTTTGTTGCAGATGGCCAAGTATACTTCGGCTATTGTAAGCACTGTCTCTATCCTGTGGAAGGAGAAGAGGAGTAGGCCTTGGGCAAGGTCTTCTACAAGCTCATCTTTTGCTGTTGTCGGACCTAACATTGTGGGCACTCCTGTCTTTTAAAACTTCAAGTTCAGTTTCAAACAACGTTTTATTTGGCCACAGGTGTTGTGGCGTAAGTACTACTTTTATTTGGAACAAAGTGTTGTAATAACTTTATTTCATACTCTAAGTATTTTCGGTTGATTCGTGGCTCGTTCGAATGTGTATCCCTGAATGTACGCGATCCTGAGTTGATGTAAGAAATCCTTCGGGATTTCCGGACTACCGGGATTATATGGGCTCAAGTGTATTAAGTGGTAGCTAAGTCAACTACTTTAGCACTTGATCTCTTATAATTTGGGCGGTTCCGTCACAGTGCCTCTGTACGCGTAGGATACATAAGGACTCCCAAGGAGGCGCGCAGCTGGCAACCCGCGGCGCAGAGGGCGAGCAGCCCATGCACGCTTAGGGAGATGCCATAGACAGGGCCCTTTTCTGAGAGGCTCGATCGTGGCGTGACCAGGGCTTATGGAGACCATTCCTGCAGACGCTGGGCGAAAAGCCATGCTGCTTGTAGAGTCGTCGGCCGTATCGTGGCCGTATATAGGTTCTGGCCGTATACACTATGACTAACGTGTGTTGTGCAGAGGCAAACTTGATTAAGTTAGGTCATAAGTGATGCAAGTGAATGGGATTAATGGTATTCATGCCCCAAGATGGAATTCGATTTCGGTTTCAAAGGATGAATCTTTAAGGTGAAGACTAGACTAGGTCTTAGTGCCACAAGGTGTGAGAAGGGCACTAAGTATAGACTAGGGCTTTGTTCTTCCTTTGACCGTACTATTAAGGGGGGTATAAGGTTAGTAGCTTGACCTAGGAGAGGTTGGGAGTGTTGGTGTATGCACATTTGTCACAACTAGTCCTAGAGACCCTGCTATCAGCCCTTGGTGTACCTTAAGTTGGTAGGAGCAAAACCCCTTCAAGAGACCTGGTGAGAAGAAGTGAAGAAGGGGGTGAAATAGGCTCCGGACTAGTTTGCCTAGGAGGCTCCGGACCATGGCAAGTGGTCCGGTGGCCCTGCCTTAGGCTATGGTTTGTGGAAGAGGCTCCGAACCACCTGTCCGGAGGGCACTAGACTAATGGCTATTGGTCCGGTGGCCCTGGATTCTTGAGTGAGCCGGAGAAGAGGCTCCGGACTAGTCCGATGGCTGGGCCGACGACTAGTCCAACAGTACTCAGCAGCAGCTCAAATCTATGCACTGAGCTCCTAGGCTCCGAACCAGAGGCTCCGAACTAGGCACCTGACTATGCAGAGTAGTCCGGTGGTCCCTGGCTCAAGTGGAAATTTTCTCAGAGAGTGAGCTCCGGACCAGGTTGCATGGTTCGGTGGTATGGGCTCCGGACTAGTCCGGTGCCTTCGCAGAAAAGAGAAAAAGCAAGAAACAACTAGTTTTGGAGGTGGGGACTATTTATAGCCACCCATTTCGTCCCAAGTAGCACTCTTGGCCATTGTTACACCTGGAGGACCCTTGAGAGAGTTCTTGGAGAGCCAAGTGCCTAGAGAGGGAGAGATTTGAGAGAATCCATCTTGTTCTTCCCTCCTAGGGTGATTAGGAGTGACAAGTGTGCATCCATCCACCTTCCTAACCTTGAGTTTGTCAAGTGAAGGTCTTGTGCTTGTTACTCTTGGTATTCGACAACACCTAGACAGTTTGGTGGTGATCGAAGGAAGGTGATCGCCGAAAGATTGTTGGCGCCCCTTCTCCAAGCTTCTGTGATCGGTTGTCGGCGATTCACCAGCCGGAGTGGCGAAGAATCAGCCTGTAGAGAGCACTCATCCCTTGTGTGGGATTGAGGGGAGCTATACCTTGCGAGGTGCTCCAACAAGGACTAGGGGGGAGTGTTGACTCCTCGATACCTCAAGAAAACATCGCCGTGTCAAAATTCTCTTTCCCGAGCTCTTTACTTTGTTGCATTTACATTCCGTCTTGTTCTTTACATTCCCACTAGAATTGTGTAGGTTGTCTTTCAATTCTATGCCTTGCTACCGCTTTCTAGCTAGGACACACAACCGGTAGGCACTAGAGGGTGATTGACATTTGATAGGTTTTCATATTTTCTTTAGAAATTTAAAACAAGCCCAATTCACCCCGTCTTGGGCATCTTGATCCTTTCCATTGGTATCAGAGCCTTGTTGCTCTAAATTAGGCTTCACCGCCTAGAGCAATATGTCCCATGGGGATGGACCGCCACCCATGTTCGATGGGGATGACTTTCCTTATTGGAAAGTGCGGATGGAGGCCTACCTTGAGGCTGTGGATGTTGGCGTTCACAAAGCCGCCACCATAGGCGGATCAGTGTTCGCCGAGGATCCCTTCTTTGAGAAGAACAATGCTAAGGCAAAGAACATTCTTTTTCCGAGGCATTTGCAAGGATGTGTTCAACCGTGTGCGGAATTGCAAAACCGCGCATGATGTTTGGACAAACGTTTGTGCACTACATGAGGGGACCAAGTGGGAGCGTGAGGAGCGCTACCACTTGGTCATGGCTAAGTTGAATTCCTTTACCATGCTTTCCAATGAAAATGCTAATGAAATGTACTCACGTCTTAACATTCTTGTAGAGGAATTGAATGGCTTTGGGCTCACCCAAATGTCTCCACCAGATGTGGTGTGCAAGATTCTTTGTGTCTTGCCAATTGACAAGTATGGACACACTGTCACCATGCTTCACCAAGGAGATCTCTCAACATCTACACCAACACAAGTGTTGGGCAAGATCAATGCTCATGATATGTACATGAAGATTGGTGATGGTGGCTCTTCATCCTCCACCAAGAAGAAGGAGAAGGACTTGGCCCTCAAAGCTTCTACCAAAGAAAAGTGCAAGATCCAATTGGTGGTTGAGGAGTCAAGTGAAGATGATAAAGACAACATCGCTCTCATGGTGAAGAAGACCACCAAGATGTTGAAGAGGCTAAACAAGAATGGAGTCAAGTTTGACTCAAAAGAAGAAAAATTCTTCACAAGCTCTTCAAGGAAGCCATACAAGAAGAATAAGAACTTCAACTTCCACAAGAAGAAGAAGGATGACAAGGCTTACATTGTGGGTGATTGGCTCACCGATATTGAAGATTCAAGTGACTCCTCCAGTGATAAGAGTGAAGAAGAGAAAGTGGCCGCCTTGGTGATTGGTTCTTCTATTCCACTGCCACCTCCTCCTTCATCGCCGGGCTCATCCTCTACACACTTTTGCCTCATGGCCAAAGGTGACAAGGTACAAAAAGAGGATGATGATGATAGTGGTGACTCAAGTGGTAGTGATAGTGATGATGAAAACACACCATCCTATGATGAGCTAATGAAAATTTGCAAAAGTACTCTAGCTTCATAAGGAAGTACAAGGGTAAAAATGACAAACTATTTGAGATCAAAGATAACTTGCATGCTAAGCTTGATGCCTTGTCTAGTGCTAATGATGATTTGAAGCTCGAGATCAATTCTCTCACATCTAGCACTAGGGAGCTCAAAGCCTCTCTTAAGGAAGCCAATGAGAAACATGATAAGCTTGAGTGGTCATCACAAGAGCTCCATACAAGGTATAACTTGCTAAAAGATGACTACAACCAAGTGAAACACGATCATGGAACACTAGTGGTAGCAAATGAATTGCTTACTCAAGATCTTGCTACACATGTTGCTACTAACCCGTGTGCTAAGTGTGCAAGTGCTACCTCTTGTGATATCTTGATTGATGATGTGGCTCTTGAGCAAAGTGCTAAGTGCAAGGGAAATACAGTTGTTGAAGCTGACAAGTATGATGATTATGTGGAGATGAGGGAAGAGAACTCAAAGCTCAAGGAAGAGCTAATCAACCTCAAGGCAAACAAGCCCTTCACCATCAAGTCGACCAAGGAAGAAGAAGCTAAAGATGCTATCACCTTGATCAACTCTCTTAGAGAAGAAATTTCTAAGCTCAAGAATTACAAGACCAAGCTTGCTAGTGGCTTTGAGAAGTTCACCAAGGGTCACAACCTTCAAAGTGAGCTCTTGATGAATACCATCATGAAGAATGACAAGACCGGTATTGGGTTCAAGGAGAACCAAGTGATGAAGGCCAAGGTCAAGATTGAGGCCAAGAACTACTACAAGAACAAGAACAATGGCTATAATCAAGAGTACTCAAAGCCCAAGCCAACAAGATGCTTTGAGTGTGGTCAAGTGGGTCATTTCGCTTATGATTGCAAGACTCAACCACCCAAGACCTTACCCAAGCACACTAGGCCATTTGCTCATGATGCTCACTATGTCATCAAGAAGGATAACAAGGGTAGACCACTAGTAGTGTTTCTTGGTCCACCAATGAAGAACAAGCCTAGAGTTCTTTGGGTTGCAAAGGAGTTGGTTACCAAGGCAATGGAGCCCCGCTTTGAGTGGGTTCCCAAACAACAAGCTTAACTCCAATTTGCTTGTGTGTAGGTGAACTACAAGACCGGTGGAAGTCATTGGATGATTGATAGTGGTTGCACTCAACATATGACCGGTGACCCCCGGATGTTCACCACACTTGATGAGGATTGTGCAAATCAAGACAAGATTACTTTTGGGAATAATTCAAAGGGCAAAGTTCAAGGCTTAGGCAAAGTGGCTATCTCCCAAGATCAATCAATTTCCAATGTCTTGCTAGTGCAATCTTTGAGCTTCAACTTGCTATCGGTTGGTCAATTGTGTGATCTCGGATTCCAATGTCTCTTCACTCCAAGTGAGGTTGTTGTGACCAAGGTGGATGATTCATCATTGATATTCAAGGGCTTCCGTCACAACAACTTATATCTAGTGGACTTCACTTCCAATGAGGCTAGCTTGCAAACTTGTCTATTCTCCAAGAATTCTTTGGGTTGGCTATGGCATAGAAGATTAGCACATGTGGGCATGTCAACCTTGAAGAAGCTTGTCAAGAAGGATATGGTTAGAGGAATCAAGGATGTGGTGTTTGAGAAGGACAAATTGTGTAGTGCTTGTCAAGCTGGCAAGCAAGTGGCAAACACTCATCCAACCAAAGCTTTCATGTCAACCTCAAGAGTCCTAGAGTTGCTACACATGGATCTATTTGGCCCTACCACTTATGCTAGTCTTGGAGGAAATCTCTTTTGCTTGGTGGTAGTGGATGACTACTCTCGGTACACTTGGGTATTCTTTCTTCAAGACAAGGGAGAGACACAAGGCATCTTCAAGAAGTTTGCTACATGAGCTCAAAATTAATTTGATGTGAAGATCAAGAAGATTAGAAGTGACAATGGCACCGAATTTGTGAACACAAAGATTGAGGATTATTGTGATGAAGTGGGGATCAAGCATGAGGTATCCGCCACATATACTCCACAACAAAATGGTGTTGTAGAGAGGAAGAACCGGACTCTCATAACTCTAGCAATGTCTATGCTTGATGAGTACAACACTCCGGAGAAGTTTTGGGCAGAGGCAATCAACACCGCTTGCTATGCGGCAAACTGTCTCTTCGTCCAAAGGCTATTGAAGAAGACCCCCTATGAGCTTGTCAATGGGAAGAAGCCAGATATTTCATTCTGTCGGGTGTTTGGTTGCAAAGTGTACATCTACAAGAAGCGCCAACACTTGGGTAAATTCTAACGGCGGTGTGACATTAGTTTCCTTGTTGGATATTCGCTTAAATCCAAGGCATACCGTGTATTTAACAAAGCCACCGGCTTAGTTGAAGAAACGTATGACTTGGAGTTTGATGAAACTAATGGCTCCCAAGGAGTGCTTGAGGATATTGATGTAGGTGATGAACCCTTGAGGAAGGCAATGAAGAATATGCCAATTGGTGCTATCAATCCGCAATTGGTGGAAGAAGGTGAAGATGAAGCAAATCAAGTTTCTTCTCCACCACACACGCCTCAAGTTGATGAAGAACAAGTGAGGGAAGCTCAAGAAGACACTCACATCCCTCAAGATCAAGCCGAGGCCAAAGTAAGCAATGTTGAAGCATCACATCCCCCTCCTCAAGAGATCAATAGAAGATCAAACCTATCCTTCAAGCTCACCCCCATGACCAAATCATAGGGAGTCCATCAAAGGGAGTTATGACTCATTCTAGACTTGCATCTTATGTTGAACATCACTCATTTGTTTCCTTTGTTGAGCCTACTAGTGTTGAAGAAACACTTGCGGATCCGGATTGGGTGAATGCCATGCATGAGGAACTCAACAACTTCACTCGGAACCAAGTGTGGACACTTGAAGAGAAGCCAAAGGATGCAAGTGAGAGTCCCCATGTGTTTGGTTTTGAGTAATTGATGAAACCTACCTAAGTACTAACCTTGATCTCTAAGTGTGAGTCATGAGATAGGTTAGTACATGCCATGTGATGGAGCAAGGTGGATCAAGTGGATGGCACAAGCTCTAGCATGGTGGTGCAAAGGAAAATGGTGTGAAGGCAAAGGTGATATAGGAACCTTTTTCGGTTTAGTGATCAAGTCACCATAGAGGGTGAGATCACATTTAGGATAGATAGCCGTACTATCAAGGAGGGAGCTCTCGTGAATGATTGCGGTTATCATGTGCCACTAGGTTCATTGCATTGCATTTAAAATCAATTGAACTAGTGAAACAACCAACTAATTCCAAGATAATTGTGAACTAAAAGCTAACACACGTGCATAAGTGTTGAGATCACTTAGTGTTAGCTCTTGGAAGCTTGGAGAAGTTTGAGAAGTGTTTGGGCAGCAAGAATGAGCTTCGGACAGAGGTCTGGACGCTAGGGTTTGGTGCTGTACGGACCATCAGAGATGGGTCCGGAGGCATACCCTAGGTCTGCTCAGCTGAGGAGAGGCATTCGGACGCTGTTTGAGGTCCGGACGCAGAGCTCCGGATGCAGGGTCCGGAGTCTAGCGCTCTCTGTTGTTTCTGGTGGAGGTGATCCGGACGCTGGTGTTGGTCCGGACTGAGGCTCCGGACTTGCGTCCAGAGGTGCCGCTAGCTCTTGGGAGCTCTCGGGTGTTCTCGAGTGCTCGGGAAAATATTTCCAGACCCGATGAACAGTGGATCCGAACCCTGTGAACAGGTGTGTCCGGAGCCACGTGGCTGGCTATGGCGCGAGCGGGAAAGAAGCTGTTTGAATCGGCAGGTGACCGAACGCGTGCGCGTTAGTCCGGACAGCGCGGTGCGTGCGACTGGAGGTCGCGTCCGGAGTGGTTAACAGAGGAGCTGTCTCTGTTGTGTGGGGGCGTCTGGATGTTGTTGATGGTCCGGACCCCGCACTATTCCTTGCGTCCGGAGGTGGCGCAGAAGCTGTGTTCTTTTGGCAAAACGGCTAGTTGTGAGTGGAGGCTATATATGGTTGTATGGCCGGCCCTTTGGGGCACCTCTTGCACATTTTCATCACTCACACTCTAGTTCTCATTTGTGAGAGCCTCCACCACTCATCTCATTGATACACTTGCTAATTTCATGAGAGATTGAGTGAACCAAGTGCATTGCTTCTTTGATCGCATACTAGTGGCACTTGGTGATCGTCGTCATCGCGGAAGCTCTTGTTATTCTTGGAGATTGCCATCTACTAGATGGCTTGGTGCGACGAGGATCATTGAGTGGAGGAAGGTGATTATCTCCGGCTCCGATCGGTGGATTGTGAGGGGTTCTTGAACCTTCCCCGCGGGAGTTCGCAAAAGGTATCTCTAGTGGATTGCGCGTGACTTGTGGATCCCTATCTTGTGTTGGTTTTGCGGCACCCGGTGACGGGTTTGGCGTGTGATGCCAATTAGCGCGTGAACCTCCAAGTAGGTGAATCGTCACAACAAGGACTAGCTTGTTCGCAAACAAGGGAACCTTGGTAAAAAATATTGTGTCTCATTGTCTCTCTTCCGAGGATTCTCATTGGCTATCTATTGATTGATTGGTATTCTCTTCTCGGCGGTATAACCTTCCTATCTCTAGGTTTGCATTTACATTCTTTACATTCTTGCAAAGTAGAGTAGCTCTCTAGCTTGTGTAGCCTTGTTTAGAGCTTTCTAGTTTGCTAGCTAGTTTGTGTGCTCTAGTTGTTTTCTTGCTAGTAACTAGAATTGGTAGGGGGCTTGCCGACCCTTAGAGCTAGTGCAAACTTGCTTATGCCGTGTTGTGTTCTAACAAGTTTGCCTAAGTGTTGTTGTAGTTTTTTATTAGGTTATTCACCCCCCTCTAGCCATTCCTAGACCTTTCAAGTGGTATCGGAGCTAGTACACCGTCATACAAAGGCTTAACATCCCATGGTGTTAAAATGACTCTTATCAACAACACCAAGAGGCCACCCAAGTTTTATGGCACCGATTATAGCTATTGGAAGGCATTGATGACCACCCATATCAAATCAATCAACCGGAAGGTATGGTTGGTGGTCGACAAGAAGTTTGAGGTGGTTAATGAAGAGGCACCCACCGTGGCTGAGGAGGATAAGCTCCAAAACAATGATATTGCATTGAGTGCCATCCATGATGCAATCTCAAAATAAGTCTTTGAGAAAATCAAGAACATTGAGAGTTCTCATGATGCATGGAAGAAGCTTGAAGAGTCTTATGAGGGGACTCAATCCATGAAGGGGGCCAAATCATATATCTTGAAGGAGAAGTTTGCTAGTTTCAAGATGAAGGAAGATGAGAATGTGCCAGAAATGTTCAATAGGCTTGAAGTGCTTGTCAATGAGCTCAAGTCACTTGGAGAGAAGGTGGAGAACAAGGATTTCTCATTCAAATTCTTGAGAAGTCTTCCATCAAGATTTGAAATGCTAGTCACTCTATTGGTGAGAAGTGGATTGGACACAATGACACCAAACCAAGTTCTTGGTGAGGTGATTACCGATGACACCTTTAGAGAGGACAAGGACAAGATAAGAGAGAACAAGGAGAAGAAGGATGAGAAGAAGAAGAGTGTGGCATTCAAAGCCACATCATCATCAAGGGGCAAAGAAAAGTGTGATGAATCAAGCTATGATGAATGCTCAAGTGATAGTGATGATGATGAAGAGAAGATGGCTCTATTTGTTAAGAAATGTGGCAAGTTCATGAAGAAGACATGTATAGAGCAAGGAGGAAGAAGAACTCACACAAGTTCAATGAGAAGGATAGAAGATGCTTCAAGTGCAATAGCAAGGATCATCTCATTGCGGATTGTCCTCTTCATAGTGACAATGAAGATGAGAAGAAGGGCAAGAAGAAAGAGAGCAAGATGACTCTCAAGAAGAGAAAGAAGGGAGGCTCATATGTTGTCACTTGGGATAGTGATTCAAGTGATGATGATGACTCAAGTGATGATGAGAAGAGATCAAGCAAGAAAAACGCTCTTGCAAGCATTGCTATGAAGAACAAGATCTCTCTCTTTGACACTCCATCTACATGATTCATGGTTCGACCCACTAAGGTACAATCCGATGATGAGAGTGACTCTAGTGATGATGATGATGATGAACCCACTAAAGATGAACTAATTGAAATGTTGGAAGATGCTAAGACTCACTTTGACCTCAAGAGAAAGGAGTGTAAAGCATTGCGGAAAGAGCTTCAAGCTCTCAAGCAATCCTTTGATGAGCTCAATCTTACTCATGAGAGGCTAGAGGATGCCCATGAGAATCTTGGCAAAGCTCACTCTAAGCTTGAAAAGGCTCACTCATCTCTTGTTGAGCAAAAGGAGAAAGAGCATGTTCAAACAAATAACATGGGAATAACTTGTGACATAGTCAATGAATCATTCTATGAACCCATCATCATCACCCCAACTAACCCTTCTTGTAGCACTTCTAACTCTACCTCTTCTACTAGTGATGACTTCACTAGTGATGTTTCACTAATGGTTGAGAATGAGACCCTTAAGAAGGAGGTTGGTAAGCTCACTCTAGCCTTAGGCAATGCCTATGGTGGAGACGCCTGCTTTCTTAAGTGCTTGGGTAGTCAAAGGTTCTCCCTTTGCAAAGAGGGACTTGGCTATACCCCCAAGAAAGGCAAGGCAGCCTTTGCAACTCCAAAGCCTCGCTTTGTGAAGAGCAATGGTCGGTTTTGCTCAAGTTGCAAGCAAGTAGGGCATGATGAGCAACATTGCAAACTAAATCTAAGCAAGATAAAATTTACACATGCATCTATTCGCTTTGATTCTAGTTATACTCTTACCAAGGGCAAGAAAGGTGTGATAGCTAAGTACATGAGTACTCCCAATGAGATCTCAAAGAAGAAAGCTATTTGGGTACCTAAGTCCTTAGTCACTAACTTTGGAGGACCCAAGCAAGTATGGGTACCTAAGAAGAATTGAATTGTTTTGTAGGTCAATTATAAAGCCAAAGGGAGGCATTGGGTGCTTGATAGTGGGTGCACTCAACATATGACCGGAGATTCAAGAATGTTCAACTCTATTAAGCCAAATGATTGCAATGGGGTTGATTCTATCACATTTGGTGACAATGGCAAAGGCAAGGTCAAAGGGCTTGGTAAGATTGCAATATCCAATGACATGAGCATATCCAATGTGTTGATAGTAGAAAGCTTGAACTTCAACTTGCTATCCGTAGCTCAACTTTGTGATCTTGGTTTCAAATGCATCTTTGGAGTTGATGATGTAGAGATCATAAGTGTAGATGGCTCTGACTTGATCTTCAAAGGCTTTAGATATGAGAATCTATACTTGGTTGATTTCAATGCTAGTGAAAATCAATTATCAACTTGCTTGCTATCCAAATCTAGCATGGGTTGGTTATGGCATAGAAAGCTTGGTCATGTTGGGATGAGTCAATTGAATAAACTAGTCAAGCATGATCTAGTTAGAGGCTTTAAAGATGTGGTCTTTGAGAAAAATAAGCTTTGTAGCTCTTGTCAAGACGGCAAACAAGTTGGAAACACTCACCCTACCAAGAGAATGATGAGTACATGCAAACCATTTGAGCTCTTGCATATGGACTCGTTTGGACCAACCGCATACACAAGCATTGGAGGAACAAATATGGCTTTGTGATAGTTGATGACTTCACTAGATATACATGGGTATTCTTTCTTAGTGACAAGAGTGAAACATTTCATACATTCAATATCTTTGTCAAGAGAAGCCAAAATGAATTTGAAACAACTATCAAGAGAGTAAGAAGTGACAATGGTAGTGAATTCAAGAATACAAGAGTTGATGAGCTATGTGATAAATATGGAACCAAACATCAATTCTCGGCCAAGTATACACCTTAATCAAATGGGCTTGTTGAGAGGAAGAATAGGACACTCATTGATATGACAAGATTTATGCTTAGTGAATACAATGTGAGTGATTCTTTTTGGGCTGAAGCTATCAACACGGCTTGCTATTATAGAAATCGACTCTATTGCCACAAGATGCTTGAGATGACACCTTATGAGCTATTGAATGGAAGAAAGACAAATATTGCATACTTTAGAGTGTTTGGTTGCAAGTGCTATATCTTGAAGAAAGGTGCAAGATTGAGCAAATTTGAGAAGAAATGTGATGAAGGCTTCCTACTTGGCTACTCAACTACAAGCAAAGCATATAGAGTATGGAATCTTACTCATGGCATAGTTGAGGAGGTACATGATGTGGAGTTTGATGAGACTAATGGCTCTCAAGATGAAAATGACAATCATAATGATATGAGAGGTGAACCATTGGCCAATGCAATGAAGAACATGGATATTGGGGACATTAGGCCGAGGCAAGTGAATGAAGAGAAAGATAATGACTTTCTAGTGCATGGTCCATCCAATGAGTAACTCAATGACAATCAAGCTAGTTCATCCACTCCAACTCAACATCAACAAGAGGCTAGTTCATTATCTCAATCCAACGACCAACCAAGTACAAGCAATCAACTTCCAACACTCCAACCTACATCTATTGCAAGAGATCATCCTATAGATCACATTATTGGAGATATCACTAGTGGTGTACAAACAAGATCAAGATTGGCTTCATTTTGTGAGCATTACTCATTTGTATCATCTATTGAGCCAACCAAGATTGAAGAAGCTTTGCAAGATATTGATTGGGTGAATGCTATGCATGAAGAGCTCAACAACTTCACTAGAAATCAAGTTTTGGAACTTGTTGAGAGACCAAAGAACCACAATATTATTGGCACAAGATAGGTTTTTCGCAACAAACAAGATCAAGATGGGATAGTGGTGAGAAACAAAGCAAGACTAGTTGCACAAGTGTACACTCAAGTAGAGGGTCTTGACTTTGGAGAAACATATGCACCGATGGCAAGGCTAGAAGCAATAAGGATTGTATTGGCTTATGCTTGTGCTCACAACATCAAGCTCTACCAAATGGATGTGAAGAGTGCATTTCTAAATGGGTACATCAATGAATTGGTATATGTGGAGCAACCACCCGGTTTTGAAGATGACAAGAAACCCAACCATGTGTACAAGCTAAGAAAGGCATTATATGGCTTGAAGCAAGCACCTAGAGCATGGTATGAGAGGTTGAGGGACTTTCTCCTCTCTAAGGGATTCATTATGGGCAAGGTTGACACTACCCTATTCACCAAGAAGATTGGGAAGGACTTGTTTGTGTTGCAAATCTATGTGGATGATATTATCTTTGGGTCAACCAATCAAGAGTTTTGTGAAGAGTTTGGCAACATGATGGCCAAAGAGTTTGAAATGTCTATGATTGGATAGCTTAGTTACTTCCTTGGTCTTCAAGTCAAGCAAATGAAGAATGAGACTTTTGTTAGTCAAGGCAAGTACATCAAGGACATGCTCAAGAAGTTCAATCTAGATGAAGCAAAGTCTATTAGTACACCCTATTAGTACACCCATGGGAACAAATGGAAATTTGGACGGTGATGCTAGTGGCAACATGGTAGATCAAAAGCTATATAGATCAATGATTGGTAGCTTGCTCTATGTGACTGCATCAAGACCGGATGTCATGTTTAGTGTATGCATGTGTGCAAGATTTCAAGCATCTCCTAGAGAGAGTAATTTGAAGGCCACAAAGAGAATATTGAGATATTTGAAGCATACACCAAATGTTGGGTTGTGGTATCATAAAGGATCAAACTTTGAGTTAATTGGATACTCCGACTCGGACTATGCGGGTTGCAAGATAGAAAGGAAGAGCACATCAGGCACTTGTCAATTGCTTGGAAGATCACTTGTCTCATGATCATCAAAGAAGCAAAATAGTGTGACACTCTCTACTGCCAAAGCCGAATATATTAGTGCGGGGAGTTGTTGTGCACAAATACTTTGGATGAAAGCTACCTTGAATGACTTTGGAGTCAAATTCAAGCAAGTACCTTTGCTATGTGACAATGAAAGTGCAATCAAGCTAACTAACAACTCGGTTCAACACTCAAGAACAAAGCATATTGATGTCCGCCACCATTTCATTAGAGATCATCAATTGAAAGGGGACATTTCAATAGAGAGTGTGGGCACTGATGATCAATTGGCCGATATCTTCACCAAGCCACTAGATGAAAAGAGGTTTTGCAAGCTAAGGAATGAGTTGAACATACTTGATTTCTCCAACATGAGTTGATGCACCCCCACTTATATGACATGCCTCTACTCCAACAAAGCAAGGTACAAGTTGATTGAAATCATTCATGCATACTTTGCTAGGACTTGTGTAGAGCATATAGACATCACTCATCCTTCCAGGCTCATTCATGAAAACCAAAATGATTTTGATGCTTATATGGTGCCACTATTGCTTCTATGACTTGATATGATCTAGTGGTAGCATATGACATGTTGATGTGCTTGCAATCCTAGTGTTTGCTCTATGTCTATGAACCTAAGTGTTAAATTCAACATAGGCAAGATAACCATCTTAGCATGTGTGAACAAGCTTGTCTATGGTTTAAACCGAATTAAATATCTTGGGCAAATAGCTTAGTTCCAACCAAAGTTGAAAACAATCTTTCACCCTATCTCACACTAAGGGGGAGTAAAACTTGAATATCTATAATCGGTCCCACCTTTTTGTGTCAATTGGATGACAAAGGGGGAGAAATTGTGAAAAATATATAAATTGACCAAAAGGGGAATATGCTTAAATGGGAGAAATTGAAAGATAAAGGGAGAAAATGAATAATCATTTTTGAAAAGAACACACATATAGGGGGAGCAAGCTCATGAACACATTCTTGTATTTGAATGTTTGCATCCTCATATGTATTGTTGCACAAGTACTTAAATTCAATATTCATGCTTGTGTGGTGTTTGCTAGTGGTGTAAAATGAATGATGATTGATCAACTAGCATGCATAGGTTGATTAGCTTTAACCCATGTGTTTTCAAGTGGATGTATTTTCAAGTGGTGTCTAGCTAATCATGGTGCAAAGGGTGATTCTAATTCCGCACTCCGATGGTATCACGCTTCAAAGGTATACTCTTAAACCTTAGCATCATTTGGTAGCTATTTAATATCCCACATTGTCTATCCATGCATATGTGCCAAACTTGAACCAAACTCTAGAAGCACATATGTAGGGGGAGCTAATAACTACCAAACCAAATTTGTGTAACTTGTCCAATTCTAAAATCTTTGATCAAAATGCTTGGACAAGCTACTCAAGCTCAAAATGATTATATTTCATATCTTTATGAAAAGGTTGTCATCAATTACCAAAAAGGGGGAGATTGAGAGTCCCCATGTGTTTGGTTTTGAGTAATTGATGAAACCTACCTAAGTACTAACCTTGATCTCTAAGTGTGAGTCATGAGATAGGTTAGTACATGCCATGTGATGGAGCAAGGTGGATCAAGTGGATGGCACAAGCTCTAGCATGGTGGTGCAAAGGAAAATGGTGTGAAGGCAAAGGTGATATAGGAACCTTTTTCGGTTTAGTGATCAAGTCACCATAGAGGGTGAGATCACATTTAGGATAGATAGCCATACTATCAAGGAGGGAGCTCTCGTGAATGATTGCGGTTATCATGTTCCACTAGGTTCATTGCATTGCATTTAAAATCAATTGAACTAGTGAAACAACCAACTAATTCCAAGATAATTGTGAACTAAAAGCTAACACACATGCACAAGTGTTGAGATCACTTAGTGTTAGCTCTTGGTGAAGGACCGGAAACGGCGACCAGAGGGGGGGTGAATGGGAGCCAAATAAAAATTCCTTTCGGAAGATCTAGATCCTTGTCCCAAACACTTCCCAAAGAGCAAGCTAGGCTCACGACCCACAAGTGGGTGGATGTTCTAGGAGATGTCCTAGGAACACAGTGGAGCTAGCCACGAACTCAACGAGACAAACCGCGACAAAAACGGAAACTCGCAGCGAGCAGCAGAGGCGACAGATGCTGGACAACAGGGCGACGGACGCTAGGCGTCGGACGCTGAGAGATCGTCCGTCGACCTTCCAGAAAGCCTTGCAGAGAAGAAGCAGATAGCAGACCATCGGACACTGGGTGACGGACGCTTGGGTGAGCGTCCGTTGGCGTCGGACGTTGTGCGACGGACGCTGAGAAGATCGTCCGTCGGCCTTCCAGAGAGCAAAACAAAATTGCACAGCGCTCAATACGCGGCGGACGCTGGGCGACGGACTCTGAAGAGCGTCCGACGCCAAACCAAAATATGCAGAAAAAGCGAGCGACGGACGCTGACGTTAGCACGTACCAGCGTCTGACGCAAAACCCTCAGAGCGTCCGACACCAAACCCTAGAGCGTCCGGCGCCCTCTAACAGAGCGCAGAAACGCGAAAATCGTTTTTCTCTTCACCGAAACTTTCCAAATCCGATCCAAAAGGTCACCAACTGCAATCAAACTTTGTAGGAATGATTCTTGTACAGCTGGGGAGCTATCCCGAAGAAATCATCACTCAATTTGGACAGGATTCACTAGAATACTGATTTGGGGGAAAAGGCAGCAAAACGAAGAACTCCTCAAGGAAAATGCCCGATCTACGCACTCGTGAGGTTTGAGGGAAATTCCTTCGGTGTAAAGATGCTCTTCACGAATACGAACAACTTGGTTCAAACGGATTTGCAAGAGCTACTCCCTACAAAGAGAAATCATCTCGGGAAAAGAGGGAGCAAAAAGCAAAACGCGAAGAACACAAACAAAACGAGGACACGATCACAAAATCGAAACCACCATGGCTTATGGAGGTTATGGCCTACGATTCCTTGCAACAATCACAAGTTCTTACACCGGTGACGCGGTGGATCTCAAGCATGAAGAAACTAGGGAGGGGAAAACCTAGGAATAGGTGGGAGAGAGAGTAATGCAAGAGATAAGGATGAGGATACCCCTTCATCCTCTATTTAACGGGGCTTTGGCTATTTCCCAAAGACCCCCTAGGTACATGAGTGAACTACCTAGCCTAAGCATTGCAATCCAAGCTCCAGAAAATATCTTCCTCGATTTGAATGGACGGCCCCGCTTCCTGCCAGGAGTTGCCGTCACCTTGACGCAACCTCCAGGATTCTGCCACGTGCCATCCCCACTTCCTCGGAAGCTCCGCCTAGGTTTTGAGGCCCAAACCCAGGAAACCTGCCACCGGTAGCCTTGGGTTCAACTACCGAACACCGAGTTTTGCGGCCCAAACTCGGAAACCGACGCGGATGGTTTTGAGGCCCAAACTACCAAACCGCTCGACTCGAGCCACCTTGTCCTCGCCCGGTCGGACTCCGAGTCCCCTGAGCCTCCGCTCAACTCGCACGTCCACCGTCTTGACTCGGTCGACTTGGTCTACCTCCATGTCTTCTCACACTCGCCGGTGCCAAGTACTAGCCACCATAGCTAGTCCGCCGGCACCCATGGCCCCTCAGTCCGAGCCCCGCTTCCGCCCTTCACCACTCTCAGTCCATTGGCACGGCAAGCCTCTACTCGACCTTCTCCACGCCATTGACCACTGTCACTAGGCATAGCACCTGCACACCACAAGCCGATAGACAAGCACATGTTTCTGCTTTCGCAGAGGTTAGGTTAAGCCACTCAAACTGAAACACTCACGTGTTGGTCAATCACTCATCATCAAAACTGAACATACATGGGTACTTATCCACCATGTGTTTGCAATCTCCCCCTTGATGAGTGCATTGTCAACACAAGTGCATTTCAGATTTGAGCCACAAGGTAAAGCTCTCCAAATGACCAAAAAGCTACAAAAGCGAAAATGGGGTCACTTGAGAGAAGCAAACACGATACCAATTTAAAAGAGAGAGGCAAAAAAAATGATACCAATTGAAAAGCATCCTTCCAAACACCTCATGACAAAGCCACTTACTGGTGCCAAACAAAAGCATATGGGCACTCAAAACTAGCCCTCAAGAAGAGGCAGAAAATGGGCTAAACACCGCTAGCAAGTCCAAGATACCAATCACCACTCTCAAAGCTTAGAAAACCAATTTAAGCACTAAGGGAGCTCAAAAGATACCAATTGAAACCACTTTCGTCCCTTAATGCTCAAGAAGCAATCGAAACCTGTCGGAGCCAAACAAAGCAAGCTAGACCCTCCAGAAGAGGCAAAGGCTCAACACATCTAGCAAAAGCTCCCCTGGACAAGATACCAATTGGAGAACTAAGAGAAAACACTCTCAAGATACCAGGAAGGGGTGAAAAGAGCCAAGTCAAAAAGATACCAATTAAGCTCAAAAAGCACATTTGCTCCCCCTTGGAAGTATATGGTAGAAAATGGAATGAAATGCACATCTCTCCCCCTTGTTGACACATGTAGCTCATCAAACATCAACAACTCAAGATCCGGCTACAAATGCCATGAAGTGCAAAATGAGTGCAACAACTTCATACTTAGAGCTCAGACAATGAATAGATGCTCTAAGTGAGGTGATCCTGTGAGAATAGGAAAAGCTCAAAATGCCCAACTAAGACTCAGGTTGAGCTCAAGATCACTTTAGAAGCTATTTTAGAGAGCATATCATGTGAGAGCAAGGATTGGGTATCACCTCCTAGAGACAACGAGACATGGAAAACAAGATAGGATCTAACTCAAAGCAATCTCATGTATAGCAAGTAAAACTATCCCTTAGCAAAGTTCATACAACAAGCCAATGACCCAACTGAATGAATTTTCCAAATTTCAGAGTTTTGCAGCCAATTTCAGAGTTAGGCACATGACGAGTTGTATGCGAGTGGTTGTCTGCAAAGTGATGCCACTGCTTACCAACCGGGTGAAGTCAAAGAACTTGACACACCGGTTTTGGTCATACACGACACCGCTCAAGTATCGACCCATATGGGAAGCAGTCTCGAACACGCAGAGAAGTGCTCACAATGCAGACCCAACTCGATCTTTCTAATTCACAAAAAAGAGAGCAATTTCATTTTAGATATTAATCATGGTGCTCAAAGGTAGTGAATGAGACAATGAAGAGCCATAGATACAAGCTATATACAAGACAACCAAGAAGGATCTTCAAAAGCCTACACATGCTAGTGCCATTTCAGAGGTGACATGGGGAATTTAAATTCAGTTTTAAAGCTTTTGTAACTTAGCTCTATTGCATATCATAAAGATAAAAAAGAGTCTAAGTTAGACAACACCATAGACACATAAAGCACCTCAAATAGAGCATAGATTCATTATATCGGCTATAGATATGAAGCTTAAAATGAACTATGTCACAAAAGAAAATGAGATGCAAAATGCAATGACACCAACTAACACAAACAAGACACCAAGAGAGAAGAAGGACAAATAAAGGACACAAAGAACCAAAAAGAACTATGAAACACAAAACTTTCCTCCTCTAAAAAGGAAAGCAAACACCCAACTCACCCCGAAGGAGAGAAAACGCAGCTTGATCCAAAGGCTTAGTGAGAATATCCGCAAGCTGGTTTTGGGTCTCGACATGCCGGAGGTCAATGTAGCCCTTCTCATAGTGATCACGCAAAAAGTGAAAGCGGACCTCAATGTGCTTGGTCTTCGAATGAAGCACGGGATTTTTAGCCACACTAATTGCACTCGTACTATCACAAAGCAGAGGCACCTTAGTAAGCTCATGAGCAAAATCTCTCAAAGTGGCAATCATCCAAATCAACTACGAGCAACAGCTAGCCGCAGCCACGTACTCAGCTTCGCACGTCGACTGTGCCATGCTAGACTTCTTGCGAGAAGACCAAGAAACCAAAGAAGACCCGAGAAACTGGCAAGTCCCAGAGGTGGACTTCCGATCAAGTCAGCAACCGGCAAAGTCGGCGTCAGAGTAACCGCAAAGCACAACAGAGGAAGAGGTGGAAAACCAAAGACCAAATTCGGGAGTGAAGCGCAAGTACCTCATGATGCGTTTCACCGCCTGCTTGTGCGAAGTCCATGGGGACGCCTGAAAGCGAGCACACAGGCAGACTGCGAACTGAATGTCCGGTCGGGTCGCCGTCAGGTACAGAAGTGACCCGATCATGCTTCGGTACTCGGTCTGGTCCACGACCTCTCCTTCCTCGTCCGCATCCAAGGCAATCGTATTCGACATGGGCGTCGAAAGAGGCTTTGCCTCACCCATGTCAAACTTCTTCAAGATATCCTTCGTGTACTTGCCTTGGTGCACGAACGTCCCTTCCCAGGTTTGCTTGATTTGCAACCCGAGAAAGAAAGTCAACTCTCCCATCATGCTCATCTCAAATTCCCTACTCATAAGATCTGCAAACTTGGCAACAAGAGGATGAGAAGAACCACCAAAGATGATATCATCCATGTATATTTGGACATGGAGAGTGTCTTTGCCTTGCTTGAGGAGAAACAACGTCTTATCTACCGATCCCATTTTAAAGCCCTTAGCAAGCAAAAAGGTTTTTAGCCTATCATACCATGCTCTAGGTGCTTGTTTCAAACCATACAAGGCTTTGTGAAGTTTAAAAACATGGCTTGGAAACTTGGGATTTTCGAAACCGGGAGGTTGTTTAACATAAACTTCCTTCTCTATGTAGCCGTTTAAGAAAACACTTTTAACGTCCATTTGAAAAAGTTTAAAACCCTTAGAAGCCGCAAAAGCTAGAAGGATCCTAATGGATTCTAAACGAGCTACAGGAGCAAAGGTTTCCTCATAGTCTATTCCCTCCTTTTGACAAAAGCCTTGAGCTACCAACCCAGCCTTATTGCGCACTACCACCCCATCTTCACTTTGTTTATTTTTGAAAACCCATTTGGTACCTATGGGGTGGCAACTAGGTGGTGGAGGAACTAAGAACCAAACGCAGTTTCGCTCAAAGTTTTCTAACTCCTCATGCATGGCATTAACCCAATTTGGATCCATCAAAGCATGTCCAACATCTCGGGGCTCAAAAGAAGCAACAAAAGCCGAATGAGCAAAGTGAGATATATACGACCTGGACCGCGTGACTCGACGGTCAATGTCGCCGATGATGTTCTCCGGCGGGTGCTATCGCTGGATGTGGCGGGGAGCCTGCCTGGACGAAGTCGCCTCCCCCTTGACAGCAGCTAGAGCTCCCTCAGGTGCAACGGGCACCGACTGAGGAAGCTGCTCGAACGACCCCCATGTAAAGGAAGTAGTAGGATCGGGACCGTGAGCCGAAGTGGACATCGCAGGGTCGACGGGGGCAGCCCGTGGAGTCGGCTCGGGATCACCCCAATCGGCATCGTCGTGTTCCTCCTCCACAAAGATGCTAGTGTTCACCTCATCATCACCTGCAAGCTCAAAAGCAGTGGAAACACAGGGCATAGTTTGATTGAAAGTAATTTCACAAGTCTCCATCACTCGGTTAGTCTCAAGGTTAAGTGCACGATAAACACGAGAGTGAGTAGAATAACCAAGAAAGATACCGTCCGAAGACCGTGATTCAAATTTATTCAACTTACCGCCCTTTTTGAGGATGAAGCACCTGCACCCAAACACCCGTAGGTGACTTACTTTGGGTGGCCTCCCAAATTGCAACTCATAAGAAGTCTTCTTCTTGAAAGCTCGAAGAAAAATGCGATTGGAAACATAGCAAGCAGAACTGAGTGCTTCGGCCCAATACTTCCTAGGAGTCCTATGCTCATCGAGCATCGTCCTGGCCATCTCAACAAGGGTCCGATTCTTGCGCTCAACAACACCGTTCTGCTGGGAGTGTGAGGTGAGGAAAACGGGTGATCGAGACCCAAAGAAGAGCAAAGAGTTGCAAACTGAGCATTCTTGAATTTTGTGCCATTATCACTACGGATAGCTCTCATGGCATTCTTAGGTAGCTCATTTTGCAATCTCAAAATCAGATCTCGAACAAGTGGAAAAGCCTCATCCTTACTCTCCAAAAAGAACACCCAAGAGTATCTCGAGTAGTCATCAACGACTACAACCACATACCAATTCCCTCCTTCCGACCTGACCCGAGCTGGACCAACTGTGTCCATTTGTAAGAGCTCGCCGGGTCGAGTGGTCATGATCTTAGTCACAGGAGGATGGGAAGCAACAACCATCTTACCATGTCTACAAGGATGGCAAACAAAATCCTTCTCGAACTTTAACTTTGGCAATCCTTGGATAAGGTCCATTGAGCTAAGCCTTGCAAGCAAGTCAAAACTCAAATGTCCCAATCTCCTATGCCAGTTCCAAAGCTCGAAAGAAGAACCAGCAAGAAGACAACGAGAAGGTCCGGAAGAGATAGAAAAATCCGCACGAAAAACCTTCCCGAAAGGTAAAATCCGGCAAACAAGCTCACCATGAGAGTCCAAAATCCGAGACAAGTTTGGCTTAAAGCTCACTTCAAAACCATCTTCAAGGAGTTGCGAAACTGACAGGAGGTTAAAATGCAAATTGGCAACCAAAGCAACATCCTTGAGGACAAAGGAAGAGTTCACTCGAATGGACCCCCGGGAGACAACCTTACCTTTACTCTTGTCCCCGAATGTGATATACTCGGTGTGGCGCACGGGGTCGAGGCTGGAGAACCACTTGGCACTTCCGTTCATATGGCATGAACATCCGGAATCCACAAGCCAAGTCTCCTCCAGTCCTCCTTCCTACATCAGCCGAAACCCAGTTACTGGGTGCTCAACCTCCCCCGAGCAATGTGAGCGGGGATTCAGACGAAAATGGAGAAAAGAGAGCTCACCGGCAGTGGAAGAAAATCACCGGAAACCCCAAAACACAGGTTCTCAACCCCTAGGGAAAAGAGGCAAGAACCTAGAAAAAATGGGAGAAAACAGCAAACCAAAGGAGGCTCCGGACAAGTCTAGTCAAAACCTCCAGACCAACGGAAGTGGTCCGGTGCCTTTGTCCGGTCCCTACCCAAGCACCTTCGGACAAGTCCGGTGCTCACTTTGAAAAGTCCGACGCCCTCGCAGAAAACATGCAGGGAGTACCCAAACTTCAGACTCTTGTCCGACGCTTACCTTCCGACAAAGGAGAGTTGTCCGGTGCTCACTTCAGCCACTGAGCAAACGAAAACAGCAAGCACCCTACCTCCGGACACTTGTCTGATGCTCACCGTTGGACTATTGAGCCTGGTCCGACGCCCTTAGCTGCTTGACAGGAAACAGGTAAAGACCACCGGACCACTTGCAATGGTCCGGAGCTTAGGGAAAAGTCGTCCGACGCCTTGTCCGGAGCTCACGAGCAGAAAAGCTGTTATTCACGAAACCAATTTTCTCTCCGCTAAATCTATCCAAAACTCAACCAAATGATAACCAACTGCAACCAAACTTTGTAGGCATGATCCTAGTGTAGCTGGGGAGCTATCCCGAAGAAATCATCGCTCAATTTGGAGAGGATAAACGAGAACACTCGGATTTGGGGGAGAACAAGGAAAATGAAGAACGCCACAAAGAAATCGCCCCGATCTACGCACTCGTGAGGTTTGAGGAGAATTCCTTCGGTGCAAAGAAGCTCCTCACGATTACGAATAACTTGGTTCAAGTCGATTTTGCAAAGCTACTCTCAACAAAGAGAAATCATCTCGGGAAAAAGAGAGAGCAAAAGCAAAATGCGAAGAACACAAGCAAAACGGGGACACAATCACGAAATCGAAGCCACCATGGCTTACGGAGGTTACGGCCTCCGATTCCTCGTGACAAACTCAAGTTCTTACAAAGGTTGGTGGAAGCAACCTAGGGATCTCATGAACTAGAGAGAGAGAGAGGGGGGGGCAAGTGATTAGGGTTCAAGAGATGGGATGAGGATACCCCTTCATCCTCTATTTAACGGGGCTTTGGCTATTTCCCAAAGACCCCCCTAGATACATTGAGTGAACTACCTAGCCTAAGCATTGTAGTCCAAGCTCCGGAAAATATCTCCGTCGATTTGAATGGACAGCCCCGCTTCCTGCTGGGAGTTGCCGTCGCCTCGACGCAACCTCCAGGATTCCACCACGTGCCATCCCCGCTTCCTCGGAAGCTCCGCCTAGGTTTTGAGGCCCAAACCCAGGAAACCCGCCACCTGTAGCTTTGGGCTCAACTACCGAACCCCGAGTTTTGCGGCCCAAACTTGGAAACCGACGCGGATGGTTTTGAGGCCCAAACCACAAAACCAGTCGACGCGAGCCACCTTGTCTTCACCCGGTCGGACTCCGAGTCCCCTGAGCCTCCGGTCGACTCGCGCGTCCACTGTCTTGACTCGGTCGACTCGGTCTACCTCCATGTCTTCTCGCACTCGCCGGTGCCAAGTACTAGCCACCACATCTAGTCCGCAGGCGCCCATGGTCCCTCAGTCCGAGCCCCACTTCCTCCCTTCACCGCTCTCAGTCCATCGGAACGGCAAGCCTCTACTCTACCTTCTCCATGCCATTGACCACTGTCACTAAACATAGCACCTGCACACCACAAGCCGATAGACAAGCACATGTTTCTGCTTTCGCAGAGGTTAGGTTAAGCCACTCTAACTGAAACACTCACATGTTGGTCAATCACTCATCATCAAACTTGAACATACATGGGTACTTATCCACCATGTGTTCGCACTTGGAAGCTTGGAGAAGTTGGAGAAGTGTTTGGGAAGCAAGAATGAGCTTTAGACAGAGGTCCGGACGCTAGGGTTTGGTGCTGTCCGCACCATCGAAGATGGGTCCAGAGGCATACCCTAGGTCTACTCAGTTGAGGAGAGGCATCCGGATGCTGTTTCAGGTCCGGACGCAGAGCTCCAGACGTAGGGTCCGGAGTCTGGCGCTCTCTGTTGTTTCTGGTGGAGGTCATCTGGACACTGGTGTTGGTCCGGACTGAGGCTTCGGACTTGTGTCCGAAGGTGCTGCTAGCTCTTGGGAGCTCTCGGGTGCTCGGGAAAATATTTCCGGACCCGATGAACAGTGGATCCGTACCCAGTGAACAGGCGCATCCGGAGCCACGTGGCTAGCTGTGGCGCGAGCAGGAAAGAAGACGTTTGAATCGGCAGGTGACCGGACGCGTGAAAGGTCATAGATGGCTAGAGGGGGGTGAATAGCCTATTAAAAAATTCTACAAACCACTAGAGCAAAGGGTTAGATAACACTTAAGCGAAGCTTTTTGCTCAAGCTCTACTAGGGATGCAAAACCACCTATCCAAGCAATTATAGTTGATTAAGTGCCTATCAATCAATAGCAAAAACCTAAGGAACTTATCTTGAGCTAGCAAGAACAACTAACAAGCTAAGCTAACTAGCAAGCTACAAACTACACAAGCTAACTAAGCAAGGTATGAAATAATGTAAATACAAGGATAGAGGTGATTGTTATACCGATGCCTTGTGAAGATGAGAATGCCCAATCACAATATGATCACCAAGAGTAGCCGGGAGACAATGGTTGACACAAAGATTTTCTCCCGAGGTTCACTTGGTTGCCACCAAGCTAGTCCCCGTTGTGTCGACTACTCAAATGATAACTCGGTGGCTAATAGGCAATGACAAGCCTAGCTCACAACTTGAGCGCCACAAGAATCCACCCAAGTGAGAGTAACTCAATGACACGAGCAATTTACTAGAGTTACCCTTTGGCGCTCCGCCGAGGTGGGTACAAGCCCTCTCACAAATCACCAGGATCAACCACGAACAATCACAAAATAGTGTTGACTCCTCCTTCTTGCTCCAAGTCGTCTAGGTGTTGGCAAACACCAAGAATAACAAGAAAACTGTAGCAAGAACGATCACCAAGTGCTTCTAGATGCAAATCACTAAGCAATGCACTTGGATGCACTCTATCTCTTTTGGATTGAGCAAAAGATCAAAGATATGAGTGGGAGAGGTGGTTGGAAACTCACAAGAGTATGCACTGAGAGAGTGAGGCCAAAGTGAGAGCTCCAACCGGCCAAAACACTTAAATAGCCACCTCTTCAAAAACTAGCCGTTGTGCCTATTTTGGGGGCGTAAGACGCTCTTCAAGTTTGCATCAGACTCTCCGAGCTAGCGTCTTATGCGTCAGACAGCGTCTTACGCTAGCGTCTTGTGTGTCAGACTCTCCGGCGCCAGCGTCTTACGCCAAAACGTTGCTCTCGGGTTTCTGAGAAATTCCAAGAAAATATTCCAAGACGCTCTCTAGCGTCTTACGCCCATGCGACAGATGCGTCTGTCGCGAAGTGAGCATTTCTGGAGCTCTCTGTTGTTGGCAATGGACTCAACGTCATGCATGCGTCAGCATCTTACGCCAGCGTCTTACGCGTCAGACTCTCCGAGCCAGCGTCTTACGCTAGCGTCTTGGGCGTCAGACACTCCGAGCCAGCGTCTTATGCCTTCAGCTTCAGCGTTTTATGCCTCTGTCTTGTTCCATTCTTGTCTCTTTCTTTTCCATCTTTGCTCCAACGTGCCAAACACTTATGGTGCCTCTTTAGAGCAGGTGTTTAGCATATATTTTATGGGTTTTAAGCAAGGCTATGTTACTAGGTTGATTAATGCACATGCATGAATGACAACACCTAGTAGCACTTGATAACCTCAATCACAACGTCTTTCCCTTCTTGAGAGTACGACTATCTATCCTAAAGGTGATCACACTCTCTATAGTGTCTTGATCACTAAACCAAAAATGACCCTATGATATACCTTTGCCTTGAGTCCATTTTTGTTTTTCTCTTTCTTCTTTTCCTAAGTCATGGAGCACTTGATCCATCATGGTCATCCATCTAGCTCCATGTCTCAAGGTGGATTACCCTATCTTGATTGAACACTTAGCAATAGGGTTAGTCCATAGGTTTCATCAATTAACCAAAACCAAACAAGGTCTTTCAATCTCCCCCTTTTTGGTAATTGATGACAACCTTTCACAAAAGGATATATATAATGAAAATTTCCAACTTTGGTAGTATTAGCTCCCCCTACATATGTGATATATGAGTTTGGTTCATTTTGATCACATATGTATGAATAGGAATTGTGGGAGAGTGAATGCTACCAAATGATTCTAAGGTATAAAGAATGGACCTTTGAAGTGTGATACCAATCGGAGTGCACTTTTATACCATCCTTAGCACCATGAATGCCTAGAAACTACTTGAAAACACTTGAGAGGCAAACTTGATAGAACTAGATACCACTTGAGAAGACAAGAGAAGATCTCTAAACATGCTAGTTCTTCAAGCACCATAACATTTAGATTCTAGCATTCACCACACAAGCATATCATGAAGATAAATACATATGCAAGCAAGCACTTATGAATGCACAAAGATATGAAACAACTTTATTCATAGGATTGCCCCCCCTACTTGTGTGCTTTCATTTTTCAATTTTTTCAAAAACATTTTACTTAATTATTTTGTGAACTACTTACTTCTCCCCCTTTGTCATCTATTATCATAAAAGATGTGCTCAAAGATTTGATTATTGGAGAGAAGTTTTAGTTGTGGTTCAATCTAGATTACTTGCCCCAAGCTATCTAACTCGGTTTAAACCATGGACAAGCTTGTTCACACATCCTAGAATGGTTATCTTGCCCATGTTTAGCTAAACATTTGAAGTTCATATTCTAGATCAAACACTAGGATTGCAAGCCCACAAATATGTCATATGCTACCACTAGATCATATCAAGCATAGAAGCAATAGTGGTACCATATAAGCATCAAATCATTTGATTTTCATGAATGAGCCTAATGAATTGATGTCTAGATGCACTAACATGTCCTAATAAGGATGAATGACATGTCAACCAACTTGTACCCTGTATAGCTCAAAGGAGAGGCATGTCATATATGGGGGGTGCATCAACACATATTTGAGAAGTCAAGAATGTTCAATTCATTTCTTAGCTTGCAAAACCTCTTCTCATCTAATGGCTTGGTGAATATATCGGCAAGTTGATCATCGGTGCCAACACTTGTGATTTTGATATCACCTCTTAGTTGATGATCCCTTATGAAATGGTGCCTCACATCAATGTGCTTGGCTCTTGAATGTTGAATCAGATTGTTGGTTAGCTTCACCGCACTTTCATTGTCACATAGCAATGCCACTTGCTTGAATTTGATTCCAAAGTTGCTTTCATCCAAAGCAATTGAGCACAACAACTACCCGCACTTATGTATTCGGCTTCGGCGGTAGAGAGTGCAACACTATTTTGCTTCTTTGATGACCAAGATACATGTGACATGCCTAACAATTGACATGTGCCCGATGTGCTCTTTCTATCAATCTTGCATCCCGCATAGTCGGAGTCCGAATATCCAAGTAACTCAAAGTTTGACCCCTTGGGATACCACAATCCAACATCTTCTGTATGCTTCAAATACCTCAATATTCTCTTTGTAGCATTCAAGTGACTTTCTCTTGGAGAGGCTTGAAATCTTGCACAATGCATACACTAAACATCACATCCGGCCTAGAAGCGGTCACATAGAGTAGGCTTCCAATCATAGACCGATATAACTTTTGATCCACCATGTTGCCCCTAGCATCACTATCCAAGTGTCCATTAGTGCCCATTGGTGTGATAATGCCTTTAGTCTCTTCTAAGCCAAACTTCTTCATCATATCCTTGATGTACTTTTCTTGACTCACAAAGTTGTCATTCTTCAATTGCTTGATTTGAAGACCAAGGAAGTAGCTAAGTTCACCAATCATTGACATTTCAAACTCATTTTCCATCATCTTGCCAAATTCTTCATAAAAGTCTTGATTGGTTGAACCAAATATGATATCATCAACATAGATTTGGAGCACAAATAGATCCTTGCCAAGCTTCATGGTGAAGAGAGTAGTATCAACCTTCCCCATGATGAACCCTTTAGATAGAAGTAAATCCCTCAATATTTCATACCATGCTCTAGGTGCTTGCTTCAAGCCATATAAAGCCTTCCTCAACTTGTACACATGGTTGGGCTTCTTGTCATCTTCAAATTCGGGAGGTTGCTCAACATATAATAGCTCATTGATGTATCCATTCAAGAAAGCACTCTTCACATCCATTTGGTATAGCTTGATATTGTGTGCACATTCATAGGCCAATAGAATCCTTATTGCCTCTAATCTTGCAACCGGTGCATAAGTTTCTCCAAAGTCAAGACCCTCAACTTGAGTGTATCCTTGAGCTACCAATCTTGCTTTGTTCCTCACAACTATACCATCTTGATCTTGTTTGTTTCTAAATACCCATCTTGTGCCAATCACATTGTAGTTCTTGGGTCTTTCAACTAGTTCCCAAACTTGGTTCCTAGTGAAATTGTTGAGCTCTTCATTCATAGCATTGACCCAATCAACATCTTGTAGGGCTTCATCAATCTTTGTTGGCTCTATGGATGATACAAATGAGTAGTGCTCACAAAAGGATGCTAATCTTGATCTTGTTTGAACACCACTTGTAATGTCACCAACTATTTGATCAATAGGGTGATCTCTTGCAATGTTGATCTTGTGCTTGAGAACCACTAGCTTGCTTGATAGGAGAGTTGAGCACTTGATCTTTGTCATCTTCAATGTCAATCACTTGCCTAGGCCGAATATCACCAATGTCCATGTTCTTCATAGCCTTAGACAATTGTGGTCCACTCACATCTTCTAGATTCTCATTTTCAACTTGAGAGCCATTGGTTTCATCAAATTCAACATCATGAACCTCCTCAAGTATACCACTAGCCGAATTCCACACTCTATAGGCTTTGCTTGTGGTTGAGTAACCAAGTAAGAACCCTTCATCACATTTCTTGTCAAACTTCCCAAGTCTTGTGCCTTTCTTCAATATATAACATTTGCACCCAAAGACTCTAAAGTATGCAATGTTGGGCTTTCTTCCATTCAAAAGCTCATATGGTGTCTTCTCCATCAATGGGTGACAATACAATCGGTTGCTAGAGTAGCAAGCGGTGTTGATAGCTTCAGCCCAAAAGGATTGACTCACATTGTACTCACTAAGCATAGACCTTGCCATGTCAATCAATGTTCTATTCTTCCTCTCAACAAGGCCATTTGATTGAGGAGTGTACTTGGCTGAGAGTTGATGCTTGATTCCCAATTCATCACATAGCTCTTCAACTCTTGTATTCTTGAATTCACTTCCATTGTCACTTCTCACTTTCTTGATGGTAGTTTCAAACTCATTGTGACATCTCTTGACAAAAGATTTGAAGGTAGCAAATGTATCACTTTTGTCATTGAGAAAGAATACCAAAGTTTATCTTGTAAGATCATCCACAATCACAAATCCATACTTGTTACCTCCAATACTTATGTATGTTGTTGGTCCAAATAAGTCCATGTGCAACAACTCAAATGCTCTACTAGTGTTCATCATGCTCTTCTTAGTATGGGTGTTTCCAACTTGTTTGTCGGCTTGACAAGAGCTACAAAGTTTGTCCTTCTAAAAAACAACATCTTTCAAGCCTCTTACTAAGTCATGTTTGATCAATCTATTCAATTGCTTCATCCCAACATGACCAAGCCTTCTATGACATAACCAACCCATACTTGATTTAGTGAGCAAGCAAGTTGACAATTGAGCTTCACTAGCATTAAAATCAACTAGGTAGAGGTTCTCATATCTAAAGCCTTTGAAGATCAAGTTTGAACCATCTACACTAATGATCTCAACATCATCTACTCCAAATATGCATTTAAATCCAAGATCATGCAATTGAGCTACCGATAGCAAATTGAAGTTCAAGCTCTCAACTAGAAAGACATTTGATATGCTCAAGTCATTGGATATTGCAATATTACCAAGACCCTTGACCTTGCCCTTGCCATTATCCACAAAAGTAATACTATCAATGCCATCATTGGTGTTGGAGTTGATTGATTTGAACATTCTAGAATCCCCGATCATGTGTTGAGTACACCCACTATCAAGCACCCAATGCCTTCCTCCGGCTTTGTAATTGACCTACAAAACAAGTTAGTTTTTCTTAGGTACCCATACTTGTTTGGGTCCTCCAAAGTTAGTGACCAAGGATTTTGGCACCCAAATTTCCTTCTTCTTTGGGCCAACATGGGTGTACCAACATACTTAGCCATGATACTTTTAGCACTTTTGGTAAGCATATAACATGAATCAAAATGCATTGAAGTAGACTTAGCAAACTTGGTTTGGCTCATGTTAAGTTTGCAATATTGGTCAACATGCCCCACTTGCTTGTATTTGTTGCAAAAGTGACCATTGCTCCTCACAAAGCTAGGCTTTGGAGTTACAAAGGTCATCTTGCCTTTCTTGGGGATATAGCCCAATCCCTCTTTATAGTGGGAAAATCTTTGGCTACCCAATCACTTTAGCAAGCGGGCATCTCCACCAGATGCCTTACCCAAAGCATGAGTGAGTTCATTTACATCATGTTTCAATTTTTCATTTTCACTCACTAGTGTAGCATCATCCTTTGATCTATCACTAGTAGAGGTGCAAGTGGAAGTGCTACATTGTGTTTCAGTTGGGGTGACAATGATAGGAGTGAAAAATAATTCATCAAGTATATCACAAGTTACTCCAATGTTACATGATGCAACAACCTTATCCTTGTTTTGATCAAGGAGAGAGGAGTGAGCCTTTTCAAGCTTGTGGTGAGTCCTCTCAAGCTTCTCATGGGATTCCATTAGCCTCTCATGAGAGCCATTGAGCTCATAAAAGGATTGTTCAAGAGACTTAAGCTTCTTGTTCAATTCTTTGCACTCCTTCATCTTTGTCTCAAAGCAAGCATAGGTTTGCTTCATCATATCTATGAGTTCCTCCTTGGAGTACTCCTCCTCATCATCACTACTATCATCATCACTATCACTTTCATCACAAGATTGTACCTTAGATGGCTTATCCATGAAGCATGATGGAGTGTCGAAGATGGATGACTTCTTGTTGATAGCAATGCTAGCCAAAACCTTCTTCTTGGAGTTCTTCCTCTCATCATCACTAGAGTCATCATCGGAAGAGTCACTATAATCCCAAGTCACCACATAGGATTCACCCTTCTACTTCTTGGTGAAGGATAGCTTCTTCTCCTTCTTGTCATGCTTGCCCTTCTTCTTCTCATCATCATCACTATTGTTGGGGCAATCGGCTATCATGTGATCGGTGCTTTTGCACTTGTAGCATTTCCTCACATATTCCTTGCTCTTGAAGTTATCTCTTCTCTTTCTAGCACCATAGCCCTTCTTCTTCATGAACTTGCCAAACTTGCGCACAAAGAGGGCCATCATTTCATCATCAATGTCACTAGCCTCTTCATCATCACTTGATTCTTGCTACTTTGCTTTGCCCTTGTTCTTGGATGATGAAGCCTTGAAAGCTAAGCTCTTCCTTTCCTTCTTCTCTTCCTTGACCTCTTCATCTTCACTTTCTTCATTGTATTTCTCTTCGGTCATGATCTCACCAAGTACTTCATTGGGAGTTATCTTTTCCAAACCATCTCTCCTAATTATTTGCCTCAAGGTTTTGTATTTCTTGGGCAAACAACTAAGAAAGCGGTTTGAGAAGTCTTCATCCTTGACCTTCTCACCCAATCCCTTGAGATCATTGATGATCACTTGGAGCCTATGAAACATCTCCGGGATTGACTCATCTTCCTTCATCTTGAAATGAGATAGCTTGTCCTTAAGCATGTATAACTTTGAGCTCTTTACTTTTGTGGTGCCCTCATATGTATCTTCTAGTCTTGTCCACACTTCACTTGCCTTCTCAAGATCTTTGATTTGCTCAAACACCTTGGAGTCAATGCCATTGTAGATCACATTGAGTGCCATGGTGTTGCATTGCCTATTCTCTTTCTCTCTAGGTGTGGGAGTGGCTTCATCAAGAATGACAAAGTCATGTTCGGTCACACTCCACACCTTCTCATGTATTCAGCCTAGATGCATCTTCATCTTCCTCTTCCAATAATCAAAGGAAGTGCCATCAAACATTGGTGGTTTGCTTCCCACATGGTTGAATGATATTTGAGCCATCTCTTAACACACAACGTTGTTAAGCCTTGATAATATGGTGACCACGGCTTTGATACCACTTGAAAGGTCCTAGATGGCTAGAGGGGGGAGGGTGAATAGCCCATTAAAAATTCTACAAATCACTAGAGCAAAGGGTTAGATAACACTTAAGCGAAGCTTTTTGCTCTAGCTCTACTAGGGATGCAAAACCACCTATCCAAGCAATTATAGTTGATTAAGTGCCTATCAATCAATAGCAAAAACCTAAGGCACTTATCTTGAGCTAGCAAGAACAACTAACAAGCTAAGCTAACTAGCAAGCTACAAACTACACAAGCTAACTAAGCAAGGTATGAAATAATGTAAATACAAGGATAGAGGTGATTGTTATACCGATGCCTTGTGAAGATGAGAATGCCCAATCACAATATGATCACCAAGAGTAGCCGGGAGACAATGGTTGACACAAAGATTTTCTCCCGAGGTTCACTTGGTTGCCACCAAGCTAGTCCCCATTGTGTCGACTACTCAAATGATAACTCGGTGGCTAATAGGCAATGACAAGCCTAGCTCACAACTTGAGCGCCACAAGAATCCACCCAAGTGAGAGTAACTCAATGACACGAGCAATTTACTAGAGTTACCCTTTGGCGCTCCGCCGAGGTGGGTACAAGCCCTCTCACAAATCACCAGGATCAACCACGAACAATCACAAAATCGTGTTGACTCCTCCTTCTTGCTCCAAGTCGTCTAGGTGTTGGCAAACACCAAGAATAACAAGAAAACTGTAGCAAGAACGATCACCAAGTGCTTCTAGATGCAAATCACTAAGCAATGCACTTGGATGCACTCTATCTCTTTTGGATTGAGCAAAGGATCAAAGATATGAGTGGGAGAGGTGGTTGGAAACTCACAAGAGTATGCACTGAGAGAGTGAGGCCAAAGTGAGAGCTCCAACCGGCCAAAACACTTAAATAGCCACCTCTTCAAAAACTAGCCGTTGTGCCTATTTTGGGGGCGTAAGACGCTCTTCAAGTTTGCATCAGACTCTCCGAGCTAGCGTCTTATGCGTCAGACAGTGTCTTACGCTAGCGTCTTGTGTGTCAGACTCTCCGGCGCCAGCGTCTTACGCCAAAACGTTGCTCTCGGGTTTCTAAGAAATTCCAAGAAAATATTCCAAGACGCTCTCTAGCGTCTTACGCCCATGCGACAGACGCGTCTGTCGTGGAGTGAGCGTTTCTGGAGCTCTCTGTTGTTGGCAACAGACTCAACGTCATGCATGCGTCAGTGTCTTACGCCAACGTCTTATGCGTCAGACTCTCCGAGCCAGCGTCTTACGCCAGCGTCTTGGGCGTCAGACACTCCGAGCCAGCGTCTTATGCCTGTCTTGTTCCATTCTTGTCTCTTTCTTTTCCAACCTTGCTCCAATATGCCAAACACTTATGGTACCTCTTTAGAGCAGGTTTTAGCATATATTTTATGGGTTTTAAGCAAGGCTATGTTACTAGGTTGATTAATGCACATGCATGAATGACAACACCTAGTAGCACTTGATAACCGCAATCACAACGTCTTTCCCTTCTTGATAGTACAACTATCTATCCTAAAGGTGATCACACTCTCTATAGTGTCTTGATCACTAAACCAAAAATAGGCCTATGATATACCTTTGCCTTGAGTCCATTTTTGTTTTTCTCTTTCTTCCTTTCCTTAGTCATGGAGCATTTGATCCATCATGGTCATCCATCTAGCTCCATGTCTCAAGGTGGATTACACTATCTTGATTGAACACTTAGCAATAGGGTTAGTCCATAGGTTTCATCAATTAACCAAAACCAAACAAGGTCTTTCAATGCGTGCGCGTTAGTCCGGACGGCGCGGTGTGCGCGACTAGAGGTCGCGTCCGGAGTGGTTAACAGAGGAGCTGTCTCTGCTGTGTGGGGGCGTCCGGACGCTGTTGATGGTTCGGACCCCGCACTGTTCCTTGCGTCCGGAGGTGGCGCAGAAGCTGTGTTTTATGGGCATAACGGCTAGTTGTGAGTGGAGGCTATATATGGTTGTATGGCCGGCCCTTGGGAGAGCCTCCACCACTCATCTCATTGATACACTTGCTAATTTCATGAGAGATTTAGTGAACCAAGTGCATTACTTCTTTGATTGCATACTAGTGGCACTTGGTGATCGTCGTCATCGTGGAAGCTCTTGTTATTCTTGGAGATTTCCATCTCCTAGACGGCTTGGTGCGACATGGATCGTTGAGCGGAGGAAGGTGATTGTCTCCGGCTCCAATCGGTGGATTGTGAGGGGTTCTTGAACCTTCCCCGTGGGAGTTCGCGAAAGGTATCTCTAGTGGATTGTGCGTGACTTGTGGATCCCTATCTTGTGTTGGTTTTGTGGCACCTAGTGACAGGTTTGGCGTGTGATGCCAATTAGCGCGTGAACCTCCGAGTAGGTGAATCGTCACAACGAGGACTAGCTTGTTGGCAAACAAGTGAACCTCGATAAAAAATATTGTGTCTCATTGTCTCTCTTCCGAGGATTCTCATTGGCTATTGAAGGACCGGAAACGGCGACTAGAGGGGGGGGGGTGAATGGGAGCCAAATAAAAATTCCTTTCGGAAGATCTTGAGCCTTGTCCCAAGCACGACCCAAAGCACGAACTAGGCTCACGACCCACAAGTGTGTGGATGTTCTAAAAGATGTCCTAGGAACACAGCGGAGCTAGCCACGAACCCGGAGAAACAAAGGGCAACAAAAATGGAGGAAAACAGCAACCAACAGGGGCTCCGGACTACTTCAGTCAGGACCACCGGACCAATGGAAGTGGTCCGGAGCCTTTAGTCCGGTGCACACCTAGGGACCTCCGGACTAGTCCGACGGTTACTTTTGGAAGTCCGACGGCCACTCAGAAAATAGCAGGGAGTGCCTAGGCTCCGGACAACTAGTCTGATGCTCACCGTCGGTGATGAAGACATCCACACCAATGATACATCCACGCCATCACGAGTACCAGTTTCTGGTCCTATTACTCGCGCTCATGCTCGTCAAATTAATCATCAAGTAAGTTTACTCTTGAGTTCCTGTCCATCATATTTAGACCATGGAGACGCGTGCACTCTTGTTTTGATTAGGAACCAGGGAGACGACCGAAAGGGACAAGGATTCGCGGAGGCTGGATTCGGATTCTAGGACAACTCCAACTTGTGATGGTCACCACGGTCGCATACGGACTCGGATTGGGGTGTTCAAGTACTTCATGGAATCCTTATGAAGTCTATTTTCATATGGATCTAGAATCACGTCCATATCTGTTCTGAGGCAGCCGCAATGACCGAATTACGACCGAGAGCTTTTCTGTCCAAAGGTGCTGCGTCACCTTAGTTTGGTCCAATGGGTCGTGTATCAAGTTGGGTCCATTAGGGATGCGTCCTAGGGTTGGAAAACGACCTCAACACCCCGGTGGTCATCCTTCCACCTTTATATACTCATTAGCCGCCACCAAGAACAGTTAGGTTTTGTTTCGTCGAGTTAGCTATTGCTGCCGCCTTTCAGCGCGCGTGTTGGATCAACCGTCTGTCTGATTGTCAACAGAACCTCACCATATTGTGTTCTCAGATTGAAACCTTCATATTCATCTTGCCATTGAGTGCTTGTTTCATCTTGTTCTTGCTGGTTCTTCGATTGCTTGCAGGACGGAAGCCCTAGTGGCTGGTTGTCGCGCCGCAAGATCACGACAACTATTGGAGGTGGTGTATTAGTTGCTAAGGCGCAGCGTCCTTGGACGGTTGTAGTCGAGCCGTGAACATCATCCCCATTCACCAATCGAGTTATCCACTTTCTTTCATCGAAAGATCGGACCGCGAACCCTACGGGTCGTCATCAGTTGGTAATCAGAGCAAGGTTTATCGGTGAGAGACTTCCAATTCTTCGCAAAAATTTTTTTCCCATAGTCCAGAAAAGCCAAAAAAAGTAGTAGATTAGTTTTCCGTAATCCCATAAACCCGTTGAGCCTTTTTGCTAGTACTACTTAGTTAGGGCTTGTTGAGTCGTCGGTTGCATCGGTTGTGTTGAGTTGCTGGTTTTAGTTATAGTCCTTTAGAGTTTCGAGTTCTTGTCACGTTCTAGTCCGAGTCTAAGTAGATTTCGTGGCTGTCAAGTTTGAGTCTGAGTTGTTTTCTATAATCAAGTTCAATTCGAGCTCGAGTTCTAGTTCTACCCGTATTTGCTGCTATAAACTCTGAGTCTGAGTTGTTTTCCATAGTTGAGTCCGAGTGCTACTCTGATATTTATTTCCTTGAGTCTGAAATCCTAACGATATTCGATACTCAAGTCTAAACCATAGAAGTCATATCATCTTACAGCAAAGCTTACTTTAGAGAGAGAGAGAGAGTATCTTTTAATTACCTATATACCCCTACACTTTCGGAAAAAGTGTGTGTGGTGAATTGCTCTTTTGACATCTCTCTGTTCATATAATCAGTTTGGAGGATCCCCTGAAAAAAGGAAAAAAAAGACAAAAAAAAGACAACAAAAAACAAAAAGAAAAAAAAGACAAAAAAAGGAGAAGGGGCCTGATCTTTGTGTTGTCTCCTTTGATTAGGTGGTGTTTGTGAGTTCCTTTGTGTCCAGGCTCGCGTCTCTAGCACGGTCTAGGCTAGGACCAGCACAGTACCACCTTTGAATGATTATTCAACTTGCTTTTGTGACTAACGTGGTGCTAGTATCTATCCTTGTCCATAACATTGGCCACCTACAGCTCCACATATTCGACTACAACTTGACAGGTGTTGTGCTACGGTACCGATACATTCCCTTCCAAGATTGCAGGCTTGCTGGTTGTTGACCCCTCTTGTTTGAGCAAGGTAAGAACTGGTAAGAGCTTGAGAAATAGGTTGAGAGCGAGTGCCTTGCTGTAGCTACATCCTAATAGTTGTAGGACTTTTATTTCTTCACTTGTATTCTTGTTGTTCTTGTCTTTTAAACCATGTCAGGAACAGAGGACAATAACCAGATGCCACAAACTCCACGCACCAAGGGCATCATTCAACATTTTACAAGACAAGTGCAGCTGCACGCAGATGGACTTGATCGAGATTTACAGGTGACCAATGAAAAGATTGGGCAGTTGGAGTCCGCCCAACTCACCACCACCACCAAGCTTACAAGAGTTGAAGCATCGATGGCTCGTATGGACAAAAGCCTTGTTGCTCTTCTACAACGTTTTGATGACTTCCACATGAACGACAAAGAGAAGAATGATGAAGGCAACAAGGACGAGGAGCGGGTCGAAGATAATGATGAGGATGCTTACTCTGGAGATATGGATCTTGATGACAATGACCTTCGTGATCGACGTCGCCTACACTTAAATCGAAGAGGTATGGGTCACCGTCGACGTGAGGTACACAATAACAATGATGCTTTTAGTAAGATTAAATTTAAAATACCTCCTTTTGATGGCAAGTATGATCTTGATGCATACATTTCATGGGAAATTGCTGTTGACCAAAAGTTTGCATGTCATGAATTTCCTGAGAATACACGTGTTAGGGCTGCTACTAGTGAGTTTACCGACTTTGCTACTGTATGGTGGATAGAGTATAGTAAGAAAAATCCTAGGAACATACCACAGACTTGGGATGCTTTGAAAAAAATCATGAGGGCTAGATTTGTTCCTTCTTACTATGCACGTGATTTGCTACATAAACTACAACAACTAAGACAGGGTGCTAAAAGTGTAGAAGAGTATTATCAAGAATTACAAATGGGTATGTTGTGTTGTAATTTAGAGGAGGATGAGGAACCTGCTATGGCAAGATTTTTGGGTGGGTTAAATCGTGAAATTCAGGACATCCTTGCATATAAAGAGTACACTAATGTAACCCGTTTGTTTCATCTTGCTTGTAAAGCTGAAAGGGAAGTGCAGGGGCGACGTGCGAGTGCTAGGACTAACTTTTCTGCAGGGAAGACTAATTCATGGCAACCCCGTACGACTACTACTACGACTACACCAGCTCCTACTAGCGACAAGCTTCGTGCTACTCCAGCGAATTCAGTGGCGAAGACGGTATAGAAGCCTAGTGCAAGTGCTTCGTCCGTGGCATCTACAGGTAGAACAAGAGACATTCAGTGTCATCGATGCAAGGGATATGGACATATGATGCGCGAGTGTTCAAGCAAGCGCGTTATGATAGTCAAAGATGATGGTGAGTATTCATCTGCTAGTGATTTTGATGATGATACACTTGCATTGCTTGCGGCTGACCATGCAGGTAATGAAGAATATGTGGAAGAACATATTAATGCACGTGCAGCCGACCACTATGAGAGCCTCATTGTACAGCGTGTGCTTAGTGCACAAATGGAGAAGGCGGAGCAAAATCAGCGACACACGTTGTTCCAAACAAAGTGTGTCATCAAGGAGCGTTCATGTCGCATGATCATTGATGGAGATAGCTGCAACAACTTGGCCAGCAGCGACATGGTGGAGAAGCTTGCGCTTACGACCAAACCACACCCACATCCATATTACATTCAATGGTTAAACAACAGTGGTAAGGCAAAGGTAACTAGACTTGTGCGCATCAATTTTTCCATTGGATCCTATAATGATGTGATTGAATGTGATGTTGTGCCTATGCAAGCTTGTAATATTCTGCTAGGTAGACCATGGCAATTTGATAGGGATTCTATGCATCATGGTAGAGCAAATCAGTATTCTTTTCTATACCATGATAGAAAAATTGTGTTGCATCCTATGTCTCCTGAAGCCATTATGCATGATCATGTTGCTAAAGTTGCAAAGGCTACAAGTGAGAACAATAAAAATGCCAAATCTGTTGTTGATAAGCAAACTGAGATTAAATTGAATGGGAATTGTTTGCTTGCTACTAAATCTGATATTAATGAGTTGAATGCATCCACTTCTGTTGCTTATGTTTTCGTATGCAAAAATGCATTGATTTCCATTGACGATATGCAGCATTCCTTGTCTCCTGTTGTGGCTAATGTTTTGCAGGAGTATTCCGATGTTTTTCCCAGTGAGATACCAGCGGGGCTGCCACCAATACGAGGGATTGAGCACCAAATTGATCTTATTCCTGGTGCATCTTTGCCAAACCGTGCACCATACAGGACAAATCCGGAAGAAACGAAGGAAATTCAGTGACAAGTGCAAGAACTCCTCGATAAAGGTTATGTGCGTGAGTCCCTTAGTCCTTGTGCTGTTCCTGTTATTTTAGTGCCTAAGAAAGATGGTACATGGCGCATGTGTGTTGATTGTAGAGCTATTAATAATATCACCATTCGATATCGACACCCTATTCCACGTTTGGATGATATGCTTGATGAACTGAGTGGTGCTGTTTTGTTTTCCAAAGTTGATTTGCGTAGTGGGTACCACCAGATTCGTATGAAATTGGGAGATGAATGGAAAACTGCTTTCAAAACTAAATTTGGCTTGTATGAGTGGTTAGTCATGCCTTTTGGGTTAACTAATGCACCAAGTACTTTCATGAGATTAATGAACGAGGTTCTGCGTGCTTTCATTGGAAAATTTGTTGTAGTCTACTTTGATGATATATTGATTTACAACAAATCTATGGATGAACATCTTGATCACTTACGTGCTGTTTTTAATGCTTTACGAGATGCACGTTTATTTGGTACTCTTGAGAAGTGCACCTTTTGCACCGATCGAGTGTCTTTTCTTGGCTATGTTGTGACTCCACAGGGAATTGAGGTTGATCAAGCCAAGGTAGAAGCTATACAGGGATGGCCTGTACCAAAGACTATCACACAGGTGCGGAGTTTCCTAGGACTTGCTGGTTTCTATCGCCGTTTTGTGAAGGACTTTAGCACCATTGCTGCACCTTTGAATGAGCTTACAAAGAAGGGAGTGCCTTTTAAGTGGGACAAAGTACAAGAGAACTCCTTCAACATGCTGAAAGATAAGTTGACACATGCACCTCTCCTCCAACTTCCTGATTTTAATAAGATGTTTGAGCTTGAATGTGATGCTAGTGGAATTGGACTGGGTGGTGTTTTGTAACAAGGCAAACCTGTTGCGTATTTTATTGAAAAATTGAGCGGGCCTATTCTAAATTATTCTACTTATGATAAGGAATTGTATGCTCTTGTTCGCACATTAGAAACATGACAGCATTACTTGTGGCCCAAAGAGTTTGTTATTCATTCTGATCATGAATCTTTGAAGCATATTCGTAGTCAATGGAAATTGAACCGTAGACATGCTAAGTGGGTTGAATTTATTGAATCTTTTCCTTATGTTATTAAGCACAAGAAAGGGAAAGAGAATATTATTGCTGATGCTTTGTCTAGGAGATATACCTTGCTGAATCAACTTGATTACAAAATCTTTGGATTAGAAACAATTCATGACCAATACGTTAATGATGCTGATTTTAAAGATGTGTTGCTGCATTGTAAAGATGGGAAAGGTTGGAACAAATTCATCATTAGTGGTGGGTTTGTGTTTAGAGCTAACAAGCTATGCATTCCAGCTAGCTCCGTTCGTTTGTTGTTGCAGGAAGCGCATGGAGGTGGCTTGATGGGGCATTTTGGAGCTAAGAAAACGGAGGACATACTTACTGGTCATTTCTTTTGGCCAAAGATGAGAAGAGATGTGGAGAGGTTTGTTGCTCGTTGCACGACATGTCAAAAGGCTAAGTCACGGTTAAATCCACACGGTTTGTATTTGCCTCTACCTATTCCTAGTGCCCCTTGGGAAGATATTTCTATGGATTTTGTGTTGGGTTTGCCAAGGACTAGGAAGAGACGTGATAGTGTGTTTGTGGTTGTTGATAGATTTTCTAAGATGGCACATTTCATACCCTGTCATAAAACGGATGATGCTACTCATATTGCTGATTTGTTCTTTCGAGAAATTGTTCGATTGCATGGTGTGCCCAACACAATTGTTTCTGATCGTGATGCTAAATTTCTTAGTCATTTTTGGAAGACTTTATGGGGAAAATTAGGAACTAAGCTTTTATTTTCTACTACATGTCATCCCCAAACTGATGGTCAAACTGAAGTTGTCAATAGAACTTTGTCTACCATGTTAAGGGCTGTTTTAAAGAAGAACATTAAGATGTGGGAAGATTGTTTGCCTCATATTGAATTTGCTTATAATCGTTCACTGTATTCTACTACAAAGATGTGCCCATTTCAGATTGTATATGGTTTCTTGCCTCGTGCTCCAATTGATTTGATGCCTTTGCCATCTTCTGAAAAACTAAATTTTGATGCTACTAAGCGTGCTGAATTGATGTTAAAACTGCATGAAACAACTAAAGAAAACATAGAGCGTATGAATGCTAAATATAAGTTTGCTGGAGATAAAGGTAGAAAGGAACTAATATTTAAACCTGGAGATTTAGTTTGGTTGCACTTGAGAAAGGATAGGTTTCCTGATTTGAGAAAGTCTAAATTGATGCCTAGAGCTGATGGACCATTTAAAGTGTTAGAGAGAATTAACGATAATGCCTATAAGCTCGATCTGCCTGCAGATTTAGGGGTTAGTCCCACATTTAACATTGCAGATTTGAAGCCGTATTTGGGAGAAGAAGACGAGCTTGAGTCGAGGACGACTCAAATGCAAGAAGGGGAGGATGATGAAGACATCCACACCAATGATACATCCACGCCATCACGAGTACCAGTTTCTGGTCCTATTACTCGCGCTCATGCTTGTCAAATTAATCATCAAGGAAGTTCACTCTTAAGTTCCTGTCCATCATATTTAGACCATGGAGACGCGTGCACTCTTGTTTTGATTAGGAACCAGGGAGAGGACCGAAAGGGACAAGGATTCGCGGAGGTTGGATTCGGACTCGCGGAGGCTGGATTCGGATTCCAGGACAACTCCAACTCGTGATGGTCACCACGGTCGCATACAGACTCGGATTGGGGTGTTCAAGTACTTCATGAAATCCTTATGAAGTCTATTTTCATATGGATCTAGAATCACGTCCATATCTGTTCTGAGGCAGCCGCAATGACCGAATTACGACTGAGAGCTTTTCTGTCCAAAGGTGCTGCGTCACCTTAGTTTGGTCCAATAGGCTGTGTATCGAGTTGGGTCCATTAGGGACGCGTCCTAGGGTTGGAAAACGACCTCAACACCCTGGTGGTCGTCCTTCCACCTTTATATACTCATTAGCCGCCACCAAGAACAGTTAGGTTTTGTTTCGTCGAGTTACCTATTGCTGCCGCCTTTCAGCGCGCGTGTTGGATCAACCGTCCATCTGATTGTCAACAGAACCTCACCATATTGTGTTCTCAGATTGAAACCTTCTTATTCATCTTGCCATTGAGTGCTTGTTTCATCTTGTTCTTGCTGGTTCTTCGATTGCTTGCAGGACGGGAGCCCTAGTGGCTGGTTGTCGTGCTGCAAGATCACGACAACTATTGGAGGTGGTGTATCGGTTGCTAAGGCGCAGCGTCCTTGGACGGTTGTAGTCGAGCCGTGAACGTCATCCCCATCCACCAATCGAGTTATCCACTTTCTTTCATCAAAAGATCGGACCGCGAACCCTACGGGTCGTCATCAGTCGGACTATAGGAAGTGGTCCGGTGCACACTTTCGCCACAGAGCAAAAGACCATAGCAAGCACCCTACCTCCGGACACCTCGTCTGACGCTCACCGTCGGACTAATGAGCCTGGTCTGACGCGTGAGTGAAACCCTCAGTAGAGCCACCGGACTACTTGCAATGGTCCGGTGCTCACAAGTTGGGTGGTCCGGAGGGTGGTCCAACGCTCATGAACCGAAAAGCTGAAGCCCACGAAAAACATTTCCACTCCGCCAAATCTTCCCAAAACCCAACCAAATGATCACCAACTGCAACCAAACTTTGTAGGCATGATCCTAGTGCAGTTGGGGAGCTATCCCAAAGAAATCATCGCTCAATTTGGCTTAGAGGAAAGGGAGGAGAAGAGATTTGGGGAAAAGCTCAAGAACGAAGAACTCCGCAAAGAAAACGCCCGATCTACGCACTCGGGAGGTTTGAGGAGAATTCCTTTGGTGCAAAGAAGCTCCTCACGATTACGCACAACTTGGTTCAAACGAATTTGCAAGAGCTACTCCCTACAAAGAGAAATCATCTCGGGAAAAGAGGGAGCAAAGAAAAAATGCGAAGAACACAAGCAAACCGGGAACACGATCAACAAATCAAAGCTACCTCGGCTTACGGAGGTTACGGCCTTCGATTCCTCGCAGCAAAACCAAGTTCTTACAAAGGTTGGTGGAAGCAACCTAGGGATCTCAAGAACTAGAGAGAGGGGGGGGGCAAGTGATTAGGGTTCAAGAGATGGGATGAGGGATACCCCTTCACCCCCTACTTATCGGGCTTTGGATATTTCCCAAAGACCCCCCTACATACATTGAGTGAACTACCTAGCCTAAGCATTGCAGTCCAAGCTCTGGAAAATATCTCCCGCATTTTGAATGGACGGCCCCGCTTCCTGCCGGGAGTTGTCGTCGCCTCGACGCAACCTCCAGGATTCCGCCACGTGCCATCCTCGCTTCCTTGGAAGCTCCACCTAGGTTTTGAGGCCTAAACCCAGGAAACCCGCCACCGGTAGCTTTGGGCTCAACTACCGAACCCCGAGTTTTGAGGCCCAAACCACCAAACCGCTCGACTCGAGCCACCTTGTCCTCGCCCGGTCGGACTCTGAGTCCCATGAGCCTCCGCTCGACCCGCTCGTCCAATGTCTTAACTCGGTCGACTCGGTCTACCTCCATGTCTTCTCCCACTTGCCGGTGCCGAGTACTAGCCACCACAGCTAGTCCGCCAACGCCCATGGTCCCTCAGTCCGAGCCCCGCTTCCGCCCTTCACCGCTCTCAGTCCATCGACACGGCAAGCCTCTACTCAACCTTCTCCACGCCATTGACCACTGTCACTAGGCATAGCACCTGCACACCACAAGCCGATAGACAGTCACACATTTGCTTTCGCAAAGGGTTACAATAAACCGCTCAAACTGAAACACTCACGTGTTGGTCAATCACTCATCATCAAAGCTGAACATACATGGGTACTTATCCACCATGTGTTCACAATCTCCCCGTTGATGAGTGCATTGTCAACACAAGTGCATTTCAGATTTGAGCCACAAGGTAAAGCTCTCCAAATGACCAAAAAGCTAAGAAAGCCAATACGGGATCACTTGAGAGAAGCAAAGCGAAACCAAAACTTGGTTCCCAAAGACATGGGCAATGGCTCGACGCAACCAAGCAAAACAAAACTAGCCCTCAAGAAGAGGCAGAAAATGGGCTCAACACCGCTAGCAAATCCAAGATACCAATCAAACCTCTCAAAGCTCAGACTTTCAATAAAAACACTAAGGGAGCTCAAAAGATACCAATTGAAACCACTTACGTCCCCTAATGCACAAGAAGCAATTGAAACCTGTCGGAGCCAACAAAGCAAGCTAGACCCTCCAAAAGAGGCAAAGGCTCAACACATCTATCAAAAGCTCCCCCTGAGCAAAAGCACACTCAATAAACCAAATGAGCTCCTTAGGGCAAAAGAAGCACACAAAACTCCCCATTGACCAAAGAAGCTCTAAACCAATGAAACCTATAAGATGCACTCTTCTCCCCTTGGAAGTAGATGGCTGAAAATGGAATGAAATGCACATCTCTCTCCCTTGTTGACACATGTAGCTCATCAAACATCAACAAACTCAAGATCCGGCTACAAATGCCATGAAATACAAAATGAGTGCAAAAGCTTCATACTTAGAGCTAAGACAATGAATAGATGCTCTAAGTGATGTGATCCTGTGAGAATAGGAAAAGCTCTACGTGCCCAACAAAGACTCAAGTTTAGCTTAAGATGACTTTAGAAGCTATTTAAGAGATCATATCATGTGAGAGCAGAGAAAGGGTATCACCTCCTAGAGACAACTAAACATGGCAAACAAGATAGGATCTATCTCAAAGCAATCTCATTTATAGAAAGTAGAACTATCCCTAGTAAAGTTCATACAACAAGCCAATGACCCAACTTAATGAATTTTCCAAATTTCAAAGTTTTGCAGCCAATTTCAGTTTTAGGCACATTACAAGTTGTATGCGAGTGGTTTTAAGCAAAGTGATGCCACTACTTGCCAACCGGGCGAAGTCAAAGGATTTGACACACCGGTTTTGGTCATACACGACACCGCTCAAGTATCAACCCATATGGGAAGCATTCTCGAACACACGATGAAGTGCTCACAATGCAAACCCAACTCGATCTTTCCAATTCACAAAACAGAGAGCAATTTCATTTTAGATATTAATCTTGCTGCTCAAAGGTAGTGAATGAAACAATGAAGAGCCATAGTTACAAGCTATATACAAGGCAGCCAGAAGGATCTTCAAAAGCCTACACATGCTAGTGCCATTTCAGAGGTGACATGGGGAATTTAAATTCAGTTTTAAAGCTTTTCTAGCTTAGCTCTATTGCATATCATATAGATAAAAAAGAGTCTAAGTTAGGCAACACCATAGACACATAAAGCTCCTCAAACAGAGCATAGATTCATTATATTGGCTATAAGTATGAAGCTTAAAATGAACTATGTCACAAAAGCAAATGAGATGCACAATGCATTGACACCAACTAACACTAACAAGACACCAATTAAGAAGAAGGACAAAGAAAAGACAAAAAGAACCAAACAGAACTATGATACATAAAACTTTCCTCCTCTAAAAAGGAAAGCAAACACCCAACTCGCCCCGAAGGTGAGAAAACACAGCTTGATCCAAAGGCATATACTTAGTGTGGTGCACGGGGTCGAGGCTGGAGAACCACTTGGCACTTCCGGTCATATGGCGTGAGCATCCAGAATCCACAAGCCAAGTCTCCTCCAGTCCTCATTCCTACATCAATAAAAAAACATAGGGTGAGCAAACGGCGCAACACTAGGGTTAGTAAACTATGAAGGATACCAGTGTTGCCCCATTTGCCCAAAGAATGGGTTAGGAGAAAAACCAAACATCCTGTCCCATGGGAGGATAGCGATCACCACGATAGGGGAAACGTGGTCTGCTAAAGAAGGGTGGAGTAAAGCCACCACTAGGAGGCCCGTAGTCGTATGGGTCACGACCGGTACCCCGCCGGGCACGACCACCACGTGGTCTCGCCTCCTGAGGCCTAGCACCTTGAGACATTGTACCTCTAGGCCTAGAAGTGCGCCTCTGAACTTCCGGTTCACGCACCCCAACTCGTGGGTGGTACATGTCCCGGTTGTTCAACTCAACCTGCCTCCGATCATCTCTCTTCCTCCTATAGAAAAACTCAGCCAAATGCCCATCCCGTTCACAATACTCATAATGGTACCTCACCGCACTCTTGTTAGGCACTCTCTTGTTGGGTTGGGTGGCTCTAGCTTTCTTATGAAGGGGATCACTAGAGATGTCTGGCAGTGTGTCAAGTGGGTTGCGAAGATGGTTCGGTTTTGCAATCCACACTTGCTTCTGTGGAGTGGTTTTGGGTGGCTCTTCAAACACACCATCTCTCACAGGAAACTCATAGGGGTTGGTAGGCTTAGGTGGAGTGATCTTGGTAAGCTTGGGAGTTGTGGTGGGTTTCTCATTCTCGCTCAAACCACTGCACTCACCGATCTTACCGAACATGCTATCATCCTTCCTACCTATAGCAAAGCCTACTCCTGTGTTGCCAGCCCTTTTGCATTGGCTAAGCATCATCCCCAACTGCGGCTCTCGGCAAGACACCCAGCTCAAAATGGACTGAAGGTATGTGTTTTCTTCCTCGGTACGCATCCTGTTGTGTCTGCACGACGCGATCTCAAGCTCCAAAGCCTCAAAGCGATTCGACTCTCTAGTGCTATATGAGTTGACCTTCTCTAGCACATCGATCTTAGCATCCTTCAGTGTCAGCTCAGAACGCAAGCATAAGTAAGACTTGCACACACTAAGTAAGCTAGGCCTAGCCTTCAGCTCACTGACCTCCCCAAGTAGAATGTCATACTTGTCCTGGAGAGTGTCAAGATCAGACATGTGAATGGCGCAAGCATCACACTCTATCTCCTCGGTAACCACCACTGACGGCTTAGCAAAATCTAGCTCATGAAGCGCGCTAAGGTACTTCGCCTTAAAGTCGTTCCTCTCACAAGCGGCACGCTTGAGCAACGCATATTGACTCATCAAGGTGTCGTTCAGAGACTCAATCTCAAGAGAGAGGGACTCAACGGTGGGTGGTACCTCGGGTGTATCGGAGTCGTAGTTGTAGTCGGGGCCTTCCTTGCGCTTACCGACCTTGCCTTCTTCAATCGCCATGGTGCAAAAGCCACCATGCTTGGCGTCGGCGTAGAAGCATAGGCCGTTGAGCTTGTCCTCAACCTTTCCCTTGGACTCATCATCGCTCGAAGAAGCACCTCGTCGGAGGAGGCATCGATGTCGCTGAGGGAGGCGAGAAAGGCTCGGTGCTTGGCCTTCACCTTGTTGATCACCTTCTTGGAGGACCTTTGGTGGTAGCCACCCTTGGGCTTGTGCTTGTCCTCAAAGTGGTGCTCGCGCTTGTCCTTACGCTTGGTGAAGTCACCCGCAGCTTTCTTGGGGCAGTTTGCGATGAAGTAATCCTCATCACCGCAACAGTAGCACCCCTTGGATGAGCCACCACGCCGACGGTTCAAACGGTTATTGTGAAACCGTGAGAACTTGGTGATGACCAAAGCCAGCTCATCATCTCCAAGAGCCTCCACTTGATCCTCTTACACAGAAATCAAAGAAAAAGCGAACAAAGAGTGTGAAGGGCCAGAGGAAGAAGAGGACGTACCGCCGGGGCCAGAAACCAACGCCATAGATGGTTTCGACGGGTTTTCAAGCTTGGCCCGGGTCTGGTAGTCAATCTCCGAGGACTTGAGCTTGCTGAATAGCTCATCCACGGTCAGGGCATCATAGCCCGGTGACTCCTGAATGGCAGCCACCTTCATCTCCCATACCTTCCGATCAAGAGCATGCAAAAGCTTGATAGCCATCTCATGATCATCATAAGGCAAGTTGGCTCGATTAGCACGTATCTTGTTGACGATAGATTGGAAGCGAGTGAACATCCCGTCAACAGATTCGCCGGCCAACTGAGCAAAGTTCTCGTACTCTCTATGGTACATGTCGAAGAGTCTGGACTTGATCTGAGGGTTTCCCTCATGATATCTCAAGAGTGTTTGCCAGATCTCCCTTGCTGTAGTGAGACTCGAAACCCGCTCAAACTCCGAAAGAGACAAACAAGAGGAGAGAATACTACGGGCTCTTGTGTTTGACGCATGCTCCGAGATTTGGAGGTCAGTGATCCGAGCTCCAAGAACCACGTAGTTGTCATTCTCACAAATCTCCCAAAACTTCGTATCAAGCCCTTGGAGGTAAGCGGACATGCGCACCTTCCAATAGGAAAAGTTGGTTCCATCGAAGTAAGGAGGTTTACCAGCACCTCGCTCCATGTGGCCTTCGTGGATCAAGAACCGTGTAAGGTGGAATGATCCTTAACCGGCTCTGATACCAATTGAAGGACCGGAAACGGCAACCAGAGGGGGGGGTAAATGGGAGCCAAATAAAAATTCCTTTCGGAAGATCTTGACCCTTGTCCCAAGCACGACCCAAAGCACGAACTAGGCTCGCAACCCACAAGTGGCTGGATGTTCTAGGATATGTCATAGGAACACAGTGGAGCTAGCCACGAACCCGGAGAAACAAACCGCAACAAAAACGGAGGAAAACAGCAACCAACAGGGGCTCCGGACTACTTCAGTCAGGACCACCGGACCAATGGAAGTGGTCCGGAGCCTTTGGTCCGGTGCACACCTAGGGACCTACGGACTAGTCCGACGGTCACTTTTGGACGTCCGACGGCCCATCAGAAAATAGCAGGGAGTGCCTAGGCTCCGGACAACTAGTCCGGCGCTCACCGTCGGACTATAGGAAGTGGTCTGGTGCACACTCTCGCCACAGAGCAAAAGACCACAACAAGCACCCTACCTCCGGACACCTCGTCCGACACTCACCGTCGGACTAATGAGCTTGGTCCGACGCGTGAGTGAAACCGTCAGCAGAGCCACCAGACTACTTGCAATGGTCCGGTGCTCACAAGGTGGGTGGTCCGGAGGGTGGTCCAACGCTCTTGAACAGAAAAGCTGAAGCCCGTGAAAAACGTTTCCACTCCGCCAAATCTTCCCAAAACCCAACCAAATTATCACCAACTGCAACCAAATTTTGTAGGCATGATCCTAGTGCAGTTGGGGAGCTATCCAAGAACTAGAGATCTCAAGAACTAGAGAGAGAGGGGGGCAAGTGATTAGGGTTCAAGAGATGGGATGAGGGATACCCCTTCACCCCCTACTTATCGGGCTTTGGCTATTTCCCAAAGACCCCCCTAGATACATTGAGTGAACTACCTAGCCTAAGCATTGCAGTCCAAGCTCCGGAAAATACCTCCCGCATTTTGAATGGACGGCCCCACTTCCTGTCGGGAGTTGTCGTCGCCTCGACGCAACCTCCAGGATTCCGCCATGTGCCATCCCCGCTTCCTCTGAAGCTCCGCCTAGGTTTTGAGGCCCAAACCCAGGAAACCCGCCACCGGTAGCTTTGGGCTCAACTACCGAACCCCGAGTTTTGAAGCCCAAACTCCGAAACCGTCCTCGGATGGTTTTGAGGCCCAAACCACCAAACCGCTCGACTTGAGCCACCTTGTCCTCGCGCGGTCGGATTTCGAGTCCCATGAACCTCCGCTCGACCTGCTTGTCCACCGTCTTGACTCGGTCGACTCGGTCTACCTCCATGTCTTCTCGCACTTGCCGGTGCCAAGTACTAGCCACCATAGCTAGTTCGGCAGCGCCCATGGTCCCTCAGTCCGAGCCCCGCTTCCGCCCTTCACCGCTCTCAGTCCATCGGCACGGCAAGCCTCTACTCGACCTTCTCCACGCCATTGACCACTGTCACTAGGCATAGCACCTGCACACCACAAGCCAATAGACAGGCACACATTTGCTTTCGCAAAGGGTTAGAATAAACCGCTCAAACTCAAACACTCACGTGTTGGTCAATCACTCAACATCAAAGATGAACATACATGGGTACTTATCCACCATGTGTTCGCAACTTGAAGAATCATTGCCCTAGTTGGTTTCGATGATTAACGACAATTAGAGATTATTATGGCTAACGTGTGTTTTGCAGAGGCTATGCGTAGCTTAGCCATAGTGATCAACAAGAATGGGCACTAATGGTCATCACTTAGCCCCCAAGATGGATATCGTTTCGGATTTCAAGGAGACATGATGAAGACCCTAGAATGATAGGCTAAGTGTCATAAGGTGATGAAGGGCATTTAGAAATAGATAGGGCTTCTCTTTTTATCTTTGACCGTACTATTAAGAGGGGTTGAGACTAGTAGCTTGACTTAGGAAAGCTTCATGACTTAGGTGTGGTGCACACTTGACTTCCTTAGCTCTAAGAAAGCCTACGTTGACCGTAAGATAGCCTAGATCAACTTCCATATTCATCGCGACGAAAAATGAAGTTGATAGAACTGTTTTTTGGGCGTCGGACGCTCCTGTCCGTCGCGTCGGACGCTGTCCGTCGCGTCAGACAAAGGCGCCGGACGCTGGGTGGTTGAGTCCACAGCGTCCGTCGACCTTCCAGTGGAGATGTTTTCTGGCTAAGTTTTTCAGGGTCAGTCAGACGCTGTCCGTCGGCCAGGCGTCAGATGCTTGGAAGAGCGTCCGTCGACCTTCCAGAGAGGGTGATTTTCAGCCCGAGCCAGAGTGTTGCGTCGGACGCTGAGATGAGCGTCCGTCGCCCCAGTGACGTAGCATCCGTCGCTGGGAACAGTGTGTCAGAACTAGCCGTTGGGCAGGGCGTCGAAGCGTCCATCGCCTAGGCGTCGTAGCATCCGTCGCCTAGGCGTCGGAGCGTCCGTCGCCCAAACTATGAACAGAACTACCGTTGGGGCATGCGACGGACCGTCCGTCGCCTAGTCGACAGAGCGTCCGTCGCCAACTTAAATTGCCAGCCCGAGGCAGTTTTCTGAGGGTCTATTTGTAGCCCCTCCCACTTCTCTCCCACCGGGCCTTTGCTCATTTGAGTTGCTGAGTTTGTTGAGAAGGTTGGGAAGAGAGCAAGAGCCCTAGAGAGAGAGAGTGATTCGCGAATCCTTCCATCCTCTCCTCTAGTTCATCCAAGAGTTCAAGTGTGCATCCTCTAGTTGTGAAGCTTGAGTGATTCAAGCGAAGATCGAGGCTTGTTACTCTTAGTGATCGACATCACCTAGACGGACCGGTGGTGCTAGGAGGAAGGTGATCGCCGGAAGATTGTCGACGGCCCTTTTCCATCGACGTTTGTGATCGGTTGTGGGCGATTCACCGAGCCGGAGTGGCGAAGAATCAGCCCGTAGAGAGCACTCATCCCTTGCGCGGGATTGAGGGGGAGCTATACCTTGCGAGGTGCTCCAACGAGGACTAGGGGGGAGTGTCGACTCCTCGATACCTCGGCAAAACATCGCCGTGTCAAGCATCTCTTTCCCTAGCTCTTTCTTACCGCATTACTTTCCGCACTTGTCGTTCAATTCATACTAGAATTGTGTAGGAAGTTTTCGCTTTCTATTGACTTTCTACCGCTTTCTAGCTAGGACACACAAGCGGTACGCACTAGGGGGTTAATTGGCTCTTTATAGGTTTAATTCTTGTTTAGAAATTAAAAAGAGCCCAATTCACCCCCCTCTTAGGCATCTTGATCCTTTCAATTGGTATCAGAGCGAGGTTTGCTCTAAATTAGGCTTCAGCGCCTAGAGCAAGATGTCCCATGGGGATGGACCACCTCCCATGTTCGATGGAGACAACTTTCCTTATTGGAAAGTTCGTATGGAGGCCTATCTAGAGGCCGTTGACATGGGCGTGCTCAAAGCCGCCACAAAGGGAGGCACTCTCTTCGCGGAGGACCTCAACTTTGATAAGCACAATGCCAAGGCGAAGAACATTCTCTTTCGTGGCATTAGCAAGGATGTCTTCAACTGAGTGCGTAATGCCAAAGACGCATTTGAGTTGTGGACCACTATTTGTGCTCTTCACGAAGGCACAAAGAGTGAGCGTGAGGAACGCTATCACTTGGTCATGGCTAAGCTCAATTCTTTTTCCATGCATGCAAATGAAAATGCAAATGAAATGTACTCATGACTTAACATTATTGTAGAGGAATTGAATGGGCTCGGTCTCAACCAAATGGCACCGACCGATGTGGTACGCAAGATCCTTTGTGTCTTGCCCATTGAGAAGTATGGCCACATCATCACGGTTCTTCACCAAGGAGATCTCTCCGCCGCTACACCAACACAAATCTTGGGCAAGATCAATGCTCATGAGATGTACATGAAGATTGGTGATGGTGGCTCTTCTTCCTCCTCCAAGAAGAAAGAAAAAGAGAAGGAGGAGAAGAAGGACTTGGCACTCAAGGCATCCTCCTCGGAGAAGTACAAGATGCAAGTCATGTATGAGAGTGCAAGCGATGATGAGGATGATGATGACCTCACTCTCATGGTGAAGAAAACAACCAAGATGTTGAAGAAGCTAAACAAGAATGGAGTCAAGTTTGACTCAAAGAAGAAGAAATTCTTCACAAGATCTTCAAGAAAGCCTCTCTCCAAGATGGATTGCTACAATTGTGGCAAACTTGGACACTTGGCTCATGCTTGCCCCGAAGAGAAGAAAGACAAGTACAAGAACAAGAAAGCAAACAAGTTCAAGTACAACAAGGGCAACAAAGATGAGTCAAGTGATGAGGAGAAGAAGGATGACAAGCCATTCAAGAAGAAGAACTTCAACTTCCACAAGAAGAAGAAGAATGGCAAAGCCTACATTGTTGGTGATTGGCTCGCCGACATTGAAGACACAAGTGACTCATCCGGAGATGAAAGTGAAGAAGAGAAGGTGGCCGCCTTGGTGATTGGGTCATCTACTCCACCGCCACCCCCTCCATCATCTCCGGGCTCATCCTCTACACATCTATGCCTCATGGCTAAAGGTGACAAAAAGGTACAAAAAGAGGATAGTGATGATGAGGCTAACTCTAGTGATGATAGTGATGATGAGTTTGAGGCACCTTCCTATGATGAGCTAATCATAATTTGCAACAAATATACCAAGCTCATTAGGAAGTATAAAGCTAAAAGTGAATCACTAGAGAAAGCCAACGATAACTTGCATGCTAAACTTGATGACTTGTCAAGTGCTAATGATGATTTGAAGCTTGAGAACAAAACTCTCTCATCTAGCACTAGGGAGCTCAAAGCCTCACTCAAGCAAGCTAATGAGAAACATGATAAGCTTGAGAGGTCAACACAAGAGCTCCTTACAAGATACAACTTGCTAAAAGATGACTACAACCAAGTTAAGAATGAACATGGTACACTTGTGATAGCTAATGAATTGCTTTCAAATGATCTTGCTACACATGTTGCTATTAACCCAGTTGTTAAGTGTCATATAGCTACTTCTTGTGAGGACTTGCTTGATGAAGTTGCTAGTGAGCAAAATGCTAAGTGCAAGGGCAAGAAGGTAGTTGAGGCCGAAAAGCATGATGACTATGTGAAGATGAGGCAAGAAAACTCCAAGCTCAAGGAAGAGCTAATCAACCTCAAGGCAAGCAAGCCATTCACTATCAAGTCGGCCAAGCAAGATGACAAGGATGCAATGACCTTGATTAACTCTCTCAAAGAGGAAAATGCAAAGCTCAAGGTTGAGAAGATCAAGCTTGCAAGTGGATTGGAGAAGTTCACCAAGGGCCACAACCTCCAAAGTGAGCTCTTGATGAACACTATCATGAAGACCGACAAGTCCGACATTGGGTTCAAGGAGAACCAAATCATGAAGGCCAAGGTCAAGATAGAAGCTAAGAACTACTACAAGAACAAGGCCATGAGAAACAACTATGACACACCAAAGCCCAAGCCCAAGAAGTGCTTTGGATGTGGTCAAGAGGGTCACTTTGAATCTCAATGCAAGACTCCACCTCCCAAGACCTTGCCCAAGCACATATGGCTCTTCGCTCATGATGCACACTTCATCATCAACAAGGACTCCAAGGGTAGATCCCAAGTTGTGTTTCTCGGTCCTAAGATGAAGAACAAGCCCAAAGTGCTATGGGTTGCTAAGGAGTTGGTGGACAAGGCTATGGGACCTCGCCAAGTGTGGGTTCCCAAACAACAAGCTTAACTTCAAGTTGCTTGTGTGTAGGTGAACTACAAGACCGGTGGAAGTCATTGGGTGATTGATAGTGGATGCACTCAACATATGACCGGTGACTCCCGGATGTTCACCACACTTGAGAAAGATTGTGAAGGGCAAGACAAGATTACCTTTGGGGACAATTCAAAAGGCAAAGTGCAAGTCCTAGGCAAAGTGGCAATCTCAAATGATCAATCAATATCAAATGTCTTGCTAATACAATCTTTGAGCTTCAACTTGCTATCGGTGGGACAACTATGTGATCTTGGTTTCCAATGTCTCTTCACTCCAAATGAGGTAGTTGTGTCCAAGATCGAAGATTCATCATTGATATTCAAAGGGTTTTGGCACAACAATCTCTACCTAGTGGACTTCACCTCAAATGAAGCTAGTTTGCAAACATGTCTATTCTCCAAGAGTTCTTTGGGTTGGCTATGGCATAGAAGATTAGCACATGTGGGAATGTCAACTTTGAAGAAGCTTGTCAAGAAGGAGTTGGTTAGAGGTGTGAAGGATGTTGTGTTTGAGAAGGACAAACTTTGTAGTGCATGTCAAGCCGGCAAGCAAGTGGCAAACACTCATCCAACCAAAGCTTTCATGTCAACCTCAAGAGTCCTAGAGCTACTTCACATGGATCTATTTGGACCTACTACCTATGCTAACCTTGGTGGCAATCTCTTTTGCTTGGTGGTAGTTGATGACTACTCTAGGTACACTTGGGTGTTCTTTCTTCAAGACAAGGGAGAGACTCAATCAATATTCAAGAAGTTTGCAACTAGAGCCCAAAATGAGTTTGATGTGAAGATCAAGAAGATAAGAAGTGACAATGGGACCGAGTTTGTAAACACCAAAATTGAAGATTATTGTGATGAAGTTGGGATCAAGCATGAAGTGTCCGCTACCTATACTCCTCAACAAAATGGTGTAGTAGAGAGGAAGAACCGGACACTTATTACTCTTGCAAGATCAATGCTTAATGAATACAACACCCCCGAGAAGTTTTGGGCCGAACCAATCAACACCGCATGCTATGCGGCCAACCGGCTATTTGTCCAAAGGCTTCTCAAGAAGACCCCCTATGAGCTTGTGAATGGGAAGAAACCGGATATATGCTTTTTCCGAGTATTTGGATGCAAAGTGTACATCTACAAGAAGCGCCAACACTTGGGCAAGTTCCAAAGGAGATGCGACATTGGTTTCTTACTTGGTTATTCTCTTAAATCCAAGGCATATCGAGTATTTAACAAAGCCTCCGGCCTAGTTGAAGAAACATATGACTTGAAGTTTGATGAAACTAATGGCTCTCAAGAAGAGCATGGAAATCTTGATGATGTAGGTGATGAACCCTTGAGGGAGGCTATGAAGAATATGCCCATTGGTGCAATCAACCCACAAGAGGTGGAAGAAGTTGAAGATGATGCAAATCAAGTACCCTCTCCACCTCACACGCCTCAAGTTGATGAAGAACAAGTGAGGGAAGCACAAGAAGATACCTTCGTCCCTCAAGATCAAGCCAAGGCTCAAGCTAGTGATGTTGATGCACCACAACCTCCTCCCCAAGTGATTAATAGAAGATCTACACCTATGCTTCAAGCTCATCCACAAGACCTCATCATAGGGAGTCTATCAAGGGGGGTAACAACTCGATCTAAACTAGCTTCTTATGTTGAACATCACTCCTTTGTTTCCTTTGTTGAGCCTTCTAGTGTGGAGGATGCACTTGCGGATCCAGATTGGGTGAATGCCATGCATGAAGAATTGAACAACTTCACCCGGAACGAAGTGTGGACACTAGTAGAAAAGCCCAAAGGAGCAAGAATCATTGGCACCAAGTGGGTGTTTAGGAACAAGCAAGATGATCAAGGCGTAGTTGTGAGAAACAAGGCAAGATTGGTGGCAAAGGGGTTCTCCCAAGTTGAAGGCTTGGATTTTGGGGAGACCTTTGCACCGGTTGCAAGACTAGAAGCCATTCGTATCCTTTTGGCATATGCTTCACATCATAAAATGAAACTTTTTCAAATGGATGTGAAGAGTGCCTTTCTAAATGGTTTCATCAATGAACTTGTTTTTGTCTCACAACCTCCCGGGTTTGAAGACCCAAATTGTCCTAATCATGTGTATAGGTTGTCCAACGCACTCTATGGATTGAAGCAAGCTCCAAGAGCTTGGTATGAGAGGCTAAGGGACTTCCTACTCAAGAAGGGCTTCAAGATCGGGAAAGTGGATACCACACTCTTCACCAAGGTGCTAGATGGAGAGATCTTTGTTTGCCAAGTGTATGTCGATGACATTATATTTGGGTCAACAAACCAAGATCATAGCAGGGAATTTGGTGCATTGATGTCCAAGGAGTTCAAGATGTTGATGATTGGCGAGCTAACCTTCTTCCTTGGCTTCCAAGTGAAGCAATTGAGGTAAGGAACCTTCATATCTCAAGAAAAGTACACTTATGATGTGCTCAAGAAATTCAAGATGGAGGATTGCAAGCCAATCAAGACCCCAATGCCTACTAATGGACATCTCGATCTCGATGAGGGAGGTAAACGAATTGACCAAACTCTCTATCGTTCTATGATCGCTAGTTGACTTTACCTCACCGCATTTAGGCCGGATATCATGTTTAGTGTGTGTATGTGTGCTAGGTTTCAAGCAAACCCTAAGGAGTCACATCTTTGTGCGGTTAAAAGAATCCTTAGGTACTTAAGGCACACCCCTAGCATGGGTCTTTGGTATCCCAAAGGAGCTCCCTTCCAACTAGTTGGCTATTCCGATTCGGATTACGCCGGGTGTAAGGTTGATAGGAAGAGTACCTCTGGCGGGTGCCACATGCTAGGAAGATCACTTGTTTCTTGGTCCTCAAAGAAGCAAAATAGTGTGGCATTGTCAACCGCCGAGGCGGAATACATTGCCATGGGAGCAAGTTGTGCACAAATCTTATACATGACCCAAACACTCTTTGATTACAGCGTGTTTTTAAAAGAAGTTCCACTTTTGTGTGATAATGAAAGCGCCGTAAAGCTTGCAAATAATCCGGTTCAACACTCTCGCACCAAGCACATAGATATTCGCCATCACTTTCTTAGAGATCATGTAGCTAGGAAAGACATAACACTAGTTGGAGTTAAGAGCGAAGATCAATTGGCGGATATCTTCACTAAACCACTCGATGAAACAACCTTTTGTAGGTTGAGAAGCGAGTTAAATGTGCTTGATCACTCTAATTTTACTAAAAGATGAGTTTGTGTGAACCATGCATTCATATGTAATATAACATGTTTAATTTTTTAATGCACATAGGCTTGGCTAACGCGGTTAAGATAACCGCCCTCAAAGCGTGTGACAAAGCTTAACCGCGGTTTAAACTTGCAAGCAACCTAGATTCATTTTTCGTATTGCATAGCATATGCATGTGTGTTGTTTGCCATTTCTTTTCGGTTAAGTTTGAGCATCCTCTGTGTTCGTCCACTTAGGGGGAGCATTCCAAGCTCAAGACACTTCTATACCCCTCTTGTGGCCATATGATGACTCCTTGGTGCTTCCATTCGAATATTTTGAGTTAAAACTAAAATTAAGCCTATGGCAAACTATTTGAAACTGAGTGTTTGGGAGATGGTTCTCATATCAAGTCCAATCAGGTGTTATTTGGATCTTATTGGGATTGGAACTTGGTTGGGAGAAAGACGCAAAAACAAAATTTGAAAAATTCTATTTAAAAGGCATCGAACACTGCCGACGGACGCTCGGTGTCAATTGCCTCAGCGTCCGTCGCGATCGTCCGGAGATTAAAGTTGCCCGCTAATAGGGCGACGGACGCTCCTCCCAGCGTCCGTCGCGATCAATGCGCTCGGGCGTTTCAAATCTGTTCTGGAAACTCGACGGACGATGTCGTCGGATGCTCTCCGAACACTCCGCGTCGGAGCATCCGTCGCGAACTTAAGGCGCAAATTTTTTTTTAAAACCCCGTCTCTTCCTCTGTTTTCTCGGTCGACCATATTCTGTCCGCCGCCGCGCTCCAAACCCTAGCCGCTGCCTCTTCCTCCAGCGCCGCCACTCCTCCCTGCACTGTGCCACCGCATGCCCCTGCGCCACCGTCTTCTCCCCTGCGCCGCTGCTCCTCTTCGCACTGCTAGCCACCCAGGCCCCCGCGCCCAAGTACTCACCCGCCAAACACCGCCGCCAGTAAACTGCCCACGTTTCCTCTCCTCTATTGAGGATTTCTTGTCTGACCTTCCTTGTGGGTGCGGATTGCGGATTGCGGACTGCGGATTGAGGAAATTTGACCCAGAGATCTTTTCCCCTTCTCTTGTTTTGGTCAGGATTCAAGGTATGGTTTTTAGTTGGCAAAATCGATCCTTTTTTCTTATCTACTTCATTTCACTCTCTAGTCACTCTCATCTCTAGCTTATATGCTTATGGTTATACTCCTATCTATCTAACGAGCAGGGTCAGTTGATCAGAGAATCAGTTGAGCAGTGACGGTGAACTCGGGGCAAAGCCCACGAGTACGGATCGAGGCAAAGCCTCACAAGGACAGTCCAGGGCCGGCGTGCCACTCTTGCAGTTTGTGGTTCTGAGGATTGTCAGGGTTTCAGTAGTGATGGGTTTCTGAGAGTGTGAGTTTTGAGGCCTTGTTTGTCAGAGGTTTGTTAGCGGAGTCCGGTAAATGGCTAGAACGAAGAGTGCCGGTCCTGTTCCCGGTAGTGGTGGTGACCCTCCACCTCCACCACGTCCACCCACTGACCGGGGAAAGGGCAAGCAAAAGGTCATCTCACGGAAGTGCAAGAAGCCTTTGATGGATCCAGATTCAGCAGCAGCGTTAGCAGTGGCAGAGGCCGCAGAGATAGCGGAGCGAGGAGGACGTGGCGCCGGTTTGAGGCTCTCGCCTCGCCGTGGAGCACGTCGTGAGTCCCCTACACGTCCAGAGACAGAGCCCGTTGAGGCTACTGAGGCAGAGCAGACAGAGCCAGTCCCAGAGACTTAGCCGACAGAGGCCGCGGGCCACTCCTCGATTGGTGAGTTGATGAGCCGCCGAGTTACCCGATCTAGAGGCTCTGGTGCACCACCTAGTCCTCCAGGACCTTAGCTCCCAGACCCAATGAGGCACCAGGTGCGAGCTCTTACAGCGAAGCAAGTCCAGTTACTCCGTTTCGTGGACTTTCAGTCCTGGTTCCCACCTCAGAGGGACCCCCATGTCGGACGAGACTTCTACACCACCGTACATGAGGACTTCTACAAAGCTTACGTCGACACTGACGCTCCTCTCAGGGCTCACAGAGTGTGCCCATCTGCCCATATAGAGGGGATCGGTGGTCCAGAGATCCTGCAGCACCTTCAGTACATTCAGGGGCTATCAGATCTGATGGGATGATCAGGAGCATATCAGAAGGATTGGGTATATTAGTTCTATGCCTCTCTATGGATCTCCCCTGATCACGAGTTCCTACACTTCGGATTCCAGGGACGTGACTTTAGTGTTTCAGCAGCTCGGTTCAGAGAGCTTTTCCACCTAGAGTCCTCTCATACGAGGATTCACAGTTTGTGCTATGGGGATCAGGAGGCCCCTCGCCGACCTCACGATGGTATAGTCCCATCTACAGACATCGTGAGGCTGTGCTTTTAGCAGCCGTTCACTGAGGGTTCGAGCCATACACCACGTGACCTCACTCCACTTGCTCGGATCCTCCATGAGGTACTCAGGCGTACCATTCTCCCTCGGATTGGAGCTTGGGACACTATTACATGTTTAAAGCTTTGGCTCCTTGCTCATGTTGTCCGGAAAGAGAAGTTCGACCTCTGGGATTTGATTATTAGTGAGCTTGAGGATATCATAGCCACTGGGTTCAGGGGTCACTGGCAGCTGCAGTTTGCTCACTGGATATCTTATATGATAGTTGCCAAGACCAAATCAGGGGCTATGAGAGTCACTCTTACGAGGTCAGCGATAGAGTTTCCTGTATATTCGATGAGTCAGCTCGTGATGCATGGAAACCTGCCTCGCCCCAGCAGAGCTTACAGACTAGGCACCAGGCAGGCCGGTGTGCCACCTCAGTCAGCAGAGGTCACAGACGCTATAGTTGAGCAGATTGCTCAGGCAGAGCTTGCAGATCTAGATGCTGAGATAGATACAACTGCCGAGACATTCTATCAAGAGGACCTAGACTCTGACAGTTCCGACGAGGACTACCAGCTAGTGCGCGAGTACGCACCGATGCCACATGACCATGAGGCAGGAGGGTCAGGTACAGCCGCAGCAGCTCCAGCTCCAGGTTCTAGCACCTCTGAGGCCACATTGCTTACTATTCTGTCGAGGATGCAGGAGGAGCAGTCACGCCAGGCAGAGGATCAGAGACGACAGGCTGCAGACTTACGGAGGCTCACAGAGCAGCAGCTGGCTGCTCAGGCCTAGACACAGGCCAGGCAGGATGAGTTCCAGCACCAGTTCTTGGCCTATCAGCTGCAGCAGGCAGAGATTCAGAAGACACAGACGTTGTTACTTGAGCGTCTTCTAGCCTCTAGCTCCGGGCAGACTTCCACTCCTCAGTTTCAGTTGCCCGGAGTCTCACAGCAGCAGCAGTTCACCTCACCTCCACAGCAGCCTCCAGTAGTGGTGGTTCCGACTCTAGCATTACCGTCCAGAGGACAGCAGAGTCAGGCACCAGCTACTCTTCCGTTCCAGCCACCAGCCTCTCCCGAGCACCAGTCTCCGAGGACCCAGGTGTCCTCGTGGTTAGCTTTGCCCGGTGAGTTTCAGACAGGATTCACTCCTATCCGGGGAACTACCATAGCCGAGGCCTCGCGAGATCTATCAGCTTCTTACATGGAGATCACGGGTGAAGACTCCCCAGGAGCAGCTCAGCTAGTCTCACCAGCTCCAGAGGTTGCAGTGGATCCTCCGGCGACGGGCACCCACCTGTCTTCAGTTGCCTCGTCGGAGATTGCTCCTGAGCAGTCCGCGCAGATAGTTACCACTCCTCCGGCTGCAGTCCAGACAGATGCCATGTCACTAGCTGATGAGGCAGTTACAGTGGCAGTCTCCTCTCCAACTCAGACGCAGCCAGCAGAGGTTGCAACAGCAGTGTCACTAGTTGCACTAGCAGTGACGCCTTCCCCCTCGCCTTGAGTTTTCACTCGTCGGGTTCCCAGGCCTGCTACTATAGAGGCAGGACCGTTAGAGGCACCAGCTGAGCCTCAGGGGGAGTTCGTTGAGACAGCAACTCCAGAGGTCCCTGCAGCTGCAACTACACCTGCAGAGGCTGAGGCAGATGATGAGTCAGACGAGTCAGCCCTTCAGGACTTCATCATGCTCGATCGCAGGGCTACAGCTCCTCCACCTTCTTCTCCAGCCCCAGACGCTTAGTTTTTGGTGCTAGACGCCAAAGGGGGAGAGAGGGTCGAGTATAGAGATAGGGGGATGGATTTGGATCTTTGTATGCTTAATTTCCCCGTACTCTTTCATCATGTCTACTTTTATGCATTTGTTTATGTGTGATGTGATGATTACTTTGGTTGATGTTTATACGGTTGGATGTGACAAACTCTCGATTATCACTAATATATCTTGTGAGTTGTCCCATGTTTCATGATATATCTCTATGCTTAATGATAATTGAGCTTCCTCACTATACTCCGATACATCTTTTGAGAATATCATGAGGTACTTCTTTTTCATTCATATCTATGACTACCATGATTTGTGATTTGGCTTGGGTGAGCAAGTATGCTTCATTACAAATTTACTAACCCTTGCTCAACCATTCCAAGTCACCACAAAGTCTAAACCATAACTCTTATCCATACTCGAGGATTTATTGTCATCAATCACCAAAAAGGGGGAGATTGAAGAATCATTGCCCTAGTTGGTTTCGGTGATTAACGACAATTAGAGATTATTATGGCTAACGTGTGTTTTGCAGAGGCTATGCGTAGCTTAGCCATAGTGATTAACAAGAATGGGCACTAATGGTCATCACTTAGGCCCCAAGATGGATATTGTTTCGGATTTCAAGGAGACATGATGAAGACCCTAGAATGATAGGCTAAGTGTCATAAGGTGATGAAGGGTACTTAGAAATAGATAGGGCTTCTCTTTTTATCTTTGACCGTACTATTAAGAGGGGTTGAGACTAGTAGCTTGACTTAGGAAAGCTTCATGACTTAGGTGTGGTGCACACTTGACTTCCTTAGCTCTAAGCAAGCCTACGTTGACTGTAAGATAGCCTAGATCAACTTCCATATTCATCGCGACGAAAAATGAAGTTGATAGAACTATTTTCTGGGCGTCGGATGCTCCTGACGGAGGCGTCGGACGCTCTCCGTCGCGTCGGACAAAGGCGCCGGACGTTGGGTGGTTGAGTCCACAGCGTCCATCGACCTTCCAGTGGAGATGTTTTCTGGCTAAGTTTTTCAGGGTCCGTCGGACGCTTGGAAGAGCGTCCGTCGACCTTCCAGAGAGGGTGATTTTCAGCCCGAGCCAGAGTGTTGCGTCGGACGCTGAGATGAGTGTCCGTCGCCCCAGTGACGTAGCGTCCGTCGCTAGGAACAGTGTGTCAGAACTAGCCGTTGGGCAGAGCGTCGGAGCGTCTGTCGCCTGGGCGTCGGAGTGTCCGTCGCCCAAACTATGAACAAAACTAGCCATTGGGGCATGCGACGGACCGTCCGTCGCCAACTTAAATTGCCAGCTCGAGGCAGTTTTCTGAGGGTCTATTTATAGCCCCTCCCACTTCTCTCCCACCGGGCCTTTGCTCATTTGAGTTGTTGAGTTTGTTGAGAAGGTTGGGAATAGAGCAAATGCCCTAGAGAGAGAGAGTGATTCGCGAATCCTTCCATCCTCTCCTCTAGTTCATCCAAGAGTTTAAGTGTGCATCCTCTAGTTGTGAAACTTGAGTGAGTCAAGCGAAGATCGAGGCTTGTTACTCTTGGTGATCGACATCACCTAGACGGTCCGGTGGTGCTAGGAGGAAGGTGATCGCCAGAAGATTGTCGGCGGCCCTTCTCCATCGACGTTTGTGATCGGTTGTGGGCGATTCACCGAGCCGGAGTGGCGAAGAATCAGCCCGTAGAGAGCACTCATCCCTTGCGCGGGATTGAGGGGGAGCTATACCTTGCGAGGTGCTCCAACGAGGACTAGGGGGGAGTGTCGACTCCTCGATACCTCGATAAAACATCGCCGTGTCAAGCATCTCTTTCCCTAGCTCTTTCTTACCGCATTACTTTCCGCACTTGTCTTTCAATTCATACTAGAATTGTGTAGGAAGTTTTCGCTTTCTATTGACTTGCTACCGCTTTCTAGGTAGGACACACAAGCGGTACGCACTAGGGGGTTAATTGGCTCTTTATAGGTTTAATTCTTGTTTAGAAATTAAAAAGAGCCCAATTCACCCCCATCTTGGGCATCTTGATCCTTTCACAACTATCTATTGATTGATTGGTATTCTCTTCTTGGGGGTATAATCTTCCTATCTCTAGTTTTGCATTTACATTCTTTACATTCTTGCAAAGTAGAGTATCTCTCTAGCTTGTGTAGCCTTGTTTAGAGCTTTCTAGTTTGCTATCTAGTTTGTGTGCTCTAGTTGTTTTCTTGCTAGTAACTAGAATTGGTAGGGGGCTTGTCGACCCTTAGAGCTAGTGCCAACTTGCTTACGCCATGTTGTGTTCTAACAAGTTTGCCTAAGTGTTGTTGTAGAAATTTCATTAGGCTATTTAGCCCCCCCCTCCAGCCATTCCTAGACCTTTCAGCAAGAATCATTGCCACCAAGTGGGTGTTTAGGAACAAGCAAGATGATCAAGGCATCGTTGTGAGGAAAGATTGGTGGCAAAGGGGTTCTCTCAAGTAGAAGGACTTGATTTTGGAGAGACCTTTGCCCCAGTTGCAAGACTTGAAGCCATCCGTATCCTTTTGGCGTATGCTTCACATCACAAAATGAAACTCTTTCAAATGGATGTGAAGAGCGCCTTCTTAAATGGTTTAATCAACGAACTTTTCTATGTCTCACAACCTCCCGGGTTTGAAGACCCAAACTTTCCTAATCATGTGTATAGGTTGTCCAAGGCACTCTACGGATTGAAGCAAGCTCCAAGAGCTTGGTATGAGAGGCTAAGGGACTTCCTACTCAAGAAGGGTTTCAAGATCGGGATCGTCGACACAACACTATTCACCAAGAAGCTAAATGGAGAGATCTTTGTTTGCCAAGTATATGTTGATGACATTATATTTGGGTCAACAAACCAAAATCATTGCAAGGAGTTTGGTGAGTTGATGTCCAAGGAGTTCGAGATGTCAATGATTGGCGAGCTAACCTTCTTCCTTGGTTTTCAAGTGAAGCAAATGAGAGAAGGGACCTTCATCTCTCAAGAGAAGTACACTCATGATCTACTCAAGAAGTTCAAGATGGAGGATTGCAAGCCAATCAAGACCCCAATGCCTACTAATGGACATCTCGATCTTGATGAGGGAGGTAAACCAATTGATCAAACTCTCTATCGTTCGATGATCGATAGTTTACTTTACCTCACCGCATCTAGGTCGGATATCATGTTTAGTGTGTGTATTTGTGCTAGGTTTCAAGAAAGCCCTAAGGAGTCACATCTATGTGCGGTTAAAAGAATCCTTAGGTACATAAGGCACACCCCTGGCATTGGTCTTTGGTATCCCAAAGGAGCTCCCTTCCAATTAGTTGGCTATTCCGATTCAGATTATGCTGGGTGTAAGGTTGATAGGAACAGCACCTCCGGCGGGTGCCACATGCTAGGAAGATCACTTGTTTCTTGGTCCTCAAAGAAGCAAACAGTGTGGCATTGTGAACCACCGAGGCGGAATAGATTGCCATGGGAGCAAGTTGTGCACAAATCTTATACATGACCCAAACACTTCTTGATTACGGCATTGTTTTAAAAGATGTTCCACTTTTGTGTCATAATGAAAGCGCCGTAAAGCTTGCTAACAACCCGTTTCAACACTCTCGCACCAAGCACATTGATATTCGCCATCACTTTCTTAGAGATCATATGGCTAGGAAAGACATCACACTAGTTGGAGTTAAGAGCGAAGAGCAATTGGCGGATATCTTCACAAAACCACTCGATGAAACACCCTTTTGTAGGTTGAGAAGAGAGTTGAATGTGCTTGATCACTCAAACTTCACTAAAAAATGAGATTGTGTGAAGTACCATTCATTTGGAGTATATCATGTTTAATCTTTAGTAATGCACATAGGCTTGGCTAACGCGGTTAAGATAACCACCCTCAAAGCGTATGACAAAGCTTAACCGCGGTTTAAACTTGCAAGCAATCTAGATTCAAATTCTGTATTGCATAGCATATGCATGTGTGTTGCTTCTTGCTTTCTTTTCAGTTAAGCTTGATCATCCTCTAGGTTCGTCACTTAGGGGGAGCATTCAAAGCTCTAGCTGTAGCTAATACCCCTCTTGTGCCCCTATGGTGATCCTTGGAGCTTTCTTGAACTATTTTGATATGAAAACTAATTTGAGCCTATGGCAAACTATTTGAAATTTGAGGGTTTGAGAGATGGTTCTTATGCCAAGGCCAACAAGTGTTTCTTTCTGCTCTTTTCTGTTGGTGCTTGCCTAAGAGAAAAGACTTGAGAGAAAAACAGGAAAATTCAAAGCAAAACAAGCTCTGGACTACCCTCCACACTACTTCGCTTAGTCCGAAGCTACCCTCCGGACTAGAGTTTGGAGCCTGGTTCCTCTCTGCTCAAAAAATATTCACTCCAGTCAGCCGTCGGACCACTTGCCTTAGTCTGACCCTTATCTTTGGACCAGTCATCCGGAGCCCTGTCCCTCTCTGCATAATTCTTCTGGCTCCTAACAATAGCGTTGGACCATCCTTCGGACCACCCATCCGGAGCACCGTCGGACCATTGGACAAGTGTCTGGTGCTCTGGTAAATCTTACACAGTGCTGGTCAGCGACCGTCGGACCACCCGTCGGACCCGACCTCCGGACCATGCCAAGTAGTCCGGAGCTTCTTTTTCCCATGTTTAACCCCGTGGGTCCACTAGTTCAGTCGACAATTGTTTCCTCAACCATCCATACACCACGCCGCCTCTTGCTCCACCGTCCGTGTGCGCCCGCCCTCGCATCACCCTCGCCGTCGGCGATCCTCGCCGGAGAGCCGCTGCAATCTTTGCCCTCTCTGCTCTGCCTCCCCCTGTGCCCTCTCCACCGCAACAGCGCAGCGCCGCCGCATCCACCGCAAGATCACCATCGCGATCCTGCTCGCCGGTGACTACCTTGCTCCACCCTGCCATCATTTCACCACATAGCCATCCGAACCTCGATAGGGTTTCACCCTCCACTAGAGCACCAGCCAGCCAGTCTCCCCTTTGGGTTTGCCTAACCCTAGGGTTTGAGACCGTTTTCGATGTCTCGTCCTCTTGCCGAATTCGAATCATCGTCGTCATTGCTCCTTCACTATCTAGGGTATGCCTTTGATTGTCGTTTTCCCGTTTCGTCGAGACTTCAATCTAATTATGCCTTAGTCTCTTCATTTGACCATTCAATTAAAATCATAATTCACTCCAATTCACTAAACCTCGTCACTAATTGTAATTCATAGTTGGTGAACCCCCTTTAGGAGTGTAGCTCGGAGTTTGGTTTGATTTGATTAGTCGCGCTCGCTTATCTCAGGTACATGGCAGTAATTCATTCTAATCTTATCTAGATGCTTGCTTCTATATGGGTTCTCATCTCTAGACTTTATATATGCTTATATATATCCTGTCTATTCTATCTAGCAGCAGTCAGTGGCAATTGAACTCGGGGCAAAGCACACGAGTATGGATTGAGGCAAAGCCTCAGAAGGTTCAGTCCAGTGGCTAGGCATATCCCTCTATCAGTTGTCAATGATTCTTAGTTGATACATGCAGTTGGCAGCTTGACAGTGGTTCAGATTGACAGTGGTTCTCATAGTTGGCTATTTGATAGTGTCAGTGGGTTTCTTCATTGTCAGAGATGGGTTGTGCTCCTCCTGTCAGTGGTTTTGGAGGTGATGATACTCCTCCCCCTCATCGTCCTCCTAAGGACAAAGGGAAGAAGCAACTAGTTGAGAAGCCTAAAAAGAAGAAGCACAAGCTCACAAAGGCAGAAAAGGCCGAGGCGGTGGCAAACACAGTTGACCGCACAAAGTGAGGTGGTGGTCGGGGCTCTATCCATATCGGCTCCCCTCCATGGGTTATACCCTCTCAGTCAGAGACAGTGGTTGTTACAACACCTTCTGAGCAGCCAGTAGGGCCCCCTCTTCGTCCTACCAGGTCCCGGTCCACTCGAGCATCCACTCGCTCGGAGGTTCCGGCACCGACACTGGCTCCTGCTCTAGCTCCTACTCCTGAGGATGCATCAGCTACACAACCTCCAGTGCACCTAGATTTGAGGAATATTACAGCAAAGCAAGTGAAGAAGCTGAGGTTTGTTGAGCTAGAGCGTTGGTGCCCAGATCAGCCAGATCCCAGAGCTTCACCATGATGGCACACACCCCTTATGGAGGATTTCTACCAGGCAGCCGAGCTTACCAGTATTCAGATCAGACCTCACAAGGTATGCTCACTTGAGAGCATTGTTGATATTGCTGGAGAGGAGGTTTGCCCCTTCCTCACATATCTTTCGGGACTTGCCGACCTTCTTGGTTGTTCCGGGAGCTATGTCGAGAGTTGGGTGCATGAGTTCTACGCCTCAGTATGGATTGAGCCGAGTCACAATATCTTCAGTATACCTTCAGAGGCCGTCCTTACAAATTATATCTTACTAGGCTGCGTGAGACTCTGAGGTTGACTGTGTCAGATTACTGCTTGCATGACATTTGCTACAGCGGAGTACACGTGCCACGCTAGGCTCGCGGTGGCAACGCCCCCTCGGCTGAGTTCATAGCTCCTATTTTCAGGCCACCGTTTGGCACAGGCAGTCGGCGTACTCCAGCAGAGCTATTTCCAGTGGTTCGCCATATTAATGATGTGCTCAGGCATTCACTCTTGCCTCGCACAGGATTCAAGGAAGGGCTTACAAACCTTTAGCAGTATCTCCTTCGTGCCCTAGTCACTCAGACACCTTTTGATGTGGCAGATTTTCTAGTGGCAGAGATTGAGGACGTAGTGGCAGATGGGATACGAGCTAGGCGTCAGATGCCCTATGCACATTGGATCAGTTTTATTCTTGCTACACGCCATGTGCGCGTACACCCTGGGATCCTTGATGAGTATGTACATTCACCGATAGTTTTTCCAGATTACAAGATACTCTCCTCGATTGATAGTCGTTTTGGCAGCAGAGTTCTTCGCCAGGTCAGACTCAGAGTAGCACCAGCTGATATGGACGATGTTGAGGCCCAGGATGAGGCCATTCGAGCAGTTGAGCAGCAGGAGCTGCATGACCTTGAGACCTAGGAGGCTGCGGGGGCAGCAGAGGACATATCTTCTGACAGCTTGGATGCGGATTTCCAGCCTATTCCTTCCATGCCCCCTCGAGCTCATGATGTCGAGGCTGGAGGCTCTAGCACCGCTCCTGCTCCTGCTGCTGACCCTCTTGTTCTGAAGATCCTTGATCGTATATCTGAGCAGCAGGGCTCACTTGTATCTACAGTCACCCAGGTCCAGCAGTGATAGGATGAGATGCAACGTTAGATGATGGCTATGCAGCTTGAATCTCAGCGTTTACAGGTTCAGACACAGCAGATACAGGCACAGAACATGGCCTTCATGGCCCATATGATGAGGTGGACTGGAGTGCCACCGCTTGAGTTCCCTACAGTCCCACAGATCCAGATGATGAGTTAGACTCAGTAGACACAGCCAGCAGGACAGTTAGTAGCTCTTATTCAGGCAGTTGGCCCCTTTGTGGCCCCTCAGCAGACAAGCACCTCCTCTGTTGCTCCTTAGTTGTCAGTCGGCCCCTCGGTCACTCCCACCCCAGCCTTAATGTCAGGTGGACTTCAGGGTGAAGGACAGACTGCCCCCTTCCAGTCGCCAGCTACTCAGGTGACTCAGTGGCTGGATACCTTTGGCCGAGCTTGCAGTTGACGCCACTCATGACAGGGTTCACCCCGATGACAGCTACCTTAGGTCTGACTCCGCGTGATCTTTCAGAAGCTTTAAGTGACATCACCGGCCAACCTTCCCTGACCGGCGAGCAGATCGCAGCAGAGGTAGCTGCAGAGCTTCAGGCGACATAGATGGTTACTCCTACACCGGGTCAGCACCGGTCATCAGTTGCGTCGTCTGAGGCAGCTCAGGATAGCCTTGCTCCAGCAGTTTCTACACCACTAGGGGCTATCTAGACAGAGGCTACTGTAGTCACAGCTACACCGCTCTAGCCTGAGCTGACACCGGTTAAGGAGACTCTAGGAGAGTTAGTGCCAGAGGCACAGCCGGGTTCAGCAGCTCCAGAGGCACCTTCTGACTTAGTGGCCGATGAGACACCTTCCCCTGCCACAGCTCCAGCTACAGACACTACAGTGGCAGCTCCCGCAGACACAGCTTCAGCTCCAGGCTCAGCTGGTGAGGAGACAGACAGCGACGTCGATCTCTCCGAGTTTCGCCGCCTTGATCGTGATCAGGACGCTGCTACTGCTGCCTCTCCACCACCTCCCGCTGCTTAGTTTTTAGGTATTTCGATGCCAAAGGGGGAGAGTGGGTCGAGTTTTCTAGCTTCAGGGGGAGTTAGTGGGTTTTGGTTCTTTTGGTGTGTATTTACTTTATCGTATCATGCATCATGTTTACCGTCTTTATGCATTGTATGATATGTGTGATGGTTGAGACTTTGATGTTGTGTGTGACATGTGTGTGAACTCCTTATATATATCATGTCACTTGGATGTTGCTATATTGCTTCCCCGCTAATCTCTGATCTTTTGGCTATAGCATATCCTTTGAAATCAAGTACTATCCTCAATTCCATATCTTATTGTGCTTGTCATGGCTTGAATGGTTTAGGCATGTTTTTGTCTCTCTTATTACTAACCCATGCCTATATCATGTCAAGTCATGTTTCTCTAATCTATTTCACTCTTATTCTTATAAACTCGAGCTTGTATTGTCTCCAATCACCTAAAAGGGGGAGATTGAAGCATCTAGGCCCCATTGGTTTAGGCGATTAAAGACAATGCTAGGTCACTATGACTAACGTGTGTTTTGCAGAGGCAAACTTGATTAAGCTAGGTCATAAGTGATGCAAGTGAATGGGCTTAATGGATTCATGCCCCCAAGATGGAATTCGATTTCGGTTTCAAAGGATGAAGCTTTAAGGTGAAGACTAGATTAGGTCTTAGTTCCACAAGGTGTGAGAAGGGCACTAAGTATAGACTAGGCTTTGTTTTTCCTTTGACCGTACTATTAAGGGGGGATATGAGGTTAGTAGCTTGACCTAGGAGAGGTTGGGATTGTTGGTGTATGCACATTTGTCACAACTAGTCCTAGAGACCCTGCTATCAGCCCTTGGTGTACCTTAAGTTTGTAGGAGCAAAACTCCTTCAAGAGACTTGGTGAGAAGTGAAGAAGGGGGTGAAATAGGCTCCAGACCAGTTTGCCTAGGAGGCTCCGGACCATGGCAAGTGGTCCGGTGGCCCTGCCTTAGGTTGTGCTTTGTGGAAGAGGCTCCGGACCATCTGTCCGGAGGGCACTGGACTAATGGCTATTGGTCTGGTGGCCCTGGATTCTTGAGTGAGCCAGAGAAGAGGCTCCGGACTAGTCTGACGGCTGGGCTGATGACTAGTCCAACGGTACTCAACAACAGCTCAAATCTATGCAGTGAGCTCCTAGGCTCCGGACCAGAGGCTCCGGACTAGGCACCGGACTATGCAGAGTAGTCCGGTGGTCCCTAGCTCAAGTGGAAATTTGATCAGAGAGTGAGCTCCGGACCAGGTTGCATGGTCTGGTAGTATGGGCTCCACACTAGTTCGGTGCCTTCGCAGAAAAGAGAAAAAGCAAGAAACAGCTAGTTTTGGAGGTGGGGACTATTTATAGCCACCCAAACGGCTAGTTTTGGAGGTGGGGACTATTTATAGCCACCCATTTCGTCCCTGTTGACACCTCTTAAGTATCAATTCTAAGTGTCAACTAAGCAGAAGAAATCATATATTTGCAACACCCCACCTAGACATAGAGTTTTAACTGATAGAATTCCATGAGTTTTGGTGTTTATCTGTTTCTGCAGGGAGACAACTGCAAAAGAGCAAAAGAGGCCCACAGGTAAGGATTACAGACACATAACACCTTCGAACGAAAAAGACTAATCTAGAAGACTCCAGAACCACCCCCGAGGAAGGAGGGGCCCACCTGTCAGCAGGGTAGGGCGGGCGCCCTCCCCCCTAGGGTGGCCGCCCAAGGCCAGTGACCACATGCTGCCTCGTGGATTAGGGTTCCACCGCCATTGAGGATTAATCTGAACCCTCCATTAAGGTCGGTTTGATCCGATGGCTGACGTTCATTTGAGGGGGCTATATAAGGAGGACCTCTGCCTCTTGGCTAAAGGCAATCCATTATTCATTTACATATTTTCTAGAGAGGATTCACCAGAGAGGATCCCCCATGGATCTATTCTCTAGGGCTTAGCATACATGTGAGATTAGAGTTTACTCTTCTTGATTAAGAGAGTTAGAGTGGAGGTGTGGATTGGAGGAAGCCCGGCGTGTCTCCTCTCTAGTTTGTATCGACGGGATCAAGACTCCTAACCAGAGGCTTGTTCCTAGGATTTCTTCGGTATTTCAACTTCTAATTCTAGTATGTTCTCTATTTTATTATTCTTTGGTCTGTGAGTTTACTTTATTCTCTTCGCGTATAGGATAGGGTAATCGTCTCTAGCGTAAACGTGGTGTTTGGGCTAGGATCCTCATAGATATCCCCTGTCTAGCCGGATCTATGGTAGTAGCTCGAAAAGTGACAATTCCGTAGATACCTTTGGAACCCACAATCCCGTTAGAAGGACTGGTAGGGTTTATAGGCCGCGTGGTAAGCATTCTCTGAGGTGTCTCTCATCACGATGGTACTCCCCAATAGAATAATAGCTCATATCTTATATAGACTAGAACGAGACTACAGTCGCAATCTTCTCTAATCGCTCATATCAAGATCACCTTGTTTGTAGCCTAAGGGTTAATAGCGTAGATTTGGTTAGTCAGATGCACCCTTTCTCCCTGTGGAAATATAAATTACGATACTCTCGATAATCTCCCGGGTGAAGTGCTCACCGGTATCCGTGCGCTTGCGGATTACTTCCAAGTGATTTCTCTGTTTGCGTTAACAAATATCAACAAGCATTTCTGGCGCCGTTGCAGGGGAGAAAGATAGTTTGCTAAGATAACCTTGAATCTTGCTATTTTCCTGTACCTATACTTTTACCTTTTCTTATCCTTTTCAATTTCTTTATTTCTTATCTTTTCTATCGTTATGGAAAATCTAAATTCCACACCTATCTATCAATTTTCTGCACCCACGGAGACCGGCCTATTACCATGGGAGTCATCACAACCTATCCAAACTCCCGAGTTTAGGTTGAGTCTGCGGTTGATTGCAATGATTCAAAGCCTATCCTTTTCAAGAAAGGAAGACAAAAACCCTTACCTTCACATTAGAGATTTTGAGCAAACATGTGATTGTCTTCGCATAGAAGGCATATCTGATAAAACTTTACATTGGAAGCTTTTTCCTTTTTCTTTAAAAAGAAGAGCTAAACAATGGTATAATCAGAAGGTAAGCCAATGACAAGGAGATTGGGGAGTTTTGCGCTCCAACTTCTGTTTAGATTTTTATCCCATCACCCAAATCGTCTACCTTAGAGTCAAGGTTCTAACCTTCAAATAAGAAGAGAATGAATCTTTGGCTTCTTCCTGGAAATGTTTTCTTGAGCTTTTAGAATCTGGACCACACCTTAGCATCGAAGGCCCTGTTCTTCTTCAATATTTTGTTAAAGGTCTTCGTAGAAAGGATAGAGAGTTGCTAAACACCACATCTAGAGGTTCTTTCTTTCATGTGCCATCCATAGAAGCAAAATTGACTTTAGATAGAATCCTAGATGCTGAGTTGGATAATACCCTCAATGAAGAAACTCACGAAGCTGAAGACAATACCTTGCCAAATCCATCATCCACAGAAGCATTTTGAGAGAACTTGTATCAATCATAAGTAGCGAATGGTTAGAAGAATCAGAGCTTTCCTCTGATGTGATCCGTTTGGATTCACCTTCTATTCCAATACGTTGTGCTTTCAATTCAGATCAATTTGATGCTCTCTATAATCCTGTTGTAGGGGTCAATATCATGTCTAAATCACTTGCACATGAAATATTGGGCAATGTGACTTTAACCCCAACAACAAAGTTCATGAAGAATCTTGACAGACATATAGTCCCCAGTCTTGGAATTTTACATGTCTTACCCATTATGGTAGATGGTGTCATGGTTCGTTTGAACTTTTATATCTTTGATACATGGGACCATGACCTCTTGCTAGGACAACCTTTTAGAAGACTTCTTTATGAAGGACAAAATGGGAAACTAAACATTTCCTTTGGAAAGAGTTTTCAAATCCCAATGACAATCTCTCATTCTTTGAACAACAAAACTGAATCTTATCTTTTGCCTGATCCTATGGAGGAAGTAAAAACTGCTTCTCTAGAGCTTCTCAATGAACCGGATTTGGAAGAAGATGCTCCTTTCTTCATAGAAGAAGAAGTTGATCCTTCTGAACCTGAACCTTTAGACGAGTTTGCAGAAACACCTAGACCTCCTGTAGAGCTAAAACCTCTACCACCTGTTCTTACATATGCTTTCCTCAATAATGATCCAGAGTCTCCTATAATCATAAGTGATGAACTCACTCAGGAGCAAACTCTGCGCTTGATGGTTGTTCTAGAAAGACATCGTTCAGCCTTTGGTTACTCACTCCAAGATCTCACTGAAATCAGTCCTATAATTTGCACTCATCGCATTCCAACAGATCCTTTTGTTTCACCTTCTTGAGAGCCCCAACATAGACTCAATAACGTGACGAGAGAGGTAGTTAAAAAAGAAGTTTTAAAGTTGCTGCATGCAGGGATTATATATCCCATGCCGCATAGTGAGTGGGTAAGTCTAGTGCAGGTTGTGCCTAAGAAGGGAGGCATGACTGTTGTCACCAATGAGAAGAATGAGTTGATTCCTCAACGCATCATCACAGGATAGCGTATGTGTATAGATTACAGAAAGCTAAACAAAGCTACAAAAAAGGATCACTTTCCTTTACCTTTTATATATGAGATGTTAGAGAGGTTAGCCAACCACTCGTTCTTCTGTTTCTTAGATGGATAATCAGGGTATCACCAAATCCCTATCCATCCTGATGACCAAAGCAAAACCACCTTTACATGTCCCTATGGAACGTATGCTTATCATAGAATGTCTTTTGGGCTATGTAATGCTCCAGCCTCTTTTCAAAGATGCATGATGTCTATATTTTCTGATATGATTGAAGATATTATGGAAGTTTTCATGGATGATTTCTCTGTTTATGGAAAAACTTTTGATAGTTGTCTTGAAAATTTAGACATTGTTTTGCAAAGATGTGAAGAAAAACATTTAGTCCTTAATTGGGAAGAATTTCATTTTATGGTCAAAGAAGGAAAAGTGCTAGGACACCTAATATCTGAAAGAGACATTGAGGTAGACAAAGCTAAAATTGAAGTAATTGAATGGTTACCTCCGCCTATAAATGTGAAAGGAATAAGAAGTTTTCTTGGTCATCCTGGTTTTTATCGAAGATTTATAAAAGATTTTTCATTTATTGCTAGACCACTAACTCTTTTGCTAGCCAAGGATGCTCCTTTCATATTTGATGATGCTTGTTTAAAAGCTTTTGAACTGTTGAAAACAACACTCATCTCTGCACGAATCATTCAACCCCCTGATTGGTCTCTACCTTTTGAAATTATGTGTGATGCTAGTGACTATGCTGTGGGGGCAGTTTTGGGATAAACTAAGGATAAGAAGAACCATGCAATAGCTTATGCCAGTAAAACTTTAACAGGACCTCAACTTAATTATGCAACCACTGAAAAAGAGCTCCTGGCTGTTGTTTTCGCTATAGACAAATTTAGATCTTATTTAGTAGAAGCCAAAGTAATTGTTTATTCTGATCATGCTGCTTTAAAATATCTGCTCACTAAAAAAGATGCTAAACCTCGCTTAATAAGATGGATCCTGTTGCTCCAAGAGTTTGGCTTAGAAATAAAAGATAAAAGGGGAGTAGACAACCCTGTTGCAGATCACTTGTCTAGAATGTATTTTGAGAATCCGCAGGAACCACCCATTGATGATTCACTCCGGGACGACATGCTCTATGGGATCAACAAATCCGACCCCTGGTATGCAGATATTGTTAATTTTATGGTTTTAGGATATGTACCACCAGGAGGAAACAAAAGAAAGCTTATTCAAGAGAGTCGTTCACACATATGGGATGAGCCATACCTCTTCCGAGTATGCTCAGATGGCTTACTCAGGAGATGTGTGACTATCGAGGAAGGAATGAAGATCATTGAAAGATGCCACTCATCACCATACAGAGGTCATTATGGAGCATTCCGCACATATGCAAAAAATTGGCAGTGTGGATTCTATTGGCCAGCAATGTATGAAGACACTAGAGAATTTATCCGAAGATGTGGGCCATGTCAAAGACACGGCAACATAAACTCAAGGGATGTCATGACACTTACTAGAAATTTGCAGATAGAGCTCTTCGATGTTTGGGGAATCGACTATATGGGACCATTCCCCCCATCAAAGAATTGTGAGTATATCTTGGTGGCAGTTGACTACGTCTCCAAGTGGGTGGAAGCATTCCCTTGCAAACGTGCCGACAACGTAAATTCAAAGAGGATGTTTGAAGAGATCATATTTCCAAGATTTGGAGTCCCCAGAATAGTGATAAGTGATGGAGGATCATATTTCATCAACAAACGTTTTGAGAAGTATTTAGCAAAGCATGGGATCCGCCACAACATCGCTACACATTATCATCCTCAGACAAGTGGCCAAGCAGAGACCTCAAACAAACAAATCAAGAACATTCTTCAGAAAACAGTGAATGAGATGGGAACAACATGGAAGGACAAGTTACCCGATGCATTCTGGGCATACCAGACCGCATACAAAACTCCAATTGGAATGTCTCCATATCAACTCGTATATGGGAAGACTTGTCACCTACCTGTTGAACTAGAGTTTAAAGCACACTGTGCTATAAAAAGATGGAATATGGATTTTGATGCCGCTGGAGAGAAACGGCAAATGCAATTATCAGAGTTAGAGGACTGAAGAGAAAAAGCATATCACAATTCAAAGATCTACAAAGAAAGAGTTAAACGATGGCATGACAAGAAGATCAAGAAGAAGGAGTTCACACCCGGAGATAAGGTATTACTTTTTAATTCCAGGGTGAAGCTCTTCGGACACGGAAAACTACGAAGAAAATGGGAAGGACCATATAAGGTAATTAATTCATCATCCCACGGAGCAATCACACTTCAAAATGACAAAGGTACGTTATTCAAGGTAAATGGTCAACGTCTCAAAATATTTCTAGAACCTAATGAAGAATTAGAAGAAATAGACGTAATTAAAATCTACCTTTTAAGTGAATTTTGAGGCCCAATCACTTTAATTTTTGCATCTTGGGCCATGCATATGTTTTTCGGGACATAGAACCTTCTAGTCTCCCTTATCCGATAAACCTTGCAGAACACTTATCCAACCATTTCCCCGCGAGTTTTGCTTCGTAGATGCTTCTAGAGGCCTTTTCCCACCCCTATATAAAGAACCCCTGACGTTAGCCATCATCATCATTCAATCATTCCCTTAGCTCTCGCTTAGAAGCTTGCTAGATCTATTTGCTCCCAATGGCCAACAACAGCAACGCCGATAGGAGGATGGTCCCCTACGGATCCAACCTCGACCAACTCCCGCAAGAAGATCCAGATTCCAAGGCCTTAGTCTTAGTCCATGATGACCTTCCGCTAGCCACCATTCCGCCAAAGTAGCAGCGCTATAGCATGTCCTACTACATGCAGCCTATCCTCGTTGCACCACCGTAACCGCTCCTGCTCAAGGGGCCGAAGGAAGAGCCCATCATCGAGGTACCTATCGGCACCAAGGTTCTTCCACCACGACCCAATGAATGGGTCATAGGAGTGAAGACCCATCGAAATGCAGAGCTCAACAGCATCAAGTACACCACCGAGGAAGAACGCCCCTACTTCGAGGGAATCCGCGCACCCAAAGTCAAATTCGTGCCGCCAAAGGACGCCCCGAAGAACTCCCTCAATTCCTTTGAGTCATCCCCAAAACGCCGCAAAATTGTAACGAAGCTAGAAAAAGACTTCCATGCTAGGGATGACACGATCATCAATCTTCAAACCTCTCTAGGTTTTCTCTCTAGGCAGGTCACAAACCTGAGCACCACCGTAGAGAGCGTTAAGCACGATGTAGATGAGCTTAAAAAGAAGATGAAATTTTTAAAACGTCGCTAGATGCCTTAGCGAGTCATGCAGTTCTTGAAGCATGATTAGATCCATTAGCTAGAAGTTAGTTTGTTTCATTTCCCTTTGTATGCATGCCTCAAAATAAATAATAAATAGAGACCATTTCTATTATCATTGTACCTTGCTTGTATCCACTGTGTTGTTATTTAAGAAAATAGGAAACAAGTATGGGGGAAACCCCCGATGACGAGACGAACAGATTTGACCGCAACAATCAAACATTTCAGAAACAAACAATGCAACAACCACGCTCAACGAAGCAGGGGACAAGGGGCCACCCAAGCTGTGCGGCCGCCCCACTACCTAGGGCGCCCGCCCTGGGCTGAGCACCTCCTGCTCTGTCCTTCGACCACGTTCAGGTTTGCACCCTGCATGTTACATTTTTCATGCAAATCTCTAAAATTCAATTCGTGCAGTGAGTTTCCATAAATAAATGCTCTAAACATGATAAATTAAAATGATAAAATATTTCCCTAAAAACATTCTCATAGACTCTATGTATTAAGTTTCCTGGAGTTCTGCTATTGTTTGGAATTTAATTAGAGACTCCATGTTACGTAAGTCATTGTGGAACATAAGATGGTAGAATAAGAGAACTTAATTCTTGATAATCTTTGTCACTTGGAGAATTTCTTTAAACAAATAACTACCACCCCATACATGCTTTACACTTACCAATCAAAAGCCAAAAGGCTACTTGCTTTGTGTTGAGTTTGTTCGAATCATGTGGATCCTTGTTAGAATTTTATCATACTCTTCATTCATACATTACAAACACAAAAGATTCTCTCTTCCGAAGTAGTGTTGCATTAGAGACATGGGCTATGCAAAAATATTTAATTCGAGGAAATAAAAATGGGCAAAAAGTCTGACAACCTCGCAGTAGTATTAGGGGTACTTCAAGCACCCACTCAAAAAAACATATATACAAAGATAGCCCATGGTTCCTCTAATAGCAATACACCTGCAAGAGATGACAATATAATAAAATTTGACCAACAAGTCTTGATTTAAGAGTATGACATTATTCTCCTCGGATCCCGGTTTGACCAGGCAATACATGCAAGGTAAGTATGCCACGTTTACCTATACTTTTTGATTCATTTATGAGCGTCTGAGGGCACGAGGAAAGAGTAAGCTAAACATGCAAAAACTCCAAGTGACAAGATTGAAAAGATGAAGGGTGTCTATTTCTAGCTACTTTATTCCTCAACTGCTCATAGTTATATGGTAACTCTATTTAAACTCCTGCAGTGTAGGTATAAAAAGGAACTTTCTACTTTTGATGTCTAAACCTTAAGCTTATGTTTTCACCATCCTTTTCTCGAGCACGAGTAAAAGCCTAAGTATGGGGGAGCTTGTTGACACCTCTTAAGTATCAATTCTAAGTGTCAACTAACCAGAAGAAATGATATATTTGAAACACACCACCTAGACATAGGGTTTTAACTGACAGAATTCCACGAGTTTTGGTGTTTATCTGTTTCTGTAGGGAGACAACTGCAAAAGAGCAGAAGAGGCCCATAGGTAAGGATTACATAGACACATAACACCTTCGAACGAAAAAGACTAATCTAGAAGACTCCAGAACCACCCCCGAGGAAGGAGGGGCCCGCCTGTCAGCAGGGTAGGGCGGGCGCCCTCCCCCCTAGGGTGGCCGCCCAAGGCTAGTGACCACATGCTGCCTCGTGGATTAGGGTTCCACCGCCATTGAGGATTAATCTGAACCCTCCATTAAGGTCGGTTTGATCCGACGGTTGACGTTCATTTGAGGGGGCTATATAAGGAGGACCCCTGCCCCTTGGCTAAAGGCAATCCATTATTCATTTACATATTTTCTAGAGAGGATTCGCCAGAGAGGATCCCCCAGGGATCTATTCTCTAGGGCTTAGCATACATGTAAGATTAGAGTTTACTCTTCTAGATTGAGAGAGTTAGAGTGGAGGTGTGGATTCGAGAAAGCCCGGTGTGTCGGTCTCTCCTCTCCAGCTTGTATCGAAGGGATCAAGACTCCTAACTCGAGGCTTGTTCCTAGGATTTCTTTGGTAATTTGACTTCTAATTCTAGTAAGTTCTCTGTTTTATTATTCTTTGGTCTGTGAGTTTACTTTATTCTCTTCGCGTAGAGGATAGGGTAATCGTCTCTAGCGTAAACGTGGTGTTTGGGCTAGGATCCTCATAGATATCCCTTAACTAGCCGGATCTATGGTAGTAGCTCGAAAAGTGACAATTCCGTAGATACCTTTGGAACCCACAATCCTGTTAGAAGGACCGGTAGGGTTTATAGGCCGCGTGGTAAGCATTCTCTGAGGTGTCTCTTATCACGGCGGTACTCCCCAATAGAATAATAGCTCATATCTTATATAGACTAGAACAAACTACAGTCGCAATTTTCTCTAATTGCTCATATCAAGATCACCTTGTTTGTAGCCTAAGGGTTAATAGCATAGATTTGGTTAGTCAGATGCATCCTTTCTCCCTGTGGAAATATAAATTACGATACTCTGGATAATCTCCCGGGTGAAGTGCTCACCGATATCCGTGCGCTTGCGGATTACTTCCAAGTGATTTCTCTGTTTGCGTTAACAAATATCAACAGTCCCATGTAGCACTCTTGGCCATTGTTACACCTGGAGGACCCTTGAGAGAGTTCTTGGAGAGCCAAGTGCCTAGAGAGGGAGAGATTTGAGAGAATCCATCTTGTTCTTCCCTCCTAGGGTGATTAGGAGTGACAAGTGTGCATCCATCCACCTTCCTAGCCTTGAGTTGGTCAAGTGAAGGTATTGTTCTTGTTACTCTTTGTGTTCGACAGCACCTAGACGGTTTGGTGGTGATCGGAGAAAGGTGATCGCCGGAAGATTGTTGGCGGCCCTTTTCCAAGCTTCTGTGATCGGTTGTGAGTGATTCACCGAGCCGGAGTGGCGAAGAATCAGCCCGTAGAGAGCACTCATCCCTTGCGTGGGATTGAGGGGGAGCTATACCTTGCGAGGTGCTCCAACAAGGACTAGGGGGGAGTGTCGACTCCTCGATACCTCGGGAAAACATCGTCGTGTCAAAATTCTCTTTCCCGAGCTCTTTACTTTGTTGCATTTACATTCCGTCTTGTTCTTTACATTCCCACTAGAATTGTGTAGGTTGTCTTTCAATTCTATGCCTTGCTACTGTTGGCACAAATTATAACCATCTTTTCCACAGCTAAAATGTTGCCACCAACCCAAGGATCAAGGATAAACAAACACATCATGAGCATATTTTATTAAATAATCAGTTTCACATGTCCATGAGTGTTTGAGTGTAGGAATGAACAAATGAAGCAAACGAGAGCCAGTGGGACTAGCATAGGGGGTCAGCCGACCACCCTATGGGCCCACTTGGCTCCCCTCTCGGCCATGATCCAAGAGAAGCATGCCAAAGTGATTTCCAACCCTTGGATCACTCTGTGTTTTCTCTCAACGGCTCACAAGCATAGCACATGGATCCATGGGCCCACACCAAGGAGATCAACGTGACAACCATCTCAGAATCAACACACAACATCCATGACAGGTGGGACCAGCAGTGGGGAGACCGAGGTGGGTCGGAGCCCCAAGGGGGGTCAGCCGACCCCCCCCCCCATCTGGGCCCACTAGGGTCCACTTGGTCCCTGACCAGTGGGACCACCACCAGGACGCTAGAGGAGGGCCCACTGGCCATAGGGACGGTCGGCCGACCGCCTCTATAGGTCGGTTGGGTCCCTCCAACCGACATACCACTCCACACATGATGGAAATCACAACCATCCACTCCTTGGTCAGTTCTAAGACGTTTTGATCCAAGGGTGGAGGATGGAAGGCCCTGGATTGCTGACGTGGCACTGGAGTAGCCCCTACTCCAGCCCCCTACTATAAATAGTGGGTCACACCCCTTCTTTACACATGGTGAAGAAGCCTACAAGCTCTATTCCTTAGATTGTTCTAGGAGTTAGTCTAGTGTGGGAGTTAGAGTTGAGTCGAGTTGTGCTCAGGATTTCCGGAGTTGTCTTCTGGAGAGTCTGGTATAGCTCGTGTATCTTTTGTTCTTTGTAAGACTTTATCTTATTCAATATATATCTTTCTCTTTACTTTACTTAGTATTTAATTTGAGCATTTCTATACTAGATATAGTCTTTCTATATGCTTTTGCTCTTTAATAGCCTTTACATCCATAGTCTGTGATCCTTGTGACCTTTCCTGTATGCGATCATTATCTGTCATAGGGTTCTTTGATTATTGATCATAGTCAGAGTAGTAAGTTGTGTGTAAGCGTGGTGCTTATACATCATCTTATCCTTGGTTACCGCTTGTTGCACGGATTGTTTGTGGTAGCTAGCAAGAAGTGACAACCTTGTGTAGTCTTTGAATTCCACCACGTGTTTATAGGCAAGTTCTTAAAAGGTGAGGCCCCCGTAAGAAGAGGGTGTGGTCCGGTAGGAGTTTTGTCCTCCTACTGATCTATCCCCTCTCCTAGCATACTTGTATTGATGAGACAAACTATAGTGTTTAGACTAGTTAATTGGCTAAGAATATTGAAGTAGAGCGAAGTACATAGGATTCCCTATACTCTCTCATTGTCCTCCCATCTAGCTAGTCTATCTAGTCCATTCTAAGTATCTTTTACCATAGCTTCTTCATTCATCAACCCCTTCCTATCACATATATCGTTTACCCCCCTTTTACTAGTTGGTACTAAGTTGAGGTGCTCTCTAGGATATCTCTCTAATTATCATTTCTAGCCAGCTTTCCCTTGGGATAATATAAATTATGATACCTTAGAATACTCCTAGGTGAAGTGCTACAACGGTATAATCTGTGCGCTTGCGAATTTATCCAATAGTCATAAGAAATACCAACAAGCATTTCTGGCGCCGTTGCCGGGGAAAGCTTAGCCAAGAAATTTTAATTAGATTGAATCCAGAGATTCTCGTTAACTTAGTTATCAATTAGTCATAGGGGCTTACCCCTGTCTGTGTCTTCCTTTCTTGTGAAGCCAAACAGTGTATGAGCGGTTTCCAACTGCCGGGAAACTATCTCGAAGATCCTGGCAGCTGTTGAGGAGGACTAGATGTCGTCAAGTTCCCCCTCAAAGGTTCCTCTCGAACCAGAATCCGTTCAAGGAAGGAGGCTCTACACCACCACTCAAGGAAGCTATGGCTCAGAAGGCGATCTCTGACTTCTCGACTCCGTCAGCTACCCACGTAGCTTAGGGTCCCGAGGTCAACTTCGGGGATGCCACCTTCGAGCTGAAGCCCGCCTTTATCCACATGGTGCAGGCCAATCCATTTTGTGGGAAGCCCCATGAGGACGCAAATGCTCATCTCTAGCACTTCATGGAGTTTTGTGGCACATTTACTATCAAGGGAGTGGCATCTGACGCCATTCGACTTCGTCTTTTCCCATTCTCGTTATTGGGAAAGGCGAAGCAATGGTTCTACGCCCACAAAGAAGAAGCCACTGCATGGGAGAGGTGTGCTAACGTATTCCTCAAGAAGTTCTTCCTGACGCGTAAAACCAATGCTCTTCGTGGAAAGATCTCAAGCTTCCAGCAACAATCTGATGAGACAATTCCCGAAGCATGGGAGCGTCTCCAAGAGTACGTTCATGCCTGTCCTCATCATGGGATAGACGACTGGCATGGCCCGTAGTCACCTTGATGCTGCCATTGGAGGGGCATTTCTCCAAAACACAGTGAGAAATGCCAAGGACCTCATCGAGAAAATTGTGATAAACCAAGGATGGGGTGACGAACGTCTCTAGCCAAAGAGAAGAGGTATGCACACCGTTAATGAGGTGGACATGCTCTCTGCCAAGATGGACCTCCTGATGAAGAAGATAGAAGAAGGTTCCAAGAAGGAACGAGAGGTCATCTACCCAGTTGCCGCCGCACAAGCTATTGAAGTTGATCCATGGTGCGAGGTGTGCGGAGGCAATGACCACTCGGGCAACAACTACCCCGAGACATCAAAGTAGGATGTGAACTTCATCAGCAACAACAACAACAACAACAACACAACAACAACAACAACAACAACAACAACAACAGGTATCAACCCCAACAACAAGGAAGCTGTAATTCACGCCCCTTCTACCAAGGTAATGGAGGTAATGGTAATTACAATAATTACAATTCTTACAATAACCAACCTTCATTAAAAGATCTTGTTCTTGGGCAATCAAAGATTAATGATGGCATAAATAGAAAGATGATTGCCACTGATAAAGTTCTTGAAAATTTTGGTGAGAAAATGGATAGCTTTTCAACTGCCATGTAAAATCAATTGAGCTTTAATAAAATGCTAGAAACCCAATTAGCTCAATTAGCAGCAGCTATGCCATCCATGGAATAAGGTAAGATTCCTGGGAAACCAGAGGATTCGATTGAGCATGTGAATATGGTCAACACAAGGTTTGGTAAGCCTCCACTACGCTCCTATTGGGGCTATCTTCTCGATCCGCCCTTCATCATGAAGAAGGAAGATCCAGGCCACCCGACGATCAAGTGCTCAATCGGACAACAGACGTTCCACACCGCCTTCTGTGATCTTGGATCAGGCGTCAACATCATGTCTAAGGTAACTTATGATAATCTGTTAGGAGGACCTTTGGTCCCTACATGTGTTCGACTGTAGATGGCAAATCAGACCATACGGTTTCCCGATGGACTCGCAAGGGATATCTTGGTGAACATCCAAGACGAGTACATCCCCACCGACTTCATCATCCTGGACATGGGAGCTAACGTGGAAGTACCCGTCATTTTGGGAAGGCCCTTCCTCAACACCACCAACGCAGTCATCTACGTTGGATCGGGCCAGATCCACTTTCAATTCCCAAGTCACAAGGTAAAGTGTGCTTTCAATGGTTATAAACTTAACAAACAGGTAAAAGCACAACAACCAAAATGAAGAGTTCGAGCCCCGCGCCAAAAGAAGCAGTACCCAGAGGCCAACATCAGTGAACTCAAGGAGGACAAACTCGCCAATCCATGGCAAGTTTGGAAAGCAAAGGAGGTGTAGACATCACGGTCTCCTTCTCCGGAGCCATCGAGTGCACCCGAAGAATGAACAAGAAGGAGAGTCCTACTCCGAGGACTTAAAATCAAGGAGCCTTCGCCATAAAGTAAGTCGGTAGTTATCTTTTATTTCCCTTCTTAAATTTAGTTCAAAACCTTTAATTCCTTTCATACTTAAAATTCAGAAAACTAAAGTTAGTTTAAATAAAACTTGATAATTAGATTAGTATTAAAATTTGACAAAAGGTAGAGCCAATAGGGTGGTTGGCCGACCACCCTATGTACCCTATCTTGGCTTATTTAATTAAGGATCATTTAGGGACCTTGATAAAAGAAAAAGAAAAAAATGGAGGAGTAGGGTGGTCGGCCGACCACCCTATGATCCCCTTGTTCATCCATCTTTCTTCCCCACCATCCTTTGTCCAAGCATCTCATGATTTGAGTAGTAAGACTTTCAAAACTCAGATTTATCTTTTGGGAGCCATCTCTTTTGTTGTGTCATGCTTTAAAATCACCTTTTGTTAAAGCATGACACATCCTTGTCTCCCACTACTCCATGTCGAAAGTGGGGAACCAACTTTCACTTTCACTTTGTCATGCTTTGAAAAAGAAAACACATCACTCACTTTCAATCAAAGCATGACATACCTTTGTCCCCCCACTACCCTTTGTTTAAAGAGGAGAATCTTGACCACTTTAACTTAGCTTTATATCACATCATAAATCATCTTTCACCTTTCACCAAGCACTAGAAAAAGCATGAGTGGAATCCCCACTTTAGGGGGTCGGCCGACCACCCTATGGTCACCCTCTCCCTCTCTTTTGCTTTGTGTAAGGCATCCACTAAAGTGAGTGATCATGGCACCCAAGGGCATGCCCAAGAGGTGGTCGGCCAACCACTCCATGGCACCCCCTTGGTGTCATCTCCTTCCTCTATAAAAGCCCAAGCAAGGAGAGCTTCATTCCTCACACCTCCACCAGAGTTCTAGCTCAAGATTCTCCTTGCCTTGCTCTCTCCTCTCTTCATTGAAGAGAAGTTCTTAGCTCTCAAGAGAAGTAGTGTTGCTCTCGCTAGTCCACAAGAAGATATCTTGTCTTCATCAAGCTTCTCTCAGCTCAAGCTTCTCCCCCACAAGGCAAACTAGAAATTCACTTCACACACAACTCTTCCTAGTCTTGCCCTTGTGTCCATCTTCCTCTCTAGAAGATGAAGAACCCATTGACATCCGCATACAAGAAAATGAAGCAATTACCCAATTAACATCTTGTAAGGCTTCTTCTATCTTGGTTGGCTCTATGGATGAGACAAATGAATAGTGTTCACAAAAGGATGCCAATCTTGATCTTGTTTGAACACGACTTGTAAGATCACCAACAATTTGATCAATGGGGTGATCTCTTGCAATGTTGGTTGGTTGGAGGATAGGAACTTGATTGCTTGAGCTTGGTTGAGATGAACTAGCAACTTGTTGATCTTGCATTTGAGAACCACTAGCTTGCACATTTGGTGAGTTGAGCACTTGATCTTTGTCATCTTCAATGTCAATCACTTGTCTAGGCCGAATATCACCAATATCCATGTTCTTCATAGCCTTTGACAATTGAGGCCCACTCACATCTTCTAGATTCTCATTTTCAACTTGAGAGCCATTGGTTTCATCAAATTCAACATCATGAACTTCCTCAAGCACACCACTAGCTGAATTCCACACTCTATAGGCTTTGCTTGTGGTTGAGTAACCAAGTAAGCACCCTTAATCACATTTCTTGTCAAATTTCCCAAGTCTTGTGCCTTTCTTCAAGATGTAGCATTTGCAACCAAACACTCTAAAGTATGCAATGTTGGACTTTCTTCCATTCATTAGCTCATATGGTGTCTTCTCCATCAATGGGTGACAATATAACCGGTTGCTAGAGTAGCAAGCGGTGTTGATAGCTTCGGCCCAAAATGAATGACTCACATTGTACTCACTAAGCATAGACCTTGCCATATCAATCAATGTTCTATTTTTCCTCTCAACAAGGCCATTGGATTGTGGAGTGTACTTGGCCGAAAATTGATACTTGATTCCAAGATCATCACATAGCTCATCAACTCGAGTATTCTTGAATTCACTACCATTATCACTTCTAACTTTCTTGATGGTGGTCTCAAACTCATTTTGACATCTCTTGACAAAATATTTGAATGTGGCAAATGTATCACTCTTGTCATTGAGAAAGAATACCCAAGTATATCTTGTAAGATCATCCACTATCACAAAGCCATACTTGTTGCCTCCAATACTAGTGTATGTTGTTGGTCCAAACAAGTCCATGTGCAACAACTCAAATGCTCTACTAGTGCTCATCATGCTCTTCTTAGTATGGGTGTTACCAACTTGTTTGCCGGCTTGACGAGAGCTACAAAGTTTGTCCTTCTCAAACACAACATATTTCAAGCCTCTTACTAAGTCATGATTAATCAATCTATTCAATTGCTTCATTCCAACATGACCAAGCCTTCTATGCCATAACCAACCCATACTTGATTTATTGAGCAAGCAAGTTGACAATTGAGCTTCACTAGCATTGAAATCAACTAGGTAGAGGTTCTCATATCTAAAACCTTTGAAGATCAAGTTTGAACCATCTACATTAATGATCTCAATGTCATCTACCCCAAATATGAATTTGAATCCAAGATCACACAATTGTTCTACCGATAGCAAATTGATGTTCAAGCTCTCAACTAGCAAGACATTGGATCTACTCAAATCATTGGATATAGCAATCTTTACAAGTGCCTTGACCTTGCCCTTGCCATTATCACCAAATGTAATACTATCAATGCTATCATTTGTGTTGGAGTTGATTGACTTGAACATTCTAGAATCCCCGGTCATGTGTTGAGTGCACCCACTATCAAGCACCCAATGTCTTCCTCCGGCTTTGTAATTTACCTACAAAACAAATTAGTTCTTCTTAGGTACCCATACTTGTTTGGGTCCTCCAAAGTTAGTGACCAAGGATTTTGGCACCCAAATTGCCTTCTTCTTTGGGCCAACAATGGGTGTACCAACATACTTAGCCATGATACCATTAGCACTTTTGGTAAGCATATAACATGAATCAAAGTGCATGGAAGTAGATTTAGCAAACTTGGTTTGGCTCATGTTGAGTTTGCAATATTGGTCAACATGCCCCACTTGCTTGCATTTGTTGCAAAAATGACCATTGCTCCTCACAAAGCTAGGCTTTGGAGTTACAAAGGCCGCCTTGCCTTTCTTGGGGGTATAGCCCAATCCCTCTTTGTAGTGGGAAAATCTTTGGCTACCCAAGCACTTTAGCAAGCGGGCATCTCCACCATATGCCTTACCCAAAGCACGAGTGAGTTCATTAACATCATGTTTCAATTTTTCATTTTCACTCACTAGTGTAGCATCATCCTTTGAGCTATCACTAGTAGAGGTGCAAGTGGAAGTGCTAGTGTTGGTTGGTGCAACAATGATAGGAGTGAAAAATGATTCATCTAGAATATCACAAGTGACTCCAATATCACATGATGCAACAACCTTATCCTTGTTTTGTTCGAGGGAGGAGTGAGCCTTTTCAAGATTGTAGTGAGTCCTCTCAAGCTTCTCATGGGATTCCATTAGCCTCTCATGATAGTCATTGAGCTCATCAAAGGATTGTTCAAGAGCTTTGAGCTTCTTGTTTAATTCTTTGCACTCCTTACTCTTTGTTTCAAAGCAAGCATAAGTTTGCTTCATCATATCTATGAGTTCCTCCTTGGAGTACTCCTCCTCGTCATCACTACTATCATCATTACTATCACTATCATCATGAGATTTTACCTTAGTTGTCTTAGCCATGAAGCATGATGGAGTGTCGAAGATAGAAGGCTTGTTGTTGATAGCAATGCTTGCCAATGCCTTCTTCTTTGTCTTCTTCTTCTCATCATCACTAGATTCTTCATTGGAAGAATCATCACTATCCCAAGTCACCATGTATGATTCACCCTTCTTCTTCTTGGTGAATGATAGGTTCTTCTCCTTCTTGTCATGCTTACTCTTCTTCTTTTCATCATCATCACTTTGATTGGGGCAATCCGCAATCATGTGATCAGTGCTCTTGCACTTGTAGCATTTCCTTACATATTCCTTGCTGTTGAAGTTGTCTCTTCTCTTTCTAGCACCATAGCCCATCTTCTTCATGAACTTGCCAAACTTGCGCACAAAGAGGGTCATCATCTCATCATCAATGTCACTAGCTTCTTCATCATCACTTGATTCTTGCTTCTTTGCTTTGCCCTTGCTCTTGGATGATGATGCCTTGAAATCTAAGCTCTTCTTTTCTTCCTTGACCTCTTCTTCTTCTTCACTTTCTTCATTGTATTGTTCTTCAGTCATGATTTCTCCAAGTACTTCATTTGGAGTGATCTTGTCCAAACCATCTCTCCTAATTATTTGCCTCAAGGTTTTGTATTTCTTGGACAAACAACCAAGAAAGCGGTTAGAGAAGTCTTCATCCTTGACCTCCTCACCCAATCCATTGACATCATTGATGATCACTTGGAGCCTATGAAACATCTCTGGGATTGACTCATCTTCTTTCATCTTGAAATGAGATAGCTTATCCTTGAGCGTGTATAGCTTTGAGCTCTTCACTTTGGCGGTGCCCTCATATGTCTCTTCTAATCTTGTCCACACTTCACTTGCCTTCTCAAGATCTTTGATTTGCTCAAAGACTTTAGAATCAATGCCATTGTATATCACATTGAGAGCCATAGTGTTGCATTGCCGGTTCTCTTGCTCTTTAGGTGTGGGATGGTCTTCATCAAGAATGACAAAGTCCTTTTCGGTCACACTCCACACCTTCTCATGTATTGAGCCTAGATGCATCTTCATCTTCCTCTTCCAATAATCAAATGAAGTGCCATCAAACATTGGTGGTTTGCTTCCCACATGGTTGAATGATATTTCAGCCATCTTTTAGCACCAAAGGTTGTTAAGCCTTGATAATATGGTGACCATGACTCTGATACCACTTGAAAGGTCCTAGATGGCTAGAAGGGGGGATTAATAGCCTATCAAAAATTCTACAAACCACTAGAGCAAAGGGTTAGATAACACTTAAGCAAAGCTTTTTTCTCTAGCTCTACTAGGGATGCGAAGCCACCTATCCAAGCAATTCTAGTTGATTAAGTGCATATCAATCAATAGCAAGAACCTAAGGCACTTAAATTGAGCTAGCAAGAACAACTAACAAGCTAAGCTAACTAGCAAGCTACAAACTACACAAGCTAACTAAGCAAGGTATGAAAGAATGTAAATACAAAGATAAGGAAGATTGTTATACCAATGCCTTGTGATGTATGGATGTCAATAGGATGAACCAATCACAATGAATACCAATGAATAGCCGGGAGACAAGATGACACAATGATTTTTCTCCCGAGGTTCACTTGGTTGCCACCAAGCTAGTCCCCATTATGTCTACTACTCAAATGGTGATTCGGTAGCAAATAGGCAATGACAAGCCTAGCTCACAACTTGAGCACCATAAGAATCCATCCAAGTGAGAGTAACTCAATGACACGAGCAATTTACTAGAGTTACCCTTTGGCTTCTCCGCCGAGGTGGGTACAAGCCCTCTCACAATCACTGGGATCAACCACGAACAATCATCAACTCATGTTGACTCCTCCTTCTTGCTCCAAGCCATCTAGGTGTTGGCAAACACCAAGAATAACAAGAAAACCATAGCAAGAACGATCACCAAGTGCTTCTAGATGCAAATCACTAAGCAATGCACTTGGATGCACTCTATCTCTTTTGGGATGAACAAGAATCAAAGAGATGAGTGGGAGAGGTGCTTGAGAGCTCACAAGAGTGTATGACAAGTCCAAGATTCGAGAGGGAATGCTCCAACCGGCCACATGCCCTTAAATAGACACCTCTAAAAAAACTAGCCGTTATGCCTGTTTCGGGGGCGTCGGACGCTATTCAAGTTTGCGTCAGACGCTCCGTCGCCAGCATCCAGCGCCAACACAGAGAGCTCCCATGAGCACTGTTGACACCTCTTAAGTATCAATTCTAAGTGTCAACTAAGCAGAAGAAAGGATATATTTGCAACACACCACATAGACATAGGGTTTATACTGACAGAATTCCACGAGTTTTGGTGAATGTCTGTTTCTACAGGGGGTTATCAGGAAATACCAAGGAAAGACCCACATGTCATGTTTAAATAGAGAAAATTATCATCCGCAGACTTTTCTATACTCTAGAGGGTTCCAGAAGATACAGGAAGAAATGAGAAGGCGAGCGGGCCCACAGGCAGGGCGACCGCCCTACCCCTTAGGGCGCCCGCCCTGACCCTGCAACCAATCACAGTCCGCCTCGCGAATTAGGGTTCCACCGCCTTTAAGGAGAAATCTACGCCATTCATCTAAGTTGGTTTGATCCGAGGGCTGACGTTCATTTGAGGGGGCTATATAAGGAGGCCCCCTGCCCCCTGGCTAAAGGCCATCCATCATTCATTTACATATTTTCCAGAGAGGATTCGCTAGAGAGGATCCCTTATGGATCTATTCTCTAGGGGTTAGCATACAAGTGAGATTAGATTAAGAGAGTTAGAGTGGAGGTGTGGATTGGAGGAAGCCCGACCTGTCGGTGTCTCTTCTCCAGTTTGTATCGACGGGATCAAGACTCCTAACCCGAGGCTTGCTCCTAGGATTTCTTCGGTAATTCGACTTCTAATTCTAGTAAGTTCCCTGTTTTATTATTCTTTGGTCTATGAGTTTACTTTATTCTCTTTGCATTGAGAGTAGGGTAATCGTCTTTAGCGTAAACGTGGTGTTTGGGCTAGGATCCTCATAGATATCCCCTGTCTAGCCGGATCTGTGGTAGTACCTTGGAAACTGACAATTCCGTAGATACCTTTGGAACCCACAATCCTGTTAGAAGGACTGGTAGGGTTTATAGGCCGCGTATAAGCATTCCCTGAGGTGTCTCTTATCATGATGGTTCTTCCCAATAGAAAATAATACATATCTTATATAGACTAGAACGAGACTACAGTTGCGATCTTCTCTAATCGCTCATATCAAGATCACCTTGTTAATAGCCTAAAGGTTAATAGCATAGATTGGTTAGTCAGATGCACACTTTCTCCTTGTGGATAAATAAATACGATACTCTAGATAATCTCCCGGGTGAAGTGCTCACCAGTATCCGTGCGCTTGCAGATTACTTCCCAGTGATTTCTCTGTTTGCGTTAACAAATATCAACAAGCATTTCTGGCGCCGTTGCCGGGGAGAAAGACGGTTTGCTAAGATAACCTTGAATCTTGCTAATATTTTGTACCTATACTTTTATCTTTTCTTATCTTTTTCAAATTTCTTTTCTTTATCTTTTTTCCTTTTTACCATCTTTCTCACCTTACCATTTTGTTCTTACCACATATATAAATACTCTACTCCAAAGGGCGACTTGTTGGAGACTCCACCATTTTCACACCTTATTCTTATAAATGGCTATGAGCTTCGCCCTGCTTGTATAGCCATGGTTTGAGAGAAATCTTTCTCTAGTCTTGGTTTAGTTTTAACTCCATTTGAAAATATGATTTATCCATGTATAGAGGAGGCCCCAAACAAGACCAATTTGAGAGTTACCAATCCAAGTGGAATTTTGAACTTACATGAAGAATCAACCATAGAGATTGGAGAGGAAGATGATATCAATGAGCATGGAATCTATTCCATAGCTATCTCTTTAAATCCATGCTCATATGAGACATCTCCCATACCCACTGGTCACTTTATTATTACCATTTATGACATCATCAACACCCTTACTCTTTCTGTTTACAAAAACTTTAAAGGGGTGGTTGTCGATGCATATGTCTATTATAAATATTGCAGATCTCATTGTGTAAATCCTGAGATAAGTAATGAAGGGAAACTGTTTTTCTAAAAAGCACATCTTAAAAGGTTTCCCTGGGATAACTTAATCATCTCTTAGAGCTTAACATGAGTTTTCACCCCTTTTTGTTGCCTACCTTGTGAAATGAGCATAGAAATATATGATTATATTCCTTCGGGTATTTTTGTCACTAACCTTTCTAGGTATAGAATAGAAAAAATGAAGGAATAACAAGCATAAGGTATGTTCAACCAATCATCATGCAACATTGAATTACATTCATCCAATCTTGATTTTTGCAAAATTCAAGCTTGGGGGATAACCCATCATACAAACATCTCTTGCCATGTTGCTACATCATCTTATTTGTACCTACCTTTATGGCATGCTCAACTACTAAAAAAATATCCTACTCTTTCATCTTCACATGAGTAAATCTCCATAATACTTTCATGCTACCTTTGTTTGCTATGGTGTATGTTTAGGTTATGAAGAATTTTCATATATCTTTTAAATTATGCATGGTGCTTAGTTTAAAGGAATTTGGATATTACTTCAAAAGGATTTTAAATTAAGGGTAGTGCTTAGGTTAAAATGTCTTCATAAGTCAAAATTAGACGTGGTGTCTAGGTTGATTTTTGAACTGATAATATGTTGTAGTAGATATCATATATTTTGTTGGACTAACCCCTGTAGGAAATTTTTCAATATCAAATTGGGAAGTCCTGAGAGAAACTCACATTGGAGATGAAGAGATACAGATGAACTTCAACAACTTCACAAGAGAGACACAACTAATTCATCAATAGATGAATTCCATGGAGCAAGGAGAAGATAAGGATAACCTTAAACCACTCAATCTATGGAAGAGAAGGTGAACAAACTTCAAGACAAGACAATGAAAAGACCAACAAGATTAGAGGAACAAGGATGAGGAGTGGAACAAAGGAGGCAAGCTATTAATGCTCAACCAGCCGATAAAAGGAAGCTTCCATGAGGTGTTACAGGACCATCATTCTTCAAAATTAAAGGTAAGTAATCATCACTATAAAAGCATTTCTTTGATTCTGGGATTCACATAAATAAATATCTAAAACATGTTGAGCTACAACATTATTTGATCCAACCTCATAAACTCAACATGTTAGTTCTTTAAAAGCTTGTCCCTAGTACCACATTCTTATTCTCACAAATTTAACCATATGGGCTGAATTGTTGCACATCCAACTTTGGAAGATGATAATCTCAATCATATAAAATTCATAGACAAATCCTTCTATGTGCTCAAGCAATTTAATTTGCTAAGTATTGTTGAAGTGCTACACTCATACTTATCTTTTGAATTTTTCACCCATGTTATGATTAAACAAAATACTCAATTTTGCTCGATGTGTTTAGGCTAGAGAAAAATGAATAAAACTTTGGTTCTGTTGGTGTTTTCCCACCAACAGAGCCCATGCACTTGATCTCTGCCTTGTTTATTTAAGCAGGACACTTCTTCACCATGCCATCAAGAGCATGGGTGGATGACACCCAACCAATGGAGATAGGAGATTCAAGACCTATCATCCCAATCTCCATTAAAGCTTACACTCTTGAAGAAGCTGTCTGTGACCTTGGAGAAAGTGTCAACATCATGCCAAACTTGCAGATCAGACACTATGCTACCCCAAGGCAATTCTTTAATATATCAGCATATGAGTTGGGCACTCATTCGTACCAGTAAACCTTGTGATTGGAGAAATAGACAGAGATGAGAAATCTCTCATTATCTTGGGCACCCATTCTTAAGAGCAGCTAATACCATCATCTACACGGATAGCGCCAAGATCTATTTCCCAATCAAGGATGAGAAGGAGAGGTTCACTTTCAAGAAACATACACTCAAGGCTCCTACTCATCCTTAGAGGTTGTACATCTACGAGGACACAAGTATTGCTACAAGAAAGAAGAACATCAACAATAGAAGGAAGAAGAGTAAAGCTCAACAACCAAGAGAAGACCCAGATGATCAACACTATTGATTTAGGGTATGGCCAACTTCTTCTATCAAATACCTCGCTAAGCTGGATGATCCAGGAGTACCTACCATTGATTGCAAGACCAAGGAAAGTACATCCCACAAGACATTCTGCAACATTGGATCAAGTGGCAACACAATGTCTGTTGTAGCCTATCAACATTTATATGACAGTAGACCACTATACCAGACATATGTACAGCTTCAGCTAGCAGACCAACCATTCCGATGTTCGGAGGGAATAACAAAAGACATCATAATCAAAGATCACTATGTTCTCGCCGACTTCATGGTTTCATGGGAGATAAAGATGGAGTCCACCGTATTCAAGGAAGACTTTTTCCTCAACACCACCAGCACAATCATCTTCATATCAAAAGAGGATTACTTCCAATTCCCTGAAGAGAAGACGTATTTCTACTTCAATAGCCACACCGCTTATGAGAAGACAAGAAATCATCACTCTCAATGCCAAATGAAACAAGCCACCAAGGATGGATGGACATATTATCCAAGAGAAAGTCTAGATACGAAGATCAATCTAATAATGAAGATAAAGATCTCCTGAGTAAGAAAGTTGTACCACCAACGGAGGATGTATCACAAGCTACAGAGAGAAAAGAAGAAGTAGGACCTCAAAAACAGTGAATCATAGGAAGTGAAACCTCAGACTAAGAAAGGAGGAAGAAGAGACTTCATCAAAACATGAACACAAGGTGAACAAACATCCAAGTACTCATCAGGATCGGATAACACTCCTGAAGATAATTTAACCAGAAGAGATGTCCGGATCGACGGACCTAAATCTCCGAACCTTGGCCGAAAGGTAAACTCGGTAAGTTATCTGCATATCTACATTTCTGCATTACAAAAAGAAAATCTTTAAGCCCCATGTGAGAGAACTTATGGTAATACCATAAGGGAATTTACTGTGGTGGCACAAAAATCATTTTTAATTTTTGCTTGCATCATAAAATAGAAAATTCACAAAAATAGATGAGATATTCAATTCCTGCTAGAACATATTAAAGTTTAAATTAGCACATAAGAATATTCAATTACTCTTTTGGCTGACCGCTAACCCATTATCATAATGGAGCCTCGAGTTTTGTTTGTTCTTGTCGGAGTATAACCATACAAGATTGAAAGCACCAAAGAGGAGTAAACCCAACTAGGAGGCTACTTCCAAAGATCATTCAAAGAAACTATAGCAAACATCCAGCTTGGGGGAGGGCATCCCCCAGTTATCAGGTAAGTATATCTATGCGATTATCGAGTCTATCTTATAGTCATAAAATATCAAAAATATGTGAACACATGAAGGTTCACCATAGTATCATAAGAAAATTTAAAATTACTAAAAACATATGGGCACATGAAGGTCCACGTCTGTTGAGTCTTAAGAGTCCTAAATAAATATATATATATATATATATATATATAGTTAAGGTATGTGTTTAATTTGTTTAGAGTCAATAAAAGCCATGAACAATAATTTTGTCTTGGAAATGATGAATGTATGCATGCCTCAGAATAAATAATAAATAAATATCATTTTCTATTATTATTGTACCTTGCTTGTCTCCACTGTGTTATCAAAAGAAAATAGGAAACAAGTATGGGGGAGACCCCCAATGACGAGACAAACAGATTCAACCGCAACTGGGTACCCCGCCTGACTACCCAGGGCGCCCGCCCTGGGCATTGCACCCCTGCTCCATCCTTCGACCACGGTCAGGTTTGCACCCTGCACGTTACATTTTTTTCATACACATCTCTAAATTTCAATTTGTGCAATGAGTTTCCATAAATAAATGCTTTAAACATGATAAAATGTTTCCTAAAACATCTTCATGGAATAGACTCTCTGTATGAAGTTTTCTAGAGTCCTGCTAATGTTGGGAATTAAGTTAGAGTCTCCATGTTGCTTAAGTCGTTGTGGAATATAAGATGGTAGAATATGAGAACTTAATTCTTGATAATCCCTGTCACTTGGAGAATTTCTTTAAAATAAATAACTACCATCTCCTATATGCTTTACACTTACCAATCAAAAGCCAAAAGGCTGCTTATTTTGTATTGAGTTTGTTCGAATTGTGTGGATCCTTGTTAGAATTTTATCATACTCTGAAGGTCAAGGCTTCATTCATACATTACAAGCACAAAAAATTCTCTCTTCAAGTAGTGTTGCATTACAAGCATGAGCTATGCAAAAATAATTAATTCAAGGAAATAAAAATGGGAAAAAAGTCTGACAACCTCGTAGTAGAATTAGGGGCACTTCATGCACCCACTCAAAAAAACATATATACAAAGATAGCCCATGGTTCCTCTAATAGCAATACACCAGCAAGAGATGACATTATAATAAAACTTGACCAACAAGTCTTGATCTAAGAGTATGGCATTATTCTCCTCAGATCCCAGTTTGACCAGGCATTACATGCAAGGAAAGTATGCCACATCTACCTACATTTTTTCAAGATTCAGAAGTGATCTGAGAGCACCAGTAAGAGGAAATAAGTAAGCTAAACATGCAAAAACTCCAAGTGACAAGATTGATAGATGAAGGGTCTCTTCTTCTAGCTACTTTATTCCTCAATTACTCATAGCTTTATTGTGACTCTGCTAAGAACTCCCGCAGTATAGGTAAAAACGAATCTTTCTATTTTGATGTCTAAACCTTAAGCTTATGTTTTCACCATCCTTTTCTCGAGGACGAGTAAAAGCCTAATTATGGGGGAGCTTGTTGACACCTCTTAAGTATCAATTCTAAGTGTCAACTAAGTAGAAGAAAGAATATATTTGCAACACACCACCTAGACATAGGGTTTATACTGACAGAATTCCATGAGTTTTGGTGAATGTCTGTTTCTACAGGGGGTTATCAGTAAATACCAAGGAAAGGCCCACATGTCATGTTTAAATAGAGATAATTATCATCCGCAGACTTTTCTATAGTCTAGAGAGTTCCAGAAGACACGGGAAGAAACGAGAAGGTGAGCGGGCCCACAGGCAGGGCGCCTGCCCGACCCCTTAGGCTGCCCTCCCTGACTGCGAACACATGGTGGATAAGTACCCATGGATGTTTAGCTTTGATGATGAGTGATTTACCAACACGTGAGTGTTTCAGTTTGAGTGGCTTACCCTAACCTCTGCGAAAGCAGAAATGTGTGCTTGTCTATCGACTTGTGGTGTGCAGGTGCTATGCCTAGTGACAGTGGTCAATGGCATGGAGAAGGTTGAGTATAGGCTTTCCGTGCCGATGGACTGAGAGTGGTGAAGGGCGGAAGCAGGGCTCGGACTGAGGGACCATGGGCGCCGGCGGACTAGCTGTGGTGGCTAGTACTTGGCACCGGCGAGTGCGAGAAGACATGGAGGTAGACCGAGTCGGCCGAGTCAAGACGGTGGACGTGCGAGTCGAGCGGAGGCTTAGGGGACTCGGAGTCCGATCGGGTGAAGACAAGGTGGCTCACCTCGAGTGGTTTTGTGGTTTGGGCCTCAAAACCATCCGCGTCGGTTTCCGAGTTTGGGCCGCAAAACTCAGGGTTCGGTAGTTGAGCCCAAAGCTACCGGTGGCGGGTTTCCTGGGTTTGGGCCTCAAAACCTAGGTGGAGCTTCCGAGGAAGCGGGGATGCCACGTGGCGGAATCCTGGAGGTTGCATCGAGGCGACGACAACTCCTAGCAAGAAGCGGGGCCGTCCATTCAAATCGAGGAAGATATTTTCAGGAGCTTGGACTGCAATGCTTAGGCTAGGTAGTTCACTCATGTATCTAGGGGGTCTTTGGGAAATATCCAAAGCCCCGTTAAATAGAGGATGAAGGGGTATCCTCATCCTCATCTCTTGCATTACTTTCTCTCCCACCTATTCCTAGGTTTTCCCTTCCCTAGTATCTTCTTGCTTGAGATCCACCGCATCACCGGTGTAAGAACTTGTGATTGTTGCGAGGAATCGGAGGCCGTAACCTCCGTAAGCCATGGTGGCTTCGCTTTCGTGATCGTGTCCCCGGTTTGTTTGTGTTCTTCCTGTTTTGCTTTTGCTCCCTCTTTTCCCGAGATGATTTCTCTTTGTAGGGAGTAGCTCTTGCGAATCCACTTGAACCAATTTGTGCGTATTCGTGAGGAGCTTCTTTGCACTGAAGGAATTCTCCTCAAACCTCACGAGTGCGTAGATAGGGCGATTTCTTTGTGGCGTTCTTCGTTTTGCTCACTTCTCCCCCAAATCCGAGTGTTCTCATTTATCCACTCCAAATTGAGCGATGATTTCTTCGGGATAGCTCCCCAACTGCACTAGGATCATGCCTAAAAAGTTTGGTTGCAGTTGGTGATCATTTGGTTGAGTTTTGGGAAGCTTTAGCGGAAAGAAGTTAGTTTTCGCGAGGAACAGTTTTATGCCGAGAGCGTCGGACCACCTTCCCCCTAAGCTCCGGACCAAGGCAAGTGGTCCGGTGGTCTTAACTTTTTCTGTGTCGAGCAACAAGGGGCGTCGGACCACCCTCCGGACCTCTCAGTTTTTGAGCGTCGGACCTTTGACGAGTGGTCCGGTGGCTCTGCTGAGAAACACTACCACGCGTCGGACCACTCTCCTTGGTCCGACGGGGTAGTTTGGTGGTCTGGTCCGGAGGTCCGGTCCTTACAGGACTGTTTTGGGCGAAGGCAGAAGTGAGCACCGGACCACCCTCCTTAGTCCGGAGGTGACGTCGGTCTAGTCCGGAGCCCCTAGTCCGGAGGTCAGTTGCTCACTGTGTTGCACTGTTTCGGCTAGACAGAGCGTCGGACCTGAGCTCCGGACTACTCGCTATAGTCCGGTGGCTCAGTTCCATCTGGTCCGGAGCCTCTGTCTGGTTGCAGTTGTTTTCGCCTATTTTGCCTAGGTTCTTGCCTCTTTTACCTAGGGGTTGAGAACCTGTGTTTTGGGGTTTCTGGTGATTTTCCTCCATTGCCGGTGAGCATTCAACAACTGGGTTGGTTTTTGGGAAGAGTGGCCTGAATATTTTGAGAGAAATTTGAGGCTTCCATTCACCCCCCCTCTGGTCGCCGTTCTCGGTCCTTCAATTGGTATCAGAGCCGGTTAAGGATCAATCCACCTTACACGGTTCTTGATCCGCGAAGGCGACATGGAACGAGGTGTTGGTAAACCTCCCTACTTCGATGGAACCAACTTTGCCTATTGGAAGGTGCGCATGTCGGCTTACCTCCAAGGGCTTGACACAAAATTTTGGGAGATTTGTGAGAATGAGAACTACGTGGTTCTTGAGGCTCGGATCACCGATGCCGAGGTTACGCAGCATGCATCTAATGCAAGACCCCGTAGCATTCTCTTCTCTTGTCTATCTCTTCCAGAGTTTGAGCGGGTTTCGAGTCTCACTACGGCGTGGGAGATCTGGCAAACACTCTTGAGATATCATGAGGGCAACCCTTAGATCAAGTCCAGACTCTTTGACACGTACCGTAGAGAGTACGAGAACTTTGCTCAGTTGGCCGGCGAATCTGTTGACGGGATGTTCACTCGCTTCCAATCTATCGTCAACAAGATGCGTGCTAATCGAGCCAACTTGCCTTATGATGATCATGAGATGGCTATCAAGCTTTTGCATGCTCTTGATCGGAAGGTATGGGAGATGAAGGTGGCTGCCATTCAGGAGTCACCGGGCTATGATGCCCTGACCGTGGACGAGCTGTTCAGCAAGCTCAAGTCCTCAGAGATTGACTACCAGACCCGGGCCAAGCTTGAAAACCCGTCGAAACCATATATGGCGCTGGTTTCTAGCCCCAGCGGTATGTCTTCATCCTCCTCTGACCCTTCACACTCCTTGTTTGCTTTGTCTTTGATTTCTGTGACAGAGGAGCAAGTGGAGGCTCTTGGAGATCATGAGCTGGCTTTGGTCATCACCAAGTTCTCACGGTTTCACAACAACCGTTTGAACCGTCGACGTGGTGGCTCAGCTAAGGGGTGCTATCGTTGCGGTGATGAGGATCACTTCATCGCAAACTGCCCCAAGAAAGCTGTGGGAGACTTCACCAAGCGCAAGGACAAGCGCGAGCACCACTTTGAGGACAAGCACAAGCCCAAGGGTGGCTACCACCGAAGGTCCTCCAAGAAGGTGATCGACAAGGTGAAGGCCAAGCGCCGAGCCTTCCTCACCTCCCTCAGCGACATCGATGCCTCCTCCGACGGAGGTGCTTCTTTGAGCGATGATGAGTCCAGGGGAAAGGTTGAGGACAAGCTCAACGGCCTATGCTTCTACATCGACGCCAAGCACGGTGGATTTTGCACCATGGCGATTGAAGAAGGCAAGGTCGGCAAGCGCAAGGATGGCCCCGACTACGACTACGACTCCGACACACCCGAGGTACCACCCACCATCGCATCCCTCTCTCTTGAGATTGAGTCTCTGAACGACGCTTTGATGAGTCAAGATGCGTTGCTCAAGCGTGCTGCTGTAGAGAGGAACGATTTTAAGGCAAAATACCTTAGCGCACTTCATGAGCTAGATTTTGCTAAGGCGTCTGTGGTGGTTACCGAGGAGGTAGAGTGTGATGCTTGTGACATTCACATGTCTGATCTTGTCACTCTCTAGGACAAGTATGACACTCTACTTGAGGAGGTCGATGAGCTGAAGGCTAGTCCTAGCTTACTTGGTGCGTGCAAGTCTTGCTTAGGCTTGCGTTCTGAGCTAGCACATAAGGATGCTAGGATCACTGTGCTAGAGAAGGTCAGCTCAGATAGCACTAAAGAGTCTGAGTGCTTTGAGGCTTTGGAGCTTGAGATTGCGTCATGCAGACACGACAAGGTGCGTACCGAGGAAGAAAACACATACCTTCGGTCCATCTTGAGCTGGGTGTCCTGCCGAGAGCCGTAGTTGGGGATGATGCTCAGCCAATGCAAAAGGACTAGCAGCACGGGAGTAGGCTTTGCTATAGGTGGGAAGGACGATAGCATGTTCGATAAGATCGGCGAGTGCAGTGGTTTGAGCAAGAATGAGAAGCCCACCACAACTCCCAAGCTTACCAGGATCATTCCACCTAAGCCTACCAACCCCTCTTAGTTTCCTGTGAGAGATAGTTTGTTTGAAGAGCCACCCAAAACCACTCCACAGAAGCAAGTGTGGATTGCAAAACCGAACCATCTTCGCAACCCACTTGACACACTGTCAGACATCTCTAGTGATCCCCTTCCTAAGAAAGCTAGAGCCACCCAACCCAACAAAAGAGTGCCTACCAAGAGTGCGGTGAGGTACCATTGTGAGTATTGTGAGCGTGATGGACATTTGGCTGAGTTTTGCTATAGGAGGGAGAGAGATGATCGGAGGCGCACTACTAGGCCTAGAGGTACAATGCCATTGGGGCACGTGGAACAACCGGGACATGTACCACCCACCATTGGGGCACGTGGACCGGAAGTTTGGAGGCGCACTACTAGGCCTAGAGGTACAATGCCTCAAGGTGCTAGGCCTCAGGAGGTGAGACGACGCGGTGGTCGTGCCCGGCGGGGTACCGGTCGTGACCCATACGGCTATGGACCTCGTGGCGGTGGCTTCACTCCACCCTTCTTTAGCGGACCACGTTTTCCCTATCGTGGTGATCGCTATTCCCCCGTGGGGCAGGAGATGTTTGGTTTTTCTTCTAACCCATTCTTTGAGCAAGTGGGACAACACTGGTATCCTTCACAGTTTACTAACCCCAGTGTTGGTCTGTTTGCTCACCCTATGTCTTTTTATTGATGTAGGAAGGAGGACTGGAGGAGACTTGGCTTGTGGATTCCGGATGTTCACGCCATATGACCGGAAGTGCCAAGTGGTTCTCCAGTCTCGACCCCGTTCGCCACATCGAGTATATCACATTTGGGGACAAGAGTAAAGGTAAGGTTGTCTCCGGGGGTCCATCCGAGTGAACTCTTCTTTTGTTTGGTTGCGAATTTGCATTTTAACCTCCTGTCAGTTTCACAACTCCTTAAAGATGGTTTTGAAGTGAGCTTTAAGCCAAATTTGTTTCGGATTTTGGACTCACATGGTGAGCTTGTTTGCCGGATTTTACCCTTCGGGAAGGTTTTTCGTGCGGATTTTTCTATCTCTTCCGGACCTTCTCGTTGTCTTCTTGCCGATTCTTCTTCCAAGCTTTGGAAGTGGCATAGGAGATTGGTACATTTGAGTTTTGACTTGCTTGCAAGGCTTAGGTCAATGGACCTTATCCAAGGATCGCCAAAGCTAAAGTTCGAGAAGGATTTGAGTTTTGACTTGCTTGCAAGGCTTAGGTCAATGGACCTTATCCAAGGAGGGAAGTGGTATGTGGTTGTAGTCGTTGATGACTACTCGAGATACTCTTGGGTGTTCTTTTTGGAGAGTAAGGATGAGGATTTTCCTTTGGTTCAAGATCTGATTTTGAGATTGTAAAATGAGCTACCTAAGAATGCCATGAGATCTATCCGCGGTGACAATGGCACAGAATTAAAAAATGCTCACTTTGCATCTCTTTGTTCTTCCTTGGGACTCGACCATCAGTTTTCCTCACCTCACACTCCCCAGCAGAACGGTGTTGTTGAGCGCAAGAATCGGACCCTGGTTGAGATGGCAGGACGATGCTCGATGAGCATAGGACACCTAGGTGGTATTGGGCCGAAGCACTCAGTTCTGCGTGCTATGTTTCCAATCGCATTTTCCTCCGAGCTTTCAAGAAAAAGACCTCTTATGAGCTGTGATTTGGGAGACCACCCAAGGTAAGTCACCTACGGGTGTTTGGGTGCAGGTGCTTCATCCTCAAAAAGGGCGGTAAGTTGCATAAATTTGAATCACGGTCTTCTGATGGTATCTTTCTAGGTTATTCTACTCACTCTCGTGCTTATCGTGCACTTAACCTTGAGTCTAACCGAGTGATGGAGACTTGTGAAATTACTTTCGATGAAACTATGCCCTGTGTTTCCACTGCTTTTGAGCTTGCAGGTGATGATGAGGTGAACACTAGCATCTTTGTGGAGGAGGAGGAGCAGGACGACGCCGATTGGGGTGATCCCGAGCCAACTCGACCGGCTGTCGAGGGGGAGGCCACTTTGTCCAGGCAGGCTCCCCGCCACATCTAGCGGCAGCACCCGCCGGAGAACATCATCAACGACATTGACCGTCCAGTCACGCGGTCCAGGTCCTATATCTCTCACTTTGCTCATTCGTCTTTTGTCGCTTCTTTTGAGCCCCGAGATGTTGGACACGCTTTAATGGATCCAAATTGGGTTAATGCCATGCATGAGGAGTTAGAAAATTTTGAGCGAAACCGCATTTGGGTCTTAGTTCCCCCACCACCTAGTTGCCACCCCATAGGTACCAAATAGGTTTTCAAAAAAAAACAAAGTGAAGATGGGGTGGTAGTGCGCAACAAGGCTAGGTTGGTAGCTCAAAGCTTTTGTCAAAAGGAGGGAATAGACTACGAGGAAACCTTTGCTCCTATAGCTCGTTTAGAAGTCATTAGAATCCTCCTAGCTTTTGCGGCTTTAAGGGTTTTAAACTTTTTCAAATGGACGTTAAAAGTGCTTTCTTAAACGACTACATAGAGGAGGAAGTTTATGTTAAACAACCTCCCGGTTTCGAAAATCCATGTTTCCAAACCATGTTTTTAAACTTCACACATTTTGAAACAAGAACCTAGAGCATGGTATGATAGGCTAAAAACCTTTTTGCTTGCTAAGGGCTTTAAAATGGGATCCGTAGATAAGACGTTGTTTCTCCTCAAGCAAGGCAAAGACACTCTCCTTGTCCAAATATACGTGGATGATATCTTCTTTGGTGGTTCTTCTCATGCTCTTGTTGCCAAGTTTACAGATCTTATGAGCAGGGAATTTGAGATGAGCATGATGGGAGAGTTGACTTTCTTTCTCGGGTTGCAAATCAAGCAAACCCGGGAAGGGATGTTTGTGCACCAAGGAAAGTACACGAAGGATATATTGAATAAGTTTGACATGGGCGAGGCAAAGCCCCTCTCGACACCTATGTCAACCACTACTGCCTTGGATGCGGACGAGGAAGGAGAGACGGTGGACCAGACCGAGTACCGAAGCATCATCGGGTATCTTCTGTACCTGACAGCGACTCGGCCGGACATCCAGTTCGCTGTCTGCCTGTGTGCTCGCTTTCAGGCGTCCCCACAGACTTCGCACAAGCAGGCGGTGAAGTGCATCATGAGGTACTTGCGCTTCACTCCAGAATTTGGTCTTTGGTTTTCCACCTCTTCCTCTCTTGTGCTTTGTGGTTATTCTGACGCCGACTTTGTTGGATGTCATCTTGATCGGAAGTCCACTTCTGGGACTTGCCAGATTGTCGAGTCTTCTATGGTTTCTTGGTCTTCTCGCAAGCAATCTACTGTGGCACAGTTGATGTGCGAAGCTAAGTATGTTGCCGCGGCTAGTTGTTGCTCACAGTTGCTTTGGATGATTGCCACTTTGAGAGATTTCGGTCTTGAGCTTACTAAGTTGCCTCTGCTTTGTGATAGCACGAGTGCAATTAGTGTGGCTAAAAATCTCGTGCTTCATTCGAAGACCAAGCACATTGAGGTCCGCTTTCACTTTTTGCGTGATCACTACTAGAAGGGCGACATTGACCACCGGCATGTCGAGACCCAAAAGCAGCTTGCGGATATTCTCACTGAGCCTTTGGATCAAGCTGTGTTTTCTCGCCTTCGGGGTGAGTTGGGTGTTTGCTTTCCTTTTTAGAGGAGGAAAGTTTTGTGTTTCATAGTTCTTTTTGGTTCTTTGTGTCTTTTATTTGTCCTTCTTCTCTTTTGGTGTCTTGTGAGTATTAGTAGTGTCATTGCATTTTGCATCTCATTTGCATTTGTGACATAGTTCATTTTAAGCTTCATATCTATAGCCAATATAATGAATCTATGCTCTGTTTGAGGTGCTTTATGTGTCTATGGTGTTGCCTAACTTAGACTCTTTTTGATCTTTATGATATGCAATAGAGCTAAGTTAGAAAAGCTTTAAAACTGATTTTAAATTCCCCATGTCACCTCTGAAATGGCACTAGCATGTGTAGGCTTTTGACGATCCTTCTTGGTTGTCTTGTATATAGCTTGTAACTATGGCTCTTCATTGTTTCACTCACTACCTTTGAGCACCATGATTAATATCTAAAATGAAATTGCTCTCTGTTTTGTGAATTGGAAAGATCGAGTTGGGTCTGCATTGTGAGCACTTCACCGTGTGTTCGAGACTGCTTCCCATATGGGTCGATACTTGAGCGGTGTCATGTAAGACCAAAACCGGTGTGTCAAGTCCTTTGACTTTTCCCGGTTGGTAAGAAGTGGCATCACTTTGCAGACAACCACTCACATACAACTTGTCATGTGCCTAAATCTGAAATTGGCTGCAAAACACTGAAATTTGAAAAATTCATTCAGTTGGGTCATTGGCTTGTTGTATGAACTTTGCTAAGGGATAGTTTTACTTGCTATACATGAGATTGCTTTGAGATAGATCCTATCTTGTTTGCCATGTCTAGTTTTCTTTAGGAGGTGATACCCATTCTTTGCTCTCACATGCTATGCTCTCTAAAATAGCTTCTAAAGTGATCTTAAGCTCAACCTGAGTCTTTGTTGGGCACTTTGAGCTTTTCCTATTCTCACAGGATCACATCACTTAGAGCATCTATTCATTGTCTTAGCTCTAAGTATGAAACTTTTGCACTCCTTTTTGCATTTCATGGCATTTGTAGCCGGTTCTTGAGTTGTTGACGTTTGATGAGCTACATGTGTCAACAAGGGGGAGAGATGTGCATTTCATTCCATTTTCTGCCATCTACTTCCAAGGGGGAGCAAATGTGCTTTTTGAGCTTAATTGGTGTGCTTAATTGGTATCTTTTTGACTTGGCTCTTTTCACCCCTTCTTGGTATCTTGATAGTGCTTTCTCTTAGTTTTCCAATTGGTATCTTGCTCAGGGGGAGCTTTTGCTAGATGTGTTGAGCCTTTGCCTCTTCTGGAGGGTCTAGCTTGCTTTGTTGGCTCCGACAGGTTTCGATTGCTTCTTGACCATTAGGGGATGTAAGTGGGTTCAATTGGTATCTTTTGAGCTCCCCTAGTGTTTAAATTGGAAGTCTGAGTTTTGAGAGCTGTGATTGGTATTTTGGACTTGCTAGCGGTGTTGAGCCCGTTTTCTGCCTCTTCTTGAGGGCTAGCTTTGGTTGCCCATATGCTTTCGTTTGGCATCAGTAAGTGGCTTTGTCATGAGGTGTTTTGAAGGATGCTTTTCAATTGGTATAATTTTTTCCTCTCTTTTAATTGATATCGTGTTTGCTTCTCTCAAGTGACCCCGTTTTGGCTGTGGTAGCTTTTTGGTCATTTGGAGAGCTTTACCTTGTGGCTCAAATCTGAAATGCACTTGTGTTGACAATGCACTCATCAAGGGGGAGATTGCGAACACATGGTGGATAAGTACCCATGGATGTTCAGATTTGATGATGAGTGATTGACCAACACGTGAGTGTTTCAGTTTGAGTGGCTTACCCAAACCTCTGCGAAAGTAGAAATGTGTGATTGTCTATCGGCTTGTGGTGTGCAGGTGCTATGCCTAGTGACAGTGGTAAATGGCGTGGAGAAGGTCGAGTAGAGGCTTGCCGTGTGTTGACACCGTTTTTTGTACGGGTCAATATTGAACCAAGTGCGTTGATCAGCAAGAAGGTAAATGTTGTTCCTCAGCGGCATCAGGATACCACCGATCAAGTTACCGATGAAGGTAGAAGAAATCGGCAATGATTGAAGTATTATCGATCGGAAATGTTGCCGATGGAAGCAAGATGATGTAGCTGATGTCAGTGGAAAGGTGTTGCCGATGGAAACAGGAAAACGTTGCCGATCGGGAATATTGCCGATGGATGCAGGATATAGCTGACGTTAGTGGGAAGATGCCGATGGTAATGGAAGAAGGTTGCGGATGGAAAGAAATCTGCCGATGGAAAGTCTCGTCGCGAAGGGAATAGATAAGGAAATTGGTGATTTTATACCAGTATTATTATATCAGTTTGAGTCCGACTCTTGCACGAGTCATTTATTTCCTTAAAAGTAGGAGTTTTGTTTAGGTATGAGTCGTGTCTGTGTACAACTCCTACTGGAGTATAAATATCTACCTAGGGCCCGTATGAAAATAGATATTATATACAATCAATCAAATACATCTATTACTTTTTATCTACTTTTCCAGCATCTATTTTTCGCATTAGTTATAGTTTATCTACGAGTTCTTACGATCTCGATGGGCTGCATCTACAAGATCTCCGTCTACTTCGCGAGTTCCGCTTTTTGAACAATTTGAGCTTTGACATCCGGGCGTATCGATGTTGTCTCGTTCATCTTTGTTCTAGTTATCGTCCTTGTGGATTAACTGGTCAAATCGACTGGCACACTTTGGATATCAAGTTCGGGTATAAGCCCGAGATGTTCGCAGATCTGCCGATGGACTGAGAGTGGTGAAGGGCGGAAGCGGGGCTCGGACTGAGGGACCATGGGCGCCAGAGAACTAGCTGTGGTGGCTAGTACTTGGCACCGGCGAGTGCGAGAAGACATGGAGGTAGACCGAGTCGGCTGAGTCAAGACGCTGGACGCGTGAGTCAAGCGGAGGCTCAGGGGACTCGGAGTCCGATCGAGCAAAGACAAGGTGGCTCGCGTCCAGTGGTTTGGTGGTTTGGGCCTCAAAACCATCCGCGTCGGTTTCTGAGTTTGGGCCACAAAACTCGGGGTTCGGTAGTTGAGCCCAAAGCTACCGGTGGCGGGTTTCCTGGGTTTGGGCCTCAAAACCTAGGCGGAGCTTCCGAGAAAGCGGGGATGGCACGTGGCGGAATCCTGGAGGTTGCGTCGAGGCGACGACAACTCCCGACAGAAAGCGAGGCCATCCATTCAAAATGCGGGAGGTATTTTCCGGAGCTTGGACTACAATGCTTAGTCTAGGTAGTTCACTCATGTATCTAGGGGGGTCTTTGGGAAATAGCCAAAGGCCCGTTAAATAGAGGATGAAGGGGTATCCTCATCCTCATCTCTTGCATTACTCTCTCTCTCCCACCTATTCCTAGGTTTTCCCTTCCCTAGTCTCTTCTTGCATGAGATCCACCGCGTCACCGGTGTAAGAACTTGTGATTGTTGCGAGGAATCGGAGGCCGTAACCTCCGTAAGCCATGGTGGCTTTGCTTTCATGATCGTGTCTCAGGTTTGCTTGTGTTCTTCGTGTTTTTCTTTTGCTCCCTCTTTTCCCGAGATGACTTCTCTTTGTAGGGAGTAGCTCTTACAAATCCACTTGAACCAAGTTGTGCGTATTCGTGAGGAGCTTCTTTGCATGGAAGGAATTCTCCTCAAACCTCACGAGTGCGTAGATCGGGCGATTTCTATGTGGCGTTCTTCGTTTTGCTCTCTTGTCCCCCAAATCCGAGTGTTCCCGTTTATCCTCTCCAAATTGAGCGATGATTTCTTCGGTATAGCTCCCCAACTGCACTAGGATCATGCCTACAAAGTTTGGTTGCAGTTGGTGATCATTTGGTTGAGTTTTGGGAAGATTTGGCGGAGAGAAGTTAGTTTTTGCGAGGAACAGTTTTATGCCGAGAGCGTCGGACCACCTTCCCCCTAAGCTCCGGACCAAGGCAAGTGGTCTGGTGGTCTTGACTTTTTCTGTGTCGAGCAGCAAGGGGCGTCGGACCACCCTCCGGACCTCTCGGTTTTTGAGCGTCGGACCTTTGACGAGTGGTCCGGTGGCTCTGCTGAGAAACACTACCACACGTCAGACCACTCTCCTTGGTCCGACTGGGTAGTCCGGTGGTCTGGTCCGGAGGTCGGGTCCTTACTGGACTGTTTTGGGCGAAGGCAGAAGTTAGCACCGGACCACCCTCCTTGGTCCGGAGGTGACGTCGGTCTGGTCCGGAACCCCTAGTCCAGAGGTCAGTTGCTCACTGTGTTGCACTGTTTCGGCTGGACAGAGCGTTGGACCTGAGCTCTGAACTACTCGCTATAGTCCGGTGGCTCAGTTCCATCTGGTCCGGAGCCTCTATCTGGTTGCAGTTTTTTTCGCCTATTTTGCCTAGGTTCTTGCCTCTTTTCCCTAGGGGTTGAGAACATGTGTTTTGGGGTTTCCGGTGATTTTCCTCCACTGTCGGTGAGCATTCAACAACTGGGTTTGGTTTTTGGAAAGAGTGGCCCGAATATTTCGAGAAAAATTTGAGGCTCCCATTCACCCCCCCCCCCTCTGGTCGCCGTTCTTGGTCCTTCACTGACCCTGCATCCAATCACAGTCCGCCTCGCGGATTAGGGTTCCACCGCCTTTGAGGAGCAATCTACACCATTCATTTAAGTCGGTTTGATCTGAGGGCTGACGTTCATTTGAGGGGGCTATATAAGGAGGACCCTTGCCCCTGGCTAAAGGCAATCCATTATTCATTTACATATTTTACAGAGAAGATTCGCTAGAGAGGATCCCTTATGGATCTATTCTCTAGAGATTAGCATACAAGTGAGATTAGATTGAGAGTTAGAGTGGAGGTGTGGATTGGGGGAAGCCCGGCCTGTCGGTGTCTCTTCTCCAGTTTGTATTGACGGGATCAAGACTCCTAACCCGAGGCTTGCTCCTAGGATTTCTTCGGTAATTCAACTTCTAATTCTAGTAAGTTCCCTATTTTATTATTCTTTGGTATGTGATTTTACTTTATTCTCTTTGCATTGAGAGTAGGGTAATCGTCTTTAGCGTAAATGTGGTGTTTGGGCTAGGATCCTCATAGATATCCCCTGTCTAGCCAGGTCTATGGTAGTAGCTCGGAAAGTGACAATTCCGTAGATACCTTTGGAACCCACAATCCCGTTAGAAGGACTGGTATGGTTTATAGGCCGCGTGATAAGCAGTCTCTGTGGTGTCTCTTATCACGACGGTTCTCCCCAATAGAAAATAATACATATCTTATATAGACTAGAACGAGACTACAGTTGCGATCTTCTCTAATCGCTCATATCAAGATCACCTTGTTAATAGCCTAAAGGTTAATAGCATAGATTGGTTAGTCAGATGCACTCTTTCTCCCTGTGGATCAATAAATATGATACTTTGCATAATCTCTCGAGTGAAGTGCTCAACTGTATCCGTGCGCCTGCGGATTACTTCCCAGTGATTTCTCTGTTTGCGTTAACAAATATCAACAAGCGTCGGACGCGTCCATCGCCTTCACGTCAGATGCTCCGCAGCGTCCGTCGCTTCTGTGTCAGTGAGATTGAATTCGTCGGACGCATCTTTGTCTCTGGCTCAGCGTCCATCGCAAATCTTCTTAGCGTCCGTCGACGTCGTCCATCGTGCGAATAGAGAGCACACAGAGAGCTCCCCAAATCGTCGGACGCATCTGTCACCGAGTCGTCAGACACTCTACAACGTCCGTCGCCAGGTCTGTAGCTTCCTGAGCTGGGGTGTGTTCGTCGGACGCGTCCGATGCCTGAGACCAACGTCTGGTGCCAGCGTCCGTCGCCCCTTTCTAGCTCCTTTCTTGTTTCTTTCTTTTCCATCCTTGCTCCATTGTGCCAAACACTTATGGTACTTCCTTAGAGCAGATGTTTAGCATATATTTGATGAGTTTTAGGCAAGGCTATTGTTGGGAATATGCCCTAGAGGTAATCATAGAGATGATTGTATTTCCTTGTATCCATGACATATTATGAGTTCAATGAATATACATTAAAGACAACTTGTATCGATAAGCAATTATGTGAATTGTTTGTGAAACTCTTTTACTTGTATGGTTATTCTAAAGTTGTCCCTGATCAAAATTCGTACTAGAATGTACATGAATATTGGATCATCACATTATTAGTTGATGACTATGTTTCACAAGTCATTGACATGGAGATGTCGAACTAATAATGTGGGCACATGTAGGACATGGTGCTGGATAGACCCGACATGAGATTGCCTCTATACACATCATGTACGTTATGTCCTTAGACCTGAGATTGTCGTATGTACTCAAGATATGAAATGACCTACCTTGGGACTACCAAACGCTACTCCGTGACTAGGTAGTTATAAAGGTGACTTTCGGGTTTGTCAGGAAACATATTGTGAGACATAGTCAATCAAGATGGAATTTGCCACTCTCCATGAGAGAGAGAGATATCATTGGATCACTCAAATGATTAGATCATGAAATGCATGGCCGTGCTTGGGTTAAGTGTTAACCCACGAGTTGGACCAAATATCATAAGGCAAAGGAATAACATGTATATTGTATTGTGGTGGTTTGTCTGATATGATCGTAGCATATGCATAGGAGTTGACATGCCTTTCTAGAGGCCACTATCAACTATTGGTCGAGTAAGATTACTTGGGCCATGTGTATGTGTGCGTGAGCCCATAGGGTCGCACGCTTAAGGGGCTAGAAGCCTAATTCGGGTTGGACCCGAATTAGACTAGGTTTAGGGTTGCTAATGGGCCTCCAACGTGGGAGCTCATTAGGACGCCTATATAAGCAAGGGGAGGCGCGGGGCGAGTTAGACTTACGTCCTTTGGCAGCCACCGTCGCGCTCCCCACGCTCGCGCCTAGTACTCCTCGCGGACCTAGCAGTCCAGAGGCGTGACGCTTCTTCCCTGCACGTGTGGGATTCCTCGGAGGTGCTGCATCTAGAGCACAAGGACAAACTGCGAGTAAGAGATGTTGAGACGGACGACCTCACAACTGCACGGCACTGCTGCGACGCGCACGACTACATCAAGTCGCTTCCGCTGCACTTGCGCGTCTAGTGGTAACCCCGTGATCTATAACTAGCACTAGTTCCTGGTTTATGGGTAGAAAAATTTTGTTTTTTGGCTAGCGTAGCAACCTCATAACCCTTCAGCTATGTTATTAGGTGAATTAATGCACATGCATGAATGACAACACCTAGTAGCACTTGATAACCGCAATCACAACATCTTTCCCTTCTCGATAGTACGGCTATCTATCCTAAATGTGATCACACTCTCTATAGTGTCTTGATCACTGAACCAAAAAAGACCCTATGAAAATACCTTTGCCTTGAGCCATTTCCATTCCATCTTTTGTTTTTCTCTTTCTTCTTTTCCGTAGTCCATGAAACACTTGATCAATGCATCATTGTCATCCTTTAGGCTCCATGTGTCAAGGTGGATTACCCTAGCTAGATTAAGCACTTAGCACTAGGGTTAGTCCATAGGTTTCATCAATTAACCAAAACCAAACAAGGTCCTTCACATCATACGTGTCAAACAACATCTTGTGATAGCTCTCATGTAGTGTGGGGAGCATGGCTTTGATGTGCTGAAGGTGCTCCGTCCAGTTGTAGCTATAGATCAAAATATCATTGAAAAACACCAAGACGAACTTACAAAGGAAGGGATGGAGCATAGTTTTCATGAGCGCCTGGAACATCGAGGGCGCATTGGTGAGACCGAATGACATAACTAAAAATTCAAAATGGATGTGGTGGGTACGGGACGTTGTCTTGGGCACATCGTCGGGGTAGACGCGCACTTGGTGATATACGGAGAACAAGTCCAACATGGTGAAGAATTGCACCCCAAGTAGCTCATCCAGCAGCTCCTCCACAATGGGAATGGGGAAGCAATCCTTGATGGTGACATCATTCACGGTGCGGTAGTCGATGCAGAAGCGCCATGACACATCCACCTTCTTCACCGGCAGGCCGGCGTGGAGAAGGCCAATGTTTTGGGTCGAATCTTGCCCTGCGCGAGCATAGTGGCACACTACGACTCGAACTCATCTTCTCTGGAGTTGTGGATAGCGGTATGGCTAAACGGCTACCAGCACTGTGTTGAGGAGAAGATGAATCTAATAGTCGCAGGGGCGGGCTGGTAGGAGGCCTATCGGTGCGGCAAAGATGTCATCGAAGGACTGCAGCAGTGTGTCGAGCAACTGTTGCACGGTGGTGAAAGTGCAATCAAGCCCTAAGTGGGTTTTGGCGACATGACAACATAATTAGAGAACTAATTAGACTCTTCGAGATGACAAGCAGGTTAAACTTAAGGAGGTTGATGAACAGGTTGGTGGACCCTCTAATTACAAAAAGTGTATGGCAACAAGCTTAAAGGACTATATTTCATTTATATTTTGAATTTGAGTTAGGTCATGTCGTACTATTAAGAGTAATTCAACATGCATGCCAACAAGTGAACCAAATGTTATTTCTATCTATCATACAACTCCACATATACTTTGACTAAACAACCAGCAACAAAGATTCTTATTCCTTGTTGTTTTTGTCTGGCCGGCAGTGCAGCACCCCAGGGCGGCATAGCCGTGACTTGAAATCTGCTCATTGGCAGAGAAGGGGTATAACCTTATCCCTTCTCTTCCCCAACGGTTACCTTCGACCATTCCACTCAGACACTCGTGAAGAACAGCGGAGAAGCTCTTCCTTGCTCCCCTCTCTCTCTTGGAGCTCCCCAACTCTTCCCCATTGATTTCCACTCAAATCTTTAAGAGTTTGAGCCTCTAAGCTTCGGCGGAAGCTTCTTCTCCGGATCTACTACTTCCTCAAGCATTTGGTTTGTGTGGTGGCTGGTGGTTTGAGTTTGTTACTCTTGGAGCTTGCTCCTAGCCGGCTAGCGCGTCGCCCTAGAGCTTGCTCTCATCTTGTGGTAGCCTAGGGAGGTTTGTAACACCACATTGAGCTAGTAAGATTACCCCTCATCTCAAGAGTTAGCTCTCTTGACTTGAGATCGAGGTGGAGTTGCAAAGCTCCAAGACTTTGTGGCAAGCCTCAACAACGTGGACATAGGCAAGCCTTGGTGGCGAGCTGAACCACGGGATAAATCCTTGTGTCAACTTATGTTTGTTGCATTTACTTTGATATATATTGTTAATTTCTAGGGTTGGGTCCCAATCTACTCGGTGGGAGTGTTCCTACCAAGTCTAAGTGGTGCTGCAGGTTCCTAACACTCCTAGGAAGGTTTTCATTCAAGTAATTTTTACATTTGCATCTTAGTTTTTGAACTACATTTACTTCTGTCTGACAGACCAGCACTGCCACTCCAGAGAGCAGCAGTGCCAGGCTCTAGAGCGGCACTGCTATGCATGTAAATTGATAAGTTTTGCAAGTGAATTTCAAACATGCCTATTCACCCCCCTCTAGGCTTAGCAGGTCCTTATGGGTGTTGCAGATGGAGTGGAGGCACTGCATTGATTGAACATCTAGGCATGGTGACCCGATCTTGTGCCAGAAGACACTGCATGCGCCCCGCAAGAAGGCTAGGCACAAGTCATAGAATTCCCGCAAGATGGGCCCAAGGGTGCACAGGAACTAGACGCCCAACACCATGTTGTAGCCGTTAATGGGGATGGAGTAGCAGTCCACGGAACATAATTCATTGGCAAAGCAAATGAAGACATCTCATGCGAGGCCATGGCAGACGACGCGATCTCCGTTGGCCACCAGGACGCCCTTGCTCGGACAAGGGCTAAACTAGAGGCCCACCCAGTCTGCGACATCACCGCGGATGAAATTGTGGGTGGAGTCGGAGTCAAGGAGGGTGGTGAACTACACATCACCAATGGAAACATAGAGCTACATGGTGTGCCCGGATTTGATCCCCATAATGGTGTGGCGGGAGATCATGGGAGCGTCGGGGTCAAACAGTGTGGCGAGGGCGGCGTCCCGGGCTGGTGTTGGTTCATTCAGCTCCTGGACGATGTAGTCTGCAGCCACTAGGAAGAAGAGATGGGCACACTTGTGACCGCGGACGTATGTCTCATCATAGTTAAAGCATAGGACTTGCTTGCGGCATTCCGCCATCTCGTCCGGTGAGAGGCATTTGAAGGGCCTGGGTGGAGTGGTCACAGTCGCCACGACCCTCGTGGTATGAGTAGTCGACTGTACCAAGGCAGGCAGCACACGGTGCTGTAACCGCGGTGGTGCAGATGGAGCCAGTGGGAGCGCCGCCACACCACGGTCGTAGGCGCACGCCAGGCGCATGGCGCGCTGCAAATCCTAGGGCTCGTGGAGTGCCATGTTGACCCGGATGGCTTTCGGTAGCCCCCCGTGAATAGGTATGCCTACTAGAACATAGTGAGGGGCCGGCATAGGTGAGTCATGCCTAGAACGCCGCCATGTACATGTCGACGAAATGGAATTGAAGCCACGCCAAATCTGCTAGATGGTTGGTATTGAGCGCCGGTCCAAAGCGTTGATAATCGAGGCGCGCCGGTCCAAAGCGTTGATAACCGAGGCGCTTGAAGGCTTCCCAATCTGGCCACACCGGCGTCTCGTTCGAGGATGATGTACCACTATTGGGCAACACTGGAGAGGTGGTAGGATGGCAGCACGACATGGTCGACCAGGCACGTCTTCTTAGCATGAAAAAACTATTCACACTTGTTGAGCCAGCCAAGGGGATCATCGGTGCCATCCTACGTGTCAAACGATAGCTTGTGATAGTGTGGTACAACTGGGCCTTCCGACGGTGGTGATACGTGAGGCAGCGAGGGTGGCATACGCATGGTGGTGGCAAATGACTAGGGAAGGTATTGCATGATAGAGAAGGAAGGGATCGGTGAAGTTGATTGGAACGAAGGTGGATGGCGACAGCGGCGGTTGTGGTTGTGTGAACGTACTGGTGGAAGGCTCTGCCATGGATGGGCTCGGAACAAGCAGCACTGAGAGGAACTCCGAGATGTTGGGTCCCGACAATAGCAGTGCCAGAATGTCCCATAGCCTAGTAGGCCATAGGGTAAGAGTGGAGGCGCAGACATTGCTGGCTGGTTTTCAATAGCCGCCAAGCGCATCGACATCTCACCCATCTAGTGCTACATGCAATAGATGGCAGAGGTGAGGGTGTTGAACACCTTCGAAGCCGACTGTGGAGGTGTTGCGAGCGAGGCGGGTGACGACATGGTTGATACAATGGGACCCGAGGTCATGGGTGGTGGCACGGTGGTGGTGGAAGCAACGACGAAGATGGGGGTGATAGGGACGGAGGAGGAAGATCCTGACATCGATACTAGGTTGTTGCATGCAAGGGACCGGAGTGCGTATGAATGCGAGGGTTGCCAGTGCTTGAATGCCCAACAGCGTGGAGGAGGCGCCGTGCTCGGCGCCTAGCAGGAGACAGTGACACGAGATGAATGGGAACAGTATCGCCAGGAAGCAAGAGAGATTAACTCAATCTCTGTCTTACTCTATTACTCCATAATGTTTCATACTTATGCCTACTGTATAACAAATCTTCCCTAAATATAAGGATTAACAACTAGATGCAACAACCTGCCAAACGTCCTAGCAGATAACAACTAAACAAATTGATGCCTACTGAACCGACTGGTGCTAGCTGACTTCGACACCGCACCCTGATGATGTGTTGGTGTGCTCCCGTCATGGCGTCCCCTCAGCCATGGGTCTTGCTGTGGCGTTGATACACCTTGACAACCATAACAGTGTCTCACCCACAAGCCTCTACCTACTCATCGTACCCACATTCTATACCAGCGGAGGCCTGATCTAGTGGGCACCTTCTGCGTGCTTTTCTGTTGCACCCATGAGGCACTTTACTATTGACCGACTGTGAGGTTCCACAAAAAAATGAAAAGAGAGTGTACAAAGCTCGTAGTATTCATGGCATCCTCCATTCATCCCGGTGAGTCCTTGTTCCTCGTTTCCTGGTCATCTTCAATGGCATAAATTGGGGTGAGTTTGTCTTCCACATGGAGGTTCACATGGGTGGTCAGTAGCTCTAGGGATATCTCATAGGTGAGCAGACAAGCCCGCCACGTCCTGCTTTCCTAACATCACCCACCTACCCAGCGGATGTTGCTACCAATGCTAAGAGTATTTTCCTTGAGGCGTTTGAGGTCGAGATGGAGGGATACTAGTCTTACCCTAGTTTCTACAAGACTTGGCTGCATGAGGAGGCTTGCGCCAAGGCTATCTTGCTTGCAAGCATTGAAATCGATGTCTCCATGTCTCTCAAGCAATACTTCCCACCTGATGTGGGCCTACTTCCATCATAGTTACATTACAAGATTTGTAAAGAGGCAATGTACCTTGCTGTTTTTGAGAAGGCATAGGCGTTTCATCAGCTAGACTCTACCACGGAGGGCTTCCATCATCACATGTCAGTTGTTTGGCATAGCCTTGAGCCCTTGACAACTTGGGTGTTGAGTTTAAAGATGGCATCGGGGCGGGTTCAGACCCGAAACCCACGGGTTTCAGACCCGACGGGGGCGGGGGCGGGTCTGATTTTCGCCCCACGGGTCTCGGGTTCGGGTCCCTGATTCGGGGCGGGTTCGGGGCCGGGTTTACACTTTAGCCCGCGGGGGTCTGTGGGGACCCGAAATATATATGTTGGGCACCTCTGCCAATTTAGCCCATGAGCGAGTAAAGCCTGGCCCAGTTAGTACCCTAGTATATAAACAGACTGGTACTCATCTTTAACCCTAACACCAGCCACACATCCTTTCAGCCGCCGCACAGACCTTTCCTCACCCCACCGACCACCACTCACAGCTCGCTCGGTGCCTGGGTCGCGAGTTTCCAGCTGCTCGATCTCGGGCGCGTGTGTTTTCGTTTGCTCAACCATGCACCTGCTGCCGCTCCCAGCTCGGCAACGAGCGGCGAGCCCTCTACCCCAGCCGTCCCTATTCCCTGCTTGCCGCTCCTCGCACCCCCTGAATCTTGACAACCCCCTACTTGAATTAGCGAGATGCAGAGTTGTTAGCCTGCTGAACAGTACGTCGGCTCCTCGCGTTGAGCACCTGTGCAACTGTTAACGTGTAACACCCGACCCATACCAAATATCGACTGGCTTGTATAGTGGGCTGATATGTCACCAGACAGAGCCCACAGCTCAAATCAGAGTATCTGTCCTCATCTCTCCAAAGACAGTAATAGGAGGAAGGGATGGGCATCGAACAAATTATTGAGAAGAGAATACTCGGCAAGGAGCCAGTGCTCCTCCTCCGATCTCTGAGATCATATGAGAGCCTATATTTCTACTCACGTTGCCGGATCGATCTCGCCGGCGGCCAGGGGTGTGACAGTTGGTACCAGAGCCTATCTATCCTCGGCGTGGGCGGCGGGCTTCGTCAGCCTTGCTCCGACGCAGTTATCAGGTGACGACGGCGACTGTTGGAGCGGCTCAGCTTCTCCATCTTCGCGGCGACGACTACGGGCGGCGCGCGTCCACACCCAGCTCGAGCTCGGTTTCTACTTCATCCGGACCAGCGACGGCGCGATCTAGTGCGGCGGCGACGGCGGCGGATTTCTCCGATCCGGTGCAGTGGATCCATCGAGCCGGCGTGGTTGACGAAGGCGGCGGTGACTTCGCGATTTGCGGAGCTGGTGGATCGGGTGGCGCAGTACGACGGCAGCGTGTGCTGCAGCGACGGCTTATATTCTGGTGGTGGTGGACCTTCATCGAGTGGAATCCGGTGGCGTGCAGAGGGGATTCCGGCGTTCAGGCAGCGGGGTCCGTCCATCAGGTAGAATCCGGTGGCCTGAAGTGGGGATTCCGGCGTGAGGTGACGGGTTCTTCCTGAGCGGGTTCATCTGAGTGCAGTAGGGTTTCGCGGCAGGTTCGCGTGTAAAATTCCATAATCTGTGCTTGGATTTGACTGCGTACGCATTGGTGGTGGACTGGTGGTGCACCATTTGATTTTGGTTGCACGACAACAACCATGGCGCCTCCCAAGCCTTCGGTCCAGACTACTTTCATTCTCTCTGCGATGGGGAAGGAGTCCAATGAACAGGCCCCTTGGAATCAGGTCTTTGAGAGTTTTGATCTGATGTTTGCTCAGATGAATGAGTTCAGTGTTGCTCAGCAACAACTCAAAGCACAGTTGGACCTCACGAACAGGTCGGTGGATCAGTACACCACCAAGCAACAGGAGATTGTTAAGCAGGTTCGAGCAAATGGACAAGCTGCTGCCAAGCTCACTTTGTGCAGTTTCAATGAAGAAGTGGACTCTGAGTCAGCTAACAGCTCAGGCAACTCCGTGGATGATGTATCTGTGGAGTTTGACAATGCAATGGTTGCTGACAACAAAGCAACAATTGGTCTTGACATCAACGATTTGCTCACTCATGGCAATAACAACTTGCTCACTGAATTTGACAGGGATGATGCAAATAAATCTTTCAATTGTTTGCAGCATGATGTTGTCTAGGATGAGGAAATGCACCATATGTTTGACCAGCATGGTTTACTGAAGGAGCTCGCTCAAGGTGGATGTCATGTTGGTGAGAACAAGTTCACGGTCAGCGGACCCATGGATGAACCCACTCTTGACACTAGTGCCCGTGCACTCTTGGAGTTTGGCACGCCTACCGTCGATGCGGTGCTTGATGAAATGCCTAGTGTGGTTTTGTGGGATGAGGATAGGCCACCTGAGCTCCACATAAACTGTGATCTATTACAGCAGCTTGCTCAAGATGGAGAAGACTTAATTGACGAGGAAAAGAAGCCAACCACAGAACTATTCTTCACCGATGAGTTCTGTCATGTCCACAATGCTTCGTTTATCTCAGGGCTTGCCAATGATGCTATTAATGAGGTTTTCACAGAAAGGCCTCGTGAGATGGTGATATGGGATGAGGCGATTGATCAAGTGCTTCTTGATGATGAAAAAAATCATATGAGCAGATAGCAGCAGAGGTTCAGTCGGTGTCAAAGGATACTACACACAAGGTGTTTCAAGAACTTGCAACAGAGATCATGTGGGATGAGGAATCCGGGCATGACCTCAACTTGCAGGGTTTCTTGCCACATTTAGCTCTGGGTGAGGAGAGGAAAGTAAGTACTGAACCAGTCGTTGATGACTTGCTTACTCCTGTGAATAACCAGTTTTCTCTGTTGGTGACTGGTGTGGATTCTATGCTTGATGTGGCTGTCGAAATGCATCTTGAGAATGAAGTTATAGTGCTGACCAAGCAGGTTCAGTCTATGGAAAGTGATCGCAAAGCCTTGGTTATCTTTGATGGAGAGCAAGGAGTATGCGGGGGTTCTCATTATGTGGTCTATAGTGTAACACTGTGGAGACGAAAGGCTCTCAGCCAAGGAAACTGTAATACGGAAGCTACTCGTTCAATTTTCAACAAAATAATTTCATGGATTAGAGGTGGTTTTAGTCCAGGAGAAAGTGAGCTGCAGCTTGAGCTATTTATGTTGTCTGACAGTCAATGGGATCCTGGAATTTCAGAGTATGTTAGGCAACTTCTTGCTGGAATTCTTCTACCTGAGTTGCAGTCTTATCCTTACACTAATGGACACATGGAAGTGAAGGAGTCAGGTACAGTAGGGACTCACTTCCTAAACTCTTGTGGAGATGGTTTAGTGAAGCTTCAGGCTTGGAGTCATAGCAAATCACTTTGTTTAATAGATCAATTACTGGGAGTGCTGATTGTGGATATGCATGGTGCCCCATCTAAAGGGCAGCAGTATACATCTCTTGCAAATCAACAATGGTCTGGTCCCTTTACTGACTTTGTGTCAGTGAAGCTACACATGAATAGAGCACAAATATGTCCGGTAGTGGCCAGTTTAACTAAGGAGGGTAATCTGAAATATGACTTAGGTGCAGCAGGTTGTCACCTTTTGGGCTGTATATTCAGTGACTCGGTTGGGATTGATAAAAAGCCAGAAACAATCGATACTTTTAAGATACTTACTAAAATGCCATGTCCAGTGCACCCACATCAGTTACCAGCATGGGTTCATGGAATTCCTAGTCTAGGAGAAAAAGAAAAGCAACTTGAGTTGTATAGGATGTCTGATACACAGTGGGATCTGGAATTGTGTGCCCAGGATTATAAATACAGAGTTGATGTGGATTTTGATGAGCATCGCATACCTCTCAGGCCATTGGAGAAAGCTCTTACGCTGCAAATTCATCAACATCTCTCTGCAAATGGAACTAAAAGAACCATTATCCTAACAGAAACAAGGCTTTGTCCTTGTGCTCCATATGTTATCTGTTGGCGCACAGTGCTAAAATATCGAGCATTTAGGTGCCAAAATTTGTGTGAACTCTACAAATTCAGACAAGAAGAAACTAGTCGTGGAGAAGATATCCTACAGGCCTCAGTACTCAATCAATTGTTGGCTTGGACAGTGTGGAGATACAGATCACAGAGTGATGCTAATTGTGCTGCTGATCTGGTACTGGAGGACATGATTTTTGGAGTTCTAATTATGGGTAAACTCTCTGCTGGAAAGAGATGTTTCAGTTTGCTCATCAAAGACACTATATGCATATCAGTATTTCATCTTGATGTTAGGGACCCCTTGGTTATCATATCCATCATCCGTCCATGGGATCCTGGAGGAGTTGAAAAGTTTTCTCACAAAGTTCTAAAGAAATGCTGCACTGCACATGACCAGAGAAGATTTATGCTTTGCAGTGGACGATGTTGCTTGAGGACAAGCAACTTTTCATGCGGGCAGAAGTGTAACACCCGGCCCATACCAAATATCGACTGGCTTGTATAGTGGGCTGATATGTCACCAGACAGAGCCCACAGCCCAAATCAGAGTATCTGTCCTCATCTCTACAAAGACAGTAACAGGAGAAAGGGATGAGCATCGAACAAATTATTGAGAAGAGAATACTCGGCAAGGAGCCAGTGCTCCTCCTCCGGTATCTGAGATTATCTGAGAGCCTCTGTTTCTACTCACGTTGCCGGATCGATCTCGCCGGCGGCCAGGGGTGTGACATAACGCATCTTCTCAGGCTCAACTGCTCAAGCCATCCACTTTTTCCGATCCCAGCTTTGGGCCATCGATGTACTACTAGTACTATAGCAAAGGATTGGATTAGTACATCTTTATTCCATATATGGCTGTGTAAATATTTTTTTTATGAGTTCAGTTGTTGTGTAAATATTGTAATGTCCGAGCGATGCAGCTTATAGAGTTTGTAGGCCGTAATATATTTGGTTTGTTGGTAATTGATTTGATTTCTTTCTTGACACTTCATAGCATAGCACATTGCTCATGTTATCTGCTCGGGTTTCAGGTGACTCGTCGGGTCTCGGGCACCCGTCGGGTTCGGGGCCGGGTGTGAATCTTGACCCGAAAGGGACTTTGGGTTCGGGGCGGGTTTTATTCTCGGGTGAAGGATCGGAAACGGCGACTAGAGGGGGGGTGAATGGGAGCCAAATAAAAATTTCTTTCGGAAGATTTTGACCCTTGTCCCAAACACTTCCCAAAGAGCAAGCTAGGCTCACGACCCACAAGTGGGTGGATGTTCTAGGAGAAGTCCTAGGAACACAGCGGAGCTAGCTACGAAACCAACGAGACAAACCGCGGCGAAAACGGAAACTCGTAGCGAGCAGCAGAGGCGACGGACGCTGGACAACAGGGCGACGGACACTAGGCGTCGGACGCTGAGAGATCGCCCGTCGACCTTTCAGAGAGCCTTGCATAGGAGAAGCAGAAAGTAGACCGTCGGACGCTGGGTGACGGACGCTTGGGTGAGCGTCCGTTGGCGCGCGACGGACGCTGAGAAGATCGTCTGTCGGCCTTCTAGAGAGCAAAACAAAACTGCACAGCGCACAATATGCGACGGACGCTGGGCGACGAGCGTCCGACGCCAAACCAAAAGACGCAGACAAAGCGAGCGACGGACGATAACGTCAGCACGTTCCAGCGTCCAACGCAAAACCCTCGGAGCGTCCGACGCCAAACCTTAGAGCGTCTGACGCCCTCGAACAGAGCGCAGAAACGCGAAAATCGTTTTTCTCTTCACCGAAACTTTCCAAATCCGATCCAAAAGGTCACTAACTGCAATCAAACTTTGTAGGCATGATCCTTGTACAGTTGGGGAGCTATCCCGAAGAAATCATCGCTCAATTTGGAGAGGATTCACGGGAATACTTGGATTTGGGGAAAAGGGAGCAAAACGAAGAACTCCTCAAGGAAAACGCCCGATCTACACACTCGTGAGGTTTGAGGGAAATTCCTTCTGTGCAAAGATGCTCCCCACGAATACGGACAACATGGTTCAAACGGATTTGCAAGAGCTACTCCCTACAAAGAGAAATCATCTCGGGAAAAGAGGGAGCAAAAAGCAAAACGCGAAGAACACAAGCAAAACGAGGACACGATCACAAAATCGAAGCCACCATGGCTTACAGAGGTTACGGCCTCCGATTTCTCGCAACAATCACAAGTTCTTACACCGGTGACGCAGTGGATCTCAAGCAAGAAGAAACTAGGGAAGGAAAAACCTAGGGATGAGTGGGAGAGAGAATAATGCAAGAGATGAGGATGAGGATGCCCCTTCATCCTCTATTTAACGGGGCTTTGGCTATTTCCCAAAGACCCCCCTAGATACATGAGTGAACTACCTAGCCTAAGCACTGCAGTCCAAGCTTCGGAAAATATCTCACTCTATTTGAATGGACGACCCCGCTTCCTGCTAGGAGTTGTCGTCGCCTCGACACAACCTCCAGGATTCCGCCACGTGCCATCCCCGCTTCCTCGGAAGCTCCGCTTAGGTTTTGAGGCTCAAACCCAGGAAACCCGCCACTGGTAGCTTTGGGCTCAACTACCGACCCCGAGTTTTGCGGCCCAAACTCGGAAACCGACGCGGATGGTTTTGAGGCCCAAACCACCAAACCATTCGACGCGAGCCACCTTGTCCTCGCCCGGTCGGACTCCGAGTCCCCTGAGCCTCTGCTCGACTCGCGCGTCCACCGTCTTGACTCAGTCTACGTCCATGTCTTCTCGCACTCGCCGGTGCCAAGTATTAGCCATCACAGCTAGTCCACCGGCGCCCATGGTCACTCAGTCCGAGCCCCGCTTCCGTCCTTCACCACTCTCAGTCCATCAACACGGCAAGCCTCTACTCAACCTTCTCCACGCCATTGACCACTGTCACTAGGCATAGCACCTGCACACCACAAGCCGATAGACAAGCACACATTCCTCCTTTCGCAGAGGTTAGGGTAAGCCACTCAAACTGAAACACTCACGTGTTGGTCAATCACTCATCATCAAAACTGAACATCCATGGGTACTTGTCCACCATGTGTTCGCAATCTCCCCCTTGATGAGTGCATTGTCAACACAAGTGCATTTCAGATTTGAGCCACAAGGTAAAGTTCTCCAAATGACCAAAAAGCTACCAAAGCCAAAACGGGGTCACTTGAGAGAAGCAAACACGATATCAATTAAAAGAGAGGAAAAAATTATACCAATTGAAAAGCATCCTTCAAAACACCTCATGACAAAGCCACTTACTGATGCCAAACGAAAGCATATGGGCAACCAAAGCTAGCCCTCAAGAAGAGGACCGTTAGCAAGTCCAAAATACCAATCACAGTTCTCAAAACTCAGACTTCCAATTTGAACACTAGGGGAGCTCAAAAGATACCAATTGAACCCACTTACATCCCCTAATGCTCAAGAAATAATCGAAACCTGTCGGAGCCAACAAAGCAAGCTAGACCCTCCAGAAGAGGCAAAGGCTCAACACATCTAGCAAAAGCTCCTCCTGGGTAAGATACCAATTGGAAACCTAAGAGAAAGCACTCTCAAGATACCAAGAAGGGGTGAAAAGAGCCAAGTCAAAAAGATACCAATTAAGCTCAAAAAGCACATTTGCTCCCCTTTGGAAGTAGATGACAGAAAATGGAATGAAATGCATCTCTCCCCCTTGTTGACACATGTAGCTCATCAAACATCAACAACTCAAGATCCCGCTACAAATGCCTTGAAGTGCAAAATGAGTGCAAAAGCTTCATACTTAGAGCCAAGACAATGAATAGATGCTCTAAGTGATGTGATCCTGTGAGAATAGGAAAAGCTCAAAGTGCCCAACTAAGACTCAGGTTGAGCTCAAGATCACTTTAGAAGCTATTTTAGAGAGCATATCATATGAGAGCAAGGATTGGGTATCACCTGCTAGAGACAACTAGACATGGCAAACAATATAGGATCTATCTCAAAGCAATCTTATGTATAACAAGTAAAACTATCCCTTAGCAAAGTTCATACAACAAGCCAATGACCCAACTGAATGAATTTTCCAAATTTCAGAGTTTTGCAGCCAATTTCAGAGTTAGGCACATGACGAGTTGTATGCGAGTGGTTGTCTGCAAAGTGATGCCACTGCTTACCAACCGGGCAAAGTCAAAGAACTTGACACACTGGTTTTGGTCATAGACGACACCGCTCAAGTATCGACCCATATGGGAAGCAGTCTCGAACACACGGTGAAGTGCTCACAATGCAGACCCAACTCGATCTTTCCAATTCACAAAACAGAGAGCAATTTCATTTTAGATATTAATCATGGTGCTCAAAGGTAGTGAATGAAACAATGAAGAGCCATAGATACAAGCTATATACAAGACAACCAAGAAGGATCTTCAAAAGCCTACACATGCTAGTGCCATTCCAAAGGTGACATGGGGAAATTAAATTCAGTTTTAAAGCTTTTCTAACTTAGCTCTATTGCATATCATAAAGATCAAAAAGAGTCTAAGTTAGGCAACACTATAGACACATAAAGCACCTCAAACAGAGCATAGATTCATTATATCGGCGATAGATATGAAGCTTAAAATGAACTATATCACAAATGCAAATGAGATGCAAAATGCAATGACACCAACTAACATAGACAAGACACCAAGAGAGAAGAAGGAAAAATAAAAGACACAAAAAGAACCAAACAGAACTATGAAACACAAAACTTTCCTCCTCTAAAAGGAAAGCAAACACCCAACTCACCCCAAAGGCGAGAAAATGCAGCTTGATCCAAAGGCTTAGTGAGAATATCCGGAAGCTGGTTTTGGGTCTCAACATGCCGGAGGTCAATGTCGCCCTTCTCGTAGTGGTCACGCAAAAAGTGAAAGCGGACCTCAATGTGCTTGGTCTTCGAATGAAGCACATGATTTTTAGCCACACTAATTGCACTCGTGCTATCACAAAGCAGATGTACCTTAGTAAGCTCAAGACCGAAATCTCTCAAAGTGGCAATCATCCAAAGCAACTGAGAGCAACAACTAGCCGCGGCAACGTACTTAGCTTCGCACGTCGACTGTGCCACCCTAGACTGCTTGCAAGAAGACCAAGAAACCAAAGAAGACCCGAGAAACTAGAAAGTCCCAGAAGTGGACTTCCGATCAAGTCGGCATCCAGCAAAGTCGGCGTCAGAATAACCACAAAGCACAAGAGAGGAAGAGGTGGAGAACCAAAGACCAAATTTGGGAGTGAAGCGCAAGTACCTCATGATGCATTTCACCGCCTGCTTGTGCGAAGTCCGTGGGGACGCCTGAAAGCGTGCACACAGGCAGACGGCGAACTGAATGTCCGGCCGGGTCGCCGTCTGGTACAGAAGCGACCCAATCATGCTTCGGTAATCGGTCTGGTCCACCGCCTCTCCTTCCTCGTCCTCATCCAAGGCAGTAGTGGTTGACATAGGCGTCGAGAGGGGCTTTGCCTCGTCCATGTCAAACTTCTTCAAGATATCCTTCGTGTACTTGCCTTGGTGCACAAACGTCCCTTCCCGGGTTTGCTTGATTTGCAACCCGAGAAAGAAGGTCAACTCTCCCATCATGCTCATCTCAAATTCCCTACTCATAAGATCTATAAACTTGGCAACAAGAGCATGAGAAGAACCACCAAAGATGATATCATTCATGTATATTTGGACTAGGAGAGTGTCTTTGCCTTGCTTGAGGAGAAACAACGTCTTATCTACCGATCCCATTTTAAAGCCCTTAGCAAGCAAAAAGGTTTTTAGCCTATTATACCATGCTCTAGGTGCTTGTTTCAAACCATACAAAGCTTTGTGAAGTTTAAAAACATGGCTTGGAAACTTGGGATTTTCAAAACCGGGAGGTTGTTTAACATAAACTTCCTCCTATATGTATCCGTTTAAGAAAGCACTTTTAACGTCTATTTGAAAAAGCTTGAAACCTTTAGAAGCCGCAAAAGCTAGAAGGATTCTAATGGCTTCTAAACGAGCTACAGGAGCAAAGGTTTCCTCATAGTCTATTCCCTCATTTTGACAAAAGCCTTGAGCTACCAACCTAGCCTTGTTGCGCACTACCACCCCATCTTCACTTTGTTTATTTTTGTAAACCCATTTGGTACCTATGGGGTGGCAACTAGGTGGTGGAGGAACTAAGACCCAAACGCGGTTTCGCTCAAAGTTTTCTAAATCCTCATGCATGGCATTAACCCAATCCGGATCCATCAAGGCGTGTCCAACATCTCGGGGCTCAAAACAAGCGACCAAAGCCGAATGAGCAAAGTGAGAGATATAGGACCTGGACCGCGTGACTCGATGGTCAATGTCGTCGATGATGTTCTCCGGCGGGTGTTGCCGCTGGATCTGGCGGGAGCCTGCCTGGACGAAGTGGCCTCCCCCTCGACAGCAGCTGGAGCTCCCTTAGGTGCAATGGGCATCAACTGAGGAACCTGCTCGGACAGCCCCCATGTAGAGGAAGTAGTAGGATCGGGACCATGAGCCGAAGTGGACGTCGCAGGGTCGACGGGGGCAGCCGGTGGAGTCGGCTCGGGATCACCCCAATCGGCGTCGACCTGCTCCTCCTCTACAAAGATGCTGGTGTTCACCTCATCATCACCTGCAAGCTCAAAAGCAGTGGAAACACAGGGCATAGTTTCATCGAAAGTAATTTCACAAGTCTCCATCACTCGGTTAGACTCAAGGTTAAGTGCACGATAAGCACGAGAGTGAGTAGAATAACCAAAAAAGATACCGTCAGAAGACCGTGATTCAAATTTATCCAACTTACCGCCCTTTTTGAGGATGAAGCACCTGCACCCAAACACCCGTAGGTGACTTACCTTGGGTGGTCTCCCAAATCGCAGCTCATAAGAGGTCTTTTTCTTGAAAGCTCGGAGAAAAATGCAATTGGAAACATAGCAAGCAGAACTGAGTGCTTCGGCCCAATACCGCCTAGGTGTCCTATGCTCATCGAGCATCGTCCTGCCATCTCAACCAGGGTCCGATTCTTGCGCTCAACAACACCGTTCTGCTGGGGAGTATGAGGTGAGGAAAACTGGTGATCAAGACCCAAAGAAGAGCAAAGAGTTGCAAATTGAGCATTCTTGAATTCTGTGCCATTGTCACTGCGGATAGCTCTCATGACATTCTTAGGTAGCTCATTTTGCAATCTCAAAATCAGATCTCGAACAAGTGGAAAATCCTCATCCTTACTCTCCAAAAAGAACACCCAAGAGTCTCTCGAGTAGTCATCAACGACTACAACCACATACCACTTCCCTCCTTATGACCTGACCCGAGCTGGACCAACTGTGTCCATGTGTAAGAGCTCGCCAGGTCGAGTGGTCATGACCTCAGTCACAGGAGGATGGGAAGTGGCAACCATCTTGCGATGCTTGCAAGGATGGCAAACCAAATACTTCTCGAACTTTAGCTTTGGCAATCCTTGGATAAGGTCCATTGACCTAAGCCTTGCAAGAAAGTCAAAACTCAAATGTCCCAATCTACTATGCCACTTCCAAAGCTCAGAAGACGAACCGGCAAGAAGACAACGAGAAGGTCCGGAAGAGATAGAAAAATCCGCACGAAAAACCTTCCCGAAGGGTAAAATCCGGCAAACAAGCTCACCACGGGAGTCCAAAATCCGAGAGAGATTAGGCTTGAAACTCACTTCAAAACCGTCATCAAGGAGTTGCGAAACCGAAAGAAGGTTAAAATGCAAATTCGCAACCAAAGCAACATCCTTGAGGACAAAAGAAGAGTTCACTCGGATGGACCCCTGGGAGACAACCTTACCTTTACTCTTGTCCCCGAATGTGTTATACTCGGTGTGGCGCACGGGGTCGAGGCTGGAGAACCACTTGGCACTTCCGGTCATATGGCGTGAACATCCGGAATCCACAAGCCAAGTCTCCTCTAGTCCTCCTTCCTACATCAATAAAAAGATATAGGGTGAGCAAACAGACCAACACTGGGGTTAGTATACTGTGAAGGATACCTGTGTTGTCCCACTTGCCGAAAGAATGGGTTAGGAGAAAAACCAAACATCTCCTGCCCCACGGGGGAATAGCGATCACCACGATAGGGAAAACGTGGTCCGCTAAAGAAGGGTGGAGTGAAGCCACCGCCACGAGGCCCATAGCCGTATGGGTCATGGCCGGTACCCCGCCGGGCACGACCACTGCGTGGTCTCATCTCCTGAGGCCTAGCACCTTGAGGCATTGTACCTCTAGGCCTAGTAGTGCGCCTCCAAACTTCTGGTTCACGCATCCCAACTTGTGGGTGGTACATGTCCCGGTTGTTCAACTCAAACTGCCTCCGATCATCTCTTTCTCCTATAGTAGAACTCAGCCAAATGCCCATCCTGCTCACAATACTCACAATGGTACCTCACTGCACTCTTGGTAGGCATTCTCTTGTTGGGTTGGGTGGCTCTAGCTTTCTTAGGAAGGGGATCACAAGAGATGTCTGGCAGTTGTCAAGTGGGTTGCGAAGATGGTTCGGTTTTGCAATCCACACTTGCTTCTGTGGAGTGGTTTTGGGTGGCTCTTCAAACACGCCATCTCTCATAGGAAACTCAAAGGGGTTGGTAGGCTTAGGTGGAATGATCTTGGTAAGCTTGGAAGTTGTGGTGGGTTTCTCATTCTTGCTCAAACCACTGCACTCACTGATCTTACCGAACACGCTATCGACCTTCCTACCTATAGCAAAGCCTACTCCCGTGCTGCCAACCCTTTTGCATTGGCTAAGCATCATCCTCAACTGCAGCTCTCGGCAAGACACCCAGCTCAAGATGGACCGAAGGTATGTGTTTTCTTCCTCGGTACGCACCTTGTCGTGTCTGCACGATGCGATCTCAAGCTCCAAAGCCTCAAAGCGTTCCGACTCTCTAGTGCTATCTGAGCTGACCTTCTCTAGCACAACGATCCTAGCATCCTTATGTGCCAGCTCAGAACGCAAGCCTAAGCAAGACTTGCACGCACCAAGTAAGCTAGGCCTAGCCTTCAGCTCACTGACCTCCTCAAGTAGAGTGCCATACTTGTCCTGGAGAATGACAAGATCAGACATGTGAATGGCACAAGCATCACACACTACCTCCTTGGTAACCAACACAGGCGCCTTAGCAAAATCTAGCTCATGAAGCGCGCTAAGGTACTTTGCCTTAAAGTCGTTCCTCTCGAAGCAGCACGCTTGAGCAATGCATCTTGACTCATCAAGGCGTCGTTCAGAGACTCAATCTCAAGGGAGAGGGACTCGACGGTGGGTGGTACCTCGGGTCTGTCGGAGTCGTAGTCGTAGTCGGGCCCATCCTTGCGCTTGCCGACCTTGCCTTCTTCAATCGCCATGGTGCAAAAGCCACCATGCTTGGCGTCAGCGTAGAAGCATAGGCTGTTGAACTTGTCCTCAACCTTTCCCTTGGACTCATCATCGCTTGAAGAAGCACCTCCGTCGGAGGAGGCATCGATGTCGCTGAGGGAGGCGAGGAAGGCTCGGTGCTTGTCCTTCACCTTGTCGATCACCTTCTTGGAGGACCTTCGGTGGTAGCCACCCTTGGGCTTGTGCTTGTCCTCGAAGTGGTGCTCGCGCTTGTCCTTGCACTTGGTGAAGTCGCCCACAGCTTTCTTGGGGCAGTTTGCGATGAAGTGATCCTCACCGCCGCAACTGTAGCACCCCTTTGCTGAGCCACCACGCCGATGGTTCCAACGGTTGTTGTGAAACCGTAAGAACTTGGTGATGACCAAAGTCAGCTCATCATCTCCAAGAGCCTCCACTTGCTCCTCTGTCATAGAAATCAAAGACAAAGCAAACAAGGAGTGTGAAGGGTCAGAGGAGGAATAAGACGTACCGTCAGGGCCAGAAACCAATGCCATAGATGGTTTCAACGGGTTTTCAAGCTTGGCCCGGGTCTGGTAGTCAATCTCCGAAGACTTGAGCTTGCTGAACAACTCGTCCACGGTCAGGGCATCATAGCCCGGTGACTCCTGAATGGCAGCCACCTTCATCTCCCACACCTTCCGATCAAGAGCATGCAAAAGCTTGATAGCCATCTCATGATCATCATAAGGCAAGTTGGCTCGATTAGCACGCATCTTGTTGACGATAGATTGGAAGCGAGTGAACATCCCGTCAACAGATTCGCCGGCTAACTGAGAAAAGTTCTCGTACTCTCTACGGTACGTGTCGAAGAGTCTGGACTTGATCTGGGTGTTACCCTCATGATATCTCAAGAGTGTTTGCCAGATCTCACGTGTCGTAGTGAGACTAGAAAACCGCTCAAACTCCGGAAGATCTTTGTGTCAAGCCCTTCGAGGTAAGCCGACATGCGCACCTTCCAATAGGCAAAGTTGCTTCCATCAAAGTAGGGAGGTTTACCAGCACCTCGCTCCATGTTGCCTTCGTGGATCAAGAACCGTGTAAGGTGGATTGATCCTTAATCGGCTCTGATACCAATTGAAGGACCGGAATCGGTGACCAGAGGGGGGGGGTGAATGGTAGCCAAATAAAATTCCTTTCGGAAGATCTTGACCCTTGTCCCAAACACTTCCCAAAGAGCAAGCTAGGCTCACGATCCACAAGTGGGTGGATGTTCTAGGAGAAGTCCTAGGAACACAGAAGAGCTAGTTACGAACCCAACGAGACAAACCACGACGAAAACGGAAACTCGCAGCGAGCAGCAGAGGCGACAGACGCTGGACAACAGGGCGACGGATGCTAGGCATCGGACGCTGAGAGATCGTCCATCGACCTTCTGGAAAGCCTTGCAGAGGAGAAGCAGAAAGCAGACAGTCGGACGCTGGGCAACGGACGCTTGGGTGAGCGTCCGTTGGCGTCGGACGCTGCGCGACGGACGCTCAGAAGATCGTCTGTCAGCCTTCCAGAGAGCAAAACACAACTGCACAGCACACAATACGCAACGGACACTGGGCGACGGACTCTGAAGAGCGTCCGACGCCAAAACAAAAAACACAGACAATGCAAGCGACGGATGCTGGCGTTAGCACATACCAGCGTCCGACGCACAACCCTCGGAGCGTCCGACGCCAAACCCTAGAGCGTCCGACGCCCTCGAACAGAGCGTAGAAACGCGAAAATCGTTTTTCTCTTCACCAAAACTTTCCAAATCTGATCAAAAAGGTCACCAACAGCAATCAAACTTTGTAAGCATGATCCTTGTACAGTTGGGGAGCTATCCCAAAGAAATAATCGCTCAATTTGGAGAGGATTCACAGGAACACTTGGATTTGGGGGAAAAAGGGAGCAAAACGAAGAACTCCTCAAGGAAAACGCCCGATCTATGCACTCGTGAGGTTTGAGGGAAATTCCTTCCATGCAAAGATGCTCCCCACGAATACGGACAACTTGGTTCAAACGTATTTGCAAGAGCTACTTCCTACAAAGAGAAATCATCTCGGGAAAAGAGGGAGCAAAAAGCAAAACGCGAAGAACACAAGCAAAACGAGGACACAATCACAAAATCGAAGCCACCATGGGTTACGGAGGTTACGGCCTCCGATTCCTCGCAACAATCACAAGTTCTTACACCGGTGACGCGGTGGATCTCAAGCAAGAAGAAACTAGGGAAGGGAAAACCTAGGGATAAGTGGGAGAGAGAATAATGCAAGAGATGAGGATGAGGATGCCCCTTCATCCTCTATTTAACGGGGCTTTGCCTATTTCCCAAAGACCCCCCTAGATACATGAGTGAACTACCTAGCCTAAGCACTGCAGTCCAAGCTCCGGAAAATATCTCACTCTATTTGAATGGACGGCCCCGCTTCCTGCCAGGAGTTGTCGTCGCCTCGACACAACCTCCAGAACTCCGCCACGTGCCATCCCCGCTTCCTCGGAAGCTCCGCCTAGGTTTTGAGGCCCAAACCCAGGAAACCCGTCACCGGTAGCTTTGGGCTCAACTACCGAACCCCGAGTTTTGCGGCCCAAACTCGGAAACCGACGCGGATGGTTTTGAGGCCCAAACCACCAAACCACTCGACGCGAGCCACCTTGTCCTCACCCGGTCGGACTCCGAGTCCCCTGAGCCTCTGCTCGACTCGCGCATCCACCGTCTTGACTTGGTCTACCTCCATGTCTTCTCGCACTTGCCGGTGCCAAGTACTAGCCATCACAGCTAGTCCGTCGGCGCCCATAGTCACTCAGTCCGAGCCCCGCTTCTGTCCTTCACCACTCTCACTCCATCGGCACGGCAAGACTCTACTCGACCTTCTCCACGCCATTGACCACTGTCACTAGGCATAGCACCTACACACCACAAGCCAATAGACAAGCACACATTCCTGCTTTCGCAGAGGTTAGGGTGAGCCACTCAAACTGAAACACTCACGTGTTGGTCAATCACTCATCATCAAAACTGAACATCCATGGGTACTTGTCCACCATGTGTTCGCATCAGGTTTCGGGTTTGGGTGCGCGGATGCTTCACCCAGCCCCGACCCGCCCCGTTGACATCTTTAGTTGAGTTATGTGTTGCTGAGAGAGACTCTTTGTCTTCATGAGTTCGTTTCTTGGCTTTGTCTTGAGTCCAAGACTGTTCGAACACAGTTGTTGACGTGTCATCCATGCTCATCACTTGTCGATGCGATGCCTGAGCTATGAGCTAAGGAGACGCGCATTCATAATACTAGCGTAAGCAATTCTCAATAGAATCCATCTGTGCTAGTGCCATGCCACACCCATGTGCCTTTGACGCCATCTCTCTCACCGCCATAGCCCTTTCTTGCAGTGATGAACACTTCTTCGGGTCTTCTTTTTTTGAGGAAATTCTTTGGGTGTTCTTTGTGGCTATTGTAAACGACTTTGCCATGATGAGTGGCCTTGCCACAAGAAGCTGGAAAGTCCAAGGCCAGTGCTCTTCTCCATGCTCGAGTGGATCTTCTACTTCACAGGCCCCTCTTTTAGTATCTACCACCGAGCAAGAGATTCTCATTCTGTTTTGTCATCTTACTGCCAAAACACAGACATTAGCACACGAGACCACTACTTAGGCTTCTGGTTCTACTCTTACTCCATCTCATCCAGGTAAACCGTCCAAGTGGTTCCTTGATTTTGGTGTCTTCCTTCATATTACTCCTGATTCGAAACTTTTATGTTTGATGTCACATCCCAATTCAACTTTCATTGCTCAACCTCTAATGGCACATCTCTTTGTGTTGGGTTTAAGGAGCCACTCCATCGTAGATAAGGTGGTGCATCATAAGTTCATTCCTCAAATTTTGATAGAATGACTCCATTTCTTGTACTAGCACTAATTATTAGCCTGCGAGGAATGAGGTGATGATGTATCAACCTATTCCATCACAAACCAAACAAAAAAAAGTGAGGAATGAGTAGATGAGAGACCACCTGTTCCTCAAACCAAACACACACATCATCTACTACTACTTTTGTGCAGTGCATCATCGTCTAGCTTATTTATCAGGTTCTAGACTATCCACTTTAGTTGGTAGTGGTGCCTTAGGTTGCATGCTTGGCAAACAGATGCCATTCCCCTATCCTTCCAGTGATCATTGAGTCTGTCTCCCAGTACTCCTTTGATCTTGTTCATTCTGATGTATAGGGTTGTTCTCCTTTTGTGTCCAAAGGGTGTCACTAATATTATGTATTCTTTATTGATGATTATTTGAAGTTTTCTTGGCTTATTTGATATCTTCTTATGGACAATTTCTCTCTATTCTATTTACTAGCAATTTGCAACCATGATCCGTACTTGTTCGATTCTCCCATTGATACTTTTCATGATGACTCTCCTGGTACATATATTTTTTCTACTCGTCATTACCTTGCTGATCTGGGTACTCTTGCTCATTTTTCTTGTCCTAATGCTCATGTTTAGAATAGGTTCGCTGATGGCAAGCATCATCACATTCTTAGACTGCTGGTATCCTTCTGATCTCAACTAATCTTGCTCCTCATTTCTAGGCTAAGGTTGTTCCTATAGTTGTCTTCCTCATAAATTGACAGCCATGTTTTGCTCTTTAAGGATGCACAACCTACAAGTGTCTCTTTGGCACCCACTGTCCTATAACCATCTTCGGTACTTTGGGCATGTCTGCTATGTACTTCTCCCAACTCATGAGCACACCAAGCTGACTACCCAGCCGATTGATTGTGTCTTTTTTGGGTAGGGTCACTGCTTGCTTGCTTGACGAAAAGTAACTCGACCACTCAAACTTGGTGGTTTGGGGATTTATGTGTAAAGGATATAGTACTTAACTTTAGTCTGGCCCATAAGGCCCATGGCCCAGGTGCCTATTGTATACTGGAAGAGATGAGAGATTATTTTCCATATTCCAGACCTTTCTAGCATGGTAAGAGAGCAGGTTCCATCCTCACTGTCATCGGCGGCGCACTAGCCTTGCTGCCGGCGACGGCTCTTCACCATTTTTTCTGCTGCTGGACGCTCTCAGGCCACCGTCGTGTCCTTCCTCTCAGGCCGCCGTGCCAGCCGCATTCCAGACGGTCGTCGCGGTCTTCCTCCCAGACATTCGCCGCGGCCGTAAGGCCACCGTCGCGGCTTCCCACTCCTGGGATTGGGGGTCCAGGTTGTCTCCCTGTGCTACGTGAGGTCTCCTGGCGCCTTGTCCTCATCTCCCCTACAGCCTGTGACTCCTGCTGACCATCTCTCCCTCACGGCCGTGAGTTGCCTCCTCTTAATGTGTGTTGCACTGCCAAGTTGAAGATTGGTTCTTCTGCTAATTTCCTTTCCAATTAAGGTCATTCTCCTTATTCCAGAATTGCTGCTATTTTCTGGTTCCATCAGCATCCATTTAAATAAAAAAGGCAAAATGAGTACCATTGAAAGATCCAAAGTTTAGAAAAATACCATCGAAAGATTTAGTCTTAGAAAACTAGCACTGAAAGGTTGCTCCGTGATTGGCTTTTACCATTCACGTTATATCATCGTTAACTCTTCACATGGAAAATAAAAATAAAAAAAAACTCACACACATTCCCCTTCGATCTGGGCCAAAACACACGCACACGCCCTGTTCCAGTCTAGGCCACGCACGCACATAGCACCAGGCCACACACGCACGCAGCAGAGCGAAGGGCGCCATCGGCGTTCCTGCCGGCATCCACTCCGCGACGGCGCCCATCCCGGAGGCAGGCACTCCTCGACTCCTCCATGTGTGCACTACACCCTTCGCCCCTCCTCTTCCTTATCTCTTTCTCGTGCTTTGGTTCTATGGTCTAAACCCTAGTTCTTGGAGATTTTATAGTGCTGGGATTGGGAATTGGGATTGGGATTTGTGGAGGGATAGATGGTACTGAAGTTCCAACCTCTCTCTATTCTTCCAATTTGTACTATATACTAGTATTTGTGTGTGGAACATGCTGAATGAGGACCTCAATTTTTTTTTGTGAATTTGAGCCTTATTTTTACCCTCTGTTCCATGTGTTTCGAGCTGCATATCATAGGATTGATCCATAGAATGCTTATATTGTTGTCATGTTTCTCAGCTAACGGAGAGTTAACAAAAATGGTAGAAATAGATAACAGAGACATCTTTTGATGCTATTTTTCTATGGTTGGATCTTTCAATGGTATTTTTCTAAACTTTCGATCTTTTAATGGTACCAATCTAATTTTCCCTGAAAAAGGAGAGAGAAAGATTATCTAGTTGGGGACTATTTGTTGATCACTATTGAAAATGGGTTCATCTGTTACATCTAGTTCTGCTATGGCACCTATTACCTTTGGTGTACCTATGCTTGATATCAAATTGAGTGACCAGAACTACAGAGAATGGGCTTATTCCTTCCAGATGTTTCTTCGATCTGTTGGCTATGGCTCACATCTTACTGATTCTCCACCAAATGCAACTGATAAAGATGCAAAACATTGGAGGACTATTAACGATCGTGTGATGGCTGCTTTAGCCATTAGTGTTGAGCCAAATGTCAGGTTTTGTCTTGAGGATCACACTACAACCAAAGAGATGTGGGACTTTCTAAAGGCACGATACTAGCAAAGCAGCTCAACCCTTCACTATTCCACTCTCAACCAACTTCATCATTTGCAACAGCAAGACATGTCAGTTGAAGAATATTATGCTGCTTTCATTAAGCTACCCAGCCAATTAGATTCAATGGTGCCAAAACCTAATACAGCTTGCAAGGACTGTAGCAAAATAAGATGTTTCATTTTGTGATGGGTCTTCGATCTGAGTTTGAACCAATTCGTGCTCAGCTCCCCGGGCGCCCCACTCGTCCTACCATGGCTGAAGCACTGTCCGCTGTGCTTGTTGAGGAGACACATCTTCACACTATGGCTACTGTTTCTCCTATTCCTCAACACTCCATACTAGTCACACCTCAAAATATTATGATAGATGGCTCTTTTGTTTCTAGAGAGAAATCTAAAGAAAAACCAAAATGCAAGCACTGTGGTGGAAAAACACACACTGAAGATCGTTGTTTTCAGAAATATCCACATCTCTTGAAGGAGTTCAAGGCCAAGCGTGCAGCAAATCAGAAGGGCACTACAAGAGCTATTTCTTCGATCACTTCTTCAGTTGTACCTCCTAGTGCTACCCTAGCAGCACCACAATTGTCCACCCCTGTTGGTGCCTACATGTTTGGTGGCTCTACTGCTTCTTTAGTAGGTACTTCTATACCATGGGTTTGGGACTCCGGTGCCTCTTTTCACATGACTCCTGATAAATCTCAGTTGGTTTTATGTCACCCTCTTCCTAATAATCGACATGTTCAAACTGCTGATGGTAGAACTTGTATTGTTACTCATCATGGAAATCTTGCTACTTCTGATTTCACCGTTTCAAATGTTTCTTTTGTACCCCCAATTATCTATGAATCTTATGTCTGTCGGTCCGCTTACCAACATGAATTTTTTCATTGGGTTTGATCATACATCTTGCTTTGTTCAGGATCGTAACACCCGAACTCTTGTTAGTACTGGTCATCGCCATAAGAGTTCTTCTGGCCTCTACATACTTGATCGTCTACATCTACCGTGTTCTTCATCAACATCTTCACCACCACAATCTTTTGCTTCACCTATGGTTACTTTTCCACAGTGGCATCATCGTTTAGGTCATTTATGTGGTTCTCGTCTATCTAGCTTAGTTAAGAAGGGCATCCTTGGTAAAGTGTCCATAAATCCTTCTTTTGAATGTACTGGTTGTAAGTTGGGCAAGCAGATTCAATTGCCATATCCCACTAGTCTGTCTAGAACTAAAGCTCCTTTTGATCTTGTTCATTCGGATGTATGGGGCCCTGCTCCATTTTCTTCAAAAGGCGGTCACAAATACTATGTTATCTTTATTGATGATTACTCTCACTATACATGGATCTACTTTATGAAACATCGATCTCAATTATTATCTATATATCAGTCTTTTGTTCATATGATACATACTCAATTTTCATCTACTATTCGAACTTTCTGTTCTGATTCAGGGGGGAATACTTGTCAAATGCTTTTCATCAAATTCTTTCTTGTGAAGGTACTCTTGCCCAACTATCATGTCCTGGAGCTCATGCACAAAATGGTGTTGCTGAAAGAAAACATCATCATATCATTGAAACAACTCACACTCTTTTGATTGCATCTACCTCCTCATTTTTGGGCAGAAGTTGTCTCAACTGTTGTCCACTTAATCAATCTTCAACCCTCCTCTTATCTTTAGGGCAAGTGTCCTGGAGAAGTTCTACATGGATTCCCTCCTACCTATGATCATCTTCGTGTTTTTGGATGCAAATGTTATGTTCTTCTCCCTCCTCATGAATGCACTAAACTGACCGCTCAATCAGTTGAGTGTGTTTTCTTAGGCTATAGTCTTGAGCATAAGGGGTATCTTTATTATGATCCTTTTGCTCGTCGTATTCGTATTTCTCATGATGTCACATTTGTTGAGTCTTGTCCTTGTTTTCACTCAACAATCTCAAAATCGTCATCTTCAAATGACCCTATTTATTTTCTTTCATTACCTCCTATCTACATTAATTCGTCATCATCTTCCTCATCTACTTCACCTGTGGATTCTATTACACATTCACCTGATATTCACATTCCATCTGATCTTCTTGTTCCTTCACAATCTACACATCCTCCAATTGTTTTCTATTATAGTCATCATCCTCATGTTTCGTCAAATCCCGAGCCATCTCTAGCCTTCCTGATCCAGAGGCCAGTACCATTGTAATATGTCCTTGGACGTATGGAGATGTAGCAGCGGGGGATTGGGTGGTGGTTGGTGTAGGGAGGTCGGCACAGGAGAGGAGAGGGGCGGCGGCAGGGTGCTGGCGCAGGGAGCAGAGGGCGGTGACAGGCAGAGAGGAGGGGCGCAGGAGAGAGGGAATAAGAGTAGAGTTGTGTTATTTCACTACAAGAAAATCCTACATCCATGACAATCCACTTTTGGCATGGTCAATCCCAAAAACGTCATGGACACATTTCTGTAACAAATTTATGACGAAATTTTGTTTGTCATCTTTGTCGCGTCATAGATGTAAAATAGTGACGATTTTAAAACTTTCGTCATAGATAGAGTTTCATCAATGACGATTTTTGCATCGTCATAGATCTGTTTCAGCCGGCGTTCAAAGTACACGTGTTTGCTCCATAGGTCGACACGTGTCACGTTGTGAGGTCGCCACGTGGTTACCTGTGAGTTCGCCACGTGTTTCTGTCTGTGTTGGCCACGTGGTTCGCTAAGACGAGAACACGTGTACCACTTAGGCACTGCCACGTGTCATGTTGTGAGGTTGCCACGTGTCACGCTGTGAGTTCGACACGTGGTTTGCTATGACGAGGACACATGTCATGCTGTGACGTTGCCACGTGTATATATCCAGAAAATATCCAAAATTTTAAATTATATATATACATATATATACGTGTATATACGTACATACATATATAAATTTAATTTTTTTTATATATTTATATTATATATATAAAATATATTTATATTATATATATTATATATAATATTTATATTATATATATTATATATAATATTTATATTATATATATTACATATATATATACTATGCACTGTGCTCTCTCTCCTGGTGACACATGCATGCAAGTCTACATCTTATTATATAGACATTGCCTCACTCACTCCCACCTCTCTAACCGAGGTGGTACTAAAGAAGTGTGTGTGGTTGCATGTTGTTTGGCTGCAATGGGCTGCAATGGGCTCTCTTGTTGCTGCTTGTGCACGTTAATTTTTTGAATTTTGACAACTTCAAACCACTTTATGAAACCCTAGATGGTCTCAAATAGAAAAGTTTTGAATACCAAGTATGATTAACTCATCAAGATCTATATTAGTTATTTTGGTCAACTTTTCATTTGACAAAGTTTGGACAATTTAAATTTCAAATTTTTAAATTCTGACACCTCCAAACCAGTTTTTGAAACCCTACATGGTCTCAAATAGAAAAGTTATGAATACCAAGTTTGATCAACTCATCCGGATCTACATTAGTTATTTTGGTCAACTTTTCATTTGACAAAGTTTGGATGATTCAAATTTTGAATTTTTAAATTTTGCCACCTCCAAACCAGTTTTTGAAACACTATATGGTCTCAAATAAACAAGTTTTAAAAACCAAGTTTGATGAACTCATCAAGATCTACATTAGTTGTTTTGGTCAACTTTTCATATGACAAAGTTTGGACAATTTAAATTTTGAATTTTTAAATTTGACACCTCCAAACCAGTTTTTGAAACCCTACTTGGTCTCAAATAGAAAAGTTATGAATACCAAGTGCGAACACATGGTGGAGAAGTACCCATGTATGTTCAGTTTTGATGATGAGTGATTGACCAACACGTGAGTGTTTCAGTTTGAGTGCCTTAACCTAACCTCTGCGAAAGCAGAAACATGTGCTTGTCTATCGGCTTGTGGTGTGAAGGTGCTATGCGTAGTGACAGTGGTTAATGGCATAGAGAAGGTCGAGTAGAGGCTTGCTGTGCCGATGGACTGAGAGTGGTGAAGGGCGGAAGCGGGGCTCGGACTGAGGGACCATGGGCGCCGGCGGACTAGCTGTGGTGGCTAGTACTTGGCACCGACGAGTGCGAGAAGACATGGAGGTAGACCGAGTTGACCAAGTCAAGACGGTGGACGCGCGAGTCGAGCAGAGGCTCAGGGGACTCGGAGTCCGACCGGGCGAAGACAAGGTGGCTCGAGTCGAGTGGTTTGGTGGTTTGGGCCTCAAAACCATCCGAGGACGGTTTCCGAGTTTGGGCCTCAAAACTCGGGGTTCGGTAGTTGAGCTCAAAGCTACCGGTGGCGGGTTTCTTGGGTTTGGGCCTCAAAACCTAGGCAGAGCTTCCGAGGAAGCGGGGATGGCACGTGGCGGAATCCTAGAGGTTGCGTCGAGGTGACGGCAACTCCTGGCAGGAAGCGGGGTCGTCCATTCAAATCGAGGAAGATATTTTCTGGAGCTTGGACTGCAATCCTTAGGCTAGGTAGTTCACTCATGTACCTAGGGGGTCTTTGAGAAATATCCAAAGCCCCGTTAAATAGAGGATGAAGGGCTATCCTCATCCTCATCTCTTGCATTACTCTTTCTCCCACCTATTCCTAGGTTTTCCCTTCCCTAGTTTCTTCTTGCTTGAGATCCACCGTGTCACCAGTGTAAGAACTTGTGATTGTTGCGAGGAATCAGAGGCCGTAACCTCCGTAAGCCATGGTGGCTTCGATTTTGTGATCGTGTCCTTGTTTTGCTTGTGTTCTTCGCGTTTTGCTTTTTTCTCCCTCTTTTCTCGAGATGATTTCTCTTTGTAGGAAGTAGCTCTTGCAAATCCGTTTGAACCAAGTTGTCCGTATTCGTGAGGAGCATCTTTGCACCGAAGAAATTTCCCTCAAACCTCACGAGTGTGTAGATCGGGCGTTTTCCTTGAGGAGTTCTTCGTTTTGCTCCCTTTTTCCCCAAATCCAAGTGTTCCTGTGAATCCTGAGCGATGATTTCTTTGGGATTGCTCCCCAACTGTACACGGATCATGCTTACAAAGTTTGATTGCTGTTGTTGACCTTTTGGATCGGATTTGGAAAGTTTCGGTGAAGAGAAAAACAATTTTCGCGTTTCTGCGCTCTGTTCGAGGGCGTCGGAGGCTCTAGGGTTTGGCGTCGAACGCTCCGAGGGTTTTGCGTCGGACGCTGGTATGTGCTAACGCCAGCGTCCATCGCTCACATTGTCTGTGATTTTTGTTTTGGCGTCGGACGCTCTTCAGAGTCTGTCGCCCAGTGTCCGTCGCGTATTGTGCGCTGTGCAGTTCTGTTTTGCTCTCTGGAAGGCCGACGGACGATCTTCTCAGCGTCCGTCGCGCAGCGTCCGACGCCAACGGACGCTCACCCAAGCGTTCGTCGCCCAGCGTCCGACTGTCTGCTTTCTGCTTCTCCTCTGCAAGGCTTTCTGGAAGGTCGACGGACGATCTCTCAGCGTCCGACGCCTAGCATCCGTCGCCCTGTTGTCCAGCGTCTGTCGCCTCTGCTGCTCGCTGTGAGTTTCCGTTTTCATCGCGGTTTGTCTCGTTTGGTTCATAGCTAGCTCCTTTGTGTTCCTAGTACTTCTCCTAGAACATCCATCCACTTGTGGATCGTGAGCCTAGCTTGCTCTTTGGGAAGTGTTTGGGACAAGGGTCAAGATCTTTCGAAAGGAATTTTATTTGGCTACCTTTCACCCCCCTCTGGTCACCGATTCCGGTCCTTCAATTGGTATCAGAGCCGGTTAAGGATCAATCCACCTTACACGGTTCTTGATCCACGAAGGCGACATGGAGCGAGGTGCTGGTAAACCTCCCTACTTTGATGGAACCAACTTTGCCTATTGGAAGGTGCGCATGTCGTCTTACCTCGAAGGGCTTGACACAAAGATCTTCCAGAGTTTGAGTGGTTTTCAAGTCTCACTACGGCACGTGAGATCTGGCAAACACTCTTGAGATATCATGAGGGTAACACCCAGATCAAGTCCAGACTCTTCGACACGTACCGTAGAGAGTACGAAAACTTTTCTCAGTTAGCCGGCGAATCTGTTGACGGGATGTTCACTCGCTTCCAATCTATCGTCAACAAGATGCGTGCTAATCGAGCCAACTTGCCTTATGATGATCATGAGATGGCTATCAAACTTTTGTATGCTCTTGATCGGAAGGTGTGGGAGATGAAGGTGGCTGCCATTCAGGAGTCACCGGGCTATGATGCCCTGACCGTGGACGAGCTGTTCAGCAAGCTCAAGTCTTCGGAGATTGACTACCAGACCCGGGCCAAGCTTGAAAACCCGTCGAAACCATCTATGGCATTGGTTTCAGGCCCCGGTGGTACGTCTTATTCCTCCTCTGACCCTTCACACTCCTTGTTTGCTTTGTCTTTGATTTCTGTGACAGAGGAGCAAGTGGAGGCTCTTGGAGATGATGAGCTGGCTTTGGTCATCACCAAGTTCTCACGGTTTCATAACAACCATTGGAACCATCGACGTGGTGGCTCAGCAAAGGGGTGCTACCGTTGCGGTGGTGAGGATCACTTCATCGCAAACTACCCCAAGAAGGCTGCGGGCGACTTCACCAAGTGCAAGGACAAGCGCGAGCACCACTTCGAGGACAAGCACAAGCCCAAGGGTGGCTACCACCGAAGGTCCTCCAAGAAGGTGATCGACAAGGTGAAGGACAAGCACCGAGCCTTCCTCGCCTCCCTCAGCGACATCGATGCCTCCTCCGATAGAGGTGCTTCTTCAAGCGATGATGAGTCCAAGGGAAAGGTTGAGGACAAGTTCAACGGCCTATGCTTCTACGCTGACGCCAAGCACGGTGGCTTTTGCACCATGGCGATTGAAGAAGGCAAGGTCGGCAAGCGCAAGGATGGGCCCGACTACGACTACGACTCTGACACTCCCGAGGTACCACCCACCGTCGAGTCCCTCTCCCTTGAGATTGAGTCTCTGAACGACGCCTTGATGAGTCAAGATGCATTGCTCAAGCGTGCTACTGTCGAGAGGAACGACTTTAAGGCGAATTACCTTAGCGCGCTTCATGAGCTAGATTTTGCTAAGGCGTCTGTGTTGGTTACCAAGGAGGTAGAGTGTGATGCTTGCGCCATTCACATGTCTGATCTTGTCACTCTCCAGGACAAGTATGGCACTCTACTTGAGGAGGTCAGTGAGCTGAAGGCTAGGCCTAGCTTACTTGGTGCGTGCAAGTCTTGCTTAGGCTTGCGTTCTGAGCAGAATGGGCATTTGGCTAAGTTCTACTATAGGAGGAAGAGAGCTGATCAGAGGAAGTTTGAGTTGAACAACCGGGACATGTACCACCCACAAGTTGGGGTGCGTGAACCAGAAGTTCGGAGGCGCACTACTAGGCCTAGAGGTACAATGCCTCAAGGTGCTAGGCCTCAGGAGGTGAGACCACGCGGTGGTCGTGCCCGGCGGGGTACCGGTCGTGACCCATACGGCTATGGGCCTCGTGGCAGTGACTTCACTCCACCCTTCTTTAGCGGACCACGTTTTCCCTATCGTGGTGATCGCTATTCCCCCGTGGGGCAGGAGATTTTTGGTTTTTCTCCTAACCCATTCTTTGAGCAAGTAGGACAACACTGGTATCCTTCACAGTTTACTAACTCCAGTGTTGGTCCATTTGCTAACCCTATGTCTTTTTATTGATGTAGGAAGGAGGACTGGAGGAGACTTGGCTTGTGGATTCCGGATGTTCACGCCATATGACCGGAAGTGCCAAGTGGTTCTCCAGCCTCGACCCCGTGCGCCACACCGAGTATATCACATTCGGGGACAAGAGTAAAGGTAAGATTGTCTCCCGGGGGTCCATTCGAGTGAACTCTTCTTTTGTCCTCAAGGATGTTGCTTTGGTTGCGAATTTGCATTTTAACCTCCTGTCAGTTTCGCAACTCCTTGAAGATGGTTTTGAAGTGAGCTTTAAGACAAACTTGTCTCGGATTTTGGACTCTCGTGGTGAGCTTGTTTGCCGGATTTTACCTTTCGGGAAGGTTTTTCGTGTGGATTTTTCTATCTCTTCAGGACCTTCTCGTTGTCTTCTTACCGGTTCTTCTTCCGAGCTTTGGAAGTGGCATAGGAGATTGGGACATTTGAGTTTTGACTTGCTTGCAAAGCTTAGCTCAATGGACCTTATCCAAGGATTGCCAAAGCTAAAGTTCGTGAAGGATTTGGTTTGCCATCCTTGCAGACATGGCAACATGGTTACTGCTTCCCATCCTCCTGTGACTGAGATCATGACCACTCAACCCAGCAAGCTCTTACACATGGACACAGTTGGTCCAGCTCGGGTCAGGTCGGAAGGAGGGAAGTGGTATGTGGTTGTAGTCGTTGATGACTACTCGAGATACTCTTGGGTGTTCTTTTTGGAGAGTAAGGATGAGGATTTTCCACTTGTTCGAGATCTGATTTTGAGATTGCAAGATGAGCTACCTAAGAATGCCATGAGAGCTATCCGTAATGACAATGGCACAGAATTCAAGAATGCTCAATTTGCAACTCTTTGCTCTTCTTTGGGTCTCGATCACTAGTTTTCCTCACCTCACACTCCCCAGCAGAACGGTGTTGTTGAGCGCAAGAATCGGACCCTAGTTGAGATGGCTAGGATGATGCTCGATGAGCATAGGACTCCTAGGCGATATTAGGCCGAAGCACTCAGTTCTGCTTGCTATGTTTCCAATCGCATTTTTCTCCGAGCTTTCAAGAAAAAGACCTCTTATGAGCTGCGATTTGGGAGACCACCCATGGTAAGTCACCTACGGGTGTTTGGGTGCAGGTGCTTCATCCTCAAAAAGGGTGGTAAGTTGGATAAATTTGAATCATGGTCTTCTGACGGTATCTTTCTGGGTTATTCTACTCACTCTCGTGCTTATCGTGCACTTAACCTAGAAATTAACCGAGTGATGGAGACTTGTGAGATTACATTCGATGAAATTATGCCCTGTGTTTCCACTGCTTTTGAGCTTGCAGGTAATGATGAGGTGAACACCAGCATCTTTGTGGAGGAGGAGCAGGACGACGCCGATTGGGGTGATCCCGAGCTGACTCCACCGGCTGCCCCCATCGACCCTACGACGTCCACTTCGGCTCACGGTCCCAATCCTACGACTTCCTCTACATGGGGGTCGTTCGAGCAGCTTCCTCAGTCGGTGCCCATTGCACCTGAGGGAGGTCCAGCTGCTATCGAGGGGAGGCCACTTCGTCCATGCAGGCTCCCCGCCACATCCAGCGGCAGCACCCGCCGGAGAACATCATCGGCGACATTGACCGTTGAGTCACGCGGTCCAGGTCCTATATCTCTCACTTTGCTCATTCGGCTTTTGTCGCTTCTTTTGAGCCCCGAGATGTTGGACACGCCTTGATGGATCCAGATTGGGTTAATGCCATGCATGAGGAGTTAGAAAACTTTGAGTGAAACCGTGTTTGGGTCTTAGTTCCTCCACCACCTAGTTGTCACCCCATAGGTACCAAATGGGTTTTCAAAAATAAACAAAGTGAAGATGGGGTGGTAGTGCGCAACAAGGCTAGGTTGGTAGCTCAAGGCTTTTGTCAAAAGGAGGGAATAGACTATGAGGAAACCTTTGCTCCTGTAGCTCATTTAGAAGCCATTAGGATCCTTCTAGCTTTTGCGGCTTCTAAGGGTTTTAAACTTTTTCAAATGGACGTTAAAAGTGCTTTCTTAAACATCTACATAGAGGAGGAAGTTTATGTTAAACAACCTCTTGGTTTCGAAAATCCCAAGTTTCCAAGCCATGTTTTTAAACTTCACAAAGCTTTGTATGGTTTGAAACAAGCACCTAGAGCATGGTATGATAGGCTAAAAACCTTTTTGCTTGCTAAGGGCTTTAAAATGGGATCGGTAGATAAGACATTGTTTCTCCTCAAGCAAGGCAAAGACAGTCTCCTTGTCCAAATATATGTGGATGATATCATCTTTGGTGGTTCTTCTCATGCTCTTGTTGCCAAGTTTGCAGATCTTATGAGCAGGGAATTTGAGATGAGCATGATGGGAGAGTTGACCTTCTTTCTCGGGTTGCAAATCAAGCAAACCCGAGAAGGGATGTTTGTGCACCAAGGCAAGTACACGAAGGATATCTTGAAGAATTTTGACATGGGCGAGGCAAAACCCCTCTCGACGCCTATGTCAACCACTACTGCCTTGGATGTGGACGAGGAAGGAGAGGCAGTGGACCAGACCGAGTACCACAACATGATCGGGTCGCTTCTGTAAGTGACGGCGACCCGGCCGGACATTCAGTTCGTCGTCTGCCTGTGTGCTCGCTTTCAGGCGTCCCCACGGACTTCGCACAAGAAGGCGGTGAAATGCATCATGAGGTACTTGCGCTTCACTCCAGAATTTGGTCTTTGGTTTTCCACCTCTTCCTCTCTTGTGCTTTGTGGTTATTCTGACGCCGACTTTGCTAGATGTCGTCTTGATCGGAAGTCCACCTCTGGGACTTGCCAGTTTCTCGGGTCTTCTTTGGTTTCTTGGTCTTCTCGCAAGCAAACTAGCGTGGCACAGTTGACGTGCGAAGCTGAGTACGTTGTCGCGGCTAGTTGTTGCTCTCAGTTGCTTTGGATGATTGCCACTTTGAGAGATTTCGGTCTTGAGCTTACTAAGGTGCATCTGCTTTGTGATAGCACGAGTGCAATTAGTGTGGCTAAAAATCCTGTGCTTCATTCAAAGACCAAGCACATTGAGGTCCGCTTTCACTTTTTGCGTGATCACTACGAGAAGGGCGACATTGACCTCCGGCATGTGGAGACCCAAAACCAGCTTCCGGATATTCTCACTAAGCCTTTGGATCAAGCTGCATTTTCTCACCTTTGGGGTGAGTTGGGTGTTTGCTTTCCTTTTTAGAGGAGGAAAGTTTTTTGTTTCATAGTTCTGTTTGGTTCTTTTTGTGTCTTTTATTTTTCCTTCTTCTCTCTTGGTGTCTTGTCTGTGTTAGTTGGTGTCATTGCATTTTGCATCTCATTTGCATTTGTGATATAGTTCATTTTAAGCTTCATATCTATCGCTGATATAATGAATCTATGCTCTGTTTGAGGTGCTTTATGTGTCTATAGTGTTGCCTAACTTAGACTCTTTTTGATCTTTATGATATGCAATAGAGCTAAGTTAGAAAAGCTTTAAAACTGAATTTAATTTCCCCATGTCACCTCTGGAATGGCACTAGCATGTGTAGGCTTTTGAAGATCCTTCTTGGTTGTCTTGTATATAGCTTGTATCTATGGCTCTTCATTGTTTCATTCACTACCTTTGAGCACCATGATTAATATCTAAAATGAAATTGCTCTCTGTTTTGTGAATTGGAAAGATCGAGTTGGGTCTGCATTTTGAGCGCTTCACCGTGTGTTCGAGACTGCTTCCCATATGGGTCGATACTTGAGCGGTGTCTTGTATGACCAAAACCAGTGTGTCAAGTTCTTTGACTTTGCCCGGTTGCTAAGCAGTGGCATCACTTTGCAGACAACCACTCGCATACAACTCGTCATGTGCCTAACTCTGAAATTGGCTGCAAAACTCTGAAATTTGGAAAATTCATTCAGTTGGGTCATTGGCTTGTTGTATGAACTTTGCTAAGGGATAGTTTTACTTGCTATACATGAGATTGCTTTGAGATAGATCCTATCTTGTTTGCCATGTCTAGTTGTCTCTAGGAGGTGATACCCAATCCTTGCTCTCACATGATATGCTCTCTAAAATAGCTTCTAAAGTGATCTTGAGCTCAACCTGAGTCTTAGTTGGGCATTTTGAGCTTTTCCTATTCTCACAGGATCACCTCACTTAGAGCATCTATTCATTGTCTTAGCTCTAAGTATGAAGCTGTTGCACTCATTTTGCACTTCATGGCATTTGTGGTCGGATCTTGAGTTGTTGATGTTTGATGAGCTACATGTGTCAACAAGGGGGAGAGATGTGCATTTCATTCCATTTTCTTCCATCTACTTCCAAGGGGGAGCAAATGTGCTTTTTGAGCTTAATTGGTATGCTTAATTGGTATCTTTTTGACTTGTCTCTTTTCACCCGTTCCTGGTATCTTGAGAGTGTTTTCTCTTGGTTCTCCAATTGGTATCTAGTCCAGGGGGAGCTTTTGCTAGATGTGTTGAGCCTTTGCCTCTTCTGGAGGGTCTAGCTTGCTTTGTTTGGCTCCGACAGGTTTCGATTGCTTCTTGAGCATTAAGGGACGTAAGTGGTTTCAATTGATATCTTTTGAGCTCCCCTAGTGTTTAAATTGGAAGTCTGAGTTTTGAGAGCTATGATTGGTATTTTGGACTTGCTAGCGGTGTTGAGCCTGTTTTCTGCTTCTTCTTGAGGGCTAGTTTTGAGTGCCCATATGCTTTTGTTTGGTTCCAGTAAGTGGCTTTGTCATGAGGTGTTTTGAAGGATGCTTTTCAATTGGTATGATTTTTTTGCCTCTCTTTTAATTGGTATCATCTTTGCTTCTCTCAAGTGACCCCGTTTTGGCTTTGGTAGCTTTTTGGTCATTTGGAGAGCTTTACCTTGTGGCTCAAATCTGAAATGCACTTGTGTTGACAATGCACTCATCAAGGGGGAGATTGCGAACACATGGTGGATAAGTACCCATGTATGTTCAGTTTTGATGATGAATGATTGACCCACACATGAGTGTTTCAGTTTGACTGGCTTAACCTAACCTCTGCGAAAGCAGAAACATGTGCTTGTCTATCGGCTTGTGGTGTGCAGGTGCTATGCCAAGTGACAGTTGTTAATGGTGTGGAGAAGGTCGAGTAGAGGTTTGCCGTGCCGATGGACTGAGAGTGGTGACGGGCGGAAGCGGGGCTCAGACTGAGGGACCATGGGCGCCGGCGGACTAGCTGTGGTGGCTAGTACTTGGCACCGGCGAGTGCGAGAAGACATGGAGGTTGACCGAGTCGACCGAGTCAAGACGGTGGACGCGCGAGTCGAGCGGAGGCTCAGGGGACTCGGAGTCCGACCAGGCAAGGACAAGGTGGCTCGAGTCGAGCGGTTTGGTGGTTTGGGCCTCAAAACCATCGACGTCGGATTCCGAGTTTGGGCCACAAAACTCAAGGTTCGGTAGTTGAGCGCAAAGCTACCGGTGGCGGGTTTCCTGGGTTTGGGCCTCAAAACCTAGGCGGAGCTTCTGAGGAAATGGGGATGGCACGTGGCGGAATCCTGGAGGTTGCGTCGAGGCGACGACAACTCCTGGCAAGAAGCGGGGCCGTCCATTCAAATCGAGGAAGATATTTTCTGGAGCTTGGACTGCAACGCTTAGGCTAGGTAGTTCACTCATGTACCTAGGGCGGTCTTTGGGAAATAGCCAAAGCCCCGTTAAATAGAGGATGAAGGGGTATCCTCATCCTCATCTCTTGCATTACTCTTTCTCCCACCTATTCCTAGCTTTTCCCTTCCCAAGTTTCTTCTTGCTTGAGATCCACCGCGTCACCGGTGTAAGAACTTGTGATTGTTGCAAGGAATCGGAGGCCGTAACCTCCATAAGCCATGGTGGCTTCGATTTTGTGATTGTGTCCTCGTTTTGCTTGTGTTCTTCACGTTTTGCTTTTTTCTCCCTCTTTTCCCGAGATGATTTCTCTTTGTAGGGGGTAGCTCTTGCAAATCTGTTTGAACCAAGTTGTTCGTATTCATGAGGAGCATCTTTGCACCGAAGGAATTTCCCTCAAACCTCACGAGTGCGTAGATCGGGCGTTTTCCTTGAGGAGTTCTTCGTTTTGCTCCCTTTTCCCCCAAATCCAAGTTTTCCCGTGAATCCTCTCCAAATTGAGCGATGATTTCTTCGGGATAGTTCCCATACTATACAAGGATCATGCTTACAAAGTTTGATTGCTCTTGGTGACCTTTTGGATTGGATTTGGAAAGTTTCGGTGAAGAGAAAAACGATTTTCATGTTTCTACGCTCTGTTCGAGGGTGTTGGACGCTCTAGGGTTTCGCGTCGAACGCTCCGAGGGTTTTGCGTCGGACGCTGGTACATGCTGACGTCAGCGTCCGTCGCTCGCATTGTCTGTGTTTTTTGTTTTGGCTTCGGACGCTCTTCGGAGTCCGTCGCTCAGCGTCCGTCGCATATTGTGCGCTGTGCAGTTCTCTTTTGCTATCTGGAAGGCCGACGGACGATCTTCTTAGCGTCCATCGCGCAGCGTCCGACACTAACGGACGCTCACCCAAGCGTCCGACTATCTGCTTTCTGCTTCTCCTCTGCAAGGCTTTCTGGAAGGTCGATGGACGATCTCTCAGCGTCCGACGCCTAGCGTCCGTCGCCCTGTTGTCGAGCGTCTGTCGCCTCTGCTACTCGCTGCGAGTTTCCGTTTTCGTCACGGTTTGTCTTGTTGGGTTCGTAGCTAGCTCCTCTGTGTTCCTAGGACTTCTCCTAGAACATCCATCCAACTGTGGGTCGTGAGCCTAGCTTGCTCTTTGGGAAGTGTTTGGGACAAGGGTCAAGATCTTTCGAAAGAAATTTTTATTTGGCTCCCACTCACCCCCCCCCCCTCTGGTCACCGTTTCCAGTCCTTCACCAAGTTTGATCAACTCATCAGGATCTACATTAGTTATTTTGGTCAACTTTTCATTTGACAAAGTTTGGACGATTCAAATTTTGAATTTTTAAATTTTGACACCTTCAAACTAGTTTTTGAAACCCTAAATGGTTTCAAATAAAAAAGTTATGAATACCAAGTTTGATCAACTCATCAAGATCTACATTAGTTGTTTTGCTCAACTTTTCATTTGACAAAGTTTGGACAATTCAAATTTTGAATTTTAAAATTTTGACACCTCCAAACTAGTTTTTGAAACCCTAGATGGTCTCAAATAGAACAGTTATGAATACAAAGTTTGGTCAACTTATCAAGGTCTACATTTTTTCTATTGGTCATTTTTTCATTTGACAAAGTGTTAGAAAAGTTTAGTTCTAAATTGATAAGTCTCTCGTATAGTTTCATAAACTTTATATGGCATTCATAGTTTTGTGACTAATGTTTATAAACAATTTCTCAAATGGAAAATTGATCTATATAATAAATGTATATCTCAATGAGTGCTAACACTTTTGTACTCAAAAGTTATTCAGATTAGGTCATTTGGTGTCTAATTTGACAAAGCTTGACCAAGTCAAATATTGATTTTTTAAAAAAAATGATACCTTCACACCAGTATTTGAAACTCTAAATGGATTCAAATAGAAAAGTCATTAATAAAAATTTTGTTATACTCATAAAGATCTGCATTAGTTGTTTTGGTCAACTTTTCATTTGACAAAGTTTGGATAATTTAAATTTCGAACTTTTAAATTTTGACACCTCCAAACTAGTTTTTGAAACCCTAGATGATCTCAAATAGAAAAGATATGAATACCAAGTTTGATCAACTCATCACGATCTACATTAGTTGTTTTGGTCAACTTTTCAATTGACAAAGTTTGGATGATTCAAATTTTGAATTTTTAAATTTTGGCACCTCCAAACCAGTTTTTGAAACACTAGATGGTCTCAAATAGAAAAGTTATGAATACCAAGTTTGATCAACTCATCAAGATCTACATTAGTTGTTTTGGTCAACTTTTCATTTGAAAAAGTTTGGACAATTCAAATTTTGTGCGAACACATGGTGGATAAGTACCCATGGATGTTGAGTTTTGATGATGAGTGATTGACCAACACGTGAGTGTTTCAGTTTGAGTGGCTTACCCTAACCTCTGCGAAAGCAGAAATGTGTGTTTGTCTATCGGCTTGTGGTGTGCAGGTGCTATGCCTAGTGACAGTGGTCGATGGCGTGGAGAAGGTCGAGTAGAGGCTTGCCGTGCCGATAGACTGAGAGCGGTGAAGGGCGGAAGCGAGGCTCGGACTAAGGGACCATGGGCGCCGGCAGACTAGCTGTGGTGGCTACTACTTGGCATCCGCAAGTACGAGAAGACATGGAGGTAAACCAAGTCAGCCGAGTCAAGACGGTGGACGCGCGAGTCGAGCGGAGGCTCAGGGGACTCAGAGTCCGACCAGGTGAGGGCAAGGTGGCTCGCGTCGAGCAGTTTGGTGGTTTGGGCCTCAAAACCATTCGCGTCGATTTTCGAGTTTGGACCGCAAAACTCGGGGTTCGGTAGTTGAGCCCAAAGCTACCGGTGGCGGGTTTCCTGGGTTTGGGCCTCAAAACCTAGGCGGAGCTTCCTAGGAAGCGGGGATGGCACGTGGCGGAATCCTAGAGGTTGCGTCGAGGCAACGGCAACTCCTGGCAGGAAGCGGGGCCGTCCCTTCAAATCGAGGGAGATATTTTCCGGAGCTTGGACTGCAGTGCTTAGGCTAGGTAGTTCACTCATGTATCTAGGGGGGTATTTGGGAAATAGCCAAAGCCCCGTTAAATAGAGGATGAAGGGGTATCCTCATCCTCATCTCTTGCATTACTCTCTCTCTCCCACCTATCCCTAGGTTTTCCCTTCCCTAGTTTCTTCTTGCTTGAGATCCACTGCGTCACCGGTGTAAGAACTTGTGATTGTTGCGAGGAATCGGAGGTCGTAACCTCCGTAAGCCATGATGGCTTCGATTTTGTGATCGTGTCCTCGTTTTGCTTGTGTTCTTCGCGTTTTGCTTTTTGCTCCCTCTTTTCCCAAGGTGATTTCTCTTTATAGGGAGTAGCTCTTGCAAATCCGTTTGAACCAAGTTGTGCGTAATCGTGAGGAGCTTCTTTGCGCCAAAGGAATTCTCCTCAAACCTCACGAGTGCGTAGATCGGGCAATTTCTTTGCGGTTTTCTTTGTTTTGCCTTTTCCCCCCAAATCCGAGTGTTCCCGTTTATCCTCTCCAAATTGAGCGATGATTTCTCCGGGATAGCTCCCCAACTGCACTAGGATCATGCCTACAAAGTTTGGTTGTAGTTGGTGATCATTTGGTTGAGTTTTGAGAAGATTTGGCGGAGAGAAGTTCGTTTTCACGAGGAACAGTTTTCTGTTTGTGAGCGTCAAACCACGTTGCCCTCAGCTCCGGACCATAACAAGTGGTCCGGTGGTCTTGACTTTCCAAGTGTCAAGCAGCAAGGGGCGTCGGACAACCCTCCGGACCACCCAGCTTTTGAGCACCGGACCATTGCAAGTTGTCTAGTGGCTCTGCTGAGGGTTTCACTCACGCATCGGACGAGGCTCATTAGTCCGACGGTGAGCGTCGGACCAGGTGTCCGGAGCAGGGGAGCTTACTGTTTTTGTTTGGCTCAGTGGCTGGAGTGAGCACCGGAAAACTCTCCATAGTCCGACGGTGTGTGTCGGACCAGTGTCCGGAGCTTGGGTGCTCCCTGTGTAGTTTCTTTGTGGGCGTCGGACTTTCGAAAGGGAGCGTCGGACCAGTCCGACGGTCACCTACAGAAGCGTCGGACCAAGACTCCGGACCTTGTGCTATGGCCCGGTGGTCTTGATCAAGTTTTCCGACGGTCACTGTTAGCGCCTGTTTTGCCTAGGTTCCTACCCCTTTTCCCTAGGGGTTGAGAACTTGTGCTTTGGGGTTTCCGGTAATTTTCCTCCACTATCGGTGAGCTCTCTTTTCTCTGGTTTCGTCTGAGCACCCATCAACCGGGTTTGGCTTTTGGGAAGAGTGGCCCGAATATTTCAAGAGAAATTTGAGGCTCCCATTCACCCCCCCCCCCCCCTCCCCTCTGGTCGCCGTTCTCGGTCCTTCATTTTGAATTTTTAAATTTTGACACCTCCAAACCAGTTTTTGAAACCCTACATGGTCTCAAATAGAAAAGTTATGAATACCAAGTTTGGTCAACTTATCAAGGTCTACATTTGTTATATTGGTCATTTTTTTCATTTGACAAAGTGTTAGGAAAGTTTAGTTCTAAATTGATAAGTCTCTCATATAGTTTCATAAACTTTATATGAGATTCATGATTTTGTAACTAATGTTTATAACACTTTCTCAAATGGAAAAATGATCTATATAATAAATTTATATCTTGAAGAGTGCTAACACTTTTGTGTTCAAAAGTTTTTCAGATGAGGTCATTTAGTGTCTCATTTGACAAAGTTTGACCAAGGCAAATATTGATTTTTTTTTAAATGACACCTTCACACCAGTATTTGAAACTCTAAATGGCTTCAAATAGAAAAATAATTAATACCAAGTTTGTTATACTCATCAAGATCTGCATTAGTTGTTTTGGTCAACTTTTCATTTGACAAAGTTTGGATAATTTAAATTTTGAATTTTTAAATTTTGACACCTCCAAACCAGTTTTTGAAACCCTAGATGATCTCAAATAGAAAAGTTATGAATACCAAGTTTGATCAACTCATCAGGATCTACATTAGTTGTTTTGGTCAACTTTTCATTTGGCAAAGTTTGGATGATTCAAATTTTGAATGTTTAAATTTTGGCACCTCCAAACCAATTTTTGAAACACTAGATTGTGTCAAATAGAAAAGTTATGAGTACAAAGTTTGATCAACTCATCAAGGTCTACCTTAGTTGTTTTGGTCAACTTTTCATTTGGCAAAGTTTGGACAATTCAAATTTTGAATTTTTAAATTTTGACACCTTCAAACTAGTTTTTGAAACCCTACATGGTCTCAAATAGAAAAGTTATGAATACCAAGTTTGTTCAACTTATCAAGGTCTACATTGTTTATATTGGTCATTTTTTAATTTGAGAAAATGTTATAAAAGTTTAGTTCTAAATTGATAAGTCTCTCATATAGTTTCTTAAAGTGTTTGTGAGATTTATGATTTTATGACTAATGTTTATTAACACTTTATCAAATGTAAAAACGATCTATATAAAAAATGTAGATCTTGATGATTTCTAACACTTTTGTATTCAAAATTTTTTAATCTGAGATCATTTACTGTCTCCAAATCTTGTTAGTAGTAGTAGTTTATTTAAACTTAAAATTTAAAATAGTCAAACAAAGTTGTATGAAAATATGAATAAATTTATGGTAGTAAGACCAAAACAAAATGATAGACCTTGATTTTATAAAAAATTAGGAAAAAACATCATCACATTTGGAGTTAGTATGAGGGAGAACGATTAGTTACAAATTTTCGCTACAGATTAAAAAAAGAAATCACCCTTGTTAATGCAAATCACACTTGTTCATCATGAACAAGTGTGATTTTTTTTAATCTTTAACCAAAATTTGTAACTAGTTGTTCTCCCTCATACTAATTCCAAATATGATGATTTTTTCATAATTTTTTCTAAAATCAAGATCTATCTTTTAAATATGTTCATGTACAAATGTGACTAACTTTAAAAGAATATAAAATTTGAATTTCAAAAAATTGAAAGCTTCAAACTATTTTTTAAGCCCTAATTGGCTTCAAATAGAAAAGTTATGAATACCAATTTTGTTAATCTCATCAAGATCTACATTTGTTATATTGGCTTACTGTCCATTTAATAAAGTTTGGTCAATTCAGATTAAATTTTTTGAAAATGACAACGTAAATTCAGTTTTTGAAATAATAAATGGTCTTAACGTGAAAAGTCATGAATACCAAGTTTGTTAAACTCATCAAGATCTACATTAGTTGTTTTGGTCAACTTTTCTTTTGACAAAGTTTGGACAATTTAAATTTTGAACTTTTAAATTTTGACACCTCCAAAATTAGTTTTTGAAACCCTAGATGGTCTCAAATAGAAAAGTTATGAATACCAAGTTTGATCAACTCATCAAGATCTACATTAGTTGTTTTGGTCAACTTTTCATTTGACAACGTTTGGATAATTCAAATTTTGAATTTTTAAATTTTGACAGCTCCAAACTAGTTTTTGAAACCATAGATGGTCTCAAATAGAAAAGTTATGAATACCAAGTTGGTCAACTCATCAAGGTCTACATTTGTTATATTGGTCATTTTTGCATTTGAGAAAGTGTTAGTAAAGTTTAGTTGTAAATTGACTAGTCTCACATACTTTATTTCGTGGCTCATATTTTGTGCTTTTTATAGTTTAAACATCTACATATATTTTGTTGGGAATATGCCCTAGAGGTAATCATAGAGATGATGTATTCCTTGTATTCATGACATGTTATGAATATCCATTAAAGACAACTTGTATTGATTAGCAATTATGTGAATTGCTTGTGAAACTCTTTTACTTGTATGGTTATTATAAATGTTTTCCCTGATCGAAGTTCGTGCAAGAATGCACATGAATATTAGATCAGCACATTATTAGTTGATGACTATGTTTCACAGGTCATGGACATGAGATGTCAAACTACTAATGTGGGCACATGTAGGACATGGTGCTGGACAGACCCGATATGAGATTGTCTCTATACACATCGTGTACGTTATGTCCTTAGACCTAAGATTGTCGTATGTACTCAAGATGTGAAATGACCTACCCTAGGACTACCAAACGCTACTTCGTGACTGGGTAGTTATAAAGATAGCTTTCGGGTTTGTTAGGAAACATGTTGTGAGACATAGTCAATCAAGATGAAATTTTCCACTCTCCATATGAGAGAGATATCACTGATCACTCAAATGATTAGATCATAAAATGCATGGCCGTGCTTGGGTTAATTGTCAACCCACGAGTTGAACCAAATATCATGAGGCAAAGGAATGACATGTATATTGAATTGTGGTGGTTCGTCTGATATGGTCATAGCGTATGCATAGGAGTTGACACGCCTTGCTAGAGGCCGCTATCAACTATTGGTCGAGTAAGAGTACTTGGGCCATGTCTATGTGTGCGTGACCCCATAGGGTCGCACGCTTAAGGGGCTGGAAGCCTAATTCGGGTCGGACCCGAATTAGACTAGGTTTAGGGTTGCTAATGGGCCTCCAACGTGGGAGCTCATTAGGACGCCTATATAAGCAAGGGGTGGGCGCGAGGCAAGATACTCACGTTCTTTGGCAGCCGCTGTCACCCTCCCCACGCTCGCACCTAGTACTCCTCGCGGACCTAGCAGTCCAGAGGCATGACGCTTCTTCCCTGCACGTGTGGGATTCCTCGGAGGTGTTGCATTTGGAGCACAAGGACGAACCGCGAGAAGGAGACGTTGAGACGGACGACCTCGCAACTGCACGGCACTGCTACGACGTGCATGACTACATCAAGTCGCTTCCGCTGCACCTGTGCGTCTAATGGTAACCCCGTGATCTATAACTAGCACTAGTTCCTGGTTTATGGGGTAGAAAAATTTTGTTTTCTGGCTAGTGTAGCAACCTCATAACCCTACAGTGGTATCAAAGCCGTTAGTTGCCTCGTTATACATTCGGGTACGAGCATATGGTGATATGCGCGGTTTAAGATCAATCTCTGATCATGGTTCGTGATCTTGCCACGTTGGTATTGTAACGATCTACTCGTACCGGTCGGAATTTCGCCATCCGAGTTAAGTGATACATGTAAACCCAATTATGGTGACTTGGGGATCAATAAGATTGGTCTAATCGAACCTAGGTCAAGTTCCAGGCGCATACGATGCGCGGCGGCGACGGATTGGATCCGCTGTCGGAGGGGAATTTTGCAGAAAAGTGTTGTTCGGTAAAACGGCCATAACTTTTGCATACGACCTCGGAACGAGAAAAACCTTAAACGAAAATCGTGCGCCAGAAAAATTTCGCATTCGTCAACGATAGCCTTTGGCGGTTTCGTCGAAAATTAGATTTGTGAAAAACAGCTTGCAAAATTGAGTTTTCGACTTTTTAAGTTTAGACGTCGGAATCGGTTAACTCTGTTTTGCAGGTATTCGTGATTGGTATAGCCCTTATGTGTATGTGATGCATGTATGTAATTAATTCATGGCTTGCACGTCATGTTTAAGACAATATGGCTGGAGCCATAGATATTGTCCATTCAAATGTAATGGCCTGCGTGCCAATCTGTGATGTTCCTATCCGCGACCATGTAATTTTATCTCATTGTCCTGCGGTAGTGATAGATAGTCTTGGTGGACTCATCACGGAGGATGACATACTTCTATCATGGAGATGGCGATCACCATGATGAACAGATTGATAGAGATGGAGATCTCCAAAGGAATAATGGGCTATACCAAGTCAAATATGTGTTTATGTCGTTCTTACGATGTTCTACTTTCACGTGCGATAATGTTTTTGTCTACATATGCGGTAGTGAAGTAGAACGATCCCTCAACAATGTTTAAGTCATAATGCTTCCACAAACCTTGCACTGTCACTGGTTTTCCTTGACTAGACAGGTTTGTGTCGGACACTTACAAGCAGAAGGTTTGGTTACTTGAACAAGGTTATCCTAACGGTTAGGGACCTTGGAGCATTAGTTGTTGGTAACACAAGCATAGAGATGCCACCCAACAACAAGAGTCATATGTGATATGATTAGCAAGGAGTTGCTTATCGATCTACCATGTCTCCTAGCGGTGATGCTAAAGCTCACTAGTAGACTTGTTAGTTGCGGGTCTTGAATCACTAAGTTTCAATAGAGGGATATTGATTTTAGTGGGAGTAGATTCTATTAAAATTTTAATATGATTTACTCTGTCTTGGATACATTGTCTTAGTATTTTGCATTACTTTTGTTGTAGATGGCTCCCAGTAATCAACCATTTACTTTGCGTTCAATTCTTGAGAAAGATAAGTTGAATGGAACAAACTATGCGGATTGGATCTGCAACCTGAGAATTGTTCTCAGGGCTGAGAAAAAGGAAGATGTTCTAGACACCCCATTACCAGATGAGCCTGCTGATAATGCACCTGCTGCAGAGAAAACCGCTTACAAGAAAGCATGTGATGCTGATCTTGAAGTGGGTTGCCTTATGCTCGCTTGCATGGAGCCAGATCTCCAGATGCAATTTGATAATAATCATGCAGCGTATGATATGATCGTGGTGCTTAATGATATGTTTCAGACTCAAGCCAGGACTGAAAGGTTTCAATGTTTCCAAGGCTTTTGTCGAAACCAAGCTTGGAGAAGGCGTAGCAGTTGGCCCACATATGATCAAGATGGTTGGTCACACTCAGAGATTGGAGAAGCTAGGGTTCCCAATGGGCCCAGAGTTGGCCACTGATTTCATACTTGCGTCTCTTCTGCCTAGTTATGGGAACTTCATTTCGAACTATCATATGCATGGGGCGGAGAAGGGCTTGAATGAATTGTGCGGCATGCTTAAAACAGCAGAAGCTAATATCAAGAAAGGTGCTAACAGTAGCCATGTGATGGCAGTCCAAAACAAGCCTAACTTTAAGAAGGCTTGGAAGAAGAAGAAGGCGATGGCTAAAGATCAGATCTCTAAGCCAAACCGTCCTCGTGCGCCCAAGGCTGTTGGACAAGCTGCTGAAGCTAAATGCTTTCATTGTAATAGGAAAGGTCACTGGAAAAGGAACTGCGAGTTGTACTTGGAATCCTTGAAGGATGGCGGTGGTAAAGGTACTCCCGCTGCTTGTACACTTATTGTTTATGTTACAGACATTTTTCTCGTTGATTCTTATATTAATTCTTGGGTATTTGATACCGGATCGGTTTCTCATATTTGCAATACGATGCAGGGAATGATAAGAAGTAGAAGCGTGAAAAGAGGAGAAGTTGATTTCCGCGTGGGCAACAATGCAAGAGTTGCTGCGTTGAGCGTTGGGACGATGCAACTTCACCTCCCGTCAGGATTTATCATGGAATTGAATAATTGTTATTTTGTTCCTAGTTTAAGTCGAAACATTGTGTCACCTTCATGTTTGATGAAGGATGGTTATTCATTTTCGAGTAAAGACAATGGTTGTGTGATCTCAAAGAATGACATGTTTGTGGCTTTTGCATCCATTTTGAATGGGTTGTTTATTTTAAATCTTGATGATGAACCTATCTGTAATATTAATGCTAAAAGGCCTCGGCTTAATGAGTTAAGTCCTACTTATATGTGGCATTGTCGTTTAGGTCATATAAGTGAGAATCGCATGAAGAGGCTCTATTCAGATGGGCTTCTAACTTCGTTTGATTTTGAATCATACGAGACATGTGAGGCTTGCCTATTGGGTAAGATGACCAAGTTGCCTTTCACAGGTTTTCCTGAGAAGGCGGCAGACTTATTGGAACTTGTACATACTGATGTATGTGGACCAATGAGTACGACAGCTAGAGGCGGATTTCAATACTTCATAACCTTCATTGATGATTTTAGTAGATATGGATATATCTACTTAATGAAACATAAGTCTGAAACATTTGAAAAGTTCAAAGAATTTCAGAATGAAGTAGAGAATCAACGTGGCAAGAAAATTAAAGTCTTGCGATCTGATCGTGGAGGCGAATATTTGAGCCCTGAGTTTAGCAATCATCTAAAGAGTTGTGGAATTGTTCCACGGCTTACGCCACCTGGAACGCCTCAGAGAAATGGCATATCCGAGCAACGTAATCGGACTTTGTTGGACATGGTTCGGTCTATGATGAGCCAGTCAGACCTACCACTCTCGTTTTGGGGATATGCTCTAGAAACAGTCGCTTTCACATTGAATAGGGTACCGTCTAAGTCCGTAGTTAAGACACCACATGAGATGTGGACTGTTAAGAGTCCCAGTTTGTCTTTTCTAAAGATTTGGGGTTATGAAGTTTATGTCAAACGACTTATGTCATATAAACTAACACCCAAGTCGGACAAATGCTTTTTCGTGGGATATACAAACTTTAGGGTATTACTTCTACAACCGATCAGAGGGCAAAGTGTTTGTTGCTCGGAACGGTGTCTTCTTAGAGAAAGAGTTTCTCAATAAAGAGAAGAGTGGACAAAAGGTGTATCTTGAAGAAGTTCAAGATGAGCCAATAGGGGATAACTCTATGAGTGATGCTAATGTGGCAGAACAAGTTGAGATACCTGTGGCAAGAGAAACACCACCACTACCACGAAGGTCAGCAAGAATCCGTGAGGCACGTGGGGAAGTGTTGTTGTTAGATGATGATGAACCTGCGACATACGCAGAAGCAATGATGGACCCAAATTCCGAGGAATGGCAAAGTGCCATGAGATCCGAGATAGATTCCATGGGAGACAATCAAGTTTGGAACTTGGTTGACCTGCCTGATGGGGTTAAACCCATAGAGTGCAAATGGGTCTATAAAAAGAAAAAGGATATGGATGGAAACGTTCACGTCTATAAAGCTCGACTTGTTGCAAAGGGTTTTCGGCAAGTTCAAGGAGTTGACTACGATGAGACATTCTCGCCGGTAGCGATGCTTAAATCTATCCGGATCATTCTATCAATTGCTGCTTATTTCGATTATGAGATTTGGCAGATGGACTTTAAAACAGTCTTTCTAAATGGAAATTTGGAAGAGGACATGTATATGATACAGCCCGAAGGCTTTATTGATCCTAAAAATACTGGAAAAATATGCAAGCTAAAGAAATCCATGTATGGATTAAAGCAAGCATCTCGGAGTTGGAATATTCGTTTTGATGAAGTGATCAAAGGGTTTGGCTTTCGTCAGAATGAAGAAGAACCTTGTGTTTACAAGAGGGAAAGTGGGAGCGTTGTTGTATTTCTAATCTTGTAGGTGGATGACATACTATTGATTGGGAATGACATTCCTATGTTGCAATCCGTAAAGACTTCACTGAATAATAGTTTTTCTATGAAGGATTTAGGAGAAGCAACATACATTTTGGGCATTAAGATCTATAGAGATAGATCAAAGAGGCTTATAGGATTAAGCCAAGATACATACATTGACAAGGTGTTGAAACAATTCAACATGGAACAATCCAAGAGAGGGTTCTTGCCTATGTCACATGGTATGCGTTTTAGCGAGAAGCAGTGTCCTACGACAGCTGATGAGTAGCAGCGCATGAGTAAGGTTCCATATGCTTCGGCCGTTGGTTCCATTATGCACACCATGATATGTACTCACCCAGATGTCTCATATGCTCTAAGTGTTGCAAGCAGGTACCAAGCTAATCCAGGTGAGAGTCATTGGACGCTTGTTAAAAACATCCTTAAGTACTTGAGAAGGACAAAAGATGTGTTCCTAATCTATGGAGGTGAGGAGGAGCTCATTGTAAATGGTTACACCGATGCCAGCTTCCAAACTGACGTGGATGATTCACAATCTCAATCAGGTTTTGTGTTCACAATAAATGGTGGTGCTGTAAGCTGGAAGAGTTCCAAGCAGGAGACGTAACCGATTCTACAACAGAAGCTGAGTACATTGCAGCTTCTGCCGCTGCAAAGGAAGGTGTTTGGATGAAGAGGTTTCTCATTGAGCTTGGCGTGGTTCCAAATGCGTCTCGCCCATTGAATCTATATTGTGATAACAATGGGGCGATAGCATAGGCTAAGGAGCCTAGGAATCACCAAAAGAACAAACATGTACTGCGGAAGTTTCATCTCATTCGAGAGTTCGTCGGTCAAGATGAGATCAAGATGTGCAAAATACATATGGATTTGAATGTTGCAGATCCTTTGACAAAGGCTCTTCCACAGCCCAAGCATGAGGCGCATGTGAAAGCTATGGGTATTAGATATCTTTGAGATTAGCTCTAGTGCAAGTGGGAGACTGTTGGGAATATGCCCTAGAGGTAATCATAGAGATGATGTATTCCTTGTATCCATGACATGTTATGAATATCCATTAAGGACAACTTGTATCGATTAGCAATTATGTGAATTGCTTGTGAAACTCTTTTACTTGTATGGTTATTATAAAAGTTGTCCCTGATCGGAGTTCGTGCAAGAATGCACATGAATATTAAATCAGCACATTATTAGTTGATGACTATGTTTCACAAGTCATGGACATGAGATGTCAAACTAATAATGTGGGCACATGTAAGACATGGTGCTGGACAAACCCGACATGAGATTGTCTCTATACACATCGTGTACGTTATGTCCTTAGACCTGAGATTGTCATATGTACTCAAGATGTGAAATAACCCACCCTAGGACTACCAAACGCTACTTCATGCCTGGGTAGTTATAAAGGTAGCTTTTCGGGTTTGTCAGGAAACATGCTGTGAGACATAGTCAATCAAGATGGAATTTGCCACTCCACATATGAGAGAGATATCACTAGATCACTCAAATGATTAGATCATGAAATGCATGGTCGTGCTTGGGTTAAGTGTTAACCCACGAGTTGAACCAAATATCATGAGGCAAAGGAATAACATATATATTGAATTGTGGTGGTTCGTCTGATATGATCATAGCGTATGCATAGGAGTTGACACGCCTTGCTAGAGGCCGCTATCAACTATTGGTCGAGTAAGAGTACTTGGGCCATGTCTATGTGTGCGTGAGCCCATAGGGTCGCACACTTAAGGGGCTGGAAGCCTAATTCGGGTCGGACCCGAATTAGACTAGGTTTAGGGTTGCTAATGGGCCTCCAACGTGTGAGCTCATTAGGACGCCTATATAAGCAAGGGGTGGGCGCGGGGCGAGATACTCACGTTCTTTGGCAGCCGCTGTCGCCCTCCCCACGCTCGCGCCTAGTACTCCTCGCGGACCTAGCAGTCCAGAGGAGTGACGCTTCTTCCCTGCACGTGTGGGATTCCTCGGAGGTGTTGCATCTGGAGCACAAGGACGAACCGCGAGAAGGAGACGTTGAGACGGACGACCTCGCAACTGTACGGCACTGCTGCGACATGCACGACTACATCAAGTCGCTTCCACTGCACCTGCGCGTCTAGTGTTAACCCCGTGATCTATAACTAGCACTAGTTCCTGGTTTATGGGGTAGAAAAATTTTGTTTTCTGGCTAGCGTAGCAACCTCATAACCCTACATATTTTTGTAAAATGTGCGTGCTGCACACAAACCACATCAGCTTGGGTGGTGTTAGTGTGCTTAGATCTCATCTACGTGTATGTTAACAAAAAAATCCACTTCCATACACAAATATAGAAGTGACGTACTAGTAAGAGTTTGTTTTCTCCTCTACTAGGTTGCAGGATCGATCTCAACTTATGTAGATAATTTGGTATTTTATTTTAAAAAAAACCATGAATAAATTTGGGCGCGAATGAGTGATGAGGCGAACGATGTTGCCGCCTGGTTAAAAAACCACGAATAAATTTGGGCACGAATGAGTGAGGAGGGGAACGATTTTGCCGCCAGGTTATATGAAGTAATTAAACTCTAATAAAAAGATAAAGTTCTCTCCTCCTAACATGTGTAAACTTATGTCCTATTGGTTAGCACAACCGCTTCACAACTCAATGGTGTTGAGTTCAATTCCTAGGCACCCCAATTTTTTTAGCAAATTTGAGATTTTTTATGATGAAAATAAAAAATGGCAGGTGGGACCTCGACGTTGGAACTACTGAGTTCCACATCTATGACAAAGTTTAGAGCATATGTGTGATGATTTTTTTCCAATTCGTCATGGATGAACAAGTGGGTTGACAGCCAAACCAATCATTTATGACGACATGCATAATTTCGTCATTGATGACCCTTGTTCCGTGACCAAAATTGAGATCGTCATCCCCAAAACGTCATAGATGTAGGATATTCTTGTAGTGTTTCTTGATCGCAAATAGAGTACATCTCCCTATATTTATAGTCCCTAATGGACTTGACTTCCAAGCAACTATCTAAAGGTTTCCTTATAGATTGGATCCCTTCTTTCCTAATCTCTTATTGTTCCCTTAACAAACTGTTTCTAATCTTATTATAATAAGATCTCTTCTACTCTAATATGGAAACCAATCAGAGAGAACGAGGGTAACTATCTAGAAAAGGAAAGAGGTGCGGCCTCCTGCCGGTGCGGCCTTCCCCTCGCGCAGGCACGTGCTTCCCGCGCCATGCGCGCTACCCCCCTACGGGGCGCCTTGTAGTCCGCCTGGGCCACCTCCTGCTCATCCTGGGCCTGCTCCCTGGGCCTCGCCTAGCCCATACATTAGGCATATGACATATCCCCCCCCTGTCCCCACTCAGCGCGTCATCGCGCTGAAATGTCCAAGAAGTGACACCATCTACAGGGAGGACCTGTCCAGGCCGAATTGTCACAATGTGGATGCGGAGGAGGCCTTCAACTGGGTCGTGGATGATGATGTTGCGCCGAGTGCGGTGAAGAGCAAGCTCAAAGCGGTAGAGAAGGTTGTCGATGTAGCCGTAGAGGTAGTATATGTTGTCGTTGTTACCGCCGATGGTCCCAACTACCTGTACACGAGCAGCCAAGAGGAGATCTCGCCCAACGGTGCCGCCAAGACTAAAAAGAGTGGTAGTACAAGGCGGAGCGGTGAAGTTGTAGATGCCATTGTTGACGTTGGCGGCAATGGTGACAGGAGTCTAGTGCCAGATCGTTGATGGCGAACGGGTTGGTGGAGAAGTTGTCAAGTCCAGCATCTCGCCGAACATAAAGTGGCCTGACTCGAAGTCTGTGGGAGAGAGCGCTGATGATGCGCGTCGGCGTTCATGGCAATGAAGACTCCATCCACATGGAAGATATGGTTGCCTCCTGCGTCGAGGAAGAGCACCGTGACCACAGACAGTGCTCTGCCTTTCCAAGGTTGGACAAGGAGGATTCCCGTTGGAGTAGAGTTGATGGCGCTTGACGTTGGCGTCGACTGGCACCCGAGGGCCAATAGTATCGCGTCGGTTGGTCCCTCCCGCTGTAAGACCTGCAGGATAGCACGAAGTAGTGTCGATGCAGCTGGTACATAGAGCCGTCCATCGAAGAAGAGGAGGCCTTGGTCTAATGACCATGCGGGAGCGGCTGTCCCGTTGTCGATGGTGATGGCGATGCTACGAAGGTTGCGTTGCTGGAGGATAGCTTGGCGAAGGTCGGTGAAGACCGGGGTACTGATGGAGCCGAGGCTGTCGAGTGTGTTGGGCCGCCGAGCCCTGCTGGCACGGAGCCTGATGTCGTGCAAAGATGATGCTAGCGTCGGTGATGGTGGAGCGCGAACTGGTGGTTGTTGGCGCTGATGGCGGGCGGTGCTGAAGGTGACGATGCGGCCGAGGTTGTGGTAGTGGAGCTCCATGGTGGTGAAGTCCCACGTCACGCGCCCCAAGCTAGCGAGCCAAGGCGTGTCGAGGATGACGTCGATGTCATTGCCGATGTCGAGGAGGTAGGCATCGATGTCGAAGACCTCACCAACAATGCGGAGGGTTACGTCGAAGGAGGCCGCCCGACAAGGGACCTCATTGCCGCTGCCGATGAGGATGGCACTGGAGATGCGTTGCTCGCGAAGGCCGAGCATGCGTGCGACGCTGATGTCGATGATGTTGTGGGTCGCTCCTATGTCGACCAAGATATGCAGGCCTATGCCCGAGATAATACCTGTGAGGTGCATAGGTGGAGAACCATCCACTACTGACTGGGTGGTGCCGATCATCATCATGAGGGTGTCGTCAGTGTCGTCGGTGTCGTAGTCGTTAAGCATTGTGATGTCGAAGAGGTGCTTGCACTTGTGGCCACGGGAGAACGGCTCATCACAGTTGAAGTAGAGGCCAACTTGGCGGCGTAGCAACATCTCTTCTACCGTCAGGCGCTTGGAGGGACGACCTGCAGGAGTGGTCGTGCACGTTGTGGGGGAGGTCGTCGTTGCCGGTGCAGAAGTCGATGTAGATGATTTGAAGGGCAATGTCCGGGAGGCCACCTTGCCTGTTGGCTGCTTGTTGGAGTCGGTGACCACCATGAGTCGTCGTTCGTATGCCCTGGCGAGGGACATCGCCATCTCCATGTCCTGCGGGTTCTGTAACTCCACATCTATTTTCAGTGACTCCAAGAGGCCAGTTGTGTAGATGTTGACTTGTTGTTGCTCGTCGAGGGTGCCAGCACGTGTGACGTGTGCCAAGAAGTGCTCCGTGTAGTCGTCCACTATGCTAGTCTTGCGCAAGGAAGCTAGCTCGCCCAGCGGGTTGCGCCGAGTTGGCAGCCCGAAGCGTTCGTTGATGCAACGTGTGAAGTACAACCAGTCGGTGATCTCCTTGTCCTACGAGAGGCGCATGTACCACTGTTGTCGGTGCTCGTCAGATGGTAGGATGCGTACCATACCTGATCATGGTCTGACGTCTTCTGCCCTTTGAAGAACTGCTCACAGCGGTTGATCCATGTGATCGGGTCCTCCTTGCTGTCGTATGCGGGGAAGGAGAGCTTGTGGATGCGCGGCTCGAGCCCGGGGAAGGGCTAGTTCGTCAGTTCAGACGGCGGGAGCTCCGTCTTGGGCTCCTCCTTGAATATGTCAAAGAGGGTTCCCTCGAGGATGTCAACGATCTCTGGGATGGATGCCGAGGAAGCCTTCTCCTTCTGTTCTTTGAGGAAGGCACGACCGGCGGTCTCCATGGCTCGCTTGGCGGCAAGCGTCAACTTTGACATGGTAAGTTCCCGGTCCTTCTGAAGTTGCACAGCGACGTCCTCAGATGCGGTGCTCCCCTGCTCGATGGTGGTCAGGCGGGTGGAGATAGTGGTGAATTGCTCCTAGATGACGCTGAATTTGGTGTTGACGTCCTTGACGAGGCTCTCCATCAGCTTCTGGAGGTTGGCGAAGTCGGTGTTGGACGACATGGTGTCGCGGCAGGATCTTGCTGGTCTCCGGATACCAGATGTAATACGTCCTTGGACGTTTGGGGATGTAGCAGCGGGGGATTGGGTGGTGGCTGGTGTAGGGAGGTCAGCACAGGGGAGGAGAGGGGCGGCGGCAGGCAAAGAGGAGGGGGCGCAGGAGAGAGGGAATAAGAGCAGAGCTCTGTTATTTCTTGATCACAAATAGAGTATATCTCCCTGTATTTATAGTCCCTAATGGACTTAACTTCCAAGCAATTATCTAAAGGTTTCCTTATAGATTGGATCCCTTCTTTCCTAATCTCTTATTCTTCCCTTAACAAACTCTTTCTAATATTATTCTAATAAGATCTCTTCTACTCTAATATGGAAACCAATCAGAGAGAACGAGGGTAACTATCTAGAAAAGGAAAGGGGCACGGCCTCCTGCCGTCGCGGCCTTCCCCTCGCGCAGGCGCGCGGGAGGCGCGTCGTGCGCATGACCCCCCTACGGGGTGCCTTGCAGTCCACCTAGGCCACCTCCTGCTCGGTCTGGGCCTGCTCCCTGGGCCTCTCCTAGCCCATACATTAGGCGTATGACAACCACAGATACTTCTTCCAATGATTCCTCTTCTAGTGCGGACCAACGTTATAATCTTAGAAATTGTGCCACCATTCATGCACCTGACAAGCTTAGTTTTATCACTGTTGGTACTGTTAGTGAACCTTCTTCATATCAAGAGGCTTCTGGTATTCCAGCTTGGGAGTAGGCTATGTCTGAAGAACTTGCAGCTTTGGAGTGTACTTATACTTGGGAGGTGGTTCCTTTACCTACACATGTTGTCTCTATCACATGTAAATGGGTGTATAAAGTTAAAACCAAAGCTGATGGATCAATCGAACGATACAAAGCTCGCCTAGTTGCTCGAGGTTTTCAGCAATCTTATGGACGTGACTATGAAGAGACCTTTGCTCCTGTTGCTCATATGACTACCGTTCGAGCTCTGATTGTTGTGGCTGCTATCCGTTCATGGAATATCTCTCAGCTAGATGTTAAAAATGCATTCTTCATGGTGATCTAAATGAAGAAGTCTATATGCAACCACACTCAGGTGTTAGGGTCCCTGATGGTCATGTTTGTCGTCTTTGTCATGCTCTTTATGGCTTAAAGCAAGCACCTCGTGCATAGTTTGAACGATTTACATCAGTTGTTAAAGCTGCTGGTTTTACTCCTAGTGATCATGATCCTGCACTATTTGTCCATGTTTCTGATCGTGGATGCACATTACTTCTGCTTTATGTGGATGATATGTTGATTACTGGTGATGATAGTGAATATATTGTCTTTGTAAAGGAACGTCTTCGTGAACAATTCATGATGTCAGATTTGGGCCCTTTGAGCTACTTTCTTGGCATAGAAGTCATAATGACCCCTCAAGGTTATTATATTTCTCAAATATCTTCAAGATTTGTTAGCTCGATCTGGTCTCTCTGATAATCGGACTGCAACAACGCCTATGGAGCTTAATCTTCAGCTACGACCTAATGATAGTACACCCCTTGCTGATCCTTCCAGATATCGTCATATTGTTGGCAGTCTTGTTTATCTTACTATAACAAGGCCAGACATTGCTTATGTTGTACATATTCTTAGTCAGTTTGTTAGTGCCCCCTCATCGGTTAATTATGTACATTTGCTTTGTGTTCTAAGGTATTTGCAAGGGACAACATCACAACGACTTTTTTATGCCAAATCAAGTCCACATCAACTACATGCTTACTCTGATTCTACTTGGGCAAGTGATCCTATGGATCGTCGTTCTGTCACTGGCTATTGCATCTTTATTGGTACTTCTCCCATTGCAAGGAAATCAAAGAAATAGAGTGTTGTATCACGCTCTAGTGCTGAAGCGAAACTTCGAGCTCATGCAACTACAACTGCTGAGATAATTTGGCTTAGATGGTTGTTGGCTGATCTTGGAGTTTCATGTGTTATCTCCACACCACTTTTGTGTGATAATATGAGTACTATTCAAATAGCAAATAATCCAATTAAGCATGAGCTAGCCAAGCATATTGGTGTGGATGCATCATTTCTCATATCTCATTGCCAACAATCCACAATTGATCTCAAATATGTTTCATCTGAGCTTCAAGTGGCAGACTTCTTCACCAAGGCTCAAACAAAGGAACATCATTGTTTTTATCTTGCCAAACTCAATGTGTCTAATTCTTAGTTAGGATTCACATTGAGTTTGAGGGGGGTGTAAAGGCCCATAAGGCCAGTCTGGCTCATAAGGCCCATGGCCCAAATGCCTATTGTATACATATGTATGTGTATGTGACTGGAAGAGATGAGAGATTATTTTCCATATTCCAGACCTTTCTAGCATTATGATCTAATAAAATCTTTGGGCTTGGCTCTTTGGATCAGATGGTTATGGTTAGAAAACACTCAGCTGGACAAACCATGGGCTGCCTTCCTTGTTCAAGTGCAGGAGCCAGTCAAAGCTCTCTTTGCTGCAGCAATGAACACAATTGTGGGACATGGAAATACCAGTCTGTTCTGACTGACAATTGGATCCACGGCTTGTCCCTTGCTGTCCTAGCTCCTCACAATTTCACGTTGGTCCCGAAACGGCATCGAAATCGACGTAAAGTTAGTGAAGCGTTGCATGAGCTTCAATGGACTCACGACATCCGGGGTGCTCTTAGTGTCGCTGCTCTTGCTGAGTTCATAGGAATTGTGGACCTGCTGGAGGAAGTGCAGCTATTGTCGGGCGTTCCAGACAAGCATCAATGGAGATTCTCAGCTTCTGGACAATATTCACCAAAATCAGCTTGTTATACCTTCATTGGAGCAGCGCATTTTGAACCATGGGAACTCATCTGGAAGAGCTGGGCTCCTAAGAAATGCCAATTCTTTATCTGGTTGGCAGTTCCCAAACGTTGCTGGATGGCAGACAGACTTGCGAGAAGAGGACTACCCCACCCAACCTGTTGTTTGCTCTGTGATCACGTCGAGGAGGACATCCAGCACATCCTCATTAATGGTACCGTCTGCGTTTTCGCTAAACACTGCGGACACGTCTTTTGAGGATTTGTGAATCAATATAGACAAGCTGGCACCTCCTGTCTTCAGAAAGGGAATAAATTGACGAGCAGACAACTTTGTATGGAACACAAGTGCAACTTGTATGGCCTGATCTTCATTCTTTTTAGATAAAGTATAGTTAATATTCAGCTTGTCTACGTAGAGTAGAATCGAGTCATTATTACATAATTGCAGCATTCAAACACACGGACCGAGTCCTTACAAGAAAACACTAAACTCAAAGTGACACACAAAAGTTTAGACTATTAAAGACCAATCCGACTAGTAGATAACCACCCATTTTGACGCGAAGAAGTGTAAGACGGACTCTTCGAGGAGGCCACAGACATAGACTAGTACATCCCTATATTCCTCATGGCGTTATAACTGCGCCCACACCCAGGCCAATGCGTTTCCCTGAACAATACCTGCAAGAAAGATTTGAGTCGGCAATTGTCAAAAACGACTTCATTTCTTGTAAGCCATATATGCCCAACATAATGACGCTGCTATAGTTAATAATAACAAGTTTGGTTTGGTTCTTCCCAAATTACACCAACGATGAAAAATATCGTACATGTTTATTTGTCTTAGTATCCCAAACACTAAGTGTATAACTCACCACAAGAAATTACATATGCAAAACTGAAAAAAAAAATGTTGAATAGACTCTGGCTTGTGACAGAAGCAACGATTCTTATCTCCATTCCAATTTCTTCTAATGTGATTCTCTTTAGTTAAGATAACACCTTTTTTTCAAATACCACATGAAAATTTTATTCTTAGTTAGTAATTTAGCATGCCAAATTTCTTTAGACACTCTAACACCACTACTAACCAAGGCAGCATACATTGATCTACCTGAGAAAAAACCTGATGACCGTAAGGACCAAATAAACGTGTTGCGGCCTTCTTGCAAGTTCAATATTGATAACCAAGAGATAATCTTGTTCCAATTCTCTAAGTTATTGCCCACTAAGACTCTTCTAAAGAGACATTTAACGGTGTGGTCTGAATACTGGAGCATAGGTAAAATTGATAACTATCGTTGCATGACCTGATGGAGAGATAGCGCATCACGAGATCTTACACCCATGACAAACTACTGAGACATCCACCCTTCCATGCACTGACAAAACCAGCCCACACAATCATGCCGACACGAAGTGGATGAACCAAGGTTCAGTGTTCTACAACCCCCTCAGGAGTCGAAAGAATGAAGATGGCAAAGCACTCATGCCTTACCAAAGATTCCAAATATTCTCTCTATGAGAGGAGAAGAACACACACAAGGTGGTTGTAGTTTTACTCAAAAGACTCTTCAAATGATGGATTATATGGTGTTTTTATAATAAGAACAACCCTCCTAGTTGGGTGTGAACATAAGAATAAGTGAAAATTGATCTTGGTTGAGAAATTGAAGGGTTTTCTATCATTCTCACGCAACCACCAACAGCAAGTGCAGCCTCCACTAAAATAGTCATAACTCCTAGCTTCGAAGTCCAAAAGATACACCGTTTGTTACGTGATATGGATTAAGGAGGCAAAAATGTGACCTAATTTTGCAGGTATAGCTATAGCAAACCGTTGAGGCACGTAATGAGGTTAGCACACCCTACTACTATACCACAACCTATCTATAGCGTCCTACGGACGGTCGCTATAAGTCAATATAGCGACCTACGGACAGTCGCTATAAACATATAGCGTCCAACTTGGCCGGTCCCTATAATTGACGTCGCTATAAGTTTTAGCGTCCGACCATACTTATAGCGACCGACCGTCGGACAGTACATTAAAGATATGACGACCATCCGTTCGACACTAATTATAAACTTATAGCAACCAATGATTTGACAGTACATATTATATAGCGTCCAACTGTCTGACGCTGTCCGTGCAAAATTAACAGCATAATTATACATTAACCTTAGGATCAATACTAATCATACAATCAAACATACAATCCATGAGCCATAAAGTCACCAATTCCATTTTGGATAATACTGAATCATTACAATGAAGCTCATCATAGCTCACAATTATATTATATCCATAAACATTTGTCTTATATAATTTTCCACAACTTGCACAAATAAGTTACATGGCATCAAGATATATGCATAGCTCATAATGCTTGCACTAGTTGCACAACTTACGTCCTCATGGTTTGCTTGCACTCATTACAAAATGATTCATCACTTAAGTCTTAACAAAAGCATTTATCTATAGTTAAGATTTCCAAAATAATGCTAGCTATGTTCACTTCCATCCAACTGCTACCTAGCCATTACCTCCCACCTGAAAAAAAAACATCAATCAATGGTACAACCAAAAACTTGACCGGTACAAGAAATGGATAAGAACTATAATAGAGTATGCATAATTGGTAGTACTTTTCAATTACTCTACAATTCTAACTAAGTTGAAGGAGAAGCAACATCGAAATGCAATTAGTGCATAGAAGCACACTAGCTTCGTTTCAAGTTGGATAGAAACCTGTTAGCTTCAGGCAGCAAGTCCTTGTATGTCTATTCATAAGTAGTTAAGTACAAAGTGAGGAAATAGTGTTTTTCTATCCTTGTCTTCATGGAGGTGTGAAAATATGAGTAGCTTCAGGCAGCAAAAAAACAGACTAATACAATGCTATATTTCCCCAAATTTCCAAAACATAGGTTATTCTGAACCTAGTTGTTACTGTTTATACAACTTTTTTTAGCAAATAGTTTATACAACATTAGTTTGACTATTGCCAACTTATTTTACAGTTGATCCATATCTGCCCTGGTCTACACTAAATCAGCAAGCATATAACAAAATAATAATTAGTAACTGTTTGGAAAGTAACTATAGAGAGGAGGAAACTTATACTTACATAAACAAACATTTTAAAAAGGACAAAGGTATACCTTCTTCATGTGCAAGTTGCCATTGTATTTGCAATTCATATCAAAGGAAAATCTGCTCTGAACCTACGACAAAGTACAAAATAATGAGGCTACTTGGTACAGCCTGAATGTACAACCTTGATTAGATGAGAGTGATTTATATATGAGTATAAATTCATTTAAAGAAATTTGAGCACATCGATATGCTTAGCAGTTGTGTTCTAATATAGCATACTTGTTGAGCCAGGAAAGATTGAGCTAAAACAAATGGATACATACTTGATTCAACTTATCAAAGGAGAAATGAGACAATACCTTGATTGGGTGCTGTGAGTAGTGCTTATAGCTCAAGCACAGCAGCTTCAGCACAATCTTCTTGGTGGTCTTGGCCTCATCACATTTGTCATATCCCAAACAGTGCAGACATTTAGAATCTAGTCATTTAAATTCGACATAGACATGCAGCCAAATATACTAACTAGTATGTAAACCTACTGCACAACAGAAGACTAAAAAAGGATAACAAAAATGAAAGAAAATAGAAAAGTGGAGCTATCCGATTATACATGTAGCCTTCACAACAGAAGACTAAAAAGGATAACAAAAACACATCTGGTGTCTGCACCACCAGGAGCGCACCTAGCACTTTTTAGAACAATGCGTTAGTTAAAATATAGGATCTCGTGCTCACTATCTAGTAAGTCATACAGGGGATCTCAACCAATTGTGTGATTCCATAGTTGTTGACCCTCTAGGACAGAGCATTAAATAAAGCTACAGCCCCGAGAATATATGGTTTAAGCAGAGGGATACTGATCCACTATCAGTGCTAACACAAATAAATGCATAATCATTTTCTAGAAAGAGCTTTATGGTGCCAATTTCATTGAATATGCTGATGACTGTAACATCAGTTAAAAGGATTAAATTATTCATATCTCAATGTTGGTTTCTTTTTGCTTCTTCAAAAATCAAGGTAGAAGTTATTTGGACGAATCATTTTCTTTTACATGTGAGGATTCAGATCAGGCCAGCATTGCTCACGTTAAACCATATATGAACTATACCAAATTTTGGGATATAACTCTATGGATAATTTATGTATTATCCAAATTGTAGCTTTGATAATATCAGTAGTATTTCCTATTTGGTAAAACACCTCTAATTCCTATTCTGGACTTCACTGAAGAAGAGTCATCTTTCAATTTCTAATTATAAGCAGTGACTGCTTGAACAAGAAAAGATATAGGTCAGGGTTCCATAGTTGGCATGATGGATGCTGTAAACACAAGGTTATGCCATCAGAATGCAACCTTCATTATTCCACTTATCTAACCTTAACTTAACTTTTACAGTTCACCTTTATCTAATTTGATCACTAATGTAGACCCCCACTTGCATAGGGTTGTAAGAAAACCCATTTTTGCAAATCAAACTAATCCTCGCTCGATCATGCAGGGCAGGTTGAATAACAGAGCAGCAGACACACCTCCAGGCCTTCTCTTTCATCAGAAAACAGATAGGCTACAAGACAAAGACTCCAGAAACATCCAACTCAACAACTAACTATTCAACTATGGACATACATCAATTTCAAAACACACTGAAAGCATATTAGCCATAACTTGGGTTTCTGTAAACTATTTCAGATAACACAATACCCATGCAAGTGAAGCTTTTCCACGCTGACAGTCTCAGCCCAATACAGCAGATTAGAAGTCAAGTAATATCTGACAGTGTGAATCAGTCATTTTTAGTTTCTTTTATTATTTTGAGTCCATACTTGTTTCGTGAATACTACAACCAACACTAAATTTCTTTCTGGTTACATGGTCAGGACTCAGGAGTCAGGGCCAAAATAAAGTGAATAAAGCAGAGAAATTTTCACCGCCACATTTCAAATTCAGACATTTATTGAAACCAAATAGTCTCGTTCCTATGGTTAAAATAGTGAGTCCAAAACACACATGCATGTAACTTAAATGTCCCACTCAAATCAAATATTTTCTACAATCTGTAGAAACTTAGACAACATAACACTAATCTAACAAAAGAAAGTTCGAAATGGTGCAATTATTAGACCAAAAAAAATGTAAGCAGTTCCTAAGAGCAGAGTTGTACACTAAGAGCATCTCCAGCAATAGCTCTCAAACCAGAGTCCCTACTTTTCATTTGAGAGCTTTCCCTATTTTTGAGATCTTTGTTTTCTAAACTGAACTCTAGCGGGAGCCCCAAAACAAGACCCCCACTTCTCACTTGCTTCTATTTTCCCATGTACTAAATACATATGTATTTGAGAACATCACACTATATAACAATTTATTTAAAATGTAACTCTAAAGCATCATACTTTAAAGAGACTTTTCCATGTATGCCATTATAAAAGATTGCAATTTCCTACAAGCCACTGGAAAGTTCAAACTGTTATAGGTGTCATCGTCCGAAACTTTTTTGCCCACCACGCCATTCCGTCCATGTTCTGTTTGTTTTTCACGGTTTGGAAGTACTGACAAGTGGGTCCGGGCAGTCAAAATGTCCTTGTTACCCCTCTGATCTCTAACATGTCGCTCTCTCACTCTCCACCTCTCTCTTTCTTGTGCGTGCCGCCGAGGGAGCTCCCTCGCGCACGCGCACGCGGCGGCCGGGCAGAGCTTCCCACGCGCGCCCACGGCAGCAGTACGGCGCGCATGGCCGTCGGCCGGGGCGAAGCTCCCCCGCGCGCACGGCCGGGGCGGACCTAGCCGAGGCGCGTCAGTCGGGGGCAGTCCGACAGAGCTCACCCGCGCACGAGCCCACGGCGGCCGGACCGGAGCTGATCTCCCCGCGCGCGCGCACCCGCGGCCGCCAGTGCAGAGCTCCCCCCGCGCGAGTGTTCGAGATGCTGAGCGACGAGGACGACGACGACTGTCGGGTCTTCAGCTTCCGCGACGACGCGGCGACAGCGTTGGTGCCTGTGCCGACGCCGGGCGCCTCTCCCCCGCGTAGGCGCAGGCGCAGGTGCTGCGGCTGGCGGCGGCGGCCGCCGCGGGCAACAGCAGCAGGCAGGGGAAGAAGCAGGGGCAGCAAGCGCGCGTCGGGACCGTGTCGTCGTCTCCGGCTGACAGCGCTGCTGCTGCCCAGGTGGACCGGCGCGCGAAAATAGCAGCTAGGCGGTTCTATGAGCAGCTGCGCACGCAGAGGAGCGCGGCGTCCACCCCTGACTACTACGGCTAGGCGGCCGAGCCCCTACGGCGCATCTCCTCGATCCGTCACCGCTGGCATCGCGTAGCACTGTCTGTCTCGGCATCGATTCGACAATGCAAGGACGCCACCGTCCGTGGTCCGTTGCAGTGTCAGGCAAGCTGAATCATGTATGTGTCAGGCAAGCTGAATCTTGTTCCCTTCTCCGGGCCCCGTCACCGTCCTGCCTGCCTGTAAACCCAACCGCTGAATCATGTATGTGTCCGTTCACGTGTTGCGCTGCACGTACTAGCTGATGAATCGTCTCGATCTCTGATTCGGTGTTTTGTGATCGCCAGTTCCACTTCCAGCACAGGAGGTAGGTCTACTGCAGCTAGGTGCATCACCGTTGCCGGCCTACAGCACACCGATTTGCAAGGGTTTCAGCTGGGCGAATAGATGATTTGAGGGCATTTTAGTCTTTTCTCATCGTAGTTTGACACCATTAGTGATAGTTAGTGATAGAAATGGACGAAATGACGTGGTGGACAAAAAAGTTTCGGACGATGGTACCTATGATAGTTTGAACTTTCCAGTGGCTCGTAGGAAATTGCAATCTTTTATAATGACATACATGGAAAAGTCTCTACTTTAAATGAGCATGCTAGGATCCAAAATAATTCACACAAGTGCTTCTGGATGACCATGGGTCAAGATTGTATCTCACCTGCTAGGCTGCTACTGTCCGAATGCTAGCTACAGAAACAAACAAAAAAAGGCTAAAAGAATTTGAGATTACGTCTCACCTGTATTAAATCCGGCCGGCTGTAGTGGTGGAACGGTCACGAGAAGAGTCGCGGGACCCTCTCCCTAGTCATGGCCACCGCTCGGAGCTGCACGGGGAGGGCCTGGGAGCAGAGAGATCGCCGACCACTGATAGGATGATTTAGCGAGGACGAAGAAGATGGGATGGGCCCGACAGACTCCAATTTTGGAGTCGCAGCTTCTGCGTGACAAAGAGGCAAGTCGCTAAATCGATTGAGGTCTTCTTCCTGGAGATGCGAACGGGGAGGCAAGGGAGAGCGGAGACTATGGGCGGCTTGGGTTTACCGTATCCAATGGCGGCGCCGACGAGGGAGCCCGCGGCGGACTCCCAGGCGAAGCGGAGGAGGCAGACCCCTGGGGCCGCGGTGGCTGCGGCCAGCGGGCTCGGATTCCGCGACACCGCGAGGCGTGTCAGGATCGGGTTTTTTTTTCGCGAGGTGCGGGTTGGAGGTGCGGCCGAGGCAGCGGGCCCCCATCCCCTGCTGAGGGGACTCGTCGGAATCAGATCCGGTGGTTTCGCCGTCGGAGAAGGGATCAACTTCCGACCTCGGGTCCCCGCCGCCGCCCCTCGCCAGAGATCTCCCCCTCGCCATGGCTGCCGCTGTCTGGTGTCCGTGTCCCTGTTCGTGTTCGCGCGCGGGTGGCGGCGGAGAATTGGCGTCTGGAAAAAAGCGGTTAGGATTTAGTGCTTCCATTTGATAAGTGGGTCTTCAAAAAAATAACGTTTTAGTCCTCTATAAATGGTAGGTGTGAAATCAAGGGAGTTGGGCGCAATTCAATATGGCGACCGACCGACGGACCAGTTAATAATATATAACGTCCAACCGTCTGATGCTAAACAAAAATAAAAATAGCGATCAACTTTTAGGCGAAATAGTAAGATATAGCGTCCGATCGTATGTCACAAACCTATACCGGCCAATTGTCCAACGCTATTTTGGTATTTTTAGCAACCCTTGGTTGGACGCCAGTTTGGGTTGTGGTATAATACAAGCATTTCAAAATTATGTTCCTAACACCCAAAACAATAGGTGTGAAAGATTCAAGATGCACAAGAGGCGGGGTGAATTGGGCTTGTTTTAAATTTCTAAAGCAAATATGAAAACCTATCAAATGTCAATCACCCCTAGTGCCTACCGGTTGTGTGTCCTAGCTAGAAAGCGGTAGCTGTTGGTATTTCTTATAACTATTGGATAATCCGTAAGCGCACAGATTATACAGTTGTAGCACTTCACCTAGGAGTATTCCAAGGTATTGTAATTTATATTATCCCAAGAGAAAGCTGGCTAGAAATGCTAATTAGAGAGATATCCTAGAGAGCACCTCAACTTAGTACCAACTAGTAAAAGGGGATAAACGATATATGTGATAGAAAGGGGTTGATGAATGAAGAAGCTACGGTAAAAGATACTTAGAATGGACTAGATAAACTAGCTAGGTGGGGGGACAACGAGAGAGTATAGAGAATCCTATGTACTTCGCTCTACTTCAATATACTTAGTCAATTAACTAGTCTAAACACTATAGTTTGTCTCCTAGTATAGTCTCATATGGGATATTAACTATAATTTGACTTAGCTTAAATAGGTGAATTTCTTGTGCACCAATTGAGAAGTTGAGGGGAGGTTGACTGGGTGCCACACACGCGCCGCCGCCGCCGAGCCGAGCCGAGCTGAGGCGTGGCGTGGCGAGGCGAGGCGAGGCGAGGCGTGGCATGCGTGCGTTATGTTAGGCGAGGGGATAGAACAGTAGGAGGATAAAACTCCTACCGGACCGCGCCCTCTTCTTACGGGGGTCTTACCTTTTAAGAACTTGCCTATAAACACATGGTGAAATACAAAAACTAGACAAGTCTGTCACCTCTTGCTAGCTACCACAACACAATTCGTGCAGCAAGCGGTAACTAAGGATAAGATGATGTATAAGCACCACGTTTACACACAACTTACTACTCTGACTATGATTAATAATCAAAGCACCCTATGACAGGCAATGATCGCATACATGAAAGGTCACAAGGATCACAGACTATGGATGTAAAGGCTATTAAAGAGCAAAAGCATATAGCAAGACTATATCTAGTATAGAAATGCTCAAATTAAATACTAAGTAAAGTAAAGAGAAAGATATATATTGAATAAGATAAAGTCTTACAAAGAAGGAAAGATACACGAGCTATACCAGAATTTCTAGAAGACAACTCCGAAAATCCCGAGCACAGCTCGACTCAACTCTAACTCCCACACTAGACTAACTCCTAGAATAATCTAAGAAATAAAGCTTGTAAGCTTCTTCACCATGTGTAAAGAAGAGGGTGTGACTCTCTATTTATAGTAGGGGGTGGAGTAGGGGCTACTCCAGTGCCACGTCAGCGATCCAGGGCCTTCCATCCTCCACCCTTGGATCAAACCGTCATAGAACCGACCAAGGAGTGGATGGTTGTGATTTCCATCATGTGTGGAGTGGTATGTCGGTTGGAGGGACCCAAACGACCTATAGAGGCGGTCGGTCGACCGTCCCTATGGCCAGTGGGCCCTCCTCTGGCCTCCTGGTGGTGGTCCCACAGTTAGAGACCAAGTGGACCCTGGTAGGCCCAGATGGGGGGTCGGCCAAGCCCCCCTTGGGGCTCCGGCCCAACTCAGTCTCCCAGCTGCTGGCCCCACCTGTCATGGATGTTGTGTGTTGATTATGAGATGGTTGTTATGTTTATCTCCTTGGTGTGGGTCCATGGATCCATGTGCTACACTTGTGAGTCGTTGAGAGAAAACCCAGACTGATCCAACGGTTGGAAATCACTTTGGCATGCTTCTCTTTGATCATGGTCGAGAGGGGAGCCAAATGGGCCCATAGGGTGGTCGGTCGCCCCCCTATGTGGGTCCCACTGGCTCTCCTTTGTTTCATTTGTTCATTTCTGCACTCAAACACTCATGGACATGTGGAACTGGTTATTTGATAAAATATGCTCATGATGTGTTTGTTTATCCTTGATCCTTGGGTTGGTGGTAACATTTTAACTATGTAAAATATGGTCATAATTTGTGCCAACAAGATCCCCCAAGCTTAACTTTTGCTCGTCCCAAGCAAACAATCAAACTTAGCTCGATGGATCAGGAGTTGCTACTATGCTTCATATTTCAACAGTACTAAATCTACAACAATCATACTTCTCTTTTGAATAGAAAAATTAGCAATAAAGACTCACCCATATTACCTTAGTCCTTCATGGGGCTTATAGCTTTATCCTTTGTCTTGAGAGGTTGAGAGATAGAACAACGTGACTTAAACACTAGTTTTTTCATTCTTTCACAAGTGTCATATTAGAGGTTTTGCAAGATTTTGTAAAAGAAAACTTAGTATTCCTCAAATAGTACTCTCGAGTCGCTCATAAGGTGTATGATTCCTCACCAAGGCATATAGCAAAGTTTGCCTTTCTTCATCCTATCTCTAAAGCTTATGTGGAGCTATAGGTAGGGATCAAAAGATGTAGCAAACTTACCTGGCATATATTGTAAAGTCAAATTCCGGACCCGAGGAGAGAAGTGTCATACTCTTAGATCAAGATATGCAAGTGTGTGGAAATGATGAGTGTATGGGTGTCCCAATCTTTCGGTGGAGATAGATAACTTCGATTTGACTGGAACGACGTTCACGATCCGACTACAACTATCCAAGGACGTTGCGCCTTAGCGATCGATACACCAATTCCAGCGGTTGATCACGATCTTGCCGATCACAACCAACCAAACCACTAGGGTTATTCCTGCAAGCAATCGAAGAACAAGCAAGAACATGTAGAACAAGCACTCAATTGCAAATAAGAGATGAAGGTTTAAATTTGATACTCATGAAGGTGGAGTTCCGAATCAAGTAGAACGGATGGTCTAGTCGACACACGTGTCTACAAGGAAGTAGCAGCAGCTAAACTTTTATCTAAACAAAACCCAATATGTTTGTGGCACCTCTAGGGGAATATAAGGAGGAGGGAGGACGATCACAAGTGTCCTGGTGTTGTCCTACAACCCTAGGATGAGTCCCTAATGGACTCAACTTGATACACGGGCCATCGGCCCAAAATAGGGTGACGCAGCACCGTTGGCAGAAAAGATCTCGGTATTAAACTGTCTACTGCGTATGCATCTGATAGGATATATGTACGAGTCCGGACCCATTGGAAAGTAGACTTGATAAGCTTTCCAAAAAGTGTTAGAACATCCCAATCGGAGTCCGTATGAAATCGTGGCAACCGTCGCAAGTTTGGACTCTTCTACGGTCTGAATTGAACTTCCAAAACGTGTTGAACTTGGACTCTTTGTTTCCTTGGATCCAAAGTGACGTGGTGGCCTGGTGGAGGACGTTAGGAACACTTGAATTTGGTCCCCAATCAACTTCATTGATCATCCATGCTTTGCATATGCAATCTAACCCTTCCTTGATCCATGTAAGCAATTCTGAAAATGACAATATACACACTTTGTGGTGCAACACCAATTCATCAAATGTAACAATAATAAACCTCATATAGAATGGTTTCACCTTTGGTATAGAAGTGGTTGGCATGGTCATATCTAAGTCGGTGATGTCCTCATCATTCTTCCTTTCTTAACAGCAAACCGTCCTCGGTTTGACCACTGTGGGAGGATGTGGTGTAGGTAAAAGCAATCCGTGCTTCCCTTCTTGATTGTTATCCTGTTTCTTCATAATAAAACTAGAGAAGCTCGACATGACATGGTTATAGTTATTGCATATCTCTAATTGATCACATCTTTTTAGAATAAAAAAAATTGCAGAACTGAACAAATGTAAATTCGATGTACCATATACTCCTCTTTACAATTATATTTTCCAATAGCATGAAAACTAACATTAGAAGAACATGGCATGTCAAATGTACCAATCAGTTTACTCTGCAAATAGCTAAGCTCACAAAGATCGTCAAATTCAATGTACCCCATTGTATGTATCGATGACAACAATTGAGCTTCTTCTTTTTCATTTAAAATATGAAAAATATGTTGGAATTCAGCACTCATTGATTTAGAATTTTTAGCTTTATGCAGTAGTTGTGGTATGGATATAAGTAATTCATTATCACACAACTCTTCATTGTCACATGAAATATCAAGCATATGAAAGTGTGACAAAGAAAAATCAGCGTTGGGTTCCACTATTGGTTGATCTAGGATATCAAGATTAGTGGATAAATGCAGTTCAACTAAAGCATGCTCATCTTGATTTACGTTACAACCATCTAACTTACCTTTGATGCTCTTCTCAAATGGTGTTCATGTAGCTAGATTCATGCTCTCCTTTAATGTTTCACCTCCAATCTCAAATTGATCAATGCCCATTGGTATATTGGCATCCGCTTGCTGCAAATTGTTAGTAATAGGAGAGACACATGCTTCTATAGTATTTATGAGATTCGTTTTTTTGTGTTATTTCAAAGTCACAAGCAAGATCAAACAACTCACCAAAAGTCTTATAATGTTTATCAACAAGTAAATTATGAATTTGCACATTAAGACCTTGCAAAACTCTATGTTCTAGAAACTCGTCGTTTTCTTCAAAGCCACAATGTAGCAAACATAATTTCAGTCTATCTAAGTATTCTGCTACAGTTTTGTTTTCTTGTTTTATAGATTGCAATTTGTCATACAAAATATCAGAATAATAGCTAGGAACAAAAACATCTCTAAAATGTCTTTTTATATCTTTCCAAGATTTAGAAGCTTTATCAAATCTACAAAGGTGTTTCTATTCAGTTAAAGCATACTTAATAAGAACACTTGAAGCAATGCTAACCTTTTGTTTTTTAGATAGATCATATTTTTTAAATTCCTTATCTACATATAGCTCCCATTCAATATATGTATGAGGATCATAGTTTCCTTCAAAATAAGGTACTACAGATTTTATTTCATCAAACCAAGCATCACATACCTCATGAGCAGCATGATTATCACTTGTCATACCCCTAGCAAAGTGATTGGAATAGGCAATCTGATCATCTCCAATTTCTATGTAGATTCCTATCATGATTAGAACAAAACAAAAAACATACACAATAATATTTCTGCTCCTATCAACTATTAGGATGTGGTTGTTGTAATTCACTTACTCTCAACCTGTGCAAACAAACTCTTACAAGTTCTTACCGACCAAAACAAGAGGTGGCAGCAACCAACAAGTCGGAAACCCTAGAAATAGTGTATCGATATCGTAGCAACAACACCTGTAAAGTTGTATCTGGATATGTGGAGCTATAGGAGGGCTAACCAATAATGTGCAAGGAAGTACTAGCACCACATTAGTTGCAAAAGCAAGTTGAGAGATCGTTCAACGATAGTACCGTGCTGGTCCTAGGCTAGACAGTGCTAGAGATGCGAGCCTAGACACAAACAAAGTCAAGGTACAACAGAAAAAGGCACAAGAACAACACACTCTCCTTTTCCTCCTCTCTTGTTCTTCGATTTTTTTCTCTTTCTTTTTTTCTTTTCTTTTCTTTTCTTTCTGGTTTTTCTTCTTCTTTTCTTCTACTTTGCACAACTAGCAAGAATCTGAATATTAACAAATCAGATTTCAGTAAAACAAATTACAAAGTGTTTCTATTTATTTTTAGGAAACAACAAGAAAAGAACTAGCAATACAGATTTGTCTGTGTGTGCCCAAATCAGATTTTCACGGTGTAGAGAAAAAAATATCGGAGATGGATAGAATGCAGCAAAGGTGTATATGAAAACAATGATTGCAATGGAGATATATATATGATGTAGTGGAGATATATATGGTGATGGTGATGGCAGCGGATACGTGGAGATAGATATGGTGATGGTGATGGCAGCGGATATAGTGACCAAAACGTGACAAGAACTCGAAACTCTAAAAGCCTAACCCTAAGACCAGCAACTCGACTCGACCGATGCAAACCAAACTCAACAAGTTTGAACTAATCAGTACTAGTAGAAGGCTCAAAAGGTCCATGGGATCATAGGAAAACGAATCTACTATTTTTTTGTTGGCTTTTGCTGGACTATAGGAAATTAAAAGCAAACTGAAATCTCTCACCGATGAAACCTTGCTCTGAATACCACTTGATGAGTGTATAGGTGTTCCGATCTTTCGGTGGAGATAGATAACTTCGATTTGACTGGAACGACGTTCACGATCCGACTACAACTATCCAAGGACGCTGCGCCTTAGCGATCAATACACCAATTCCAGCGGTTGCTCACGATCTTGCGGATCACAACCAACCAAACCACTAGGGTTATTCCTGCAAGCAATCGAAGAACAAGCAAGAACAAGTAGAACAAACACTCAATTGCAAATAAGAGATGAAGGTTCAAATCTGATACTCATGAAGGTGGGGTTCCGAATCAAGTAGAACGGATGGTCTAGTCGACACACACGTCTACAAGAAAGTAGCAGCATCTAAACTTTCATCTAAACAAAACTCAATCTGTTTGTGGCTGCTCTAGGGGAATATAAGGAGGAGGGAGGACGACCACAAGGGTCCTGGTGTCGTCCTACAACCCTAGGACGAGTCCCTAATGGACTCAACTTGATACACGGGCCATCGACCCAAAATAGGGTAACGCAACACCGTTGGCAGAAATGATCTCGGTATTAAATTGTCTACTGCGCGCACATCTGATAGGATATAGGTATGAGTCCGGACCCATTGGAAAGTAGACTTGATAATCTTTCCAAAAAGTGCTAGAACGTCGCAATCGAAGTCTGTATGAAGTCGTGGCAACCGTCGCAAGTTTGGACTCTTCTGCAGTCCGAATTAAACTTCCAAAACGTGTTGGACTTGGACTCTTTGTTTCCTTGGATCCAAAGTGACGTGGTGGCCTGGTGGAGAACGTTAGGAACACTTGGATTTGGTCCCCAATCAACTTCATTGATCATCCATGCTTTGCATATGCAATCTAACCCTTCCTTGATCCATGTAAGCAATTTTGAAAATGACAATATGCACACTTTGTGGTGTAGCACCAATTCATCAAATGTAACAATAATAAACCTCATATAGAATGGTTTCACCTTTAGTATAGAAGTGGTTGGTATGGTCATATCTAAGCCGGTGAGATGATGTCCTCATCAGGAAACATGGTAAATGATCAACACTCCTATATGTGGATTATCTCTCTTTTCTAAAATTATTTTAAGACATATCTATCTTTTTAATTTTTCTATGAGCTTTGAAGATGCTCATATTTTCATTTTTTTAGAAGAGAGCTTTGGAATGCTCATAAAGATTAGGACTTTAGAATGCCCTTGGATTTTTCATAATTTTGCATAGTCTATGTCTCATTTACTAGCACTATCCTAGAGAGAGTTTTTCTACTTAGAGCATGGAGTATGAACTATGTGGAAATGAAGGTATGTTTTTGCGTACTTCCAGTGTAGAAGCAGCATATATATGTGGCGTGTACGTGATCTTGATCTTAGGAGCATGATAAGTCTCTCAACAAGGGTCACAAAACTTGACCAAACTCAACACAAAGCAAGCAGCTTATGTAGAAAGCTTATGTCATGGAGAAACATGTATGACTTTGGTAGGAATTTTCACCATTGAGGAACAACAAAGTGTTTTATCATTTTAATAAACTAGTGAACATGCACGTGCGACACGCACGTGATTATAGCTATATCCTTTTAGCATTATGTCCAAAGTTATTTGTTGAATATAAAATAGAATTAATATATTATTTTGCTCCAAAAGGAAGCTATAACAATATACTTTTATGACAAACAATTGGATACAATATTGAAAATTATTCAAGTACATAATGTTAAAGTAAACAATTACAATAAATGAAAATAATGAATATATCAATTTTCTAGACAAGGATAACCTTTTCCTTTGTCAAGCTATTTTTGCACTTCCTTAGGTTCCCTAAGGTTCCCTTATGCATTTTCATGAATGCTAATGTATCTTTTATTGACTTGAAACCAAAAAAAGTGTGTAGAGGCGTAGAGCAATTGTAGCTTTCTCCTAGAACTAAAGGAACACCATGGTATTAAAACTATCTTGTTACCATGCTAATAATAAAGAGGTAAAATTTCTCTCCTCCACTCTTTTTGGTCCGGTTCCCCTAATCTGATTCGTACATGTATTAAGTTCCATTACACAACACGGGCATGTTTACCATACAAAGTACAAAGTCTGATGTCTACACGTATTGAGTTCCGTTGCAACGTACGGACACATTTGCTAGTCCTTATTTGTGATTTTGACAAGAAAATCCGACCAATTATAACATTCACAATAGTCATCGGTGTGAGACCTGCCATTGATCCAAGTGAATCCTGCTCAAAAAAATTTACAAGAGATATAAAATGTTCAAACGTCTGTTAGAAAACTACATATTGTCCTATAAAAAAAGGCCAAATCATATAGTTGACAACAGAGTTTTTTAAATAGTAAATGAGATTAGATTGATGACCTGACCTGAATAGTGCATCCCTAAGCATAGAAATAACATTTTGAAACTCAAATTAAAATATCACTATAGTCGTAAAATGTCTATCACTGGCGAGGGAAAAAACTATAGTTTATAACATGGAGATAGTAATGCTCTGCCAAGGAAATAGCGTTCAAGCACATCATATCACTACAGTCGTAAAATATCTATTACCGACAAGGAAATTTTACCGTTTATAACTTTGCATTCTCCCGATTGAATATCTTCAGCATAAGAGACCATGAAAAGATAGATTTTCCATTTTAGAGAGTATTATATTCATAGTACGTTTCTTAAATGCAACTGAATATAAACACGAAGATAATAAACAACTAAACATACCTACTTTTTTTATTTTTTTAAATGTGTAATCTTCCTTCATCACTAATAAAAATATCTATTTGAACGAGCTTAATTAACAAGCAATTTGATAATCTGTTTCCTCTGGATCGAACAATTTTTTTTCTTTAAAGAACAGCACTATGTACCAACCAAATATCACCAAAAACTGAACCACAGAACGCGCGCACCATGGCTACCAATATTTTTTTACGTCACACAAGATCAAGCACTAATCCACAATCGATGAATGAGGTACAGTGAAAAAAACTCAAAATAATGCAGTCCCTGCGAAGAATAAACATAAATGGGGGCAGACGATGTGATTATACCTCTCCTCAATGAGGAACAAAGCCAAGAAAAGATCCTCCCTTCCCGAATCCACCTAGCCGTTGTGTCCTGTAGAGCCCTGACCCTTTCAAAAACATGTCGAACAGAGATTCGACGCCGCCGGAACAATAAAGGAAAAAAAAAAATCTTCGCCATAAATCACTAGCCAAGAGATTTCGCGTAGAGACGTAGTGGATACCTATTGTATCGTTGGTTTTCTGAAGCTAAGCATCAGGCTGTAATTAGCAGGGCTCTTCAGTTTGTGGCTACAAGGGTCATTACAAATGCAACTGATACAAATCTTGGATATCTTGATGCAGCAATAAGATCAACTCCACCACCTGTATGTACAGTAGACATACCGTGAACTTCATCCATGATTATTAGCCTTTTTTGACCCGTGTAATTGGTGGCCTCCAAACATATAATCCTCAGAATACAAAGTAAAAAAAAAAATATTCATGACCCATGCTGCAGCACCAACCGATCGTCACTATAATTCAGAGCTGTGTTGGTGATAAGTTCTTTGCTAAGCTCTTTTGCCCACAGCACTTGTTTGAGCCGAAAAACCCCAAGCATAAATAATATATTAACATGAGTAATGCAAAATCAGAAACAAAAAATAAGTGACAACGAGTTCATCCTCTAGAGGATGTGAGCATAATAGAAGGATCAAGGTAATATCCACAACATGAACAGAACAGTCATGTAATGGATAATCAGGTCCATGCAACTATGACCATGACCAAATTATGCATTTGGCTATGTTAAGTAATATTACACAACAAGCCATCCAACTTTAGGATCATTAGGAGCTAGGAGTTGCAGTGTACCTCGATTTTGAACTCTCGCTGTACTGATGTTTGTCTGTGATTCCTGAAGCCTTTCAGAACTGTTGTTGCTCTGATGTTTGTGTAGAGGACCCTTTGCCAGCTCCAAATCAAAATAAATCATCTTCAGTCAAAAATGGGACACTGCAAATAAATGTAAGCATGTATAGAAATGTGAGAAACGAAAAACCATCAAAATAATCCAGTCCTTGTGTAACTAAAGGTAAATGGGGGAAACGATGTGATCATACCTCTCGTGAATCAAGAGCAGAAACCAAACAAAAGATCCTTTGTGAATCCACCGTTTTCCGCAGATAGTCAACAGACAATGGTCAGAGCATGTTCTGTTCCATAAGGCAAGCGGCAACATCAGCTATTAAAATGACAACGCTTCAGCATTGTAAATATTGCTAGCTGAACTGAACTAAAATGGTGGGTTCTGTTATCAAAGGAAAATTACTCGATCATTATGGATCTTTTGTTTTCTATTAGCAACATAAACCTCAATCATTATGGATCTTTTGTTTTCTATTAGCAACATAAAGCACAACTGGCCTAGCATGCAGGTAGTTTATATTATCGGTAATGGCGGAGCACATATCAGGTCTCTGACCAAGATTTGCTCCAAATGTTTGCTAAGCATCAGTCCTCAAAGTGCTGCTATTTGACATTTGCTTACCATAAGCCTACCAGTCAGCCTCCTCCAATTCCTGAGTGGGAAATCAACAACACATCACTGACAGTTGAAGCTTCATTCACTCCCTCAATGCCTTGTCCTAGCTTTGCAGAACCCAGTCAACAAATTCAAGGCATTTCTTCATGTGATGAATATCTAGCTAACCCAAATCCAGCAGAAGAGCATGTGGGTGTCGATGAGGAAGGGTTGTATTTAGACCTTGGCCCTCACCATCCACCAGCACTAGCACCAGCACCAGCACCTCCTAAACCTCAATGTTTTGCTGAATCTGATGCTGAATCAGATGATGAAGCTGAGTCTGATGATGAATCTAATAGTGAGTATGAATTAGAGGAAGAGGTTAAAGATAGGGAGCCTGAAGAAATGCTTAATGTTGATCATAACAAGAAGGATCCACCTATGGGGTAGCAGAAATGTCTGCTAAGGGTGGCACTAGTTGGAGATTTGTTGTTGACTTAGCAGCTAGGACATGCTCCTGTAGGGCTTGGCAAGGATCTGACATTCCTTGCAAACATGCCATAGCCTACATCACATCAATTCCAGGGGCCAAGCTAGAAGACTTTGTTGATGAGTAATTTTCTGTTGAAAAGTTCAGAACTACATATGAAGGAAGGATCCCATCTATTCCTGACAAGACCATGTGGCCCAATTCCACACATGGTTTTTTCATGTATCCACCCTTACTGAAATCAACAACCGGCAGAAGGAAGACTAGACTGAAAGGAGCAGCAGAGGGAGGTACCAGGAGGAAGAATAAGAGGCATGAGTGCCCAATATGTCATGAATTGGGCCACCATTGGTACACTTGCAAAAATGGCAACCCTGAAGACATTGCAACAATAGAGAAAGACATGTACTATCTTGACTTTTTCACTACTATCTTGTTTCATAACTGTCTTGACATGTTTTACTTACATTTCTACCTTTTTGTAGGGGTCAACCAAAGAAAAGATTGAAGAAGGCAGCTCTAGGTAACACAAAACTGAGTATTATTGTGGCTCCTAATGTCTCATCAATGCAATTCCCACACAATGAGTTAGTAGACAAAGACACAGTTCAGAAAAGGAGCAGGAGAAAGAAGAAATCAGTCAATGCCTCTACTAGCACTACAAAATCTAGGTAAAATCTAAGTTCCACTAAATTCTTCATCTAAGTTGCACTAAATTTTTCCCCTACACTGAATTCATCTTGTGCACAGATATGGCACTAGGTCCAATGATAAAGTACCACTTGTTACTGCCATCCTTGGACAAGCATCTCCTAAGGCATGTGGTAATGCTGCTGCATCTAGTGCTTCTACTTCTGCAACTACTGGTGCTACTGCTACTCCTTCTGCAACTGCTGGTGGTACTGCTACTGCATCTGCTCCTTCAGTTCAACCTTCACCAAGAAAATTGCATGCAAGAAGAAGCTTACACCCGGGAAGCTACATGTACCACCATCTAGCCTAGCAAGCCCTGCATCCAACACTAGGAGCAAGAAGAAGATACAGGTGGACTGAACAAGTCAGGTGAGTGCTTTTGGAACCCAAACTGATGACTGATGTGAGATGAATGTTTTTGGATGCCAAACTGATGGCAATGCTGTGTTGGCATAACTCTTTTGGACATGTAATGTATTCTGGGACTTTTAATGTATTTTGGATGCCAAACTGATGGAAATGTCACCTGTGAACTTTATTTCTGAAGCTGTAATGTGACTATGCTAGCACCACTTGAACTGCTATTATGGGCTATGTAATAGGCAAGACTACTTTTTTTTGTTTTGTGTTTTCTTCTTCTGAGGTTTGAATGATGTTTCATTATGTTGCCATTTATTATGTATCACAACTGTTGACTGTTTCAATCATGCATACATTCATGAATCACAGACAGAGATAGCACACATGCATACATTCATGTTATAGAGGTACTGGATACAAAAGCATAGTGTTACATGCATTCTACTTCTTGAAAATAGCATAAAGAACTATGAAAATGCAAGCAAACACAAGCTTCTCAATCCACCTTAACTGTTGGATAATCCCCTCTAATCTACTGCCTTCATTTCCTCCACTAGCCTGGGCACCTTGATGCATGGCCGACGCTGGATCTGGTGGCAATGGAATTGCAGGGATAGCCTGAAGAGGAGTTGGAGACAACGGCAGTTGGTGGACTCTAGTTTTCCCCATTTCATCTGATCCTCCCATTGGTAGATCTGGCAACCACCAACCTGTTAAAGATAACACTTACTAATCTTTGCAACCATAATGAAATGACAAGAATGAAAGGTCAAAAGAACACTTACTGAAAAATATGGACACTTATGGAAAAATGCGACATAAGTTCTTTCTCGTCCTCGACACAAAGCGGTTGGCGAGAACACCACAGTTCGGGCAAAACACCCGCCGAACCAGCGTGACGTAGCTGCTTGATGCCTCAGGCACGACCCTTATCCTGGTTGAACTAGAAGAGATGGAGAGTGGAGAGTGAGAGTGCAGAGTGAAGAGGGATGCCTCCCTGCCTTAAATAGGTGCCAACCAGGGCACCTTTGGCGCTAAAATCCTACCCAGGCACGCGCCAACGAAAATTTCATCCAGTGGCTCACGTGACAACAACAATTTTCAGGGCACGGCTATACTACGTGTGGGCAAACATGTCTTTTTCACCCACCGTTACCCACCGTTACTGTCCAAAATGGACGGAATGACTTGCATATCAAAAAATTTAAGAGCAGTGACACTGATGTGCGGCCCAACTTCTTAATGACTTGTGCGAAATTTTGAACTTTCATAATGACACTCATGTAAAAGTCTCATAGGAAAGGGAGAGAGAGAGATACGGACAGGAAGCAGGTGAGGGTGAGATATTTTGCTCCCAAACCACGGTACAGTAAAATGACTGTGGTGAAACTGGAACCTTGATCCGTAATTGAAATTGAACGGTGTAAAAAATTTTACCGACGTGTATAGGCCTAGGATCGGCAAACACGCGCTGGATTGTAGTTAATTAACTACTAATAATAACTACTTAATCCGTTCCAAATTATAGTTCGTTTGACTTTTTCAACCCTAAGTTTGACCACTCGTCATATTCAAATTTTTTTATAAAATATCATTTTTTTTTGTGTGGTTTACTTATTTAATAAATAGTCTACATGAATGACTTAAATTTGACTATGTTTGTACAAATTTTTTGAATAAGACGAGTAGTCAAAGTTGAGGTCAAAAAAGTCAAACGAATTATAAATTGAAACTGAGGGAATAATAACTAATTAGGATCCCAGGATATGCCAAATTTTGCTCAACATCTCCTCCTGAAACTGCAGTATAGAGTAAAATCATATGGTCTCTTGTTTCTTCTATGCTGGCAGCCTAGCACAGTGTACATGCAATTGCAGTTGGGTCTTGAAGATGATTACAAATATCCTTTCTGTACGGATCGGAGTATTACTTGACAGCACTGACGCCAATTGTATGTTGACAATCCCTTTCTTTCTGTGTGAACAGGTTAGCAGAACCGTGGGAGGAGGAATGTATCATGTGCTGGCGTGCTTGCTGGTAACCAGCATCAGGCAAATTAAAGTAACAAACATCGCTGGAATATGCATATAAACTCCATGAGAAAACTTGTGTAACAAATTATTGCTGCTACTCCTGCTAGTTGATTGTGATGTACAATAGCTCTCTGTAGATTTAATACCTTCCATTTTGGGGATAATCCAAGAAATTGCGACTCAAGTAATTCTGAACATCGCTGGAATAAGCTTCTAGATGCGGTAAACAATTTGGCATGTGATTCTGCATATATTCTACATAATCAAGAGCGGGATTTGTGATATATCTTGATCATGGAGCTTGAATCCTCCATATTTATGATACTGTTAGAGTTCCAATCTTCTAATAAGAGAATCTTGCCAATATTTGGAACAATCAACGCTTGCCAAATTGTGATAAAGCAAACATTTGCCAATAATTGTCATGAAACCAAATTCCATTCTTGTCTAAAAAGGAATATTCTGAGAAGAGAATCTTGATGATGTTTTGAATTGCCATGAAACCAGGGTCCATTCCTGTCTTGAAAAGAGGTTTCTGAGAACTAGAAGAGAACAACATTCTTTATACAAACTACTTCATCGGTCCCTAAATAAATGTCATTATTGGTGTATGTGCAACTCAAGGATTTGGGGTTTTCCTTAATGGTTTTCGACACTCAAGGATATTCAGTTCTGTGGTAGTGCAACTCACTTGATTAGTAGAAAATATGTGTTACATTTGTATTTTTAAATAAATTTATTAAAAACTACATTAATAATCTAGATTAATATTTTTAACGTATATTTAGTAAAAGATATTTTTCAGGAAACACCAAACGACAGATTTTTAGGGATAGATAGAGGAGTTTAGTTAATCACGAAAATATCAGCCTCCAGTGGCATACAATGTCCGATGCAGTTGCCTCAAACAGAACATGAGCACTAGTTTTGTGGTGTCGAATTTGGACGGTTGTGGAATTGCAGAAAAATGATGCAGCCAAGACACAGGATCATCACACAGTATAGCTTAATTAATGACAACCAAATCCATGTTTCAATTTGATCAGATGATGAACAACAATGGATTATAATTACATAAGGCATCAACGCATTGCAATTTGCTACTGCATTGGCAATAAATAAAGCTACTAGAAATGAAGGAAAAATGATAAAGAACAAGATTAAAGGAGCCAATTTTGTCATAAATAAACACTGCTCTGTTTGTCTGCTCTTGATGAGATGAGATCAGATCAGATATCCGACTCTGCTTCCTCTGATCCATCCTCCTCAGTCAAAAACCACGGGTGGTTGAGCGCTTGTGCCGCAGTGAGCCTGTTGCCCTCGTCAAAGCAAAGCAGCCCACACAAGAGGTCGCCGGCAGCCTTGGACAGGTCCGGTGGAAGGCCCTTCAACGCCGCCACCCCGTCCGTGTCCATCTTGTGCCGCAGCTGGCACACCTCCACGAGCAGGTCCTCCTTTGTTTTGACGCCAAGGAACATGAGGTCGCCGGTGAGCATCTCTAGCATGACGCACCCGAGCGCCCACATGTCGACCGGCGGGCCGTACCAGCGGTTGCCCTTGAGCATCTCCGGCGCGAGGTACCACAAGGTGCCGACGCGGTCCTCCTCCAGGTACGGAGGGCGGACAGGCGTGGCTCCCCCGAAGTCGCAGATCTTGAGCGCGCCACCGGGGCCGACGAGCACGTTCTCCGTCTTGACGTCGCGGTGGAGCGCCCCCGCGCAGTGCACCCACGCGACACCGCGCAGGAGCTGGCGCATGGCAGCGCGCGCCTGGGCCTCCGGGAAGCGGCCTGTGAGGGTGAGTCGATCGCGGAGGGTCCGGCCGTCGACGAGCTCCGTGACGATGAAGAGGTCCCCGGTGGCCTCGTCGGCGGCCACGTTGCGGATCTGCACCACCGAGGGGGCGCCACGGCAGGCGGCCAGGCAGCCGGCGTCGCGGAGTGCCGCCCGGCTGCCGTCGCCGCCGCCGCCACGAGTGGCGCGGACCCACTTGATGGCCACCATCTCGCCCGTGCGCAGGTGGCGCGCCCGCACCACTTTGCCGTACGTGCCCTCCCCGAGCACCCCGAGCTTCTTGTAGTCGTAGATGGAGCCGAAGATACGCGAACGCTTCTTGGCCGCCGGGAAGCAGGGGCCGTCGAGCGCCGGGCGCTTCCTGTTCCTGGTGGCGATCGCCGCCGCCATGAGCTTTCCCCTTCGTTGTTGCGCTTGCGAGCGCCGAGAGAAGAGAGAACAAGAGAAGGCGAGGGAGGGAAGCTGGCGCCTGGCGGCGTCGTAAAAAAACAAAGGTGGGATGCGTGGACGGCGCAGATGTAGCTGGCGTGGGCGTCACGCGGATCTGAGGGCTCCGCCCCCTTCCGCACTCTTTCCTGTGAGGTGGAGCCAGGGACGGGACAGCTCATCACAACGAAAACAGGGCTACCAGCCTACCACCGACTTCAAGCACGCCTTTTATAATGTCGAGTCAACTTTTTGCCTAGAAGTTTGTTTTTTTCTATAGCAAACAATTTTATTTGAGCAGCAAGATGATAATCAGTTTATTATAGTCATATTTTTTTTTGTGAATTAGAAATGGATATGAATATCATTTCCAATATCTTAGAAAAAATGTGTCATATTGTTCAGGTCCGCACAAGTTCAGCAAAATTCTTGTTTTTAATTCAAGAATTAAATATTGTAATACTTACCTTATCAAAAACATCTAAAATTCATGCTTTATCGAAAAGTAACAATTAAACAAACATCAGGCTAATACCAATGTAATACTATAATCACAGTTATTTTAAGAAAGCATCAAATTAGATGAGTAAAACATCACTTTCTTAATATTTAAGTATTTCATATTTTCTAAATATTACTTACCATTCAAATTGTGGAGTATCAGTTCTAAACTTATATACTAATATTGAGCATCTCCAATAGTTTGCTAAAATTTACTTAACAAATATTGTAATTTGCCAACTTACTAAAACATATGACAAGTTAAAAAATAAAAAATCTCCAAGAGTTTGTCATTTGAACTTGCTAAAATGGAAATAGGCCCACAAACTACTACTGACCAACTGAATCAACTGTGATCTCTTTCCTCTCTTCCTCGCGCTTGTGAACAGCACCGTGCGCTGCCGTCACAGCATTGGAACAAGTAGCATCTTTCGTCTGTTAGCTTGGCTTATCAGCCATTGAAATAGTGTTTTTCTCTCACAACAAAACAACCAAAGCCACCATCAGCCGGCTTATCAGCCACCGAAACGATCAGACGAACAGAGTCTTTATTATCCTTTCGACAGGCCAGTAGCAGGAGCTTCCCAACAGCACCTGCCAGTCACCAACCCACGCAACATGTAGCAGAGATAGCAGAGATAGGAGGGGCTGCACGACGCCGGCGGCAGGAGCATCCTGCAGCACCTGTCGGCCACCAACACACACAACATCTAGCGGAGAGAGAGGAGGGGCTGCGCGGGAACAAGACCACAATTTCCACGCGCACGCGGGAATACCGGCAGCCAGAGACAGGAACGGGATGGGAACTGTGATGCGCGCGCGTAAATATAAGCGTGTGGACACGAGCCATAGCAAGTTGGCAAGAATAGCAACCTGATTTAGCAAACTGTTGGAGATAAAATTTTCTTGTTTTACCAAATTTTTAAAGGTAACAACCTCCTTTAGCAAACTGTTGGAGATGCTCTAATCAAACATCAGGTTATATTAATAAATTATAATTTGTTAGTTCAATTTATTTTATAGTTGTGTTATATTTCTATTTTTGAAGCAAATCTCCCATACCCTCATACACTAGTACCTAATTGATTATGCGAGACACCCAAAATTTAATAGAGGCGGAGATAAATTTCAACCGCCTCCAAAAATCCAGGTAATTAATGGAGGCGGTCATTTTTTATTTATCGAGGCGGTCATAATTGTCCGCTTTCGAAAATCAATTTAGAGAGGCGGGGCACGTTAAAAACGTCCGCCTCCAAAAATCTTCTATTTTTAGAGGCGGACGATCTTAAAACAACCGCCTCCATATATTGATTTTCGGAGGCGGGCAGCTATTAGGCCCGCCTCAGTTAATTTCAGCCCAACTCGTTGTCGGATACTTGAGAATAGGGTACCCCAACTTCACACTTCGCAAAAACAAAATCATCCCCGGGAGCTCCTCCGCCTCGCCCGAGCCAGGGCGACGTCATCTCTCCCGGGGACCCATCGCTCTAACCAAACCGAAAGGGCAATACTCTCTCGGAGACTCTTCCGCCTCGTCCGAGCAGGGGTGAAGTCATCCGTGACGACATCTACCCTCGGGGGCTTCTCTGCCTCACCCGAGCCGGAGAAGCGACCACCCAAAACTAGCTAAGGCAACAGCATACCCTCGGAGGATATTCCGTCCCGTCCGAGCAAGGGACGACGTCATCTGTGACGCCCTCTATCCTCGGAGGTTCAATGGTGTTCTCCGGGAAGGAAGGCGAACAGGAGCCAAGAGTGTTCCCCAAGCCAGCAGCCTATACCAGGCCCACGTTTCCTCTCTCCCTCTATTGTACTCCCCATCTCTCCCTAAGTATAAAGGGGGAGAATGGACCTCCAATTTCTCTCTTGACACTCTGAACTCTTTCACACACACACATACTCACATCCACGCGAGCTCTCACAACGAACCTCGAACCTCATACGCACGAGACCTGGGAACCGGCTTCCCTCTCTCACCAAAGCTTGTAGCTCCCCTCTACGAGCTCTCCACGCTCGGTAACACGACTCAGCAGCAAACTAGACGTAGAGCGTTCGTGCCCGAACCAGTATAAATCTTGTGTTCTCCGTGCGTAACCATTCGATCTCTGACATGCTTAGAAATTTACTCGTTGGGTGTCTAGACCCCGCCATTTTAGACACCGACAGTTGGCGCGCCAGGTAGGGGACTTTGTGTGTCACCTGTATTTTTGAGTATCGAATGGCTTCTCGCCGCGTTGATTTTGCTCCAGGCTCCATTGTTCGTTTTAGTAGCCTGGGCTCCCAATGTCACGGGCAGGGGGCTGACCTGGTCCTCCGTCGCCCTACGACATCCTCCGAGGTAGCCGTGGACGCCATCTCGACATCCATGGCCCACCTCAACCTGCCTCCCTCCGGGGAGCAAGTTGCTCGTGGGACAGCCATCCAGCGGGCCGATTATCCTCAGTTCGAGCGCCAGCTCGACACGTTGATTGGACCCCAGCCAACTTAGGAGTCCCTGCACAACCTCTACTTCGCGTTCGCCAACGTGGCGGCACAGCTCGCGGGAGGGCGACCACTCTCTTCCGGGCTTAACGCACCCGTACACGAGACGAGAGCTCCGACGCCTATGCTGTGGGGCTACTTGCGGTCCTCAGACCCCCAGCGGCCATACCTCGAGGAGCTATGTGGCATGGGGCGGCAACTCGAGGAAGGGCAACGACGACCGGTCTTCGGACACCTCCCGAGCACCGCCGCGAGCTACACACCAGGCACAGATGTGGTCGGAACAGCCTCCCGCCCCAGCAAGACAAGGGGCAGGCCGCGACGCGGCGGCGACAACGCGGTCACATCGGCGGGTTGCAAGGCCCGTCCTCCCCATGGCAGGATGAAGGGGGGCAAGTTCGATGACATACTCATTAACTCATGCCCGTACCATAGCATGCCGGCCAGGCATACACTCCAGCAGTGTGACAAGATAGCAAGATATCTCACAGTCGTTGAAAACGGGGGCGGGGATCGCAACTTTTGAAAGTTGATCATCAAATTAGGTATCCGACAGTAGCCCCCGAGCCTTAGGAAGGGTTTTTCAATTACCTTGCTGAAGCTTTTATATGCTTTAGTCGAGTTATTTGTTTTATCCTTCGCTGAGAGGGTGCGCGCGAGCGCACCCGCCGGGTGTAGCCCCCGAGCCTGGGTGAGAGTATAACTCTTGCGCAGGCTTAGATTCGTTGTCTTCGTCTTGGTGCTTTGATCGCAAGCGGTAGATACGCTTCGATTGCTTCGCGACGCGATCTGTGGATGCATATGCGAGCGGGGTTGGATCGATTTTGGTTTTCGTCCTGATGACCTGCCGTTGCCGCTGATGGCACTATTTAGTCATGATGCTGCGCGCCTCGAAACTTGTCTGCCTCTTGTTTGTTGACACGTATCGTACTTTCCTGCTGTCGACGCCTCGCTCGCCCATCGTGATTAGATGCAACGGGTTGGTTGTTGCATCCTCCCATGCATCCATTAACGAGCTCTCTGCGTGTGGTGATTTTCTGTGGCGAGTAGCCCTCGGGCGTGCGCCGATGTCGTTTGGTTGGGCCATACGGATCAGTTTTGTGCTTGAATCGGAGTTGGAGCCACGGTAGTACTCTGTCAGCGGTGTGGGAGCGGTCGTGATAGGCCTAATGGTGAGGGTGATTCGCGCCGCTCTCTAGCCTCAGGGCACTTGTCGGTGCTCTATGTGTCATGACCCCAGCACGCAACGTCTTGGTCGTCTTACAGTGACATGACTAGTCACAACGTCCTTCGCTCTTTCTCCGATTTTTCCCTGTAAGTTGAAAGATTGGAATGGTGGGCCCCAATTGGATGCAGGGTGATCCCGACTTTGCTGACTCCGCTCCATGGCCTATTTAAAGTGGTGCGACGAGTGAGTTGGCAAGGTCTATCCTGCTCCTTTGTTCCCACTCTTCACTTAAGCTTTTTTCCACCTGGGTTGCTGCTTGTTGAGCTATGGACCGTGGCAAACGACCCATGGAAGGTGGCTTCATCAGAGGAAGCGTGTCCGATCCTCGGAGCCTTCGTCGTCAGATGACTGAGGCGGGATGGTACTCGTATCGTGCCACCCTTAGTTTTCTTTTCCTGTTATCGTTCACGTATTTATTGATCTTTGTTCTTTGGTTAGGAAGCCTTATCCGGCCTATGACGCCTCCCTCCCACGTGGTTTTGAGGTGTGGGCGGCGCCTTCCGACATGCTCATGTCATCCTGTTCCATGCCTCACATGGGTCCAGGAAACATCCTTCGTCCAGTTGCAGTTTCGACTCCTCCAGAGCCTTTGCCCGCGCCTCCTGTGCGCAGGTTCAGGAGCTTGCTAGAAGAGCTGCTTAGTCGTCCAATGCAGAACCTTCGTCAGGTTCGGGGCACTGAGTTGCTTTACCGGATGATAGAGGGTTTTCGCCAGAGCCTGTTAGGGTCCATTCAGGCGGGCTACTTTCTCCGCGATCAGCTGGCTAAGGCCGACAGGCGTGTCACGGGTAAGCTTGGCCATTCTTTCTTAGGCACGTTTCGTTGTGACCTGCTTGTGACGCATCGCTTTATTTTTCTTTTCACAGCGCTGGAGGCAGAGCTATAGGTGCTCCGTTCTGCTGCGAATGACGTCATCGGCTTTCTTCGTGCGTCCGGGAGCTCCGTGGTCGAGTGTCTTCAGGCTGCTCCTGCGCGGATCCGCAACGTCGTCACACGTGCCGTCTTCCGTGGTGCCGGGGTCGCGTTCGCCATGGCTGAGGTCCGTTTTGGGACGGACATGGTGGACGCCGCCGGGTTCCCTCATGGGTGGAGCGTTGACCAGTATGTTCATCTCATCGAGCGGCTTTCTGACGCCGCAGAGGTCGTCGTAGACATCGTGCCGGCCGAGGAGATCTTGGCAGAGGAACCGAGGGCGGGGGCTCTATGATCGTTAGCTCTCCGTAGGGTCGAATGCGTCTCGCTGGTCGACGTGCTTTACTTTGCTTGCATGGACTGGGCCTGCTGAGCCCCTCTTTAAGCTTTTATAATCGTCGTTCTTAGCTATCGTACCCTTTTCCTAGGCCTTTTGTTTGCTTGCTTATCGTGTTTGTTGGATCATGTGTTTGGTAGCCGTTACCGTGTGGCTCCCGTGTTTCTTCCTCGCACCCCCATGATCTAGGATGTGGAAGTGAGCGGTCTCGTATCTTACCTCGATGGCCGAGATCGAGCGCTCGGTGAGCTGCAATCGGGTAGTTTAGGTGAGACCCCGGGTCCTCATCCGTGCAGGCTCGCACCGGCAGAGGTCCATCATGGACTGATCTCTAATCTTCGACAGTCGATATGTATAGTACCCGGATCCGTTTGTTGGGACCCGAGGGCCGGATGCCACCCCTCGTGGGGTTTACCACGTATTCTGTTATCTGTCAAAGCCTAAACACGTTTACTAAGCGCGTTTGACGTGAAGACGTCTACTTTCTGGCCGCTAGGGCCCGCTTAGCAACGTTCCTCACTCTTTGATTTTTGGCCGGGGAGGTTGTCGAACCCGTAATGTTTTGGGCCAGCCAAGATCCCTCGGCCTAATTACCTCATTTGTTATATGAGTATGACGGGTGAAAAACAGTCTTTCGACCGTTACCCCGTTGTTGTCCCTGCATTTTGCATAGAGGAGATAACAAATTGAATGTTCTTTTATATGGATACACTTACCGATCGTTCTCACCTTGGTCGTGGTGGACTGGTTATGTTCTTGTAATGCTTGCCTATTCCTGGGAAGTTGGCGTCGTTCGTGATTGGTGGGCCCCTCTGGCAGTCAGTCGTCTCATTCGACGTGAGGGGCCTTCGTGTCATTTGATGGTTTGCTGCTACTGTTCGCGCCTAGAAAATGAAGAGTCATGCCTCTATGGTCCCGAGGGACGCGTGTGTGGAAGACGGGGGGATGGCGGCCCTGTGCTATATATTTTGGGAGGAGGACTGGAGTAACTCCCCACTGCCTTCTTTAGTCTTCTTCCTACTTACACCAACTAAGAGGGGTGAGAGAGGAGAGGCTTCGTCGTTGCCGAGGAGGCGCATCAACCTTGCCGGTGGAATGGACATTGGTCGCGCTCGCCTCGCCATGGCATCTTGTGCTCTGCTCATGCTGCCGGAAGAGCTCCTCTTCAAGATCCTTCTCCGCGCCTTCGACCATGGAGGTAGCTTTCTTGACTATATGCGCCTTCGTCAGGTCTGTGACCTTTTCCGGAGGATGTGCAATGATGGCGCACTGGTTCGGTTTTTGTCCCTCCGGGAGATGCAGCGTTACTGTCGGCGCTACTGCAAATTTCGGGGGATCATTCTCGAGCAGTGCTTCTTCGAAGCCGGCCATCAGGAGGCCTTGTGCTTTCGTGGCGTGGAAAGGCTGATGTCATGGGGGCAGGACCCCTCTGGCCGGGAGTTCATCAACCAAGCGATCCTGGTTGGGGATGCCGGAGCGATGTATTTCCGAGCTATGCTGCTGTACTTCACGGATCCGTCGAACCCTGAGGCTCTCGCCCTTCTCGGCCAGGTCGCCGGTGGCGCGCTCCCGAATGGCAGGTGGGACAACCGTGGTCTAGCCTAACTCCGTTTCGACTTCCGCGGGGATCTTCGCGTCATCACGAAGCGGAGGGGGATTCGTTCCCCGTGGGATGTGCCAGCGTTAGTGGTCGATGACTCCCCTGCCTGTGTTTGGGAGCTGTGTAGGTGCATTGGGCCGGCCAGCGAGGGTATGGCCGGAGTCATCATGTACTGTAGCCCAGCGTGTCGCCTTAGCCATGAGTTTGATCTCTGGTCTAGGGATATTTCCGATGTGGATGCCTACTGTTTTAGTAGGATGAAGCTGTAATGTTGAGCAACTTATCCAGGCTCTGGCTCTTTTGCTTTTGATGGTTGTAATGAACATAGGTTGTGTATATTTGTTCAAAATTTTCTTTTATTCCGTATGCATCGGGTAGCCCCCGGGTAAGAGGTTTCTTTGTATGTCGTGCATGGAAAGAGAGCTCTTTCCCAATACTTTGTGATATGTGAAAGAAAAAACTCCGACTGGAATACTATAATGGGGAATTTTTAAGGATAGAAACGACGTAGTTGTTGTATGTTCTAGGCGTTGGTGAAGATTTTGTCGGCGAAGGTTTTGAGTCGATAAGCCCCTGGTCTTATCACTTCGTGGACAATGTAGGGTCCTTCCCAGGGTGATGTGAGCTTATGCCCCTCCTTGTTGCTTTGGATTTTTAGAAGTACTAAATCCCCTGGTTGAAAACCTCTGGGTCGGACACGTCGGTCATGGTATTGTCGCAGCGCCTGCTGGTACTTGGCCGAGTGTTGGAGGGCGGCGTCCCTGGCTTCGTCGATTTGATCTATGGCGTCTTCCAGGAAGATTTTTGCCTTCTTGGAGTCGTAAGCCTCCACCCTTGGGGACCCATAGTCGAGGTCGGTGGGTAATACGGCCTCTGAGCCGTAGACTAGAAAAAATGGTGAAAAACCAGTGGCTCTGCTTCTTATCGTTCTGAGGCTCCACAAAACGGCAGGGGGCTCTTGGAGCCATTTTTTACCATATTTATTTAGTCGGTCAAAAATTCTCGCCTTGATCCCCTGTAGGATGAGTCCGTTGGCGCGCTCTACTTGCCCGTTGGATTCCGGGTGCGCGACGGAGGCCCAGTCAACCCGTATGTGGTGCTTGTCACACCACTCCAGGAATTCATCTGCGGTGAAGTTTGTTCCATTATCGGTGATGATGGAATTGGGCACTCCAAAGCGTTGGATGATGTTGGTGAAGAAATTGACAGTTTCCTCAGCCCTGATGTTGATGATGGGACACAACTCGATCCATTTGGTAAACTTGTCTTTGGCAACCAACGGGTGGGTGTAGCCCCCAGGTGCTCTATCAAATTTACCGACCATGTTGAGCCCCCAAAATGCGAATGACCACGTAAGGGGGATGGTTTGGACTGCCTGAGTGGGCATGTTGATCTGCCTAGCGAAGAATTGGCAACCCTCGCAGGCGCGAACCAAGAGCTGCGCGTCGGCCATGGCCATTGGCCAATAGAAACCTTGTCGGAACACGTTGCCCACGAGGGTTTTAGCCCCCACGTGATGTCCACAGGCCCCTAGTGGATGTCTTGCAAGAACCTTTTTCCCCTGCTCAGTCGGGATGCAACGTTGCAAAACACCGGTTGCACTTCGCTTGTAAAGCTCACTGTTGACGAGAACGAATGCCTTGGCTCGTCTGGCGAGCCGTTTAGCCTCCACTTGGTCCGTGGGGAGCTCACCCTTGGTCAGGAGATCTATGTACGGTTGTCTCCAGTCCTTCTCTTCTGGCGTCGGCTCTTTTGGCTCTATGTTCATTGCCTCCGTTGCCTCGTCACCACAGGCGTTCGCGGCCTTAGTGGCTCTTGAGGCCATCGAGGAGCTGATGCCGGGAGAGCTGGAGACCTCTGACTCCTCGGCGTTGATGGATGGCTTTGGTTGGTCACTTGCAAACACCCCGGGGGCGCGGGTTCTCGGCCTGAGGCCGCCTTAGCCAATGCGTCGGCCTCTTCATTCTAACATCGGGGTATGTGGTTGAGCTCGAGACCATCAAACTTGGATTCGAGTTTTCGCACCTCTTGGCAGTATGCAATCATGCGTGGGTCGACACAGTTGGATTGCTTCATGACTTGGTTGACTACCAACTGGGAGTCGCCGCGAGCATCAAGTCGTCTTATGCCTAGATCGATCGCAATCTGTAGTCCACTAAGCAAGGCTTCATATTCCGCCTCATTGTTGGACACCGGGAACATCAAACGTACCATGTACCTCATGGTCATCCCACGGGGTGACGTCAGGACAATCCCTGCCCCTGCGCCGGTCTTCATGAGGGACCCATCAAAGTACAATGTCCAATATTCTTGTTCAACAAACGGAGTGGGGAGGGTCGCATAAATCCATTCGGGAATAAAGTCGGACAGGACCTGTGATTTGATAGCGCTTCACGGGGTGTAAGCAATATTTTTATCCATCAGCTCCAATGCCCACTTGGCGATGCGATGGGCGGCGTCCCTATTCAGGATGACTTCTCCCAACAACGCATCGCTCACGACTGTTACCTTATGTGACCCAAAGTAATGCAACAACTTTCTTTTAGTCATGATCACCGCATATACCATCTTTTGTAGATGGGAGTATCGGGTTTTTGAATCACTTAGCACCTTGCTAACAAAATACACGAGCCTCTGTACTTTGAGTGTGTGCCCTTCTTCTTCTCTTTCCACGATTAGAACCGTGCTTACCACCTGCCTCGTGGAGGAGATGTACAGCAGGAGTTCCTCCTCATCATGAGGCGAGACAAGGATAGGCGCTCTGGTTAGTAGCTGCTTAATGTGGTGAAGAGCCGATTGAGCCTCGGACGTCCACGCGAATCGCTTGGATTTTTTCAGGAGCTTGTACAGAGGCAAACTTTTTTCGCCGAGGTGGGAAATGAAATGGCTAAGCGACGCGAGACAGCCGGTGACCCGCTGCACCCCTTTAACGTTATGGATTTGACCCATCTTTTCGATGGCGGTGATTTTTTTCAGGGTTAGCCTCAATCCCTCTTTCGGAGACGACGAAGCCCAGGAGCATGCCATTGGGGACCCCAAAGACGCATTTCTCCGGGTTAAGCTTGATGTTGTTCTTTTTGAGTTTCGCGAAAGTGAGGGCAAGGTCAGCCATGAGTCCGTCGGCGTGCTGGGCCTTGACGACGATGTTGTCTACATAGACCTCGACGGTTTTGCTCACAAGTTCATCGAAACATCGGATCATGGTCTGCTAGAAGGTGGCCCCAGCGTTTCGAAGTCCGAAAGGCATGGTGACGTAGCAGAAGGATGCGAACGGCGTGATCAACGATGTCGTGAGCTGGTCCGATTCGTTCATCTTTATTTGATGGTACCTTGAGTACGCATTGAGGAAGTAGAGGAGTTCATAGCCTGATGTTGCATCGACTATTTGGTCTATATGAGGTAAAGGATACCGGTCCTTTGGACACGCCTTGTTAAGGCTCGTGTAGTCAACGCACATTCTCCACTTTGCATTCTTCTTACGTACTAATACAGGGTTGGCGAGCTACTCAGGGTGGTACACCTCTTTGATGAATCCTGCGACCAGGAGCTTCTTGATCTCTTCTCCGATCGTGACACATTTTTCCTCGTCGAAACAGCGTAGTCGTTGCTTGACGGGTCGGGAGCCCAGCTTGATATGCAGGAAGTGCTCGACGACGTCCCTAGGTATGCCCGGCATATCCGAGGGCCTCCATGCAAATAGGTCGATGTTCGCACGGAGGTAGTCGATGAGTTTGCCTTTCTATTTAGGAGAAAGGGAGGTGCTGACGCGCACGGTCCTTTCTTCCCTGTCCCGAGTGTCGAGCATGACCACCTTTTGTAGACCCTGTAGGCTCAAAAGATCTAGCCTTTTTGGTATTTGGGGCCTTTTACCATGACGCGCTGGCTGTGGCCGCCATCTCAGCCACGAGTTGCTTCGAGGCTTCGAGCGCTGATGCGTACGTGCAACATTCGACGTCGCACTCGTACGCGTGTCTGGGGGTCGTGCCCACCGTGATGACACCCCTTGGACTTGGCATCTTTAGCTTCAGGTAGGTGTAGTTTGGAATAGCCATGAACTTCGCATAACAAGGTCTCCCTAGTATGGCGTGATAAGTTCCCCTGAAGCCGACAACCTCGAAGGTCAGTGTTTCCTTGCGGAAGTTGCCTAGTCCGCCGAAAGTGATGGGCAAGTCAATCTGGCCGATGGGGTCTACCTTCTTGCCCGGGATCACCCCGAAGAACGGAGCCCCCAAGGGCCGTAGACGCGATCATGGTATCCTCATTGCATAGAGAATGTTAAGCCCACTTCCGCCGTCCATGAGGACTTTGGTGAGGTGCTTCGTGCCAACAATGGGGTCAACAACTAACAGGTAACGTCCGGGATATGGTACATAGTCGGGATGATCGCTACGGTTAAAAGTAATAGGAGACTCCGACCACTTGAGTAAGGTGGGAATAGCAGGGGTGGTTGCGTATACCTCTCGACGGGTGACCTTCTGCTGATGCCTGGAGCTGCACGACGCCGGTCCGCCAAATCATCAGGGTCTCGTCCGCCGGGATGTAGTCGTCGTGCTTTCCTCCGCCATCTTCTCCTTCATCCTCCGTCTTCTTCGCCCACGTCTTCTTCTTTGCACCCGAGGAATTTCTTCATGAGGTTGCAGTCCTTAAGGAGGTGGTTGACAGGGGTTGCGTGGTTGGACAGGTCCGCTCCAGCATCTTTTTGAAGTAGTCGTTAACCGGCATGTCATGTTGCCCTTCGCCTTTTTCCATCTCCGCGATGAGCGATGCGTCGTATCGTGGTCGATTTCGTCCCTTCTTGTATGGACGAGTCGAGGGTCCTTCGACCTCTACCTCGTCACTCTTGCCCCGCTAGTCGCGCCCTGGAAGACGGCGCTGACCGCTTCCTCGCCTGAGGCGTGGTTTGTAGCGATGTCGAGCAGTTCCTTTGTGGTCTTGGGCTTCTTGCACCCCAGTTTGTGGACCAAAGATTCGCAAGTTGTCCCTGACAGGAATGCAGTGACAACATCACCATCAGCTATATGTGGGAGCTCGTTGCACTGCTGAGAGAAGTGATGGATGTACTCCCGAAGGGTCTCGCCTCGCCTCTGTTTGTAGTTCTTGAGGTCCCAAGAGTTCCCAGGCCGGATGTAGGTTCCTTGAAAGTTCTGGACAAAGGATTCTTTCAGATCCCCCCAGTTCCGGATCTTCCCTTTTCGGAGGTGCTCTAGCCACACACGCGCCGTATCCGAGAGGTAGAGTGGTAGGTGACGGATTATGAAGCTCTCATTGTTTGCTCTGCCTACCTCGCAAGAGAAGCGATAGTCCTCTAGCCAGAGACCAGGGTTCGTGAGCCCTATATACTTCTGAATGTAGGTTGGTGGTCGGAAACACGACGGGACCCGCGCAGTGTGTATGCGTGGGGTGAAACAGCGTGGCCCAATGGGCTCTGGACTGGAGTCCCGATTCTCCTTAGGGTCGTGTCGCCCTCCCCTGCATGGGTGTCATCCACGTCGCCTATCGTTGTCGTCGCTATCGCTTTGCCCATGGTCATCGCTTTTGAAGCGCACTCCGCGGCCTGGACGCCGCCTGACCGGCTCTTGATCCCTCGCGGGGTCGGCCTCTGCCTTTGGCGAACGGAGTTTTCGGGCGGAGGCGTGTCTTGCACGCTGGAGAGAGCTCCCGCTTTCTGTCGTGCCGAGCTCACCGCCTGTTGGACAGTCGCGCGATCAAGGAGGATACGCAGCTCTCCCCTGAGCTTCTTTTCCTCAGGCATCGTGGGCTCTCGAAACTGTCTCATGAGCATGGTGGCGGCAACTATGTTCTGCTGCGCCCTTGGGAAATTCGGTGGGGACCCGTCATCCTCAACTATGCGGCGCTGCACCTCCCGAGCTCGGGCTCGGGGACCGATCGCCGGCTGGGGGTGTAACTGCTGCTCGAGGAGGGCGCACTCGTCGTCGATCTGGCGGCGAGCGTCGTCGAGCTCGTTCTGTAGAGCATGCATAGCGTCGAGGTTGACGTGCGATGGAGTGAGAGCCAGTTGGTTTTCGGGGAGGATTTTGTTGCCATCCTCGTCGAGATCACGCACGGTGCCCTCAGGGGTGGCGTCTCTCCCATCGCACATGGAACATTCTCGCGAAGGGGTCTCGCTGACCTCGGGGACGACGCGCTTAGGCTTCGTGCTGTCAGAGCCGGAGAGAGCTAGGTCTTCCTCGGTCAGGAGGTCATAAAATGAATCGATGGTTCCCACGAACTCGTCGTTAGGGGTGTCGGTTATCTTCAGAGCAATGAGACGCTCGAGTATGGATGCGACGCTGACGAGACCGAACGGGTATGTGACCGGGACACCTTCCTCCAATGGTGCACCTCCTTTGATTTGGATGGCCGCGTCGACGTGGGAGAGAGCCTGTCTCAGTGCACGATTCGGTGAGGGTTGCGGCGCCCTGCAGCCCTTGGCGCGCCGGCGCGACCTATGTCTGCGAAGGAGTGGACGATCGCTGCCTTCGGAGGATTGTTCATCCGAGGCATAATACGTCATCCATCTCGCAGCAGGTTTCTTCCCTGCGTCGGGGTCAGGGAAGGAGTAGCCGACGTACCTATCAATGTCCTGGTAGACCTCCTTCGTCGCGGTGATGGCTCCAAGGTGACTGTCGCACATTGGAGTTTCGTCGCCGTCGAAGCTGGGGGCTGAGTCTAGGAGGTAGTCGTACTGAGAGCGCATGAAGTGCAACACGACATGCTCGACCATGTGGTCGATTTCGTGGTCGTCATCGTCAGAGTCCCCCATGCCACTCATGAACGCCTCGAGCGGATGGAGTCCTCTGTCGTCGTCCCAGGGGGTTTCTTCCTCGGGTCCGGTGAGGTTGGCCCCAGAGCCTCGCGGCCTGAGGGCCTCAGCCAACGTGCCCCTGCAAGGAGCTAGGGAGTCTTTGTCCGGCAGGGTCATAGTGCTGACGGCCTGGTCCGGTAAAGGCAGCATGCGGGTGAGGGTCCCGTCCGGGGAGCAAGCGAACTCTAGGCTTCCAAAGCGGATGAAGGAGAGCCTAGGGTTGTCGGAGTTGAGGGAGGCCATTCGGAACCAATAAAACGTCGCGACACGCGATGCCCCCTACCTGGCACGCCAACTGTCGGTTTTTAGAAAATACCAACGAGTAAATTTGTATGCGTGTCGGGCTCCGAATGGTGAGACAAAGAGACAAGAGGTTTATACTGGTTCGGGCAAGAAATCTCTACGTCCAGTGTGGAGCTGCTCATGTTCCTTATCTCTACTTGAAGGGGGCTTACAAGATGGGTCAAGAGAGGGAGTATGAGTCCTAGGTCTCTAAAGACTATGTTGTATGAGTGTGCTATCTGCTAGCTATGTTGTTCGATCTTACTGTGTCGTCCCCCCTTGCTCTCCTTTTATAGTCACAAGGAGCTCAGGGGAGTATCTACGTGGGAAGCTGTGCCTTGTCCCCTCCTTCTTCCAAAAGGATAATGGGTGCATATAATACTATATTCCTATTGTCCTCGTACTTGGTCGGAGGTGGGGTATCGTGTCGGCCCGTCGTTGCACCGCCAGAGAATACGGGGGGTCCTGGTTGAGCCCGTAGTAGGATAGAGTCATGGGCGTTGCTGTACCATTGGCGGGTACACCGTTGTACCTTCGGCCAATTCTTTTAGTATACGAAAGATTCCTTCATACCTGGCCAATAGGCTCAGTTACCTCGTGGGCCCTGTTGTACCCAACGTACCCCCGTTCGGAGAATTCCTATAGGGGCCGGGTATGTGTGTGAGACTAACTCTGCTTCCTCGAGAGGCATGATGCCTATCTACCCATGAACCCTGCTCCATTCCGTCCTGATTGGGGAACTCGACATGTCTCCGTTTGGGTAGGAGCCAGAGCATTATCCTGGTTATCGGATTATACGGGGTGTACGATCCTTCGTACCTTCATTCTTATCTTGTGGAGGACGCGCCGTCAGCGGCTAAAAGCGGGCAGCTGCTTCCTTCGGGACGGGGGTAAACGGGTCATTCTTCACGTCTTCAACGGTTCGCGGGGTAGCCCCGCTTCCAGCGTCGGGCGAGGCGCAGTCACGTCTGCCTAGGGCATGTCGGCCTACCTGGGCCGGCTGGGCCGTGACTCCCGATCTCTTCCTTCGTGAGCTCGTGACGATTTGATCCTAGTGGGCTTATCTTAAATGGTCGTTGACTGTTTTTGAATGTTGATCATCAAATTAGGTATCCGACACCGGGAGTATTCCACGTATCGTATTTTCCTCAGGGAATGAGAAGTGAGTTAACTAAGATTATGGTTATATCCTAAGATGGATCAAGGGAGACTATGGTAACTGGGTTGAGAGGTTCGATATAGCAAAGATATCTGACAAGGTATAGCTGGTTATACTGGCTTTATCAACCCTTCTCTTGCAGGAGGCGACGGGATAGATAAGAAAGAGGGCAAAACTCTAACCGGACCACGCTGTCAAGTTGTATTGAAGCCCTTCCTTTTAATAACTTATCTGACACGCGTGGTGGAATACAAAGGCTAGATAGAGATGTCACCTTCTACTAGCATCCACAAACAATCCGCGCGATAAGAGGTTTACAAAGGTAAGATTAAGTTTAGACACCACGTCTACACTAATCTGTTGACACAAAAAGCGTCGGATCTGCGAACACCTCGGGGTTATACCCAAATTTGATATCCAAGGTGTGCCAGTCGATTCGACAAGTTAATCGACAAGAATGATAACTAGACCAAAAATTGAACGAGACGACGGCGATGCGCCCGGACGTCAAGGCTCAACTTGATCAAAACGTGGAACTAACAAAGCTGACGGAGATCTTGTAGATGCAGCCCGTCGAAACCTTGCGAGAACTCTTAGATAAGCTAGAACTAATGCAATGAAAGTAAATTTTCTAGAAAAAGTAGACGAAAAATAATAGATGTATTTGATTGATTGTATCCCTTTTTCACACCACCCCGAGGTACATATTTATACTCCAGCAGGAGGAGTTGTAAACAGACACGACTCATACCTAAACAAGACTCCTATTTTAAAGGAAATAAATGACTCGTGCAAGAGTCGGACTCCAACTATAATAATAATATTGGAATAAAACTAACAATTTCCTTATCTGTCTTCCTTACAATGAAACTTTCCATCGGTAGATTCCTTCAATCCGCAACCTTCTTCTATTACCATCGACAGCTTTCTGCTGACGTCGGCCACATCATCCCGCATCCATCGGCAATATTCTTCTGTTTCCATCGGCAACACCTTCCCATCGGCAAAATACCCTTCTTTTATCTTGATGTTTCTTCAATTTTCTGCTTTTACTGACAATCTGATTGGCAGTATCTTGATGCCGATAAGGAAAAGAAACCATCCCTTTACCGATCAGCACACCTGGTTCATATTGACACGTACCGAAAAAACGGTGTCAACACATGCCCTCCAATTTCGGAGTATGAAATATATCATGCGCCAGAATTTTCTGTACTTTAATCTTTCCCTCTAAAATGCATGTGCCATCATTTCGATTACCGCGCGCCATCACTGTAAATTACCAACAACTCCCGCAACTATAGCGCCAACAGTTACATTTCCTTGATCACCGCGCAAATTCACCACGATACCCTTCCATATCTCTGCTCAGTCAAAAAGGAAAACTCGAGAATGCCCTTTGACCTAGGCCTATAAAGACCACTGTCCATTCTTCTTTTTCACCCCAAGTTCATATCACCCCTTTTCTTACTAACACTCTCAAAGAATACTCTAGCAGTCTTCAATTGGCGGTTCCCTCTTTCTTCAGAAGGCCCAAATCTTGCAAGAACTCCTTCATCCTAATGGCAATCAGCTTCAACATTTCTGCGGTAAACTTCTTCCCCTCTTACTCTACATTTTATGGTTTTTCTTCTCCGTACCGTTTCGTGATCCTTTTTCCCCTTTCTTCTTTATTTTCTAAATCTAGGAAATGTGCAACAAAGTAATAATCCCCACTGATCAACCACATCTTTGCTGCTTAGGGCCGATGGGGAATACCAATCCAATCGATCTCATCAACGCAGAAACCGACTGTATCCCTTTTAGATCTGAACATTTTAATCTAGGGTTATGGACAGATACCTTCTGCTCGTGGCCCAAACCCACCAAAAGGGTGGAAAAACTGGTACCTTAGGATGGCTAGGTCACAACAGGTCTATTGGTCAGAACGCAATATAGATCAATGCATCAGATTGTCACTTGCCGATATGGCCAAGAACGAAAACATGATGATTGCTGCTTCTTATTTCTGGTCCGATACAATGAACGCGTTTCTATTCAGACACGGACCGGCCACTCCCACCCTTGCCGATGTGCACATGCTTACCGGCCTCGACGTCTCTTCTGTCGATCCTGTTACTCTTTTTCGCAGGAAGTCTGAACGTTGGGTGAGCACACGTAATATCGGCGGTTGGACTGGATACGTTCAAGAACATCAGAAGACCGGATCGGTAGGCCAGAGGGAGCATGCCACCTTCCTAAATATGTGGTTGGAGAAGTTTATTTTCTGTGGCAGGACAGTTGGACCCACCAACATGTACCTTCCTACAGCAGAACTCTTAGCCGACGGAGGATTTCCCCTTGGCCGATACCTCCTTAGTTCAGTTTATCATCTCCTGCACCAGGTATCGGAAAAATTGCTGCTAGGCGAGCCCATCGGCAACCTCAGAGGCCCTTGGTGGTTTATCAACTTATGGCTAAATGCCCATATGCATAAATGTCTTCATTTTGACTTGGTTAGCCAACAATTTCCAAGGGATTTGTCTGAGGACTATATACTTGCCGATGATGAATTGGCAACTCGTTCCCCACTCAATTTTGGGGAAGCTATAATAGTGCTACCAGGAACTGATGCCAACGAAGATCAATTCGGCATGTTCTTTCAGAGACTCTACTGTGGAATTCCTGCTGCGGAACGGGTTTGGTGGCCCTATATTTATGAGGATAACCAATTTCCACTCTCCTTCAATCTTACCGACGGGAATATACCACAGAATGAAGCAATTACGAAGGTCACCCTAACTCCTCGGGCCATTCCAGTCAATATCTTCGGAACCGGGAAGAACACTCACCCGTCTTATGAATTCTATTATCCATCGGCAGCAGCAAGACAGTTAGCGTTTGGTCAACTGCCGATCAAACTCAGCTACGCCAATGTGATAAAACCAAGAGGAGTTATCTCCAGTGCTATGGACTAGAATAAGATCATCACTCTCCCCCCTCGGGCCGATGTAACCAACATTGATTTATCCTCTTGGGTGCCGACGTCCTTCATTACTGAATCATACAAATCCTGGTGGCAAGAGTGGAAAGATCAACTATTTGCTGCATCATCACACTACTATCGGCACTTGATTGACGCCGATTACATTGTTCCTGATGACGCCGTGAGTGAAGACTCCATAGTGATTTTGGTAATTGATGAAGCCTAAGTACTAACCTATCTCTAAGTGGTTGAGTAGGTTTAGTACACTAAGAAAAAGTGACAATGAACAAGTGGTGGAGCAAGGATGGAAGCTAAGGAGAAAGCAAATCAAAAGCTCACAATTGAAGAAGAAGAGAGAAGGAGGAGACCCTAAGAGCTATACAAGGCAAAGGTATAAGCTAGGGCTTTTTGGTTTAGTGATCAAGACACCTAGTGGGTGTGATCATTTGTAGGATAGATAACCGTACTATTAAGAGGGGAAAATAGTTAGTGGTTACAACTATCAAGTGCCATTATGTTGATCATAATTGGATTGCATCTAAAACCTAATGAACAACCCTTGTAAAACTTGTTAAAAATATGCCACACACATGCACAAGTCAGTGAAACACTTGGTGGTGGCACATGAGATCAAGGGAATCAAAAGAGAAGAAATTCAGAGCAAGAAAGAAGCTCCGAACCAGTTTGCATAGAGGCTCCGGACCATAGACGAGTAGTCCGGAGGCTTGGTCAACAGTCAGCAGAAGACAAAGACATGCACCGGACCACTCCGCAATAGTCCGGTGGTGAGGTCCGACGGTGGAGTCCGGTGGTCGGGTGCTCACTGCATAAAAACGTCGAGACTCAGAGGAGGCTCCGGACCACTCTGCAATGGTCCGATGGACTAGTCCGGAGGTCAGGTCCGGAGCACAGGTGCTTGCTGGATTTAGATGTTGGCTGAGGCAGAAGCGTCGGACCAGGCGTCGGACTAAGGAGAATGGTCCGGTGGTCACTCCCTGCGCGCCAACGGTTGGATTTTCAAAAGCACCGGACCACTCTGCAATGGTCCGGTGGTGGCGAGTGAAAGTGGTCCGGTGGCTACGTGTCAGCTGCTCCAAAAGAGAAAAACGGCTAGTTTCTTTGAGGAGGTATATAAAAGGGTGTGTGGCTGGTTCAAAGAGGCTCTCTTGCACACTTGGACATTGCATACACTTTGTGAGCTTGTGACACACTCTTCCACTCATCTCTTAGTTGATTGTTCATCCATTTGAGAGATTTGAGTGCATCAAGTGCATTGCATGAAGTGATTCATCTTAGTGGCACTTGGGATTTGATACCGCTGCTAGTTTCTTGTTACTCTTGGTGATTGCCATCACCTAGACGGTTTGGAGCAAGCGGTGTGGATTCGAGAAGCTTGGTGATTGTGCTTCGTCAACCACAAGTGAAGATTGTGAGGGGTTCTTGTGCCTTCCCCGCGGGAGATCGCAAAGGTAACTCTAGTGAAGTGCTCGTGTCTTTGAGTGCTCTCATCTTGTGTTGGTTGTGCGGCACCCGGTGACGGGTTTGGCATGTGATGCCAATTAGCGCGTGAACCTCCAAGTGAGTAAGTCGACACAACGGGGACGTAGCTAGTTGGCAAACTAGTGAACCTCGGGTGAAAAATCAAGTGTCAATCTCTTGTTCATCATTGTGAGTGATTGTATCGATTGGAGAACTCTTGATTGTCTCATAACCTCGACACGGCGGTATTATCACTCTTCCTATCTTTGCATTACCTTATTCATTCTTATTTTAGTATATTAGGTTGTGCCTAGAGGGCTACTAGACTTGAGTAGGATTTGAGTGATCCTAGAGTTATATTAGGATAGCAATTGCGGTTAGAAGGCTTCGCATCCCTTAGTTTGCTAGTGCAAGACGAGCTTCGCCTCTTTTGTATCTAACTTGTTGTTGAGTTTGTTTTAAGTTTTCAAGTTAGGCTATTCACCCCCCCTCTAGCCTTGGAATAGGACCTTACAAGTGGTATCGGAGCTAGTACACCGTCAATTTGAGGCTTAACAACCTACGGTGTGATCATGGCTCAAATCAACAACATGAAGAAGCCACCCAAGTTCGATGGCACCAACTATGGCTATTGGAAAGTCAAGATGACCGCTCACATCAAGTCAATTAGTAGAAAGGTGTGGCTTGTGGTGGACAAAAAGTTTGAGGTTGAAGATGAGGAAGCTCCTACTCCGCAAGAGGAAGAAAAGTTGCAACACAATGACATTGCTCTAAGTGCCATTCATGAGGCACTTGATGAAAAAGTGTTTGAGCAAATCAAGAATCTTGAGAGTGCTCATGAGGCTTGGAAGAAGCTAGAAGAATCATTTGAAGGCACCCAAGCCATCAAGAGTGCAAAGGCATACATCCTCAAAGAAAAGTTTGCAAGTTTCAAGATGGAGGATGATGAGAATGTGCCGGAGATGTTCCATAGGCTACAAGTGCTAGTCAATGACCTCACGGCCCTCGGAGAGAAGGTTGAGGACAAGGACTTTTCTCACAAGTTCTTGAGAAGTCTCCCATCTCGGTTTGAGACTCTTGTGACCTTGATTGTGAGAGGTGGATTGGACACCGTGACTCCCAACCAAGTCTTGGGAGATGTGATGACACAAGAAGCTTACCGGGACAACAAAGAAAAAGATGTCAAGAAAGAAGTAAAGAAAGATGAGAAGAAGAAGAGCATAGCTTTCAAAGCTACTTCATCACACAAGAGCAAGGGCAAAGCCAAGGTTGAAGAATCTAGTGAAGATGAAGGCTCAAGTGATAGTGAGATTGATGAAGAAGAAATGGCTCTCTTTGTAAGAAAGTTTGGAAGATTCATGAAGAAGAAGGGATATCATGCAAGAAGGAAGAGACCATCCTTCAAGAACTTTGATGAGCCAAGGAAGTGCTTCAAGTGTGGAAGCTTTGATCATCTCATTGCTCATTGCCCATACAATAGTTACAAGGATGATGATGATCACAAGAAGAGAGACAAGAAAGAGAAGAAGCCCACCTTTGACAAGAAGAAGAAGAAGGCGTATTCTCACATTGTGACATGGGATAGTGATGCTTCTAGTGGTGAAGATGATGATCAAGAAAAGAAGACATCTACCAAGAAGAAGGCTTTTGCAAGCATTGCAATGAGGGACAAGATCTCTCTATTTGACACTTCATCATCATGCTTCATGGCCAAATCCACTAAGGTACTTTCTCATGATGAGAGTGAGAGTGAAAGCGATAGTGATAGTGAGGAGCCCTCAAAGGAGGAACTCATGGACATGCTTGAACAAGCAAAAGAATACATAGATAAGAAGAGAAAGGAATGCAAGGAATTGCGCAAGACCAATGTGTCTCTTGAGCAAAACCTTGATGAGGCCGTAGCATCTCATTAGAGGCTAATGGAAGCCCATGAGAAGCTAGTGAAGTCTCACACTAAGCTTGAAAGAGCTCATTCCTCTCTCTTAGATCAAAGTAAGAAAGAGATTGTTCAAACATGTGACATGGGAGTTATGTGTGATATTATTGATGAACCTTTATATGCTCCTATCATTGTTGCTCCCACTAACTAATCTTGTAGCACTACCACTTCTACTTCATCTACTAGTGAAGGCTCTACTTGTGATGCCCCACTAATGGTTGAAAATGAAACACTCAAGAAGGAGGTTGCAAAGCTCAATCACTCCTTAGCTAAGGCTTATGGAGGTGAGGACCGCATGCTTATGTGCTTGGGTAGCCAAAGAGCTTCTCTCTACAAAGAGGGATTGGGCTATACCCCCAAGAAAGGCAAGGCCGCTTTTGTTCCTCACAAAACTTGTTTTGTGAAGAACACCGGTAGCTATTGCAAGAGTTGCAAGCAAGTTGGTCACAATGAGCAAGCATGCAAGAACAAGAAGGCCAAGCAAGATGTATCCTCCATGAGAGTTGATTCATTCTATGTACTTTCCAAGGGTACTAATGGTGTTCATGCCAAGTTTGTTGGTGCACCATGGATGGCTTCCAAGAAGTCCATTTGGGTACCAAAAGCCTTGGTAACTAACCTTGGAGGACCCAAGCAAGTTTGGGTACCTAAATGGAATTAATCTCTCTTGTAGGTTAATTACAAAGCCGGAGGGAGGCATTGGGTGCTTGATAGTGGGTGCACTCAACACATGACCGGAGATGGAAGAATGTTCAACTCAATCAACCAAGATAGTGACCATGGATTTGATAATATCACATTTGGCGACAATGGAAAAGGCAAGGTGAAAGGGCTTGGAAAGATTGCTATCTCAAATGATCTTAGCATAAGCAATGTGCTTCTAGTTGAAAGGCTTGAGTTCAACCTATTGTCGGTGGCACAATTGTGTGATCTCGGTTTCAAGTGCATATTTGGAGTGGAGGATGTGGAAATCATAAGTGTGGATGGCTCTAATATGATCTTCAAGGGGTTTCGGTATGAGAACCTATATCTTGTTGGTTTCAATGCTAGTGAGACTCAACTCTCAACATGTCTCATCACCAAATCAAGCATGGGTTGGCTATGGCATAGAAGACTTGGACATGTTGGCATGAAGCAATTGAACAAGTTAGTCAAACATGATCTAGTGAGAGGCTTGAAGGATGTCACATTTGAAAAGGACAAGCTATGTAGTGCATGTCAAGCCGGAAAGCAAGTTGGCAACACTCATCCAAAGAAGAGCATCATGAGTACAAGCAAAGCATTTGAGTTATTACACATGGATCTCTTTGGGCCAACTACATATGCAGCATTGGTGGGAACAAGTATGGATTTGTGATAGTTGATGACTTCACTAGATACACATGGGTATTCTTCTTAAGTGACAAGAGTGACACATTTGAGATCTTCAAGACATTTGTCAAAAGATGCCATAATGAGTTTGAAACAACTATCAAGAGAGTAAGAAGTGACAATGGAAGTGAGTTCAAAAACACAAGAATTGATGAACTTTGTGATGACTTTGGAATCAACCATCAATTCTCTCCAAAGTATACTCCACAATCAAATGGGATAGTTGAAAGAAAGAATAGAACCTTGATTGACATGGCAAGATCAATGTTGAGTGAATACAATGTGAGTCATTCCTTTTGGGCCGAAGCTATCAACACGGCTTGCTACTCTAGCAACCGTCTCTATTGTCATGGAATGCTTGAGAAAACTCCATATGAACTATTGAATGGAAGAAAGCCAAATATTGCTTACTTTTGGGTATTTGGGTGCAAATGCTATATATTGAAGAAAGGAACAAGACTAAGCAAGTTTGAGAAGAAGTGTGATGAGGGATTTCTACTTGGTTACTCTACATCAAGCAAGGCTTATAGAGTATGGAACTCATCTAGTGGAATTCTTGAGGAAGTGCATGATGTGGAATTTGATGAAACACAAGGCTCTCAAGATGAACAAGAAAACTTGGATGATGTGAGAGGTAACAAATTGGTCAATGCAATGAAAGATATGGATATTGGTGACATTAGACCAAGACAAGTACAAGATGAAGATGAGGATCAAGTGACCATCCCCTTACAAGAAGAAGCAAGTGGCTCTCAAAATCAAGATCAAGCAAATGCTAGTGAAGCTCAAGTTCAAGATCAACAAGAGGCTAGTCCATCATCATCTCAATCAAATGCTCAAGATTCTCACATGCAAGTACTCCAACCTACTAATATTGCAAGAGATCATCCTCTAGATCAAGTTATTGGAGGCATTCAAAGTGGTGTTCAAACAAGATCAAGATTGGCTTCATTTTGTGAGCATTACTCTTTTGTCTTATCATTTGAGCCAACCAAGATTGATGAAGCTTTGAAGGATGTGGATTGGATAAATGCTATGCATGAAGAGCTTAACAACTTCACAAGAAATCAAGTTTGGGAACTAGTGGATAGACCAAGAAATCACAATGTCATTGGAACCAAATGGGTATTCAAGAACAAGCAAGATCAAGATGGAATAGTAGTGAGAAACAAAGCAAGACTAGTTGCACAAGGGTACACTCAAGTTGAGGGTCTTGACTTTGGAGAAACTTATGCTCCGGTGGCAAGATTAGAGGCAATAAGGATTCTATTAGCCTATGCTTGTGCACATAACATCAAGTTGTACCAAATGGATGTCAAAAGTGCATTCTTGAATGGGTACATCAATGAGGAAGTGTATGTTGAGCAACCACCCGGGTTTGAAGATATAAAGAAGCCCAACCATGTATTCAAGCTCAAGAAAGCTCTCTATGGATTGAAGCAAGCACCTAGAGCATGGTATGAGAGGTTGAGAAGTTTTCTCCTCTCTAAGGGATTCAAGATTGGATTGGTTGACACCACTCTATTCACTAAGAAGATTGGAAGTGACTTGTTTGTCTTGCAAATCTATGTGGATGACATTATCTTTGGGTCTACAAATCAAGATTTTTGTGAAGAGTTTGGTGAAATGACGGCAAATGAATTTGAGATGTCCATGATTGGTGAACTTAGTTACTTTCTTGGACTCCAAATCAAGCAAATTAAGAATGGTACATTTGTGAGTCAAGGCAAGTACATCAAGGATATGATCAAGAAGTTTGGATTAGAAGAGGCTAAAGGCATTAGCACTCCCATGGGGACAAATGGACACTTGGATAGTGACACAAGTGGCATGATGGTTGAACAAACACTATATCGGTCAATGATTGGAAGTCTACTCTATGTAACCGCATCACGACCGGATGTCATGTTTAGTGTATGCATGTGTGCTAGATTTCAAGCATCTCCTAGAGAGAGTCATTTGAAAGCCACAAAGAGGATATTGAGATATTTAAAGCATACACAAGAGGTTGGATTATGGTTTCCCAAGGGGTCAAGATTTGAATTGATTGGATATTCGGACTCCGATTATGCGGGATGCAAGGTTGATAGGAAGAGCACTAGTGGAACATGTCAATTATTGGGAAGATCACTAGTCTCATGGTCATCCAAGAAGCAAAATAGTGTGGCACTCTCTACCGCCGAAGCCGAATACATTAGTGCGGGGAGTTGTTGTGCACAACTATTGTGGATGAAGGCCACCTTGAATGATTATGGAACCAAATTCAAGAAGGTTCCCTTGCTATGTGACAATGAAAGTGCGGTAAAGCTTACAAGCAATCCCATCCAACACTCTAGAACAAAGCACATAGATGTGAGACACCATTTCATAAGAGATCATCAACAAAAGGGTGACATTTACATTGACAATGTGGGCACCGATGATCAATTAGCCGACATATTCACCAAGCCACTTGATGAGAAGAGATTTTACAAGTTAAGGAATGAGTTGAATATCTTGGATTTCTCCAACATGAGTTGATGCAACCCCATGTATGACATGCCTCTACTCCAAGATAGCAAGGTACAATTGTTTGACATGTACATTCATCCTTTGCTAGACTTGTGTAGAACATATAGACATCACTCATTTAGGCTCATTCATGAAAAATAAAATGTTTTGTATGTGCATATGCTACCACTTTTGCTTCTTTGACTTGTTTGTCCAAGTGGTATCATATGGCATGTTGATAAGCTTGCACCTTCACATGTTTAGTTTAGAACATTTGCTCTTATATTTAACCAACATGGATAAGATAACCATTGTAAGATGTGTGAAAAAGCTTGTTCATGGTTTAAACCGTGTTAAATATACAGGACATGTGATCTAGGATGAACAAAAATGGTTAATCTTCACCCCACCTCCTTTGTGGTAATTTATGACAAAGGGGGAGAGAAAATGATAGATATAAAGTGAAAGGGGGAGAGTAAGTGATATGAAATAAAAGAGGGATATTTTTTGAAAGTGAAAAATTAAAATTTGAGCACACAAGTAGGGGGAGCAAGCCTATGAACAAGTTGTTGCATTTGAATGTGCATTCACACATATGTTTGCTTGCATTGTACTTCAATTCAATATGACTTGCTTGTGTGGTACATGCCTAGTATAATCTTGATTGATGATTTGATCACTAGCGTGTATAGATGTTAGCTAGAACCATAGATATTTTCATGTCTTTCCATTGGTATCGAGCTAACCTTGTTGCTAAGGAAGGAATTTTTTTTGGCGCACTTCGATTGGTATCACGCTTCAAAGGTCCATTTCTTATACCTTAGTATCATGTCATAGTTTGCAAGTAGTTTACCCCTCCCAAAAGATCTATCTAAGCATATGTGCAAGGCTTTGACTCATAATCATAGGAAGTGCACATATGTAGGGGGAGTAAGACACCTGCAAACATTGTGAGGATTCAAAATCATATTTCCTATCATTTATATCGGGTTGTCATCAATTACCAAAAAGGGGGAGATTGAAGACTCCATAGTGATTTTGGTAATTGATGAAGCCTAAGTACTAACCTATCTCTAAGTGGTTGAGTAGGTTTAGTACACTAAGAAAAAGTGACAATGAACAAGTGGTGGAGCAAGGATGGAAGCTAAGGAGAAAGCAAATCAAAAGCTCACAATTGAAGAAGAAGAGAGAAGGAGGAGACCCTAAGAGCTATACAAGGCAAAGGTATAAGCTAGGGCTTTTTGGTTTAGTGATCAAGACACCTAGTGGGTGTGATCATTTTTAGGATAGATAACCGTACTATTAAGAGGGGAAAATAGTTAGTGGTTACAACTATCAAGTGCCATTATGTTGATCATAATTGGATTGCATCTAAAACCTAATGAACAACCCTTGTAAAACTTGTTAAAAATATGCCACACACATGCACAAGTCAGTGAAACACTTGGTGGTGGCACATGAGATCAAGGGAATCAAAAGAGAAGAAATTCAGAGCAAGAAAGAAGCTCCGAACCAGTTTGCATAGAGGCTCCGGACCATAGACGAGTAGTCCGGAGGCTTGGTCAACAGTCAGCAGAAGACAAAGACATGCACCGGACCACTCCGCAATAGTCCGGTGGTGAGGTCCGACGGTGGAGTCCGGTGGTCGGGTGCTCACTGCATAAAAACGTCGAGACTCAGAGGAGGCTCCGGACCACTCTGCAATGGTCCGATGGACTAGTCCGGAGGTCAGGTCCGGAGCACAGGTGCTTGCTGGATTCAGATGTTGGCTGAGGCAGAAGCGTCGGACCAGGCGTCGGACTAAGGAGAATGGTCCGGTGGTCACTCCCTGCGCGCCAACGGTTGGATTTTCAAAAGCACCGGACCACTCTGCAATGGTCCGGTGGTGGCGAGTGAAAGTGGTCCGGTGGCTACGTGTCAGCTGCTCCAAAAGAGAAAAACGGCTAGTTTCTTTGAGGAGGTTATAAAAGGGTGTGTGGCTGGTTCAAAGAGGCTCTCTTGCACACTTGGACATTGCATACACTTTGTGAGCTTGTGACACACTCTTCCACTCATCTCTTAGTTGATTGTTCATCCATTTGAGAGATTTGAGTGCATCAAGTGCATTGCATGAAGTGATTCATCTTAGTGGCACTTGGGATTTGATACCGCTGCTAGTTTCTTGTTACTCTTGGTGATTGCCATCACCTAGACGGTTTGGAGCAAGCGGTGTGGATTCGAGAAGCTTGGTGATTGTGCTTCGTCAACCACAAGTGAAGATTGTGAGGGGTTCTTGTGCCTTCCCCGCGGGAGATCGCAAAGGTAACTCTAGTGAAGTGCTCGTGTCTTTGAGTGCCCTCATCTTGTGTTGGTTGTGCGGCACCCGGTGACGGGTTTGGCGTGTGATGCCAATTAGCGCGTGAACCTCCAAGTGAGTAAGCCGACACAACGGGGACGTAGCTAGTTGGCAAACTAGTGAACCTCGGGTGAAAAATCAAGTGTCAATCTCTTGTTCATCATTGTGAGTGATTGTATCGATTGGAGAACTCTTGATTGGCTCATAACCTCGACACGGCGGTATTATCACTCTTCCTATCTTTGCATTACCTTATTCATTCTTATTTTAGTATATTAGGTTGTGCCTAGAGGGCTACTAGACTTGAGTAGGATTTGAGTGATCCTAGAGTTATATTAGGATAGCAATTGCGGTTAGAAGGCTTCGCATCCCTTAGTTTGCTAGTGCAAGACGAGCTTCGCCTCTTTTGTATCTAACTTGTTGAGTTTGTTTTAAGTTTTCAAGTTAGGCTATTCACCCCCCTCTAGCCTTGGAATAGGACCTTATAGTGAGTTCATTTACGATACTATTTTTCCTTTATTTCCTTTCAAATGCATCGGTAACTAATTTTCTGCCAACAGGTTAATGATTTGATCTCCAAAAAGAGTAGGAGCGGCAAATATTTCAACTTGCGACCGATGAACCCTACATCGGTAATTGGCAACAAGGCCCCTTCATTGGCTACCCTTATGCATCAAAAAGCAGCTCCTAAGATTACCATCAAGTCCAAACCACCGCTAGCCGACGATGCTGCTACCGCTGCTGCTTTCTTGGCGCAAGCTTTTACGGTAACTTATCCGTGCCGATCACAACATTTTCAATCGACAATTTTCATTTAACTCCCAATCTGCACTAAATTCTTTTCTCTGTAGCAGATAAATTCATCGGCAGCTGTCCCAAACGTACAAACTTCTTCAGCTTAGCCTGCCGATGCCCCCCAAGTGCAACATTCAAAACGCCAAGGCTCATCAAGTACCGCTCCCCGACCGAAACGCCCAAAGCTATCAGCTCCAGTCACATCACTAGCCACGTCTCCTCAAGCTCCTACTGATACACCAACACCAGAGCCACTATCGGCATCCATTCTCAACCAATCATCGATTGAGACTCCTATCCAAGAGACAATTCCATCTTCTGTCATTAGCTCATAAGTTCCGGGTTGTATTGTAGTCTTGATGATATAAGGACCCTCCCATGGGCTGAGCAGTTTATGTCTTCCTTCTTTCTTATGAATTAGCCGTAGTACCAGATCACCTAACTTTAGTGTTCTTGGATGCATATTTCTGTCGTAATGTCTCTGTAAGCCTTATAGGTATCTTGCATTTTTGATTACTGAACTATCTCTTATCTCGTCGATTGTGTCAATCGATAGCCGTCTTGTTTCTTCGGCTTCTCCTTCGCCATATTGTTCTATTCTTGGTGATTGCCATATTAGGTCAACCGGTAACACGACTTCTGATCCGTACACCAGAAAGAAAGGTGAATATCATGTTGCTCTGTTGTTTTGAGTTCTTAAGCCCCATACTACTTTTGGTAATTCTTCTATCCATTTTCCTCCACAGTCTTTTAGGTCTTCATATAGTCTTGGTTTTAGTCCTTGTAACAATAGCCCGTTGGCTCTTTCGACTTGTCCATTTGCTTGAGGGTGAGCTACTGTTGCGTAATATATTTCTATTCCGCAATCTCTTGCTCAATATTGGAATTATTTTGCTGTAAATGGTGATCCAAGGTCCGTGATTATTCGGTTGGGCATCCCAATTCTGTGCATGATGTCTTGTATGAACTCTGTTGCCTTTTCTGTGCTGTATTTGACTAATGTTTTGTATTCGATCCATTTGGTAAATTTGTCTACTGCCACAAATATGTATTCAAATCCTCCTTTTTCTTTTTTGAGTGGTCCGACTTGATCTAACCCCCAGCATGAGAAAGGCCAAGCTGGTGGTATGCAGATTAGATTGTGTGCTTGAACATGTGATTGTCTTGCAAACATCTGGCAGTTCTTGCATGTTTTCACTAGTTGTTCTGCATCTTTGAGTGTTGTAGGCCAATAAAATCCGCTTCTAAATGCTTTACCGATTAGTGTTCTAGAAGCTGCATGATTTCCACAACATCCTGAGTAGATTTCTTCTAATATTTCTTTTTCTTCTTGTGTTGATACGCATTTCAATAATACTCCAGAAGATGCTGCTCTCTTGTATAGTTTATCTTTTACAAGAACGTATGTTTTGCTTTTCCTTATAACCTTTGTTGCTTATGCTTTGTCTCCGGGTAGTTTGTTTTCGCTTTTATAATCAATGTATGAAGGACCGAGAACGGCGACCAGAGGGGGGGGGGTGAATTAGAGCCTCAAATTTCTCTCGAAATGTTCGGGCCACTCTTCCCAAAAACCAAACCCAGTTGCTGGGTGCTCAGACAAAAATGTAGAAAAGAGAGCTCACCTGTAGTGGAGAAAAACTCACCGGAAACCCCAAAACATAGGTTCTCAACCCCTAATGTAACGATCTCAATTTTCCACGAAGGGAAAATCCACAGATGCGAATTATAATATGATAGTCTCCGAAGATCATCCCATCGCATTATCAAATTACAGTTGATAACATCAACATACATCGAGTTCAGAATTAAAAGAGTACAATTGAGGGTCTAATTAATTATTACATTGCCACAAGTCTATTATGATTATATACTTGGCTTAGTTAGATCTGAATCATATCCATGTTTAGGATCGTATAGCGTTTATCCACCAGTACTATGAGTAAATGATAGATATTGTGTAGGCGTGGTGCCTAGACCGTATATATCTGCAATTGTACCCTACATTCTGGATCGTGAGGTAGTTCGTGGGAGTGACAGTTTTGTTGAGTCCTTTGTAGTCCTCCCCCCGTTTGTAGGGCAGGCAGAGTAGTTCTATTACGGGGAAATGATTGCTATGTTCTTCATCTTCCTTAGGAATACTCACTACACATGAATATGTCTTTTCTTGCCATGATTGCCAAGTGTAATTGCACTAATCATAGTATGCTAGACTGTATAGTTAAGAATGACTTAGGAAATATCTTTGTAGTTCGTCCTAATTCCATGCTAATGACTTGCTAGAATATCTGTTGAGGTTCTTATCATATTACCTTATGTGGCTACATATATGCTGATCAGTATTTATCTTTTGTCACTATTCATTCATTATCTATATCTTATGTGACACTTATCTTGTACTGAGTGAGATAGATGAAAACTCTCCATTACACATGCAGTGATACTCATTAATCATCATTACTCATTCCTAATTTATTCCTTAGTATCCCTTCCCAGTGGTAAAGATATAAATAACGATACCTGAAATACTCCTGGTTAAAATGCTACATCGGTATAATCTGTGCGCTTGCAGAAACACATTTATATTTCATTAGAGCAATTGCATATTTCAATACCACATCTCTCTGACATGCTGGGGATGACAACCTGGCTTAAGTGTCATAAGAGATGTCAACAAGCATTTTTGGCGCCATTGCCGGGGAAGGTTGATTAGCTATCAAAAGGAATAAATAAGTTATCACTTGCATCACTAATGTGATTGAGAAAACATCAATTCTCTACTCGTACAACCTTACCCTTGATCTTTGCCTATATTTTCCTATCATCTTTATGCATGGTAATGTATGAATAGATTTGATATTCCAGACAATTTTGTTGAAAATCCTGAAGCATTATTCAGAAGGACAAAAGCCAAGCTCAAGAAAGTAACATAATCATCATCATCTCAGCTTGAAGCTTCATCCAGTCAAGAAGATCATCGAAACATCATTCGAGACTTGACAACAGAGTTCGAAGCCATGGCAGAGAATTCAATCTGTGAGTTCTCAGCCCCCACCACGGACAAGATCCGCACTGGACCTACTGCGAACATTGATCGGTCATTTGAGCTCAAGCCTGCGCTCATCAACATGGTGCAAGCAAGCCAGTTCTGTGGGAAAGCACATGAAGATGCTAGTGCTCATCTCCAACACTTCCTGGAGATTTACAACACATTCACTATCAAGGATATCCCCAGAGACACAATACTACTTCGCCTTTTCCCATTCTCACTCTTGGGAAGAGCGAAGCAGTGGTTCTATGCAACCAAGGAGAAGAATACTACGTGGGCACTATGTTCCACCAATTTCCTAGCAAAGTTCTTTCCCATAGGGAAGACCAATGCCCTCCATGGGAAGATTTCAAGTTTTCAGCAACAACATGACGAGTCCGTTCCAGAAGCATGGGAGCGCTTCCAAGATTACATCCTAGAATGTCCCCATCATGGAATGGAGAATTGGTTTCTTATGCAGACCTTCTATCATGGGCTCAGCAACAGCACTCGTGAGACCATGGATGTTGCTGCCGGAGGAGCATTCCTATCACTTACAATACCACAAGCCACATCTCTTGTGGAGAAGATGGCATCCAACCAAGGTTGGAGTGAAGAAAGAACTCAACCTCACAAGAAAAGTGGAGGTATGCACTAGCTCAAGGTAGAGATGCTGTCAGCAAAGTTAGACCTGCTCATGAAGAGACTCGATGAGAAAGCTGGAGAGAATAAAGAAGTTATGGACATCTACGACTCTCACATGACCTGTGAAGAGTGTGGAGACATTGGACACTCAGGAAATCATTGTCTAGAATTACAAGAGGACGTGAACTACATCATCAACAACAACAACTACAATCGTCCTCAGCAAAATCAAGGTTGGAATCAACAACAACAAAGGCCTAACTACTCAGGTAATTATCAAGGTAATAATTCTTTCAATAATCCTAGTTTCCCACCTTTGAGAGAGTTAGTGTCTAATAAAGGAAAGTTAATGGATAACATGTCTAAGAAATTAGCATCCAATGATAAAATACTAGAAACTATAAATAATAGGATGAATAATTTTTCTGTTGCCATCAAGAATCAAATTAGCTTTAATAAAATGATTGAATCTTAGCTAACCCAAATAGCTGCTGCTGTTCCTATCACTAACCCCGGTATTCCATCACATCCGGAAGGATTAGAATCTGCAAATCTTGTAGACATATTTCATGCAGGTGCTTATTGGAACAACCCCACAGAAGAGTGGTGTGGCGACTCTATGCGAACCAAGAAAGGAGATCTAGGACGACCAGTCATCCCAATCTCCATTGGAGTCACAGAGTTTCCTGAAGCACTTTGCGACTTCGGCGCAAGCATCAATGTCATGCCCAGGGTAATCTATGAGAAATTCTATAATTATCCTTTATCAGAAACAACTCTATGTTTGCAGCTTGCAGATCGGACACTATGCTACCCAAGAGGAATATTAAAAGATATCTCTATCCGAATTGGTACCTCATATGTTCCAGCAGACTTCATTGGTGATAGAAACCGGTGTTGATGAGGAGTCACCCATCATCCTTGGGAGGCCACTCTTGAACACTGCTAGAGCTGTCATCTATGCTAGCACCGCCAGAATCAGTTTCTTCATTAAAGGGAAGAAGGAGACATTTACCTTCAAGAACAAGACCTTACAAGCTCCTGAACAACCTCAAGATGAACCAAAAAAGAAGACCAATGGGAGGAACAAGCAGAAGAAGAACAAGAAGCAAGTATGGACATAATCAGCGAAGATGGTCACAACACTCCACAATAATCAAGATCACCAAATCAGATCCCCTCATTTGATCAAGAAGGACGACCCAGGTGTCCCAACCATTGAATGCACAATCAACAGATGTTGATTCCAGAAAGAAATCTGCGACACCGGATCGGGCGTCAACATTATGGCCAAGTTGACCTATGAGTTTCTGTACGGCACAATGCGTCTACATCCAACATACACCCAACTCCAGTTGGCGGATCAGACATGCTGCGTCGTTGAAGGCATAGCAAAAGATGTCCCCATCCAGATTGATGACCACTTCATCCCTACAGACTTCCTAGTCATTGATACAGGAGAAGATGATTATGATCCACCTATCATCCTTGGAAGACCATTCCTAAGCACCACCAAAGCTATCATCTATATCGGGACAGGAGAAGTGCACCTACACTTCCCCTCTGAGAAGGTACGACATTACTTTAATGCTAACTACATTATAGAAGAAGCAGAACACCAAGGATGGATGGGCGGACTATAAAGGAGAAGTATCAAGATATGAAGAGAGATACCCCGAAGAAGAAGAGTCAATACATGCAACTCCACTCTCGAGGCCGAACACACCACCAATTCTAAGGTTGGGAAATGAAAGATGACTATATGACTACCCCAGGCACGAGAGCGGAGAATCTTGTGAAGAAGGAGAGGTATGTCCTTTCAATTGTAATAAGTATCCAGAAAAGAAAGCTTGTCCTAGGGAGGCCACCGCACCAACACGAGTGTGGAGACAAAAAGAAATCATACCAAAAGAAGAAGCGCAGCTGGAGTCGCCAGCTACGCCATCCAATAAGCCCTAGGACAACTAAGGACATGAGGAGTCCCGTTCGAAGTACTTAAACCATCGAACACCGTGCCAAGAGGTAACACTTGGTAGTTATTTTTTCCCTTAAATATTTACTTTTCCAAATTAGTTAATCATGTTTACTCTATCTTAAAAAGAAAATAAAAATGTTTAAAACTGTTAAGCCCCATGTGAATAGACTCGTGGCATAAAACCCATAAGTGTACTCACTGTGGTGGCATAAAAATAAATAAATAAGTTTTTATCTTATAAAATAAAAATATAAAAATATTGAGTTTATGATCCTGCTAAATAATAACATCCATTAGAGGAAACTCGACATGATCAAAGCTAGAGATTTATGAATAACACTTAATCAGTTCCACAAGCTTTGTTGTCTATTTGAGCTTCACAGAATTCAAGGATCAAAGAAGAGCAGCAACCAAGAGGACATCTTACCCATTGTTAGAATACTCTGACAAGATAAGAACACCTCTGCTACCTATCAGCTACACTAGAAGAAATTAAGTCAAAATCTAGCTTGGGGGAGAGCACCCCCACGTACCAACTACATCAGAAGAAATTATGTCAAAATCCAGCTTGGGGGAGAGCACCCCCATACTCAGCTAAGTATTACTACCTATCAGTTTTTATATCTATACTTTGATAAAAATAAAAAATGCATAATTATAAAAACCCAATAAATATTTTCCCGCTTATATATATAGTTATATATGTGTTTTTGATTAGTTAAGAGTTTGCTAATAAATAAAGAATAAAATAAAATAACTATGCTAAAATGAATCCCAGTAATAAACTCTTAACATGGAAATGATGAATAGTTGCTCTATCGTAATACCTTTCAAGTATCTAGTTTTCAAATTTGATCTCTCTCTCAAGTTTAGGCATAATTGTTATGATTTGAAATTTACTCTGAACCTAAAACTTGTGGGAAGAGTACCTGATCTAAAGTCTAAGTCGTTGACGAATATGATATGGAAAGGTTTGAGTTTCTATTTATCTGTTCCTAGAGATACTAGAATTCTGGAGAATTTTATCTTTTGAAAACTTTAAAAATGCTACATGATGAGTTCGTGTATGATGAGAGTTTAAATTCCTACCACAACCATATATACATACTTACTAGATTAGGAAACCACACATTTTTTACATACTGCTTATGAGCATTGAGTGTGCTCAAGTTGTGCGACCCTCGGGAACTAGTCATGCGGTTTGAATCAAGATTCACACACATCCATACATGCTGCTTCTACCTCAGAAGTACGCATTCACTTACACTACACCCACATATGCTACTTCTATCCTGGAACTATGCATACATATACCTTCCATCCACATAAGCTGCTTCTATCCCAGAAGTACGCATCCACATATATCCACTCATTTCCATCTCCAAGACCCACCCACCAAAAATATTCTACTCCTAATCCAGGAGAGAATAGAAACACATAAACATTCTCCTATTCCTGTTTTATCCCTGTGAAATAAATGCTCCAGTCAGCGTTCGCTTTATAGCTCTACAAGGATGAGTGCTTTGAAAAACAAAAGAGAGAGAAACGAGGAATATAAAGGGCAAGTGTCCGCCAACCTCGAAAAATAAAAAAGTGAGACGAGAGGTAAAAATGGGCAAGTGTCCGACAGTAGAATTAGGGGTACAAGATACCCACCTGAAAAAAAGAAAAAAAAGAAGAAAAAAAATATATTATCGAGCATCTCATTCCCTTCGAAAGGTTCCAAATACAAGAAAGGTATATCCATCAAAAGGGAGCAAAAGTAGAATTAGACTTTCACCTCTACCATCATCATCATTACCATCACCCTCATCACCACCATCTTTACCATCATCATCACACACCATTCTTTCGCCACACATGCACATCTTGATTTGACTTATTGACTTGTTCCTTTGGATCCGCGGTTTGGCTATGCAACATATGTCTTGTAAGTATGTATACGCTATCTCCCACCTATGAGCTCCAGATATTAGCCTTTAGAAGTAGGGTGAGAGAGAGAAGGCAATACCACAATGTCTTATACCACAAACACCACATATTTGAGAGAAAGGCATACACCATCAATGCCTTGGTAAGGATCCAGAAATACTACAAAGGAGCGACTGAGAGAGTCATACAAGGAATCTCTGAGTTTTATTTTGAAAACCTACAAAAACTCCAGAGCTATAGTTGATCAAAGAGCAGGTACATGGTGCTTGACTGGACCGTTCTGTCTTTCAACTACCCAAGACAAAGGTGACGGTTACAAGCCCCATGGTGGAAGGTAAAATGAGTAAGTTTTTTATCTTAATAGTTGATCTAACCCGGAGACAAGATCTTATTTGAAAGCATGTGTACCTTTAAGGCATGAAAGCATTGTAGCAACTCCTGATCCATCACTAAGTCTATCTTTGCTCAGGGACGAGAAAAAGGTAAGCTTGGGGGAGCTTGTTGACGATCCTTAAGTACCAAAATCAACCGTCAACTAGACAAGGAAAAGGATCTATATGAAACCAACACATAGAAATAAGGTTTACACTAACAGAATTCCACGAGTTTTGGTGAATGTCTATTTCTACAGGGGGATATCAGGAAATATGGAGGAAAGGCCCACATGTCATGATTACATAGAGATAAACATCATTTGTACAGACAAGAATACTCTAGAAGAGTCAAGAAGGCGCGGGAAGGAACCAGAGGCCAAGCGGGCCCAGGGGTAGGGCGCCCATCCTACCCCTTAGGGCGGCCACCCTAGGGCTGAGCCCAATGGGCCTCTGCCTGTGGGACCACCTCTCCATCGCTTTTGAGATCACATCTAAGCCCTCCATTAAGGTCGGTTTGATCCGATGACCGACGTTCATTTGAGGAGCCTATATAAGGAAGGCCCCCTGAGCTTGAGGAGAAGAGCCACTCTGACCTAATTCATTATTCATTATCCATCTCAAGAGGAGAAGCCCCTGATCAAGCCCTAGAGCCACCACATCAACTAGATCTCTAGTTTAGCATAGCTATATAGGATTAGAACTAGGAGTCAATCTTCGATTGGTTTCCGGATCTGTCAAGAGGATCATTGGTAATTCTCTCTCTAGTTCTTCCTTGTTATTCATTTGTTCTTCAATATCATGAATATGACTTTGATCTACTTCATTATATTGTTTATGACTTTACTCTATTCGTTTATGTTCTTAGTTATATTGTTCTTAGTCTATTATGATTATATACTTGGCTTAGTTAGATCTGAATCATATCCATGTTTAGGATCGTATAGCGTTTATCCACTAGTACTATGGGTAAATGATAGATATTGTGTAGGCGTGGTGCCTAGACCGTATTTATCTGCGATTGTACCCTACATTCTGGATCGTGAGGTAGTTCGCGGGAGTGACAGTCCTATTGAGTCCTTTGTAGTCCTCCGCCCGTTTGTAGGGCAGGCAGAGCAGTTCTATAACGGGGAAATGATTGCTATGTTCTTCATCTTCCTTAGTAATACTCACTACACATGAATATCTCTTTTCTTGCCATGATTGCCAAGTGTAATTGCACTAATCATAGTATGCTAGACTGTATAGTTAAGAATGACTTAGGAAATATCTTTGTAGTTCGTCCTAATTCCATGCTAATGACTTGCTAGAATATCTGTTGAGGTGCTTATCATATTACCTTATGTGGCTACATATATGCTGATCAGTATTTATCTTTTGTCACTATTCATTCATTATCTATATCTTATGTGACACTTATCTTGTACTGAGTGAGATAGATGAAAACTCTCCATTACACATGCAGTGATACTCATTAATCATCATTACTCATTCCTCATTTATTCCTTAGTATTCCTTCCCAGTGGTAAAGATATAAATAACGATACCTGGAATACTCCTGGTTAAAATGCTACATCGGTATAATCTGTGTGCTTGCAGAAACACATTTATATTTCATTAGAGCAATTGCATATTTCAATACCACATCTCTCTGGCATGCTGGGGATGACAACCTGGCTTAAGTGTCATAAGAGATGTCAACACACCCGAGAAATGAACAAGAAGGAGAGTCCTACTCCGAGGACTTAAATCAAGGAGCCTTCGCCGAAAGGTACATCGGTAGTTATCTTTTATTTCCCTTCTTAAATTTAGTTCAAACCTTCAATTTCTTTCATACTTAAAATTTAGAAAACTAAAGTTAGATTAAATAAAACTTGAGAATTAGTTTAGCACTAAAACTTGACAAGAAGTAGGGTCATAGGGGTGGTCGGCCGACCACCCATATGCACTTTATTTTGGCTTAGTTAATTAAGGATCATATAGGGACCTTTATAAAAGAAAAAGAAAAAAATGGAGCACTATGGTGGTCGGCCAACCACCCTAGATGCCACTTGTTCATCCACCTTCCTTCCCCATCATCCTTTGTCCAAGCATCTCATGATTTGAGTAGTGGGACTCCCAAAAATCAGATTCTTGCTTTGGGAGACACCTCTTTGTTTTGTCATGCTTTAAAGTACATCAATCACTTTTTTGTTAAAGCATGACACATCCTTGTCTCCCACTACTCCTTGTCCAAAGTGGGAATCATGACATCCATCACTTTCACTTTGTCATGCTTTGAAAAAGAAAACATATCAATCACTTGCAATCAAAGCATGTCATGTCTTTGTCCCCTACTACTCTTTGTTTAAAGAGGAGCATCTTGACCACTTTAGCTCAGCTTTTGATCACATCATATCACATCTTTTACCTTTCACCAAGCACTAGAAAAAGCATGAGTGGAATCTCTACTTTAAGGGGATGGCCGACCACTTTGTGTCACCTCCTTCTCTCTCTTTTGCTTTATGTAAGGCATCCACTAGACATGTGATCATGGCACTCAAGGGCATGCCCAAGGGGTGGTTGGCCGACCACCCCATGGCACCCCCTTGGTACCACTTCCTTCCTCTATAAAAACCCAAGCAAGGAGAGCCTCATTCCTCACACCTCAACCAGAATTCAGTTCTAGCTCAAGCCTCTCCTTGCCTTCCTCTCTCTCCTCTCTACATTCAATCGAAGTAGTGTTGCTCTCACCAGTCCACAAGAAGATCTCTTCTCTTAGCTCAAGCTTCTCCCCGCAAGGCAAATTAGGAAACTCTTTCCACACACAACTCTTCCTAGTCTTGCAATTGTGTCATTCTTCCTCTCTAGAAGATGAAGAATCCAATAAACTCCATATTCAAGAAAGCAAAGAAAATCGTATGTGGGAGCTCTTCTTTTCGCTCCCACCAATCCGAGGACACTTCCCAAGGAAGAAGAAGGGGAGGTTCTACCCGATACACTTGGGAGAACCTCCAAACCGAAAAACTACCTCAGGAGGAAGAAGAAGTGCCGGAGGAGGTACCTCATACCGAGGCATTCATGGTGCCCCCGATGAGGACCTATGACCAACAAAGTGGTCTTTGGTTCAACCAAGTAGAGTACCAAAGATACCTCTCTCTTCGGGACCGATCTTTCGAGCACACAAGGAGATTGGATCCGAATCTTCTCTCCAACACAGGTATGACCAACGAATTCAACACTATCTTTTCCGCTATTGGTTGGTCTGGCTTTTGGCAAATAGAAGAGTTTGCAATAGAGTTGCTCACTATAGAATTCTTATGCTCTCTCCAAATCTCTGATGTTGGAATCTATTTTCATATGTTTAATCAAAGTCATAGTTTAACTTGGAGTCATCTAAGTGCTGCTCTTGGTTTTGATAATTCATGCTTGATTGATTTAGACCTTGCCATGCATAGATTTAACAAGAGAAAATTTTGGTTCTCTATCTCTGCTCTAAAATATTTCTCAAATCCTAAACCTGAGGAAGTTCATAATCCAACCCTTCGATTCATGTCTCTTTGGATGAAAATGACTTTGTTTCCTGGAAGTAATGCTAGCTTGATATGTAACATGGAATTAAAATTGTTTTATGCCATGGTAAAAAAAATGCAAATCTCTCGTGTAAAATGCTTAGTGGAGTTTTGGCAAAATTCATTTGAGAGTAATGAATCTATTCAATTCACATCTCTAATTACTCGTCTTGCAGAATTTATGAACTTGCTAAATGGCACATACCCCTTTGTTTACATCTCTGCTCCTTTAGCTGTGATTTCAGAAGAATATCTTACTTTTACCAAAATGCTAAAAAGAGATGCTAATGGTGAACTAAAAATGATTTACAGTGGCCATACAATTGAGGTGCCTCTTCCAAATAGGCAACTTCAATTGTATAGGACCCGTAAACTAACCCTTGATTTAGATCAAGGAATTGGGCAAAGAGGTTTTGCAGGTTCAGGTAGGAGAGCTCAGGAAGGGCGACACTTTGTTCATCTTGAGCAAGGTGGTCCTTCCCAAGGAGCTATTGGCGAGGAGGAAGACGATGCATCTTCCGACCCCATGCACACTTCAAGAGGCATGCCTCCTCGACCATCACGTCCGCAACGAGCATGGGCATCCTTCTCATCCAAATGGGAGAGGGAGCATAGTGAACTGCGACAAGAATTCGATCATCTCACCAACACCTTTGATGAGTTGCGTGTTGAGCACGATGAGACAGCACGCATAGTCCAGCAAACAGCCGAGAACATACAAGCAATGCATGAAGAAGAACATCGGCGTTGGGACTTTTGGCGGCAACAACATCCACATCCGCCGCATCATTAAGTAAAAGACAAGCTTGGGGGAGGTTCCCTCCCCCACTAAGGTAAGTTTTTAATTTTAGCATTTATATTCATGCATCTTCTTGCTTATCTTAGTTTTGCATTTAAAAATCTGCATATGATAAAATAAAATAAAAAGACTTTCTCTAATCCACTCTCACATGTTCCATTAAAATGAATATCTCCTATGGAAATGATGAATAGTTGCTCTGGTAAATGTTTCTCTAGTACTTAGTTTACAACTTGGTACTTCTTTAAGTATGGATTACTTGGCTTGAAAAGAAACCATCATGAACCTCAAACTTTTGTGGGTTGCAAATGTCGTAACTAAGTCTAAGTTGTTGTGAGACATGATATGACAAGATAAGAGTTGTTATAATATTGTTCTAAGCAAGAATGACTATCGGAGTTTTATTTATTAAAATGATAAAACACTTTGTTGTTCCTCAATGGTGAAAATTCCTACCAAAGCCATACATGGTCTTTCATGATATAAGCTTTCTACATAAGCTTCTTGCTTTGTGTTGAGTTTGGTCAAGTTTTGTGACCCTTGTTGAGAGACTTATCATGCTCCCAAGATCAAGATCACGTACACGCCACATATACATGCTGCTTCTACACTGGAAGTACGCAGAAACATGCCTTACATTTCCACATAGTTCATACTCCATGCTCTAAGTAGAAAAGCTCTCTCTAGTTTGTTGCTAGTAAATGAGACAGACTATGCAAAATTATGAAAATTTCAGGGGCATTTTAAAGTCCCAAATTTTATGAGCACTCCAAAGCTCTCTCTTGAAAAAAAATGAAAATGATGAGCATCTTCAAAGCTCATAGAAAAATTAAAAAGATAGCTATGTCTCAAAATAATTTAAGGAAAGAGAGATCAAACAAATCAAGGAGTATTGATTATTTACCATGTTTCCACACACTTGCACATCTTGATCTAAGAGTATGACACTTCTCTCCTCGGGTCCGGAATTTGACTTTACAATATATGCAAGGTAAGTCTGCTACATCTTTGATCCCTACCTATAGCTCCACATAAGCTTTAGAGATAGGATGAAGAAAGGCAAACTTTGATATATGCCTTGGTGAGGAATCATACACCTTATGAGCGACTCGAGAGTACCTTTGAGGAACACTAAGTTTTCTTTTACAAAATCTTGCAAAACCTCCAATATAAAACTTGTGAAAGAATAAGAAAATTAGTGCTCAAGTCACGTTGTTCTATCTCTCAACCTCTCAAGACAAAGGATAAAGCTATAAGCCCCATGAAGGACTAAGGTAATATGGGTGAGTCTTTATTGCTAATTTTTCCATTCAAAATAGAAGTATGATTGTTGTAGATTTAGTACTCTTGAAATGTAAAGCATAGTAGCAACTCCTGATCCATCGAGCTAAGTTTGATTGTTTGCTCGGGACGAGCAAAGGTTAAGCTTGGGGGATCTTGTTGACACAAATTATGATCAATTTTCACATATCTAAAATGTTGCCACCAACCCAAGGATAAAGGATAGACAAACACATCATGAGCATATTTTATCAAATAACCAGTTCCACATGTCCATGAGTGTTTAAGTGCAGAAATGAAGAAATGAAGCAAAGGAGAGCCAGTTGGGCCCACATAGGGGGTTGGCCGACCACCCTATGTGCCCACCAGCTCTCCCCTCTCGGCCATGATCCAAGAGAAGCATCCCAAAGTGATTTCCAACCCTTGGATCACTTTGTGTTTTCTCTCAACGGCTTACAAGCAAAGCACATGGATCCATGGGCCCACACCAAAGAGATAAACATGACAACCATCTCAGAACCAATACCCAACATCCATGACAAGTGGGACCAGCAGCTGGGGAGACCGAGGTGGGTCAGACACCCGAAGGGGGGGTTAGCCGATCCACTACTCGGGCCCACCAGGCCCCACGTGGTCCCTGACCAGTGGGACCACCACCAGGAGACTAGAGGAGGGCCCACTGTCCATAGGGGGGTCGGCCGATCCACCCCCTAGGTCAGTTGGCTCCCCCAACCGCCATACTCATTCCTACATGGTGGAAATTCAACCATCCATGCCTTGGTCGGTTTCTAAGACGGTTTGATCCAAGGATGGAGGATGGATGGCCCTGGATCGCTGACGTGGCGCTGAAGTAGCCCCTACTCCACCCCCACTATAAATAAAGGGTCACTCCCCCTCTCTAAACATGAAGAAGAAGCCTACAAGCTTTATTCCTTAGATTGTTGAAGGACCGAAAACGGCGACCAGAGGGGGGGGGTGAATGGGAGCCAAATAAAAATTCCTTTCGGAAGATCTTGACCCTTGTCCTAAGCACGACCCAAAGCACGAACTAGACTCACGACCCACAAGTGGGTGGATGTTCTAGGAGATGTCCTAGGAGCACAACGGACCTAGCCACAAAGCCCGAGAAACAAACCGCAACTCGAACGGAGAAAACAGCAATCAACAGAGGGCTCCGGACTACTTCAGTCAAGACCTCCGGACCAATGGAAGTGGTCCAGAGCCTTTGGTCCGGTGCTCAGCAGAGCACCTCCAGACTAGTCCGACGCACACCCTCACTCCCACCGAAACCACTAAGGGAGTACCCAAGCTCCGGACTCTGGTCCGAGGCTCACCGTCGGACTATGAGAAGTAGTTCGGTGCTCACTTCAGGCTCGGTGCAAAACAACTCAGCGAACTCCCTAGCTCCGGACTCTAGTCCGACGCTCACCGTCGGACTATCGCACTTGGTCCGATGCGTAGAGTAGCACCCACACCAGAGCCACCGGACCAATGGTCGATGGTCCAGAGCTCGAAAATGAAAGGTCCGGAGGTTAGTCCGACGCCTTCGGCTGTTTGGCGGTCTTACTGATCAAGACCACCGGACCACTTGCAATGGTCCAGAGCTTATGGAAAATAGTCCGGAGGGTGGTCCGGAGCTCACGAACAGAGAAGTTGTAGCCCGCGAAAACGGATTTCTCTCCGCCAAATCTTCTCAAAATTCAACCAAATGGTCACCAACTGCAACCAAATTTTGTAGGCATGATCCTAGTGCAGTTGGGGAGCTATCCCGAAGAAATCATCGCTCAATTTGGAGAGGATAAACGAGAACACTCGGATTTGGGGGAGAAAGAGCAAAACGAAGAACGCCACAAAGAAATCGCTCGATCAACGCACTCGTGAGGTTTGAGGAGAATTCCTTCGGTGCAAAGATGCTCCTCACGAATACAAACAACTTGGTTCAAACGGATTTGCAGGAACTACTCCATAGAAAAAGATCTCAACTCGGGATCAAAGGAGAGCAAAAAGCAAAACACGAAGAACACAAGAAAATCGGTGACACGATCACGAAATCAAAGGCGCCATGGCCTACGGAGGTTACGGCCTCCGATTCCTCGCAACAATCACAAGTTCTTACACCGGTGGTGCGATGGATCTCAAGCAAGAAGAAGCTAGAGGAAGGAAACCCTAGGAATTGGTGGGAGAGAGAATAATGCAAGAGATAGGCTGAGGAATACCCCTTCATCCCCTACTTAACGGGCTTTGGCTATTTCCCAAAGACCCCGCAGGATACAAGACCGAATTACCTAGCCCTAAGACATTGTAATTCAAGTCGGTAACTCTCAGCCACTCATTTGAATGGACGGCCCCGCTTCCTGCCGGGAGTTGTCATCGCCTTGACGCAACCTCCAGGATTCCGCCACATGCCATCCCCGCTTCCTCGGAAGCTCCGCCTAGGGTTTGAGGCCCAAACCCAGGAAACCCGCCACTGGTAGCTTTCGGCTCAGCTACCGAACCCCAAGTTTTGCGGCCCAAACTTGGAAACCGTCGCGGTTGGTTTTGAGGCCCAAACCACCAAACCCCTTGACGCGAGCCACCTTGTCACAGCCCGGTCGGACTCCGAGTCCCCTGAGCTGTTGCTCAACTCGCGCATCCAAAGTCTTGACTTGGTCGACTCGGTCTACCTCCATGTCTTCTCGCACTCGCCGGTGCCAAGTATTAGCCACCACAGCTAGTCCGCCGGCGCCCATGGTCCCTCAGTCCGAGCCCTGCTTCCGCCCTTCACCACTCTCAGTCCATCGGCACGGTAAGGCTCTACTCGACCTTCTCCATGCCATTGACCACTGTCACTAGGCATAGCACCTGCACACCACAAACCGATAGACAAGGACACATTTGCTTTCGCAAAGGTTAGGGTAAGCCACTCAAACTGAAACACTCTCACGTTGAGCAATCACTCATCAGCAAAGCTGAACTACATGGGTACTTATCTACCATGTGTTCACAATCTCCCCCTTGATGAGTGCATTGTCAACACAAGTGCATTTCAGATTTGAGCCACAAGGTAAAGCTCTCCAAATGACCAAAAAGCTGAGAAAGACAAAACGGGGACACTTGAGAGAAGCAAAGCGAATCCAAAACTTGGTTCCCAAAGACATGGGCAACGGCTCGACGCAACCAAGCAAAACAAAACTAGCCCTCAAGAAGAGGCAGAAAACAGGCTCAACACTGTTAGCAAGTCCAAGATACCAAACAAAGCTCTCAAAGCTCAGAAAACCAAATGAAGCACCAAGAGAAGCTCAAAGATACCAATTAAAACACCTAAATGCTCAAGAAGCCATCGAAACATGTCGAAGCCAACAAAGCAAGCTAGACTCTCCAGAAGAGGCAAAGGCTCAACACATCTAGCAAAAGCTCCCCCTGGGCAAAAGAAGCACACAAAACTCCCCCTTGACCAAAGAAGCTCTAAACCAATGAAACCAATGAGATGCATTCTTTCTCCCCCTGGAAGTAGATGGCTGAAAATGGAATGAAATGATCATATCTCCCCCTTGTTGACACATGTAGCTCATCAAACATCAACAACTCAAGATCTGGCTACAAATGCCATGAAAGGCAAAATGAGTGCAAAAGCTTCATACTTAGAGCTAAGACAATGAATAGATGCTCTAAGTGATGTGATCCTGTGAGAATAGGAAAAGCTCTACGTGCCCAACAAAGACTCAAGTTGAGCTTAAGATCACTTTAGAAGCTATTTTAGAGAGCATTACATGTGAGAGCAGAGAAAGGGTATCGCCTCCTAGAGACAGCTAGACATGGCAAACAAGATAGGAACTATCTCAAAGCAATCTCATGTATAGCAAGTAGAACTATCCCTAGCAAAGTTCATACAACAAGCCAATGACCCAACTGAATGAAGTTTTCAAATTTCATAGTTTTGCAGCCAAATTTCAGTTTTAGGCACATGTCAAGATGTATGCGAGTGGTTGTAAGCAAGGTGATGCCACTGCTTACCAACCGGGTGAAGTCAAAGGACTTGACACACCGGTTTTGGTCATACACGACACCGCTCAAGTATCAACCCACATGGGAAGCAGTCTCGAACACACGGTGAAGTGCTCACAATGTAGACCCAACTCGATCTTTCCGATTCACAAAACAGAGAGCAATTTCATTTTAGTTGATTTTAATCAATGTGCTCAAAGGTAGTGAATGAAGGAATGAGGAGCCATAGTTACAGACTATATACAAAATAGCCAAGAAAGATCTTCAAAAGCCTACTCATGCTAGTGTCATTTCAGAGGTGACATGAGGAATTAAGTTTAGTTTTAAAGCTTTTCTAACTTAGCTCTATTGCATATCATGAGATCAAGGAGAGTCTAAGTTAGGCAACACCATAGACACATAAAACAGCTCAAACAAAGCATAGATTCATTATATAGGCTATAGGTATGAAGCTTAAAATGACTATGTCACAAATGCAAATGAGATACACAAAGCATTGGCACCAATTGGAAACTAAACACACCAAAAGAAAAAAAGAAGAAAGTCAAATAAGAACCAAAAAGAACTATGATACACAAGGGTTTCCCTCAACTAAAAAGGGAAACACACACCCAACTCGCCTCGAAGGCGAGAAAACGCAGCTTGATCCAAAGGTTTGTGAAAATATCCGCAAGCTGGTTATGGGTCTCGACATGTCGGAGGTCAATGTTGTCCTTCTCGTAATGATCTCTCAAGAAGTGAAAGAAAACATCAATGTGCTTGGTCTTAGAGTGAAGCACGGGATTTTTGGCCACACTAATTGCACTCGTGCTATCACAAAGCAGAGGTACCTTAGTAAGCACAAGACCAAAATCCTTCAAAGTGGCAATCATCCAAATCAACTGTGAGCAACAACTAGCCGCGGCAACATACTCAGTTTTGCACATTGACTGTGCCACGCTAGACTGTTTGTGAGAAGACCAAGACACAAGAGAAGACCCGAGAAACTAGCAAGTCCCAGAAGTGGACTTCCGATCAAGATGGCAACCGGCAAAGTCGACATCAGAATAACCACAAAGCACAAGAGAGGAAGAGGTGGAAAACCAAAGACCAAATTCAGAAGTGAAGTGCAAGTACCTCATGATACGTTTCACCGCCTGCTTGTGCGAAGTTCGTGGAGACGCCTGAAAGCGTGCACACAAGCAGACAGCGAACTGGATGTCCGGCCGAGTCGCTGTCAAGTACAGAAGCAACCCGATCATGCTTCGGTACTCCGTCTGGTCCACCGCCTCTCCTTCCTCTTCCACATCCAAGGCAGTCATAGTCGACATGGGCGTCGAAAGAGGCTTTGCCTCACCCATGTCAAACTTCTTCAAGATATCCTTCGTGTACTTGCCTTGGTGCACAAACATCCCTTCCCGGGTTTGCTTGATTTGCAACCCGAGAAACAAGGTCAACTCTCCCATCATGCTCATCTCAAATTCCTTGCTCATAAGATCTGCAAACTTGGCAACAATAGCATGAGAAGAACCACCAAAGATGATATCATCCACGTATATTTGGACAAGGAGAGTGTCTTTGCCTTGCTTGAGGAGAAAAAGCGTCTTATCTACCGATCCCATTTTAAAACCCTTAGCAAGCAAAAAGGTTCACAATCTATCATACCAAGCTCTAGGGGCTTGTTTCAAATCATACAAAGCTTTATGAAGTTTAAAAACATGGTTTGGAAACTTGGGATTTTCAAAACCGGGAGGTTGTTTAACATAAACTTCCTCCTCTATGTAGTAATTTAAGAAAGCACTTTTAACGTCCATTTGAAAAAGTTTAAAACCCTTAGAAGCAGCAAAAGCTAGAAGGATTCTAATGGCTTCTAAACGAGCTACGAGAGCAAAAGTTTCCTCATAGTCTATTCCCTCCTTTTGACAAAAGCCTTGAGCTACCAACCTATCCTTGTTGCGTACTACCCCCCCATCCTCACTTTGTTTATTTTTGAAAACCCATTTGGTACCTATGGGGTGGCAACTAGGTGGTGGAGGAATTAAGACCCAAATGCGGTTCCTCTCAAAGTTTTCTAACTCCTCATGCATGGCATTAACCCAATCCGGATCCATCAAAGCGTGTCCAACATCTCGAGGCTCAAAAGACGCAACAAAAGCCGAATGAGAAAAGTGAGAGAGATAAGACCTGGACCACGTGACTCGATGGACAATGTCGCAGATGATGTTCTCCGGTGGGTGCTGCCGCTGAATGTGGCGGGGAGCTTGCCTGGAAGAAGTAGCCTCCCCCTCTACAGCAGTTGGAGGTCCCTCAGGTGCAACAGGCACCGACTGAGGAAGCTACTCGAACGGCCCCCATGTAAAGGAAGTAGTCGGGTCAGGACCATGAGCCGAAGTGGACGTCGTAGGGTCAACAGGGGCAGCCGGTGGAGTCGGCTCGGGATCACCCCAATCGGCATCGTCCTGCTCCTCCTTCACAAAAATGCTAGTGTTCACCTCATCATCACCTACAAGCTCAAAAGCAGTGGAAACACAGGGCATAGTCTCATCGAAAGTAATCTCACAAGTCTTCATCACTCGGTTAGTCTCAAGGTTAAGTGCACGATAAGCACGAGAGTGAGTAAAATAACCAAGAAAGATACCGTCAGAAGACCGAGACTCAAACTTGTCCAACTTACTGCCCTTTTTGAGGATGAAACACCGGCACCCAAACACCCGTAGGTGACTTACCTTGGGTGGTCTCCCATATCGCAGCTCATAAGAAGTCTTTTTCTTGAAAGCTCAGAGAAAAATGTGATTCGACACATAGCAAGCAGAACTGAGTACTTCGGCCCAATACCGCCTAGGAGTCCTATGCTCATCGAGCATCGTCCTGGCCATCTCAACAAGGGTCCGATTCTTGTGCTCAACAACACCGTTCTGCTGGGGAGTGTGAGGTGAGGAAAACTGATGGTCGAGTCCCAAAGAAGAACTAAGAGATGCAAAGTGAGCATTTTTTAATTCTATGTTATTGTCACTGCAGATAGCTCTCATGGCATTCTTAGGTAGCTCATTTTGCAGTCTCAAAATCAGATCTCGAACCAAAGGAAAAGCCTCATCCTTACTCTCCAAAAAGAACACCCAAGAGTATCTCAAGTAGTCATCAACGACTACAACAACATACCACTTCCCTCCTTCCAACCTGACTCGAGCTGGTCGGGTTGAGTGGTCATGACCTTAGTCACAGGAGGATGGGAAGCGGCTACCATCTTTCCATGTCTGCAAGGATGGCAAACCAAATCCTTCTCGAACTTTAGCTTTGGCAATCCTTGGATAAGGTCCATTGAGCTAAGCCTTGCAAGAAAGTCAAAACTCAAGTGTCCCAATCTCCTATGCCACTTCCAAAGCTCAGAAAAAGAACCAACAAGAAGACAACGAGAAGGTCCGGAAGAGATAGAAAAATCCGCACGAAAAACCTTCCCGAAGGGTAAAACCCGGCAAACAAGCTCACCATGAGAGTCCAAAATCCGAGAAAGATTAGGCTTGAAACTCACTTCAAAACCATCATCAAGGAGTTACAAAACCGAAAGAAGGTTAAAATGCAAATTCACAACCAAAGCAACATCCTAGAGGACAAAAGAAGAGTTCACTCGGATCGACCCTCGGGAGACAACCTTACCTTTACTCTTCTCCCCGAATGTGATATACCCGGTGTGGCGCACGGGGTCGAGGCTGGAGAACCACTTGGCACTTCCGGTCATATGGCGTGAACACCCGGAATCCACAAGCCAAGTCTCCTCCGGTCCTCCTTCCTACATCAATAGAAAGACATAGGGTGAGCAAACGGTGCAACACTGGGGTTAGTAAACTGTGAAGGATACCAGTGTTGTCCCATTTGCCCAAAGAATGGGTTAGGAGAAAAACCAAACATCTCCTATCCCATGGGAGGATAGCGATCATCATGATGGGAAAAACGTGGTCCGCTAAAGAAGGGTGGAGTAAAGCCACCGCCACGAGGCCCGTAGTCGTATGGGTCACGACCGGTACCCCGCCGGGCACGACCACCACGTGGTGTCGCCTCCTGAGGAGTAGCACCTTGAGGCATTGCACCTCTAGGCCTAGTAGTGCACCTCTGAACTTCCGGTTCACGCACCCCAACTCGTGGGTGGTACATGTCTCGGTTGTTCAACTCAACCTGCCTCCGATCATCTCTCTTCCTCCTAAAGAAAAACTCAGCCAAGTGCCCATCCCGCTCACAATACTCACAATGGTACCTCACCACACTCTTGGTAGGCACTCTCTTGTTGGGTTGGGTGACTCTACCTTTCTTAGGAAGGGGATCACTAGAGATGTCTGACTGTGTGTCAAGTGGGTTGCGAAGATGGTTCGGTTTGGCAATCCACACTTGCTTCTGTGGAGTGGTCTTGGGTGGCTCTTCAAACACACTATCTCTCATAGGAAACTCAGAGGGGTTGGTAGGCTTAGGTGGGGTGATCTTGGTGAACTTGGGAGGTGTGGTGGGTTTCTCACTCATGCTCAAACCATTGCACTCACCAATCTTCCCAAACAAGCTATCGTCCTTCCCACCTATAGCAAAGCCTACTCCCATGCTACCATCCCTTTTGCATTGGCTAAGCAACATCCCCAGCTGTGGCTCTCAGCAAGACACCCAGCTCAAGATGGACCGAAGGTATGTGTTTTCCTCCTCGGTACGCATCTTGTCGTGCCTGCCCGAAGCGATCTCGAGCTCCAAAGCCTCAAAGCGATCCAACTCTCTAGTGCTATCTGAGCTAACCTTCTCTAACACAGAGATCCTAACATCCTTCTGTGCTAGCTCAGAGCGCAAGCCTAATCAAGACTTGCACACACCAAGTAAGCTAGGCCTAGCCTTCGCTCACTAACCTCCTCAAGTAGAGTGCCATACTTGTCCTGGAGAGTGACAAGATCAGACATGTGAATGGCACAAGCATCACACTCTACCTCCTCGGTAACCACCGCAGACGCCTTAGCAAAATCTAGCTCATGAAGCGCGCTAAGGTATTTCGCCTTAAAATCGTTCCTCTCACAAGCGGCACGCTTGAGCAACGTATCCTGACTCATCAAGGTGTCATTTAGAGACTCAAGCTCGAGAGAGAGGGATTCGACGATGGGTGATACCTAGGGTGTGTCGGAGTCGTAGTCGTAGTCGGGGCCATCCTTGCGCTTCCCGACCTTGCCTTCTACAATCGCCATGGTACAAAAGCCACCGTGCTTGGCGTTGGCGTAGACGCATAGGTCGTTGAACTTGTCTTCAACCTTCCCCTTCGACTCATCATCGCTTGAGGAAGCATCTCCGTCGGAGGAGGCATCGATGTCGCTGAGGGAGGCGAGGAAGGCTCGGTGCTCGGGCTTCACCTTGTCGATCACCTTCTTGGAGGACCTTCGGTGATAGCCACCCTTAGGCTTGTGCTTGTCCTCGAAGTGGTGCTCGCGCTTGTCCTTGCACTTGGTGAAGTCACCCGCAGCTTTCTTGGGGCAGTTTGCGATGAAGTGATCCTCATCACCGCAACGGTAGCACCCCTTGGCCGAGCCACCACGCTGATGGTTCAAACGGTTGTTTTGAAACCGTGAGAACTTGGTGATGACCAAAGACAGCTCATCATCTCCAAGAGCCTCCATTTGATCCTCTGTCACAGAAATCAAAGACAAAGCGAACAAAGAGTGTGAAGGGTCAGAGGAGGAAGAAGACGTACCGTCGGGGCCAGAAACCAACACCATAGATGGTTTCGATGGGTTCTCTAGCTTGGCCTGGGTCTGGTAGTCAATCTCCGAGGACTTGAGCTTGCTAAATAGCTCGTCCACGGTCAGGGCATCATAGCCCGGTGACTCCTGAATGGCAGCCACCTTCATCTCCCACACCTTCCGATCAAGAGCATGCAAAAGCTTGATAGCCATCTCATGATCATCATAAGGAAAGTTGGCTTGATTGGCGCGCATCTTGTTGACGCTAGATTGGAAGCGAGTGAACATCCCATCAACAGATTCGCTGGCCAACTGAGCAAAGTTCTCGTACTCTCTACGGTACGTGTCGAAGAGTCAGGACTTGATCTGAGGATTGCCCTCATGATATCTCAAGAGTGTTTGCCAGATCTCCCGTGCCGTAGTGAGACTCGAAACCCTCTCAAACTCCGGAAGAGACAAACAAGAGAAGAGAATACTATGGGCTCTTTCTTTTGACGCATGTTGCGTGACTTGAGCATTAATGATCTGAGCATCAAGAACCACGTAGTTCTCATTCTCACAAATCTCCCAAAACTTTGTGTCAAGCCCTTGGAGGTAGGCGGACATGCGCACCTTCCAATAGGCAAAGTTGGTTCCATCAAAGTAAGGAGGTTTACCAGGACCTCGCTCCATGTCGCCTTCGCGGATCAAGAACCGTGTAAGGTGGATTGATCCTTAATCGGCCCTGGATCCTTAACCAACCATCCATGCCTTGGTCGGTTTCTAAGATGGTTTGATCCAAGGATGGAGGATGGAAGGCCCTAGATCGCTGATGTGGCGCTGGAGTAGCCCCTACTCCACCCAACACTATAAATAGAGGGTCACACCCCCTCTCTAAACATGAAGAAGAAGCCTACCAGCTTTATTCCTTAGATTGTTGAAGGACCCGAAACGGCGACCAGAGGGGGGGTGAATGGGAGCCAAATAAAAATTCCTTTCGGATCATCTTGACCCTTGTCCCAAGCACACTCCAAAGCACGAACTAGACTCATGACCCACAAGTGGGTGGATGTTCTAGGAGATGTCCTAGGAACACAGCGGAGCTAGCCACAAAGCCGGAGAAACAAACCGCAACTCGAACGGAGAAAACAACAATCAGCAGAGGGCTCCGGACTACTTCAGTCAAGACCTCTGGACCAATGGAAGTGGTCCGGAGCCTTTGGTCTGGTGCTCAGCAGAGCACCTTCGGACTAGCCCGACGCACACCCTCACTCCCACCGAAACCACTCAGGGAGTACCCAAGCTCCGAACTCTGGTCCGACGCTCACCGTCGAACTATGAGAAGTAGTCCGGTGCTCACTTCAGCCTCGGTGCAAAACAACTCAGGGAGCTCCCTAGCTCCAGACTCTGGTCCGACGCTCACCGTCGGACTATCACACTTGGCCGATGGTCTGGAGCTCGAAAACAAAAGGTCCAGAGGTTAGTCTGACGCCTTCGGCTGTTTGGCGGTGTTACTAATCAAGACCACCGGACCACTTGCAATGGTTTGGAGCTTATGCCAAGTAGTCTGGAGGGTGGTCCGGAGCTCACGAACAGAGAAGCTGTAGCCCGCGAAAACGGATTTCTCTCCGCGAAATCTTCTCAAAATTCAACAAAATGGTCACCAACTGCAACCAAATTTTGTAGGTATTATCCCAGTGCAGTTGGGGAGCTATCCCGAAGAAATCATTGCTCAATTTGGAGAGGATACACGAGAACACTCGGATTTGGGGGAAAAAGAGCAAAACGAAGAACGCCACAAAGAAATCGCCCGATCTACGTACTCGTGAGGTTTGAGGAGAATTCTTTCGGTGCAAAGATGCTCCTCACGAATACAAACAACTTGGTTCAAACGGATTTGCAAGAACTACTCCATAGAAAAAGATCTCAACTCGGGATCAAAGGAGAGCAAAAAGCAAAACGCGAAGAACAAAAGAAAATCGGGGACACGATCACGAAATCAAAGGCGCCATGGCCTATGGTTCCTCGCAACAATCACAAGTTCTTACACCGGTGACACGGTGGATCTCAAGCAAGAAGAAGCTAGAGGAAGCAAACCCTAGGAATTGGTGGGAGAGAGAATAATGCAAGAGATAGGATGAGGAATACCCCTTCATCCCCTACTTAACGGGCTTTGGCTATTTCCCAAAGACCCCCTTAGATACAAGACCAAATTACCTAGCCCTAAGACATTGTAATCCAAGTCGGTAACTCTCAGCCACTCATTTGAATGAACGACCCCGCTTCCTGCCGGGAGTTGTCGTCGCCTTGACGCAACCTTCAGGATTCCGCAACGTGCCATCCCCTCTTTCTCGGAAGCTCCGCCTAGGTTTTAAGGCCCAAACCCAGGAAACCCGCCACTGGTAGCTTTCGGCTCAGCTAACGAACCCCGAGTTTTGCGGCCCAAACTAGGAAACCGTCGCAGATGGTTTTGAGGCCCAAACCACCAAACCCCTCGACGCGAGCCACCTTGTTACAGCCCGGTCGGACTCCGAGTCCCCTGCACCGCTGCTCGACTCGCGCGTCCACCGTCTTGACTTGGTCGACTCGGTCTACCTCCATGTCTTCTCGCACTCGCCGGTGCCAAGTATTAGCCACCACAGCTAGTCCGTTGGCGCCCATGGTCCCTCAGTCCGAGCACTGCTTCCGCCCTTCACCACTCTCAGTCATCGGCACGATAAGCCTCTACTCGACCTTTTCCACGCCATTGACCACTGTCACTAGGCATAGCACCTGCACACCACAAGCTAATAGACAAGCACACATTTGCTTTCGCAAAGGTTAGGGTAAGCCACTCAAACTGAAACACTCTCATGTTGAGCAATCACTCATCATCAAAGCTGAACTATATGGGTACTTATGTACCATGTGTTCGCAATTGTTCTAGGAGTTAGTCTAGAGTGGGAGTTAGAGTTGAGTCGAGCTGAGCTCGGGATTTCCGGAGTTGTCTTCAGGAGAGTCTGGTATCTTTCCTTCTTTGTAAGACTTTATCTTATTCAATATATATATTTCTCTCTACTTTACTTAGTATTTACTTTGAGCATTTCTATACTAGATATAGTCTTGCTATATGCTTTTGCTCTTTAATAGACTTTACATCCATAGTCTGTGATCCTTGTGACCTTTCCCATATGCGATCATTTCCTGTCATAGGGTACTTTGATTATTGATCGTAGTCAAAGTAGTAAGTTGTGTGTAAGCGTGGTGCTTATACATCATCTTATCCTTGGTTATCGCTTGCTGCACGGATTGTTTGTGGTAGCTAGCAAGAGGTGACGACCTTGTCTAGTTGTTGTATTCCAGCACATGTTTATAGGCAAGTTCTTAAAAGGTAAGGCCCCCGTAAGAAGAGGGCACGGTCCGGTAGGAGTTTTGTCCTCCTACTGATCTATCCCCTCGCCTAGCATACTTTTATTGAGGAGCCAAACTATAGTGTTTAGACTAGTTAATTGGCTAAGTATATTAAAGTAGAGTGAATTGCTTAGGAGTCCCTTTACTTTTCTCGTTATCCTCCCACCTAGCTAGTCTTTCTAGTCCGTTCTAAGTATCTTTTACCGTAGCTTCTTCATTCATCAACCCCTTCCTATCACATATCGTTTACCCCTCTATACTAGTTGGTACTAAGTTAAGGTGCTCTCTAGGATCTCTCTGCAATTATCATTTCTAGCCAGCTTTCCCTTGAGATAATATAAATTACGATACCTTGGAATACTCCTAGGTGAAGTGCTACAACGGTATAATCTGTGCGCTTGCGAATTTATCCAATAGTCATAACAAATACCAACAGGGGGATACACTCAATGAGTGCACATTTTGTCCAGAAACGAAATGTGCAGGAAGACTACAAGATAATAGAGAAGATCATCCTGCGATTTTACTTCAAAAAGAACTCGGCTTGCTCACAAATCAACCCGATACATTGAAGAAAAATCATGAGATGATCGGGGGCTTGTCGATGGGATATCCTATAGGGTACCCATAGATCGACTTACCTATGCTTTGGGCCTCCTTTTTTGGCCCACGAAGGAAGACAGACAAGCCAAACCGAATTCTACTCGGTAAGGACGAGATCAGAGCAATAACAAGCGACCCAACTGTACGTAGGGTTATTACTCGACTGTGTCGAGAGCCTGAACCAGTATAAAACGTGTGTCCCTGCGTGTCCAACCACCAAGGTTTCACTATTCGTCGAGGCATGAACTACTGTCTCGGGTAACCCCGTGGTAGGTTATCGGTAGTAAAACATCGACAACAACCAAAATAAAACTTTGTAGATCTTTAAAAGTTATGAAACTTTGTAGTTGGTAACCTTTTGATTTGAAACCATCTTGTCATGCAAAACTGTGTTTGAATTTAAAAAAATTTGAAATTCGAATTTTTCAAACGACCTCGAATGAAAAAACAATCAAAATAAACTTTGTAGATCATGAAAAAGTATGAAACTTTGTAGTTGACAAATTTTTTATTTGAGACCATCTTGTCACACAAAATTGTGTTTGAATTTTAAAATTTTAAAATTCAAAATTTTCAAACAACCTCGGATGGAAAAACAACTAAAATAAACATTGTACATCTTGAAAAGTTACGAAACATTGTAGTTGATACATTTTTTATTTAAAATCATCTTGTCATGCAAAATTGCGTGAGGTTACAATTTAAAATTCTAATTTTTCATACTACCTCGGATGAGAAAACAACAAAAATAAACATTGTAGATTTTAAAAAGTTATGAAACATTATAGTTGATAACTTTTTTATTTAAAATCATCTTGTCATGCAAAACTGTATTTAAATTTCAAAATGTTGAAATTCTATTTTTGTTAACAACCTCGGATGGAAAAACTTCCTAAATAAAAAGTCTGGATGTCAAAAAGTTATGAACTTTGTAGTTTATAAATTTTTCATTTGAATTCTTTAAGAGCCTCAAAGAAGCAATTTATACTCAAACAAACAATCTACACCAAAATGGAAATTCCTTGGGGTCCAAGATTTCCTTGAGTGCCAAAATCCAACCGCCAAGGAATTGATCAATTTCTTAGGGGTTGTAGTAGACAGCCAAGGAAACTTATATCCTTGGCGGTTCTACTCGACCTCCAGGAAAATAGGCCACTTTCCTGGAGTGCTATTGTGGACCACCAAGGAAAGCAATATTCCTTGACTGCTATCGCCAACCGCTAAGGAAAACATTTTTAAAAAAATCAATATTTTTCATAAATTTCTCAAATGACTTCGGATTGAGAAATGACCAAAACAAAAGTTGTAGTATTTGAAAAGATCTAAAACTTTCATGCTCAAACTTTTCTCATGTGAATTCGTTTATGGTGTCAAATATGTATTTCAAAATTCACTAAACTCAATACAAAAACAATACATTAGCTATAAAATCACTAATGATATGAAGGTGTAGTGGTAAGGAAGTAACTTTGCAGTTAGGTTTCAAGTTGAAAACTTAGCATTGCAAGATTTTTGAATTTTGTTTTACCTATTTCCTTGGCGGTTAGTCACCCTCAAGGAAATGAATTTGCTTGACTGCTGCCCCGACTCATTTCCTTGTCGTCTTGGTGTATGTCTATATTTCTCTTGGCGGTTGGCGGTCAAGGAAAACTTCCTTGTGGGCTAGCAGCCAAGAAAACTCTATTTTCCTTGCCATCTAGCCTTGGCGGTGCATTCTTGACGGTTGACCGCCAATAACTATTTTCTTGACGGTTTTTTCTATATTTCTTAGCCATTTTTGGTAGCCAAGAAATTTTTGTTTTGTGGTAGTCGATGTAATTGACAATGTGGTGCTCTAGTTAGAGTAGGGGACACGTGAGGGAGAGGTCATGAGTTGAAATCCCACTAGCCATGTTAACCTTGAATTTTGCAGGGAAAATGTCGTGTTGCTGAATGTTAACTTACGTCCTAATTTTTGGCCGACTCTTTTTTTTCTTGCCGAGGCGCCTGTGTCCTTTAGTTGTCACAGTATGTGTTCAGTCGAATATAAAATATAATGAAAAATGCAATTTAGCAAAATCTAAAATTTCATTAAGCTCTTTGGAATAGAGAAAAAATTTCTATTTGCTTTCTTTTCCATGTGAAAATAAATCAATGTGAACTTCCTACGAAACTCATGTGTTCCAGAAGGACCCTAAATGTGTTCTAATATGTATACCAAATATTGTCTGAAATTTCAAACTAGTTTACTTTGAAGAAAAGTATAATAAAAAAGAACATGGGCTCGTAGATCTAGCTCAACCGTGAAATTTTGGAATATATAGTTAACATAGGCAATGAGTCATATCTCTGAATTATAAAGAAACAGATGTTACAAAAATCCAAATGGGTTCTAATAATATTTGAGTGTTACATTTTAGGCCCTCGAGTTGTTGCATCTTTATATTGCATGTATATGCAATAGTCAAACTATATTGTCAAATGTGGAAGATAACGTGGAATTTTGTTGGATATGATGTGGAACTTTGTGAGATGATCTGCCACTTAGTGGGATGACACGTAAATAGCTTGAAGGTGAAGATTGAAAAACTAGTGTGGTTTACTTTTATAATTATTGGCTAGATATATAAGTATAAATATATAGATCTAGAAGTGCGTGGCCAGGAGATAATTAAATAGCTAACATTATTTAACCAACTTCTCTATTTCAGGTGTCTAAAATTTAATATGATTTCAGGTAATACTTTTATACTAACAATTAGTATGAGTAAATTAATTGTTACTTTTGTAATTTGTTATTGATCGTCATAACATTAATTTTTTGTCTTTATCTGGCTCTAGAAACTATTGTTAATTGTTAATTATTGTCTTTGTGTCAACACAAATCAAATTTTATCTAGGTTTTTTATTTTTAGAACCAAAAGTTCACTATATCACACACCAAAATCAGTGTCTGACATTGGTCGCTATACAATATTACCGATGCACCATTGGTTAGTATAAATTTATAATAACGAACCATCTCGGCTGCTATATTTGCTTATACCAACATATTTAGATTCAGCATTGAAGCAATGGTCGGTACAAATTAGTGACTAGGTCCTACCATCAGTGTATATACTCTTTTTGGTTCTGGCCCATCCAATTGCGACCCCCTTTTCGCCACTTCTGCCCTCCGCATGTCCTGCCGCCAACCGTCGTCGAAAAAGAACTAAAATTCATACACTTGAATTCTAGCGAGTCCCTTATTTAACATTCTGCTACGACTAGTTGGAGCAAGAAAATATTTATTCAGTTCATGCTAATCGAGTCACACCACATATTCCATGCATATCTTGTGGGATCACATTGCTTCATTATGTCGCTATATTAGTCTACTAACTGTCAGTACTAGTGAATCAATCTCTGACAAGTTAAGGTAATAAATTAAGGTGGTAGCAATCATATGGTCGCCCACAAGTCATAATTGCATTATTCCACCGTACCCAAGAAAAGAACGGACAACAACAGCCCAAGAAAAAGGACCCCCTCTCTCTTTCTCTCACTATCATTCTTTGGACAGAGAAAGAAAAGAAGAAAATTATATTTACCACTCATTATATAATCATCAGCAAGCCATACAAATTAAATTCATTCGTGTCCAGCATGGATGATGCAGCAGCAACAAATAACAAGAAGGCGTACATATCATCGCCATCGTCGTGCAGGTTATCTTGACGGGGATGTCGGTGATATCCAAGGCGGCATTCGACGCAGGGATGAGCACCCTACTACAGAAATGACAATCACTGCCGGTCCATCACTGTCGGTTTTGTTTGGCCCGACAATGATGCCTCTTCACTGCCGGTTCACGCTCTGATAGTCCTCCAATTATTGGGGGCAGGGGCTGAAGCGGCAGTGAAACACCACATCACTGTCGGTTCGTGGCTTGAACCGGCAGTGATAGCATCACTCTGCCGGTTCAAGCCACCAACCGGCAGTGATGTGGTGTTTCACTGCCGGTTCGTGGCTGGAACCGGCAGTGATGTTGTGTAAAGTATAAAGCTTCGATCTCCCCTCTGCCCCAACTGTGCGTGAACAGGAGCTCCTCTCTCCATTGTTGTGGCTGGTGAATTTCTTGAACTTCATTGTTGGTTCCTCTTTACTCTTGGATGCTCACATCTTCTATCTCTTGGTTAGTAACAAGCATATTTCTATAAAATTGTAGGTTTACATTGCTTTTGTATGTAAATTCATAGTTTAGAGCTATATTTCATTTCATGATCAAGAAGAGGGATGTTGTAATTTGTGTCCATTTTTTTAGCTTTTAGATCCAAAATTATTTAGAAAAATTGTAGCACTTTGTTTTTATTGGGTAATTATTGTCCAATCATTGATTAATTAGTTATATTTATTACTTACATTTAATACTTCATGCATGCATAAAAGATTTAATGGGATGTGGAATAGATTCGGTATTTATTACTTACATTTAATACTCCATGCATCCATTGTTATCTATTTATTGTCTTACTTTTTATAGCGCGACCAAATTTAAATAATATCGAAGAATATTGTTCAAAAATGCTCCTATTAATATGTTCCTATGTTTTCTCTGCTCTGCCCATTTTATCAGTGCAGACATGGCTCGAGGGTGGATGTACGATCTGTCACGTACAGACCCACGGTACTTGACGGGCATCGATGATTTCATCAAGCGAGCTAGAACCAATGCTGGAGACTCACATCTTGTATTCTGTCCATGCAAGGACTATAAGAATACGAGAAAATGGGGTGACGTGGAGCATATACGTTTGCACTTGATCACAAGGAGGTTCATGAGAAACTATACGATTTGGACTTTGCATGGGGAGGTTGGTCAAAATGTTAATGATGATGTGCCCATGCCTAGTGTATCCCTGAATGCATTATTGCATGTTCATGAGTACACAGAACATGTGCCTACCAATGATGATGTGTTTATGAATACATTAGCTGACGACACTGAGGAAAATGATGATATTTCACAGCTTCTACATGATGTGCATGGAGAATTCCTTAGTGCTTCACAGTTGAAAAAACTGGAGAGGATGAGAAAGGATGCAAAAACATCATTGTATCCGGGCTGCCCAATAAGCAAACTGGAAGCCAACATCATGCTATTGGAGTTCAAATCAACGAATGGGTTGAGTGATAAAGGCTTCGATAACTTGTTAGTTATACTACATAAACTATTCCCGGAGGGTACTGAGTTAGCAGAAAAGACTTACCTTGCGAAGCAAATGATTTGCCCAATTGGCCTCGAGGTTGAGAAAATCCACGCGTGTTTCAACGACTGCATATTGTACCATGGAGAGAAATACAAAGACTTGGATGTGAAGGACTGAGAACGGCAACCAGAGGGGGTGAATGGGAGCCTCAAATTTCACTCGGAAATATTCGGGCCACTCTTCCCAAATACAACCCAAGCAAGCACACTTACTCAACCAGTAAGATCACGACCCTAGATAGGGTGGATACCTTTGGTGATGACCAAGAGGTACAGCGGATCTTCCGGAAACAAAAAAACTCAAACCGAGACACCGATAGTGTGGCTCTCAAACCCTAGAGAGAAGAGAAGAGAGCTCACCCAAAACTAATTATGAGAACTGGTCTCACAAGTGCTTCATCACTTTTCCTGCGTGATTACGAAACCAACGCAACAAACGGAACTCAATTCGGAGTCCGGACGAGGGAGAAACGGCCAAAACAGCGACAAAGAAAATCCTGAAAAATCTTGCTGGAAGGGTGACGGACGCTGGCGACGGACGCTGCAGAGGGCGACGGACTGAGTCTGACGGGCAACGGACGCTGCTCTGTCAGGAGCGTCCGACGCTCAAAAAACAGCACGAAGACAGCCCCAGCGACGGACGATCGCGACGGACGCTGTCGTCAGCACTACGTAGCGTCCGGCGCTTCCGACGGACCGTCCGACGCCAAACTCTGGAGCGTCCTACGCCCCCGAAATCTACACAGTGATCCCGAAAATCGTTTTCTCTCCTCCAAATCTTCCCAACACTCAACCAAATGAACTCCAACTGCAACCAAATTTTGTAGGCATGATCCTTGTGCAGTTGGGGAGCTATCCCAAAGAAATCATCGCTCAATTTGGAGAGGATAAACAGGAACACTCGGATTTGGGGGAGAAAAGGCAAAACGAAGAACGCCGCAAAGAAAACACCCGATCTATGTGCTCGTGAGGTTTTAGGAAAATTCCTTCGGTGCAAAGTTGCTCCTCACGAGTACTAAGAACTTGGTTCAAACGGATTTGCAAGAGCTATTCCCTACAAAGAGATTTCATCTCGGGAAAAAGAGAGAGCAAAAGCAAAAACGAAGAACACAAACAAAAACACGAGACGCGATCAAGTAAACAACGCTGCCATGGCTTACGGATGTTACGACCTCTGATTCCTTGTAGCAAACTCAAGTTCTTACAGAGGTTGGTGAAATCAACCTAGGGATCTCATGAACTAGAGAGAGGGTAGAGAGAGAGAGTTGGGGCAAATGATTAGGGTTCAAGAGATGGGATGAGGGATACCCCTTCACCACCTACTTATCGGGCTTTGGCTATTTCCCAAAGACCCCCCTAGATACATTGAGTGAACTACCTAGCCTAAGCATTGCAGTCCAAGCTCCGAAAAATATCTCCCGCATTTTGAATGGACGGCCCCGCTTCCTGCCGGGAGTTGCCGTCGCCTTGACGCAACCTCCAGGATTCCGCCACGTTCCATCCCCGCTTCCTCGGAAGCTCCGCCTAGGTTTTGAGGCCCAAACCCAGGAAACCCGCCACTGGTAGCTTTGGGCTCAAGTACCGAACCCCGAGTTTTGAGGCCCAAACCCGAAAACCGTCCTCGGATGGTTTTGAGGCCCAAACCACCAAACCACTCGACTCGAGCCACCTTGTCTTTGTCCGGTCGGACTCCGAGTCCCCTGAGCCTCCGCTCGACTCGCGCATCCACCGTCTTGACTTCGTCGACTCAGTCTACCTCCATGTCTTCTCGCACTCGCCGGTGCCAAGTACTAGCCACCACAGCTAATCTGCCGGCGCCCATGGTCCCTCAGTCCGAGCCCCACTTCCGCCCTTCACCGCTCTCAGTCCATTCGCACGGCAAGCCTCTACTCGACCTTCTCCACGCCATTGACCACTGTCACTAGGCATAGCACCTGCACACCACAAGCCAATAGACAAGCACATGTTTCTCCTTTCGTAGAGGCTAGGTTAAGCCACTCAAACTGAAACACTCACATGTTGGTCAATCACTCATCATCAAAACTGAACATACATGGGTACTTATCCACTATGTATTCACAATCTTCCCTTGATGAGGCATTTTCAACACAAGTGCATTTGAGATTTGAGCCACAAGGTAAAGCTCTCTAAATGACCAAGAAGCTACAAAAGCCAAAACGGGGTCACTTGAGAGAAGAAAACATGATACCAATTAAAAGCATCCTCAAAAACACCTCATGACAAAGCCACTTATTAATGCCAAACAAAAGCACATGGGCAATGGATCGACGCAATCAAGCAAAACAAAGCTAGCCCTCAAGAAGAGGCAGAAACGGGCTCAACACCGCTAGCAAGTCCAAGATACCAATCACAAACTCTCAAAGCTCAGAAAACCAATTTAAGCACTAAAAACCATTTTAAGAACTAAGGGAGCTCAAAAGATACCAATTGAAATCACTTACGTCCCTTAAATGCTCAAGAAACAATCGAAACCTGTCGGGGCCAATAAAGCAAGCTAGACCCTATAGAAGAGGCAAAGGCTCAACACATCTAGCAAAAGCTCGCCCTAGGCAAAAGCACACTCAAGATACCAAATGAGCTCTAAACCAATGAGATGCACTCTTTCTCCCCCTTGGAAGTAGATGGCTGAAAATGGAATGAAATGCACATCTCTCCCCCTTGTTGACACATGAAGCTCATCAAACATCAACAACTCAAGATCCGGCTACAAATGCCATGAAATGCAAAATGAGTACAAAAGCTTCATACTGAGAGCTAAGACAATGAATAGATGCTCTAAGTGATGTGATCCTGTGAGAATAGGAAAAGCTCTACGTGCCCAACAAAGAATCAAGTTGAGCTTAAGATCACTTTAGAAGCTATTTTAGAGAGCATTACATGTGTGAGAAAGGAATGGGTATCACCTCCTAGAGACAACTAGACATGGAAAACAAGATAGGATCTATCTCAAAGCAATCTCATGTATAGCAAGTAAAACTATCCCTAGCAAAGTTCATACAACAAGCCAATAACCCAACTGAATGATTTTTTCAAATTTCAGAGTTTTGCAGCCAATTTTTAGTTTTAGGCACATTTAAGTTGTATGCGAGTGGTTGTCAGCAAAGTGATGACACTGCTTACCAACCAGGCGAAGTCAAAGGACTTGACACACCGGTTTTGGTCATACACGACATCGCTCAAGTATCGACCCATATGGGAAGCAGTCTCGAACACACGGTGAAGTGCTCACAATGCAGACCCAACTCGATCTTTCCAATTCACAAAACAGAGAGCAATTTAATTTTAGATATTAAACATGGTGCTCAAAGGTAGTGAATGAAACAATGAAGATCCATAGATACAAGCTATATACAAGACAACCAAGAAGGATCTTCAAAAAGCCTACACATGCTAGTGCCATTTCAGAGGTGACATGGGGAATTTAAATTCAGTTTTAAAGCTTTTCTAACTTAGCTCTATTGCATATCATATAGATCAACAAGAGTCTAAGTTAGGCAACACCATAGACACATAAAGCACCTCAAACAGAGCATAGATTCATTATATTGGCTATAAGTATGAAGCTTAAAATAAACTATGTCACAAATGCAAATGAGATGCAAAATGCATTGATACCAACTAAACACTAACAAGACACCAATTGAGAAGAAGGACAAAGAAAAGACAAAATCAACCAAAAAGAACCATGATACACAAAACTTTCCTCCTCTAAAAAGGAAAGCAAACACCCAACTCGCCCCGAAGGTGAGAAAACGAAGCTTGATCCAAAGGCTTAGTGAGAATATCCGCAAGCTGGTTTTGGGTCTTGACATGCCGGAGGTCAATGTCGCCCTTCTCGTAGTGATCACGCAAAAAGTGAAAGCGGACCTCAATGTGCTTGGTCTTCGAATGAAGCACTGGATTTTTAGCCACACTAATTGCACTCGTGCTATCACAAAGCAGAGGCACCTTAGTAAGCTCAAGACCGAAATCTCTCAAAGTGGCAATCATCCAAATCAACTGAGAGCAACAACTAGCCACGGCAACGTACTCAACTTCACACGTCGACTGTGCCACGCTAGATTGTTTGCGAGAAGACCAAGAAACCAACGAAGACCCGAGAAACTGGCAAGTCCTAGAAGTGGACTTCCGATCAAGACGGCATCCGGCAAAGTCAGCGTCAGAGTAACTGCAAAGCACAAGAGAGGAAGATGTGGAAAACCAAATACCAAATTCGGGAGTGAATCGGAGGTACCTCATGATGCGTTTGCAAGAGCTACTCCCTACAAAGAAAAATCATCTCGGGAACAAAGAGGGAGCAAAAGCAAAACCGCGAAGAACACAAGCAAAAAGGGGACACGATCAAGAAGACGAAGCCACCATGGCTTACGGAGGTTACGACCTCCTATTCCTCGCAACAAACTCAAGTTCTTACAGAGGTTGGTGAAATCAACCTAGGGATCTCATGAACTAGAGAGAGGGTAGAGAGAGAGAGTTGAGGAAAATGATTAGGGTTCAAGAGATGGGATGAGGGATACCCCTTCACCCCCTACTTATCGGGCTTTGGCTATTTCCCAAAGACCCCCCTAGATATATTGAGTGAACTACCTAGCCTAAGCATTGCAGTCCAAGCTCCGGAAAATATCTCCCGCATTTTGAATGGATGACCCCGCTTCCTGCCGGGAGTTGTCGTTGCCTCGACACAACCTCCAAGATTCCGCCACATGCCATCCCCGCTTCCTCGGAAGCTCCGCCTAGGTTTTGAGGCCCAAACCAAGGAAACCCGCCACCGGTAGCTTTGGGCTCAACAACCGAACCCCGAGTTTTGAGGCCCAAACTCGGAAACCGTCCTCGGATGGTTTTGAGGCCCAAACCACCAAACCACTCGACTCGAGCCACCTTGTCTTTGCCCGGTCGGACTCCGAGTCCCCTGAGCCTCCGCTCGACTCGCGCGTCCACCGTCTTGACTTGGTCAACTCGGTCTACCTCCATGTCTTCTCGCACTCGTCGGTGCCAAGTACTAGCCACCACAGCTAGTCCGCCGGCGCCCATGGTCCCTCAGTCCGAGGCCCGCTTCTGCCCTTCACTGCTCTCAGTCCATCGACACGGCAAGCCTCTACTCGATCTTCTCCACGCCATTGACCACTTTCACTAGGCATAGCACCTGCACACCACAAGCCGATAGATAAGCACATGTTTTCTGCTTTCGTGGAGGTTAGGGTAAGTCACTTAAACTGAAACACTCACGTGTTGATCAATCACTCATCATCAAAGTTGAACATACATGGGTACTTATCCACCATGTGTTCGCACATAGCACTTGGCTTTGAATAGTCCAGTGCCCGGCAACCCCTATGCCTGACGACGAAGAGGTCAATGCTCCTCATCCGGTGGACGACATCACAGAACTTGTGAATGTCAGGTTGTACATCCGTCAGCAGTGGACCAAAGATAAGGTAGCGGTCGGGCAAGCATTTCCTAAAGGAGAGAACGTCATTCATGGCAAGCCAGTGCCACTTGGGTATGCCAGGGTCAGCATTGATAAGATCTTGGACAAGAAGTACAATAAGATACATATTGATTTCCTAGTGGAGGAAGAAAGGCCGTGGCTAGTTCACAACTTGGGCACTCATATCGCCTGGCGCAAACGCTTCATCAAGCTAGACGAGCAGCCATCTTCGGATGATGAGGATGACAGTGAATCATCTCGGTCGCCTCCGCCAAGAGGTTTCTCTCCTCGTTAAGATCCACCGACACCTCCTCCTTCTCCACCGCCAAAGGAGAAGACTCCTCCTCCTCCTCCACCAGCTTCAAAGTCCTCAGGACTGGGATCTCGATGGCCTAGCTCTAGATCAGGTTCGAGTTCGCAACAGAGGAGGTCATCAGCTTCGGTTGGTAAAGATCCCAAGATGACTAGTAAAAGGCAGAAGCGAGCGCCGACTGAGGACGAAATTCTACGAGCTCAGATTGCAGAAAAGGCCGCCAAACTTGCCTTGTATGCACGATTGGCTTATATACCTGAGAAACAGAGCGAATTTGAAAGGCAAAGCAAAAATCCGGGTAATCAAGAAAGATCTAGAGAAATACACACCTTTCAGCAGCTAGAGATACAAACCTTGACCGCGGACCTGAACATAAGCATGAAGGATGCCGAGAATCTCTATTTTGGAAAAACCGAATTTGAAAACACCAAAATTGTATACAAGTTTGAACTAGGCAAGCCTATGGTCGCCAGCGAAGAAGAGTATAGAAATTTCCAACAAACATGCGATAGTTGCATGATTATTACATCATAGACAGTAATAGCAGCGAAGACAAGATAGCAACCTTTGAAGTATGCATCCCTTCTTGTTTACATTTTAATCATCCTGAAGAAGTTGTGCATACTATTCATTATGAAGACCTCTTTCAACTCTTTCAACGACGCTCGCTGGATGTGCAGATTATGATGTTATGGACTCTATAAGTACCATACCCTAACAACGTTATAATAAACTACATGATCTGCATTTGAATATATCCATGCATATTTATTTTGCAGGTCTGTAGCAAAATTTTGCCTCCAAAAACGAAATAGCAATTTTGACTTCTTGGACCCCATCTTGGTAAATGAGACAACATGCAAAGCCGGTCTCAAAGATCCGTATGTCTCAGCAAGTTTGAAGATAGAGTTTGAAAGAATGTTCTCAGTCGGCAAAACAAACGCACTGCTAACCTACAATTGCGAGTATGTGTTCTCGACCCTTACTTAAGTGTTTTTTTCTTGATATATCATTCAATAACATGAGCTTTATGATTGCAGCAACCATTACGTCCTCGTAGATATAAGTCTTAAAAATCAACTATCGAGGTGTGGGACTCAAAAAAGAAGCCACTTAAACTTATCGAACCCCTAGTCAAAGTGCTAAATATGTAAGTGAACCCAATATCACCTTACTTTTCAATCACATATGATATTGTAATTAATGTCCTCAGCCTTCACACTTCATTTACATTGTCACATAGGATGAAGGCGTTACCTGATTGGAGAAATGTGGAGCCTAAGATGCAAAAGAAATGGAGAGCCCCATTCAGAGTGGAGTATATGAAGAAGGTCAAGACCCTAGATCAACCAATGGGGAACAACGAATGCGGGTTCTATGTGATGTGGGCAATGCTTTGCTACTTTGGCGCAAAACTAGGATTAGGAGATGGCATGGTACGTACACGTCTCATTTTAATTCTATTGCTTTGTTTTACGTATGTGCATCTCAATATCATCTTGTATCAATTTACAGCGCAAAGATCAGGGTCACAACAGGTTGCTAGATTTTGAGATAAGAGGATTTCAAGAGGAGATAGCAGCTCTTATTCTAGATGAGATAGTGTATAGAAAAGGATATTTGTCCATTGTGCAGAGTAAGGACTTCAAGAAGATCTACAGAAAAGACCGTCTCGAAAGGCTATTGTAATGCGACATTTAATTCGATACTTTAAGTTTTGTTTGGATGTTTTGTAATAATTATTATAAATGTGTGATGAGTTTGTATTGTTGCTAGTCCACAACCACCTTCAATTCACATCGATATCAAATGGTTCGATGGCAAACACCTCCACGATCTCCCACCCCACCACCTCTATCCTAAACCCCAAATGAAAATAAAACAATTAATAAAATGCAACTTTAAAAAATAATATCACTGCCGGTTCAATTAAAACCGACAATGATGGCTCAAGCATCACTGTCGGTTGGTGGAACAAACCGGCAGTGATAGCTCAAGCATCACTGTCAATTTGTGTTACCAACCGGCAGTGATGCTTGAGCCATCACTGTCGAAGTGTTAGTGCCGGTTTAAAAACCGCCTCTGTAGGGGGGTTTTGAACCGACACTGATTGTAGCTTCTGTAGTCGTGGCACCTTTGTCTTCGTCTTCTACCGCCAGGCGATCGGCTCCATCCTCATGCTGCCCCTTGCCCTCATTCTCCAAAGGTGGCAAGCCAGGACGCCCCCACACACAAGCTTCTATATATTTTGGCCACAACGAACTTAGCTCCAGGTGTTCCCTTGGCTGGTCCTCGATCAAGAAGAATGCACGTTCAATGGCGTTTGGGTGGCTACTGAAGCTCTTCTTGTGTGCCTTAGTGGGGTATGTATGTACCTCAATCTATCAGATAACCGCAGGATCCTACCCCTCTGCTGTTGTACGTTGTTTGTGTGACAGATTTTCCACTCCATCCGTTCATATATAATTATAAGAGTAAAGTGCACCAGCGGTCTCTAAACTTGCGCTCCTGTGTCATTCCGGTCCCTAAACTCGTAAATCGACCATTTAGGTCCTCAAACTTGTCCAGTTGTGTCATTCCGGTCCCTAAACTTGCAAATCGACCATTTAGGTCCTTAAACTTGTTCATCTGTGTCATCCCGATCCCTAAACTTGTTCAGCTGTGTCAAACCGGGATGGAAGACACCTCAAGAACTTGTGAGAGAAGTCCTTGTCCTCAACCTTCCCACCAAGAGCCGTGAGATCATTGACTAGCACTTGAAGCCGGTGAAACATCTCCGGCACATTCTCATCATCCTTCATCTTGAAGCTTGCAAATTTCTCCTTGAGAATGCATGCCTTAGCTCCCTTGACGGCTTGTGTGCCCTCAAATGATTCCTCAAGCTTCTTCCAAGCCTCATGAGCACTCTCTAAATTCTTGATTTGTTCAAAGACCTTTTCATCAAGAGCCTCGTGGATAGCACTAAGAGCAATATCATTGTGTTGAAGCTTCTCTTCCTCTTGTGTAGTTGGAGCTTCCACATTTGCAACTTCAAACTTCTTGTCCACCACAAGACACACCTTCCGGCTAATTGACTTCATGTGTGCGGTCATCTTGATCTTCCAATAGCCATAGTTAGAACCATCAAATCTTGGTGGTTTCTTCATGTTGTTGATATGAGCCATGATCACACCGTAGGTTGTTAAGCCTCAAATCAACGGTGTACTAGCTTTGATACCACTTGAAAGGTCCTATCCAAGGCTAGAGGGGGGTGAATAGCCTAAATTGAAATTCTAAAAACAAACTCAACAACAAGTTAGACAAAAGATATGGCGAAGCTTAACTAGCAATAGCTAACTAAGAGATGTGAAGCCTCCTATCACAATTGCTACTCTAATAGTTCTAGGATCACTCAAATCTTACACAATTCTAGCTACCCTCTAGGCACAACCTAATACACTAAGACAAGTATGAAAAGGTAAATGCGAAGGAGGGAAGAGTGATTATACCACCGTGTCGAGGTAATGAACCAATCACAAGAACTCCAAGCAATCCAATCAATCACACAAGGATGACACTTGATTTTTCACCAAGGTTCACTAGTTTGCCACTTAGCTACGTCCTTGTTGTGTCGTCTCACTTACTTGGAGGTTCAAGAGCTAATTGGCATCACACGTCAAACCTGTCACCGGGTGCCTCACAACCAACACAAGATAAGGGCTCTCCAAGACACGCGCAATCCACTATAGTTACCTTTGCGATCTCCCACGGGGAAGGCACAAGAACCCCTCACAATCTTCACTTGTGGTCGACGAAGCACAATCACCAAGCTTCTCGAATCCACACCGCTTGCTCCAAACTGTCTAGGTGAAGGCAATCACCAAGAGTAACAAGAAACTAGCAGCGGTATCAACTCCCAAGTGCCACTAGGATGAATCACTTCATGTAATGCACTTGATCACTCAACTCACTCAAATGGATGATCAAAATCAACTAAGTGATGAGTGGGAGTGTGTGTGGTTTGCTCACAAGAGTATGCAATCAGCCAAATGTGCAAGAGAGTTCCTTAAACCAGTCACATACCCTTATATAGCCTCCTCAAAGAAACTAGCCGTTTTTCTCTTTTTGGAGCTGCTAAAACGTAGCCACCGGACCACTTTTGGTTATCAGCACCGGACTATAGCAGGTGGTCCGTTGCTTTCGAAAAACGGACCGTTGGCGCGCTAGAAGTCACCGTCAGACCACTTACCCTTGTACGGACCTTGGTCCGACGCCTGGTCCGGTGCTTGGTCCGACGCTTTTCTCTTGGCCAAAACCAGAGTCCAGTAAGAACCCTAGCTCCGGACCTCACCTCCGGACTAGTCCACCGGACCAAGCAGGGTGGTCCGGAGCCTCCACTGAGACTTGATCTTTCCATCCAGTGAGCACCCGAGCACCGGACTACCCCGTCGGACGTGAGCACCGGACCATGCAGACTGGTCTGACGCCTCCTTGATCTTCTGCTGAGCTTCTGACCGAGCCTCCGGACCACTCGTTTATGGTCCAGAGCTCCTCTTTGCCACTGGTCCGACGCTTCACTGCCAGGACTCCAGTGCTGGGAGCAGCCACCGGACCACTTGCCTTTGTCCGGTGCTTCCATGCAAACTGGTCCGGAGCTTCTATCTTGCTCTGAATTTCCTTCTCTTTGCTTCCTTTGATCTCATGTGCCAACATCAAGTGTTTCACTGACTTGTGCATGTGTGTGACATATTTTAATAAATTTTACAAGGGTGCTCATTAGGTTTTAGATGCAATGCAATGGATGATCACCTAATGACACTTGATAGGTGTAATCACTAACTATTTTTCCCTCTTTATAGTACGGTTACCTATCCTAAATGTGATCACACCCACTAGGTGTCTTGATCACCAAAATAGCAAAGCCCTATTTTACCTTTGCCTTGAAAAGCTTTAGGGACTCCTCTTCTCCAAGTGTGGAACCTTTGCTAGCTTACTCCTTAGCCTCCTTTGCTCCATCACTTGTCTCTTTTTCTCTTCACATTGTGTACTTAATCTACTTATCCATTTATAGTTAAGTTACTACTTAGATTTCATCAATTACCCAAAACACTAGAGATCTTTCAACCGGTGTGGCGCTCTGCCTCACGGGCGTCTTGGTCATCGCCTTCTACTCCGGGCCAGCGCTTAGCCCTATCAATCATCACCGCGCCTTCGCCGCCAATGCTTCGGGCTCAGCTGGCAGGTCATCAAACACTAGATGGATCGAAGGGACGTTTCTCATGGTCCTCGCCAACGTGGCATGGGCCCTGTCCATCGTCTGGCAGGTCCTGGCGGTCCTGACCTTTATTTCACTGTTGTCCATATATACGGTGATAGATATGCATTGCATGCATATGAATTTCAGATGTTCAGAACTACGTACTATATATATATACTATACTGTAGTATGCACTAGCTAGGAGTTAGCTACAAACAACGTACTGCAACGTTCTGTGTCGCTAGCTGCAGGCTGCGCTGCTCAAGGAGGTGCCCAACTGCAGGATGCTGGTGGCCACGGCGCTCTGCGTGTTCAGCGCCTTGCAATCGTTCGTCGTTGCAGTGGCGGCCGAGAGGGACCTGTCCAGGTGGCGACTCCATCTCGACGTCAGCTTGCTCTCCGTCGTCTATGCTGTAATTATAATCGCTACTGTACCTCCTAATTATGGCATTTCTTCAACTCCGGCCAATAATATCATATCAACAAGCAATGCAAGTTCATATATATTAATTACCATGGGTTTGTGGTGACTGGAGTCACCTACTACCTTCAAGCATGGTGCGTGGTGATCAAAGGCCCCGTCTTCTTTGCTGTCTGGACTCCTCTATGCTTTCTCCTCACAATATTCTGCTCCTCCTTCTTGGGAGAAATCGTTCGCCTTGGCAGGTAATTATATGAAGCAAATTAAAGTATATATATAAACTGAGATAAAGGGTTCTCGTTTACTTCCATTTTTATTATGTAATAAGAAAATTCGGATGACGAACAGCTAATCGATCTCCTCCTTTTTGCTGAGACGAACAGCGTTGTAGGTGGAATCCTGCTAGTTGCAGGCCTTTACAGCGTGCTGTGGGGTAAAAACAAGGAGGAGAGTAAGGCTGCGTCGTCCGGCAGTGAGGTGAACATGACGGCCGATTGCACGCTAGATGCGGATGACGAGGAGCACAAGAAACCAAACAAGTACGGCCCGGAGGAAGCAGCGGCGTGCGCTTCGGCAGCTGAACAAGTCTGATGGATCATCGAGGCAATCCTGCTATATATGTACTAGTAGAATGCACGCGCCCTCGAGCGCATATGGAAATTTGGCGTGGATATTATGTACGTGGCTTTAATTTACAGAATTTGGCGGATAGTTTGTATCATACATAGTGCGTATAAAGAGTTTATTAGGATAGAGTATACAGACAGGAGTAGTCACAATGTAAGGTGGTCTCACACACTAAGAGACTGTTCTTAAAAGTATCCTGGAATCCTTAAGAAACTATTACATGATTTAGGATATTATAAACATATGGTTGTTTATTATCATTCATCGGGTCGCAAAATACAAAGGCAACAGCTGCAGTTAGGATCTGGGTTATTTTCATGCATAAAGTCTTGTCACAAAAGCATTCCTAAGCTCTTAACGGACTTGTTTAGTAAATCTGCAGGGCTTAGAGTGCAGCTTCCAAAATAGCGAGCGTCGTCATCTGAGTCGACCTGGTCACTCAATTAAGGGGAACCAAAATAAAGTCATGACATTTGCAGGCATTGGTATGTATCCTCTCTGGTGTATCCGTACAAAGGAGTCAGTAAGTGATTTGTCAATTTCTTGTACCTATTCTGAAGCAGTAGGTGATGAAATCTCCTGAGGTTCATCGTCTGATTCAACAGATCACTGAGGACTGTTATTTCCCCCTACAAGGCGCGATAGCGCCCTTGCATGGGAAGGTGGCCACGTCGCCCCCAATTCGACGAACCAATCCTAGTCAGCTACGTCATCACCAATTTTGGTCCAATAAAAATGGCCCTCACCTTGTCGCAAAAAAAAAAGAAAAAAAACTACCGTGTCCCTCCCCACCTCTCTCTCTCGACCGTGCCGCCTCCCGCACCTCGCCGCCGCCGCCGCAGCCAGCGCCTCCCCTTCCCCTTCCCCTTCCTCTCCATCCCTACCTCGCTCTCGACGTAGTGGTGCACCGGTCGGGCCTGGGCGCGGCCGCCTCCGCCTGCTGTGCGGCCCGTCCTCTCTCCCCCTCCGTCTCTCCCGATGCGGCGGCCTGCGGGGCGACGGCGGCCCCCACGGTCGGTGCACCGGCGGCCGCCGCCGCGCCCACGCTCGCCCCTCTCCCGCTCCCGCCGCCGACTCTCCTTTTCCCTCTCCTTTTCCCCGGCGTGGCTGTGCAGCGGGTGGCCTTGAGTGCGCCCGGCTTCCCGCGCTGCTGCCGAGCATGACGGCGACGCGCTCGTCTTGCAAGGCAGCGGCACAACCAGCCCCCGACGGTCGGCGCTCCTACGGCACGGCGTGGCGCGAACAGCCCACACAGGTGCTTGCCGGTGCTGCTCCGCTTTTTCTCCGCAGTTCGCTCATCGGTTCGGTTCCTCCCCCTCTCTTCTTGCTTCTCCATGTCAGATCTCCCGCTCCCCGATCTCACGAAGGCTCCCTCCTGGGACGGCGATCTATATGAACGCGAACTGTGCAGTGCTACAGGAAACCCTAGCTGGCCATTTGTTCTTCAACTTCTCCATTCAATAGTTGTTCCCCAGTCTCCAAGATTTACATGATGAAACATATTATACTACATTATTTTTCCATGCCTGGTGGTTGTCTGGCTAAATCTAATTTGCCCGCATTTTGCTTTAATTGTTGTTGCATGGTATGTAGACACTAATGCTAGCATGATTCCTTGCACCGGTGCTCCATAAAAGGTATGGCGCTCTCTCAGAAAGTCAGAATAGTGGTGCTCCCCTCTTATTAATGCAATTCTTTTATATGTAGTGGTGTTGAAGTGAAGCTTGCTCCCTTTACAGAACAACGGGGTCGGGGTTATACATGGATTTGCATTTGTTCAGATAGAATAGCAGGGATCAGTGAGGGTTAGAGGTTTGAAATGGCCACTGATAGTTAGTGCTTACCAAAGTTCAGTGCAACTTTCTCTATTAAGTGTCTCTAAGAATGAAGTTTGCTTAGGTTAGTTACATTAAGCCTCAGAACAAAGTGTTACAAAAAAATGTTCATACTGATTACTAGATCATCTTTTTTTTTTTTTGAAAAACCTCTATATATAGCTACTAGCTCAGAAAAGTTCTTATCGAATATTTCTCTAACAACATGAACAGGAAAAGAATGCTAGAACTTCCACATATATTACAAAGATAGTTACATCCTCATATCCTTAGAGTTTGTATTGAAACCTTTTTCTAATTTTTTTAACCCCATGTTCTCATCTGTATGCATGATCTGTCCCTACTATTATATTCTCACTACAGATAAAAGATGTATGTATTTCTAGAATTTTTTTTGTACGAGCTTACAATCACCTTGGTCATATAGGACTACTAACAGGACTGCATCATCCAAAAAAGAGGACGCTTTGCACTTGACAGTTTGGTGTCCATAGAAATGTTGAACCACCTCTTCACAACTTTGAGCCATGTCAGTGTTGGCAGTCTGAAACCACCTCACCGAAGTTCCAAACTGCAATGAATCTGTGCTGCTTAAAAGGTAAGCTAATTTGTAAACTTTTGATGGAATCACACTCTATATGTGTTCTAACTTGATGAGGACATCAACACCACACCAAAACCATCTCCAGCACCACTTGGTCCTATTACTCGTGCTCGTGCCCGTGAACTCAATCATCAAGTAAGTTTATTCTCAAACTCTTGTCCATTATATTTAGACAATGGAGACACGTGCACTCTTGTTTTGCTCAGGAACAATGGAGAGGATCAGCGGGACACGGGATAGGCGCTAGCTGGATTTGGACTGCAGGACAGCACCAACTTGTGATGGATGCCACGACTTCATACAGACTCCGATTGGGACATTCTCACACTCTTTGGAAAGCTTATCAAGTCTACTTTCCAACGGATCCAGAAGCATGGCTATACCTTATCAGATGCGTCCAGAGTCATCGTTTTTGTACCGAGACCTTTTCTGTCCACCGGTGCTGCGTCACCTTATTTTGGGCCTGTGGCCCATGTATCAAGTTGGGTCCATTAGGGACGTGTCCTAGGGTTGGAGAACGACCCCAACACCCTTGTGGTCGTCCTCCCAACTCCTTATAAGTCTTTAGAGCCGCCACAAACAGTTTAGGTTTTGTTTCGTCGAGTTAGCTATTGCTACCGCCTTTCAGCGCGCGTGTTGGATCAACCGTCCGTCTGATTGTCATCAGAACCTCACCATATTGTGTTCTCAGATTGAAACCTTCATATTCATCTTGAAATTGAGTGCTTGTTCATCTTGTTCTTGCTGGTTCTTCGATTGCTTGCAGGACGGGAGCCCTAGTGGCTGGTTGTCGCGCCGCAAGATCACGGCAGCCATCGGAGGTAGTGTATCGGTTGTTAAGGCGCAGCGTCCTTGGACGGTTGTAGTCGAGCCGTGAACGTCATCTCCCTCCACAAATCGAGTTATCCACCAACTCTCATCGAAAGATCGAACTTCGAACCCTACGGATCGTCATCAGTTGGTAATCAGAGCAAGGTTTATCGGTGAGAGACTTCCAATTCTTCACAAAAATTTTTTTCCTATAGTCCAGAAAAGCCAAAAAAAAATAGTAGATTAGTTTTCCGTAATCCCATAAACCCGTTGAGCCTTTTGCTAGTACTACTTAGTTAGGGCTTGTTGAGTGGTCGGTTGCATCGGTTGTGTCGAGTTGCTGGTTTTAGTTATAGTCCTTTAGAGTTTCGAGTTCTTGTCACGTTCTAGTCCGAGTCTAAGTAGATTTCGTTGCTGTCAAGTTCGAGTCCGAGTACTACCCTGGTATTCGCGGCTGTCCAGTTCGAGATCGAGTCCGAGTACTACCCTGGTATTCGCTGCTGTCAAGTTCGAGTCCGAGTTGATTTCGGGAATCGAGTCCGAGTACTACCCTGGTATTCGCTGCTATAAATTGCCGCCGTCCGCGTTGTTTTCCATAATTAAGTTGCGCACTACAAGTCGGGACTACCAGTTTCATACCATATTACAGCGAAGCTTACATTAGAGAGAGAGAGAGAGTATCTTTTAATTACCTATATACCCCTGCACTTTTGGAAAAAGTGTGTGTGGTGATTTGCTCTTTGGACATCTCTTTGTTCATATAATCAGCTTTGAGGATCCCTGAAAAAAAAAAAGAAAAAAAAAAAAAAAAAAAGAAGCAAAAAAAAAAGCAAAAAAAAAGGCAAAAAAAAAAGAAAAGAAAAAAAAACAGAAAAAAAGGGGGCTGATCTTTGTGTTTCCCTCCTTTGGATAGGTGGTGTTTGTGAGTTCCTTTGTGTCCAGGCTCGCGTCTCTAGCACGGTCTAGGCTAGGACCAGCACAGTACCACCTTTGAACGATTATTCAACTTGCTTTTGTGACTAACGTGGTGCTAGTATCTATCCTTGTCCATAACATTGGCCACCTACAGCTCCACATATTCGACTACAACTTGACAGGTGTTGTGCTACGATACCGATACATTCACTTCTAAGGTTGCAGGCTTGCTGGTTGTTGACCCCTCTTGTTTGAGCAAGGTAAGAACTGGTAAGAGCTTGAGAAACAGGTTGAGAGCGAGTGCCTTGCTGTAGCTACATCCTAATAGTTGTAGGGCTTTTATTTCTTCACCTGTTTTCTTGTTGTTCTTGTCTTCTAAACCATGTCAGGAACAGAGGATAATAACAACATGCCGCAATCTCCACGCACCAAGGGCATCATTCAACATTTTACAAGGCAAGTGCAGCTGCATACAGAAGGACTCGATGGAGATTTACAGGTGACCAACGACAAGATTGGGCAACTAGAGGCCGCCCAACTTGCCACCACCACCAAGCTTACAGGAGTCGAAGCATCGGTTGCTCGTATGGACAAAAGCCTTGCCGCTCTTCTCTGTCGTTTTGATGACTTCCACACAAACGGCAAGGGTCAACATCAACATAATGACGCCCACAAGGATGAGGAGCGAGTCGAAGATAATGACGAGGATGCTTACTCTAGTGATATGGACCTTGATAACAATGACCTTAGTGATCGACATCGCCTACGCTTCAATCGGAGAGGTATGGGTCACCGTCGACGTGAGGTACATAATAACAATGATGCTTTCAGTAAGATTAAATTTAAAATACCTCCTTTTTGATGGTAAGTATGATCCTGATGCATACATTTCATGGGAAATTGCTGTTGACCAAAAGTTTGCATGCCACGAATTTCCTGAGAATACACGTGTTAGGGCTGCTACTAGTGAGTTTACTGACTTTGCTACTGTATGGTGGATAGAGTATAATAAGAAAAATCCTAATAACATACCACGTACTTGGGATGCTTTAAAAAGAATCATGAGGGCTAGATTTGTTCCTTCTTACTATGCACGGGATTTGCTACATAAACTGCAACAACTAAGACAAGGTGCTAAAAGTGTAGAAGAGTATTATCAAGAATTACAAATGGGCATGTTGCGTTGTAATTTAGAGGAGGATGAGGAACCTGCTATGGCAAGATTTTTGGGTGGGTTAAATTGTGAAATTCAGGACATCCTTTCATATAAAGAGTACACTAATGTAACCCGTTTGTTTCATCTTGCTTGTAAAGCTGAAAGGGAAGTGCAGGGGCGACGTGCTAGTGTTCGGAATAACTTTTCTGCAGGGAAGACAAATTCATGGCAGTCCCGCACACGTGCTACTATGCCATCCTCAAGTGACAAGCCTAGTGCTACTCCCACAAATTCAGTAGTCAAGACAGCCCAGAAGCCTAGTGCAAGTGCTTCGTCCGTAGCATCGACAGGTAGAACGAGAGACATTCAGTGTCACCGGTGCTAGGGATATGGACATGTGATGCGTGAGTGTTCCAGCAAGCGCGTTATGGTCGTCAAAGATAATGGTGAGTATTCGTCCGCTAGTGATTTTGATGAAGATACACTTGCATTGCTTGTCGCTGACCATGCAGGTAGTGAAGAATGTATAGAAGAACATATTAATGCAGGTGAAGCCGACCGCTATGAGAGCCTCATTGTACAGCGTGTGCTTAGTGCACAAATGGAGAAGGCAGAGCAAAATCAGCGACACACGTTGTTCCAAACAAAGTGTGTCATCAAGGAGCGTTCATGTCGCATGATCATCGATGGAGGTAGCTGCAACAACTTGGCAGGCGGTGACATGGTGGAGAAGCTTGCGCTTACCACCAAACCACACCCACATCCATATTACATTCAATGGTTAAATAACAGCGGTAAGGCAAAGGTAACTAGACTTGTGCGAATCAATTTTTCCATTGGATCCTATAAAGATGTGGTTGAATGTGATGTTGTGCCTATGCAAGCTTGTCATGTGCTGCTAGGCCGACCTTGGCAATTTGATAGAGATTCTATGCATTATGGTAGAACAAATCAATATTCTTTTCTATACCATGATAGAAAAATTGTGTTGCATCCTATGTCCCCTGAAGCTATTATGCAAGATGATTTAGCTAAAGCCTCAAAAGCTAAAAGTGAGAGCAATAAAAATGACCAATCTGTTGCTGATCTAAAAGAGGAGATAAAATTGAAAGGAAATTGTTTGGTTGCTACTAAATCTGATATTAATGAGTTGAATGCTTCCACTATTGCTGCTTATGCTGTAGTATGCAAAGAGGTATTGATTTCCCTTCATGATATGCAGCGTTCTTTGCCTCCTGCTGTCGCTAACGTTTTGCAGGAGTATTCGGATGTGTTCCCAAGTGAAATACCATCGGGCCTGCCACCACTTCGAGGCATTGAGCACCAAATTGACCTCATTCCTGGTGCCTCATTGCCCAACCGTGCACCATATAGGACCAATCCAGAAGAAACAAAGGAGATTCAGCGTCAAGTGCAAGAACTCCTTGGCAAAGGTTACATACGTGAGTCTCTAAGTCCTTGTGCTGTTCCGGTCATTTTAGTGCCTAAGAAAGATGGATCGTGGCGTATGTGTGTGGATTGTCGGGCTATTAATAATATTACTATTCGATATCGTCATCCAATTCCACGATTAGATGACATGCTAGATGAATTGAGTGGTGCTGTTGTGTTTTCCAAAGTGGATTTGCGTAGCGGGTATCATCAGATTCGCATGAAATTGGGAGATGAATGGAAAACTGCTTTCAAAACTAAGTTTGGTTTGTATGAGTGGTTAGTCATGCCTTTTGGGTTAACTAATGCACCTAGTACCTTCATGAGATTGATGAATGAGGTTTTGCGTGCTTTCATTGGAAGATTTGTTGTTGTTTATTTTGATGATATATTAATTTACAGCAAATCTATGGAAGAACATATTGATCATTTATGTGTTGTTTTTAAAGCTCTACGGGAGGCACGTTTATTTGGTAACCTTGATAAGTGCACCTTTTGCACAGATCGTGTTTCTTTTCTTGGCTATGTTGTTACTCCACAGGGAATTGAGGTTGATAAAGCCAAGGTGGACGCTATACAGGGTTGGCCAGTACCAAAGACTATCACCCAAGTGCGGAGTTTTCTAGGACTTGCTGGGTTCTATCGTCGCTTTGTGCAGGATTTCAACACCATTGCTGCACCATTGAATGAGCTTACGAAGAAGGGAGTCGTGTTTTCTTGGGGAACCCCACAAGAGAATGCCTTCAACATGTTGAAAGATAAGTTGACAAATGCGCCTCTTCTCCAACTTCCTGATTTTAATAAGACTTTTGAACTTGAATGTGATGCTAGTGGAATTGGATTGGGTGGTGTTTTGTTATAAGAAGATAAACCCATTGCATATTTTAGTGAGAAACTAAGTGGGCATCTTCTGAATTATTCTACTTATGATAAGGAATTGTATGCTCTCGTGCGAACATTAGAAACATGGCAGCATTATTTGTGGCCCAAAGAATTTGTTATTCATTCTGATCATGAATCCTTAAAGCATATTCGTAGTCAAGTAAAATTGAACCGTAGACATGCTAAGTGGGTTGAGTTTATTGAATCTTTTCCTTATATCATTAAGCACAAGAAAGGGAAAGAGAATATCATTGCTGATGCTTTGTCTAGGAGATATACTTTATTAACACAACTTGACTATAAGATCTTTGGTTTGGAAACAATTAAACAACAATATATACATGATAATGATTTTAAAGACGTGTTGCTGCAATGTAAGGATGGAAAAGCATGGAATAAATTTGTTCTAAATGATGGCTTTGTGTTTAGAGCTAACAAGCTATGCATTCCAGCTAGCTCCGTTCGTTTGTTGTTGCTTCAGGAAGCGCATGAAGGTGGCTTGATGGGACATTTTGGAGCAAAGAAGACAGAGGACATACTTGCTGGTCATTTCTTTTGGCCAAAGATGAGGAGAGATGTGGAGAGATTTGTTTCTCGCTGCACGACTTGTCAAAAGGCGAAGTCGCGATTAAATCCACACGGTTTGTATATGCCTCTACCTGTTCCTAATGCTCCTTGGGAAGATATTTCTATGGATTTTGTTTTGGGATTGCCAAGGACTAGGAAGGGTCGTGATAGTGTTTTTGTGGTTGTGGATAGATTTTCTAAGATGGCACACTTTATACCTTGTCATAAAACTGATGATGCTACACATATTGCTGATTTGTTCTTTCGAGAAGTTGTTCGTTTGCATGGTGTGCCAAATACAATTGTTTCTGATCGAGATGCTAAATTTCTTAGCCATTTTTGGAGAACTTTATGGGGTAAATTGGGGACTAAGCTTTTATTTTCTACCACATGTCATCCCCAAACTGATGGTCAAACTGAAGTTGTGAATAGAACTTTATCTACTATGTTAAGGGCTGTTTTAAAGAAGAATATTAAGATGTGGGAAGATTGTTTGCCTCATATTGAGTTTGCTTATAATCGTTCATTGCATTCTACTACCAAGATGTGCCCATTTGAGGTTGTTTATGGCTTGTTACCACGTGCTCCTATTGATTTAATGCCTTTATCAACTTCTGAACAATTGAATTTTGATGCTAAGCAACGTGCTGAGTTGATGTTAAAATTGCATGAAACAACTAAAGAAAACATAGAGCGCATGAATGCTAAGTATAAGATTGCTGGTGATAAAGGTAGAAAGCAATTGATTTTTGAACCTGGTGATTTGGTTTGGTTGCATTTGAGAAAGGATAGGTTTCCTGAATTGAGAAAATCTAAATTGCTGCCTAGAGCTGATGGACCATTTAAAGTGCTAAAACGTATTAATGAGAATGCATATAAGCTTGATCTTCCTGTAGCTTTTGGGATTAGTCCCACATTTAACATTGCAGATTTGAAGCCATATTTGGGAGAGGAAGATGAGCTTGAGTCGAGGACGACTCAAATTCAAGAAGGGGAGGATGATGAGGACATCAACACCACACCAAAACCATCTCCAGCACCACTTGGTCCTATTACTCGTGCTCGTGCCCGTGAACTCAATCATCAAGTAAGTTTATTCTCAAACTCTTGTCCATTATATTTAGACAATGGAGACACGTGCACTCTTGTTTTGCTCAGGAACAATGGAGAGGATCAGCGGGACACGGGATGGGCGCTAGCTGGATTTGGACTGCAGGACAGCACCAACTTGTGATGGATGCCACGACTTCATACGGACTCCGATTGGGACATTCTCACACTCTTTGGAAAGCCTATCAAGTCTACTTTCCAACGGATTCAGAAGCATGGCTATACCTTATCAGATGCGTCCAGAGCCATCGTTTTTGTACCGAGACCTTTTCTGTCCACCGGTGCTGCGTCACCTTATTTTGGGCCTGTGGCCCATGTATCAAGTTGGGTCCATTAGGGACGTGTCCTAGGGTTGGAGAATGACCCCAACACCCTTGTGGTCGTCCTCCCAACTCCTTATAAGTCTTTAGAGCCGCCACAAACAGTTTAGATTTTGTTTCGTCGAGTTAGCTATTGCTACCGCCTTTCAGCGCGCGTGTTGGATCAACCGTTCGTCTGATTGTCATCAGAACCTCACCATATTGTGTTCTCAGATTGAAACCTTCATATTCATCTTGCAATTGAGTGCTTGTTCATCTTGTTCTTGCTGGTTCTTCGATTGCTTGCAGGACGGGAGCCCTAGTGGCTGGTTGTCGCGCCGCAAGATCACGGCAGCCATCGGAGGTGGTGTATCGGTTGCTAAGGCGCAGCGTCCTTGGACGGTTGTAGTCGAGCCGTGAACGTCATCTCCCTCCACAAATCGAGTTATCCACCAACTCATCGAAAGATCGAACTTCGAACCCTACGGGTCGTCATCATAACTAATCGCTAAATGTTCATTTCATCTACTGTTTGGGTGGAAATCTTCCTTTGGTCCCTTCTACTTTACATTTTAGTCATGCGTTGCTTTTGTTTGATTGTGATGATGCTAATCTTGTTTTGTTCATTGGAAATCCTCTACTGTTTGCCTACATTGAGACTTGAGAGTTTAGAAATCCCGGTTTGTGGTGATATGTTCCTACTATTTGCCTACTTTCATAGTTCAAATATCGTGGGTGTGCATGCATGCCATCACCAAATAATGTTTTTGTTTTGTCATGCCATGTTAGAATCGGCACTATTTTTTCTCTTCTACACTGGTGCAGCGGCCGCGTGGTGTGTTGTGGTGATCAGGCCACCAAGCTGCTTTCCTACGGGTCTTCTATACAAATTGTTCGTCTTCATGGGAAGACTGTGGACTTCAGAGTTTACATGTTGATTTGTCCCACCTTTGCTTTTTTAATTAGTTATTGATTCTCACCTCTTCTCTTAATCTCTCTTATTACATCTGTATAAGCAGATTTTGGTAGCGAATGGAAACTTGCTAAACCACTCATTTCTAGAGGTTTGTTTCAATGCTCTTATGTCTGATGCAGCTTAGTTCCTTCTTCATTTTGCAGGTCTGTTTCAATACTTTTGTTTGTATAGTTATGGTATTGTTATCATTTAATAGCTTTAAGCACCAACACCTTTTCTTTAATTGTTGATGTTGATGTCATACATGTCATATTCAGATAGGGCCCCTTTACAAGCCCTCTTCATAGTTACAGGACATGGATATAGTTATTTTCCTTTAAACTTTGATCTCTAAGCATACAACAGTTAAATGAACTAATTGGTTATTTTCAAAAATTCCATTCCTTGTTCTACTCCCTCTGTACCTGAAAGAATAGATTCCTAGAATCTGTACCAGTCAAACTTTTCTTACTTTGACTAAGTTTATAGAAAAAAAATATCTATGATATAGAATGAGCACTATGCGAAAATTTATTCTATGTTAAATCTAATGAGACTAATTTGATACCATAAATCTTAATGTTTTTCTTGAAATTCTTTCAAAGTTTAAAAAGTATGACTTAGGACAACTCTACAAATCAAACCTGAACCTACTCACTTAAGTTAGGACGATGACATTTGATAGCTACTGCAGCATCCAATTGAATACTCAAGACGCTCTGCTATTTTTTCAACTACAAATTTTGTCTCCTAACTGACCATGTTTTATAATACAGTTATGAATGCCTACCTACATTGTCCCCCATGATATTCTGTTTTTTTACTCTGTCTGCTATTACTATGAATTGGATGAGGTTCAAATTTGAATGCATAGTGATGTATCCTTACACTGATTTGTGGCCTGGATGCAGGGATTATAAAGTTTCCAAAAGTCCTGTCTAAATATATACATATTTGTTTGCAGCTCATCAGATGCTGACGATGAGTCGACTGCAACCATGAACATGGCTAGGCGCGGCTGATTGCTCCTCACTGCCCTCTCTACCCGTATGGTCTGACAACCAATGGCCTAAAGTTGGCGCCATTTCTTTTTTACATATCTTGCTGATTTGTCTTTTCTTATTTTCCAAATATATATTAATACAACAATTGTTCCTTAATGTCTTAGAGGTTGCAGTTATAGGCTATGCTCCTCACTACCCTCTCCACCGCCATGGTCAGCTGACGAATAACTTAAAGTAACATTGATACCATTTCTTTCTTGCATCTCCTGATGCTTTGTCTTTGTTAATTTTCCAAATATATATTAATATCACAGTTGCTCCTAAGTGTCTTAGTGGTCACAGTTATAGGTTTTCAAGAAATTTAGGAGCAGCCTGCCATGGTGATTGCTTCCATTAAAACCAAGAAAGCATATCCTATCAAGGTATTCATTTTGGGCCCTTGGACTCCCTTCATATAGGGAATTTCAGTATGCGTGATGCTCATTGGATATTAATTTCTTAATTTACATTTTATTTGATACAGAATAATTTAGCGAGCCCTAATGTTGAGCTCTTGTGTTTTTACACATTACTTGGTGATTTGTTAGGACATTTTGCTACTGCCGATTCCATGTATTTAAATAAACTATGAGAGTATGGCTATTTTTTCTCTCTTTACCGTATCATAAGATTGGATCTCTCACTATCATAATAATTGTTATGATTGTACTGTTCTAGGCATACAATAAACATGGTACAATCTGATGTAACTGCATTTCTAACAATATAGTCAAACTATTTTAGTTTTCTTATGTTTGCAGGTGCCAACCAAAGAATTATGAATGTAGCTAACCTTTACCCTATTTGCTGAGAATGATCCATCAGAGAGAAAACGGTACATGAACAACAGCACCAATCATCTAAAAACTGGTGAAGCAGTTCGCTGCATGACCAGCTCATGGGTAATAACTATTGATGATATACTCCTATGATCCTATCTATGTTTTGAGCCTTCCTGCTTAATTAATAATTAGAGGTAATGCTTACGAATTGATACAAGCATCTTTTGAACGATTAAGCATCTTGTGACACTATAACCTTGATTGCTCATATTCCTGCCTCCCTGAACAAGGCTTAATTTGTGTCAGAAAGGACCTCTTTTTTCCCTGGTTTTTTCTTTATAGATTTCAGTGAAGTATGTTATCAATGCACCAGAGACCCAGGTGTTTCCCTGGTGTCAAAAAGGATTTCTTTTTACCCTGGTGTTGGCTTGACCTCCACCATAGTAAGCAATTGCAGACACCGTGCTTTACCCCATGTTAAGTTTGTACATTTTAATCTTTGTGTTGTTAATCATAGAACATATGTTGTTAATGTGATAGATTTGAAATCTCAAACATATCAGCTCCGCTTTGAACCGTCAGCTATCTTAGGATCAATGTTATTAGTGTGTGTTCAGTTTGTAGCCTTCAAACATCTAAAAGCTGCTTTGTTTTTATGTTTCGTCATCCATAACTAATTATTCTTTTCCCACAATAATATTTGCTGTGCTACCCCTCCCGCAAGGGCGTGTACTAATCACTATTGAATATTAAACGATACAGTATTTGTGCATGAGATTTAGATATATTTGGATAACAGTCTTACCATTTTTGCTCCTGCAGGTTGTTGTTGTCCTGTATCATACCATATACCACATAAAAAGGATTGGACTGAGACAGAGGTAATACACGTGCCTAGCAATTTGTTTCAACCCTTTTCATAGTTTTGTGTTACAATGTTCCGTCATATTCTTCTCTTTAATTGATAATATTTAATGCTTCCATATATCTCCTCCCAGTTTGCTAATTGTTCGCAAAATAGTGATCCGTGTATGCAGCCTTTGTCATCTAAAAAATTCAATATTGCCATCCTTTCATCAATAATTGTACTGCTTTCACAGCTTACTATCAGTTGCGCTTTGATGATCGGTGGGTTGGCACTATTTTAGATTAACCAATCCACTAGCCTAGCTTACTAACAGGGCCTCCTGATTGCCTTTCCTGTAGGTCTAAGAGGGAGGCCACGAGGGTCTCCATCCTGACAGCTAGGGAGAGGCAGGTCACGGCCAGCATGTCTGCATCGCTAGACACTTCGTTTCTTTGCTGATAGACACGGCTGACAGTCAAATATTCTCAAGAAAAAAAAGGCTAGACCTTTATATGGCTATTTAGTCATGAAGAACTCCTTAGTTTAGCTACCATCATCATGAGACCTGTATATATCCTGTATGTATCTTGGTGTATTGATGTTGCTCAGCAGCGACGTCAACACCTAAGAAAGTTGGCTTCCTATGGCATATGTAATATATACATTCTCTAGGTATATGTATTAATGTACCCTAATTATATACACGTACAACATGTATATAGATGCTCTCTTGCGCTCGCGCGCCGGGGCGCGCCCTGTGTACTTAGTATAACATCAAAGGTTGGTACGACAGCTGATATAGAAAGAGTAAATGAACTGTATGGTTAATACTGGAAATGTACCTTTTTCTTTTCTGGTGCACGGAGGAACTGGATGGACTATTGTAGGTTTTATCTTCCGGGGACTGTTAAATAAAAAGGGAAAGTGATCACGTCGATTAACTCTTTGTGATTTAAGACGTAGGCCAAAAGGCCCAATTTTGAATTGTATAAGCTCATGGCATGTAGAGGGATGTAGAGGGATACCTTTGTGCTGTGGAGGTTTTCTTCGTGGGTGCTTTCCTGATAAAGAAAATGTTACTTCTTAAATCCTGTGTTTAAATTTCGGAAAAGATGGAACCGAAGTATCTATATGAGGATACCCTTTCGTTTGTAGTCTTGTTTCCAAATAATTGTCTGCGACTGTGTGTTGCAACTGGAGGTCGCCTAGTTTAATTGAACACAGTTGGGAACGCATAGAATTAGTAAAGAGTGGTCAACAAAACAGAGGAGATCAAATAATGCAAACATGGTAGTGACACGTACTGAATGACACTGTGTTTTAATGGTGTCTGATCAGGTTCAGTCTGAAAGAATGGCTTAATGCACCGTGCCCTTGGCTTGTGCGGTTCCGTGTTAATATATAGCCGGGAACAACCCCTGGCGTGGTTTACATTGCTTGTACAACAAGATGCTCATTACGAGATAATTACAACTCATCTAATCTACCTTCTATCTTGACATTAGTAACAAACCAGGTTACAGAACACGGAACCACAACTAACTGCCTAAGTTACTTGAGAAGCAATCTAGAGTTTACTTCAGATATTTCAACACTCCCCGACAATCACAACTCATCTATCAGGTTGAGATTGTTTCTGAAGGCCACTGTTTGCTTCTCAGAAAGGGGCTTAGTGAAGCCATCTGCGATCTGATCGTTGGTGCTAATGAATCTGATATCAAGACGCTTAGCTGCAACTTGCTCGCGAACAAAATGAAAGTCTATTTCAATATGTTTTGTATGAGCATGGAACACTAGATTGTCTGATAGGTATTTCGCACCAATGTTGTCACACCATAGGCGATCTGCAAAGGGATGTGATATACCTAGTTCATCAAGCAACTTGTGTATCCACATTACCTCGGTTGTGGCATTGGCTGCTAGTGACTTGTATTCAGCTTCAGTGCTTGATCTTGAAACGGTTGGTTGCTTCCTAGCAAACCATGACACCAGATTACCACCAAGGAATACTGCAAAGCTTAGACCGCGTCTCATCAGGACACCCTGCCCAATCTTCATTAAAGAAAGCACTCACAAGAGTAGAGTTAGACTTCCTGATTCTTAATCCCAAACTGGCGGTTCCTTTGACATATCTAAGAATTCTCTTAACTGCTTCCCAATGAACAGTTGTGGGAGAATGCAGGAACTGACACACTTTGTTCACAGAAAATGACAAGTCAGGTCGAGTCAATGTGAGATATTGGAGTGCTCCTACTATACTCCGATATCTTGTAGAATCTTCAGTACCAAGTTTAGTTCCATCTGTCACGGACAGCTTATCTGTGGTGTTCATCGGTGTCTTTACAGGTTTGCATAGCTCCATATTAACTCTTTTGAGAACATCAGAGGCATACCTTTCTTGGTTCAGTAACAATTCTCCATTCTTGCGGTGTACCTGTATATCAAGAAAGTAGCTCAATTCTCCTAGATCTTTCATGGTGAAGTCCTTGTTAAGATCCTTGAGCAACGCATCCACGGTTTCCTAAGAAGAACTAGCCACAATAATATCATCAACATATACAAGCATATACATGGCATGTTTCCCTTTCTTATAGAAGAACAAAGAGGTATCTCCTTTGGAAGGAATAAACCCGAGACTCTGGAGCTTGCTACACAGTCGTGAGTACCAAGCTCGTGGGGCTTGTTTTAATCCATAAAGAGCCTTGTCAAGTTTGCACAGGTGGTGTGGCTTGTTTTTATCTTCATAACCTGGAGGTTGTTTCATGTAAACTTCTTCCTCTAGATAACCGTGCAAGAAGGCATTTTGAACATCTAATTGTCTTAGAGACCAGTTGTTTGACACAACAAGAGAAAGTATTAAGCGAATGGTGTCTGCCTTTACCACTGGGCTAAACGTATCTTCGTAGTCTATCCCATACCTTTGCTTGAATCCCTTAGCTACTAACCGAGCCTTATATATCTCAATATCCCCATTTGAATTTCTCTTAATCTTGTACACCCACTTCAAATCTATCACATTTTTCCCTTTCTGTGGTGGCATGAGATGCCAGGTGTTATTTTTGTGCAATGCTTCTACTTCTATGTCCATAGCATGTTTCCAGTTAGCATTATCAAGAGCATGGCGAAGACTTAAGGGGCCTTCAGAAGTAGATGCTAGCTGACCGTAACGAACAATGACATCTGTGTAGATTTTTGGTTTACTGATACCTTGTTGTAGCCGAGTGATGGGACGAGACTGTTGTGGTGGTGCCGCAGGAATAGGAGCAAGCGCCATAGAGGTCCACCAGAATCCTGGTGCGCTGATGATGTAGCAGATCCGGTCAGTGAGTGTGTGGTCGTCGAATGCGTAGAAGATCCGTCTGGTGCTGTCGCCGAGGAGGATGCAGCCCCTTGTCCCCCCGTTCTTGGCGACAAGAGGACAGGTGGTGACCGCAGAGAGGCTGAAGGCACTAAGGACGGATGGGCAGGTGCGACAGCTGCTGGAGACGGCGCCCGATCCGAGGTCGATCCGATCGGATCCCTGGCAGGCGAATCAACATCGGGGCCGCTGTCGTGTGTACCTGCCAAAAACGAAAAGTGCCCTGGGTACATGAAATCATGGTCATGTGAGACCGCGTTTTGATCATTTTGCTCCGGGGTTTCGCCTGAACTGCCGTGCGCTGGACTTGCAGACTCACGCAGCCGGTTAGGACGCAAGGAACCATTATCAAATTGATCAAAAGAATTGTCATGCCCATTATGTGGATTTAGAAGGGTGGGTGGTAGGAGGGAAATTTCGGCTGTGAGTTGGGCTCCTGCATTTGGGTGCATAGTGGAGAAGGGATAGACTTCTTCATCGAAAATCACATCACGGGATAGGTAGACACGTCTAGTACTTACATCAAAGCACTTGTATCCTTTGTGTAAAGGACTATAGCCCAAGAAAACACATCTCTTAGATCTAAACTGAAGTTTCTTGGTATTGAATGGCCTAAGGTTTGGCCAACATGCACAACCAAAAATGCGAAGAAAGCTATAATCGGGTTTCTCATGAAAAAGTCGCTTGAGAGGTGTTTCACCTTGGATTACTTTTGTGGGAAGTCTGTTTATGAGGTAGGTGGCTGTTGAGAAAGCCTCTTATCCCAAAACTTGAGAGGCATTGACGCTTGTGCAAGCTGTACTTCAACGATGTGTCGGTGCTTGCGCTCCGTAGAACCGTTCTGTTGATGTGCGTGAGGACAAGATACGTGATGTGTTATGCCAATGCGTTGGAAGAAAGAGTTCAATTTTTGATATTCCCCCCCCTAATCCGTTTGCATGGTTAGAATCTTTTTGTCGAATTGACGTTCTACCATTTTCTGAAAGTCATGAAACTTTTGAAACACATCGGACTTGTTACGCAAAGGATATAGCCAAGTAAACTTGCTGAAGTCATCTATAAAACTCACATAATAAGCATTCTTGCCTACCGAAGTAGACGCAGGACCCCACACTTCAGAAAACACAAGTTCTAAAGGACTAGACGAAACACTTGTAGACTTTGGATAGGGTAGCTGGTGGCTCTGGCCTTGTTGACAAGGGTCACATACACTTTCTTTATTCGAATCTAAAGAAAAAGGAATCTTGTTCTTGCTAAGGACTTGATGAACTATTCCGCATGAAGGATGACCTAAGCGACTATGCCACCTAGTCGATGAGATTTTGGTGGTGTCGTACGAGGCTTTATTGGACGAAGACGAAGACCTAGACTTCAGCGGATAGAGGCCACCTTCACACTTCCCTTTAAGCAGCGTTCTCTTCGTTGCCTGATATCCATGATCATAAAATAATCGGGATGAAACTCAATGAAAGCACGGTTATCTGAAGTAAGGCGATGAACAGAAACGATATTTTTGCTGGCTTCGGGAATATAAAGAACCTTATTTAGAACAAGATTTCGGTTTTGGGTATTAACAAAACTTTGACCAATTTGACTGATTCTCATACATGCGCCGTTGGCGGTGTGAACCTGGTCGTGGCCGTTGTACTTCTCTCTAGTCGTGAGCTTCTCTAGCTCACTAGTGATGTGGTCGGTGGCACCAGTGTCGGTGTACCAGTTGGTGTCGATGCCGTAGGAGTTGTTGGTGGCAAAGGACGCCGACTTCTTCTTCTCGGTTGGGCCATTGAAGGACGCGTCGAAGCGTTTATAGCAGCGAAGCACGGTATGACCTTCCCTGCCGCAAAGCTGACAGGTCCATCCATCTTCATTGGAGTTCTGGCGGTGTCCGCCACCATTGTTGCATCCGAGTCCACGTCCGCGTCCACCTCCTACGCGCTTGAAGCCGCCACGACCTCCACAAGAGGCCGAGTTGGCAGAGGACTCTGATCCATTCAGTAGATCCATGCGCTGCTCCCACCTAGTAAGCTCGGTGTAGAGCTCTCCCAAAGTCAGGGGTTCGGTACGCCCTGCAATGGTCGAGATGACAGGATCATAGTTCCCATCTAATCCGGCGAGGATGTACGAGGCCACCTCCTCGTCGCCAAGCTTCTTACCGGCCGCCGCCATGTCGTCGGCCAGACTCTTCATCTTGCTGAAGAACTCCGCCACAGTTGAGGATCCCTTCTGCGCAGTCGCGAGAGCCATGCGGGTGTTGATGACGCGCCCGCTGTTGGTATTTATTATGCTCATGTAGAATATTCCGCAAGCACACAGAAATATCGTTGTAGCATTTCACCCACGAGTATTCCAGGGTATCGTATTTATCCTCAGGGAAGCAATGGTTAAACAATATGATAGCTAACCATGGTGATCAACTAACTAATATACCAACTAAACTATGGTAGGGGTAAATGGTATATATGATAAGTGCAATGACACACAGGAGAAGTTCCAATGATAAAGAGAAGTTTATTGAGCGAGGAGGACAAAGAGCGAGCATAAGGTTTCCAAATATTCATCTCTACTTGCATGGTTCTAACTTAACAAGACAAGTCATATCAAGCAAGAATAATGTTCATACACAATTGCACCTCGCGCCACTAGGCCGCTTAGCAACAGAAAGGGATGAGAAGGGTGCTAAACCGCCTAGCACAAGAAGGTCTATGCTTTAAGAACTTAGCCGAACGTGGTGGGATCAAAGCCTAGATACGTCTGTCACCCCTACTAGGTACCACAAACAAACCGTTGGACAAGCCGCAGACACAGGTAAGAGTATAGTCTAGACACCATGTCTACACTATATCTCACTACTCTAATCCGACGTCCGGTGAAATTGATTAGAGCACCGGGTTAAGGGCGGTGAACCAGTGCAAAGGTATACTACCATTATCTTACTATCAAACAACTATGACTATGCTAAACAACCAATACAACATAACTAGTCATGCTGCAATAAAGTAAAGTACTAAGGCAAAGTAGAGAAGATAACTATATAAAATAAATCAAGTATTACAAAGAGAGAAACAAATACTAGAAGCATACCAGACCTCCTGGAAGACTAGAGCTGAAGACCAGAGACTCACTCTAACTCATAACAACACTAACACTACTACAAGTGCTACATCTTGAGAGAGAGTGGAGAGCTCCTCCTTGTGGTTTCTTGAATGAGAGGGGTGAGGGGGTATTTATAGTGGAGAGGTGGAGTAGGGCTACTCCACCGCCACGTCATCAATCCGCGTTATGTATGGTGAGAGCCCTTGGATCGTAACCGCCCTTTAGATCAAGGGGAAATTGGCTTCAGGACAGGCAAAGTGAAGTCTATTTGCTGAGGGACACCATTTAAAATGCGTTTAGCTGAGATACATCACTTTTTTGTGCTATTTGCTGGAAGACACTGGCTCGATTAAAATAATATTATTTGGCTGAGAAGGAGAGAGAAAGGTGAAGAATCGTCCAAATCTCCCTTTCATTATGTCTCGTGCACACAGCGCTCGGGATAGTAGGGGTCGCGCGGCCCTCCACCGCTGTTCCGCCGCGCTGGCCGCCGGGCGTCCTCCAGCCCACGCACGGCTCGTCCGTCGCGGCTCCACTGCGCTGACCGTCGGGGCGTACTCCAGCCCGTCGCGGCTCGTCCACACGTCGCGCTGTCAACCCACAGGAGTTGGGGCCTCGCGTTGCTGCTCCACTGCGCCGGTCACCTAACCTGCGCCACTCTGCACGCGTTGCGCAGGCAATAGGGGCCGCCCCCACCCTGCTGAATGGGAGGGACATCCAGCGGCGGCCATGGATTTCGGCGGTGAGCCCCCGCCTTGGCGCTCGAGTGTGCGGGCCAAAGCGGCTTTTGGCCACACAGTTCTGGCAGCGCCAGCCCGTGCGGACCTAGCCACAACACCAGGAACTTTGTGCACACATGTGGTGGCGGGGCTCGGCCGGCGATGCTGGTCCAAAGCACGCAAAGGCGATGGAAAGAAGAAGAATGGGCTGACGGGTGGGACCAAGGGCAATTTCGACAATTCTCCACCTTTCTCTCTCTCTTCCTAGTCGAATAATATTATTTTAATTGAGTCGGTGTCTTCCAGCAAATAACACACAAAAAAGTAGTGTCTCACAGCAAACGCGTTTTTAACGGTGTCCCTCAGCAAATGGACTCCACTTTGCATGTCCGGTAGCCAATTTCCCCTTAGATCAATGGTGCAAGATAATTCAGCATGTGCTTCTTTGCATGCACCATGTGCTTCGTTGCATGCAGCCATGCAAGGGAGGTGGACGCCCCCTAAGCCTTAGGAGGGGGTCGGCCGATCCCCCTATGGGTGGTGGGACCTCCCCTGTCCTTCTAGAAGGTGGCCCACATGTCATGGAGTGGGTGTGCACAAGTTGGACCACTTTTGGACGTCGGTTTGTACTCTTGTGGGCCCATGGATCCATGTGAAGTGAATATGAGCCGTTGGGAGAAAGCACAAGTTGATCCAAGAGTGGAGGATCACTTGAGAGTGCTTCTCCTGAATCATGGCCAGCATGGGAGGCTGGTGGGCCCTATGGTGAGGTCGGCCGACTTGCACAAGGGGGTTAGTGACCCTCCTACTATGACCTGTGGGCCCTCTTATCATGTGGGTGCTTGGGATGACTGGTGGGCCCCATAGGGTGGTCGAC